>JAJHPC010000021.1:5908041-7253041 GCA_024447665.1 Juncus inflexus
AGAAATGATATATTGATATTAAAAATGATACATGTAATGTGTATTTTTATACACATTTTTAGGGTTTTTGTCATAAAAATTTCATCCTTAAATCACATAAAATATTGAAAAAGTGTTTAAAATTAATAAAAATTATTTTTTGAAACCCTTAATATACTTTTATGTGATTTTTCAAGTAAGAAGACCAAGATATTTGGATGACTTGGTGAAAAGTCAACTCCAAATGAAGCGCCCATCTACAAATCCTAGGCCCAAGATGACCGAATTTTCGACAAATCTCTGCGAAAACCCTACACACGCTTCTCCAATTCTCTTACAACCCTAATCCACCAACCACCCACGATAAAACTTACAAAATCCCCAAAAAGACGAAAAGTCAAATCTAAGAAATTGCCCAGTTGACCAAATGTCAACTCTCTCAAAAGGGGTCAAACTGGATATTATATCGAAGAGCTTGACGAGACGAATCCAACGGTATAAACCTCGGGAAAAAAGGTCTTATAGAACTCCTAGAAATCACGATTGAAGATCTGGTCAACCCTAGTCAAAGTCAACCTTTGACCAATCAACCCTTCTCAGGACCAATAACGATGAGACACGTGTCTCATAATTCCCTTCAGAAATCATTCAGCGGTGAAATCAAAGAGTACGAGGATTCTTTTTTTAGGCAAACCAGGAAGTGACACGTGGTTTCAATTGTCAAAAATCTGATTAACGGAGACACGTGGCATGATTTCACTGGGAGCATCGCTGATAGACCCGTACAAGGCTCAGTACGAGATTACAACGCGGAGCAATCATCGCTCGTCACGTGTCCAAATGTGAATGTGAAAATGTGTTTTCTTCGGATGAATGCAACCCTTCTCTCCTTTGCACGGGAGACTGGATAGCTCTGTTCCTTCAGTAATGCGTGATTAGGCAAGCATTGGTCCATCCAGTGATAGTAAACGGAGGGGAGCTTTACACGCTTTCTACAGAAACTGATGATGCTCAGTACGATAAAATGATCCGACTAACCAGAAATCGACATGTGACATTCTCTCTCTATGGGAAAACACGTTCGATTAAGTCGATGATATTTCTTCTGCATTTCTTTTTCGAACGAACACCTCCATTAATTGGATTATGCTTATTTCCAAGGCTAATTGGACCGTGAGGTGCTGTGAAATGGAGAGGAGCCTTACGCGTTTTCTGCAGCGCCGTACAAGGTTCAGTATGAGAAGGTTTATGCTCCCTAATGGAGAGCTGATGCGTGTCCATATCTGGCAGAAAACAAAACTCGTCAATACGAGGTAGTTCTTCTATCCAATGCTGTGCTGACACGTGTCAACGCGTTTAGAATTAAAATATGAAGAATCTGACACGTGGATCATTCTAGTTCATTGGATTAGAATGAAAAATTTAGCATGGTCCAATCCTGGGGAGCCACGTGTCATTTCCAGTACATGAGAGGAAAAATGTTAAAAAACTCCCAAGAATGTACCCAAACAGAATTTGAATATAAAAGATGGAAAAAGAATGTTATACATCTCCCAATTTACTACCCAAAATCAAAAACGGATCAAGCTCAATTTTTAGTCCCACAACTCTATTTCCAATTCTTTTCTTGGTCAAATCTCTCTATAAAAATACACTCTCTTCCTCTCACCAAAGCACCATTATTCATCCATTCTCACATCCATTATCACACTCATTTTCTTCCATTTTCCACCATTCTTTTTCTTCTTCTTCTTTTCTTTTCCACCATTAATGTCTACAAAACTTCAAGCTTAATTTCTTGCGAGTAAAAAGAGAGTCAGAATTTCAAAGAGCGATTAATATTTCTTGATCCCAAATTAAACTAAACAAGAACAAATGACATTAATGATGGTGTTATGCCCTAGGCCAAAGTATTTGTGACCTAGATGATGGATTGTAATAACAAACATAATATTTATTCTAAGATATTTCATATAATATGTGCGTATAGGTTATTTTAATATAATTAAAATAGACCATGAATATGCAATTTAGCTTTATGTCATCAAATTCGTGACTTTGATAGTAAAACTATAAAGTGTCATGAATGCTATTCTAAATCGTCCCTGGTCATTTATAGGATATTTGTGGAGACAAATTGTTGGGTTTCTACCGTTCATAACGCAGCGGAAAAATACAAAATGAAACAAAATCAAATTTCGAAACCCAAAAGAAGGATCCGTGAATTATAATTAAATCAAAGAAAAGTGTTCATAACTTTGTACCTTCGGATTACGCTTAATCCGTGATGATCAAAAGCGAATATGGTTGACGCTTCTCTTTGCCCGATTCCAAACCGGTTTCCAAACCGATCCTTTGAATGATTCGCCTAACCGGTCGTCTCACAAACCGATCTCCGAATAAACCGATTCTCCAAACAAAATCACGGTTTCAACCCAAATCACAAAGACGCCGCACTTCGCTTCGTCCTCTACCGGTATCCACACGAACAACCCCTTTGAACGGATAAAGAACGATATATGCTAGTATCCGTTCTTCATTTCTCTCACAGAAATAACAAGAGAATAATTTTCGGATTTTTTCTCTCTTCTTTGTCTCACAAAAGATGGACGAAAATATTATGATCCTTCAAATGATTTTGGGGTGTCTCTTGTGCCTACATAGTCCGTTCGTTTCATATCCTATGTGCATGGTAACTATGTAACCATATATGCAACACACCTTATCATATAAGATGTAGGATTGGATGTGTCACTTGACTATGTAGCTCTTCATACAACTTATCACATAAGTTATGATTTTTTCGTAGTAACGTCTCAATAGTTGTTCTTTGTGTGTGACCCCGTAGGTTTACTTAATGTTGGCAACAATCACAATGGATTATAAATCATGAGCGGCCTCTAGCAAGACATCATGATTACCCAAATTAAGCAAATATAGATGATTCGATCAAACCTAAGTTATGTCATGCATTGTATCCCTTTGTTACACGATATCTATATCGTCCATAAGGCATGGTATGTGTCAACCTTATGTTGGTCGATAAATATTTCTTGACACCGAATTTGATTGAACATGAAATGACATTAATAACTCTTTATTAATTCACTTGAGCACGGCCGTGCATTTCTTCAATCAAATCATCGAGAGGCCTAAAGATATCTCTCTCAATTTATGAGAGGAACAAATCCTATCTTAATTAAACTCTTTCCTCCGCATAATTCATTATATACCTAATTATAATCTTTATGACCGCCCGGTTAAAGACGATGTTAGATTATATTAAAGTATAAAATTTCTCATGTAGGAAATCGAGATAATCTCAAGTCTAAGGATTACAGATACATTCTTTACTGAGAATAACTAATGACATGAACCATGTAGTATTCTCACGGTGGGTCAATCCAGTATATGGTCTCTAACATATACTTATGTTAATGACTTAATAACTCTTATTCATGATCGGTAAAAACGTGACCATCGACCAACTAACATACCGATGTACATTTATAGCTTATCATAAAGTATGTTTCTCTCACAAACATCCTATGAATGATCAGGGACAGTTTAGAATATCATTCATAAAACTTTATAGTTTTACTATCAAAGTCACATACTTTGATGATATAAAGCTGAATATCATATTCAAAGTTCATTTTAGTAATAAGAATAAAATAACCAATACGCATTTATTATATAAAATATCTCTAAATAAAAATAATGTTTGTTTAACACAATCCATACTTCTAGGTCTCAAATACATTGGCCTAGGGCATACTACTAACACAAATATACTTGCAGATACATATAAATATATATTTATATATAAGCTATAAATGTACACCAGTATATTAGTTGACTGATGATTATTTTTTACTGATCATGGATATATAGTTATCAAGTCATTAACATAGGTATATGTTAGAGACCATATACTGGACTAACCCACCATAAGAATGCTACATGTTTTACGTCATTTGCGATTCTTGTAACATAAAGTATTTATAGTCCTTTGACCTGAGAAAGTCTCGGTTCCCAACATGAGTAATTTTATACTTTAATATAATCTAACACTGTCTTTAACCGGGTGGTCATAACGGTTATGATTAGGTATACAATGAATCATGTAGAGGGATGAGTGCAATCAAGACGGGATTTGTTCCTCTCATAAATGAGAGAGATATCTTCAGGCCTCTTGATGAATTGAACTGAAGAAATGTATGGCCATACTCAAATGAATTAATAAGAGTTATTAATGTCATTTGTTCTTGTTCAGTTTAATTTGGGATCAAGAAATATTAATTGATTTATATAAGGATGACATATTACATTCCTTATGATCGATATAGATATCGTGTGACAAAGGGACTAAATACGTGATTGTTGATTAGGTAAATCGGATCACCGATATTCACTTAAATTGGATAGTCATGATGGCTTGCTAGAGTCCGCTCATGATTTATAGACTGTCAAGTCTATTGCCAACATTAAGTGAACCTACAGAGTCACACACAAAGAACAAACTGAAACGGGCGTAGAAAATCCTAGCGACTTATATGATGAGTTGCATAAGAATATTACAAAATATATTGTCATCTTATGTGATAATATGTGATATATATGTATATAAAGACTATGAGCATAAAAGATCATGTAATCTAGAAGAGTTTAGATGATGGCATATGGATAATGATGAGTGGTGTCATACACATCTTTTAGTATGAAGAGACATGACTCTTCACCTCTATATAAGGACATAGAGGGCTCCAAATTCACAACACAACACATCATTCTCTCTCTCATTATTTCTCATTCTCTTGTGTGAGACAAAAGAGAGAAAATATACTTTCTAATTTGTATGACAAAATTATGAAAGGGTGCTTTCCTTTTGTATGACAAAAACGAAAGAGTGCGATTATATGAGAGGAATTATATACATCTTTTGTGAGATAAAGTAAGAAGAGTTTTCTTATGCAAGAGGAGAACAAGCTACTAGCATATATATTGTTCTTCTTCCCGTTTTAAGAAGTTTGTTCGTGTGGACACCGGTAGAGGCATTCGTACTTTCGGCGCTTGTGATCTATTCGGCCTAAGAAGATGAGAACGGCCAAGACGGACGTAAAATCGGTTAGGACGGTAACCGGTTTAGCGACGCATAGACAACACGCATGGTTTGAGCATCACGGATTAAGTGTAATCTGAAAGGTATCTTTAAGATTTATTTCTTTGATTTAACCGATACGCACGGATCCTCGGATTGGTTTTGGACGAAATTTTTATTTTCCGCTGTGTTATGCACGTCTGAAACCCAACAATTAATAACTCTTATTAATTCATTTGAGTATGGCCATACATATCCTTAGTTCAATTCATCAAGAGGACTAAAGATATCTCTCTCATTTATGAGAAGAACAAATCCCGTCTTGATTGCACTCATCCCTCTACACGATTCATTGTATACCTAATTATAACCGTTATGATCACCTGGTTAAAGGCAGTGTTAGATTATATTAAAGTATAAAATTACTCATGTTGGGAACCGAGACAATCTCAGGTCAAAGGACTATAAATACTTTATGTTACAAGAATCGCTAATGACGAAAAACATGTACCATTCTTATGGCGGGCCAGTCCAGTATATGGTCTCTAGCATATACCTATGTTAATGACTTGATAACTATTTATCCATGATCAGTAAAATATAATCATCAGTCAACTAATATACTGGTGTACATTTATCTACAAGTATATTTGTCTCCACAAATATCCTATAAATGACCAGGGACGATTTAGAATAGCATTCATAACACTTTATAGTTTTACTATCAAAGTCACGCACATTGATGACGTAAAGCTGAATTCCATATTTATGGTCTATTTTAATTATATTAAAATAACCTATACGCACATATTATATGAAATATCTTAGAATAAATATTATGTTTGTTATTACAATCCATCATCTAGGTCACAACACTTTGGCCTAGGGCATAACACCATCAATCTCCCACTTACACTAGGCCAAATCAACCAAGTATCTCATACTCATTGATCTATGTAGTATCACATACCAGTTGACCTAACGTGATCACCATCATTTAAGGAATTGGGTTCTTAAATGGATTATCAAACATTGTCATATGCAAATACTTTGCATATTTTTATGTCCACCATAATCTAAGAGGAATACTTTATCCTTCTCAAGTATATAATCTTACTCTTATTTATTATTTAGTGACTTTCACTAAGATTAAACTTATGTGTGCTTGTTACACTTAATTCACATCATATGTAATTATTCTCCCACTGAATTTCTTGTCAACATAAGATTTATCTTTAATTTTTGATAAAACCAAACTATTTGGTTATTTCATCAAATAATAAATATTCACCTAGAGATGTTTGGTTTAATTCATAAATGAATTTATGCAACTTGCAATCTCTTTTCAAAAAAAATTTAGGATAGGCAAAACTCTCAAGTTGTATCATATACATACTTTCATATGTTTCTATTAAGAAACAACGTGTTGACAACTGTTGGAATTTGACCTTTTCAAATTTACTCCCACTAATTCTTTTGGAAACACTTCTTGAATTAGGGGACTTAAAAATATTTTTGTTGGGAGTGTGAATCGAATAATGACATGATTTATGCGTTCTTACAATACATTGACCTTTTTTAATACTAAAAGTAATATTTTGAAACTAGTAGTGATTTATTGATACTAAAAATGATATTTTGATACACTAAAAGCAATATATTTTCACTAAAAATGATAAACTAACACCGAAAATGATATATTAATATTGTAAACGGTAGCTTGACACTAAAAACTTAAATATCGGCATAAAAATAGTATATTAACACTAAAAATGATTACCGAAAATAAGATATTAATACTGAAAATTATAAATCAACGTTATAAACGGTCCATTGACACTGAAAATAATAATATATTAGTACTTAAAATGGTATATTTAGCGCTGATAATAATATAATGAAAATAAAAATATTATATAGATTGTATAAATGGTATATTAACAATTTAAACTTGATATATTGGCTCTAGAAATGACATAAATGTACATTTGACAAAATAATAAGTAGAAAAAATTATTGTTAGTTTGAAAAATAAAAAACAGTTTTTTTGAAGACAAAAACTGAAAAATAGAAAACTGGTTTTTGTTTTCAAAAAACGGAAAACGAGAAAAATAGAAATGATGCCAAATGAGGCTAAGAAACACCTTTCTTTCTTGTGTTTGATTGTACAATATTACATAGAAAGAAAATTCTTGTTAGGAAACTCATTTCCATGAGATCAATGGTTTTAGCTCAATATATTTTCCAATTAAAATGAAGAGAAAACATATTATATTATATTATATTATATTATATTATATTATATTATATTATATTATATTATATTATATTATATTATATTATATTATATTATTTAACCTACATTTTCCTTCTTAACCATTTAAAATTTTCTTAATCAAATAACAAATTCTACTTTCCATCATTTATATTCTCACACATCAAACAACACATATAGAAATATGATTCTGTCAATCATCTTACCATGAACATAAATTCTAAGAACGTCCTTTCCTTTCTAACCTATTCTCTCACATCAGACAAGCCTAGAATGGAAGACAAAACGGGAAAGAAGAGGAAAAATCGAACCCGAAGGAAATAATAAACCGATTTTTGGGATGCTCCGGTTCACGATTTTAATATACGGACTCGGATCAAGTAAACCATAATTTTACAAGGCTTTTTTAAGAACATATAAACTATACATTAATTATAAACAATAAAGAAAGTTAAACTAAATATTTATTTACGTTAAAGTTCAATTTTTCTAGCTTATATTCTCCGATTATTTATCTTGTATCTTTTTCAATTTTAGTATGGTTATAAATCTATTAAATAAAACCAGTTAAATTGAATATCATATTGGTATTTACTATTTAGTCTAACAAACTTAAGATATTAGGCTCTAATTGAGTTTTATTAAATCCATATCAAACGCTGAACATTAATTTGATCCGGGTTTGAAATTATGTGTATCCATTAATAATCCCTACCATCACATTTTTATAACATTTTAGATAAATAAATAAATAAATTAGTACCAAAACATTACAAAGCGGCCAATAATTGTGGATTCCTCGCTGCCTGTTTCCAAACCCAATTACAAAGCGGCCATATCCCAGCACCAATTACAATTCCTCTGTAACTCTTTGTATGTAGTACTGTTCATGTAACGAGTCACTAAGAATATACAAAAAATCATGGTACAATTCTATATATCGTATTCTTTTATATGATAATAATAAACAATATAATTTCTTTTTATTTTATATTTTTCTAATACAAGATAATTAAAGTTTTGAGTATGTATTGCAGATTTTTGATATAGAACTATACAAATTTAGTTTTTGTGATTAGAAGACTCGTGGAATCTCAACGTATCTACTTTAAGATAAAGTTGCAGAAATATAAAATTAACGCACGTTAGAAATCTTGTTGACTTATAACTAGTTGAGTAATTAGATGATGACTAATGTGTCATCTTAGTCATATTTAATTTTCATATATTTTTCGAATAATATATAATCAAATATCAAAATTCCTAAAATTAACGAGAGAGAAAAGGGAGAACAGAAAGGAAGCAAGTTATATTCTTTTCATAGCATTGATCAGGCGTTATGTGCTTGATATTATCGAAGAAGATACAAATGAATGAAAAAAAGTAAATTTTACTAAAGTCGTGAGAGTTACTGTTGGCTTTTGTCATGTTGCGTCGAATTTTTGATTTTGGAATGAATCGAAAGAAAAAAAGAAAGGATTTTACAACCATGACCCCTCTAGCTCGCTTCTTCTGTCTCTGAATTCAATGCATTAAAAAAATGCAACTATTTTTACACAAAAAATAGACTAATTGTGTCTATTAATGAATAATTATGGATATATTTTAAGTTTTCATTACATATTTTTTTGTTATATACATGATATATTACATTTTCAAGCCAGTTCAATCAAGTCAACCCACCAATACATCTATGCTCCTGTTGACTCGTTACACAGTTAGCTACACAAAGATTGACAGGTTCCCTTTTTTTTTTTTTTTTTTTCATCCGTCTCCAGTTTATTTTCCTTTTCTTTTCGTTTGCCTTCCTTCTCTTCTCCCCCTCCCAACCGAAATCCCGTATAATCAAAGAAAAATCAACCAAAAATTTTCAAACAAGAATCGATGTCCTTTTCTCCATCCAAGAGGAATATTATCGAAAATTCACAAACGGCTCAGTCCAATCACTCACGAACTAGTATCAGATCGGATTTGATTTGATTTGCTGGCTAGGGTTTGATTCTGTTCGATTTGATTTGGTAACAATGTCTTCAGCTAAGTCGTCTCGGTCTAGACCGTCGGTACCGTCTGGCGTGTACCACCCCAATGGCGGGCCCACGACGGAAAGTGGGGTTCAGCTGGCAGATAAGCTCAAGATCTTCAAAACTGAGAATTTTGATCCTGATTCGTACGTGCAGTCCAAGTGCCAGGCCATGAATGAAAAGGTAAATTTATGATTTGGGGTTGCTGGAATTTTACTTTTGTAGTGAAAAAATGGAAACTTTTTTAAGTCTGGGATTTAAAGTTGTGGAATTTCGAAAGGAGCAGGTCGTTGGTTGATTTGAATTTTGGTACTTTGAGGGTAAATGAATTGAGAAGCATAGTTTGGTTAATTTTGAAATTGATGTGCGATTTGGAGTTTAATGGGCTTTGGTTATGCAAAGAGATAGTCTTTCACTTTTTTCATTGTTTTTTTGGATCTAAATTTGAAGTGATTTAGTTGGGGAAAATGACACGCTTCTTATTTGTCTTTTTCGTTACTGCACAGAAAAAAATTATTAGGAATTTAATCAGTTAATGTGATATCTTTAGCTTTACTACAATGAAGTTCGTACAGTATGATATAAACTTGCTACAACAAGTCAAATGAATATCTTCGGAACATTTAATGGAAAAACAAAAAAAGGTTGAATCTTTCAATTAAACATCTCCATTAAAGCACAAATCGACATACTTCCGTCAAGCACCTCCATCTAAAAATGGCACTTTTCACAACATTTAATGCAAAAAACTCTTTCTTGCGCAAAGTCCAATCTATTTTTATCAAACATATAACTTACACAGAACGCTTTTCTTACAGGAAATACGACACTTGTGCTCTTATTTACAAGATCTCAAAAAGGCTTCTGCAGAGGAAATGCGAAAAAGTGTTTACGCAAATTATGCTGCATTTATCAGGTCAGAACAAATTTAATTTATTCCCCTTAGAACAACAAGCAACAATACATACTATTTTTTGGGGATAAATGCACTGATAGTCCCTGTACTTTTATATAATGGTAATTCAGTCCCTATACTACTAATTGTGCGAGTCTAGTCCCTATACTTCATAGAAACGTGCACTATTAATCCTTGAGTCAGGGACTAATCATAATTATTCACAATTCTGTAAAGTACAAGGACTAGCCGTGCATAATCAGTAGTACAAGGACCAAACTGCAATCCAATAAAAGTACAAGGACTAACCGTTCATTTATCCCTACTTCTAATATATTGGTTAAGAAAAAGTTGATGTGCAAAAGAAAATGTTCATATACAACAAAAACTTGGACGAGTTTAAGCTAACCTAACCTTCACCCTTTTAAAAAAATAATATTTTTATAAATATAGTATATATAGAAGGGATAAATTCACTCTTCGTCCATGTACTTTAATAGTGTACTATTGATTTGGCATGTTTGGTCCCTGTACTTTAAACAATTGCGCACGGTTAGTCCCTAACTCAGGAACTTGTCATGCATGTTTTCATAAAGTACAGGGACCAAGCATGTCAAATCAATAGTACATGCACTAACAGTGCATTTATCCCTTTATAAAAACACACTATTTTCATCTTCTCACTCGCAGAACATCAAAGGAGATATCGGACCTAGAAGGCGAGCTCCTCTCGATCCGCAACCTGCTCTCCACGCAAGCCGCCTTAATCCACGGCCTCTCCGACGGGGTCTCCCCCTCCGACTCCCTCTCCTCCTCCTCCTCCTCCTCCTCCTCCTCCTCCTCCTCCGACTCCCTCTCCCACTCCCAGAACCCCAACGTGGAGGACAGCGAGCCGTCGGAGGTGCAGAAGTGGGCTGCCGAGTTCCCCGACATGCTGGATGTCTTGTTGGCGGAGCGGAGGGTCGACGAGGCGCTGGATGCATTGGACGGCGCGGAGAGGGTCGTGGGGGATGTGAAGAGGAGCGGGAGTTTGACCACGGAGGAGGTTCGGAGTCTGCATGATTCGATTTCGGAGCACAGGTAAATATAAATATTGTATTGGGTATGATACTTGTATGGTAAGATATATACATGTAGCACATATTGGATGGTTTTATATAAAAGGGTCCAACAAGAAGTCATATCGAGCTTTATTTTGTCTAATAATAATGAGTTATGTTAAACTCTATGTTTTATAAACAATTATATTCTGTTTTATGTACCATAACTAAACTATTATGATATGGTTTATAAACTATATGTTTTATGAATAATTTGTTTTATAAACTATATATTATCTGATTGTATTGTGTTAGATAAAAGATATAGTTTGCCAATAAATGGTTGTAAATTATTCTTGTAGTATACGTAGATGTGTCTATGTAAAAGGGACCGACAATGAGTCATCTCATGCTTTGTTTATCATGTCCGATGATTTATATTAATTGGGGAATTTCATATTTACCTTTCCAAAACTTCAAAGTATCATCTGTACCTCTCTAAAATGAAAATATCATATTTGGAAGGAAATATGATATTTCAATTTTTAGAAGGGTAAATATGATATTTTAAAGTTTTGGAAGGGTAAATATGAAATTTCCCCCTATATTAATAGAATATATGTTAAAAACTATACTTTTTTTTGTAAACAATTTGTTTTATGTACCATAACTAAACTATTTCATTTACAACTGTTTTATGTCCTTATTATCTAGAAACATATTCAAAACAAAACCCTAATAATCAACCCTAAATCTTCCTCTCACCAGGCAGAAGCTAGCGGACCAACTAGCCGAGGCCGCATGCCAATCCTCCACTCGAGGAGTCGAGCTTCGGGCTGCCAGCTCAGCCCTAAAACGGCTGGGAGACGGGCCGCGGGCCCACAGCCTGTTGTTGAATGCGCACAACCAGAGACTCCAGTTCAACTTGCAGAACATTCACCCGACCAGCACTTCCTACGGCGGGGCCTACACGGCGGCCCTGTCTCAGCAGGTTTTTTCGGTTATAAATCAGGCCTTGACTGACTCGCTGGAGGTTTTCGGTGATGAGAGTTGCTATACATCTGAACTGGTAGGTTTTGTCGTCAATGAAGTTTTTTTCTTTTATTTTGTAGGAGGTAATTTGATTTTATTCAAAAAGAAATTTGCTGCAATGAATAATATGAGTATTGAAAGTGTTAGATCGTAATAAATGCTAGGGGTATTTGTTGTAATTTTGTAAAGAATAGAGGGGTTTTGTTGCAATTTCCAATAATGGAAGGTGTTTTTGCAATTTAAGCATAATGCCGTCCGGTCGAATAATGCAATTTAAGTATAAAAGAAAGAAAACATTGCTTCAAGGGATAAATGCACTGTTGCACCGTTAGTCCCTGTACTTTAATTGGATTTTCATTTAGTTCTGTCACTATTGATTTGAACCTTTTTGTTCCTTTACTTTAGTAGAATTTTGCGTTGTAATTCCCTGATTGAGGGACTAATCATCCATGTTTTCATAAAGTACATGGATCAAAATATTCAAGTCAACAGTACAGGGACTAAACTACAATCTCATTAAAGTAGAAAGACTAACTATGCATTTATCCCTTAAAGCCATTGATTTCCAGATCTTACTAAACTATATTTTATTTTCTTACTTCCATCCCAGGTAATCTGGTCGACCAGGCAGGCAGAGAACTTTGCGCGGCTGATAAAGCGGCATGCACTGGGATCCTGCGCGGCGTCGGGCGGGCTGCGCGGCGCGGCCGAGTGCGTGCAGATCGCTCTCGGCCACTGCGCGCTCCTCGAGGCGCGGGGCCTCTCCCTCTCCTCAGTCCTCCTCAAGCTCTTCAGGCCGAGCGTCGAGCAGGCCCTAGATGCAAACTTGAAGAGGATCGAGGAGAGCACGGCCGCGCTGGCCGCTGCGGACGACTGGGTTCTCACGAGCGGTGCCCGCGGGAGGGGAGTCGGGAGTGGGATGCAGCCCAAGATGTCCAGCAGTGCGCATAGGTTTAATTCGATGGTTCAGGTGAAATTTGCAAATAAACCCTTGTGTTACATGTGAATTGTAGAAAGGCCCCTACTTTATTTATGCTTAATTTGCAAAAATAAAGAGCTTATGTAGGCCCTATAAGTTACAAAAAAAAAATTCTTCATAGGCCAAGATGTCCAGCAGTGCGCATAGGTTTAATTCGATGGTTCAGGTGAAATTTGGAATGAAACCCTTAGGTTATATGTGAATTGTAGAAAGGTCACTACTTTATGCCTAATTGGCAAAATTGAAGCATTTGTAGGCCTAAAATTAAAAAAAGCTCCCATATTATGCATAAATTGCAATAAAAAAAAAAAAGGGTTACATGTGCCTAAATAGCAGAAAAAGCCCCAAGATTTTTGAACAATTTGTTTTCGCAAAATATATAATTTCAAATTTTCGATCCTGTCCTTCATTATATTGGAAATAGACTTTCATTAATTATATATTACTACTCAAATAAGATATTCTAAAACGTTTTTTCAAACCCGAATTTTAAAGGATTTCTTTGAGGACGTGGGCCCGCTGCTGAGCCTCCAGCTCGGCGGATCGACGATGGACGGGCTCCTGAAAGTGTTCAACTCGTACATCGACCTTCTGAAAAGCGCGGTGCCCAATACGATGGATGACGAGCTGGATCCGGAAGGTTCCGGAAACAAGATCGTCAGGCCGGCGGTGACCGAAAGTCAACAGCTGGCGTTGCTGGCCAATGCGTCCTTGCTTGCCGAAGATCTGCTGCCTCGTGCTGCTAGCAGGCTGTACCATGCTGCCACAGGTAGGGAAACCAAGGGTTTTGGTGAAAAGATTTTGGTTTTTGGTAGCGCAAGTTTGATGTTTAGTAAGATCAGTTTTTGGAAGGGTATATATGAAATCCCACACAACAGCATTTTAATCCTTTTGATATTTACTTCTCATTTGATTAAAGCTCACATTATAATGATAAGATTCGTCAGTAGAAAAAACACCATTATTTTACTAACATCATTCAATTAGAAACAAACATCATCACAAATCCTCATTCGGTCACAACTCACATTACATTGACACAACTCACCAATAAGTCACAACCCTCCTCTTCAATCTCCATCACTACAAAAGTATCACTATTTACTAACCCAGTTGTTCATTGCTCGTGCAGATGAGACGCGGAAGAAGGTGCAGAGCAACCGGATGCCGGAGCTGAAGGAGTGGAAGAGGAAGCTCCAGAGGACGGTGGACAGGCTGCGGGACAACTTCTGCAGGCAGAACGCCCTCGAGCTGATCTTCACCGAGGACGGCGACGACGGTGAGAGCAGGCTCTGCGCCCAGATGTACATCGACATGGATAGTGTCGCCCTGCGTGACCATGACTGGGCCCCCTCCCCTGTCTTCCAGGTAATGTATCATTCTTTTAATGTAATATCTGTTTCCAATCTGTGGTTTTTGCTGTGATGAGTACTTTTGATGTGTGATTATCATATGGTATGTTGATGAACTAATAGTATGGAGTGTGCAAGAATGTTGATGGTATATTGATTTGTTCATTTTATTATTATTCGGCCATATCCTGATGTTTAAGCAAAATAATGAAGCAGAAAAAAATAGAAATATGAAAGTCAAAATAAAAATGTGGCTTCCTCCCTTTTCCTTTTATTATTATTTGGTCATATGATGATGTTTAAGCAAAACAATGAAGCAGAAAAAATTGAAATATAAAAATAAAAATGTGGCTCCCTCTCTTTTCCTTTTATTATTATTTGGCCATATCCTTATGTTTAAGCAAAATAATGAAGCATAAAAAAAAATAGAAATATAAAAGTAAAAATAAAAATTTAGCTCCCTCTCTTTTCCTTTTATTATCATTTGGCCTAGGGGTGTACATGGGACGGGTTACACGGATTTAGGCAGAAATCATGACCCAACCCAACTATAACGAGTTTATGATTTCTCAACCCAAACCCAACCCATAATACTTATAAAAAATTCAACACGATGATTTTTTTGTTGGGCGGGTTAACCGGGTTTTGAGCTTTATTAAGTATATGTTATACAAAGATATATTAACCATATATAATTAAAGATTTTAACATGTCAATAAACAAAAAAAATATAAAAAAACTAATTTTATTAAAATTTCATAGGTAATTTTATTAAAAATACATGTCAATGATTTGTGAGAAATAGAAACTTAGGATATTCACCACGAAATAGGTATTTGCACAAACGATTTAATATTTTAAGTTTATAATTGGAAGATAATAATTATAAATTATAAAATATAAAATAGCATATAAACTTGGAGTAGAAAATGAAATAAAAGATTGAAAAATATAAGATGAAAACTTATTTTGGAGTGTGCGGGTTGGGTTGGGTTAATTCGGGTTCTTAACTTAAAACACATAGCCCAACCCACTATTCCGGGTTATTCAAAATTTAAACCTGGACCCAACCTAACAACTTCAAACCCGCAAAAAACGGGTTGGACCGGGTTCGGTTGCACGTGTTGGGCGGGTTGGGAATTATTTGTACATCCCTAATTTGGCCATATCATGATGTTTAAGCAAAATAATGAAGCTGAAAAAAATAGAAATATAAAAGTAAAAATAAAAATGTGGCTCCCTCTCTTTTCCTTTTATTATCATTTGGTCGTGGAACCATGTGGGCTAAATATTTTGTGTTTTATTTATTTATACAGGATTTATACGCGAAGCTAAACAGGATGGCGAGTATAGCTCAAGACATGTTTGTTGGTAGGGAGAGATTCGCGACATTGTTAATGATGAAAATGATAGAGCCTGTTATTTTATTCATATCCGATCAGAGCTTTTGGGAAGAGATCGAACAAGGGCCCCACCCTTTGGGCCCCAATGGCCTTCAACAAGTAAGATTATTTACAAAAACAATTCCCGTTAATATTATTTATTGTTTAAAAAATAGTTTTTTCTAATATTTTTTTTTTGTTTTTGTAGTTTTATTTGGATATGCAGTTTGTGTTAACGTTTGGGCAGCAAGGGAGGTTTTTATCTAGGCACGTTCATCAAGTCATCCTTGAGATAATTCAGAGAGCTGTTAATGCCTTTGCTGCAACTGGATTGGATCCTAATGAGTAAGTCTCCTTTTTCACAACCAATTTTTTCATCCAAAATATGTCAATATCATTTTATATACACCCCTTTTACTATATTGATATAATTGCGTGAGTTTATACATATTATATGTGTTTGTGGTGATGTCGTATCACTATCAATTAATCCATATATTACAAGAATTTTGCCTTAAACCATTAATAAGTATAGCGAAATAATGGATTTTCGATTTGTAACAGTGTGCTAGAAACAGACGAATGGTTCGAAGAAATTGCACATAATTATATTAATATGATAAGTGGAAGAGGTAGAATGACGAATGGAGACCGAGATTTAAACAGCCCGACTGCCTCGGTTTCCGCACACTCCATGTCATCTGTATGATTATCATTTCGAAGGAGTTGATATCTTTGAAATTTTATAATAATTATAATTATTGGCACTTATGTAGACAGGCCCCTGTAAAATAACAATAAATTCTGTGGCTCCTTGGTTTTGTGCTCTTTTATTCTTTTTTTTTATTTAGTGTAGAATATGATGATTGGTTTGTTGGTAGGAGATGATTATTTTTTTAGGGGTTTGAGAAGCTCCCTTGTGTGTACCATTCTTTGATTTGATTGATAAGTTTGCCTTTTGTAAAATTTGTTACTTTGGTCTTATGTCTCGTCTTCTTTGGAGATGTGCAAACATGAATCAGGTCTAACGTTGATATATTCGTCATTAGTTACAATATAATTGAAAACTTGCTTTCTTTTTACAGTTTCTACCATTTCTCTGAAATAGAATGTGAAAAGTTGTGACTTCAGTCAAAACAAGCGTCCAGCAAAAGTATGTTTAATTTAAATTTTGTCGTAAGTAGGGTAAAAGTGTGGAATTGTGCAAAACTACAGATGAAGGTTGTGTTGGAATCCAAATAGCAAACATATCACATGAAGTTTGGAAATAGTTTGTAATATTTTCATTTGAAAAAGACCCAATTCAAACCCAAGCCAAACCTGAAACAAGAAGACTGTTGCATTAAATTAGCACGTAGGAACAAAAAAGTTCATGCCAGAAATTCAGCCAAGAGTTGAAACTTGAAAGTAAAGACAACGATTTCAAAAATAAAATCATCACGCCAAATACAACTTACCTAACAAGACGTGCAATTACGGGTTCCTTAACCCTGAATACAACTTGGTGTTCTTAAACAATGCCAAAAAAATTTCATATAATCTAAGAATTAGAACCTCGGATTTTAATAATCAGGAATTAAAATCACTCTTTATTAGATAAACCTAAAATTAGAGGTGGCAAATGGGTGGGCTGGGTCGGGTTGGGGCTGGGTTAGTTTGGGTTCGGGTCATTCGGATTTCAGGTAGTTCGGGTCTCAGGTCTTTCGGGTTTCAGGTCATTCGGGTCTCGGGTCGTTTGGGTCTCGGATATTTCGGATCTCGTGTCGTTCGGGTTTCGAGTATCTCATGTCATTTGGGTTCAGGTCGGGTCGGGTTTCAGATCAGTGACTTGTTAACATTTTCAGTTTGGGTAGGTCAGGTTGGGTCAGGTCAGATTTTGTTGGTTCTAGGCTTCTATTTATACACTGCGTTTAACTTGCGATCAATTTTTTTTTTCAATAAATATCTATCTATTTTTCAATTTTGCACAACTAAAGAGGTCTATAAGCTCAAAATTCTCAAATTGAGTTTTGTGTCTTAGAAATCAATACAACTAATATATTATTTTCTAAAATAATATATTTACATTATAAAAAAATATAATAAGATATTATAAAATAATATATAATAATAGCATAAGAGTGAAATCAACTGTTTCATGTCCATTCATTAATTATATACAAGTTCAGATCATTCAGGTTCGGGTAATTGAGGGGGTCATTAGGGTTACAAGTCATTCAGGTTCAGGTCATTTGGGTCTTGGGTCATTACGGTCTCGGGTCATTCGAGTATCGGGTCATGCGGGTATTGAGTCGTTCGGGTTTCGGATATTTTAGGTTCCGGGTCATTTGGGTTCGGGTCGGGTTGGGTTGCGGTCGTTGACATGTCAACATTTTGGGCCGAGAGGGTTTGGGTTCGAGTGGGTTGGGTTAGATTTTGCCATCTCTACCTAGAATCCAATTTTTGTCTTGGATCTAAGCCCACGTAGCCAATTGAATTGAGTCATTGACTTCAACTCAAAGCCGACAAACACCAACCCCATTGTGGGAAAACCCTACTCACATCCTCACATGGATTGAGAGGAAGCTCGTCAAGTTCAAGAGATTGGAGTGGAGAGCGGTTTGGACGGCTATCTGCTGGGAGCTATGAAAGGTCAGGAATAATAATGTCTTCCAAAATATCACCTCGACACCGGTGAATATAGTCTAGTTGGCACAGGAAACATCAACACAGTAGCTAACAACTTCGAGAAAGACAATGGCAAATTGGTTGAGTACTAATATTGTGGTTTAGGCTACTATTGGAAAATTTTTCCAAAAACATAAAAGTACAAGTTTGGAAGCTATAGTAATATTTAGTATAGAACTTTTTTGAGAAATTTGTATATAAAGTTGGGCAAAAAGAAAACTTGACAATTTGTTAAGTTTTTTTGTAGTCTTGTTAGGAAGAATTAGAAGACATAAATAAACATTATTAATTATATAAAAATGACAACAGCTAAATTAAAAATAGCAATTATTTTTAACTAAATTAGTAATTAAACAAAATTAATTAAAATAATTATTAATGACTATTTTGTAATTACTAATCAAATTAAATTATTCCGAGCTAACCGTTACAAACTTGTATTGTATAATACATGAATCTTGTTTTTTTTTTCAGATTTACCATTAGCCTTTTATTACTATTAAAAATATCTCCTAGAATGGATTAAAATTTCTTTCTAAAGATTTGCTTAGTAATGTATACTTTCTATAGTGCTCAGTTATGTTGAGGAATTGAGCACGACATGGAATAGAAGCGAAAGCCATCATCATCGTTTTGATTCATATCCTTTTTATAAAATATAGGCCATAATAGAGCACTCAATCACAAACCTGGCAATTGAAGTTGTGACTACCCCTCATTTCTACATTTTCTTCAAAATAAAAAAGAAATTAAATAGCGAAAAATAATAAAAATAATTTAGAAAATAATAAAATAATTAAAAATAGTAAAATAATAATAAAATAATAAAAGATAATCAAATATAAAAAGTATCATATGTATACCCCTACAAAATGGGAAATATAATGATTCATGGACACCCTTATAAAACATTCAAAATATCATGTAAATTGTATCCCATACAAATTTTTTGAATTGGGCAAATTATGACGTCTACAAATTTTTGGATTCTTTGTGACCATATCTATCAATGTACTAGGTAACGAGTCATACGATGTAATGAGCCATATCAAAATAGTCCAGTTCAAATTACAATTTTTATTACTCAAGGCATGCGATGCTATAATGACTTCATTTAATTAAAACAATACTTACTATTATTCATAAAGAAAAATACCTATATTCAATAATAATAAGAAATAAAAAGATCATATGTAATTAAAGAATTTAAAAAAAATAATAATAACATATCATCTTAATATACATTTTTAGAGATGACAATACATGTATATATACATTTTTAGCTAATGGCTAAGCATTACATAACAACATTATTTTAACAAGTGGGCAAATTTGGTATTTATTGTATTAGAAGGTAAAATATCCCATTTAACTCAGTTTTCTTCCTTTTCATGACTTATATGATTAATTTTGTTGTATCTTTTTTTTCGATTTTATATTCTTTAAGCACCCAACACCTAACTAACTAGGTACCCCCTGATGGTATTATGCCCTAGACCAAAGTGTTTGTGAACTAGATGATGGATTGTAATAACAAACATAATATTTATTCTAAGATATTTCATATAATATGTGCGTATAGGTTATTTTAATATAATTAAAATAGACCATGAATATGCAATTCAGCTTTATGTCATCAAAGTGCGTGACTTTGATAGTAAAACTATAAAGTGTTATGAATGCTATTCTAAATCGTCCCCTGGTCATTTATAGGATATTTGTGGAGACAAATATACTTGCAGATACATATAAATATATATTTATATACAAGTTATAAATGTACACCAAGTATATTAGTTGACTTGATGATTATGTTTTACTGATCATGGATAAATAGTTATCAAGTCATTAACATATGTATATGTTAGAGACCATATACTTGACTGACCCGTCATAAGAATGCTACATGTTTTACGTCATTAATGATTCTTGTAACATAAAGTATTTATAGTCCTTTAACCTGAGATTGTCTAGGTTCCCAACATGAGTAATTTTATACTTTAATATAATCTAACACTGCCTTTAACTGGGCGGTCATAACGATTATGATTAGGTATACAATGAATAATGTAGAGAGATGAGTGCAATCAAGACGGAATTTGTTCCTCTTATAAATGCGAGAGATATCTTTAGGCCTCTTGATGAATTGAACTGAAGAAATATATGGCCATACTCAAATGAATTAATATGAGTTATTAATGTCATTTGTTCTTGTTCAGTTTAATTTTGGATCAAGAAATATTAATCAATTAATATAAGGATGTCATATTACATGCCTTATGATCGATATAGATATCGCGTGACAAAGGGACTAAATACGTGATTGTTGATTAGGTAAATCGGATCACTGATATTCACATAAATTGGGTAGTCATGATGGCTTGCTAGAGTCCGCTCATGATTTATCGACTGTTAAGTCTATTGCCAACATTAAGTGAACCTACAGGGTCACACACAAAGAGCAAACTGAAACGGGTGCGGAAAATCCTAGCGACTTATATGATGAGTTGCATAAGAATGTCACAAAATATATTATCATCTTATGTGATAAGATGTGATATATATGTATATAAAGACTATGAGCACAAAAGATCATGTAATCTAGAAGAGTCGAGATGCTGGCATATGGATAATGATGAGTGATGTCATATATATCTTTTAGTGTGAAGAGACATGACTCTTCACCTCTATATAAGGACATAGAGGGCTCCAAATTCACAACCCAACACATCATTGTCTCTCTCATTATTTCTCATTCTCTTTTGTGAGACAAAAGAGAGAAAATATACTTTCTAATTTGTATGACAAAATTATGAAAGGGGGCTTTCCTTTTGTATGACAAAATGAAAGAGTGCGATTATATGAGAGAAATTATATACATCTTTTGTGAGATAAAATAAGAAGAGTTTTCTTTTGCAAGAGGAGAACAAGCTACAAGCATATATATTGTTCTTCTTCCCGTTTTAAGAAGTTTGTTCGTGTGGACACCGGTAGAGGCGTTTGTACTTTCGGCGCTTGTGATCTATTCGGCCTAAAAAGATGAGAACGGTTTGTTGAGAGTTTTGGTGGAGACCGATTGTGTGTGCGGTAGATGACTTCCGCACGATCTGACCTAGACGGCCTAGACGGACGAAAAATCGGTTAGGACGGTAACTGGTTTAGAGACGCATGGACAACACGCATGGTTTGAGCGTCATGGATTAAGCGTAATCCGAAAGGTATCTTTAAGATTTATTTCTTTGATTTAACCGATACGCACGGATTCTCGGATTGGTTTTGGACGAAATTTTTGTTTTTCCGCTGCGTTATGCACGTCTGAAACCCAAGAGTGGTATCAGAGCGACGTGCGTGTTTCGGTTAAATTGAGTCGGTATATATATGATATATACTATTTAGATACCATTTATAATTTTGATTTATAATTACAAGGCTTGCATATAGAGTATTCAAGTGTTGAATATTCTTAATAGAAAAGATGCGATTAATGGATATGATCCAAGAGTTGCATCCAAAGAATGCGACCAAAGGATATGACCAAAAGATGTGATCCAAAAGTTATGTCCAAGAGATACGATCAAAAGATGCGATGAATAGATATGATCAAGAAGTTGTGTCCAAAAGATGCTATCAATGGATACGTTCCACAAGTTGCGTCCAAATGTTGCATCCAAGAGTTGCGACCAAGAAATATGATCCAAAGGTCACGACCAAGGATTGCGTCTAAAAGGTGCGACGAAGGAAAACGATCCAAAAGTTGAGTCCAGGAGTTGCGATCAAAGGGTGTGACCAACGGATGCGATCCAAATGTCACGTCCATAAGGTTGCAACGAATGGGTGCGACTAACGGGTGTTACCAAGGGATGCGACTCAAATGTCACATCCAAAAGACGCAACGAAGGGTTGTGACCAACGGATGCGACCAAAGGGTGCGACTAAAAGGTGTGACTAAAGGGTGTGACCAAGGGATACGATTCAAATGTCACATCCAAAAGATGCGAATAAAGATTGCGACCAAAGGTGCAACCAAAAGGTGTGACTAACGGGTGTGACCAAGGGATGCGATTCAAATGTCACATCCAAAAGACGCGACGAAAGATTGCGACCAACGGATGCGACCAAAGGGTGCGACCAAAAGGTGCGACTAACGGGTGTGATCAAGAGATGCGATTCAAATATCACATCCAAAAGACGCAACGAAAGGTTGCGACCAACGGATGCGACCAAAGGGTGCAACCAAAAGGTGCGACTAATGGGTGTGACCAAGGGATGCGATTCAAATGTCACATCCAAAAGACGCAACGAAAGGTTGCGACCAACGGATGCGACCAAAGGGTACGACTAACGGGTGTGACCAAGGGATGCGATTCAAATGTCACATCCAAAAGACGCGATGAAAGGTTGAGACCAACGGATGCGACTAAAGGGTGCGACCAAAAGGTGCGACTAACGGGTGTGACCAAGGGATGCGATTCAAATGTCACATCCAAAAGACGCGACGAAAGGTTGTGACCAAAGGGTGCGACCAGAGGGTGCGACTAAAGGGTGTGACCAACGGATGCGATCCAAATGTCACGTCCATAAGGTTGCGATGAATGGGTGCGACCAAAGGGTGCGACTAAAGAGTGTGACCAACGGATGCGATCCAAATATCACGTCCATAAGGTTGCGACCAAAGGGTGTGACTAAAGAGTGTGACCAATGGATATGATCCAAATATCACGTCCAATAGGTTGCGACTAACGGTTGCGACCAAGAGGTATGACCAACGGGTGTAATCGACGTGTACAACTAAGAGGTACGACCGAAAAGGTGCAATCGCAAGAGTTGTGACCTCTTGAATAGTTGTGTCTTCATGAAAGGGTGCATACCATGAATTGCCTTTATGAAATGGTGCATGTGATGCATTATTTCATGAAAAGTTGCATGTGATGTACTGAATTCATGAAAAGATGCCTATGATGTATTAATGTGTAGAAAAATGTGTGTTGACAAAGTTGACCAGGTGTTGACCATGTTGATCATGTTGACAGTTTATTTGTTGACCCATTGTGTTGATTGTGGACTATGTTGATTGTTGATTGTATTGACTGTTAATTGTTGACAGTTAACTACACTAATTTACCCCTTGACTGTTGACCATTAAATTGGTCAAAAGTTGATCATGACCTGGTCAAAATATTGACCATTGACTGTTGACCTTGTCAAATGTTGATCGTTGATCGAGTCAAATGTTGACCAAATCAAATATTGGTTTTTAACTTGTCAAATATTGACAATGACGACGGTGCCCCAAATTAGCATTCATAAGCCTTATATATATATATATATATATATATATATATATATATATATATATATATATATATATATATATATATATATATATATATATATATATATATATATATATATATATATATATATATATATTTTATAAATGGTTAAATAATCGAAACATAATATGATTATGTTTATATTTGATATATTTGTTGATACGTGTTGATATAATGAAAGAGTTCATTCGGCATAACACATCCATCATGGAGATGAAGGAGTTCATCGTCCATCATGAATACATCATTAAGATGACAAGTTGATTTTTAACCACACATCATGGCGATGAAAGAGTTCATCGATTTCTATACATGGAGATAAGATTTTCATATACAATTTAAGAAAAATTTCATGGAGATGAAATATATATTAGGAAATCTTTATGTTAGTTCATAAAGATCGAGGCCATGATATATCATCGTTATTATCTTTATTCTATTGGTAAATGTGATGTTCTTTGAAGATTGCATAATAACATATAATTTTAAATAAAATCCCCCAAAATAATGTTAAGTCATGAAGTGCCTTCCATAAGTCTAAATCTCTCAATACTCTGATCGACCCTGCATAGCTCATGCCAAAACTGGATATGTAGGGACAATCTTAGGAGGAGAGAATGCGGGAAATGAGAGCCAACATAGGTCATGCCAAAGCTGAGTGTGTTGGATTCTATTTTGCCGATGATTAGACATGGTTTGATTTAACTGGGCTATCAAGTCGGACTTGGGCTCGGGGCATACGATAGGATATATACGTCGGGCATATGATGCTTATCCTATGTTGTTCAAGAGTTGTATGAGATACAATTGGAATTATTCTACCTAAATAAGTTAAGTTCTGGGCGATGAGCCAAAGCTCACTTAGAACTTAATTGAAATATAGATCTTGTCTCACTATGAAACTTCATGCATTGAAAGTTTCCGAATCAGTGCGATTGAGATTTGATTAAAAATAGTGGGAGCCATTATATGAAATATTTAAAGAATAATAGTCTTTGCATATTATTCAATTCGAATAGTATATCTATTTATGTCTCACAATAGGTCCTTGAGAAGGACAGATAGCATAAGATGCTTATAATCTTTAAAATGAACATGGACAAGTGTTGTAAATGATGTTTTCGTGCTTAAAAAAAATTGTAAAGTGTAATCCCAAAGATAAGGGTAAGATGTTGTCCGGGTTTCGTCCTTAAGTAAGAAGTTGGTATCTTTTGTAATGAATTGGTTCATTGAAAGAAACCATAATTTCTCAAGAAGATATGAAAAAGGGAATGAAAGGATAGTGTGACTATTGCTTCAAGTATTTTTGTTATAGAAATTAACTTGTCTATTTCACATCATGTGTATTAGATACACGATGTGAATCACACATTTATGAAAATGTGCTGACAAAGTTGTAGACTATTGAGTAAATATGATGTTAACATATGAGTGACAAATGTAGCAAAAGTTGTTGCATTTTCTCAAGTAACTCATTTATTTACATTGTCTTTTTGGACTTATTGCCGACATAAATAATTGTTATTTAATGTCGATAATAAATTTTGTATTATCTATAGTTCGAGTTTATCTATGAATGGTTATTAATTTATTATTGAGAATAATAATTTCACCATTCACAAATGTCAATTTTCTTTGGAAATATTCCAATAGAAAAATTACCTTATGTGTTATATCGAACAAGATAATTATAAGTCTATCTATAACATTAATATTAAGAATTTAAATCTAGCATTATCGCTTGGTCTACTTAAATAAGATGAACATTTATTAAATCCATTAAGATGGATTTTCAAATTCATTTGATTTTGAATCATTTGAGACATGTGTAACTTATTTATTAGACAAGATAACATAAACGTCTTTCATAAAGTAAGGTGAAAGTAAGTTACTTATTGACTCTCATACATAGTAATGTATGTTCATCAATGAGTGAAGGTGCCAGAGAAAACTACTTCATCACTTTATTGAACCAATAAATTTGAATATTTTGAAAAGTTCAAAACTTTCAAATAATGCAGTAGACAGTAAACTTGGCTTTGAAAAATCAAATTTCTTCGATGAGATCGAGGAGTCGAGAACCAAGTGTTTGATGATCGTGATAATGATATCAAACTTTATTAGATATAGTTCGATTATGATGAGTCAAATATATCTTCTATTTCTTTCGGGGTTACGCTCTTATTGCGTTCATACTGAATATAATTCCGTCTAAAGCAGTTGTAAAAGACTCCATATGCGATATGGACTCGTAGGTGTATCAAGATTATCTTTTATCAATATTTGAGGATATGATACTTAATTGAAGCATCATGCATCTAATCGGATTAGTGCTTATTGTGGAATATCCTAAGAAAAGTAAAGGATATTACTTCTATAATTATTATGAGAACAAAGTGTTTGTTAGTCGAAAATTATATCTCTTTGGAAGAAGTGTTTCCAAAAGAATTAGTGGGAGTAAATTTGAAAAGTTCAAATTCCACATACTGACAGTAATGCTCGGATGGAAATTAATTCAGATTTCAACTAATGATTGAGTCTGCAATTAATCAACTAGACTCTCAAGATGTTGAAGAGTCTGAGTATATAACATAAATGTATTCATTTAGATCTATTAGAATTTATCGCAGGCTCGAAAAATATAGATTTTTCGTGTCTAATGGAAAAAATTTCGTACTCATAGACGATGAATCCAAATTCTACTAATAGACTATGATGAGTCAAGGCTCTAATGGTTAGAGACTTTGAAAGTTGAGATGTAATCCATGTCAGACAATCAAGTTTTGAATTTGATTGACCCATTAGATGGAAATACGGTTTTAAAAGAAAGACCGACATGGATAATGTGCAAACATATAATGTATGATTTGTGGTTAAGTTAAACTCATAGTATAGACTATGATAATATTTTTCTAAGTCATGATGCTTATATATTTCAGAATTTTCTTAGGCATATGTTCATAGTATGACTATAAAAGATGCCAAGTGGATGTCAAGACATTGTTTCTTAATAGAAATATATGAAAGTATGTATATGATACAACTTGAGAGTTTTGTCTATCCTAAAAATTTTGAAAAGAGTTTGCAAGTTGTATAAATTTATTTAAGAATTAGAGCAAACATCTCTAGGTGAATATTTATTATTTGATGAAATAACCAAACTGTTTGGTTTTATCAAAAATTAAAGATAAATCTTATGTTGACAAGAAATTCAGTGGGAGCATAATTACATATGATGTGAATTAAGTGTAACAAGCACACATAAGTTTAATCTTAGTGAAAGTCACTAAATAATAATCAAGAGTATGATTATATATTTGAGAAGGATGACGCACCGATAATGCACTGCAGCCACATGGCCAACCAGGCATAACGGGACTCCCACAAGGCAGGGAAGAATCCTACATTTTTTATCTCCGTCACACCCTGAGACAAACCAATGAGACAAACAAATATAGGAACACAGTGGTGATTGATGCAAGGTTGGTGATGAGCCATAACCTCCACTCACTTCGCACATTCATCACTCGTAACATCAATTGGGTTGACCAATACAATCTCGTTTACTAGGGAGAAATCCGCTATTTATGGATTTTGTCGAGAGGTCTAGAGAGGAAATTCGTCATCTCTAACTATTTTGAACTGTTCGAAGATAATGATTACATGCTTTATAACTGGGAAATATCGATCGATGCCATTCCTTCCACGCTTGAGTTCAAAGTATGATTCGATCTGTTGAATCTTCCCGTTACTGCATGGTCCACAGACCAAATGGCAGAGATGCTCAGCCCAATGGGGACTCTGCTCCATCACGGACCGATCTCAAGGTTGCAATCAATAGAGAGGCTTTCCATTGTGATTGCCACAGACGACCTCTCTCGGATTCGTGATTCTATAATCGCAAAATATGAAGGTTTTGCACAACGAGTAGCAATAGATGTTACAAGCTCTTGCCGTGATCCTATCACCTTTTTCTGCCCAAGCGACCCTCAAGGAGTTTTTGAGTCTTAACTCAATCAGCTTCTCTTTGGACACAACTGGCGTCAAGAATCGCGGAATGCATCGCCCGCTTCAGCCTCTCAAGTGATGGAAGAAACACAAATTTTTATTACTCAGTCGATTGGGCAGAGTCAGGCTGGCGGGAACGTAGTCACTCAACAAACAGGGGTTATTACTCCAATTAATCCACCATCGGCTCCGGCGGGTAACTCTCAATCCAAATTGATGGCCTCTGCCATTAAGGCCTCCAATGCGGGAACAAAAAAGAATCCAGCGGTGAGCAAGATTGTCACCAAAACTCTCACAATCCTCAAATACCAAGTTCGACCCATCATGCCTCAACCCAAATTAGTGGCATCCTCCATTGAAGTAACCACTCCGGTGGCGAAGAAATTCATTTCGGTTGCTAAACCGACCAACACGGGGCAAAACTACAAGTCGCCATCTCAACCAAGAGTCCAAATTCTGCAGAAGAACAACGCATCAACTCTGCCTAAATACACCAAACCAAATATATTGGTAACACATTCCTTGGAATTATATTCCATTGATTATGATTCCTTGAAATCATACATTCCAAAGACACATTTTAAAACTCGAACCAAACGGCCCTAAAACTTTTGATGATATCTTGGTAAGTCTAATGTCAAGATTCATGCAGAGTTCTAATGTATTTAATTTAAGACTTTCGAATTTTTAGATTGATTTTTTGTTAGAGTATATATGATATATTGAATTTCAGAAATTTTATTATTGAAAATGTAATTCAATTTTTTTCAGAATTTCATGCAGATGTTTGATTTTTTTTATTTGATGGATGAGAGTACATCTCCAGTAAATATAAATTCAAACATTTCTTTTGCAGAGAAAAACCCTTAGGAAATTTCGAACTTAATAAATACATCTATGTAGAAGCATTACACTAATGATCATTTTAGACAGATGTCCCCGTTAAAATAGTATTCATGCACATTCTTTTATCATATCATGCATTATTATTCACAAAACACAATCATCTTAATTATAATAGAGTTTATATACACATCTTCCCACCATCCCCTCCAACCCACCGTTTACCACTGGTAAATGGAGTCCATTTATTTTGAATAGAAGTGGGATTCGTTTATCAATGGTAAACGATGAGTTGAGAGGATGGTAAACGGATGACATATATACTTTTTCATTATAATATCACCATAAAAAATACTCCTTTCATCTCCATCTGACACGTGTTCTTCTCTTCTCTTCCGTCCTTTCCTTCTCATATAGGCCCATAACTTCACTTTTTATTTCCCTTTTTTTTATCTTGATCCACCACCGCTCAAGGTTTTTATCCTTTTTCATTTCCTTCTTTATTCTTTGCCGCTTCTATCTTTCTCTCTCAAGTTTCCTGATTGGGATTTCTCCTCTTTCGATTACCTCTCTGTCCATTTAATAGGAAAATTGATTCAATCAATTATCTGGCCGATGAAATAAGTGAGACGAAGCAGAAAGACAACTTGCGACACGAACCAGAAAGACAAGTTGCGAGGCGCTGCAGAAAGGGAATGTCTGCTGCGAGACTATTCGAGTCAATTCATCTCAAAAGAAAGTAATTACTTTTATATCAATCCTTCAACAATTATACTCTTTCCATTTGAGAGGAAGGAGTCTGTTACTTAGTACAGTTATTTGTGTTTGATAAAGAGTGTAGTTCAGCTTCTGTTCTTACTTTTATTCCAGTCTAATTCTTTCTGCTAACTCGAGGGAATATTAATTCATATTTTGTTATTACAATTTGTTAACAATTTCTCTTCATCTTTGTTACTAAATTAATTTCGCCTATCTCAGTTTATTGATTGCATTCAGTGGTTCAAGATGTAACACAACTATGAGTTAGATAAAATTATTTGCATTATTCTAAAACTATGGATTTTAGTAATTGCCAAGTTTCTTACATTTGTTATTTGTACAGATTATATTGAATTCAGACCAAATTCAGGTTTAGTTGTGTATACTATACTTAGGGCTCAATTAGATTCTATTTCTAATTAACATGCTTTGCCATTTAACTTCAACTTAATTACCATTTTAATAACTCCACTACAGAAAGTTCTATTTTTCCTTTTTTTTTATGTTCTACTTGATAATTATATTATGTTCACTCTTTTGCCTATTGCAAAAGCTTACCCTGCTATTTTCTGTTCTTTGTTCATCTTATGTTTTTCTTCTAATTGCTTCTTTGCTTATGTTCTTTTTTTTTTTTCCTTCAAGCTCTTCTATTGTTTACAAAAATTTATAGTGAATATTTTTTTTTATTGCATACTTTCTTTCTTTTTTCTACTGTGAATCTTTGAGCTGTACTCTTCAAAGAATATATTCTCATATTAGGGACTAATTTGCACCTTCTGTTAGGTCAAGAATATTTGTCATGTCTCTATTTTTTTTAAGTTAAGTTCTTTCTGCAAATTTCTTTCTGAGTTCTTTCTTAACAGAGTAATTTTAGGGTCATTGCTCAGAGTACACCTAAATGCACTATTAGCTGAAATGTAGTGTGAACAAAGCGAAACTAATTTTGACTCGCTTCAACTATCATAGCTAATCTATCTTGTTATACTAAAAATTATTTCGACATATCAACGACTCCAAAACATGAAAGCCCGTAAAAGAGCTTCCTGCTTGAAAGACCTTCCATTGGCCTCTTTATTATTCTTCTTATCATATTATCCTTCTCCTGCTGACGTAGGAGGTGTTTGAACCTGGTTCACCCCCAACATGTATATTAGCTGGCGGTAATCAATCGCTAAATGACAGATCCGTATAGTTCCTCTCATGCTTCTTCAAGACGTTTTGCTGTTGGAGCATCGGTGCTTTAAGATTCATGGTGATTTGAGCCATGGAGAAAAATATTAAAGAAGATTGGAACAATATAAAATCAAGATTTTCAATGAACTAATGAAGTACATAAAAATATATTTTTCTCTCTTTTGAACGTATAATGATGCAATTAGAGAGAGGGCAGGTTATTATATTTATAATTATCAAAGGATGCAAGTAGTTAATTAATAGTAAAATTAAAAGGGTAAATAACTCTTCAGTGATTAATTAAGCAGATGCATCTTCTTGATTACAAGTGATAGATTAAAAAAATGAGGAAGAACTATAGGCGATCATCTGTTTCGTTTTTTTTAAAGTGAATTCATATGCCCTCTCTAAATTTTTTAAATAAATTCTGTCAGACATGAAATTTAAATCCCCCACCTATAAAAATGTGTATTAAGTAGCTTATCACTAGACTATTTTAGACTATTTTAGTGGTGATAATATAAGTGATAAATAAATGATAGAAAACAACCCCTCAGTAATAACGGGATGCAACTTTTCATGATAAAGCCAACAGTAATGAAGTATTATCCTAGTGATGATAATACAATTGATAAATAAATGATAGAAAACAACCCCTAAGTAATAACAGAATGCAACTTTTCATGATAAAACCAATGGTAATGAAGTATAACTATTGTAAAAATTAACATATGCCTATATAAAAGTACAATATATATTTTGGTGTTATATACATAAATTCAAAAAAATGTCAAATACAAAAATAGTATAATAGTTAATATAAAACTGGTTGGCCCAATATTTCCTTTTCTTTCAAGCCCAGCCTTAATATTTAAAAAACAAAGAAAAAATAGATAAATGCATGCAACTTTTCATGATAAAACCAATAAGCTGACGGCAATAAAGTATAAACAATATGAAAATAACATTTTACTATATAGAACTATAATATATAATTAGGTGTTATATAAAAAAATATAAAAAAATGCCAAATACAACAATTTTTCATAATCAATATCTAAATTAATCAAACTTCGATTATATTTTTTAAATTAATAAATAATTAAAAGAACATTGACAAAACAAACAATAAAAATGGATAACCCATTCTAAGAGAAATAAATCTTTTATTTGTCATCATGTGCACAAACGTCGACTATAGTCTTCAAATTAACAAATATAATTAAAAAGTCATTGATAAAATGTGCCATAAAAATGAATAACTCATTCTATAACAAATGAATATTTTTTTTTTGCCATCATGTGCACAAATTTCGACTTCATATTAACAAATAATTAAAAGAACATAGACAAAATGTATAATAAAAAAGAATAATACAATCTAAGAAAAGAATATTTTGTTTGTCATCATGTGCAGAATCTTCGACTACAAACTTGAAGTTACAAATAATTAAAAGAAAATAGACAAAATACACCATAAAATTGAATAATTTGCTCTAAGAGAAAAAAATCTTTTATTTGTCATCATGTGCACAAACTTCGACTACGGACATCAAATTAAAAAATAATTAAAATAACATAGACAAAATGTATCATAAAAAATAATAACACATTTTAAGAAAAAGAAATATTTTGTTTGTCATCATGAGCACAAATTTCGACTACAAACTTTAAATTAACAAAAACAATTAAAAGAACATTGCCAAAATATACGATAAAAATAAATAATCCATTCTAAGGGCTTGCTTGGTTTGAGGGGAACTTAAGGGAAGGGAAGTTAGGGGAATGGAATGGGAGAAAGAAGGGTAATGAGTTTCCTTCACCTTGCTTGGTTTAGGTGGAGGGGAAGTGAGGGTAAATGGAGAGGATAATTTAACTAAAATAAAAAAGGTTTAAAATAAATATATTTTTTAACAAAATTTTCTATATATAAATATTTATAATTTTTAATACAACAAAAATACTATAGTATTCCAACTTTTTTTAATATGATACTAATATCATCACACGTATATATTGTAAAATTATTATTTTTCAATAAATTTTATGTAATATGTCAATTTTTTATTTTGCAAAAAAATGTTTATTTTAAACATGATAATTTAAGTAATGTATTTCATATATTATCATTTTAAATATAGATGATTGGAAAATGTAAGTGGTATATTCAAATTTTAGATGATAAAATATGCTAAGTAAGTTGACAAAATGAAATAATTTTGTTTTCAAGTTTTGTCTTCATTTCATGTCAAACTTGATATCTCTATTTTTTTTAATTCACCTTGATTTATTTTTCTTTTCCTAACTTACTTTCAAACCAAGCAAGATTAAATATTTCACTTTACTTCCCTTCCCCCACTCTACCCCAAACCAAGTAAAGCCTAAGATAAATTTTTTTTCTTGTAATATATAGAACTGGTTGGCCCAATGTTTATCTTTCTTTCTGGCACAACTTTAATATTTAAAAGGAAGAAGAGCTCAGACTATTTAATTTTCGTCCAATATCAGACGGACGCTCATGATTGACCCCGGTCAACAACATGCATAATTTTCTTCACAGCTCTATTAATTTTTGAGGCAGCCAAGTATCGAACTTAGCACCTTTGGATAATAAACTAGACAGCCATCCAATTAGGCCACAACAATGCTTTTGTTCAAAATTTATCTACATATTCAGAACCAATACTTGTGAGTTTTCTTTTGATGATAATATGATGACATCTTAACAAAAATAAAATCAAGAGTTGTGATTAAAAATCACAAAATCAATCTAAAAGTTAGAAAGTTTAGATATAGTAGAACCAATTCTTGTAATTAAGTCTAGGCAAAATGTCAAGAATTGCAAACTAGTAACTCAATTTTTTTTTTTTGCCTAAACTTAATTACTAGTATTGGTTCTAATATATCTAAGGGAAATTGAAAATCACGCCGGGGGTACTATAGCGACGGATTGAAATTATATATTGTCTTCTCACATTCTTATATATGATATATACTGTTTACTGAATGAATTTTTATATATTGTTTGTTTTCGGTTTATATGTTTGTATATACTGTTTTTATTTTTTGAAATATATACTATTTTATAGAATGAATTTTTATATACTGTTTGTTTTTAATTCATATGTTTGTATATACTGTTTTTAGTTTTTATATACCGTCTCTATATGATCGCCACAGTATCATCAGGGCCGGTCTGGTATTTTGAGTGGCCTTTGACAATTTTTGTCATGAGGTCTTGAGATTTGAAAAAATATATTATCTAAAATCAAGTACAAAAATCTTGTAAACACAACAAATTAATAAGCATTAAAAAATTAGTTTCAAAAAAGTTACATAAAATTATTAAATGCAAAATTATATTACAGATTAATGAATTTTGAGCAAAAAAAATATCTCAAAATTGAAAGAAATTAGATGGAGCAATACCTTGAATTATCTCAACAAGTACACTAATGAGACAAAATTGAGGTATTTCCAACTTTATAATACTTTGCCGTCATTCCAGGCCTCCATGCCATTTCCATATTTCTCATTTTATTTCCATTTCCGTTTCTATTTACATTTCCTTTTCTTTCTTTCTTTCTTTCTTTCCGTTTCTTTTTTTTTCTTATTTCCTTTTTCTTATTTTCTTTCTATGGATGAAACATGACTTGTCTAATGGGCCTATTATTAAATGAAGTTATTTTGGACTTTACATATTTATTACTATAAGAAAGATATAAAATAATATGGGGTCTTGGATTTTGAGGGGCCTTAGGCAAATGCCTACTGGTTCAAAGTCCAAGGCCGGCTCTGAGTATCATCACACAGTATTAGCTCCCTATATCTAAACTTAATTACATCTGGAACTCCGGTGATAATTTCAAGTGATAAATTAACGAAGATTATTTTTGTTTACTTTCAAAAAGGTATATGAATTATCTACCAAAAACACCAAAAAATTCAAAAATTCAAAAAATACAAATTCTCCAAGTAAAAAAAAAAGTGGTAAATGTAAATCCACTCTCACATATCAACTGATAACCATTTTAATTACCGCTTTCAATGAGTTATGGGCAAGGGTGTGGTCCAATAAGCGTTGGTGCATGTTTTAATCAACACGTTAAAAACCCTTGGATCTTAATCCATGTGATTATTCCTTAAACGTTGCTCTTAACTCCGTTAGCGTCATCAAAATTAGAAAGTATTAATGACATGTCAAAGAATTAAAGAGGTGCATGTGTAACATTATCATACAAATTACTACAATCTAAGTAAAATACAATCTACAATAATTACTAATAACTTTTTTGATATACTATTTAACTATATATTGTTTACTCTTTTTTTTATATACTATTTAACTATATATTGTTTACTATATTTATATAAGATACTATTTTCATTTTTACTGTATATTATTAAAATACACAATTTTAAAAAACTTTGAATCTTATACTTTCAAATAAAAAAATTATAAATAGAATAAAACATAATATTTCATAAATGAATTACAACAACAAGTTTATTACAATTATTCGTTTGTTCCTAATACTTCATTAGTGAATTTTATTGAAAGTGTATTTTTTTATTAATGAATGATATATGTAATTTTCAGGTCCGGCCCAGCATTTTGGTGGTCCAAAGGCTGATTTTTCAATGAGGCTCATTAAAAATATTAAATTTTATCAAAGTTCAAACTCAAAAAATATCTCTTTTCTACTACCTCAAGGAAAACTAAAAAATTGCAAACCCAACCCTACTATGCGCAAAGCAAATCAAATTTTTAAGAGAATAAAAAAATGGAAACTGTAAGAGAGAATAAAATAAAATTTGAAATCAAGATAAGAAAGGATACTCAACCCGAACGGATGAAGACTGAATCAGATCATTATTCTCACTCATCCACCATTAATGTTGTGTTCCAATTAAATCCTAAATTGAGATTTGAAATTATAAGAGAAAGAGAAGGAAGAAACGGAAGTCAAAAGATAAAGAGATTACCTAAATACTAAATGCAACTGACTCCAGTCATTGGTCAAATTGAAAGAGGAGGAATTTTGAGTTCTTCAGTTCAATCAGCCAAACTGAGCTTAAAAAAAAAAAAAAAAAAGAGATGAGGAGATGAAGTCTTCTATTTGGTATTATTCTTCATTTCGAATGGGCCTTATAATTTGTGTTTACTTGGGCCCAAAAAAATTGAGATTTAACTGAAGTATAATTCTAATATATAATACTAGTGTAATATGATTTATATATATAGGGGTCCTTCATAATTAGAGGCCCCGGACCCAGGCGGGTCTGTTAGTTTCCATATATGGATAATATATTGCCCAAAATTTCTTGACTAGTCATTAATTGAGAATATTAAGGCAAAATACTTTCTTTTATTGACATTAACAGGCTGAAAACCACCCTTTAAGAATAAATCACATGGATTAAGATCCAAGGGTTATTAGTGTATTGGTTGAAGCATGCACCAACGCTTGTTGGACCATACCCTTACCCCTGCATGATAAATATATTTATGGGGTGTAGATTCAATACTTAGGAATTAATGTTCTGTGCCAATAGAATTTTTGGTAATTCCAATAAATGGAGTGCATTGGTAAATCCTCCGTTATAATTACTATCTAACAACTTGTACCCTTGCAAATAAAAGCTGCTGCCTCATTCTCCTCTGTATTGCATCAATTGTAAAGTTGGGAAATTTAGACAAACTCTTGAAAATGTTTTAAATTAAAGATTTTTTTAGCCTGCATACTGAGGAAGAAAGTTAAAGAAATGGAAGAAAGAAAAATGTTAGCTAACACCATATCACCTTAAAAAAATATCTAAAGAGAAGAGTAAAAAAGCAAAACGAAAATAAAGAAACAAGTCAAGTCTGTTGGTAAAGCCTCCATTAATTACAATTTAACAACTTGTACTATTGCAAACACAATCTGGTCTGGTACTCACTCTCCTCTGTATTTTACCATTGTTAAGTTGTGCAATAGTTTCAAATTGAAAATGCATGTTGAATCCATTAAAATAAGAAAGAAAAAGTTAAAATAAAGGTGAGAAGAGCCAATGGACTTATAGCCTAGTGGTTGAGTACAAAACATCACAAAATATAAGTTATGTGTTCAATTTTTATTGGCACAAAAAGTAGAAGTGTGACAAAAAATTATATCAATTCAATAAAATAAAAAAAAGAATGGGAGAAGAAATTAAAAAAATAATGTTAGGCTAACACCTTATACTAAAAAAATAAAAAGTAGTAAGCAAAAAACAACCAAAATCAGAAACAAAAACAAGGCACTAAGTTTTTTTTTTAGCAATTCACTTCTACTGTTTCATTTATTGTAAACAGATAAAATATTATCATCACAAAACATTTACACCTGACTGATGAGGTTGCAATTCAGAGTTCTGAAATAAAATACAGAAAAATATCGGTTGACATAAATTATAACATTAGGATTCATTCAAACATTATTATTATTATTATTATTATTATTATTATTATTATTATTACTAAAAGAGGATGTGAACTCACCGCCACCCTGCATTCCAAACCCTTTAAATCTTCATAAACCCTTCCATCTCCCCCATTCCTATCTCTCTCTTTAACACAAACATACATCACTGTTTACTCCCTCTCTCTCTCTCTCTCTCATGGCATTGTTAAAGAAATCCCTAATAATCATAACAACTCAGTTGATCTTGTTCATCTTTGTTGGTCTCTCTAATGGCCAAGCTTTGGTGCCAGGCGTGATGATTTTCGGAGACTCAGTCGTGGATTCAGGAAACAATAACAATCTTTACACGCTTGTGAAGGCAAATTTTCCTCCGTACGGTCGAGATTTCGGCTCCCATTCCCCCACTGGAAGGTTTTGCAACGGAAAATTGGCCACTGATTTTACCGGTATTTTTTTGTTTTTGTTTTTAATGAACTATTTTGTTCGTTGTTTCTTAAACTATGTTTTGAGTTTTGATTTTTTTTTTTTTTTTTTACTTTTTTGTTTTATTGTGTTCTTTTATCAGTTTGATCTGATGATTAGATGTTAACTAGATGTCTAGTAGCCAATTCTTTGGTGCTTAAATTTTAGTATAAACATATTGTTTTGCATATTATACTAGCTACTAATTTTGCTGCTGTTTTATTTTAGCTCAGTGCAACATTTTTTTTTATCATAATTAGATCCTTTTAAACAATATTAATATTTTCTTAGAGAAAAGGTAGAGTAATATGTTTACCTTGAAGCAAGTTGCTAGGGTTTAAGGCTTAGTTTTGACTTTTTACTTTTAACGTGTACAAGTTCATAATGAGAAGCCAAAAACATCTCAATGTTTAGTTTCTGCATTCATAATTCATTTAATAAAATTTACACTAGTTTCCACTTTACTAGAATTGGGAACATGCACATTCAAATTTCAAAAAAAAAAAAAAAAAAAATTAGACTATTTAAAAAAAAAAATAATAATAATAATAACTGAAACCTGCAGCATCAGTAACATTAGTTATACTAGAAAATTAGAAACTTATTGAATATAAGAGAAAGAATAATTTAAATTAGATAACTTAGGTTATATATTTTGGGCTATTCGTTAGACCTAAATGATTATATTAGAAGTAAGTCATTCAGACCATAACATAATTTTTCCAATTCTATATGAAATTACTTCTTCGCCTAATCTAAAACTCAAAATGAGATTTAAACTCTCTGTTTGACAAGATCTTAATTTGTTGATTTTTTTTTTCATTTTTCAGTTGAGAATTTGGGATTCAGCACGTATCCCCCGGCTTATCTTAGCCCAGAAGCGCAAGGCAATAATCTATTAACCGGTGCTAATTTTGCTTCTGGCGCCTCCGGTTATTGGGACGCAACCGCACAACTCTATGTGAGTGTAAAAAAAAAATTTGTATTCTTATTAACCAAATATGTAATAAAATGACAAGTAAAATGTCAAATTTTTTGATCATGTAATAATGAAGTGTATATCATATATATACCTTTCCAAAATGATGTTTTAAAATTTGTCCTTGGATGAACAAGACATCATTACGATTAGAAAATTGGCATGTGTATTTAATTGCATTAATACGCCGTTTTTTATATTTGGATTAATATACAATTAGTTAGATTAATATATCAGTAATTAGATTATACCCTTTTTTGAATAATTCTATACCATTTTTTAATAATTGGATTAATATACTATTTGTAGAGCGCAATCTCATTGACTCAACAGTTACAAAATTACAAAGAGTACCAATCAAAATTGGCGAATATCACTTCAAAGGAAAAAGCGACAGCATTAGTGTCTGGTGCAATTCATATATTAAGCGCTGGAAGCAGTGATTATATTCAAAATTACTATATCAACCCCCTTCTTTCTCAAGCGTACACGCCTGATCAGTTTTCTAATTTGCTCTTGCAATCTTTCAACTCATTTGTTGAGGTAATTATTTTTTTTCAAAATTATTTTCCATTTTGGATATTGAACTAAAACAATGTTTCATGTTTGATTGAAACAAAAAGTTCTATTATACTTCTAGTCTAGTTGTTGAGTAAAACTTGTTTTGTTTTTCAAGCTAGAAAGTCACTTAATTTGAATCTAACTGAGGAGAAATTTTAAATCTTTTTTTTAATCGAGAAATTTTAAATCTTAATTAACATATTTACTAGTAACATCTATACATTCAGGAGTAAATAAACACAGTTTTCAGCAATAAATGGTTATGTAATGTATTAATTTGTATCTATTGTACCCGTTTATGTAGAATCAAACGGTAACCTAAATCAAACAATACCCTGAAAAAATATAGGCTAGAATAGAAATAGATTTTGTAGCCAATTAATGGATGCGGCCCATTCTGTTCATTATTAACTCTTTGCATCTACTTTCCCAAAGATTCTTGACTATAGATATGCTTCGGTCCTTTCTACTGAGCTTATTAAAGCAGGAATTAAATGATATATTGCTATAAAACAAAGCTTGTAGTTATTGCAATCACATGCGACAGCTTGTGTTTTTATTCGCTAGTTTTTATGCGACAAATACACCATCTCAATATTAATTATATTTTGATACAGTGCTGTGTAAAACGTATAATGTAGTTAGTAAATGGTATATATTACATAAATTGGTATAACATGTGACGTGCAGTTATCATGTCATGGGCTATTAATGAACCCCAATAGATTTCTTTTCAGTTCTTAAACAATAAGAGCATTAACTATAGCTTGGTGGTAGGGTAATGTACTAATGTGTTGAAAGGAAATCCCCCCGATTTGACTTGACCAAAACCTATTTGACTTGATCATAACTCAATTTTGATGATTGATCCTACGCCCAAGGTCTCAAATATGAAAATGACTCATGACCCGATTGACATGAAATCATAAATGATCTAATTTGTAAATAATCCTCTCGAACTTCCCATTTTTTAGAAAAAAAATAAATAAAACAAATCCTTTACTAACACTTGAGCCCACCTTATTGTATATGTTTATGAGACTCAAAAGTCGTTGCAAAAATTAGTAAGGAGTTATTGAATTATTTAGTGAGCATAGCTTCACTCCTACATGAATCACAATGCATAACGATAACATTTCAACTTCATATATTATAAATCAGAACTTGTACAATACTGGGGTGAGGAAGATTGGTGTGACGTCCCTCCCGCCGCTCGGTTGCCTCCCTGCTTCCATCACACTCTTTGGGGGAGGAAGCAACGCTTGTGTCGACCAACTCAACAATGACTCGACCATGTTCAATGCAAAGCTCGGCTCGGCCTCTCAGACTCTCAAGAAAAATCATAGGGATCTGAAGCTTGTCGTGTTTGATATTTATAACCCTCTTCTTGATCTTGTCAAGAATCCTTCCAACAACGGTAATTAATTGATGTTTTTTAGATTTTTGTTTATTATTTTGTTGGCCGATTTTTGTTGACAAATCAACATTTAGAAGTTCGGATATTATAAATGTCTTGGGTTTTTCAATCTTCGGAAATCTGAAGATACCAAAAGAATATATGCAATATTTTCTGCTAAAATAGTCCATTTTGGTCCTTCACTGCTCAAGAAATTGAGTTTACTAACAAAAAAGGTACATAGAATTACCAAAGTATGATCACAACCCGACATGATTTACGGTGCAAATATTACAACAAAGTGTAGCTAATTAAAAAATAATATTTTGCACTACTCCACCAGACTGCCATCATACTTTTTGACCACTCTATGTCGCAATTTTGTTTCACTAAATATTCAATTTTGTCTACAACATATATTACATATCTTTGACTCTTTGTTATATATTTCATTTCAGAATGAATACTCAAAGCTCATTCTATACACACTCACACTAAATACACCAACTATTGAATTATATAAATTTATAGGTTTTTTTGAGACAAGGAGAGCGTGTTGTGGGACCGGCACGATAGAGACGTCTCTGTTGTGCAACACAGGAGCGCCGGGCACCTGTTCCAATGCGACCGGCTATGTTTTTTGGGATAGTTTCCACCCAACAGAGGCCGCAAACAAAGTCTTGTCAGACGCGCTCTTGGTTCAAGGAATAGAACTCATCTCTTAAGAATGTAATAATTTAAGTGCTGTGTTTAGAAGTGGAGTTGATTATTAAGTGTGTATGCTTTATTTTGCTAAAAATAATATATTAGATTTTGTTGAGTGATTGGCTATGGCTATCAGGTAATGGGTATTAAATATTAATAGAGGGGTTTAGTTTCGTTTTCATTATTGAAGTGCGTATCCTTTTTCTTAAAATGGTATATCAGGTTATTTGAGTGATTACTGATTGGTTATGGTTGTCATCTTTATTGGTGTCAAATGATGGAAACATGCTACGTATTGCTTTTCATCACAAGCCTACAAATCATTAAAATTATCATTTAAACCCTACATAAAAGTTCCAATTTCCAATCAAGAACATATCTAGATTACTTAACAAACAAAAACAAATAACATTGATGCTAACAGTAATTCAAATTCACATATTAATATATTATCAGCTAACTGGTTATTGCGTTAATGTCACCATTAACCATATAGTAGTTGTTATTGTTAAAACTCGTAGATGTGCTTTAATTCTAATATATATAATGTTAAATGTGGAAGTACAGAGGAGAGAAGAGAGAAGTGTTTGTTAATTATGATTGATTAGTTTTGATTGAATTGATGATTACAAGTAAGCTACTCTATTTATGGAGTTGCAATCTAATCTACTTACCATACAATCTCTACTATACAATTTAACTCCTACAATGATTATACAATAGGTACATGAACTCTACTTTATATACATCTATTCTAATACCCCCCCCCCCTCAAGTCTAGCCGGGTAGAAACATGGTGAGCTTGTCACGGAGGCGAGAGAAACGAGGCGTTATGAGTCCCTTCATAAGTATGTCAGCAATTTGATCCTTGGTGCTAATGAATCAAACTTGGAGCGTTTTGAGTTCTATCAATTCTCGAACAAAATGATAATCGATCTTAATGTGTTTTGTGCGAGCGTGAAACATTGGGTTGATTGCGAGATAAGTTGCTCCAATGTTGTCACACCATAGGATGGGGACTTCTTTTTGAAAGATGTGGAGTTCGCGAAGGAGGAATTGGATCCACACAAGCTTCACGGTAGCCACAGCAAGCCTGCGATATTCCGCTTCGGTGCTAGATCGAGCTACCGTTGCCTACTTCTTTGCGCTCCACGAAACTAGGTTAGGACCAAGAAAAATACAATATCCGGTCGTGGACTGTCTATCGTCTGGACAACCAGCCCAATCCGCCTCGAAGAAGGCTTGGAGTCGTAGAGATGGAGAAGAATGAAGAAGAAGACCGTGGGTTATTGTGCCTTTGAGATATCGCAAGATACGCTTAACTGCGCCCCAATGGATATCGATTGGTGAGTGCATGAATTAGGAGACTTTGTTCACCGCAAAGGCAATTTATGGTCTTGTGATTGTCGCGTATTGAAGTGCGCCAACCGTGCTTCGGTAGAGTTTTGGATCCTTCATTGGATTTCCTTTTAATTTGGAGAGTTGTTCTCCAGCAACCATGGGAGAAGAGCACTGTTTTGCACTTTCCATCTTGGCCTTCTTAAGAAGATTTAAGATGTATTGAGGTTGGGAGAGTAAAACCCTATCTTGTACCCTTTGTGCCTCAATGCCAAGAAAGTAGTGAAGGGGACCAAGATCTTTCAACGAGAATTGAGCGTTTAGATTCTGGATGAGTTGCTCGACTGAGCCGGATTACTTCCGGTTATGAGGATATCATCCACATATACTAAGAGTACTAGAAGTTCGTTGTCTCGAAACCGAATGAAGAAAGAAGTATCGGTGCGAGAGCCAACAAAACCAAGACTCAAGAGAGCACTTTTGAGCTTTGTGAACCAGGCACGTGGGGCTTGTTTGAGCCCGTAAAGAGCCTTTTTAAGGAGACACACATGGGTGGGTCTTGAATCATCCACAAAACCAGGAGGTTGTTGCATGAATACCGTTTCTTCGAGATCTCCGTTGAGAAAGGCATTATTTACATCGAGTTGTCACACTGGCCAGCCTTTTGAGAGAGCAAGGGTAAGAACTACACGAATGGTAGTTTTACTGGACTGAATGTCTCGTTGTAATTAATCCCTTCATCTTGGTGATAGCCTTTTGCTACTAGTCTCGCCTTGTAACGTTCTACTGATCCATCCGTATTTCTCTTCACCTTGAACACCCATTTGCACCCAACTAGATTCTGAGAAGAATGAGAGGGAACAAGATCCCACGTTCGATTTTCAAAAAGAGCATTAAACTTGGTTTGCATGGCAGCACGCCACTTTGGGTCTTTGTTGGCATTGGTAAAACATATGGGTTCACTTTCTTGTTCGGATAGAGTGGTTGGAATGTGGTGTTTGGTGGCTGCATACGTGACATGATCGGGAAATTGTCGCGTGCACCTTGTGTTGTCTCGTGTGCTTACTATCGGATGAGAGGATTGCGGTGACATAGAAGAGGAAGAGGGAGGCATAGTATCCTCACTCGATGGTTGAGACCCTTCAGGTGAAGATGTGGAGGACTCATTAGGGGAGGGAGAACTCTCATTGGAAGGAATTGAGGGAAGAAAGGTGAGAGTTGTTTGAGTTGGAGGAGAAGAGGTTTGAGAGGATGTGGGATTTTGTTCATGCATAAAAGGGAAGTATATTTCATTGAAGATGACATGACGGCTCACATAAATTTTATTTGTTGGTATGTGAAGACATTTGTACCCCTTTTGGTTTGGCGCATATCCAAGAAATACACAAGGTAAGGAACGATTTTCTAACTTATGTGAATTATATGGTCATGTGTATGGAAAGCACAAGCAACCAAGAACTCGCAAGAAGTTATAATCTGGTTCTTTATGAAAGAGAATTTCAAAGGGAGATTTTTGTGGACTTACAGAGTTCGGTAATCGGTTGATGAGATAGATAACATTATAAAATATGTTATCCTAAAATCGAAGTGGAATAGATACTTGAGACATAGTAGATAGGGCTAGTTCAACGATGTGCCGATGTTTCCTTTCGGCTAGCCCGTTTTGTTCGGGTGTGTAGTCACACGTGGTGATGTGAGATATAGAGGGATAAAGACGCGCAATAGGCTTAAACTCGGTGCCACCATCGGTTTGAAGTATTTTTATGGAGCACGAGAGAAAGTTTTCGACTTGAGATTTAAAAAGGCTAAATGCTTGAGACACTTGGTCTTTGGAGTTAAGAAAGTAGATTCATGTGTAGCGCGAGTAGTCGTCAGTGAAATGCACGAAGTAGCGAATTCCTGAATGGGAGAGAACCGGAGCCGGTCCCCACACATCCGAATGGATCACTTCAAGAGGTTTTGAGGAGCGCGCCATAGCTTGATTAAATGGTAACTTATGCGTCTTGCCAACATAACACGCATCAAAATACCAACTTTTTATTTGAATACAACAACTTATTTGCCTTCATTAGATTTTATACGATGGGAAAAGAAGCATGACACAACCTCCTATGCCATATATCCGCTGAGATCCGCTCGCCAAGAAACGCGGAGGGTTAGATTGTTGGTGTCGGTCTTTTGAAGAGACGATAAAGACCGTTCTCAAGAACCGTACGAAGTAAAATCTTGTTGGAAGCACGATCTTCGATCAAGCATGTAAAGGGTTGGAATTCGAGCACAGCATTGTTGTCTCGTGTTAGTTGCGAGATGCTAATGAGGTTTTTCGTGATTTGGGGTACGTGAAGAACGTTTTTGAGTACCAACGAACCGTTTGGCAATTTGATAACTGTCTCACCAATGTTTTGTATCGGTATGCCTGCTCCGTTACCGACCCGTATGAGGTCTTTTCCCGAATACGATACATGAGTGGAGAGGTCGGTTAGGTTGACAGTCATATGGTTGGACGGGCCTGAATCAAGAAACCACTCATCCGATGAACCACTAGGCAGTTCCGCAAGAAGAGCGATTGACGGGTTTTGGTCGAACCATTTCCGGCAATGGAGCGCAATATGGTTACGCTTCTTGTAGATTTGGCACTTGACATCTCCATAATTTGTAGCTTTCACATTAATTTCTTGACAGCCTTTTTCTCTTTTTCGGTGCCCGTAAAAAGTATTCATCTTTTCAAATTGTGCCGCAAAAGTCTCAAAAAATAACTTAAAAAAATTATCTAGACCAGGACCGGAGCGTAAAACCGAGTCTAGTTGAGGATTAGCAGGATTGACCAATTGCCCGAAATGAAAACGTTCAAAATCGGAAGCCATTTTTGTCGGAAAAAAAAAGGGACGGAGGAAAGAGGCAAAGAGAAGGAACGACCTGACACTCGTTGATTTCTTGAAGTTCTTGACCGATTCTTGATCGAGTCTTGATCAATACTTGATCGAGTCTTGATCGAATCTTGACTGATTGTGAAGAATTCAGTCAATATTCGCCTCAACACCTCACACTTCCTCACTACTTCTTTGATTAATACGAACACCTCTGTTAACCCTCTTCTTGATGAATTCTTGAAAGAATTCAGTCAAGATTTGATGAGATTTCTTCAAGAAAACAGTTCTTGAACAGTTCTTGAATTGAGAGACGCAAATTGTTGCATTCTTGATGAAGAGAATTAGAAGAAAGAGAGAGGGGAATTGAGAGAGTTTTAAAAGCGGAAGCAATAATTTGCTTTTGATACCATGTTAAATGTGGAAGTATAGAGAGAGAAGAGAGAAGTGTTTGCTAATTATGATTGATTAGTTTTGATTGAATTGATGATTACAAGTAAACTATTCTATTTGTAGAGTTGCAATCTAATCTACTTACCATATAATCTCTACTCTACAATTCAGCTCCTACAATGATTATACAATAGGTACATGAACTATATCCTATATACACTTATTCTAACATATAAACAAGCGAACGCTTAATCTAGTGGTTTGAAGACTTGCACCGGATGGAAAACACCGGTTCGAATCCCCTTAAAAATAAAAATTCCAATATATATGAGCAGGACATAACTTTATATTCTGATTGCATCAAAATAATCACATGTTTTTAATCATATATGGTAATCATAAGATGTTGGAGATGACTAAGATCATTTCATACGTATTGAACTTTTCTGCTTGACTATAGTTTTTTTGACAATATATCTTCTTATCATCACAGCCGCATACAATTTACTTCATAAATACTGAAATTTTGACGGTTATTTTATCTCTAAACAATTGAATTTTAGAATAAAGTAAGATGACTGAAATTCTATCTAGTAGTTCTTATTGTTATGGTTCTATATACATGAGAGTAATATTAGGAAAATTAATAAATTATAAGTCTCACAATCATGTAGTTGGTTCGTTTTTCAATTTGAATGTAAGAAATAATGAGAAAAAAAAAACATGTAATATTAGTTGTACTAAAAAAATTAGGATAATATAGTTGTGTGTGTATTATATTGTCTGAGAGTGATTTTATCATATTTTTCTCATGGTTAGAAATTTACTGGGATATGCCAAACTTGTAGATTTTGTTATGCATTTATGAAAATTTTGGAAAAGTAAAAAAATAGTGTATGGGCCAACAAAATAAGAAGCACAGTGATAGCTGCCGATCCCTGACTTTTCTTTTTATATACCATCATATTCAAAAATAATTCAGCAAATACCACTCATTTCAAAATATGGGGTATCTGCCATTTTGCCACTACTAGTGGCGGAACAGATGTTGTAGTATTGGAACATGTGAATTTTCAGTTTTTTCAAAAAAAAATTATTTGGCTGACTAAACATGGTTAATTAGTGTAAAAAAATACTGTTTCGCCACAGGTAGTGGCGGAATATGAAAAAAATTAATTTTTTTGTATTTTTTTCCCTGAGAAAAAAATTAATTTTTCTGAGAAAAACTTTTTTTTCTTGTTCCGCCAGTGACAGTGACAGAACACGTTTTTTCACTAATTAACCCTATTTTTGAAAATTATAAAATTCACATGTTCCTCCACTACTAGTGGCGGAACAACATCTATTCCACCACTAGTAGCGGCGGAAATGGTAGATACTCTATTATTTTGAAATAAGTGGTATTTGTTGACTTATTTTTGAATAGAATGGTAAAAAAAAATCATGATCCCTGGTTTTGCAGTTTTTAGTACCATTTAACATTATTTTTCTACATGTTTCCTCTAGCCTCCCAAGTTCTAATAAGATAATTCCAATTTCTTGTCAGATGTAATTACAGCCAAATACTTCTCATGATTATTTTCTTACTCCTCTTTATACCATAAATAAAAAAACATTTCTTCATATTTTCTTGAAGAATATACAAATAACACTTGGCTAGAAAAATATAGTGCAAAGACTTCATTTTTTTTTCGAAATAAAGGTTTCCTTTCTGTGACTATGTCACCGGAGTAGATTCGAGAATTAGCTCGAGGATATAATATGTCTTTACGGTAGTCATGCGTGACACAATCAGATGGCTACACCATAATTGTTCTTATTCTTAATATTATTTAATATTTATTCTAATTTAATTTATTTGGTAATTTTTTTTAGAAATAAAACCAACATGTACTCTCGCACAATAGGTAGAATTACCGCCGGGAATGCATGATGAAGTTTTTGTTATTCTCTCTTTTCTAAGGGGCTTCTTTGGCTTACCGTAATTGAGGCAGTTAATAAGTCTATATACTGTAGTTAAGTTGTTTTGCTTGTTTGGGCTGATGTAGTTCAGTCTGACTACGGTAAGTTGAGATTCTTTATGCACCCACATGCGGTAGGTCGACTTTCCCTCGAAATTACCGGCTTCAGACTTACAGGAGGAAGAAGATTGGCAGGAGAAAAAATGCGAGCTGAAAACTGCACGCTGAAACCTAAGCCCTCTGCTTGCTCTCAGCCGACCAATTAGGCTTCTCTTCTCCACAAGCCCCCCTTTACTCCAATACAACATATTTGTTCCAATAGGGTAAGCATTTCTTCAATTTTTCTTTGATTTTGTGATATATTGTGTTGTTAGATTTGTTTATTAATATGTCTTGGGTTTCACATTGATTATTTCTCCAATACGGCATGGCCTCTCAATTTGATCTTTTGCCAAATTGGAATTTACCTCCGTTTCTTTGACTTATTTCTTCAAGGCATATACTGGATTTGTTAAGTACTTTCAGGTTTTTCTTTGATTTTATAATTCTTCTCCTTCACTGGTCATGAATACCACTTATCACTACTTAATTTATACAAATAGAGATGTTAGTTCATGGAATTTCATCTAATTCCTTTTATCAAATTCCAACATAGTGAATCATGTCTATCACATGTTCGATATAATTTTTCACTGGAGATAACAAATTTGACTTCAATCATGAAATTATTCTCTTTTTCCTTTTTGGTGTATTAATTTCAGTCTGACACAATGAAGCTAATAATTAATGATGATTTATACAGGTTTTACAATGTTAACAAACGAACAATGAGTAGCCGCTATTAGTGCTTTGGTGGGAGGTTTAATTATTTTGATGTTCTCTAAAAAACGTCAAGATGAGGCGAGCAAAATTCCTAAGTGTATAATGGACCGTAGACATTCTATTAGAAATTCATACATAATTCGGGTGATCCATGAGTCCGATGTGGGATGTCTTGCTATGACTCGAATGAAAAAAAATATTTTTTTTGGGTTATGTGATATCATGAAGAGCAAAAAATTGATGTGGAATACATTGTATGTAACGGTTGAAGAGCAAATGATCATGTTTTTACATGTCATAGCTCATAGCGTGAGAAATAGAGTTATTGCAAGAAATTTCATACGATCCACCGAGACGGTGAGTCGGCATTTCCAACATACTCTCTATGCAATTGGAGAATTGCAGTCGGAGTATATAAAACCACCTAGTACAATCACACATATATTAGTTCAAATTCCAAATTCACACCGTTTTTTGATAATTGTATTGGGGCTTAAGATGGAACACATGTTCATGCTAGTGTGCAAGGTAATAAAGGTCCTTTCTTTGGACGTAAGGGTTTTGCTACCCAAAACGTCTTAGCAGCTGTGGATTTTGATTTTCGGTTTACATATGTACTTGCTGGTTGGGAGGGTTGGTTCAGTACACGATTCTCTCATTCTGAGAAATGCACTTGAAAGAGAGGATGGATTAAGTATTCCTCAAGGTAAATAAAAAATGTTAAAATTATTTTTTATACTAGGTTGCATTATATGGTTAGTTCTAATTTAATTAACTATTATAGGAAAATACTATTTAGTGGACGCTGACTACTCAACACGTCCCGGTTTTATTTCACTTTTTCGAGGAGTAAGATATCATTTGAAGGAGTTTTCTGATCGTCCTCTTGCAACCAATAAAGAGCTTCACAATCATAGGCATTCATCTTTGCGGACTAGCATCGAACGAGCATTTGGTGCTTTGAAAAACCATTTTAATATTCTTATTTGTAGGCCATATTTTCGTTATAGCACTCAAGTGGATGTTGTTCTTGCATGTTGTATTATCCATAACTATATTCTAGAGGGTGGTCTCGATTCATTTGTACCGACTATTGAGGAATGTCAAACAACGAACAATAGAGGGCCTAGTACTTAAGAGATGAAACATGAGAGTGGATGGTACTTAGGGATCATATAATGAATCAAATGTGAGAAAGAGATGGACATTGCTTTTTTTTTTTTTTATTGTTGCAAGTATTTGTTGTCTTTTACTTTTTTGCAGTTTGAAAACATAGTTCTAAATTAGTTGAACTTATGTTTTTTTGATGATATGATGTATGGATGATAATGAAGTTAATGGTTAAATTAGGTTAATAATTTATCTTTATTTATTTCTTAGATTTGTATATTGTGATACATGAAATATGATTTCTTTTTTGAAAGAGATTTTATTGAATAATAATAATAATAATAATAATAATAATAATAATAATAATAATATATTATATATTTAAATTACATACAAATATAATTTTCATAAAAAAAAAGTTTCTTTTGACATTGATTTGACAACTAAATAATCTTACGGATTTACATATTATAATTACATCAGTCCAAACATGAAAACTATAATTACAGTAAATTAAGCTTCTTCTATCCAAACATTAGAACTGTAAGTGTAACCGTAGAAGATTTGGCTACAAAAACTCCACTTTCTCTAGTAATATCTAATGCAGTCATCCAAACGGCCCCTAAATGTCTGCTATTCTACTGTGCCCCCATTTTCCACTGTTCTACTTAACGGATTTCATCATTTTTTTCGAAATATGTAGTTCATTGAAGTTAACGTTAGATTCTAAAAGCAGTCACAATAGCTAACAAGCCCAGCAGTGTTTGTGACCCTGTAGCTCCCTAGTTATCTTAAAATGGTAAATAATTATCTTAATTGGTGTCAAATGATCAAAACTCGCTTACGATTGCTTTTCTAGACAAATTTCATATAAACCCTCCAAGGCAATAAATCATTAAAACATAATTTCTCCACAAAAGTTACAATTCTGAATCAAGAACATAAATTCAATTCTTACCCAACAAACAAAATATCAACAATACAACTACAAGCAAATTCATAATTATTGTACCATCTTTTCGAGAAACACACAAAACAACAGTCCATAAACATCATAAACTCAAAACTCCATTTTTACTTTTTTTTTTCATTTTTTTAAACAAAACCCAAAAAACCCTAATTAAACCTCCTCATTAAAATTAACCGCAAGGTCCCAATAATGCGGCACGCCAGCATCAGCGAAAACCTTCTTAGCCGCTTGCTCACTCCTACACTCATGCACCAAAAACCTGTTAAAACTCGCTTTTCCAACACTCCCCTGCCAAACCAACACACACTCATTAATCCTCTCCATCTCCTCCATCCCCTCCATTTCATCATCCTCTCCGGTCAGAACCGAGGCCCAATCAATCCTGTTCATCATCAACTTATTATACCTTTTGATGGACTTTTTACCTCCTTCAACAACCACCACACTCAGCTCGTCAGAAATGACCACACAACCGGTCAACCGATTCTCCTTCGCGTTCACGTCAACCTTAAACCTAGTTTTCGGGTCCTTCAAAACCCTAATTTTGTAAACCGAAACCAGGGTTTCAACATTATTCAGATCATCAAACAACTTCCTCTCCTTCTTCTCTCTCTTCTCAGCAGGAGTTAACTTCCTCGCGATATTCCTATCAACATGAGCTTGCTCTCGTTCCACAGCAGCGCTCCGAACCTCCATTTCCAAACGGGTCGGATCCTGAGTCGCCTCCGAACCCAAAACCCGCATTAAATTGCTCATTTTCACCTTCGGTTTGGGAGGTTCTAGAAGGCCCTGACGGATCATTTCCTGTCTGTCCTTCTCTTTTGCTAAGCGGCGCTGCGTGCGCAGCTTTTTCTGCTCCTTTTTGGTGAGTTTTAGGGGTTGGGGTGGGGGCGGGGCTGGCTCGGCCGGCGGCTCGATTGGGCGGGGGTGCTCAGCGTATTTTGTGATTTTGTCTTTGTTTAGAGCTTCTTTTGTGATAGAATCTTCATAGACACCAGATAGAAGGATTGGTTTGTCCCTATAAGAGAAATAATGCACAAATTAGTAGTTCGTTTAAGCAAATTTTAAGGTAAGAAGTTCAATTTTTAAGAAAAAATAGTACTTATGTGAGAGACAATGCATGAATAAGAAAGTTTTCTAAACCAATGGTTTTCTAAAAAAGAAAATGAAAAACATAAATAATTTGTGTCACTAAATGTTTCGTGTAATGTTATGATGTAAGAACTAAGAAGTCTGCAATAATTTGTAGTTTGTTGATTATTTCTAGACGTTCAATATCCAACATGCATGACTACTATGTTCTACTTCTCAGATTTAATAAATACATAAAACTAACATAGAAACCAAAAAAGAGGGATCAATGTGTAAAAAAGAACATTTAATATTAAAATGAAGGTTACTTACCACCACTCGACATCAGGGATCTCGTCCTTCTGCTTCTGCTGCTTGGCGGGGACTCTCGGAGCGACGGCTATCAAATTAGGGTTTATGTCGGGCTCGGCTTTCGCCTTCGCCAGCTGGGCTTGCTTCACCTTCATTTCCTTCGCGTGCGCCTCCCCAAATTGACTCTGCAAGGATAAAACCAATTCAAAAATTACTGTCTGTTTTAGGTTTATTATATTAGAATAGAGTAGTAAATTTAGCATTATACAAGAATTACTGAGAAGGTATTATTACTAGCACTATTCTATTTTTAATTTTTTTTTATTTATCTTTGGGATTCATGTCATTTGATTTTGTTTTTGTTTTAGGTTTATTATATTAGCGGTTTTGCATGTGAACATGACACTATCATTATTGCTTTCTTTCAGATTTTTATAAAACCAAGCAAAATCATGATATACACATCCTTTTAACGCTAAACACATCAACAAATTTTGAATTATTTCTGGACCCAAAACAAGAATAAATTTTTTTGAAATTTATAAAATATAGATTTTTAGGTTTTGTCATATTTTGGTTTTCTGTATTTTTAGGTTTATTAATTACAATAGAAGAGCCATACAAGGATTACCGTGAAGGTAATATTAGGAGCACTATTATTTTTAATATTTTCTCTTATTTTTAGGTTTATAATATTTAGGTTTTCACATGTCAACATGAATTCCAAACCATTTCCGGACCCAAAACAAGAACAAAAAATCTCGAAATTAAAGAAAAGTAAACAACTCACTCTGATCCTTTGCGACTCGGCAATCTTGGACATGGCCCCTTCCTCAACGAACTGAAAGCTGGGCCGCTTAGGGCGGAGCAGCCGGTTTTTATTAATGCCCATGTCCGGGTCAAAATGAGAAGTTGACTGCGCGATCGCCTCAAAGTCAGGTTTTATTATCTGGAACGCGTCCTTCTTCTGCTTGTTTATGTTCACCTGAAAAAGGGAAAAAAGATGGGAAAAGTTATGATGGAGGTAAAAGAGACGAGAGAGATGATATGAACACAAGTGTTAGGGTCTGAAAGACAGTGAGAAAGAAAGAAAGAAAAAATGGATGAAAAGAAACCAAGAGGTTATTATTAACAGTGCTATTAAACCCGGGCCGGACCGGCCAGTTCGACGATAAAAACCGGACCTGAAAGATTTTCCGGTTTGGGATGAGTTAAGGATGGGATAAACAAATTGAACCGGTGAAAACAGGTTCAACTGTCCGGTTGTTGAATAAAAACCTGAACTGAGAACAACAAAAAACCCCGGTTTTTTGCTGGACTTTCTAAAAACTAGGGCCTCGGTTCATTTCATTTTTTCCAAACTTGGTCAATCTTTTCCTTTTCTCTCTTGATTTGCTTCCTTGTTTATGGAACAAATCGTGATTGGGAACCTTCCCCTTTCTCTTTATTCTAGCTTTGATTGTTTGATGAAATACATTATTTTGGGGATGAATCTAAATTCTAAAACTTCTTATAGAACAAACAAGCTCTGTTGCACTCAATGATCGAAATGCATCACAGGTGAATAGGCAATGTAGTTCAGCTAGTTCAAAACTAGGGTTTTTTTGTTGATTACTGAAAGGGGTTTTCGACTGATCACATTTTAACATAAAGTAGATTTGCTATTTAATATGCATAAAATTACTAAGAAAAATAAGCGATTCAACTGACTAATGACCCGAGACTAATCCGGGTCAAGTCCGGTCCTGTTGTGATAACATCGATTATTAACATACTATTTGACTGTAAAGAAGTAGCAAAAAATGAATGAAAAGTAAAAATCTTGAAGATGATCAGATATTAAAATTTAATAAAGGGAAATTGTTTAAAAAACCCTGAATTTTCTCCAATTTATTAAATAAACTAACTTTGGGAATATTCAAAAACACACTATTTTTTAGCTTTCCATTTCCACAAAACACTAACTATTAAAGTTATCAAAAAAGCCCTTAACTTTTTATTTTCAAAATAATATTCAACTAATATATAAATAATGATAAATAACATGTAACCACATTTAGCAAATTATTCATCTATGATTTCAAAATAACTTAAGACTTTTACATCCCATTTCTCCATTATTCCAAAATAAGTTTGCTTTTTTTGAAACAAAACAATAAAGTTAAAACGCTTCTGAAAACAGAAAAAAGTTAATATTAGGGCTCCTTTGAAAACTTTTAAAACTGTAGGGTTTTTGAAAAATGAAACGTTCAAAGTACGTTTCTTTAACATTCCAAAAGACGGGTTTTCTTTTTCCATAAAAACCAAAAAACACACCATTTTTCTTCAATCCCCCTATAAAAACCCCAAAAATAAATAAATTAATTAAACAAACAAACCTTGAGCGTGCTAATATTAGTCAGTTTACTCCCACTCACAACATTCCCATGCTCATCAATCTCTCTTCCCATTGATTATTTATTTATTATTTCAAAATAAATTAAGGTTTTTATATATTATTTCTCTATTACTTCAAAATAATTTACCTTCTCAAAAAAATAACATTAAGATCAAGGGAACCGCATTCTAAACTTAAAAAATTGCTACTAAGAGACTTTCTCGATTATTTTAAAGTGTCACGAGGTTTTTAAAAAATAAAAAGCTAAAGCAGATATCTATCTCAAAATTCCAAAAGATAATAAATCAATTTAAATAACAAACAAACCTTGAGGGTGCTAATATTAGTGGGTTTACTCCCACTAACCACATTCCCATGCTCATCGACCTCTCTCCCCTGTGGATCCAGCCTCAGAACCGGCGCCTTGCCCGGCCTATGAGCCGCTGCCACGTCAGCAACAGTATTGTTGGATCCAGGAAACATGTTTATCAACGGTGCGAACTCAGGATCCTGTCTGAAGCCCATTTGGGCCGCCCGTTCCTGGGCTCGCTTCACGGCTTCGAGGTTCTGAATAGTGGGGATTATTCCGGGAATAGAGGATGTTATTCCGGGTTTTGGGGGAGCTGGAATAGCGAGTTTTGGGGAGGATTTGGAGTCTTGTTGTGAAGTGGAGTTTGGCATGAGTGTTTTGTTGAGCTGAGAGAATTAACGAAAAATTATTAAAAAAACAAGAAGAAAATAGATTAGATTAGTTGTGTGATGTGTTTTGAATATTTAGTTGTTTTGCTAGAGATGTTTGAAATTGAGCTTATTAGAAAACAAATGCATGAGATAATTGAATATACTGTATTCTTAATTGAGGTTTTATTGAGATATTATTGTTGAATAATCCTAATTTATTTTAGATTTAATTGCATAATTGAGGCCTAATTGGGTCCTGACTAACAAGAGATAATGAATCCAACCAACTAATTATGCTTGCTTAAACTGCGACTTTTCACAACAAATTACCAAATTAATAAAATAAATAAATAAATAAAGTTGTAAACTTACCAAAGGAATTTTCTTCATTTTCTCCTTGAGTTCCTTCTGTAACTGGAGAGCCTTCTTGGCCATGGCTAAGGCGTCTCGAGAGCTCTTACTCACGACATTATTATTACTATTACTCGCCACATCATCTGTACTAGAGTTTCCATTTTGAATACCGTCAGATCTAATTCTAACTCCCTCTTTTTCATTGCTTGTATTTAATGATACCTTTTTTGAATGATGATCAATTTCTTCGTTTCTCAGCTCCAAAGCATTCGATTCCTTAGCTGAATCCTGTGATTTGTTGCATAAATGTATCAGAAATTGAATTCACAGAATATAAATCAAATAATAATTTTTTTTAAAGAAGGTATGAGCGGAGTTGTCACTTACATCTGCTTTGGAACCATTCTTCTGTATCTCCTCATTATTCTTACTCTCTCTCAAACCCTCATCTTTAGACCGTGCTTCTTTTCTATCACTGAACCTCCTTGGTTCCCTCCTCCTATACTCCCCATTACCATCCTCCTTCGACCTCTTCGACTCCTTCTCCCGCTCCCTCTCCTCCACCCCATCCTCATCGTAATCCTTCCTCTTTCTAGAACCTTCTCTCTCGGCGGAACGAGATCTCTCCCGCTCCCGCCGCCGATCGGGGGGGGAAGGGGAGTGGTCGTCGTCGCGAGATTTGCGATGATGCTTGTGCTTGTGTTCGCGATCACGATCGCGGTGGCGCGAGGAGCGATCTGAAACCCTGTCCATGGAGGCTGGAGAGAGGAGGAAGCTAGGGTTTGGATGGGGAACTGTTTGGGGAAGATGGTTTTTGTCGTGCTGAGTTTTAGATTAGTTTTGTGTTAGAAGAAAAGGAAAGAGACGAAAGAAATGGAAATGATAGGTTGATGTAATAAAGAGAACGTAAAGTTTAATGTTGGGCTTTTTTAGACCATAATAATTTTACAATTTTTTTAATAACAAAAAATAATTTTATAATTTTCCTTCTTTAAGAAAAATTATTTTTTGTTATAAATTTTTTTTAATTTTATAAAATTAATTTTTACTATAAATTCTTTTTATATAAAAAATAATTTTATAATTACTGTTATTATTCACAAATTGAATAAGGGAAATTTGGAAAAAAGCCCCTGAATTTTGGGCTAAAAAAGCCCAATATTTATAGCAATTTCTAATAATAAAGGATCTTTTCCAAATATCGCAATATATCCATAATACAGTGGCTCTTTTGCAAATTTCCCATTGAGTAAATTCCTGATTTAAATAACCGAGAAACAAATTCCCAACTTTCATCAACAAAATCCAGAATTGTTATCCCATTTTTCAAAACCGTTTAATATCACTAGAGCTTACCTCGCTCCGCTTTGGTGACATATTATCTTTATTTTTTGAAAGTAAAATTTTTATTTAAAAATAATTTATGGCTTATCTTTTGGAAGTCATATGTATAATATTTTGGTGTTTGCATGAGAGCGGATATAGAAAAATGTGCTAATAAAAATGCCCTTTCACCAAAAAAAAAAGGGAATTCAGCTTGGATGTACTTTTTTTATGCATTTGTAATATTTCCCATTTTTAATTGAGCGAATTTCTTTTTAATATAATTCATAAAATATTTTTAAGATCATATATGATACCTCTCAAATGTCATTTTTTATAGGACTATATATGTTATTCATATTTTGTAGGGATATACATGAATTGGCCTGTTAATAAAAAATGAATGTCAAATATTATTGCTCAATTTATTTTGATATTTATAAATATTTCCATATTTAATCTTATTTTATAACAGTTTAACCTTTTTTAAACATTGATGATCAATATATCTGAAATTATACTATTTAGAGATATTCATAATTTTCCCCATAATGTAAAGGATAGACATGATGATATTATGACATATGATGATATTATATGCGATTTATTTTCATAAAAACACAATGCAACATAATTTTTTTCCTGTTTCTAGGAACACACTTGATGTTATGAACAATTAAGAGTACATGAAATTCTCCTCTTGATATGAAAAAAACAGTATTAGGGTATATGCTTGATATTTTGAAATTTTTAGAAGTGTACATGAAATTCTTCTTTCACAAAAAGAAAACTTGAGGTAAAACTAAAATGAAAATAAACTAATAAAATGAACTGATAAAAATATTATATTTGTAGAGATAAATTTGAGGGACTATAGATGATTTTTTGGACTTTTGTAAAAGTTAAAGTGCTTCTGTCGAGAAAACAAAAAAAAAAAAAGTTGAAGTGCAAATAAATAATATATATGAAAAAGAATAAGTTGATATTTGAGGGGTTATAGTGTTATGTGGATTGGAATTCTTGTAAAATGGGTTAAAATACTATACTAAAATAACCCGGTTCATCTTTAGATGTACAAATTTGCAACAAAAAATCAAGTATAAAAAAACTAACATCAAACTTTTATTTCCAGCTTTGTTATATCCTTTTTAGTCCCACAGTCAAAAGTGGAATAAGAAAAGAACATTTTATAAAGTCATTGTGGAATGTTACTGTTCGGTGAAACATGAAATAATTTGTCTCACTGACATAACAAGAAAAACATTATAAGAAGTTGCATAAACCTATTTAAAAAAAAAATCAAGCTGCATAAACGTTAATATTTTTCATTTCAGACAACTCCGAGCAAGATATGATGGGCCAATCATGTGACCAAGTAGCCGTGTTTCGCCTTTGAATGTAATTTGCTGAAATGAGATTAGTAGGCTCTAAGGCCCAATATGAAAAACTGCATATCGTTATCCCAATGCCAGATTGCCCGAAATTTTTTTTTATATATCATTTTTTTCAAAAAGAAATCAATACTTGCAACTGCTTTGACAAATAATGGAGTAACTACCATTTCCGCAGATGTTATTCCACCACTAGTAGTGATGTAACATGTGGATTTTTAGTTTTTTCAAAAAATTCTCATTTATCTGGTTAAAAATGATTAATTAGTGTAAAAAAATATTGAAAACACTGTTTCGCCATATGCAGTGGTGAAACATGAAAAAAAAAATTCCTGATAAAAAAATAATTTTTCCATGTTCCGCCAGTGACAGTACAGTAGCAGAACACTTTTTTCACTAATTAACCCCATTTTTAAAAAATTATAAAATTCACATGTTCCGCCACTAGTAGTGGCGGAAATGGTATATACTACATTATTTTGAAAGGAGTGGTATTTGCTGGTTTATTTTTGAAAAAAAAAATGGTATTTAAAAAAAAAATCAGATTGCCCCATGTATGCAAAAAACGAAATATCCCTCCGATATAAAATATGAAAAATATTAATTATGCTCTCTTTTCCTAATTAAATAATAAAAAGAATAATGAAAATAAGAACTACATGACTGAACTCCAATTTAAGTAGAATTAAGAAAATAATCATTTGATAAATCTAAAAAATTCATGGTTATAACCATTAATATGTTTTGTCTGAAGTGGTATGTGAAAATAAAAAGAGGGGAGAGAAAGGACGATTTGGACAAGGTAAGGGGAAATAAAAACCATTGATATTGGAGAAGGCTGGAAGCAAGTACAAAGAATCTCCAAGCCGCTATGCAAGTCATTTACCCTTCATAAAAAGCCATACTCTACTCCTTTTCACCGTTCCATCACAAAACCTACCACCTAAATCCTTACTATAGAACCATGCAACTTAGAAACAACCACCCAAACAATGGTAGTCAACCTCGCCAATGGAGACCGGCGTCAAGGAACAACCGGCCAGCCAACAACCCAAATGACCTGAATAGACAGCAGAGACCAGCAATCCGCCCTCCCCAGAATACCTACGCTGCTGCTGTACAACCGGCGAACTCCACCACCACCCCCCCCCCCACCCCGGGGTTCAACAGGCCTGTTTTCAACCGCTGCTCAAACAACCAACATGAGGCGGGACCAAGCAACAACAAACAAACCGGTAACAAACCTGCTTTACTGCCAACTCCGCACACTCGTCATGTTTTTATCCCAAATCTCAACCACCCTTCTTTGTATGGCCGGTGTCGGAAATACCTTGAATTCGGACATGAAACAGAGGACTGTAGGGGACAGAGGAAATGCATTAATTGCATGAAGTCCGGTCACCTGTTTAAGGATTGCGCTGAGATTAACAGTGCACTCATCCCACAAGGACAACTAGGCGACGGCGCCATGCCCAAAAACAGATCTCGGTCAGCCACCGTTTTCATCACACAGTCCACTGCTCACCTCCAATTGATTAACCAACTTGATGGCTCTTGGGTCATCGATGCAAGATTCGTGGAGCACCATGAGCTAAACACCATTTGAAGCATCGTACAACGGAGTGCAGACTGGTAGGAGGCATTCGAGTTGGTGTATTGGGGACAACAATGTTATCTCCTCAAGCTACCATCGTCGATGGCCTCTGTCGATTATGCTGATGGTGGTGGTCTGAACCCTCTCATAAGGGCTGGGTTCTTGTGCTATTCTTGGACGAACACCATTGACGCAAAGGTACTTAAATTTCCGTATAAAATATGGATTGATCTATGGAACTTATCCCTCTACTCTTGGTGTGAGGATGAATTGGCCATTCTTGTGAGCTCGTATGGAGTTCTGCTTGACCATGCTCCATTGACGGAGATTCAATCATTGGAGAAATTGAGAATTGTGATTGCAACCACAAATCTCTCCCTTACCCCCGAAACTCTCCTAACAGTGACCGGACCACTGGAAAAGGAGGTAATTCTCCAAGTGAAAGGGGTGGCCGTCGAAGAGACAACCTTTTTTGTACATGTTGACACCACCCCGACTGAAGAGGACATTTACAGCCATCTCAACATGCTCCAGTTCCCCAATCAATACAATGAACGGGACGACAGCTCATCCACAACGCCGTTGCACCAACCTCTCACTTAGGCTTGTCAATGGATCGGGTTCAACCCGAATCCAGTAGGTATCCGACCCGAACGGATCGGGTCAAACCCGAAAAAAAAACCCACGGATCGGGTTCGGGTTCAAACCCGAAAACAAAAACGGGTTCGGATCGGGTTCGGGTTTGATACTATCCGATCCGTGAAAAACCCGAACCCGAATCCGTAACTTAAATTATAATTAATTTTAATCTGTACCATTCATATTTCTCCAAATCAATCCTACCCATCTATTTTAACCCTAATCCTAACCCACCCAACGCTCTTACCTCTTACCCGAACCCGATCCACCAATTCCTTGCCCCTTATTTTTCTCTCTGGACGCCACTCGCCAGAGGCAGAGAAGAAGCGAAAGAAGAAAAAATACTTTAGTATCGGTTATTTATAAAAAACCGTTACAAAATCCTTTAGTATCGGTTAGTTATAAAGTACCGTTACAAAAGAATTTAGTATCGGTTATTTATAAAAAATCGTTACAGAATCCTTTAGTATCGGTTAGTTATAAAGAACCGTTACAGTTTCAGGGCTTTAGTATCGGTTATTTATAAAGAACCGTTACAGAATCCGTTAATTATAAAGAACGTTACAGTTTCAAGGCTTTAGTAACGGTTATTTATAAAGAACCGTTACAGTTTCAAGGCTTTAGTATCGGTTATTTATAAAGAACCGTTACAGAATCCTTTAGTATCGGTTAGTTATAAAGAACCGTTACAGTTTCAAGGCTTTAGTATCGGTTATTTATAAAGAACCGTTACAGGAGCCAGTTTTTTTTTTCTTCTTTTTTCATTTATTTTTGTAAACGGGTTGCAAACGGGGGGAGAAAAAGAAAAAAACAAAACACACTACCGTCAGTAGGCTTTCGTAACGGTTCTTTATAAATAACCGCTTCTAAATTTTTCTGTAACGGATTTCGGGTTTACCCACGGATTTCGGGTTATCCGCGGGTTCGGGTTCGGGTTTGAAATAAAACCCGTAAAGTTTTCGGGTTCGGGTTCGGGTCAAACCCGAAATTTTCGGATCGGATTTTGGTATGGCCAAACCCGAACCCGACCCGGCCCGTTGACAAGCCTACTCTCACTCAAGCGGTTTTTTCTACCGACAATCCGCCGGCTGAAACAGAGGACAGAGAGGCGCGCCAGATAGTCCACGAACAATCACGTTGGAAAACAGACTTAAGAAACTTGTGGACGGCGGTACCACCGTCTGAATCCAAAGACCTCTTGGCCCCCCCTCATTTTCTTTGACACCTCAATTAACCAAATCCCGGCCCAAATTCTGAATATAGCTCAGTCCCTTCTGTCAAACACTAACGCTATAAGTGAACATATCACCAAGAAAATCAGGTTCAATGAGGGGGTGGAAAACTCATCACCGGCAATGACGTTTCAAACCTCCCTTCGGCCAGTTAATCACAGCCGTTAAGAATTGGGGGTACAAATCCAGAGGCCGCCGCAAACGGCCAAAATACTGTACCAATACAGCTGGTGGGTCAATAGAGTCATCTATTTTTTCAAAATTCAAACGGAAACAATGTGGGCTAGCTTGTACTGACAACCACTACAGACACGCCACCGCTTGAAGAAGTCCACTTTCACCAAAATAGGAACTCAGGAGAAGGATAGAGGAGCGTAGGATGGACAAGCAGGCCGAGACATACACGAGAAGAGAAAGGCAAAGGCGTGACTTCCAATCAGTCTACTTCGGAATCTGAACATGAGGAATTTTTTTGAATAGTAGCACTATTTACGGAAATAATTAATCAGATAGCATTTTTTTCAAAATATTTGGGTAGATAGCACTTCCGCTAGATCCTCCTGGCGGAACTGAAGTAGTTCCGCCAGAAGGTCTGGCGGAACTAAGGAATTTTTTTTTCTTGATAATCTCGGCCATTTGGCACCCTTAAACACGCTTAATTAATGAAAAATGCTAGTTCCGCCACAGGGTCTGGCGGAACTAGATAAAATTTATTTTTGGCCCAATTTGGACGGTGAAATTGGCCCAAAAATGACGAAAATATAGGTTCCCCCATACAGTCTGGCGGAACTAGCTAGAAATAACTAGTTCCGCCAGACCCTATGGCGGAACTAGCTAGAAATAACTAGTTCCGCCAGAGGGTCTGGCGGAACTAGATAATTTTTTTTTACCGACTGACCCAAAATCAAACCAGAGGGTCTAGTTCCGCCAGACCCTCTGGTGGAACTAGCTAGAAATAACTAGTTCCGCCAGAGGATCTGGCGGAACTAGATAATTTTTTTTTACCGACTGAGCCAAAATCACATAAATGGTCTAGTTCCGCCATACCCTCTGGCGGAACTAGCTCGAAATAACTAGTTCCGCCAGAGGGTCTGGCGGAACTAGACCACGCATTTTTTTAAACTCCCATTTAAACCCGTCCGACCCCATTTTTAACCCAACCGTCCGACCAAAAAAAAAGAGAAAAAAAGGGGGGCGATTTTTGTGCGATTTTGGGAAGAAATTGAAGGGAGAAATTAAAGGAAGAGAAGGAGAAGTTAGAAAGAAGAAGAAATACGTAAGTTATTTTGTTTGATTTTGAGTTTTGATTAGTTATTTTTGTTGATTTGGATGAATGGTAATAAGTTTTGATTGAGTGAAATTAGTGCGGTATGGATTTAGTGAGATTAGATTGAAATTGGTTTAAATAGGTTGATATTATTTAAATTTGTTTGGATTTGTTTTGATTTCTTTAGAGGAAAAAAAGAAGAACAAGAAGAAGAACAAGAAAGAAGAAGAAGAAGAAGAAGAAGAAGAAGAAGAAGGAGGAGGAGGTATGAAAATATTTAATAATTAATTTTCAATATTTAGTTATTTTAAGAAAAAATATAATATATATTTATTTAGTAATATATTTATATATAGTAATTATTTATTTATTTTTGTGTTAAATAATATGTTTATTTAGTTATGTAATATATGTAAAGTTTAGTTATTATTCATATAGGGTATTTATATAGGGATATTTTTATCAATTTAATTTGGTATGAAATTTTTTAATAATTAATTTTCAATATTTAGTTATTTTAAGAAAAAAATATAATATAAATTTGTTTAGTAATATATTTATGGGAAATTTGAAAAAAAGCCCCCGCATTATGCCTTAATTGCAAAAAAACCCATGTCTTATTGGAAATTAAGGCATAACATAGGGGTTTATTTGCAATTTTACCTATATTTATTTATAGCGATTGGTTAGGTTTTTATTTTTGACTATATACTATTATTCCTATTAGAAAAAAGATTGAAATAAATTGTTTATATTAAAAAAAGCTTGAAGTAATTTATTTATATTAATTGTTTAATTATTATTTATATTTAAAAAATAAAATGTATATAGGGATGTCATCTAGGGGCGGATCTAGTCGGGGAGGATCTAGTCGGGCGGATCGGGGGAAGGCTCCTATAGTTGAGCCAGAAGATCCGGTATATCGTCCGCTGAACGAATTCCAGGATGATCACAGAACCGTTTGTTTCAGCCAACCGGACAACACCAAGGCTAAAGCGAAAGGGGGTTTCCGATACAGGCAACATCATATTAATGTATTGTATTTAAAATTATTTCTATATATCTATTTATTTTATTATCTAAAAATAATTTCCTTATATGTTTTGTTTCCGCAGGTGCCATGGAATAATCAGTTCGAGCCATATTTTGCGAGTGCGTGTTTGTTACGAACGCAGAGAATCGGTTATGTACCAATCGATGGCATACTGATAATCGCTCTGCAGGAACGTGGAGAAAAGAGACGCATACGTTCCACATGCCGCACGGAGAAATGACCGTAACATTAGAGGATGTTTCATACTTGTTGGGGTTGCGGGTGGATGGCAAGCCCCTCTGTGTGAAAAACAGCGGTATTAATTGGGCAAATAAAGCCGGGGAACTACTCGGAAAAACATCCCCCCCCGAGAGATGTTCAGAGGATCAGGGAATAAGAAAAGCAACGTATTGGTAAATGAAAAATGGTTCATGGAGAATTTTGCCGATTTGGAGTGCGATGCCCCCATACTACAAGTCGAGCAATATTGTAGAGCTTACATGATCGGATTTTTTTCCGACATTTTATTTAGAGATCCGAATGGGGACTGTTATTCGCTCATGCCCCTGATACTTTTAGAAGACATGAATAATTTGCATGAGTGGGCATTTGGGAGTGGGGTACTTGCATACCTGTACAGAGAGATGTGCAAAAGTACAGGTCCCGATCGGAAAAATATGGGAGGTTGCATCTTATTACTACAATTATGGGCTTGGCAACATTTTGCGACCGGAAGACCGAGAGTTTCATTGAACCCGGCAAGATTGAATATCTACGACGATCCGGATTACAATGATACGGTTGGCATGCTCTGGAGAGATGCAAGAGTTAAAGATGATCCGTCGACTACTCATTTGTGGGCGAACCGCGACATGTTAGACAGCATCCTGGCGAGTGATATCTTTTGGGCACCTTACGAGCCGTACCGCGATAGGCTACCGCCCATTTGTCAGGAAGAAAGAACAACGGCACTACTCAGTGTGCCGTTAATTTATTTCTGGATTGTCGAGCGTTATCGTCCTGAGAGGGTGATGCGATAGTTCGGGTATCGGCAAAAAATACCTCCGGAAATACCTGAAGCCGACAAAATTGCCGACAAAGAATTACGTGACCTGACGAATTTTTGCGGAAACGATTGGCGTAAGATTCACAAGAATTGGATTACACGTTGGAATGATAAATGGTATTGGTATTCGCAAATTGATCCCCTGGAGCCGTATACCCCTCTCGATACTGAAGGTTACATGAGATGGGATTGGCAGAATTCCGATCCATTGGCGCAAAGCACCATTTCGCACGGTTCGAGCACATACCATCCTATGGTCCCGGATAAAAGATTAGCGGTAATATTTTAAATTTTTTTAATATATGTAAATTTAAATTTTTAATTTTAATATTAATTTTTTGTTTAATACTGTAAGGCACAAACTGTCATGGAGGGAGCTCGCATAGGTTTCAGAATGCTAAGAGAATTTGGTGCAAATATGAGGGCGGAAGTAAGGGACGGCATCAGAAAATGGTTGGGATGCCAAAAACTAATTTGTACTCAGCTTAATGAGTATCCCGGCGATACCGAGTGGGAGGTGCTCAACGAAGGAGGAGAGGAAGAGGAAGAGGAAGGAGGAGAATACGTTAGTCAGGTCACTCAGATGCAGACTCGGAACCAGGCGAGGAGGAGAGGAAGAGGACGTGGTGCACGCGGCCGTGGTGCACGCGGCAGAGATGTTTAGGGTTTATGTTAGTGTTTTAGGGTTATGTTTGGGGATTTGGATTATGTTGCGATTTGTTTGTTTATTTAGACTATGTTTGACTTTTAACTTAAGGTTTATAGTTTATTTAGATTGTTTTAACTTAAGTATTACAACTACTCAACAATAAATAAAACTAACTAAATTAAATAAAGAAAACAAAACAAACTAAATAAAATAAAATAAATAAAATAAACAAAATAAAACAATCTAAATAAACCACACTACGGTCCATTATAACAATCTCCACCCATTTGTGTGCACTTTCGTTTAGTGTGACCTGGTAATTTGCAGATGCTGCAATTCATTACACTCTTTTCTTTGTTTATGATGTCCATGTTGTTTTGGATTCGCAACTCCTTCCTTCTTCCACGTTTCATCCTTCCGTTAACATTTTTCCTTATAAGGTTATCACCAGGAAATAAATTGTAATTACAAATTTCTATGCGTGGCGTCCATTGTGATTTTTCCTTTATAGGATAGAAACTTTTTTCGTACGTACGTTTCAAATTATCCAAGGAATAACACGGATGAATGAAAACTTCGCTAGATATTACTTTGCGTATACAAATTGCTATGACATGCGAACACGAGTAGTGATATAGCATAGGTTTCTGACACTCGCATTTTCCTTCATTGATATCCACTCGCCATTTCTTTCTCGGAATTCCTATACCACTCGTCGAACGCCGGGCTTGCGTAAGCACCTGATAAATACCTTGCTCTAAGTTGTAGCAAGTGACTTCAGTAAAAAAAAATTTTATCTAGTTCCGCCAGACCCTCTGGCGGAACTATTTATTTCTAGTTAGTTCCGCCAGAGGGTATGGCGGAACTAGACCATTTATGTGATTTTGGGTCAGTCATCAAAAAAAATTATCTAGTTCCGCTAGATCCTCTGGCGGAACTAGTTATATTAACCGTGTTCAAAGTAAACAATCTCAGATAGGAACAAGTAATAGATCTAATATTATTCCAGATATAGACGAGCCTGAGATATTTGAACCCGTACAGAATGAAACAGATAATGAAGATGGGGATGAGGATGAGGACGCATTTGCGACATTTGATATGGCACGTGTGCGTAATAATGTACTTCCGGAAACAAAACATGATGAAAATGAATTAGACAAGAAACCAGCAATGGGATTAGAGGACGAGGAAGAAATTATGAGGAAAATGCAAAAAATGATGTTGTATCAGACACGATTTAAATATACGGAAAATGGTAAAATGGTTATTGTAGGGACTTTCGGCGATCCACTGGCGGCGGAGTTCGAAGATAGTTCAATGTGGGAAAATGCAAAAAATGATGTTGTATCAGGTACGTGTGTGAATGAAAAAGATGATGAAATATTGTATAAAGGGCATACATTTGAAACGAAATCAGAGCTTCAATGGGCCGTTAGAGCAAATAGTGTCAAGCATCACCGAGAAATAGAAGTGGATCACTCAAAAAAAAAGTCGGTACATTATGGTCTGCAGGCTTAAAGAGGAAGGTAGAAGATGTAAATGGAGGATGCACACTTCGGTTAATAAAAAAACTAAATTATGGTAGATTAAAACATTAAAACAACCACAAGTATGTATTCATGAGACACCTAAAAAAGATCACAAACTGTTAACGAGTGCGCTTGTTGGGGGACTAATTCTAAATACCGTTAGAGGTGATTTAGAAATTAGACACATAACCATAATAGAAGCCATTAAATTGAATGTTGAATATATACCATATCGTATTGGAAGGCTTGGCACGCAAAACAACACACGCTTCGATTCTTATTTGGAGGTTGGAGGGAGGCATATAACTTGCTTCCTGAATTAATGGCGACAATATCATCTACGAATCCTGGTACTCTGTATTTTCTTAAAACTGGTGATCAAAATAGTGATGGTGAGTTCGAGTTCGAAGGACTTTTTTGGTCATTTGGTCCATCACTCTACGATTTTCAGTTATGCAAGCCCATCATAACAGTAGATGGAACATTTCTAACCGGAAAATATCAAGGATGCTTACTTATGGCGATTGGTAATGACGCAAATGATCAGTTATATCATCTAGCTTTTGCGTTAGTTGAGAGAGAGAAAAAAGAGACATGGGAGTGGTTTTTTGATTGTTTACGACGTGTCCTCGGTAATCAAACTAGTTATTGTATTATTTCGGATAGACATGCTGGCATAATTTCTGCAATGAGAGATGAGAAATGGAAGCTGCCTTACGGTTATCATCGTTATTGCAGGCGGCATCTTGAAGCAAATTTCAGTAGTTATGCGACAGACAAAACAGTGGTTCCAATGGTTCCAAGATTAGTATGCGCGCATAACAAGTATAAATTTAAAAAAATTTGGGAAAAAATGGAAAAAAATATAAAAATAGGACCGAATGGTTAGCGAAAGTCACTAAACCAAATTGGACGCTCTCGTACGATACGGAAGGTCGTCGATGGGGCATAACAACTAGTAATAAAGCCAAAGTGATGAATTATGTTTTGAAAGGTATAAGAAAGCTGTCTGTTATGGCAATTGTTTTGGCGACATTTTACAAGCTAAATTGTTATCACGTAAGATATCGGACGGCTACTGAAATTAGGGAATTGCCGTGGTCAGATTCAGTGATGGAAAAAATGGAACGGAGAAGAAATAAGGCTACTACGCATGAGGTGACTTGCTGCAATTTTAACGAATGTGTTTATCAGGTGATTACGCAACCCCGGCGTACGACGAGTGGTATCGAAATTCTGGGAAAGACCTGGCAGGTGAACTTCAATGAAGATAAATGTGAGTGTCAGAAACCGATGATATATCACTATCCGTGTTCGCACGTCATAGCGGTTTGCATTCACAAAGTTGTATCGTCCGAGATATTCATTCATCCGTGCTATTCCTTGGATAGTCTGAAGCGTACTTACGAAAAAAGTTTCTATCCTGTAAGAGAAAGATCACATTGGAGGCCACGCAAAGAAGTTTGTAATTTTACGTTGTATCCTGGTGATAAACTTATAAGGAAAAATACCAACTGAAGGATGAAGCGTAAAAGAAGACAAGAAACACGATACAAGAATAGTATGGATACCATGCACAAGCAGATCGGTCAAAATTGTTGTAGTATTTGTAAATTACCAGGTTACACAAAAATAAGGTGCACGCAGAGAGGTGGAGGCCGATTCAATGGACCGTAGTTTGTTGATTTATTTTATTTAGAACTTTATAATATTTAAAAACTTGTAGTCTATTATTTTATTTTTGTTTAGAACTTTATAATATTTAAGAACTTGCAGTCTGTAATTTTATTTTGTTTACAACTTTATAATATTTAAGAACTTGTAATTTGTTGATTTAGTTTTGTTTAGAACTTTGTAATATTTAACCAAACATAACATAAAAATAATACATATAATTATCTAACCAAACATAACATAAATAATCCAAATAGGGGTTCGTAAAAAAAAAGTACTTGGAAAATCACGTTGTTCAAGCTTTCCCCAGCCCCTTTTCATCAATGGACTACTAATAAGTATTAACATAATTGAGGTAAGTGGATCAATTAAGTATCCAAACTCTAAGGAAAAATCATTGTTGAGCAAAGGGTTCGCCAGCCGAGTTAGGAAATTCATATGAAGTTCAGTCATCATCGAGATTCGCCTACCTAACTATATGAAAGTGATCCCCCCTCCCAGGGGACAAAGATAAATGCATGATTTTGGAAGGACCGGTAGCTGTAGCAAAGGAAGAAGGCTCTCCCTGATCTGGTCTCCGGAGATGGAAGAACTTCTGACCCTGGCCCCGGCTCCATACAACATAACACCTCCAACGTTAATTCAAACAAAATCATAATCCAAACTAAATCATAATCCAAACCATATTAAACTAAAACTAACGAGCACCGCGGCTCTTACGACGGCCAGCACCACTGCCGGCACCCCGTCCCGCACCGCGACCGACACCACGGCCCCGATCACGCCCTGCAGCACGGCCCGCTCCACGTCCTGGCTCAGCCTGCGTTCCACCCCGTCCTCTACCATGTCCCCTGCCCCGACCTGACTGGTTATGCTCCTGGGTAAGCTGGCTGACGCCTACGCCATATTCATCATCGTCGTCATCATCTTCTTCTTCGACGAGTTGGTCGAGATAGTGCCATAGAAGTCCGGAGGGAAATTCATTAGCCTCGACATATCCTGTCTCCATGCACCCTAACATATCTCGCATGACAGCTCTCATCTTTTTCCCGCTCCATTTTTTTCGAACGGATTTTAACCCCATCTTGCAGGCCTTTTTAAAACTTTCCATCTTAAAATAAATAAAAAATATTATATTATAATTAAAAAAATATTAACATATTAAATTTATTTAACATAAAAAATGACATAACATTACCAATTTTCTTTTTTCCGAAACAATCAGGCAATACGAGGACGAACCATGCGAGATGATGGATTGTACAAATCTCATGGACTCGTTTCCGTACTAATTCATGTAATCCAAATGTTTTGCCGGATTGTACGACCTTCTCTTCAATTTATGCTCATTATGCAACTAATAGTCCCATCTACCATAATTCCACTCCTCAATATATCTCTCGTGATCGGTAGACCAATCACCCCCACGGTTATGAATCATCTTGTGCAATATCTTATTGTACACACACCTTTCTTATGGGGCTATTTTCTGATGAAGCCCAAACTGCCGCATCACTCTTTGAGGCCGATAATCCTCGACGATCCACAAATAAATCAACTTTGCCCGAATAAGCGTCGAGTCTCTTTCAAGACCGCAAATCGGTGGGAGTTTCTCGCGGTACAGGTCGTATGGTGTCCACTCAATCTGAGATTCATGAAGATTGTGCAACTGATCTCGATTTCCCCATAAATGAGAGCATCCGGGTTTCTCTCTTATAACGGGACCAATCCAAATATCAGTTTCATTTTTACATTTGTAAATTATTCGGGCCCATGCCATGTGTCGGTTCCGGTTGTCCGGAGTTAAAATGCATCCACGCCCACAACTGAAGCAACATAACACAGCCTCCTATATTCTTCTTCCCAATTTCTGTGCTCTTGCACAACTCTCTGTACAAATACGCTAATACTGCACTACCCCATGACCATCTTCCAACTTCTCCATATCCTCTCAAAATATCATAGGAACAACCGATATACTATCTCCCGACGCCTCCGTAAATAAAATATCATTACACAATGCGAGTATGTATGCATGGCAATACTGTTCTCTCATTAGTTCGGGAGACCCTTCATCCAAACCATCAAAATTTTGGGTGAACCATTTTTTTTTATCATCACCGCGCTATCATGTCTGTAGTCATTTTCGCCGGGTGTTTTTCCGAGAAGATCCGTAATTTTTTGGGCCCAGTTAATATCTTTGGTAACTCACACACACATGGGATCCCCGTCAACTCTCAACCCCAACAAACACGATACATCCTCAAGCTTAATCGTCGTCTCGCCGTGGGCCATGTGAAATATATGTATTTCCTTTCTTCAATGTTCTTGTAGAGCAATTATGATTTTCTTGTCTTGCGTATATAACCGATCTTAGCACTCTCAACCCCAACAAACACAATACATCCTCAAGCGTAATCGTCATCTCGCCGTGGGCCATGGGAAATGTATGTGTTTCCTTTCTGCAACATTCTTGTAGAGCAATTATGATTTTCTTATCTTGCGGTATATAACCGATCTTAGCGACTTGCAATAAACTAGCCTTCTTGAGATAAGGGATATAAAGGTTATTTCATGGTACCTGCAAAAAACAGAAAAATTAAAATAATTCATTAATACGTAATAAAAAAATATATTTACAAAAGCAAATTAAAAAATAAATACCGTAAGGTGGTGTTGCCTGAAACGAAATGGTTCTGATCCTATCACTCCACTTCGTTCCGCAAAAACTTTCGTCTTATGTTCATCTTGCAAATTGTTTAGTGAATATATCGGAAGTTCATCTTCTTCGACCATAGGAACTTTTACTTTATTCGTTCGGCGACTAGGTCGACTAGGTCCGGCTCTAGATGCCATAACTATATAAATATAAACAAACTAATTAAAAAAAATTACTACATAATATTTAAATAAATTATCTTATTAAATAATATATAATAAATTATCTAATTAAATAACTACTAAAAATTAAATTAATAAATTATCTAATTAAATAACCACTAAATAAAAATAATAAATTATTTAATTAAATAACCACTAAATATGAAATAATAAATTATTTAATTAAATAATCCCTAGAAATAAACTATACTAAGAACAACTACTAAAAAATAATTTAAATAATAACCATAAAATAAATAAATTCCATAATGTAATTAAATTATATATAAATAAATATGAAAAAAATACCTCAAATTTCAATCGCAAAATAAATATATAAATAAATGCTTCCCCTTCTAATTCTCCTCCTTCTCCTTCCTCTCCTTCTACAAACAAATCAAAAAAAGAAATTTTAATTCTAAACTCAAAATTAAACTAATTATAACTAATATAAAACAATCTATTGATAAGAATATAACTAATTTTATTAAATTAACACTAATTTTTATCAATTTAAACAAATCAACAATAACTAATCCTAATTAAAAACTCAAAAAACAACTAAATAACTAACCTTTTCTTCTCTTCTCTCTATTTCCTTCTTTCTTCCTTTTACTTTCTAAAGATTTTTTCTTCAATTTTCATAATTTTTGCAATTTTTTGGCTGAAAAATCATTTTTTTTTCGGTTTTTGTTTGGTGGGCGGTAGAATGAAATGGGGAGAGAGATGGGGGCGGGGGCGGGTTTTGTTATAAAAAAAATATACACGTCTACCGCCAGGTATTCCGGCGGTAGGCGTTTGTTTTTTCTTTCACGTGAGGCAGCAAGTCAGGGCTAAAAGCTTCTACCGCCAGTATATCTGGCGGTAGAAGTATTCGTTTTTTTAAATTCGTTAATGGGTTTGATAGCGGGTTTGTCTAAACAAATTACAAAATTGCCACTATCGCCAGAATATCTGGCGGTAGACATGAGTTTTCAATTTTTTCCGTTAATTTCCTAGCTAAAACGGGTATAAATTTTGAAATCAGGAAAAATATTTTTTTGCACATTTACCGCCAGAATAGCTGGCGGTTGACACTAATTCTTTCCTAATTAATCTGTTTAGGTCCCCGCTGATGGAAAAAAAATGAAAAATAACTTCTACCGCCAGAATATCTGGCAGTAGACACTCTCTACCGCCAGAAAAGCTGGCGGTAGTGCTAGATGTTCAAATTTTTCGGATTCGAGTGCTAGAAAAAAAATCAACTTTTAGAGTCAATCACCACTTCACGTGAGTCATCTTGCCTCTCTACTTTTGGTTAAAGATCTCCCATATTATACCCCTATTTAACTACTAAGTTTAAGCTGACAATTGAATATTGATTTGCTGGTAACTATTTTCATGGTAATTAATATTGGAAAATTCTTCAAAAACCCCCTAACTTTTCTGGTATTTATCAAAAATCCCCACTTTTTAGACTTCTTCAAAATCCCTTTGAAATAGTGAATGAATTTTTTTTTTGCCCCTATGAAGGTTAAATCACTTTTCCATCCATCATTATATTTTTGGACAAAAATACCCCTCATTAATTTTCTTTTCTTTTTTATAGAAAAAAATAATAATAAATAAAAAGAAAAAAATTTATTTTATATGAAATAAAAATAAATGGAATCTAAAGTATGAACAATATTATAATAAATAGATTAATGATATATTATGTAAAGTAAAATTATAATTTATGAAAAAATAAAAGAAAAAGTATTTTATATAATATAATATCATAAAAAAAATATTATCATAAAATATCTATAAAATAATATTGGTAATATTATGTTGAAAAGTGTTATTTTTTTCTCTATTTACTATTTTTAATTGAATAAAATAAATATAAAAGAAAATTATTTAGGGGTATTTTTGTCCAAAAATGTATTGTTGGATGGAAAAGTTAAGTTTAATCTTCATAGGGGGCAAAAAAAAAAATTCAATCACTATATCAAGGTGTTTTTGAAGGAATAAAAAGGTGAGGGATTTTTTGATAAATACCAAAAAATTAGGGGTTTTTGAAGAATTTCCCATTAATACTAGTTCAACATAAATAAAACATGAAAAAATGAGATAACTTGGAACTCGAATGTTGCCTCTCAATATCCCTCCTCCCGACACTTGACTAACCAGGGAAAAAATCAACATAGAGAAAAATAGATGTGGTGAGTACAAAGGTACTCAGTAAGGTGAGAATAACAAAGAAGAGCCCAGCTCCCTTGGTTGAAATTAATCCTTAATTGAATCTAATTGTGCTAAATAAATCTCGTAATCCCGAATGAAACATTAAAAGACGCAAAAGAAAGATTTCATCATCATCATCATCATCATCATCATCATCATCATCTTCTTCTTCTTCTTCTTCTTCTTCTTCTTCTTCTTCATTAGACTTGTAACCCGACCCTCAACATTAATCATTATTTTCTTTTAATTTATTTTAATCTTTCCACTTTTAATTCTGTTAGGATCCCCGGAATCACGCATCTGGATGTCCTACCATTGTACGCATTCGAGTGCCGCGTGAACCCAGATCGACTTCCATTACACTAAGAGTGGTCTTAACGTACGGGGTAATTTTATAACTGCTCCGCAGATCCACGCTAACGGGTACAGCCCAACTGATTCTTCTCTTCCTCTCTTCTTAACTTCTTTTATATTCAATTATCTTATCTTTTAAGGTGTTCCCGCCCACCGAAAATATTATAAAAATAGCATCATATATTTTGGGCTGCATAATCCCTAGTGATAACATTTGACGTACTCTAAACTACGAGATTATTTAACCCCTCTATAAATTCATCACAGAATCAAATCATAGAATTATCGTAATCGGAAATCCAAGGGAGAACAAAAGAAACCCTTACCTGAACTAAACTATCAGACAAAACGATAAACACCACAGAACATACTGCTCTTCCTTGTGACCCTCCTTCTCAAGCTCATCTTCTAAAGTCTCGAATATCTTGTCGGGAGCTAGAATAGTTAATTTGAATAAATCATCACACATAACAAACAAAGCAACCAAGATAAAGTGAAAATATGCAACATGAGATGCCACTAATTACTGACCGCCGCTGGTACTGACTTGAGATACATAAGATAAATATTGCCAAAGAACAGTGAAATAGGTTGTTTACTTGTTATAGCTTATCATTAAAATAAGATCTAGATTGTTTTTAGTTTTGGATTCTTGATTTTCGGAAATGTTAAGGGTACCTAATAAACTCTATAAGGCCAAGACATAAGTTATGCACAATATCAAATCCCGTTTAAATAGTCATGAACATGTAAATGGAGCATTTTAATTGTCATTAACTGGGTCATCAAGCTCCAGTATGCCCCGAAAAGAAAAGTTTGCCTGCTCCTCTTTTTTCTGAGCCCTTCCTGCTCCGACCACTGGAGCCGCCTCCATGACGGTTACTCGATATCCTCCTCGGCATACCCCAGTTAATTCACAAGGTAATTCGTAGAAGCGCAAGGGTACTATGTATTCGATGACTGCCACTACCGACATTGCGATGACAAATGACAATCCAGGTAAAGTGTAATATTGTAGCTCAGTTTTGCTTTTGTATTTCTGGTTGCATCATGATTTTTTTTATGTGTCTTATAATTTGGGGACAAACGATTCTGTTTAGGGCGAGTAATTGTCACGTACCGTTTTTTTTATACCTTTACAGGAGGGGTAATTTTGGAAATTTTTCATACATCATATAAGTTGGAATATATTATTAATCTTGCATGATAAAATTATGCAAATGCAAATAAAATTTAGAAGTTTGTTTTCTACAAAGAGTTTCTTTATATTCCAAGTCTACCTTGCGTCAAAAAAAAAAAAAAAATGGGAAACTTAATTATGAAATTTCAATTTTGTTATCATGGCCATCTATTCCAAAATTGATTTCGAGGCTCCTAAAAATCTGATTTGATATTATTTCCTTAATCAAAGGAACCCTAAATTTTGTGTACACTTTCAATTTGGCAAAAGCCTCTATATAAGAATACAGGAATAAATACACCGCCCTGCACTTTAATGGATTGGCAGCTTAGTTCTTGTACTATTGATTTAGTTTTTTTAGTCTTCGTACCTTGGAAAAAGGTGTACCATTGGTCCCTGTCTTAACTGATGCAGTTAACACCATTAATAAAATTTGTAATGACAATTGTGCCCTCAGCCCTCTCTAGCAGATCAAGCTCGCTATTCCCCTCTTCCGCATCGCCTCTAGCAGATCAAGTCTCCTCTCTTCTCCATCGCCTCTGGATGAATCGAGTTCCTTCCTCCGTTCCCTTCTTGCTGATCGAGCAGAGGGTTATATCCACCAGGGACACAACAATACCAAAACCTTTCTTCTTCTTACACTCGTCACCTACTCCATCTTCTACTTCCGTTCCTTATCTAACATTACATGGCCGATCATAAGTGGGGCAATCTCATCCATTGACTCATGCAAATCCCGAAATTTCCCTTCTGGCTACAGTTCAGCACATGTCTTGTCTTACCAATCCTTCTCCTTATCTTCTTTTTCTCCCAAAGCAGGTGTGCACAAACAATCCATTGGCACAGAAATTTGGTGTAAGTTATCCAGGAATGGATTTTTTTCAAATGTAAGGGGGAAGAATGTGCGACAAAGATGAAAATTTTGGCTGCTATTTGCGCTGTACCGAATGGTGAGACTTCTTCAATTCAAAATGAGATTTATCATTCGCCATTGGTTCATTGTGAGGCTTCGTTAACTGAAAATCAGATTCATCATCCACTCTCAAATCCAAATCAGAAAGAGGAAAAAAAAGCTGTTTTTATCAAAATAGGGATAAAGCAAGCTGTTGTAGTTGAGCTTCTAATTTTTTTTTAACAAATAAGATTGAAGAACAAAAATCATGGAAATCGGATGCATCTATTCGGTTTGACTCAAAGTCTGGAACCGGCAAAGGGTTGTGTCTTCACAAACGGTGACCAATGAAGATAGAAAGTTTAGTGCTCATCAAGTGTTTGATGAAATTCTTGTCGATAATTAAATTGTGGAAGTTCACTTATTAATGAGTGTGAATAACAATCGTGTGAACCAAGAATTAGAAGATGAAATGGTTAATTTAAAGGTAACTGCTCCTTTTTGATGGCCTTCTTGCAACTCTTAACACAAGTATGCTACTGAAATTAAGTAACAAGATTAAGGTCAATAAAAATCCATTGGAGAAGACTTCAGCTACAGTACTGTGTCATGTAGTTTGTTCTTATTTTTCTTAAGTTTAACTATTTTTGTAAACTTTCAAATTCGTTGTTCAGATTTTAGTCTTATACAAGAGGCCAAAAGCACGAGATCACTCAAATAGGCTAATACTGAAAGTTTCAATGTAAAACTCAGCTGTTATATGGGTATAAATGTTTTCAACTTAATATAGTTGTGTAAGGATATATGAATTGATATAATGTATGGATGAATCAGTTGATGTAATGTATTTAAGTATGCACAATTGATTGTTATATCGATAACATTTTGAGTGTGGTTTCAATTCTTGTCAATTTTGGTTTTGCTGTTTATGTAGTCATACCAATTGAATAATTGTTTAAATCTGTCGTATCATATATGAATCCTGAATATATCATATACCAGTACATTATTCATCAAGATTGCATCTTCTATTAATCATATAATGATTAGAAACAAAATTCAATCAAAAATAGAATAAAAATAAAAATTCTTTCTTGAGCCACATAGCAAGATTCAGTAGAATCTTTCTCAGTCAAAATAAAATCTGAAACCGAAAAAACTTCATAATCACACAATTTCAATCTAAACAAACTGCATACAATTTTCAATCTAAACAAACGGTATGAAAGTTCACGGTATCAATTTAAAAATCATATAATTTATCATTGTCACACACCATGGTAGAAAAATGAAAATCATCATGATCTGACCATCTATGCTCTATTGTCATACAACCATCCCTCTTGTCATGCTCCTAATCAAATCGACTGAAGCTTCATTCTTAAACCTTATTTTCTTAAAATAAAAGCAAATTTCACAAATTAACATATGTAAGCTAATTAAGACCAAATAATACTTAAGCAGTACTTCCGGGCTCCTAATAAGCGTCCCAATTTCAGTTAAAGTCTCAATGAAGCCATAATCATATCTGACTAATTGTGTCGAACTAAAAATCTGCCCCAAATTGAACCCGCAATTACCAATAATTCAGCCCCTAATTATCCATTCCAAAAGCTAATCAAGAAGAGAAAATTGTTGAGTGCAAATGACAGCCCTTAATTTAGCACTAATTTCCAAATTAACAATTCACCCCCACATCAGCCCAGAACCATAACATGTAATTAACCAAAAAAGGGACAAATAGCAAATAGATAGATCTGGGGCTCCTGTAATTCACTAATTTTGAGAAACAGAGAAGAAGCCTAGAGAAATAAGAATGAATTCTAGTATAGAGATTTATACCGGTTGAATATAGAGGAGAGAGAGAACCAGTACCAGTTTTGTCAGATAGAAAGGGACGACAGTTCGACGGATCAATTGAGAGAGAACCGGGTCAGATCTTCAGTTTGTGATAATATTGGAGTTCGATCAGCAAGAGTAGAGGGGAAGAGGTGTGGCACGGGTGGGGCGACGAGGGCTAACCAATGAGGAAAAGGGCGGTTCACGATTTGAGAATGAAGAGGTTTCTGTGGAATGAAACAAGAGAAAATATGGTTCTAAGGGTAAAATGGTCAATGTTTGATAATTATTAACGGTTTTGATATGCTCCGTTAGAGAGGGACCAAAGGTGAATCTTTTTATGAAGTACAGGGACTACAAGAGCTAAATCAATAGTATCAGGATTAAACTGCCAATCCATTAAAGTATAGGGACTAACGGTGTATTTATCCCTAAGAATACATGTGTGGCAGCCTTTGGGCTCCTCCTAAATTTATGCGCCGCCACGCATTCGTTCTCTGTTTCTCTCTGAAGCACGGTCAAGACAAGAAGAAATTTTGTCCTAGGTTCTTGAGTCTCATCTACCTATATAACAAAACATAAGGTTAGGCTTCACTTCATTTCGATAATTTATCAAAAAGTCTGAGAGCCATTCCAACTTCTAGAGTCAATCACCACTTCAGGTGAGTCATCTTGCCTCTCCATTTATGGTTAAAGATCTCCCATATTATACCCCTATTTAAACTACTAAGTATAAGTGATAAGTCATTAATTATACACATTTTATACCCTATACATATGTAATATTGCACCATTATATGTGTTTAAATGGATAATAATCATAACTTGAATGTTGATACTACTAATAAGATATTTATGTGATTTCAGGTGCAATTTAGATGGAGCATAACTTGGGGAAAAGAAGTTGGAGCACAAGAGAGAAATAATAATCAAGACTCGGGCCTGCCGACACAGTCTCAGTATTTCGGCCATAACTCATAATCTGGGCATCCTCTATATGCATGCTATATACCGTTGGAAAGAAGAGAACAAAGCCCACAATTCATTCTATATCACCAGAGCCCAATTCCGAAGTCTACATGACCCAAATTGACCATCTTCTGGACAGATCTTTCATGCACTTTGCATGCACTCTTCATGCCTTTGCCATGCTTCCTTCACACTATTTGCATGGATCTTCATTCATCCCTCATGATCACCTTTTGAGAGGGTTATATAACCAGGTGCAAGGCATCCATTTTAATCACTTTTGAACTTCATCATTCTCTCTCTTGGAGTTGGGCAAGTCAAGCAAGCTTCATTCTTCCATCCGCGCTTCATTAATGGGTTCTATCATTATTTTATTTTCTTTATTTTCCATGTATTTCGAGTAAGCCCTTCGAGGCATAGTTAGTGTTTATGTTTTTGTGTTAGTAACTTTTGAGACCATTAATAATGAATTTTATTTGAACGGTTATTATTTTGTTTTCACTTACTTACTATCTTTCATGCTCAATGAATTATTTTAAGTTTATTTCGGTCAATTCTATGTTCAATAGTAATTAACAAGGGCCACAAAATTCCTATGGTTGCTTTGCTCAATAGCCTCCATTAGAATTTGAATAATAGCCAAGTGCAAATAACTCACAACGATCTAAACAGTTCTGGACAAGCTCATTGTTTAGGAGGTTTTGATTTGTTTAAATAACCAATGATTTCTATTGAATTGGTTATGATATTCAAGTAGGTTAGTGTTTTTATTTACGAGCTCATCTAAACTAAAACCCTATCTTTTTGTTTGAGTTATTTATCGGTTAGAGCTCATCTTACTGCACTTAAGGGATTAATTCCAAATTCATTATTATAGTCAAGGATAAAGTTACACACAAATTCACTACACAAAACTATGCCTCATTTCACAAAACCACCACATCTCTTGATTTTTACTCTAAGTTTCCTCTTTACTTGTTACTTTCATTTTGTTGCAATCAACCAATCAACAACCCCCCCAATTGTGTGTCTTGTTTTAGGTCTTGTGTTTGGTTTTATTTACGGTCTTGGTTTCTCTTTATTTTAGTTTTCTATTTTTGTTGTGTCCATTTTCATTAGAGAAGTAATCTTTTCACCTAGTTTAGTCTAAATAGCTCTCTGTGGTTCGACCCCTACTTCCACTGTCTACTGTATTGTAGTTAAGTGTAGGGTTATAAATTTCTTTTGGTAAGTGTATAACGACTTGAAAAATTACCTCTTATCAAAATGGCGCCGTTGCCGGGGAGCTAGCAACACGACTAGTCTAGGTCAATATTCACACTTCTCTTGTGTAGTACGGTAGTCTGCATTTGTGTCAGAGTAAACCAAATTCGTTTTACTTTTTGTCAGTCACATTTTTTTTACTTTTTGTCAGAGTCACACTTTCGTTACCTTTGTTATCTTTTTCACTTTTTGTCAAGAGTCAGTCATACTATTTATTTTCACTTTGAGTCTGCATTACTTGCATTCACTAATTCTCTCTCTTACACTTGATTCCAGTTCATGAAAGCTACTCGTAGTTCTAATCTTCCACTTGCACCATTAGATCTTGAGATTGAGAGAACACACCTGGAGCGAAGAAGAGCAATTCCGGAAGCACCGAAAGCAGCCGAAGAAACTGAAAAGGTGGAGAACTTGGACAGCGAAAGCGAACCTCCTACTCCACCCGCCTCCTCCTCACGCTACAAGAGGTAACACTACGGTCATGGCTAATTTTGAGGATAGGACACTTAGGGACTTATCTACCTTTGATTTTGCTACCAACCAGTATGGTATTGTATTACCACCGGTCCCAAATTTTAAGATCCATACGGGTCTTCTTCAATTATTACCGACCTTCAATGGGAGCGCCGGAGAGGATCCGCACTCTCACATGCGGGAGTTTAACCATATCCCCGCAACAATGATGCCAGCGGAGATTGAAGATGAAGGTCCTTACAAGCTGCGACTGTTTTCATACAGTCTTCGAGGACCAGCAAAGGACTGGTATTACCATCTAGCACCTTTTCCAACAACTTGGGTAGAACTTCAAAAGTTGTTTCTAGACAAGTATTTTCCTGTCTCTCTTACCGCTTCTATTAGGAAGCAGATTTGTAGTATTCAACAAGAAGTAGGGGAAACCCTCTACGAGTACTATGATCGCTTCCAGAAGTTGTGTGCAAAATGTCCCAACCATCAAGTCCCAGAGAATCTCTTGATTCAACATTTGTATGATGGGATGCTTCAAGAGACTAGGGATAATGTAGATTCTGCTAGTAGGGGTGCTTTCATAGATAAAACTGTTAGGCAAGCACGAACCTTGATAGAAACCATGGCAAAAAATGCCCAATCTAGTAGAACCAGATCTCGACTTAGGGGAGTTAGTGAGATTAGAGACTGTGATTTGGAGAAGCGAGTGAATGGTATGGACGCCAAATTAGATAGCTTGGCTAATATGATGGCGTCATTCATGGGAACCAAAATGGAAGTAAAAGCGTGCGGTGCCTGCACTCAGACAGGACACACCACTGATGCGTGCCCAACACTCCATGATGAGGAGAAAGTCACGACCACAGCTTGCGGCATCTTCAAGCTAAACCAACAAGGAAATTCAAATGGGGGTCAAAACCGTAATTATGATCCCTATTCCAAAACGTACAACCCTGGATGGCGTGATCACCCCAACTTCAGATGGCGTGACCCAGGGAAACCAACAACAACCTCCTCAAATCCATCATCAAAATTCTTCTTCTTCACCTCCAATTGACCCTGCTTTGAAAAGTCTTTCTGACATTGTGACCTCCTTGGCCACATCAACTACTTCTTTTCAGAAGGATACAAAAAGTGCCCTAACACATCTGGGCACCCAAATTGCTCAAATATCCTCTGAATTAAACCAGTTAAAAACTCAGGAGTCCTCACAACTTCCTTCCCAAACTCTAAACCCCCGTGAGAATGCATGTGCTATCACCCTAAGAAGTGGTAAAGAAATAGAAGGGAGTAAAGGAAACATGCAAGGCGAAGGAGAGATTGAAGTAATTAAGCCGGAATCCGAGAAGATGAAAGAAAAGCCCAAGGAAATACCACCTTATAAACCTAGAGCCCCTTTTCCGAGCCGTCTAGCGGTTAACACCAAAAAGGATGAGGCAGAGAGAGATATTCTAGAGGTTTTCAAGAAAGTGGAAATAAACATTCCACTACTCGATTACATTCGTAGATTCCCTCGCTATGCGAAATTTCTCAAGGACTTGTGTACGAATAAGAGAAAGCTAAATGGTCATGAGAGAGTAACAATGAGTGAGAATGTCTCTGCGGTTATTCGCAAGAAGCTTCCAGAGAAGCAAAAAGACCCTGGCATGTTTGTCATTCCTTGCAGCATTGGGCACCTTGAATTTGCTCGGTGCATGCTTGATCTTGGGGCATCTATCAATGTCATGCCCTTTTCTATCTATTCTTCCCTCGGTTTAGGACCTTTGAAAAAGACCGGGGTGATCCTTCAACTAGCTGATCGTTCTACTGCTGTGCCAGAGGGAGTTATAGAGGATGTCCTGGTTAAGGTCAATGGCCTTATCTTCCCCGCGGATTTCTATATTCTGCGTATGGATGAGTCTGATAGCTCACCGAGTTCGACTCCCATTCTTCTGGGAAGACCCTTCCTTAAAACTGCCCGAACCAAGATTGATGTGCACAATGGCACTCTTTCTATGGAATTTGACGGAGAGAACATCTCTTTCAACATCTTTGATGCTATCAAGCATCCTTCTGACGGGAATGTATCCGCTATTTGCACCATCGACCCAGGTTGATGAGTGTGTCGACAACTTCTCCTCTTTTGAGTTCATAGATCTGCTAGAGACCATTCTTGATCTCTCTCCAGATGAGCAGGACCTTCTTCAAAGTCTATCTGCCTTGGCCATTGGAGAGGCTTCTTCCTCTTCGTCTTCTCCTCCCTTGATAGACTTGAAACCCTCTCTTGAGCCCACCAAACCTTCCATTGTGAATCCCCCCTCTCTTGACCTAAAACCTCTACCGGCTCATCTCAAGTACGCATACTTGGGTAAAGGAGACACTCTTCCAAGTGATCATCTCTAGTAGCCTCACCGCTACTCGGGAAGAGAAGTTAGTTAATGTCTTGAGGGACCACAAGACTGCGATTGGATGGACTCTGGCTGATATTAAGGGAATCGGCCCTTCTACGTGTATGCATCGTATATTATTGGAGGATGGATCTAAACCATCCCGTGAGCCTCAGCGTCGGCTAAATCCTCCAATGATGGAAGTGGTCAAGAAGGAAATCATCAAACTCCTTAATGCAGGAATCATATACCCTATCTCTGATTCACAATGGGTGTCACCAATCCATGTGGTGCCCAAGAAAACTGGTATTACGATAATTGAGAATCAGGATGGTGAAAAAGTTCCTACGAGAGCACAAAATGGATGGCGAGTATGCATTGATTATCGCAAATTAAACACTGCCACCCGGAAAGACCATTTCCCCCTTCCTTTCATTGACCAGATGCTCGAGCGCCTTGCTGGGCGCCCCCATTTCTTGCTTCTTAGATGGCTTCTCCGGTTACTTTCAAATAGCCATCGCCCCGAGGATCAAGAAAAGACCACCTTCATGTGCCCTTTTGGCACCTTTGCCTATAGGCGCATGCCCTTTGGGTTGTGTAACGCACCCGGTACATTTCAGAGATGTATGATGTCCATCTTCTCGATTATGTCACCCGAATTATTGAGGTTTTCATGGATGATTTCACCGTCTATGGTGATTCATTCGATGACTGCCTGGGAAACCTAAAGATGATTCTTCAAAGGTGTGTAGAGACCGACCTGGTGCTGAATTACGAGAAATGTCATTTCATGGTGGATCAGGGCATAGTCTTAGGCCATGTGGTTTCCTCTCGGGGTCTTGAAGTGGATAAAGCCAAGATCGATGTCATTAGATCCCTTCCGTACCCAACCAGTGTGAAGGACATTCGATCATTTCTTGGTCATGCCGGATTTTATAGGCGTTTCATCAAAGATTTCTCAAAAATCGCTCAACCTCTTTGTCTTCTTCTCCAAAAAGAGGCTTCTTTTGAGTTTAATGAGAAATGCAAAGCGGCATTCGACCTTCTAAAGGAGAAATTATGTTCTGCCCCCATCATTAAAGCTCCCGATTGGAATCTGCCTTTTGAGATCATGTGCGATGCGAGTGATAGGGCAGTTGGAGCTGTTCTTGGGCAGCGGGATGGGCGAGAACCCCATGTTATCTCTTATGCCTCCAGGACCTTAGACGATGCTCAGTGCAACTATACAACTACAGAAAAAGAGCTGCTAGCCATTGTTTTTGCACTGGAGAAATTTAGGTCCTATCTCCTAGGGGTTAAGGTGATTATATACTCTGACCATGCCGCGTTGAGGCATCTTTTCAAGAAGAAGGAATCCAAGCCGAGACTTCTTCGTTGGATATTGTTGCTCCAGGAGTTCGACTTGGAGATTAGAGATAAACGAGGATCAGAGAATCTAGTTGCAGATCACCTTAGCCGCCTTCCTATGAGTATTGAGGAGGGTACCCCAATATCGGAGTTTTTCCCTGAGGAATATCTCTATGCCGTGCAAAGCTATACACCATGGGTATGCTGATATAGTGAATTACTTGGTGGCTAAAGACCTACCAGAGGATCTTACACGTGCACAGGCTGATAGAATCCGGTATGATTCCCGATTTTATATTTGGGATGAGCCTTACCTCTTTCGGATCTGCGCGGTTCGGATTATTCGGAGATGTATACCCGATAATGAGGTTAGATCCGTTCTTGAGTTTTGTCACTCTCTGGAGTGTGGAGGACACTTTGGCGCCAAGCGGACAGCTCATAAGGTCCTTGAATGTGGTTTCTTCTGGCCCACTCTACATAATGATGCTTACTTCTTCGTGAAGTCATGTGAGCGATGCCAGAGAACGGGAGGACTAACCAAGAGAGACGAGATGCCGATGAAGTATATTCTTGCATGTGAGGTTTTTGAAGTGTGGGGTATCGACCTTATGGGACCTTTCCCTCCCTCATACGGCTTTGAGTATATCCTCCTAGCAGTCGATTATGTCTCCAAGTGGGTTGAGGCCGAGGCCACAAAACGGGCAGATGCAAAAACAGTCGTGGATTTTGTCAAAGACCAGATCTTTAGTAGGTTTGGGGTCCCGAGAGTAATCATCAGTGATAGAGGAACCCATTTCTGCAACCGGAGTTTCGAGGCATTAATGAAGCAATACCATGTCACACATAAAACCTCGAGAGCTTACCACCCTCAAACTAATGGCCAAGCAGAGCTTTCGAATAGGGAGATCAAGGGAGTTTTGGTTAAAGTGGTGAACCCCACTAGGAAAGACTGGAGTCTTCGGCTAAATGACGCACTCTGGGCTTACAGGACTGCGTTCAAGTCCCCTGTAGGCATGTCCCCTTATCGGCTAGTCTATGGAAAGGCTTGTCATCTTCCGGTTGAACTCGAGCACAAAGCCTATTGGGCCATCAGGAAGTGCCATCTAGATTACCCAAACGATGCACTCAACCGGAAGTTGCAAATCCAAGAGTTAGAGGAGATCCGAAATGACGCGTATGAGAACTTCCGAATCTTCAAGGAGAAGACCAAGGTGTATCATGACAGGAAGCTTGCCCACAAGGATTTCAAAGTGGGTGACAAGGTGTTGCTGTTTAACTCAAGACTCAAATTACACCCGGGCAAGCTACATAGTAGGTGGATAGGGCCCTTTCTTGTGACCAAATTGTTCGATTATGGTGTAGCAGAAATTCAGGGTCTGGATTCAGGAAAAGTCTTCAAGGTCAACGGGCACCGGCTTAAGCGGTTTCATGAGAGTTTCGATGCGAGCTGAATTGACATTCACGAGCTTGGAGAGCCAGCATCCACTGCTTGAGGAGATGGAAATGTCGGGCCAACGACGTTAAAAAGAGGCGCTACTGGGAGGCAACCCTGCGAATAAAGGTTGTGTTTTTCTTTGTTTATTTTCTTTTTCTTGCATTGCATCACTACTTTGTGCTTAACTTTACTCGAGGACGAGTAAAAGTTTAAGTGTGGGGTGGAGTCTTTATTGCATGTTAGGTAGTTAAAAAAAAAATAATAATAAAAACCCATTTTTAAGCCTCAAATTAAAAAAAAAAATGCCCAATTAAAAATAAAAAAGATTGAGAGAGAACTGTAACTTGTATTGAATAATGTGGTGGAACTTGTTTGGACTCAAAAGGATCATATAGACCAGTTCAAGAAGAATTGAGGTCGTTGGTTTAGGGATCTTTTGTCACTGGTGAACTCGATTTGTTGTTTGAGTGCCAATAATTTAGGGATTTGCGCGAGAAATAATGTGAGGACTTACCATTGGACCGTGACCCGGAACTCAAGTTGTTTATAGTATAATATCCATAATAATCCACTATATCATCTCGTATATATATAAATAATATCCAAGTCTATCAGCTTCTAAAGTCACTTTGTTGCTTGGTTTTGGATAAGGAGGGTTAGGCATTATAAAGAAGATTGGGGACGGGAAGTAGAGGTTAGTGTCAGAAGTTGAGGGCTTATGTGTAGTAGATGAGCTTTGTGCACCGAGTGTATTCGTGAGGAGATGCATCTTAGAGACAAATTTATGAGAGTAGATTCTCGGGTAAACTCTATTTTTGACACAAAGGCAAGTTATGCCCCTATAATCCTAATAGATTTGAGTCACAATCTTAAAAAAAAAAAAAAAAAAAAAAAAAAAAAAAAACAAAACAAAACAAAACAAAAATAATAAATAAATAAATTAAAACAAAAAAAAAAAAAAGATTTGCATGACTCAAACTTGTTCCCCTTGTACATGGCCTAAACCTTAGTTTACCCGATTTGTGAGAAAGAGTGGATCCCAGTCATACATCTCAGGCCAGCAGTTAGGTTGACACATTTTGGGCCAGATGACTGAAGGTGCTAGGAGGTATGCACATTAGGAGGTTCATTATTCCAAGAAGATAGAGGTATAGGCGATATTTATTCGGAGAGTAGAGGCATGAGTTTAGAAAACCAAGTGACAATATGACCAAAAGTGGCGAAGTAGACAAGCAAACCAATTATGTAGTATATATATATATATATATTATCCATCATATTCCATCATATTCCACCAAACATAACTTGAGAATTCCCCTCACGACCAAGGTAGGAAATCATGATTCATCTGAGAACTGAGAGATATTATGAGAGACACTCCATATATTCCACATTTATATTCCACTATACAAAAAGAGAGTGAGTGCGAGTTTCACCAAAGTGCATGGAATCTTACACAAGGGACCAAAGATCATTATTGGCTGGTATATAAGTGAAGAGCGAGTCAAAAACATGGGACCCATCTACCAATACAAGCTATAATCTTTGCTCGAGGACGATCAAATGTTTAAGTGTGGGGTAATTTGATAAGTCATTAATTATACACATTTTATACCCTATACATATGTAATATTGCACCATTATATGTGTTTAAATGGATAATAATCATAACTTGAATGTTGATACTACTAATAAGATATTTATGTGATTTCAGGTGCAATTTAGATGGAGCATAACTTGGGGAAAAGAAGTTGGAGCACAAGAGAGAGATAATAATCAAGACTCGGGCCTGCCGACACAGTCTCAGTATTTCGGCCATAACTCATAATCTGGCCCTCCTCTATATGCATTCTATATACCGTTGGAAAGAAGAGAACAAAGCCCACAATTCATTCTATATCACCAGAGCCCAATTCCGAAGTCTACATGACCCAAATTGACCATCTTCTGGACAGATCTTTCATGCACTTTGCATGCACTCTTCATGCCTTTGCCATGCTTCCTTCACACTCTTTGCATGGATCTTCATTCATCCCTCATGATCACCTTTTGAGAAGGTTATATAACCAGGTGCAAGGCATCCATTCTAATCACTTTTGAACTTCATCATTCTCTCTCTTGGAGTTGGGCAAGTCAAGCAAGCTTCATTCTTCCATCCGCGCTTCATTAATGGGTTCTATCATTATTTTATTTTCTTTATTTTCCATGTATTTCGAGTAAGCCTTTCGAGGCATAGTTAGTGTTTATGTTTTTGTGTTGTAACTTTTGAGACCATTAATAATGAATTTTATTTGAACGGTTATTATTTTATTTTCACTTACTTATTATCTTTCATGCTCAATGAATTATTTTAAGTTTATTTCGGTCAATTCTATGTTCAATAGTAATTAACAAGGGCCACAAAATTCCTATGGTTGCTTTGCTCAATAGCCTCCATTAGAATTTGAATAATAGCCAAGTGCAAATAACTCACAATGATCTAAACAGTTCTGGACAAGCTCATTGTTTAGGAGGTTTTGATTTGTTTAAATAACCAATGATTTCTATTGAATTGGTTATGATATTCAAGTAGGTTAGTGTTTTTATTTACGAGCTCATCTAAACTAAAACCCTATCTTTTTGTTTGAGTTATTTATCGGTTAGAGCTCATCTTACTGCACTTAAGAGATTAATTCCAAATTCATTATTATAGTCAAGGATAAAGTTACACATAAATTCACCACACAAAACTATGCCTCATTTCACAAAACCACCACATCTCTTGATTTTTACTCTAAGTTTCCTCTTTACTTGTTACTTTCATTTTGTTGCAATCAACCAATCAACAACCCCCCCAATTGTGTGTCTTGTTTTAGGTCTTGTGTTTGGTTTTATTTACGGTCTTGGTTTCTCTTTATTTTAGTTTTCTATTTTTGTTGTGTCCATTTTCATTAGAGAAGTAATCTTTTCACCTAGTTTAGTCTAAATAGCTCTCTGTGGTTCGACCCCTACTTCCACTGTTTACTGTATTGTAGTTAAGTTTAGGGTTATAAATTTCTTTTGGTAAGTGTATAACGACTTGAAAAATTACCTCTTATCAATAAGCTGATAATTTAATATTGATTTGCTAGTAACTATTTTCATGGTAATTAATATTTTTTCCAGATCTGTTCATTAAAATAATTGTAATGTAATGGTACAACTTGTGGTGAGCAAGTATATATGTTTGTCATTTACATGACTATTTAAACGAGATTTGATATCGTGCATAACTTATGTCTTGGCTTTATAGAGTTTATTAGGGACCCTTAACATTTCCGAAAATCAAGAACGCAAAACTAAAAACAATCTAGATCTTATTTTAATGATAAACTATAACAAGTAAACAACCTCTTTCTCTGTTTTTTGGTAATATTTATTTTATGTATCTCAGGTCAGTACCAGCGCCGGCCAGTAATTAGTGGCATCTCATGTTGCATATTTTGGCTTTATCTTGGTTGCTTGTTTGTTATGTGTGATGATTTATTCAAATTAACTATTCTAGCTCCCGACAAGATCTTCGAGACTTTTGAAGACGAGCTTGAGAAAGGAGGGTCTCAAGGAAGAGCGTAGGTTGTGTGGTGTTTGTCATTTTGTCTGATAGCTTAGTTCAGGTAAGGGTTTCGTTTGTTCTCCTTTCGATTTCCGATTATGATAATTCTATGATTTGTTTCTGTGATGAATTAATAGAGAGGTTAAATCAAGCACAGAGCTTGACTGGATTTACTGGGGGGTCTAAAAAAAATTTCCTTACTGATTAACACTCTACAAAAAATTTGGGGGGGCCAAATGCATAAAAATACATGTATTTCAATTTTTTGCCACTAATATACTACTGATATGTACTACTCCGTCAAAATCTTGGAGGGGTCATGACCCCCTCCAGTCCCTATTAAGCTCCGTCCCTGGGTTAAATAATCTCATAATTTAGAGTGCGTAGAAATATTATCACTAGGGACTATGTAGACCAAAATATATGATGCTATTTTTATAATATTTTCCGTGAGTAGGAACACCATAAAAGATAAGATAATTGAATAAGGTAAGATAATTGAATATAAAAGAAGAAAAGAAGAGAGGAGGAGAAGAACCAGCTGGCCGTATCCGTTAGCGTTTATAAAATTACCCCGTACGTTAAGACCACCATTAGTGTAATCTATGAAAGTCGATCTGGGTTCACGCGATACTCGGATGTGTAGAAAGGTAGGATATCCCAATGCGTGTTTCCGGGGATCCTAATGGAATTAAAAGTGGAAAGATTAAAATAAATTAAAAAAAAATAATGATTAATGTTGAGGGTTTGGGTTACAAGTTTAATGAAGAAGAAGATGATGATGATGATAATTATGTTACAAATTTTGAAAAACCCTAAATTAGGATAAGTCCCAAAAATCTTAAATCCACAAAATTTATGCAAAATACACAAAAAAAATTGATTGGTTACTATCAGCCCAAAAATTCATCAATTTTTTTTTTTTTATCATCAATACTAATCAATAGCTGAAAAATCATTCAACATTACCATAAAAAAATATATTACAAATTTTGAAAAATCCCAAATTACCACGGGCCCCAAAATTCATGATTCACAAAAATAAAAGAAAATTCACAAAAAATGTTATTGCCCTAAACTAGCATCAGCACCAAAATTCACAATTTTTCTTTTTCAAAATTACCACGAATTCTATTCGATGACTTCAAATTAAATTATGCAAAGTTACCACCAATTCTTAAATTATGGTCAGCCCAATAGTTGGGTCCTCAAAAACCCTAAATTCAAAATAGAAAAAAGACAAAAAAAAATTGGTCGTCATTATGAAAAGAAAAAAACACAAAATGAAAAAAGAATGACAAAATAGAAATTTGTTATAACTACAACCCCAATTCTTAGAAAAAAGAAAAAAAGAAATTGAAAAGAAATCCAAAATAAAATAAAAAAAGATAATAACATAAATTTAGAAAATAAAATAAAAAGATTAATGTAATACAGAGGAAAAATAAACAAAATAGAAGAAACTTAAAAAGTTGAATTGGTCAGAAAAAAAGAAAAAATAATTAGGGAAAAAATAAATGAACATGTGGTGAAAAAATCATCTTGGAAATGAATCGAGGCAAATTCGATGATATGCAAAAAAAAAAAAAAAAATACAAGAAAAAACTATGAAACACCCTAAAATAACCCTAGTTTTCACAGTTAAGGTCAATAGACAAATAAAAAGATTTAAAAATTCAAAATTTACATAATACCCAATTTCACATTTGTACTACCTTATACTAATATTTAGATCTTCTCCTTCTCTTAATACCTGACAAATTAAGCATAAACACAAATATAAGAGAATTATCTTCAATACAAAAAGTTTGTATTTTTGCATTAATTACCACTATATTCAAAACAGTACCATCTAGATTGCCATCAAAAGAGAATTTCATTTTTTGGGCCTGAATTAATGGAAAAACAATAAATTAATACAAAATAATGGAATAAAATCAAAATCTCAAAAAAAAAAAAAAAAATAAGAAAATCTACCCTCAAATTTATCCTAATCAATGGAAATTAATGTAACTTAACCCTAGATTACTATTTACAGAGAAAAGTAGAAAAATTAACTTAAATAATTATAGACACTAAAAATTACCACTATTCAAATATTAAAATTATCATCAGTCAAATATTATAAAAATAGAAAAATTAAATTAAATTTCTACAACCTGTACAATTTTTAAAATTAACAAATTTGTCAACCTTCAGAAAAAATATATAAAATAACAAATAAAAAGAAATAAAAAAAGGAAAAATATAGAATAACAGAACCCTAAGAAATCCATTTTACAACAAAAAAATTTAGATCTTGCGAATTTACAAGAAGACTTTAAGCATAAGAAAAGTCATGAAGAGGAGGGTAGGTCAATGTTATCGACTGTCAAAGCCATGACATCACAAAATGTAAATCATTTGATGCTGGAAATTGGGGTACAACTCACAGAGAAACAAAAGACTTGTTGGATTATTATTATTATTATTATAATAAATAATACTAAATTTTATAACTTTGTTATAATATCAAAATGGAGTTATAGAGATGACGAGTCAGAATATTGAATAGGGATGTATAATAGGGAGATTATGAGAAGAAATTTAACCTCATAATTTGAGCTTTTTAATTGTCTATTAGTCTACTCTCTTTTAAAAATAATTTTAGTAAAGAATTTAAGCGGCAGAAATAATTCTCTTTCTCGCCATCCAGAAACATTCTTCTCTTTCCCTCTCTAGATAGAAAATAAAAGTATGCTTTTTCATATGATACATATATGATTCATCATCGACTTCCAAAACAATGGTTGAAAAATCGGTACTAGAGGTTTTATTTCTTTCGAAGTAGATATCATCCATTCCGTGACTGTCCTACCGGCATGGATTCGAGAATTCGCTCGAGGTGTAGAACCTTGGAGGCTAGATCACCGACATTCCCTGCACAAGAAGGTGGAATTCACCTTTAGCGCAGTCGCGACTCGATCGCACGGCTACACCAAGTTTGTTCTTGAATTTATTTAATATTTTCTATTAATTAATTTGATTTATTCATCAAATAATTATCTATTTTATAGATCTGATCTAACAATTTTGATCTTGCAATATTTGTCGATCAGAATTGTCACATATTCTGCTTTGTTTACTTGCTGCACAATCTGTGTTTTGCAACAGTTACAAAGCCCGAAGTGTAATGTGTATTTTTTATACACATTTTTAGGGTTTTTATCATCTCAAATTCATCCTTAATTCACCTAAATGTATGAAAAAAATACTTATAATTCATAAAACATGATTTGAAACCTCTTAATACATTTTTTATATTATTTTACAGGCGAAAAGGCCGTAAGATGAAGATTTCGACCCAAATTGCAAATCATGGGCCAAAGATGGCCAACCAAGTCTACCAAAACCCTACACAAATTCACCCAAATAACCGATTTTCAAACAAGCTCAAAATCGATCAAACTGCATATCCTTGGATTCAGCACGACAAGACGAATCGGTTGGTATTATTCTCCACCTCTGAGAACGCCGGCGATCGCCGGAATCCGCCAGCCAAAAGCAACCAGCCATGTTTCTGACCTGAGAAAGCTTCTTCGAGCAACCTTGCCTTCTACAGTCCACCATTCGAGCCAAAACCAACTCTATTCTCTTCCTCTCTTCCTGCCCTTTCTATCCGTATGAAGAACTCATCAAATGGTGCAAAATCGAGTGAGAAATCTGAAGTTAAATCAACTGTTCGACGAAATCCTAAATGAACTTTTGAAGAACTGAAGAACCAACGGTCGAGTTTCGAACAACGGATGAATTCGATCAACCATTTCAATTTTTCTCAAGCAAAGATGATTCTTTTTGTGTCTTAAAGCTTTAGTAAAGGCTCACCATGAATTCCGAAGCCTCAATTCGAAGGAAAAACAACTCAAAATCATAGTTTGATTCACGAGTTCAGCAATTTTTGGTTATTTTCGCAAAACTGAAACCGAATTGGTTAATGGAGAAATTCTCTGGATTCGAGGCGGATTGGGGAGCTATAATGGTTGTGAACCATCGTGAGGAAGTTGAGAACGAAGCCTGAGTCACCATTTTGGATTTCGTTGTGTGAAATGCGAGAAAAAGATCGATTTGCACACTCTGGTCAGCAATGGCGGAACAACGAACCGATGATACTCAAAACAACAAAACTCGAGTTTTACTCAACGGTTTTCAACCATTCAAAGCCCAGTGGATTCGTGAGAAGATGGAGGAGAGATTTGGGTTGATGAATCACAGCGAAATGTACAGAATCACAAGTTTTAATCGATGGTTGTGAGAAACGGGTAAACGGGTCTGAAATCCAGGAGAAAAATCGATCCAAAATCCAAATTCGCAACTTACACGGCTGTCAGAGGATTGTTTTAGGACGAGCACACGATCGCAAGCCACAGAAGACCGAGAAAAGAAATTCAGCGCTAATTCTGAAGAAGAAGATGACTCGTTTCATCAGTTATGACTCGTCGCACGCGATTCAAACCGGTTCGCCACACCAGATCAGCGGAACGAGTTAAAACGAGTCAATACCAGCTCACACAAAAGTGACTCGTTTCAAGCAAGTTGCAGCTCGTCTTGTCGCATGAAATCCGGAAAATTAATTCAAAACTCAGCGCCAAAGGTTATATAAGAAGATGACTCGTTTCGCACGTTTCGACCCGTCTCGCCACATAAAATCAAAAGGACAGTTTAAAAACTGAGAGAGTAATAACATAAATAGCGACTCGTTTCACGTGATAATGACCCGTTTCACCACAACTTATTCTGAAGGGACCCACTGCCAGTCTCAGTAATGCGATTCAAATCGCAGCTGAACTGAACTCAGTTCGCGCGATAAACAGATGAAAATTCGATGATTCAAAACCGTTTAATTCTCAACCAAATTCAACGAAATTTCGTCCAGATCTTTAGTACACTCCACTTGATCTGCCTGAGCCAATGGAATCGCTCGGGTTGTCCCCCACTCTCCAGACCAGCCTCTCTATAAATTCGACCGATCAACCCATTCATTGCCATTCATTCTTCCATTCTCCAAATTCTTTCAACACAACACTCTCCAATCATCCTCTTTAAGCTTCAGTAACTCCATTACTGAATCTCAGAGCTTTTCAAGCTTCAATTTTTGAGTTTGAGTGAAATTCACCAATTTGGGCCGATTTTGGTGAAAAAGGTATTCGATCAGTTCCGGTTGGGATCAAGCATCATTTGGAGGTTTAAATCGACTCAAGGAAGTTTCTGGTTGATCTTCTACGTCTCGGTTTGATCTAATTTTCATTTAATCTCTTGAATTCAATTTTAGATCACAAGATCCAATTTGTAAAAAATCATGATGAACACATGCTTAATTTCGGTTGATTTAATCATGTGTGAGTAGACTTTTGTAGAGATAGGCTTTTTGTGATAGGATTGTTTGAAATCTTGCTTTAATTTGAAGAAAATTTACTGATTTGGTTACTATTCATAATGTGCTGTTGAATCTGGATTTTCTTGATTTAATCGATTCGGTTGGATTAATTAGGTCATTTAGAACTAAATTTTCATGCATGTTAAGTCCATTTTATCATCTTGAATCTTGGTTAAGGTTTTTGTTTGATTTAGTGAAGTTTTGAGTTCAAAAAGTGAGATCAAACACAAGTTGGTTGACTGGTGTATGATCTGAAATTTTGATCTATTTGCTGAGTTTTTCTGGTTGGAAATAATTCAAACTTGTACCAAATCTGATAAACTGAATATTTAGTGATTAATGATACAATTCTTGATCAAATTGCCTTAAAAATCCCTACTTTTACCCTATAAATTCAAAAATACATTTTCCTGCATTTTTGTTTCTGTCATTCCAGTAAAATTTTTTTTGAATTCAGATCTGATCGAAGGAAATTATAAAAATAATATTTTGTGTTTCTTTAGATATTTTAGGACAACTTTCATATAATATGTGCCCAATGGTTTTATGTTAAATTTGTAAGAAAAAAAATCTGTGCAAAGTTTTGACTTTTTAATTTCCTTTTCTTGATTTTAGATTCTGTTTGTTTTTCTATGTTTTTTAGAAATTAGTAAAAAAATGCTATAAATATAAAAATTAGGTTTCAGTAAATCATGTTGAAGTCTAGTTACTTGATCTGAATTTTAGTTGAATTGTTATTTGGATAAAATTTGAATTCCACACTCTTTTGGCAACATATACCATTCTCTGCCTAATTCCATCATATGTTCTGAGTTTTGACCATAATTGTTGAAAGATCAATCTTTTTGATCTGGAATTTTTACTACAAAATCTGAACTTGTTTTCCTAATTTCTGTTAAATTTTGGTGATTTTTGAAGTAAATTTCGATTTTCTGTGATTTTTTTGAATAAATCTGTTGACTGGTCATGAAAAGTGTGGACTTAAACGGAAATTACATAAAAATATGAACAAAAGTGATAATTGATTTACCTTGCATTGTGAAGATCTCATTCTCTGTTTTCCATTGACATATCATTTGCAACTTTTGGATATTTGGAACTAGTATTAGAGAATTTTCAAATTGTGTACGAACTTACTTCAATTCCATCTAATACATCAAAAACCTTCTAAAAACAGTCCGCAACATTTGAACAAAAACAAGACTTACTTTGAAAAGAATTGTAATATCTCAAGGCCATTCTCCTTGTGTTCGACCCCTAAACTCATTACCACTTATACTCGTAATTGATTAATAGGGAAATATAAATTGTTTTGTTAAATTGTGTGAAATTCAACGACGGTTTTACCACGATTTACACGAAGCCCAAATATAGGGGTTTCACAAATTTCATTTGCTTTGTTCTGGTCTTAGTATCCTTTAAAGTCAAACTTGTTTATTTATTATTTGTTGAAAACTAACACTTTGTCCAGATCCAAATTCAACATTCATTATTGATCATGAACATTGAAGCTTAATTTTTTGCTTCAAACAATAAAAGTCAGATCAAGGTCGACTTACTTATTTTCTTAGAAGAAAGAAAAAGATATTACAAGAAACAAATTGAAACAAATTGGTAATTTGGGTATTTGTGTCTTGCCGAGAATCTCATCTTAGATGGTCAGAAGGAATATAAGACGATTTGTTTGAATCGGCCGTCATGCACTCATGCTCTCATCAACACAGTTCAGTCCAGATGATCTTCAAGCAGAGGCAAGATACTGTCAAGAGGCATGTTCATCTTTATAGATGACTAAATCAAAACTATTAAATCAATATGTTTTGTGATATTGTTCAATCGTTGTTTTATGTCATTGACTATTAGTCATGTACATTATTTTTGGGGTAAAACTATTCAAATACTTGACTATTTAATGAGTATGTTACCAACTTTTAATATGTTTATTCGTTGATTCATGGACGTTTTCTAAGTCGTGAAACGGTTTTGATATAATGATAAATTATATCATATAAGAAACAATTATATTCCTCTCTTTTTAATTAGAGTAAAATGGTTTTCCATTTAATCATTATTTTATGATATTTATTAGTTTGTTTTGCAATTTGCATCAAACATTAAACATGAAAACTTTAGATCAGTAAATTTCGACTGACTTAATTAATCTTCGTATTTTAGAAGAACAATAATTTGGTTATTTATTTTATGACATACGCAATAATACTAATACATTGAATTGACTTAAGCACATACATTTTATTCGCTCAAGCTTATGTCTGCTGTGAATTTTTGTTCAAGTATGTACCCCAATTTATGTGTCAATAAGTATGCAATAACTTCATATAGTTGAATTATTATATTAGTTTGCGTTAAGCAACATGTCATGTACCATTTTTGGATTATTAAGGAGGAACTAATTTCCTCATGTGCAGCGACACATTATTTTTATTTTGGTTTCAAATACCAAAACTTATTTGATTATCTTTTATCACTGGTTTGGTGAAGATAAAAGTTTGACCCTTGTTTTTGCTAATTTTATATAACTCCTATTAGGGTTTCGACGTCCTTCTATGTTTTCTATTTTATGAATTAAAAAAAAACATATAAATAACATATGAAGTTTGATATATATTATCTCTTCTATGTTTTTAAGTCAAATAATTTTGACACAAAGGATTTCACAAATAATTATGTGTGATTTCACAAATAATTATGTGATCCAATGTTTGTTAATAGATGAAATAATAACTTTACAACGTCCTCTATGCAAAGGGATGTTTCTAAGTATCTCAATTAGTGTTACTTCAAGTTCAAATTATTGTGTTGCTGAATTTTGAAACTCTAAAGTTGATACAAAGAAAAGAAAAAAATCATTATAAAGCTTGGAATTCCAAGCCTTATACTTTTTGATATATTATAAAATTGGCCAGCTTGCCTTATTTTGTCTGGCTATGAAAATGAGATACTATACATAAATGAAAAATTATAGCCATATGAATTTGCGTTTTATAATGTTTCAAATTCTAGTCATTTAATTTGCCCATAAATTATGCATGCTACATTATTGGGCTGTTTTATTTGCAATGATTAAGTTAATGAAAATGCATATATACGCAAATGCATGATAATCAAGAATAGCGCACACCCGCAAAAGCGCCAAAAGATCTTTCCTGCTATGTGTGTAGTTGTAGAAGATTGGTAAAAAGATTTCTAGTTCAAAAACGTATGTTTATCATGTAATCTCGATCCTATATGACTTACATTATGTATGAGTTCAATGATACGTCAACTCATACTTATGCATAGGATATATCAAGTTTTGGAAGGAAATAAAGTTCTAAAATTTGAGGGGGAATATTGTATTATTATTATTATAATAATAAATAATACTAAATTTTATAACTTTGTTATCTAACAGTTATAAATATCAAAATGGAGTTATAGAGATGACAAGTTAGAATATTGAATAGAGGTGTTCAATAGGGAGGTTATGAGAAGAAATTTAACCTCACTCTTTAATTGCCTATTACTCTACTATCCTTTAAAAGTAATTTTAGTGAAGAATTTAAGCAGCAGAAATAATTCTCTCTCTCCATCCAGAAACATTCTTCTCTTTCCCTCTCTAGATAGAAAATAAAAGTATGATTTTTCATATGATACAAATATGTTTCATCATCGACTTCCAAAATAATGGTTGAAAAATCAGTGCAAGATGCTTCATTTCTTTCGAAGTGGATGTCATCCATTCCGTAACTGTGCTACCGGCATGGATTCGAAAATTCGTTCGAAGTATAGAATCTTGAAAGCTGGATCACCGACATTTCCTGCACAAGAGGGCGGAATTCACCTTTAGGACAGTCGCAATTCGATCGCACGGCTACACCAGACTTGTTCTTGATTTTACTTAATATTTTCTATTAATTAATTTGATTTATTCATCAAATAATTATCTATTTTATAGATCTAATCTAACAAGACTATCTTACAGTCTTTAGTGTAAGTTCCTAAAAAAGAAGTAGAAAGGAAGTTAATACATATTAAATTAATATCTTGGAATGTAAGGGGAATGTAAGGGGATTGAATAAAAGAGGAAAGCAAACAGAAGTGAAAGATTTATTATGTAATCAGAAACCTGACGTAGTATGTATACAAGAATTCGAATTGAAAGTATACACTAATCAGTTACATAAAGAAATTTTTGGATCAGTGTTAGATGGTTATATCACTCTAGATGCAATTGGCATGTCTGGGGGCCTAATTATAGCTTGGAGTTCTAACTACTTTACCCTAATTTCCTCTCTTACCAAAAGATACTCTGTGACAATACAACTCAAGTGTAAATGGGACAGTGCTTTAGTCTTCATCACAGGAGTATATGACCCACAAAATACAAGGGAAAGAATGGTTTTTTAGAGGAATTAAAAGACAGTGAGCCAGCGAGTAATATACCTTGTTAATATAGGATGATTTCAATATGGTTGCCTTAGCTTGTGAGAAATCAAGATGTAGCAACAAGAGTTGAAATCAAGCCAGCAGATTCCAAGACTTTATCCAACCCCTCAATCTTATAAATCCCCTCCTTCATAACCACAAATTCACCTGGACATCCTCAACAACCAACACAAGGCTAGATAGATTTCTGTTTAACCTTCCATGGGCTCAACTACCACAATCCCATTGAGTTAACCACATCTAGCTCATTTCCTAAGCACAAAGACTTTCGGTTTGAAAATACATGGTTACAAATGGAAGAGGCCAATGATATAATAATGCAGCACTTAATAGAGCACAAAGCCACAACAGTGCAAGAATTTTCTAAGAAATTAAAAGACTTGGGGAAGAAGCTGAATAATTGGAATAAAAACAGGTGTAAAAGCATTATAAAATACAAAGAAAAATGCAGAGAAATCATAAAATGGGTGGAAAACCAAGAAGAAATAACAGAAATAGAGGTCTGGATTAAAACATTTACAACAAGAAGATTAAGTGAGTTAATTCAGAATGACGAAAAGTACTGGAAGCAAAGAGCTAAATTAAAATTGTCGAAAGAGGGTGACAATAATACAAGTTTTTTCCACAAATACGACTTAATAAAAAAAGCCAAGTCAATGATCCCATCTCTATTAAATGTATCAAACAATGTAGAAGTCACAACTCACAAAGAAAAATCTGAAATTCTTTTTAAGTTCTACAGAAACTTGATCGGTACAGATCCTGAGTTAACAGATTCTATACAACAATGGGAGCTTTCATATTTGTATAAAACCAATCTCACAGCTTAAACCATCGAGACTCAGAAATTACAATGGAAGAAGTTGAAAATGTCATAAAAAATGCAAAAATAACAAATATCCTGGTCCAAATGGATTCAATGAGGACCATGAGGTCTTATTCATCATAAAAATAAATTCAGTTTCTAATGGATTGGGAGAGTTTGACCTATCATATATCACATTAATTTCAAAAAAAGAAGAATACAAAGAGGTAAAAGATTTCAGGCCAATTAGCCTTGTGAGTTGTTTGCAAAAAATAGTATCGAAAATATTGGCCAACATGCTAAAATTAGTAATTAATGAAATGATATTACCTGATCAACTAGATTTTATTAAGGGAAGAGAGATTGCAGAGTATTATGTGTATGCCAGGGAGGTATTGCACATGGAAAATATTACAAAAAAACCCTGCTTTTTTTCAAGGCTGATTTACACAAGGCTTTCGATACAATAAGTTGGGATTTCATTATCTAGGTCTTAAAGGCAAGAGGCTTTGGACTCCAAAGGATAGAGTGGATAAAGTGCTATGTGTTAAGAGTAAAAGCTAAAGTTTTATTAAATGGTAGCCCCGGAAAAAGTATATTCCTCAAGAGGGGAGTAAGGCAAGGTGATCCAGTCTCGCCTCAACTATTTATTCTAGCAATTGACACTTTGGCAAGAGCCCTTGAGTTCTTGGGATCCCAAAATTTCATAGAAAGACCCTGCCTAACAATCACCTTGGACTTATGTATGTTGATGGTACATTATTCCTTATCAAATGCTCAAATATTTACTACAAACCTTCTCTAGCAACTCAGGCCTCAAGATTAAGTACTCTAAATATGAGTACGCAATACTCTAATGTATCCCAATACAAGATCTAGAGGCAATCACAATAGAAATAGACTGCTCTCATGCCCAACTACCTTTTAGAAACCTTGGTTCCCCCCTCCACTTCAAACCACCAAACCATGAAGATTACAGGTCCTTAATTGATAAAATCAAAAAAGGTTATCTGGATGAAAGAGTTCCATGTTGAATAAAGGAGATAGATTGATACTGATTAACTCAATTCTCTTTATACTCCCAACCTATTATTTTTCAGTGTTCAAAGTACCTCAATAGGTTATTCTTGAGATTGATAAAATAAGAAGAGACTTTATTTGGAAAGAAAATGGAGAAAAAGGGATAAATTGTGTGGCCTGGGACTTCATTTGCAGACCCAAAGAAATTGGGGGTCTAGATATTCACAACTTAGAGATTTTTAACGCTTCAATGCTACATAAATGGCCATGGAAATATTTCAAGAAAATAGGAGGTTTAGATTGGAACAATTTAGTCTCTAAAATAGAGGAGGAAAGACTTACAAAAATCACAGCCAATGATTCATATTTTCGGAGAGATATAAAAAGATTGTTACCTTTTTTTCTTTTCAAGCACCAAATTTGAAGTAGGGGATGGTAACAAAATCAATTTATGGTTTGCACATTGAAGTGAAATGGTGCTTAAAGAAGGTTTCCCAGCCCTATATTCTTTTGCCGAAATAAATACTAGGACAGTAAATGATTTTAAGAATATGCAAGATACTTTCAAGGAATTTGGGGGATCGGTACCACAGGAACAACTGCAGCAAGTCTCAGCATTACTAAGTACAATCAACCTTGACCAAAAGCCAGACGAAATTCCCTGGAAGTGGAAGGAAAGAGGGGCTTTCTCAGTTCAGAGTGCGTACAAAACACTCTCTTTGGGGTTTTCTCTTATAATGCCTTAAACAACATCTGAAATATCAAGCTACCTCTGAGGATGAGAGTACACCCATGACAATGCAAGCAAAACAAGGTGTCAACTCAAGATAATTAAAAAAAAAGAGGCATAATCATAATTAATAGATGCCACTTGTGCTCCAAAGAAGAAGAAACAGTCAAACACTTATCTGAGGAGTGTGAATTTGGGAAAAGACATTGGCGCTTGCTCAGGAATGCACTAGATCTGAATTCTGAACAAAAACACTCTATCTCAGTAATGGCATCAAGTGTCATCACCTATGAGGTGGATCGAGATCTCAAGAAGGTGGCTGGACTATTCACGTTTGTCATCTAGAGAGAGAAATGTAGGTGGGTTTTTACTGAGGATAGGAAGAGTGAGAGCTTGCAGATTGAGGAAATTCTCGAGAAGAGACCATTGATTCAATCCACGCAGAGGGAAATGCACAATTGAGCTGAGAGAGGCAAAACTATCAAGGAGGAGTCATTCGCCTTTTTGGAGACTCAATTTGAGCTTTGGGGAGGTTGCTGACTGTGAGTGAGAGAGAGAGAGAGAGAGAGAGAGAGAGAGAGAGTAAAATGGAGCAGAGTGAAGAAGAGCAAACATATCCGGGGCTAGTGGACAGTAAGTTGTCTAAAGTTCAGACAGTTTCAAGATGTTAGGGTTTAAATCAGGGATCCTATTTCCTGCATTTGAATTCTAAATTTAGTTTTGGGCTGGACCACAACTGTATCTTTTATTCCATAGGCTTTTGTTTTTCTTTTTTGAGATGATTGTTCTTTTTTTCTGCTCTTTCCCAGAAGCTTTCCTTTTCAAGAGTGAAATTTTTAACATAGAAAAATTGTATTTAAAAATTAAATCATAATTAAATTTCATTTGGATGGGGACATTCAAGCCTCCTCCAAATTTCTTCAAAAAAAATAAAAAATTCTGTGTTTTTGTCATGAGTGTGTTGTATATATGAGTGGAATTTGTTAACAGAATCAAGAACTTGTAAGAAAGGAAGGATTTATATCTATATAGTATAAACTTTTTCTTGAATTTACTCACTTCATTAACTGTTGTTGATCATTCATTAAAAATGAATTGAGGAAGTGTCCTGACATACATATGTATGTCTTTTCATGACTATGTGTTTGTTCTATATAAGAGTGAAACTTTTGTTGAACCATGCTAGGACACAAGTGCAATTGTATAAGTTTAATTAATTCATATATTTAAATAGTTTATTTATTTGAGCTTCTCATGACAAGTTAATTAAAGATGATGGAACCAGCTTAATTGTTTGAGTACATCATGTCGGGAAATTAGTTCAATGGTTCCTTGACTTTACATGTTGTTTAAACCCTAAATCTTCTCCCATGACCAATTGACCAGTCACTATCAAATTAGTTCAATGGGTCCTTACTTTTTGTCTAAACTCTAAAGCTTCTCCCCTATATAAGCAACACTCTCACTGTTTTTCTCTCAGCATTATATATTCAAGCCAATCTTACTCCAACTCAACTATGAGCACTAGTGGTTATGTCTCCTTTTTTATGAATATTATTTATTATCGATAATCAAAGAAATACATATCAAATATACTCAATCTATCTTTTCACAATTAATCTAATTGTTTTATATTTTTACATTTTTTACAGATCATCCATGTCACACCAAAAAGCCAAAATAAAAGTACCCCTAAAATGTGACAAATGTGAGGAGGTCGTCCTAGCTGATACACGTGATATGAAAGACCACGAGAAAACCGCGGAAAAATCTGTCCGTGGCGATTTTCACTGTAAAGTAATCCGGAAAAGATCCACAAGGAGGAGTAGAAAGAAAAGGATAAAGTGTGGTAGCTTATGATGAAACAGAACGGAAAATGAAAGGCGGTGGTGGTAGTATTTGTATAAGTATGCATCGTTTAATGGATATGATATGAAGAGTGGTGTTTGTGTTTGTATGTTTTTAATTATTATATGGTTTAACAGGTATGAAATGATGAGTTGGTTGTGTGTAATAAAGAGTGTTGTTTGTGTTTGGACGTTTTCTAATTGTGGTGTGTAATTTACGAATTTCGTGTTTTTGATTTACACATCTTTCTTGGACACAAGAGAGAAACTCGGTGTACTGAAAGCTAGAGGGGCTCGTACGTATTTTATTAGTTAATGCCAAATTAGTAGAGAGAGAAGTGCAATGGAATGGGTCTTCTTGTTAATAACAGAATAATTCTCAAAACTACATATATCCGTAAATATTTTCTAATTAATAAATTTTATATACTAATTTAGTCAACAAAATATTCTTAGTTAATAACAAAATTTTTTCTAATTTAATTTTAGTAAGTCCATAGAAATATTGAAACAGGATAAAAACCATTGAGCAGCGAGAACTATGTCTCATCTAATAATTTCTCAAATTATTCAGTACGGGCTACAGGGGCCAATGCTCATCATCTTGAATTCAATGTTGAAACGTTCAGAAACTTAGTCTCTCAACCAAACAAAACATCACATACACACAAATCATCATAAACTCATACTAAATGTCTAAATGCAAGCACATTAAAACCCTAGTCAGAAAACCACTACACTCAGAACCCCGAAGTTAGATAATGGAGAGTTGTTGGGTTTATCTACAAAATGTAAGTATCCAAAATAATATTTCTGAATAAAAGAGGGGTTGAAATCTACACGAATGAATAATATATCTAAAACAACAAAAAAATAATATCTCTTGTAGCCTTGAATTTCCTCTTTCTCTAGTATTCCAGAATAATAAAATACAAAAAAAAGTATATTTGATTAAAGGGCCATTAAAAATTACAACGAACTAGAGAGTACCCTCGCTTCGCTTTAGAGACATTAAACTGATTTTTTTAACATTTCATATGGATTCTTCTTTCATTATTTTTCAACATAAATTTAAACGACTCTATTAATTTATAAGGATAAAGATAATATATGATACTTTTGGATCTTCGGAATTTTTTTTGATATTTCATAGGGATATAAATGAATTAAATCATTTGAAAATATTTCTGAAATAATGATTCTTAAGCACATTATTGGCATTTTAAATTGATGATACCATTTTCGAGATTTTTTGTAACATATTTTGTGATACATTATTTTATTTTTACCATTTTATATTGCAAACTTTTTTCTTCTATTTTATCTTTCATAAAATATATTTTTTTCTTTTATATTTTTTGCCATTTTATATACACTTGAGAATCTTTTTTTTTTCTTTTTTTTTTGGGAAGGAAGCAAGGGGTCAACCCCTTGAATCAATTAATGAAGCCAATGATTACAAAGTTTTTACATATACACTGAATTCAAACCCAACGCTTAGCTACCACTATTACAACATGCTACTAAATATGAGATACATGTAATAAATCAGGACATCCACTCCTACGCCTACTTACATTATACTGAATGTTCTAAGCCAAGAATTCACATTACATTTAATACTCCAGAAGCATTCGTCTTCATGGGCTACCATTCCTTGAAATCTCGCCATGTTCCTAGTTAGTCACAGGTTCCAACAAGTCCATCCCATCCACATTTTCCATTTACGTCTGCTATCTTTATCTACTCCTCGAGTTTTAGAATTTCAGTTGTCCTTGCTAATCGGTGCTATTAAATTTTGTACCTCGGCTTCTTGAATTTGGCGACTCTTAAAGGATGAGGTCTTATTCATCATAAAAACAAATTCAGTTTCTAAAGGATTGGGAGAGTTTGACCTCACTTTAATTCCAAAAAAAGAAGGATCCAAAGAGGCAAAGGATTTCAGGCCAATTAGCCTTGTGAGTTGCTTGCAAAAAATAGTATAAAAAATGTTGGCAAACAAGCAAAAATTAGAAATTAATGAAATGATATTACCTAATCAACTAGGTTTTATTGAGGGAAGAGAAATTGCAGAGTGTTATGTGTATGCCAGGGAGGAATTGCGCATGGAAAATATTACCAAAAAACCCCTGCTTCTTTTCAAAGCTGATTTACACAAGGCCTTCGATATAGTAAGATAGGATTTCATTATCTAGGTCATAAAGGCAACAGGCTTTGGACCCCAATAGATAGAGTGCATAAAGTGCTATGTGTTAAGATCGAAAAGCTAAAGTTTTATTAAATGGTAACCCAGAAAAAGTATATTCCTCAAGAGGGGAGTAAGGCAAGGTGATCCAGTCTCGCCTCAACTATTTATTCTAGCAATTGACACTTTGGCAAGAGCCCTTGAGTTCTTGGGATCCCAAAATTTCATAGAAAGACCCTTGCCTAACAATCCCCATGGACTTATGTATGTTGATGATACATTATTCCTGATCAAACCAACCATAACCCAAGTTAAGAGGCTCAAATATTCACTATAAACCTTCTCTAGCAACTCAGGCCTCAAGATTAAGTACTCTATGAAGGAATTCTACCCTAGGCCAAAGTTTTGGACTAGAGATTAGATTTTGTGAAACACGTTTATTCATTTTATATATGAATGAGTGTATGGGTGACTAATATATTTACATATATTAGATCGACCATGAATGACACATCGGGTTCATGTTATCAGAATACGTGATTCTGATAATAGAATTGTGAACCAACGAATGACATTCTAAACCGTCCCTAGTGATATGTAGGATATTTATAGAGATAAATATACTTCAGGTAAGGAGCTACATATCTACACTAGTATATTCGTAGACTGAATTGTCATGTTCTGCTGATCATGGACATATGAATGGCAAGTCTGGAATATAGGCACGTGTTAGAGAACACGTACTGGACTGACCACACTATGAGAATATGCATGGTATATGTCATTAGTGATTCTCATATGAATAGTGTGCTTGTTCCTACAACCTGAGGTCATCATGGATTCCTGTATGAGAAACTGCATACTTAATATGATCTTATGTCATCCGTAACGGGATGATTATTAGGGTCATCATTAGGTATGCACTGAAGCATGACGAAGAATGTGAGTGACCAAGATGGGATTTGTTCCTCTCGTTAAGAGAGAGATATCTTTGGTCCCCCTGATGAACTAGGACTGAAGAAAATGCATGACCCTGCTCAAAATGGATTAACATGTGTTGTTAATATCATTTTGTATTTATTCAGTCTAATTCTAGATCAAGAAAGAGACTTTGATCAAACTCAAGGATAACATATAACCGTGCCTTGTGATCAAGACATATATCGTAGAACAAAAGGAATAATCCCATGTCTGTTCAGATAGGTTTATGATCGCTGATCATTTCATTTAACATGGGTAGTCATGACATCAGTCTAGAGGTTACTCATGACTTGCGATCTTTAGAAGATCGTTGCCAATGTTAAATAGAACCTACACGGTCACACAATGAACTCCATTCTTACGGGATGGAAATACCTCAATAACAGTTATACATGTGATGTATAAATGGGCGAAAGAATAAATCAAATATTGGATATTTGATTGTGCTGAAATCACTGTTTACGTGCTGGAATTATTGTTCACGCGCTGGAATTACTGATTACTCATTTGAACGGAACACATATGGTATGTGCTGATTTGCTTGGCGAACAAGTATCGTTTATATGGAAATGATGGTTCGTTCGAAGCAGGAATTACTGTTCATGCGGCAGGCAGGATTTGTTTCCTTAACGAAAGTTGACATTCTTTCACCCCCCCTTCTCTAGTATAAATAAAGGGGTAACTCCCTTCTATTCTATACACAATTTAGAAGCCTTACAGGCCATTTTTTACATAGAAAAGAGAGAAAGTTTTGAGAGATTTTCGAAAAGTATTTCCGGACATGTCTATCCAAGTCTGGTTATTCTGTACATCTGAAGTTCGCGTGGATACAAGTAGAGGTTCTCTAACTTGAGAACTTGCGAGCGATCAATCTTCATCCCTAGGAGAAGTAAGGAGTTTCATGAGCCGAGCTTCAGGAAGGAGACGGTTGCAAGTCAGAAAAGTTCAGACCTACATTCATTCTTCGTCTCGCGGATCAGGAAGATCCGAGGTATAAGTTTTAATAGTTAATCTCGTACTTTTATTCCCTTAACGTAGATCCTATGGTGTGTTAAATTCATAGGTTCCGCTACGCATGTAACGTACATGGCTATGGATTTCTCAACACTCTAAATCTGAGTACACAATACTCTCCTGTACCCCAATACAAGATCTAGAAGCAATCGCAACTGAAATGGATTGCCCTCAGGCCAACTACCTTTTAGATGCCTTGGTTTCTCCCTCCACTCCAAACCACAAAACCATGAAGATTATAGGTCCTTAATTGATAAAAACAAAATAGGTTATTGGGATGAAAGGGGTCCATGTTGAATAAAGGACACATAGTGATACTCATTAACTCAATTCTCTCCGTACTCCCAACCTATTATTTCTCAACCTATTATTTCTCAGTGTTCAAAGTACCTCAATGGGTAATTCTTGAGATTGATAAGCTAAGAAGGGACTTTATTAGGAAAGGAAATGGAGAAAAAAGGATAAATTGTGTGGCCTTGGACTTCATTTGAAGACCCAAAGAAATTGGGGGTCTAGGTCTTCTTGACTTAGAGATTTTTAACGTTTCAATACTACTTAAATGGCCATGAAAATATTTCAAGAAAATAGGAGGTTTAGATTTGAACAATTTAGTCTCTAAAATAGAGGAGGAAAGACTTACAAAAATCACAGCCAAGGATTCATATTTTTGGAGAGATATAAAGAGATTGTTACCTTTTTTTCTTTTTCAAGCACCAAATTTGAAGTAGGGGATGGTAACAAAACCAATTTCAGGTTTGCACATTGGAGTAAAATGGTGCTTAAAGAAGGTTTCCCAGCCCTATACTCTTTTGCCGATATAAACACTGGGACGGTAAATGATTTTAAGAATACCCAAGATTTATCAGATGATTTCAAGGAATTTGGGGGATTGGTACCACAGCAACAACTGCAGCAAGTCTCAGCATTACCGAGTACAATCAACCGTGACCAAAAGCCAGACGAAATTCCCTGGAAGTGGAAGGAAAGAGGGGCTTTCACAGTTCAGAGTGCGTACAAAACAATCTCTTTGGCGGTTTTCTCTTATAATGCCTTGAACAACATTTGAAATATCAAGCTACCTTTGAGGATGAGAGTACACATGTGGCAATGCAAGCAAAACAAGGTGTCAACTCAAGATAATTTAAGAAAAAGAGGCATAATCATAATTAATAGATGCCACTTGTGCTCCAAAGAAGAAGAAACAGTAAAACACTTATCTGAGGAGTGTGAATTTGGGAAAAAACATTGGCGCTTGCTCAAGAATGCACTTGATCTGAATTTTGAAAAAAAAATACTCTATCTCAGCAATGGCATCAAGTGTAATCAGCTATGATGTGGATCGAGATCTCAAGAAGGTGGCTGGACTATGCATGTTCGTCATCTAGAGAGAGAGATGTAGGCTGGTTTTTACTGAGGATAGGAAGAGTGAGAGCTTGCCGATTGAAGAAATTCTCGAGGAGAGAAAATTGATTCAATCCGCGCAGAGGGAAATGCACAATTGAGCCGAGAGAGGCAAAACTATCAAGGAGGAGCCATTCGCCTTTTTGGAGACTTAATTCGAGCTTTGGGGAGGTCGCTGAGTAGAGAGAGAGAGAGAGAGAGAGAGAGAGAGAGAGAGAGAGAGTAAAATGAAGCAGAGTGAAGAAGAGCAAACATATCCGGAGCTAGTGGACAGTGAGCTGTCTAAACCTCAGACAATTTCTAGATGTTAGTGTTTAAATTAGGGATCCTATTTCCCGGATTTGAATTCTGGATTTAGTTTTGGGCCGGATCATAGCTGTATCTTTTATTTCATAGGCTTTTGCTTTTCTTTTTTGAGATGGTTGTTATCTTTTTCTGCTCTTCCCTAGAAGCTTTCACTTTCAAGAGTGTAATTTTTAGCAAAGAGAAATTGTAATTGAACATTAAATCATAATTAAATTTCATTTGGATGGGGGGCATTCAAGCCTCCTCCAAATTTCTTCAAAAGAAAAGGAAAAATTTGTGTGTTTTTGTCATGAGTGTGTTGTATATATGAGTGGAATTTATTAACAGAACCACGAACTTTTTAGAAAGGTAGGATTTATATCTATATATTATAAAAATTTTCTTCAATTTACTCACTTCATTCACTGTTATTGATCATTCATTAAAAATGAATTGAGGAACTGTCGTGACGTACATATGTATGTTTTTCCATGACTGTGTGTTTGTTCTATATAAGAGTTAAACTTTTGTTGAGTCTTGCTACGACACAAGTGTAATTATATAAGTTTAATTAATTCATATATTTAAATAGTTTATAAATTTGAGATTCTCATGACAAGTTAAATAAGGATTAGGGAACCAATCGAAGCTTAGAAGAACTAATAATAATTGATTTATATCCAGACATCACAAATCTTTTCTTGAATTTACTAATTTTATTATTTGTGCCTAATTCCTCACAATGAGAGACTAGTTTGTTGTAAGTTTACATGAGCTTGTTGTGTATGCGAGTTAAATTTATTAAAAACACCTATGTTAGAAAGACATAACTGCACATGTTTAAATAAATAATTTATTTATTTAAAGAACTTAATCAAAGATGATGCAAAAGAGAAATTTTCTAGCAATCCAAGAGGAAAAAATAGAGGAATTTCAAGATAATAATCATTTATTCTTTAACTCTTCTATGTAATTATTCTTTTATCTTTTCGTCTTTTACCCCCCCCTCTCTCTCTCTCTCCCCTTGTGAATTATGTAGACAAAAAAAGAAAAACAAGGGCTTCAAACCTTTTGACCAGCCTCCTATATTTGATTACTTCGGACGGACGAAATTCGCCTAAGATATTAATATCTGTAACCAATATATGTCATGCCTAACTTATTTATTTGTGGTTGTCAAAATTAGTTTAGTGGGTTCGGAACCGGTTGATTATAAAATAACTAAGTTAAAATACCAAAAAGAAAGCAGCTTGGAAAAAGGGACATGTTGTGCTTGTTAGAAAGGCAAAATATATATCTATCAATATATTATTAACCTTTTCTTGAATTTACTCATTTCATTCGCTGCTCTTTATTCATTAAAAATGAATTGAGCTATTTAAATAGTTTATTTATTTGAGCTTCTCATGACAAGTTAATTAAAGATGATTGAACCAGAATCATTAAGTTACAACAGCTTAATTGTTTGAGTAAATCATGAGGGGAAATTAATTCAATGGGTCCTTGACTTGACATGTTGTTTAAATCCTAAATCTTCTCCCATGACCTATTGACCAGTCACTATCAAATTAGTTCAATGGGTCCTTACTTTTTGTCTAAACTCTAAACCTTCTCCCCTATATAAGCAACACTCTCACTGTTTTTCTCTCAACATTATATATTCAAGCCAATCTTACTCCAACTCAACTATGAGAACTAGTGGGTATGTCTCCTTTTTTATGAATATTATTTTTTTATCGATAATCAAAGAAATACATACCAAATATACTCAATCTATCTTTTTACAATTAATCTAATTATTTCATATTTTTACATTTTTTTACAGATCATCCATGTCACACCAAAAAGCCAAAATAAAAGTACCCCTCAAATGTGACAAATGCGAGGAGGTCGTCCTAGCCGATACGCGTGATATGAAGGACCACGAGATAACTGCGGCAAAATCTGTCCACGATGATTTTCGCTATAAACGCAATCCGGAAAAGATCCGCAAGAAGGAGGAGCAGAAATAAAAGGACAAAGTGCGGCAGCTTATGGTGAAAAAGAACAGAAAATGAAATGTTGTTGTGGTAGTATTTGTATACGTATGCATCGTTTAATGGGTAGGATATGAAGAGTGCTGTTTGTGTTTGCGCATTTTTAATTATTGTATCGTTTAAGATGTTGAGTTGGTTGTGTATTAAAGAGTGTTGTTTGTGTTTGGACTTTTTCTAATTGTGCTGTGTAATATACGAATTTCGTGTTTTTGATTTACTCTTCTTTCGTCGAACAGAAGAGAGAAACTCGATGTACTGAAAGCTAGAGGGTCTCGTACGAATTTTTTGGTTAATGCCAAATTAGTAGAGATAGAAGTGCAATGGAATTGGTCTTCTTGTTAATAACAGAATAATTCTCAAAACTACATATATCCGTAAATATTTTCTAATTAATAAATTTTATATACTAATTCAGTCAACAAAATATTTTTAGTTTATAACAGAATTTTCTCTAATTTAATTTTAGTAAGTCCATAGAAATATTGAAACAGGATAAAAATCATTGAGCAGCGAGAACTATGTCTCATCTAATAATTTCTCAAAATATTCAATACGGGCTACTGGGGACAATGCTCATCATCTTGAATTCAATGTTGAAACGTTCAGAAACTTAGTCTCTCAACCAAATAAAACATCACAAACACACAAATCATCATATACTCATACTAAATGTCTAAATGCATGCACATTAAAACCCTAGTCATAAAACCGGTTCACTTAGAACCCCGAAGTCAGATAGACATATAGTCTCAAATAATAGAAAGTGGTTGGGTTTATCTACAAAATATAAGTATCCAAAGTAATATTTCTGAATAAAAGAGGGTTTGAAATATACACGAATTAATAACTATATCTAAAACATCAAAAAAAAAAATATCTCTTGTAGCCTTGAATTTCCTCTTCCTCTAGTATATGAGAATAATAAAATACAAAAAAAATGTATTTGTTTAAATGGCCATTAAAAATTACAACGAACTAGAGAGTACCCTCGCTTCGCTTCGAAAACATTATACTGATTTTTTTTAACATTTCATATGGATTTTTCTTTTATTATTTTTCAACATAAATTTAAACGACTCTATTAATTTATAAGGATAAAGATAATATATGATACTTTTGGATCTTCGGTATTTTTTTTTTTTGATATTTCATAGGGATATAAATGAATTAAATCATTGGGAAATATTTCTGAAATAATGATTCGTAAGCACATTATTGGCATTTTAACTTGATGATACCATTTTTGAGATTTTTTATAACATATTTTGTGATACATTATTTTATTTTTACCATTTTATATTGCAAACTTTTTTTCTTTTATTTTATCTTTCATAAAATATATTTTTTCTCTTTTATATTTTTTGCCATTTTATTTATACTTGAGATTCTTTTTTCTTTCTATTTTTCTTTTTTTGGAAGGAAGCAAGGGGTCAACAGACCCCTTGAATCAATTAGTGAAGCCAACGATTACAAAGTTTTTACATATACACTGAGAATTCAAACCCAACACTTAGCTACCACTATTACAACATGCTACTAAATATAAAATACATGTAATAAATCAGGACATTCACTCCTAACGCCTACTTTACATTGTACTAAATGTTCTAATCCAAGAATTCATATTACATTTAATACTCGCGAAGCATTCGTCTTTTTTTCTTTTTTTCTTTTTTTTTTTTTTTTTTTTTTTTTTGGGAAGGAAGGAAAGGGTCAACAGACCCCTTGAATCAATTAATGAAGCCAGGATGTTATTCTACCACTAAGACTTTTTATCACCATATATTTTTTATTTATTTACCTTTTAATGCTCTAGATTACAAAAGTATAATAAGTATGTCCCATTGCCCCTGTAATCTATGATTCAATATACAAGATGTTATTCTACCCTGTTTTGTCCAAGTTCAGTACCTATCTAAGCCTACAAATATGAAATCTCTTGCTTTTTTATTACTTATATATGACAATATTTTTGTATCTAATCATGGATTTTTTAGTGTTTAGCAGGAGGATCCAGCAGATTCAGAAGATGAGGCTGAACCCATTGCTGCTGGACCTGTTGAGGCTAAACCTCTCCCTCTTGTTGTAAGTATTTGCCTTATTTTTTTATTTAATTTCATATTTACATCGGTCTGAATCTGAACTAAGCAATAATAATATCCTTTTCTTTTAATCTTATATTTTAGGTTGAGACAGAACACGTGCCGGCTGAACCTCTCCCTCCTGTCGTAAGTATTTATCATATTTCTCTAATTAATTTTTATTGGATATTGCTCTGATTTTATATTTGCAATGTTCAGAGTTGAACTAAGCAATAATAATATCTAATTGATAAGTCATTAATTATACACATTTTATATCCTATACATATATAATATTGCACTATTATATGTGTTTAAATGGATAATAATCATAACTTGAATGTTGATACTACAAATAAGATATTTATGTGATTTCAGGTGCAATTTAGATGGAGCATAACTTGGTAAAAAGAAGTTGGAGCACAAGAGAGAGATAATAATCAAGACTCGGCCCTGCCGACACAGTCCCAGTATTTCGGCCATAACTCATAATCTGGGCCTCCTCTATATGCATGCTATATACCGTTGGAAAGAAGAGAACAAAGCCCACAATTCATTCTATATCACCAGAGCCCAATTCCGAAGTCTACATGACCCAAATTGACCATCTTCTGGACAGATCTTTCATGCACTTTGCATGCACTCTTCATGCCTTCTCCATGCTCCCTTCACACTCTTTGCATGGAGCTTCATTCATCCCTCATGATCACCTTTTGAGAGGGTTATATAACCAGGTGCAAGGCATCCATTCTAATCACTCTTAAACTTCATCATTCTCTCTCTTGGAGTTGGGCAAGTCAAGCAAGCTTCACCCTTCCATCCACGCTTCATTAATGGGTTCTATCATTATTTTATTTTCTTTATTTTCCATGTATTTCGAGTAAGTCCTTCGAGGCATAGTTAGTGTTTATGTTTTTGTGTTGTAACTTTTGAGACCATTAATAATGAATTTCATTTGAACGGTTATATTCTGTTTTTATTTACTTATTATCTTTCATGCTCAATGAATTGTTTTAAGTTTATTTCGGTCAATTCTATGTTCAATAGTAATTAACAAGGGCCACAAAATTCCTATGGTTGCTTTGCTCAATAGCCTCCATTAGAATTTGAATAATAGCCAAGTGCAAATAACTCACAACGATCTAAACAGTTCTGAACAAGCTCATTGTTTAGGAGGTTTTGATTTGTTTAAATAACCAATGATTTCTATTGAATTGGTTATGATATTCAAGTAGGTTAGTGTTTTTATTTACGAGCTCATCTAAACTAAAACCCTATCTTTTTGTTTGAGTTATTTATCGGTTAGAGCTCATCTTACCGCACTTAAGAGATTAATTCCAAATTCATTATTATAGTCAAGGATAAAGTTACACACAAATTCACTACACAAAACTATGCCTCATTTCACAAAACCACCACATCTCTTGATTTTTACTCTAAGTTTCCTCTTTACTTGTTACTTTCATTTTGTTGCAATCAACCAATCCACAACCCCCCCAATTGTGTGTCTTGTTTTAGGTCTTGTGTTTGGTTTTATTTACGGTCTTGGTTTCTCTTTATTTTAGTTTTCTATTTTTGTTGAGTCCATTCTCATTAGAGAAGTAATCTTTTTACCTGATTTAGTCTAAATAGCTCTCTGTGGTTCGACCCCTACTTCCACTGTCTACTTTATTGTACTTAAGTCTAGGGTTACAAATTTCTTTCGGTAAGCGTAAAACGACTGAAAAAAGATGATATGTAAAAAATGTAAAAGTATAAAACAATTAGATTAATTGCAAAAAGATAGATTGAGTATATTTGATATGTATTTCTTTGATTATCAATAAAAAAATAATATTTATAAAAAAAGGAGACGTACCGACTAGAGCTCATAGTTGAGTTGGAGTAAGATTGACTCGAATATATAATCAATAGGTTATGTAAGAGATTTAGGGTTTAGACAACATGTCAAGTCAAGGACCCATTGAACTAATTTCCCCTCTTGATTTACTCAAACAATGAAGCTGTTGTAACTTATAACTTTGTTAAACAGTGATTCTGGTTCCGTCATCTTTAATTAACTTGTCATGAGAAGGTCAAATAAAGAAACTATTTAAATATATAAACAACGGGTTCCGGACCCATTGAACAAATTTTGACAACCACAAATAAATAAGTTAGGCATGACATATATTGATTACAGATATTAATATCTTAGGCGAATTTCGTCCGTCCAAAGTAATCAAATATAGGAGGCAGGTTAAAAGGTTTGATGCGCTTGTTTTTCCTTTTTTGTCTATATAATTCAAATGGAGAGAGAGAGAGAGAGGGGTAAAAGACGAAAAGATAAAAGAATAATTGCATAGAAGAGTTAAAGAATAAATGGTTATTATCTAGAAATTCCTGTATTTTTCCCTCTTGAGTTGGTAGAAAATTTCTCTTTTGCACCATCTTTAATTAAGTCTTTAAATAAATAAATTATTTTTTTAAACATGTGCAGTTGTGTCTTTCTAACGTAGGTGTTTCTAGTAAATTTAACTCACATACACAAGAAGCTCATGTAAACTTACATCAAACTAGTCTCTCATTGTGAGGAATTAGGCACAAATAATAAAATTGGTAAATTCAAGAAAAGGTTTGTGATGTCTAGATATAAATCGATTATTAAACTTTAGTTTTTTTGAACTTCAATTGATTCTTAATTATTATCTTGAAATTTACTTTTATTTCCCCTCTTGATTTGCTCAAACAATGTACGTGCTTTAATTATAACTTTGTTAGACAATGATTGTTGTTCCGTCATCTTTATTTAACTTGTCGTGCGAATCTTAAATATATAAACTATTTGAATATATGAATTAATTAAACTTATACAATTGCACTTGTGTCCTAGCAAGGTTCTACAAAAGTTTCACTCTTATATAGAACAAACACACAGTCATGGAAAAACATACATTAAAACATACATTTGTACTTCGGAACAGTTCCTCAATTCATTTTTAATGAATGATCAATAAAAGTGAATGACGTGAGTAAATTCAAGAAATTTTTTATATAGATATAAATCCTGCCTTTCTATCAAGTTCATGGTTTTGTTAGCAAATTCCACTCATATATACGACTCACTCATGACAAAATCACACACATTTTTATAACAAAACAGCCCCTCGTTTCATTTTTTATGAATCAAGAGCAGTGCTAAAGTGGATAAATTCGAGAAAAGGTTTATGAATCGAGAGCTGCAATGAGATAATCGTCACAATCAAAGCGCTTAATTAATATTTTTTTTTTGAGAAAATTTGGAGTGGATTCAGGAGCCCCACTTCCAAACATAAAATTTACTATTTTTTTTAACTGTATTGTATATGTTACAGCTCTATCCCTACATATGTAATTACAATTCTATATCTCTAGATACCTCTACAAAATGTGGGCCCAAAACAACTTCGGCCCAGAAGAGAAAAATAATTAAGTAAAGAAACATTTAAACCTATTACCGACCAAGCTAAGACATGTAACGAGCCACCTGTCTTCAATCTATCTCTTCTTCTCTTTCAACAAAGAACTCCACCTCATTGAAGTCGCTTTCTCTGGCTAGAATGAGTTCTTCCCTTAATTCTTCAATCGACCTCTCATCATATCTCTTCTTTTATGAGAAAATCCTTCGACATCTCTCTCGCCACACGACAAAATCAAACAAACCTACTTCCTGCTGTTGCTTTGTACTTACATCATTGACTATTATCGGTTGAATACCTGATTCCAGCTTGATAATTTATGCTGGGTTTGAGTGGAGGAAGTTCTGGTACATGGACTAGAGGTGTTGCACCATTGTACATTCACTAGAGATGTGACTGACTGATTCCCAGTAAGAATAGCATAAATTGCATCGATTAGCAATTGGTATGCCTCTCTTTCTTAGATTATCTTGTGTCAAAATCCTATTTTGCTTTTTTAACCACATAAATTTTTTCATCTCAGGGGTAATTGAATCTTCCAGATATATTTCAGCTCTGAGAGTGTGCTTACTCCCATATACATGGCTTTGTAAGCTGATTTGACCGAAAATTTACCTTTGTCACTCAGTCTCCATTCAACCTTATCCCCTTCTTCTATTATACTCAACTGTGAAAGCCTATTTTGAATCTCTGTCAACTCCTGTAGTGGTTGTTGAACCTCCATCCTCTTGAAACATAACATAAGATCGGTCTTGGCATGAAATTGAGCAACAGTTCCCCATTTCTGCTCAGCATAAGAGTAGAGAACAGGGAATTGGTGCTTTAAAGATAGTCCTGCCCATCTACTGTCCCAAAAATTAGTGCTTTCTCCCGATTTGACTGTGACATTGGTGCAGTGAAAGAAAAATTCCATCTGTTCTTTTGTTTCTCACCAGAAAAAAGAGTGATCTCTTGACTCTAAAAATGTTGCACCATCCTCCTGTACATTGGAAATCAATTTATCCCAAGGTAATATGTCCTCTCTTCTATTAAAATATTTCCATATCCATTTCAGGGTCATCACTCTGTTCAAATACTCTAGATTAATTTCTCCCAATCCACCATTTTCTTTGGGTCTGCACACCTTTTCCCACGCTACCAAACAAAAACCCTCCTCTTTATTGCCTTTCCACAAAAAATTCCTTCTAATCTTATCTATTTCTCCAATTATCCCTTTTGGCAGGTGAAAGGCAGTAAAGTAATATAACGGCAATGTTGTGAGAACATAATTTACTACTATGAGCCTCCCTTCACTACTCAGCATGGCAGCCTTCCAGCCTTGAAGCTTGTTATTCACCTTATTTATTAATGATTGGTATTCTCCTCTTGCTGGTTTTTTGTACATCAGTGGGTAGCCTAGGTATTTAATTGATAGGGTTGAGAAATTACATCTCAATTCGTGAGAAATTTCATCAGTTCCTTGATACTCTTCAGGTACAATTGTGTACTCTTGACTTTTCATAGTTAATTTTTAGGCCTAAACTTGCACATAACACATTTGGGCTAGCTTGAACCTTCTAATTTGCACAGGATCAGGCTTCAACATGAAAAGAGCATCATCTGCATATAAAAGTAAAATATTAGTGATGGGCAGAGGTTTTTCAATAAAGTTTTGGGACCCTAAATATTCAATTAATCTTGCAAGGGTGTCCATAGCTATTATGAAAAGGTGAGGTGACATGGGGTCACCCTGGCTGACTCCCCTTTGAAGATGAACACTTTTTCCAGGGACACCATTCAAAATAATCTTAGCAGCCCCTTTGAGAATATAATTCTTCACCCAACGTACTCAATTTGATCCAAACTCTCTTATTTCCATCACTTTAATAATGAATTCCCAAGCTATTGTATAAAAAGCCTTTTGTATATCGGCCTTAAAAAAGAGTAGTGGTTTATTGGTCTTTTCAGCCATATGTAAGCATTCCCTGGCATAAGAATAAGCATCTGAAATTTCTCTATTATGTAAAAAACCAAGTTGGTTAGGCATTATTATTTTATTCATTATTAATTTCAGCCGATTTGCTAATATTTTTGATACCATTTTTTGCAGGCCACTTATTAAGCTGATGGGCCTGAATTCTTTTGGGTGAGAGGGTTCTTCCACTTTAGGAATCAATGTGATGTAAGAGACAGAAAATTCTTTCAGACCTTCTTCCACTCTGTTATTTACAATAATCTGAAAAATCTCATCTCTTAAGTAAGGCCAGAATTTTTTGTAAAACTCAAAATTGAAGCCTTCAAGACAAGGTGATTTGTTTGATTTCCATTTCTTTATTACCTCATCAAGTTCTTTTCTAGTGAATGGGGCATTTAAGGGTTGAAAATCAATTTGTTCATTTAGAAAACAGGTGACCTATATTCCATCTGATATTGGATTCATCAATTGCTGCTCTGGAACCAATAAGGTATTTGTAAAAATTAAAAAGTACCTCTCTGTTGGAGACTGGGTCCTTTAACACAGGTATCATAAACTTGAATTTTCGTATTGAGGCATTTGTATGGAAATTTTTTGTATTTGAGTCTCCCTCTTTAACCCAATGAAATTTCGATCTTTGTCTCCAATATGTTTTCTCTTGTTTTATTAAATCATTTAATCTCCCTTTCAAAAATTCCTTTAACCAGACTTCTAAAAGATATAACCCAGTTTCTTCCTCTTTTTTGTCAAACCACTGTATTAATTTTTTGCAATTTTCTTTAAATCTTACTGCATTTCTTTTTCTGTTTTGGTTCCACTGCTTTAGCTTTTTTCCTAGATTAACCATTTTTTGGTAAAATTGAGGTGGGGTTAAGGCCCGAGTAGCATTTAAGTGATCAATAATAATTTTGTTTGCCTCATCACCAAATATTCTCAAATCTAAAGCCTCAAAAGATTGGGAAATCTGTTGAGGATGTTAAGAGAATTGGAATGTGGTCAGAGATTGTATTGGGAAGTGGAGTTTGTTGATAGTTTGGAAATAAATTGGACCAATGAATATTAAAAAGGAATCTATCCAATCTCCCTTGTGCAATAGAATTTCCCCATGTAAATCTTTTACCTTGAAGAGGAGGGTTAATTAGATTCATATCATTGATGAAATCACTGAATTTATTAACTTCTTCTATATGCCAATCAGAAGTAGAAGTTATGTCTTGCATTTCAGCAGCTAGGTTGAAATCCCCTAATAAAAGCCAAAGGGTATTTTCATCTGGTACAGCCAGTGTTAATTCCTCAAGAAACTGTAATTTGGCTTGGCCTTCTTGGGGGCCGTAGACTCCCAAAATCCTAATCAGCTGGTTGTTCCACTTACACTTTAGTGTTGCTGAGATTGAATGTTGGTATGTTGAGGAATTTTGAAGCACAAAGTAGTTTTCATTCCAAGCCAAGGTAATCTCTCCTGATGCACCCTCTGACGGCTTATTCACATACCCATTTAATTTGTTCCCCAATAACTCTTTATTGATTGCATATGTATAAGATTGGATTTTTGTCTCTTGTATACAAATTATGTCCAGTTTTTCAGTCTTCACAAAATCTTTTAATTGTAACCTTTTATTTACTGAATTTATTCCTCGTACATTCCACGAAATAGTTTTTAGAGTTTTGATTAACATGATTATTATTTATTCTTTCTCTTTTTCAATTTCACAGGAAATTAATCTTTGAGGGACTAATCTCTTCAGATACTTCCACTCCCACTTCTCCAAGTACATCAAGTACTGTGTCCAGGTCATAACAGAGTCTGTGCTCTATTGCTTCAGACCCACTAGCGTGCTCTGTAGTGGTCAGTTTACGCTGCCTCTTAATCACCCCATGATTAATCTCTTGGTATTTAACCATCTGAGCCTTTTCTATGGCAGTCGTGTACATTGGGTTTTGCCTTGTCAGATTCATAATCCTGGCACTTTTTCTTCTGGTGATCATTTCCTCCGAAGCAATGCCCTCTTTTCCTTGGTCTATGGAATTGGTGTTGTTCCTCACAGAATCTTCCTCTTGGATTTGTTTCTCTACCACTTGTGATGGTGGATCTAACTGTTGAGATGGGTGATTGGATATTTGGGTAATTTGGGGTGGGTCTGGCATTGCCAAGGTGACCTCTATACACTCCACTGGAATAGGTTTATCGGGTTTGGCAATTAGGTTGTCTAATTGTTGAACAGTAGAGTTTAGGTCAACAGGTGGTGGGGATTTGATAATCTGGGGTGAAGATATTGTAAGTTGAGGTTGGGATGATGAAGAAGATAGGGTTGTTGACGGTTGGCCTTGTGTAAGGTCTGGAACCAACACAGTATTGTTCTAAATACCGTCTATCCTCTCTTTGATCTTCCATACTTGGAATCTCTGTTGTTGAGGCCTCCAATTAAGGGATTGATTTTTCACCTCCTCTTGAGACTGTATGGATATATAGGATTTAAGATTATGCTTTCCATCAGTAAATAAAATAGTAAAAGGAATGTGTGAGATATGTTTGACTTGAATGGTTAAAGACATATCACAGGTAAATTGATTTTTATGAACATAATTAATTTCCTGCAATTTGCCAAAATTATCAATAACCTCCTGTACTTTGTTTTCTATAGCTAGTTGGTTTGGATATCTTCTGATGAGAACATGGGAGGTTACCAGTGAATTTGGAGGAGAGGTGAAAGTAGAGATTTCATCTAAAACCCCTTCATGCACAAAGACAGATACCTAAGAATTTCTGTTTTGAATCTGACTGGATAGCTTCTGGGGTTTTTGTAATAAGGGATTGTTGTTGCAGAATTTTGCAATATGTCCAAAATTGGAACATTTATAGTAGTAGTTATCTGTCTGTGTCCTGTTGGATAAAACGGATAATTGCAAAATTAGCTAATATTACATATATAATCATAAATCTTCAACTATACATATATAACAGAATATATTCATTACAACACAATCTATCAATCAACTTACAATCCATCTATTTTGTTCAGTATTTATTAGAAACTTGTAATATATTTTTTTTGAAACAGTAGGCATTGCCTACTTTAGAACTTCATTAAAATTAAAAGTTTTTTGCAAGCTTTTTGCCATAATTGGAGTACATGTTATATAGCCTATTAAACGCTTCATTCATCTACCGTACTCTGGATAGTAGGGTCTTGAGGGCCGGCCCGTGGGTTTTTTGGTAGAAAAAAATGAAACGTGTTTAGTTGCATGGGCTTGCTTCCATTTTTTTGGTCCGAATTGGGAAAAAAGGAAAAAAAAGGTGGGGGGGGATTTTGTGGAACGTTGAAATCTTGTTTCCAAGTTCGCGTTTTCATCTCTCTCCGAGCATGTGTTGCCTTATTCAGTAGATATGGGCCACAACTTGGTCTCGTGGAATAACATGATATATTAATAAAATAGTCTTTGAATATATATTTCTCTCAATTGAGTTAGGTCAAGATATTGATATCTTCACATAAATTCTAATACACATTTAATACAAACTCAGATTCGAGCCGTTTTGCACATATATATACTATTACATCTATATATTATTATTTATGGCAATCTATTATCATTTTATAACAGCAATATACCATTTTGTGCTTAATATAGATTGGTTTGTTATTGTTATATAATTATATATTGTCATTTATGTGAATATACTCTCTTGTTACGTGTATTGCACTATTTTGGGTTCCTATATAAAATCCAAAATAAAAAATTTGGGTTACGATAGAGTCGAAAATTTTCCTTCACCTGCAAAGGACCAAGCTCGTCATGGTCAAGTTGCACATAGTGGGTATCGAGATCTTAATTGCAAGAAATTTAGAAACAAAAAAGTTACTTAAATTTCAAAAATGAAAATGATATTTTAAAAAACAAAAATAAAAAACAGAAAATATTTTTTTGTTTATGAAAAACAAAAAATAGAAAAAAAAAATTGATGCCAAACTAGGCCTAAATTAAAGATGAAGAGATGAGGAAGAAAAATCAAGCTTGAAAAAAATCTCCCTGTAATTTTGTATGACTAAACATTGGTATTACTAAAATTTATTTTCAAATCTATACTGCTAGAAAGATACGAATATCTCTAATTTATTGCAAAAGATATTTTTGAGATTATTTCCATAAAACATGTATATATTTAATAGAGGTAAAAATGACATTTTAGATTGATTTTTCCTGTAGCAAGAATATTTTTTTTGTCGATATCACTACCAACGTAATATGTGTGAACCTATCACACAGTTGGCAAAAAGAATTTTTAGTATGAGTTTATAAGTGGACACAGACATATATGTTACATGGCATACCCACTTAGTAGTTAGTTAACATTATGAGATAAAAATATAAAAATAACAAGATGGCCAATAAATATAATAATCTGAGCAATCAGTGAAATCATTGTTAATACCTATAATTATTTCAGATATTAGATGCAAACTGAGAGAATGAGAGATTTTTCCTAAATGAGAACTTTGCCCCCATTTTAGAGAAAAGAAGCCTGGCATGACTACTATAAAAATGGAATTTGCGACCGAGCATTTCATCACTAAATACCCAAATATGGTCGCAAAATGACCAAAAAACTCATCGCTGCTTTCGTAGCCACATCCCTGTCTCTGATTCTATTTTGCGATGAAATTATGTGTTCGTCGCTAAATATAGGTAGGATCTATTGCTACTAAGTTGTAGGTTGTTAAAATCAATATGTCGGTTGCAATTGCTTGATTATTGGTCTCAATTGAATGCTCAAATAGGCATATAGCGACAAAAACTTTGTAGCAAAAGTTATTAATTTCGTCACTAATCATATTAATAGCGACGAAATAGTGGTTGCAAAAGATTAATACATAACAAAAATAATTTATTTGGGACGATGTATAAGGCCAAAATGAGGATCTTTGAGCTAGGTGTCGTCGAGCTTGTGTTGGGGGTGGATTGAATGAAGTATTTCAGCAAGGTGATTTTTGATTATCACCTGAGATAAGTCAAGTTAATTTTCAATGGTGTGTTGATCGTTATGTTAAATAATTGTATTTGTGAAAAATTAAAAACTAAAATTAGTCATTTAAATGTCGAAGTTGTAAGTTTAAAATGTGAAAATAAATCACTCAAGTCTGCTTGCGCCAGAAATGTCTCGAGCAAACTTGATTTAGACAACTTATTTATAGGACAAAAACCAAATGATAAAACCGATTTAGGATTCAAAAAAGAGGTCGGTACTAAACCCGCTCCTTCAAGACCTAAAAACCATACAGTAAATAGGGAGCTCAATCAACCGAAGAGTAGAGGAAGTGCAATCTTGTATCGAGACTACTCTAAGGGTCAAAGTCCTAAAAGTCGAACATTTAAAAATTTTATTAAAAATAATAGGTTTCACTATCTTCATGATTTTCGGAATATTCATAAAAATAACTACGGTGTCACAACCGACAGACTATATAAAAAGACTATATAAAAAGAGTCCTAATGGTTATTTTTACGAAATAGTCGACACACGTGTCCTGAGGAAGATTGTACCTAATGAATGAAACCATCGAGCTCCCAAACATTACATTAATGCACATCAAAAATAAAATTTCTCACACTCAAACATTTTCGTTAAATCGACAAATTTTTCAAAATTAACTGTTTTCAGTGCCAAGTCGACCGAACCAAATCTTAGGAAAGCCGAGTTTTCAAACCATTATAAAAAATATTTTGTAAAAGATACTGAAGAAACTTCAAAATTATTCAAAATTTATTTGGATGCGTAAAGATAGAAACACTAGTTACCGATTTGGAGGTACCGAAATTTACCTAGACGCTTCGGTAAGCTCCCCCCCCGCCAATTTTACCTAAGCCATACTTTTAAGGGGGAGCTATGGGCAGGAAATCATATTAGTTAAATATTCATTCATTTTAACTAATATGCTTTCTTGTAGATATATCTAAGTTCATTGTGTAAAACCGATCAGTGGTGTTTGAATAGTGGTTATTCCCGCCATCTGACACGTTACAAGACGGGATTTGCTGACAATATTATTTTATTTTTATTTTCTACGAGAATGTATTATCTGACATTAATATTGGTCATATTATTATCATGCCAGAGGAAAAAATGTACTTAATATGAAGTCTTGACGAGAGAAAATAATCTTTACTGTGCCGAAATTTAACGAGTAAAGTTTATAATCTTCAAATTTTGTGGCCAGGAAAATATCAATTCTTCAAAATTGGCTCTCCGTGAAAAACTAGACTTCGAGATGATTCCGGAATGACCAAATTCGCTAAAATCGGACCAACGAGGTGAAATCTGTGCACGAAAACATGCGTCAAAGGAGAAAAACTAGTTTAGTAGCGTGAATAGGTGTAAAATTTGTCATAACCCAAGATAGCGATCTAACCAACTCCCTTACAAATTATCTAAATGTGTCATGAAGAATTTATGGGAGCAGTAAGATCTATACCTGCTGAGAGAACCTAAATATAGCAAGACATCCACTTACAACACATATGCATCAACAATACGTCTTAGATTCACCTATAACGATGTATTTTAATTACATGATGTATGGCATGGTTCCGATTACATTACAAGACGGGATTTGCTAACATTATTATTTTATTTTTATTTTCTACGAGAACGTATTATCTGACGTTAATATTGATCATATTGTTATTATGCCAGAGAAAAAAATGTACTTAATATGAAGTCTTGCTGAGAGAAAACAATCTTTGGCGTGCCGAAATTTAACGAGTAAAGTTTGTAATCTTCAAATTTCGTGGCCAGGAAAATATCAATTCTTCAAAAATGGCTCTCCATGAAAAACTAGACCTCCAGATGATTCCGGAATAACCAAATTCGCTAAAATCGGACAAACGAGGTGAAATTTGTGCAGGAAAACATTCGTCAGAGGAGAAAAACTGGTTTAGTAGCGTGAATAGGTGTAAAATTTGGCAAAATCTAAGTTAGCAATCTAACCAACTACCTTACAAATTATCTAAATGTGTCATGGAGAATTTATGGGACCACTAAGATCTATTCTTGCTGAAAGAACGTAAATATAGCAAGACATCCACTTACAATACATATGCATCAACGAAACGTCTTGGATTCACCAATAATGACGTATCTTAATTACGTGATGTCTGGCATGAGAGTAAGTTCAAGACTTTGCGACCATTCGACGGTGGAGATGTCACCTTTGGGGGGAATCAGAATGGAAAGATAGTTGGTGTGGGCTCGATTGGCACAGGTAATTGGACATTGGAGAATGTCTATTTTGTGGTAGGACTTAAACAAATAAATTTCATGGGTTATTAACTTTAGGGGAGCACATGTAGAGAGGGAGTTCATGCCTCTCGATCGTGTTCCCTTTTGCACATTTTCCAAGAAGGGGGAGAATGAATTTAAACTTGCCAATTTATCGATATAGTTTTGAAAATAATCAAAAGAGAAAGTTTATTGTTCTCAGTTTGATGATATTTAAAACTATTCCGAGCTACTAATATATTTGTGTGAGAATGACTTGAGCCAGCTAGTCGAACGATCAAGTTCTCGGAAATAACTCGGTCGCATCTTGACTATCTCAGAAGAATAAGAAGTCGTCACGCATGCAAAAGTTTTCAAGAGAGTATTTCAAGGCATGGGAGCAAGCTTCTTAGTCTTCGTGTATATGTAGTTTGGTGAGAAAGTTAATTATAATTAAAAAGAGAGTAGAATCTGCAATATAGTGATTTTTGGTTAGTTCCGTTGACAACGGAAGTGGTCCGTTGCCAACGGACTACTGTGTTGACAACGGAACTCTCCGTTGGTGAACTTTTCATCCTGACTTCTTTTTGGCCGAAATTGTATATAGTCCGTTGTCAACGGAACATTTCCTTTGGCAATGGAACTGTAGGGTTTTAGCCGTTTGATTTGAAGTATTCTTTGATTGCCTTCTGTTTTTGGCAGTCCGTTGGCAACTGAATTGTTCCGTTGGCAACGGAACTTCGTAGTTTCCTTCTGTGACGGCTGCTCTTTCCTCCTTAGGGCCGCCTCTCTCAGAAAAGACAACGATTTTCATTGTTAAAAAGCAGAAATATTATCTTCTTAATACTGTTAAATTGCTCTAAATGTTAAAGTGAGATTAGTGGAGTTTTGAGCGTGTTGCTCGTTGGTTTGTTGAAGTTAAAGAAATCGAGTTTGTAAGTTATTGCTCTATCGATTCATCAAGTTTGTTGTACGATGAGCGGTGGTTCGAGGTCTGTAAACGATTTGTTTGTTAGTGGTTTTCGGAGCCGCAAAGCAAGTCCCGGAGAGTAGGCAACTCATGAACGCGGCAAGGATCACCCGCGAGTGAACGAGTGGTTAAGGCTAATGCAACCACCTCGCCGAACTCCGTCATCAGATCTGGTGTTCGGTATCTCTTTACTGTTTATATTTACTTTAATTTCTTATTTAGTTATCTTTCTTCATTAATTAGTATTCAAACAACCATCAACAAAAATCTAAAAACAATAAAAATATAAAACCCTAAAAATACAAATATTCACGTTTTCGCACTTTAGGCCTTTTAAACCCCCCCCATATAGGCCTTAGCCACACAACAAGGAGGGCACTCGGAAATTTTGCGTACGTATTAAAGATTAAAAAGAATTTTCTTTTCGAAAAAGACGAAGATGGATGTGGAAGATTTTGTACAACAATATGATACGTGTCAAAGGAATAAAAATGAGCACGTACCGAGCCAGGCCTTTTATAACTTTGGAGATTCCTAAAGAGGCGTGGACTTATTTGAGTATGGATTTTATTGAGGGCATACCTAAGTCGAATGGGCGCTACTTAGTTTTGGTGGTCGTAGATTGATTAACCAAGTACGGGCATTTTGTGTGCTTCACTCATCCTTTCACGACCGAAACGGTGGCGAGAATGCTCTTTAAAAATGTATGCAAATTACATGGAGTGCCAAAAGTGATTGTGAGTGTTTATTTTGGAAGGAGTTATTTCGCATTCATGTAACCCGCTTAAATTTAAGCACTTCTTATCACACACAAACCAATGGCCAAACTGAGAAATTAAATCAATGTCTCGAAAATTATTTGAGGTGCATAGTGCAAGATGTGCCAAAGAAGTGGGGGAATTGGCACGCTCAAGAGAAAAGAACAGAGCTTTGCAATTGATAAAGGAGAATTCAAAAAAGGTGCAAGAGACGATGAAATTTTATGAGGATAAAAAACGAGTGGAAAGAGTTTTTGAAAAGAGGGATATGGTTTTCTTGAAACTTCAACCGTATCAACAAACTTCGGTCTCATTAAATCGAGGAACCAAGCTTTACCCATGCTATTATGGGCCATTTGAGGTGCTTGAGAAGGTGGGTAGTATGGCGTATCATCTCAAGTTGCCAGAGGGATGACACATATACCCAGTCTTTCACGTGTCACAATTGAAGAAGAAAATTGGTGACAAACACGGTCACAAAAAGCTTGCCATTGGTCGGTTCCGAAGGGTTATTCAAAGTGGCTCTCGTCGCGATTATAAGGATGCAAATTGTCAAAAGGAACAATGCTCCGGCCCCGCAATGGCTTATTCAATGGTCCAACTTGCCGGTGGAGGAAGTTACATGGGAAGAGCCCGAAGCAATCAAGCGACAATTTCCCGACTTTAGACCTTGAGACAAGGTTTCATTAAGGGGAGTGGAATGTAATGATTTAGATATTTTTATAATAATAAAAATTGTAACGGTTAAATTGCATAATGTTTAAGAGTTGGTTATTCGGCATACCATGTGGCATGAGTTGATTGGATGTTTTTGTAATTGAAAACGTAAGTAGTTAGGACACTGGTTCATACACCATGTCCACAAAATCAAGTCACTTGTCTCTCAAGATCATCACACAAGACAGGATAACGAGAAGAAATTGCATAAGCCCATATATTGTGCCTAATTACAAAATAAAGGACTACTACATTATCAAAAATTTACATTATCAAAAAGTACAAAAAAGAACTCATTTTTGACATGGAAAATATAAAGTATGTTAATATAGAAAAATCTTGTTTTCTGAAGACAGAAACTAACTGATCTACAGACTACAGTCATCTAGTTCTAAGGTAAATTAATTAATTAAGTTAAATATTAAAAGAGAGCATCAAAAAAGAAGAGAGAATTTTTATATTACATTTAGCAACAAAAAGAAAAAGACCAAAATAAAAAAAATAAAAAAAAGAAACTGCACAGCATATACACTTCGAAGGGTCTGCCTTGCCTTCTGAATTCCACAAGAACTTAACCAAAATCTCATATCCATGCTCGAATTCAACATATGAACTTAACCAAAATCTCATATCCATGCTCGTTTCTTCTGAATTCCACAAGAACTTATCTGAAATCTCAAATTTATGCTCGATTCAAGTGTTATTAATCAAATCACTTATGATTTGGATTTTGGAGAAGTACGGCATATTTCACATTAGTGACCAAGAGGAGCTCAGTAAGTGCCCGAGAAAATTTGTAACCTGAAATATACAAGTAAGACTGTAGTACATAACATAACGAGGCATTGAAATTACCAGCTGTTTAAATAATTTCATACACTGGTATTTTTATTGCATCATAAAAGGATTTCAAATTTCGAAAGCTGTATTAAAATTTCAAACAAGAAGAAGACAAAAATCAAGGATTAATTCACATGATTTGGTACTGTTTTGTAATGTCCATTATTAAGGCTTCACTGGAGAAACAATTGTAAGATTGGGAGTAAATTGAGACAAAAAGTGGTTAAATTAAATTGAGACTTATTTGCAGAACTGAGGTTCACTTGAGGCATGCAGAAATTAAAGTGTTAATTCTCAAATTAATTCAGAAAAATTGAGACGCTTGATCCAAAACCTAAATCATTTCAGCAATTCTCACTTTTCGTTCTGAATCTTGCAACTAATCAGCCATCGCATCATCAATCGTGATCTCCTCATTAATGTTAATCTCGTTCAGATCTTGATGCATGACTTTATTACTCGCTTCTTTCTCAATATTCAAAATCTCTTCATACGCTTTGTGCAAACATCCTTCACATTCCTATAAATTCCCGATGATTGGGCCCCACTTTCCGCAATTAACACTCTCATGAAAGAAATTACCGATATCTTGTGGGAAATCAGTTTTAGCGTTTTTAGACCATCGTTTTAGGAAATATTCGTCCGGTAAAATCCGTGGGTCCACTATTAAAAGTACGGCGAAAATATGCCGGCATAAAATCCCGCAAAAACTAAAATTACCGCAACTGCAATCTACCTTTTTTGAGTTGCGTTGTAACTCACGAAAAAAGTATTTATACAATCTTCTTCTAAATTTATGGCATATTTAATAACATTTTCCATCTTTTATTTTATTTACGGCATAGCCTAAAGATTGGACGAATTACTCTTGGAATTCGCGAAAGACTGCCTTTGTGTAAACCCTAGCCGCTTGTTTTCCTATCGGCGAATTAGTTTTTAAACCAGGTAGAGATCGTAAGGAATCCAGATCTGAATTTGATTCCTCTTCGTGCCAGCTCATCATGGTCAGTGTGGGAAACGAGTTAGGGTTTCGGGATTTGAATGTAAGAAAAATGATTAAGGTTAGGAGAGATTTGAGGCTGGGCTATTAGGTGGGGATTAGGTTTCTGTTGTGTGTTATATCTTGACAAGAGGTATACCTCTCTATTTATAGGCCAGCGTAACTTGGCCGTCAAGAAACCCGAATATCATGGCATGATTTGTTGCCATATATATCCTCCAGCTGCGCCTCAATCAAATTGATCCCCTTTCTAAATATAATTGATCCCGATTGATAACTTTCCTTTGAGAGGAAAATACACACATGGAAACAAATCCAACATCTCCCACTTGTGCATTTACCGAGCAAAGGACTTATATTTTCATGCGACTAGGTTACTCCAAACATTGGATAGACCCAGTTATAAAATGGCTCAGACATTTCTGAGTCCCATCAAGTTAACATGCTTGATGAAATCATTAAAACTGATTCCTTTCGTCAAAGGATCAGCTACCATATCAAATGTTGAAATATAACTTATTTTTACCTCTTCTCTTTCCACCAAATCCTTGATATAGTGATACTCAATATCAATATGTCGTCCTTTAGAACTATTAGACCCATCATTAATCATTGAAATAGCGGGTTCATTATCACAATATATATCAACTGGTCCACTAATAATGCCGAGGTCAAAATCAGATAAATTTTTTTTTAACCAAACCGCATGGGTAGCTGCCATGCTACATGCAATATATTCTGCCTCCTGTGTGTAACGTGCCACACACTCCTGTTTCTTGCTTGACCAAGAAACTTCACCGCCTCCAAACAAAAACACATGTCCAGAGGTTGACTTACGATCATCTATGTCTCCTCCGAGGCCAGAATCAGAGTAATTTATTAATTCAAGCGAATCTGCTTAATAACAAAGCATATAACTTTTAGTGCCTTTAAGATATTTAAATATCCTTTTAGCCACTTCCTAATGGGTCATACCAGGATTACTTTGGTATCTACTAACTACCCCAATAGGATAAGCTAAGTCTGGTCTTATACACAACATTGCGTACATCAAACTTCCCACTGCCTGAGCATAAGGCACACCAAGTCTAGGTTGACCTTCTGAGGGACATTGAGACTTAGATAATTTCATATCTTTTATCACAGGTGTTTGAGCAGGTGTGCTATTTTGCATTCCAAATCTTTTGATTATTTGATCCAAGTACCTTTCCTGAGACAGACATAACATCTTATTCTCTCTATCTCTAGTAATCTGAATTCCTAGGATATAAGATGCTTCACCCATGTCTTTCATCTTAAACCGAGTACTAAAATCAGATTTGATTTTGTTAATTAATTTCAAATCATTGCCACATAGTAGAATGTCATGTACGTACAAAGATAAGATGCAAAAACTGCTCCCACTTTTCAAAGTATACACACAATTGTCTAACTTGTTCACAACAAATCCTAGTTGTAAAACAAACTTATGAAAAGTTAGATACCACTGACAGGAGGACTGTTTCAGACCGTACAAGGACTTCCTTAACTTGTACACCTTGTCTTCTTGATTATTTACCTCGAACCCTTCAGGCTGCCTCATATATATGACCTCCTTCAAATCATCATTGAGAAATGCGGTCTTCACATTCATTTGGTGTAATTCCAAATCTAGATGTGCAACTAAAGCCAATAATATCCTGATAGACGCAAACTTTGCCACCGGAGAATATGTCTAATGATAATCCACACCCTCAACCTGGGTGAATCCTTTGGCTACCAACCTAGCCTTATACTTGTCTATCATACCATCTGGCTTTAGTTTTCTTCTAAACACTCATTTACAACCAATTGCCTTTCTACCAGTCGGGAGTTCACTTAACTCCCATACTTTATTCTTTACAATTGACTCAATCTCTTCCTTCATGGCATTCAATCACGACTCGGATTCCTGCGAATTAATCGCATCCGAATAACTCAAAGGATCTGACATATCCTCTGCATCCGTACTAAGTGCAATATATGAGATCTCACAATTGTAAACTTCAAAGTCATCTAGGTAGGATGGCGCATTCCAGTTTCTCCTATTTCTCAGCATAGGATGACCACTTGGTTGTACAATATTCTCTTGAATGTCCTGAGGTTCATCAGTCACTATAGGTTCTAATAGATCATCCTTATAGAAGTCGTCTAAGATCAGTAGAGGTCTATCATCCTCTTTCGTTGGTTCTTCCACTTTGTCATTTTCAAAGAAGTCAGCATCACGACTTTCTACAACTCTTTTGTCTTTAATACTATAGAACCTACTACCCTTTGACTTCTCAGAATAACCAATAAATATGCACTTATAAGTCTAACTTATCCCTATGTTGTTGTGGGATCAACACATGAGCTACTGATCCCCACATCCTTAAATGGTATAACATTGGTTTTCTACCTTTTCATAATTCATATGGAGTTGACTCTACCGATTTAGTTGGTAATCTATTATGGACATATGCCGCAGACTTTACCGCTTCACCCCAAAAACTCTTAGGTAAGCTTGATTGTGACAACATGCACCTAACCATATTCATTAAAGTTCTATTACGCCTCTCAGCTACACCATTTTGCTGTGGTGTATAACTCATGGTTGTTTGCCTTTTTATACCATGACTTGTGCAATAGTTGTCAAATTCTTTTGAGTTAAACTCTCCTCCCCTATCAGTCCTTAATATTTTATTCTTCTTGCTCAATTGATTCTCAACTTCGTTTTTGTACTTTATGAAGTAATCAAATGCTTCAGACTTAGCATTGAGCAAATAAACATACCCATATTTAGAGTAATCATCAGTAAATGTTATGAAATACTCTTTACCACTATGGGTCTTAACGCTTAATGGACCGCATATATCCGAATGGACAACTTCTAACAATTATGTTGCTCTTCCTCCCACTGAGAAAGGTTTCCTAGTTAGCTTACCAGAAGGACAGAATTCACATGCATCATATTCTACCTTAGTTAATTCAGGTAATAAACCCATTTTAATGATTTTATTTAATCTTTGTTTTCCTAGGTGACCTAAACGTATGTGCCATAATTGAGAATCAGCTAAATAAGCATTGAGAGGCATAATATATTCAAGAAAATCATCATTCTCATTAGAATTATCAACTGATACATCAGAATTATTTGCCACGCAAACATTATTCTCTATTACATTTAACTTAAACAAATTATGTCTTGGGTCAAGCATACCACGAGCCAGCATCTCGCCATGCTTCCCAATTGTCACAGTGTGGACTACCAACTTCTGCTGCCGATAAAAGCGCACGTCATAACCTTTCTTAACCAGCATCGGGACGAAAATGAGATTCCGCCTCATTCCGGGAGCATACAATATGTCTATGAGAAGTATGTTAAACTTGCCCACATTCAGCTTGTAGGTGCCAATTGCCTGCATCTCAGTGTATGCGTCGTTTCCCATGTAGATTCGATGCTCCTTCGGGTTTACTGGTTTTGACTCCACCAATCCTTGACGTATCCGCGCTATGTGCTTTGTGGCTCCAGAATCGATCCACCACCCATCGGCTATCAGAGAAGAGAAGTTGCACTCGGTCACCATGACCAAGTCCTTGTTAGATCCTCCACCTTGACCGTTCTTTTTTTGCCCTTGATTTGAAGGGCACTGGGCCTTGAAATGACTCACCTTCTTGCATTTGAAGCACGCACCCTTAACACCGGGACCTGCGTTACCTTTCACCTTGAAGTTCTTCTGGAACGGTTGTCTGAACTTGCCCTTCGGACGAAAAGGATCCGTGTTTTGAACACCTTTACCAGCATATGCCTCAGCATCTACAGTAGTTGCTGGCGACAGATTTAGATCCGTATTATGTACTCCCTTCATGCACTCTTGCTGATAGGCCAACTGATACGGTAAATCCTTCATGCTGATGCTGTTGATGACAATCCGCATTGCCGTCTGCACCATTGCCCAAGAAGGGGGCAAACTATTGATTATTGTCGAAACTTGCATCTTCTCCGAAATCGGAGATCCCGCGGCTTCAAGGTCCTTCGCCATCAGCATCATATTATTAACATGGTCAACCACATCAGTACCTTCTTGCATATGACAATAGTTATAACGCTGCAACAATAGTTGTATATGCGTTTGGGATTTAATATCATATTTTTCTTTAATTGCCGCTAGAAGTGCTTTAGCACTTGTGTGTTCTTTGAACACCTTCATTAAATTGTCATCCATTAACATTAGGATGGTACTTCCAGCGACCTTATTATCGCTATCCCACTTCTCGGCAACCTTCTTTTCTGCTTCAGTTGCCGTAGTAGCCAAGACAGGTCGGTCCTTTTCCACAACATAGTCCAAGCGATGGACTATCAAGGCATGGGTCACCTTCTCGACCCAAATATCATAGTTACTGTCGTTCAAGCGCTCAATCCGAGAAATTTTGGCGTTAACGGTGGAGTTCGACATCTAGATTGAAGCGAAGCACAACACACGAGCGATCTTCTACACCAGCGATGTCACCAACCAACGAGATCTCACAGCAAAGCAGAGTCCGCTACTACGCCAATAAAGTCGTCGGATCTAGGGTTTCGAAATCAAAACCTTGCTCTTGATACCAATGTGGGAAACGAGTTAGGGTTTTGGGATTTGAATGTAAGAAAAATGATTAAGGTTAAGAGAGATTTGAGGCTGGGCTATTAGAGGCGGGGATTAGGTTTCTATTGTGTGTTATATCTTGACAAGAGGTATACCTCTCTATTTATAGGCGAGCGTAACTTGGCCGTCAAGAAACCCAAATATCATGGCATGATTTGTTGCCATCTATATCCTACAGCTGCGCCTCAATCAAGATTGATCCCCTTTCTAAATATAATTGATCCTGATTGATAACTCTCTTTTGAGAGAAAAATGCACACATGGAAACAAATCCAACAGTCAGGTCGAACTGCATCAAAAAAACTTTGATCGACGTTTTGGAATTAAAATGTTTCTTGTAAAAATCGTTAACCGTCTCCATTTTCTGAGCTAGAGACATGTCACCGAAAAACGAATCTTTTAAATACAACAGGACCCATTTCTCACGAATGTTAAACAAAAGTTGAAACCATGCGTTTTTCCTCAACTCGTACCGATCCACAATAGACAACCAATTTGCTTCAAAAGACTCGACGGTCTTGGATTTAATCATGCAAGTTTCCATTTCAGCCCTCAGAGTTGGATGTGTATTATACAAATGGTCCAGCTTTTGCTTGGTCCTGCTTAAAATAAGGCGCTTACAAAACCGATGCCGTGTATTCATAAAAACCTTCCAAATGGCCGAATTAACTGCTCAGTTTTGATCGGTCACAATAGAAATCAGAGCTCGACCTCCCATTGAAGCCAACCAAGTCTCAAACAATCAAATAAGTGAATAATTGGTTTCTTCTGCCAGCAACACGCAACCGAAAATTACAATACGTAAATGATGATTTAATCCCGAAAAAACAACGAATGGACTCATGTACTTGTTCTTTTTATACATCGTGTCAAACACAACCATATCGCAGAAAAATTTATAAGTTTCTCTTGACCCGGCGTTGGCCCAAAATACATTTGTCATGCAACTATTGCTGTCCGTCTCTATTGTGTGGAAAAAACTCGGATTCTACACTGCTTCTTCAAAAAGAAGTCCATGAGATACTGACCTTCATTAAACGAGTTTTGGTGGGGAAACATTGTACTGGAATCCAGAGAGGAAAAGGACGAGAAATTAGGTTTGGTTTCTGACAAGTCGAGAAAATTGGAGCGGGAATGGAGATAGCTGGATCGGTTGCAGAGGACGAGCCGGTGCATGTGGGCCATCTCGAGCTCTGAGATGATCCAATGGGTCGGGGAATTACCTCCATCATTGCCTTGCAGCCCTCACGCATTGAAATACGTTCGCGTCTCTTTGATCCTTCTGTTGAATAAAGGAGAGGTGATGAAATGTTAATGAAGGAGAGATTGAATATAGGTTGTGGTATATGGTTATAAAACTAAGAATCAGAGTTGGTTATTATTGGTGCTGTCGAAATGAAATCAGGCGAATCAGACCCGAAAAAATGGACTTCTATAAATTGTCATTTACTAAATAAAAATTCTGAAAAAATACAAAAAATGTTGAAACCAGTTGATCACATTTATTTCATCATTACGTATTTTCTTTTATGGGTTAATTCCAACTGAAGCTAATTCAGCTTGAGAGCAAAACAATTACTTAAACATCAAACAATTATGATATAATAAAAAAAAAATTACATAATCGTCTCTAAACCCCATTCAAAGATTCATATACACACATCCAAAAACAAAACAATGAAAAGATAACGTACCTTCCCCATTATTCATCTTCTTCCTATAAACTCCTTCTTTAGAGCAAACAAACCGCTTCATGATAACCACCTCTTCAGCCCCTTTGGACCGTCTCGACCGGCCAAACCTAAACGGAAACCCCTAACCGTCTCGCATACTCATTGTAAAACCCTTTCGCCACCTCATCATATTCAAACGCCATGCCCAAAACCAGCTCCTCTAACGGTTCCATCTCATTTGATATGCCGATTTGTGTTGTGCTTGTGAGATTTGGTTCGTTTTGAGGAGAGAGAATAGGGATTAAGAATTTTTTTTATTTTTTTTTCAAATAATTATCATGACACAATTGTCGCATCATAGTTACATGTCAAATCATCACTTATCTGTCAAGTTAACAAATACGTAAGGATTTAACGGATGAAAGTGTCAAAAAGAGATCAGTTGAATAATTGAGGATTTAAAATCGGACCAATAAAAAATTGAGAGGCCAAAAACAGACAAATATAATAGTTGAGGGGCAAAAAAAGGAATTTTCTTATTAAAATATTATATCACTATCCAGGAACAGAAAAAATATATAACTTTTCATAATTTATGGAAAATTTGCAAAAAGGCCCCTATATTATGCATTAGGAATTGTACAAAACCTCCTGCATTATTGCTAAAATTGCAAAAAAGTCCCTACCATTAAATTGCAGCTAACAACGTAACTCGATATATATTTTAAATATTAGTTAATGTTTTTGTTTCAGAATAATATGTTTATAAAAAAAATGTTTCAAGTACTAATAAAAAATGAAAAAAAATTCATAAAATTAATTTTTCATAAAAATATAATTTGAAAAAAAAAATATTTCTTTCGGAAATAAGTTTTTTAAGAATATTTTTTGAAAAATATTTCTTTTTTGCAAAAATAGTTTAATATAAATGCCTTTTTCATGATATTCATTAAAAACATATTTTTTAAGAAAAACAATTTAAGGAAAAAATTTGTTAAATATAAATTTTATTGAAATAAAACTTTATCTTTCAAAAAAATTTTGTTTCTATGACAACAATACTTTTTTTTTCATTTTCTTAAATAAATGAAAGTGATTATAATGTGTCGGTTAACGATGTTAAATGTAAATTACCGAGTAGGGGAATAAAATTTAATTTTCTTAAAAATACATGGGCTTTTTTGCAATTTGCAATAAGGCATTGGCTTTTTTGCAATTTAGGGATAATATTGGGGCTTTTTTTTGCAAATTTCACTTATTTTATTCTCACTGAATTAATTATGAGTCATTTTTCAATTTCAGTTATTGTTGTGAATACAACTTGCTACATTCATTAGCTTATGATATATCCATTCTTTCAGTTATCTTTGTTCTGAATAAAATTTCATGAAACTACTGTTGATAAAACAAATATATTTGTGCATCATTTAGTTTTATCTCATTTTCAAAAAACTTCAAAATGAGAGGATGTTGTTTCTTCTTAGTTCTTAATTTGAAATTCGATGGAAGTATTTATTTACAGTTATCCTTATCCTTTCTCTTAAATTCTTCGTTTACTCATTGATGTTTTTTATGAACATAAAATTGTTTTGCTTTCGGTTCGAATAGAACTTGTATAATTTTGTATTTGCTATTATTCAACTCGAAAATATAAGCTATGATCTTGAAATGAGTACAAATTATTTTAATGAAATTGTCAGAAACATGCAATATTAATTGATTACCACTCCTTTTCTCAATAATTCAAATTGCAATGGAAGTGCCAATTTGACATTTCTTGCAAATTAATACTTCTTCTCTTGTCGACACTGCCTGTTTCTTTTAATTATTGCCAAATTATTTTGGTATCGTTAAACCCAAAACCCTTATTTTTCACCTCATTTTGAGTTTTCTCATTGAGCCACATCATCACTTTTATCTTGACCGTTTGATCAAAATTTCTGTCAAATCACAATTTTTCATTTTCTCAAATTTATTGATATTTTATGACCAACATGTGTGTGGTTATTAAAACATAATCATTAAACTTGTTGAATTGATAGAAAAGATATTTCAACCTATCTATCGATTGGTCTTGGTACTCTTGATATTGTCGGGGCACCTTGAAGGCTAGTTTAGTTTTGAAGCGGTGGAAATACAAGATCCCAGGTCTCATTCTTTTGAAGGGCTTCAATTTCTTATTTTATTTTCCATCTCTAATTTAGCGAGAACTTTTAAATTTGCTTCTGACTTTCTGGCCAGTCTTAATCGGACGGTTTCAGTGAATCATGGTACGCAGTCATATTCAAATATTAATACAAATATAATATGAAGAGTTCACTCATTAAAATATAATATGAAGAGTTCACTCATTAAAAATAATAATTTTAAATGAAATGTTTTATTTCTTCCAAACCCTTATTTTGAGCTTTCTTATTGAGTCACATCATTACTTTTATCTCGACAGTTCGATCAAAATTTCTATCAAATCCTAACCTTTCATTTTCTCAAATTTATTAATATTTTATGATAACATGTGTGTGTGCGATAGAGGTATTTTATATAGATATTTATTCGCTATCTTGTATCTTATTTTCTACACTTTAGTTAGTATTTCTAGTAATTTATTTATGTTTTTAACCGAAAATCCAAGTGACTGCCAGAATCATATGTGAATGCAGGAAGCTATGGAGTGATCGGAGCAGTTATCGCACCGTGGTCCCACCCGTGGGCGCGGTAACACTCAACTCGTCAGCACGGGTCACGAGCAATCTCTACTTGAGAGGAGCGGCTTGAAGGAGTCCAAACTGGGAAAGAAACGCAATTGCTGGAATCATAGACTAATTTATTGTCTAGTTAAGTGGATATCTGGCAACGCCAAGCAGACTTGTTCGAGAAGGAGCAGATTAGGAAAGGAGCAATCAAGCAACAGTCAACTTTAATGATGAGAAGATCTGCGAGAATTTTTGAGAGATGATACATGTCATCCAGAGATGCTGAAAATCCTAGGTCTCTCCCATATAAAAGGCCCTAAGACAGGACGGCAAAAAGGGGACCAATTGAGAGCTCAATTTGGAGAGAGGGAGAAAGAGAGAATAGACTCATTAATTGCACATGGTGATAACCCGCGACTACGGAATTAGTATTAGAGAGAGTGAGAGAGTTCAATTCTGATCCTCATGATCTTAATTTTGGTTATTGTATCATGTATTGGAACAAACTCCGCTCACTAGGACGTGGTATTAGTAGTTTATCAATTTAGTATTTTAATAAGTTATATTTCTTCTTTGTCAATTATTATTATTTGATGTGATGTTATTTTTGAATTGTTTAACCCTTATCTTTAAGTGTGTAGCACCACACGGATTGGTACTTAGTGTAATGTGTATTTTTATACACATTTTTAGGATTTTTATCATATAAAATTCACCCGTAAATCACATAAAATGTATGAAAAATATTTAAAATTAATAAAAAAAAGTATTTTTGAAACTCTTAATACACTTTTGTGTGATTTTTTCAGGTAAAAAGGCCGAGACAACGATATTTGGACGACTCGGTGAAAAGTCAACTCCAAATGATGAGCCGATCTGTAAACCCTGGGCCCAAGATGTCCGAATTCACCACAAATCCCCCCGAAAACCCTATACACGCCTCTCCAATTCTCTGACAACCCTTACCCGTCAACCTACCAAGCGAAAATCGAATATATTCACAAAAGAATGAAAGTCAACCCCAAAATCGACCAGTTGACCAAAAGTCAACTATCCCAAAAGGGGTCAAACTTGGTATCAAATCGAAGAGCACGATGATACGAATCTAACGATACAAACCTCGCGAAAAAAGACCTTCTAGAACTCCCAGAAAATGCAATACAAAATTTGGTCAACCTTAGTCAAAGTCAAACGTGGACCAGGTCAACCTTCTGTTCAACCAATCAGAGCGTGACACGTGTCAGATTCAATTAAAAATCAGCAAACCAAAGAGTGACACGTGTCGCAAGCAGTTAGAATCTTGAGTAGTGGAGGACACGTGGCAGATTCTAATTGGGGAACATGTTGACATGTCGGTACGAGGACCGTACTGTGATCAGTACGAGATTCTTCTGTTAGCCAATCAAATCTCATCACGTGGAAAAATGCGTACGGAGAAAATGCGTTAATCTTCGGCCGCTGCTTATCACCCCCGTTCCCTTCTTGATTGGACATCTCTGGTTAGTTCATTACACGTGTTTGAGGAATAAATGGATTGTCCTTTGAGTCGAAATGGAGTGAAGTCTCACGGGTTATCTGCAGCCACTGATAATGATCAGTATGAGGTTATCCTTCGCCAATCCCATGAAGACACGTGTCTACTTGGTTGAGCGAATTTCAGTCGCTCAGTACGAGGATTCCACTTTAGCCAATAATCATCTGCCACGTGGCTGGTCCGTTTATTTCTGTCCCAATCCGAGTGTGACACGTGTACAAGTCTGTTGGAAGTAGATGACGTTGAGGAGAATTGATAAATGCACCCAGAATATTGCACCGAAGCAGAATTTGAATAGAAATAAAGGTAAAAGAGTGTTAAATATCCCCCAAATTACTACCCAAAATTAAATCCGGATCAAACTAAATTCTTTAGTCCCACAACCCTATTTCCAAATATCATCTAAGCCAAATCTATCTATAAAAATGCAGCTTTTTCTTTCTCTAATCATTCATACATCCATTCTCACAAAAAAAAATCTCACACCCATTTTCTTCTTCCAATCTTCCACCATTTCCATTTCTTTTCTTTTCCACCATTATTGTCCACAAGCTTTAAACCTTCATTTCTTGAGAGTAAAAGGAGAGAGTAAAATTTTAGAAAGAAGTGCTTAATCTAGAAGGAGCAAGTGCTAAATCGACCAAGGAAGGAGAGAAATCGAGAACGATTCGCATCTTTAGGATTAGATTTATTTTTTCTTTTTATTTGTGGATTAATAGAATGAATCAAGAATATGTAAACATGATTTTTGTGGCCATGAGTGAGTAGTTTTTTTTAGCAGGGAAGGACTTTTTGCGTGAAATATGTTGATGAAATCTTAAGTTGAATTTTTGTTTTTATGAAGGGATTTTGAGATTAAGTTTCAACATTTTTCTCATGAGATCTATGGTCGCATTATTTGTAAAAATAATTTGATTTTAAGTGTTCGTGAGATTTGTTTGAGTAATAATAACTTGGAAAAGTTTTTCTTTATTCGAATAAGGCTAGAATCAAGTATAAGAACAATTTAAAAGTGGAAGTTTTTAAATGAATCTAATATTTTCTTGATTTGTTGATTATTTTTGGAAGAATCTAATCAAGTCTTGCTTTAAAAACCTTATTAATAAATAACTAATTATTGTGATTGATGATTCACACGACACACAAATCGTCAATGTTTCCCTACTCTTTCTTTTATTAAACTATCAAAAACAAACTTTATTTCTTATATTTCGTCTTGAATCTATTTCTTATTAAACCATCAATAATTCTTCTTAAACTACAACACTAAATAAAAGTGAGATTAAAAAGTTAATAATTTAAAGCCTTGCTTCCTTGTGTTCAGCACCCTAAACTCACTTTCCACATATACACTTTACTTTAGGGAATTACAAATATCTTTGTTAACACGTGATTACACACACGACAACTTTTCGCGTAGTTACACTTAGGTGAGCAGGTGAAGAACCGAGAGGAGAAGTCGAAAGCCAGGCCCGCGATCATCACTTGGACCGACGAGGCACGAGTAGCCGGGACGTCCGAAGGGAGCAAGGAACGCCACAGATCTCAAAGGGCTCATACTCTGGTTGGGCATCCTAGGAGTGTGAGAACAATTATTCACTACGAAAGCTAGCTTCACGATACCAGGGTGGATCCCCCTCATCAGCTTAACAAGAAAGACAAAGAGAGGTAACGGAAGGAAGTACCGAGGAGATAGATGAAACCACCAAGCCCTCAGATAACCTCTAGATCGCCCCCTACGTGAGCACTGATAAAGCGAGTGCAAGATCTTTTATTTTATTTTATTTACTTTTATTTACTCTTTTTCACACAACCAACCAATCGTTAGATTAGGTTTGGATTACTAACCGATAGCTAGTCCAGTACTCCACCTTTGCCATCCATGTGGATCGAGACCCCAGATATACTACATCATAAAGGTGGTGAGGGCGACCAAGCAAAGTAAAATTGAGGTTCTAAATTTGAATAGGGAACCTCTACTTATTATTCATACACCGCCCGTGCAGCAGTGTGGTTATTAAAACAACCTGAGTGAAACCTTTAGCCACCAGTCCAGCTTTAAGTCTATACAAAGTACCATCAGGAGCCATATTGATGGTATATACCCACTTGCAACCAACATCTTCCCTGGAGACAAATCACATAAGTCCCAAGTATGATTCAAAATAAGGCCCTAATCCATGGTAGACTTCCATCTAGGATGAGTAAGTGCAGCAGACACATCTAAAATTATATAATTCGTTGAATTGACATTTTGTTTATGGCCATCAAATCTTAACCGCATGGTTTCAATGAATCATGGTACGTTGTAGTATTCAAATATTAATACAATAGAATATAAAAAGTTCACTCATTAAAATATAAGTAATTTTTCTTTTCATCTTTAAAAACTAATAATTTTTAATGAAATATTTTCTTTCTAATGTTAAAATCGTAAAAATAAATTTGCTATAATTTTCTATTTACTTAGAATTCTATATTGTTATGGTTCCAATGTAATTTTCTTTTTGCCAAAATATGTGAATATAAGCTATATAAAATAACATGTAAAAAAGTGATATATTCATTAACTCATACCTTATTTTTCACCTCCATTTGAGGATTCTCAAGAGGACTTTCATCAATTTTCTTTCGATCGTCGAATCCATTTTTTCCCCCTTCAGATCTTAGCTTTTCATTTAAATTATTATCACAATATCACATGATCAGTTCATGTTATATCTCCAGTTACGTGAGAATTGTTATATCAAAAATAATTTCAAAGAATTTAGAACTATGTTATATTATTTAGTATATTACGGTATCAAAAAAACATATATGATCAATTTATACATAATCCATGTCATTTTAACAACTAAAAAATAAAAAAAATAAGAAAAATAGTGATGACAATTTGTTAAACAAAATGCTCATGTTTTATTTTCCTATGTATAATATACATATTTTTCCAATATATATAGTATTATATTTCCTTTCTAAATATCATGTTAGATATAATTATTATTTTCTATTTATTTGAAGCTAATACATCCATAATTAAATCTTATGTGGTTTTAACTAAATCTATGAAATAGATCATCTTGCATTCTTATTTTTTCGATATCTTTCATCTAAATCGATTAATACTTGAATTTTTCTAATATAATATGTCAAGAGATAATAGCATAAAAAAGAAAAAAGAATGAAGGAGTATGTCATTTTGATCTTAGAAATCTTAATCTAAACATAAATTGAGATTATAGACTAATTATCCAAAGTAATTAGTAAGTTATTATTTTTATTTATTATGTTTTATGCTATTTTATTTCTCAAATGTAATATTTTTTTTGTATAGAGTTATCCCACCTTATAAAATTAGATGTGATATAGAAAATATTTTTGAATGAAAAATAAATGGATAAAATATCCTATGATGTAATTTAAAATAATTTTAAAAGTCAACTAATTTAATATAATTATTTTGTATTATTTATATGCTATGAATTCATTTAAAATCTTTATTTTGAATTTTCATATTGAAATTTATATATTATGGATCTTGCCAAATTTCATAAAAAATAAAGAACATAAAATAAATATCTATCCAACATATTTTTAAAAACTCAATTCTAAACCATTCTAATCATAAACACAAACATAAACCCAACATAAATCTAAATAAATCCAAAACAAAACCAAAATAAATCTAACATAAATTTAAAATAAACATTAAGACTCACAGAGAGAAAGTCAGAGGGTGAGGCTATTAGGGACGAGGGTTAGAAATAGAGAGATTTTCTCAATTAATGTGAAATATGTATTTTCTCAATTTCTATGTTATCTATATATAGCGAGAACGTTCCAAAATTTTCCATTTAACAATTGGTGGTTGAAAGACATGACTAATTTGAAGCTGATTATTACTATGCTCTTTTTAATTCTAAGAATGAAATCATATTCGCACGTCTCAAATGATTCTAAATCAAATGAGTCTAAAAGTCTATATTGGTGGAGGTTAGAAATGTGTTTCTTATTTATGTGTCCTAAACGACAATGCCAGAAATATGTCGGATTCAAATCATTAGATTTAAATCTCTTTGTATTAACGCTATAGATAGACTTGTAATGTTCATGATTAAGATTTAAAACATAAATACCATTTTCTAATTGACCATTCGCATAGAAAATGTTTTCTTTACTTATGGTAAAGTTACTATTCTCAATAACAAACTTAAAACCATCCAAAATCAATCTCGACACAGATACAATATTCATGTTCACAGCAGGTACATAGTAGCAATTATTACAAGTCCAGAAGGTAAAGATAATAAATAAATGCCTATGGCTAATGCAGCAACTTTTGCTCCATTTCCCACCCGCAGGTCAACTTCACCTTTCGCTAGTCTTCTACTCCTTTGCAACCCCTGCACATTATTACAAATGTGAGTACCGCATCCGGTATCTAATACCCAAGATGAGAAAGTAGATAATTAATTTCAATAACATTAATACCTAAAGTAGTAGTCTCACTACTCTTCTTCTTCTTCTTTAGATCCTCGAAGTAGGCTGGGCAATTTCTTTTCCAATGGCCTAGTTTGTTGCAGAAGAAACAAACAGCCTCCTTGGGTTTTTTGCTATTAGGTTCGGACAACACCTTACCCTTACCTTTTCCCTTGACTTTGCCTTTGATTTTTCTCTTCTGACCCTTGCCTTTCTGAACTAAGAGTACATCGTTGACAACATTTGTCTTCATAGTCCCCTCGAAGTTCTTCAGCATGCCGTGCAACTCCGTAAGACTCTTTTCCATGTTATGCATATTATAGTTCATTATAAATGGCTTGAAATTTGGAGGAACAGACCTAAGGATCAAATTGGTAGCCATCTCATCGCCAACCTTTTCCCCTAGTTTCTAAAGTTGATCAAGGTATCCCTTCATTTTCAGAATATGAGCACTCACCGAGGAGTTGGGAACCATCTTACAACTTGCTAATGCACAATGTGCATTATACCTCTCATTTCTAGCTTGCTCTTGGAACATTTCCTTCAGCTGTACCAACATTGGAAATGCCTCCAAATTTTCAAACTGCTTTTGAAGATTGGCATCCATGGTGGCTAACATGAGACATGTCACATCATTAGAGTCGCTTGTATGCTTCGCATAAGTGTTTATTACTTCTTGAGCAGCATCATTAGAAGGCTGGTCAGGAATGGGCCCTTCAAGGACATAGTTATTCCTTTCTTGTTTGAGAACAATTCTCAAATTTCGATGCCAGTCGAGGAAGTTTTTCCCTTTGAGTTTGTCCTTCTCAAGGACGGATCGCAATGTTAAAGTTGATGTGTTGTTTGTTGCCATTTTCTACACAGAATTAAATGCAGGTTTATATATTAATATGTGATTTGAGATATTTTAATATAATTTTAACTCCCACTATTTGATTCAAATCAATAACCCTCAAATGTATTGATTCAGAAATTTTAAATTTAAATTTCATAGTGGGCCAAGATCCATATTTCATCAAGTTCCAAGTGAGCTTTGGCTTATCGCCTAGAACCTAATTATTTAGATAGGAACGTTTCCAATTGTATCTCATACAACTCTCGTTTAATCCATAGGATGAGCATTATATGCTCGGCGTATGCATCTTATTATATGTCCCGAACCCAAGTCTGACTTGATAGTTCAGTTGAATCTAACCATGTCTAAATATCGAGAATCACCATTTCTCGCTTCTTATCACCCTAAGATTATGCTAATTCACTATGCTTTGGCATACCCAAATTTTGCATGATCGAAGGGATGATAAGTATAGATACATGGGAGGCAAGAGGGATTGTTATGTTTAACCTTTTGTTTTAATTGTTTTATTTTATCATGTATTTCATCAGAGAACATCACATGCACAGATAAAATAAATATGATATAATATATCATGACCTTGATGATCTAAATGAGCCAATCATTAAGATCATTTCCTAAGATACATTCAACCACAAGGCATTGATGAACTCCTTCATCTCCATGATGTGTATGAGGTGGACGGTGAACTCCTTCATCTCCATGATGAGTATGTGGTGGACGGTGAATTCTTTCATCTCCATGATGCGTATGAGGTGGACGGTGGACTCCTTCATCTCCATGATGTGTATGATCGAGGTAGTTATATTATATATAAAATGAATGGAACCATGCCCGTCACAATTAACCATCAAAATAAATTACATCACATCAACCAAGAACGGAACCATGCCCGTTTTTACATACATACATATATTACACATATCACATCATCACACACAAATCACAACCATTCATCACATATCTAATAGGCCATGTTGTATGCATTATGTTGTACTTTAAACCATTTTACGAAATATGTATAAGGCGTTACGAATATGAAATTCGGGGTTTTCAATTTTCTATGCGTGAGTGCGGGGTTCAGGACGCGGCCCCGAAAAATGGGGGTCCCGCTTTTACATATGTTATTTTTTACTATGCATTACGGATTTCAAAATAACACATGTAATCAATTTGTACATAATCCATATCATTTTAACAACTAAAAAAATAAAAAATAATGAGAAAATAGAAGTGGCAATTTATAATAGTAGTGGCAATTTATATTACTTGGATCATTGCCGCGCTTCGCTACAAATAACTTAATTACTTATTTACATTTTTATAATGTGACTATAATTGAATTGCATTTATATATAAATAGAACATTTGTGTGTTTCACCAAATTTATGCATAATTGTAAAGAACGATAATATGCTGGAAAATTTTTTTTTCCGTTCAACTTCTAATGTTCGCTATGCAATATGATATAATTATTTAAAAAATGAATATAGATGTTATTACAAATAGGAAAATTTTAGATATACAGAGCGTGTCATATTATAATCCATTTATGCCTTTCTAAAATTTTAAACCAATTGATTATCATCATCAAGCATTTGAACAAGTTCTTCCTTTCATTTATTAAATAGGCAAATTCACAATAGTATCAATTCTAGGATAATTTTCGCGCTTAGCTGCGAACATTTCAATCTATAATATATAAATTTCAATTATGAAAATTCAAATTAAATGTTTGAAATTAATTCGTAGTACATAAATAATATATAATAATTATTTTAAGTAAGGTGACTATGTCTAACATTATTTTAAATTACATCATAAAATATTCTATCCATTTATTATTCATTCAAAAATATTTTTTATATCACATCTAATTTTGTAAGGACGGATAACTCTATGTAAATAAGTTTACTAATGAGAAATGGAATAACATAAATGATAAATGCATAAATGAATAAAAAATAAAAAATAAAAGATAATAACTAATTAAATAATTTAGATAATTAATTTATAATCTCAATTATGTTTGCATTAAGATTTATAAGATTAAAATGCCATCCTTTTTTTATTCTCTTTAATTTTCTTATGCCGTTATCTCTTGACATAATATATTAGAAAAAATAAAGTATTAATCGGGGCATAGACGAAGGAGACAAAAAAAAAATGTAAGATAATTTATTTCAAAGATTTTTTAGATGAAATTACATTAGAGATGATTAACTTAAAAAAGATAAAAATAATTATTTTTTAACGTGTTTTTTATAGAATATGATATTATATATATGGATATAATATGCAAACTATATATAAAAACATGTAACACGACACATTTTCTTCAAAAAATGGCAAATTAGTTAACAGTCGGAAATCAAATGGATTATAATATGACATACCCTGCATGTCGGAGATTGCCAGATTGACTAATTGAGAATAATAAGATGTGTATTTGCTTATATTAAAAAATTTCTATTTTTAAAAACATCTTTATATATTTTTAAATTAAGTATATCATATTGCATAATGAACATTTAGAAGTTTAACCAAAAAAAAAAAATTACAGGCCCATGATCGTTCTATACAATTATGCATAAATTTGGTAAATTACACAAATGTTATATTTATATATAAATGTTATTCAATTGTAGTCATGTTATAAAAATTGTACATAAATAATTAAGTTATCCATAGCGAAGCGTGCTAATGATCCTAGTATAGATTATAGGGGCATATTTGTTATCACAATTTAGAGGGATAAATATAAATTATTAGATTACATATGGTGATAAAAAGTATGAGCACAGGGGCTGTAGTGCGGACGGCTCGTTTGCTAATTTTCTTCTGTTCATCAGCCGGTATGTTAGCTTTTGCATTATGTTATAACAAAAAGGAGAATAATCAATCAAACTGAAGAATTAGGAAATTCATGGTTGAAGTTTGAAACTGATCGATTCTTTTTGCTTGTTTGTGTGTAATTACACAATTGCGTTTAGTGGAGGTATGTTGCACAACTGAGAGCTAATTAAGAAAATGTTGTTTTAAATTAATGCTTAACTGCACCAATGAACTATTTTTTCATAGAGTTTGTAATGTTTCACAAGTTTTTGCACAAAAAAAAAATGATAGAGTATAAATTTAATTATCTTTTTCTCAGTTGAAGCATACAATCAATTTACAATAAATTAAATTACCTTAAACTTACAATCAATTTTACAAATGTTTTTCATGATAATACATTCTTCTTCTTTTTTTTAACCTGTTTAGGATACAGCTTATTTAGTTCGGTTCATAATTTGATTAAAAATCTTATCTTGTCAGTTCGGTGCAGTTTGAAGTTCAGTTTACTTAATTCGGTTTAAACTAAACTCGCCGAACGAACACTCATGAATGCAAAAAAAAAAAAAAAAAAAAAAAAAGAACATTCAGACTTATCACGTATTTAGGAATAGTAATATTAAACTGTAGTGCTCAATATAAAATTGACTTTTCTACGAATGAACTTGTAATTTCACTACTAAAATAAATATTTTATGTGATTTTGTTGCAGATCTTTTTTTCCAAAGGGGAAACTAGTCCATACAATCATAGCCAGGGTTTCAGCGCTTGAGCGGATTAATAATTTACAACACCGATAATATAATTAAGTGCTTTGATTGTGATGATTATCTCATTGCGGCTCTCAATTTATATCTAGACATCATAAATCTTTTCTTGAATTTACCCACTTTAGCACTGCTCTTGATTCATAAAAAATGAAACGAGAGAGTGTTTTGATGTAAAAATTTGTGTGTTTTTGTCATGAATGTGTTGTATTTATATGAGTGGAATTTTTAACAGAACCATGAACTTGTTAGAAAGGCAAGATTTATATCTATATATTATAAACTTTTTCTTGAATTTACTCACTTCATTCACTATTATTAATCATATATTAAAAATGAATTGAGGGCCTGTTCTAATGTACAAATGTATGTTTTTCCGTGACTGTGTGTTTGTTCTACATAAGAATGAAACATTTGTAGAAGCTTGCTAGGACACAAGTGAAATTGTATAAGTTTAATTAATTCATATATTTAAATAGTTATTATATTTAAGATTCTCATGACAAGTTAAATACAGATTACGGAACCAGAGTCATTGTCTAACAAAGTTATAAGTTAAAGGAGCTTCATTGTTTGAGCAAATCAAGAGGGGAAATAAAGAAAAATTTCAAGGTAATTATTAAGAATCAACTGAAGTTCAAAAAAGCTAAAGTTTAATAATCGATTTATATCTAGATAGCACACACCTTTTCTTGAATTTACTTATTTTATTATTTGTGCCTAATTTCTAACAATGAGAGCAACTTTGATATAAGTTTACATGAGCTTATTGTGTATGCGATTGTTAGAAAGACACAACTGAACATGTTTAAATAAATAATTTATTTATTTAAAGAACTTAATTAAAGATGATGCAAAAGAGAAATTTTCTAGCAATTCAAGAGGGAAAAATAGAGTAATTTCAAAATAATAATTATTTATTCTTTAACTCTTCTATGTAATTATTCTTTTATTTTTTTGTCTTTTACCCCTACCCCCCTCTCTCTCTCTCTCTCTCTCTCTCTCTCTCTCTCTTCATGGGAATTATGTAGAAAAAAAAAAAAAAAAATAAGGGCATCAAACCTTTTAACCTGCCTCCTATATTTCATTAATTTGGACAGACGAAATTTGCCTAAGGTATTAATATCTCTAACCAATATATGTCATGCCTAACTTATTTATTTGTGGTTGTCAAAATTAGTTCAATGGGTCCGGAAAACGTTGTTTATAAAATGACTAAGTTAAAACACCAAAAAGGAGGTAGCTTGGAAAAAGAGACATGTTGTACTTGTTAGAAAGACAAAATATGTATATAAATATATTATTAACTTTTTCTTGAATTTACTCACTTCATTCACAGCTCTTGATTCATTAAAAATGAATTGAGGTACTGTTGCGACGTAAAAGTATGTATTTTTTCATGAGTGTTTGTTCTATATAAGAGTGAACCTTGTAGAATTTTGCTAGGACACAGTGCAATTGTATAAATTTAATTAATTCATATATTTAAATAGTTTATTTATTTAAGTTTCTCATGACAGGTTAATTAAAGATGACGGAACCAAAATCATTGTCTAACAAAGTTACAACAGCTTCATTTTTGAGTAAATTAAGAGGGAAAATTAGTTCAATGGGTCCTTGACTTGACATGTTGTCTAAACCCTAAATCTTCTGCCATGACCTAGTGACTGGTCACTATCAAATTAGTTCAATGGGGCCTTACTTTTTGTCTAAATTCTAAACCTTCACCCCTATATAAGCAACACTCTTACTTGTTGTGTATGCGATTGTTAGAAAAGACACAACTGAACATGTTTAAATAAATAATTTATTTATTTAAAGAACTTACTTAAAGATGATGCAAAAGAGAAATTTTCTAGGAATTCAAGAGGGAAAAATAGAGGAATTTCAAAATAATAATCATTTATTCTTTATCTCTTCTATGTAATTATTCTTTTATTTTTTCGTCTTTTACCCCTCTCTCTCTCTCTCTCTCTCTCTCTCTCTCTCTTCATGTGAATTATGTAGACAAAAAAAGAAAAACAAGGACATCAAACCTTTTAACCTACCTCCTATATTTCATTAATTTGGACAGACGAAATTCACCTAAGATATTAATATCTCTAACCAATATATGTCATGCCTAACTTATTTATTTGTTGTTGTCAAAATTAGTTCAATGGGTCTGAAAACGTTGTTTAAAAAATAGTTAAGTTAAAACACCAAAAAAGAGGTAGCTTGGAAAAAGAGACATGTTGTACTTGTTGGAAAGACAAAATATGTATATAAATATTATTAACATTTTCTTGAATTTACTCACTTCATTCACAACTCTTGATTCATTAAAAATGAATTGAGGTACTGTTGTGACGTAAAAATGTGTATTTTTTCATGAGTGTTTGTTCTATATAAGAGTGAACCTTGTAGAATTTTGCTAGGACACAGTGCAATTGTATAAATTTAATTAATTCGTATATTTAAATAGTTTATTTATTTGAGTTTCTCATGACAAGTTAATTAAAGATGACGGAACCAAAATCATTGTCTAACAAAGTTACAACAACATCATTTTTGAGTAAATTAAGAGGGGAAATTAGTTCAATGGGTCCTTGACTTGACATGTTGTCTAAACCCTAAATCTTCGCCATGACCTAGTGATCAGTCACTATCAAATTAGTTCAATGGGTCCTTACTTTTTGTCTAAACTCTAAACCTTCACCCCTATATAAGCAGCACTCTTACTGTTTTTCTCTCAACATTATATATTCAAGTCAATCTTACTCCAACGAGCTCTAGTGGGTATGTCTCCTTTTTTATGAATATTCTTTTTTATTGATAATCAGAGAAATACTTATCAGATATACTCAATCTATCCTTTTACAATTAATCTAATTGTTTGATAATTTTACATTTTTTTTACAGATCATCCATGTCACACCAAAAGCCAAAATAAAAGTACTCCTCAAATGTGACAAATGCGAGGAGGTCGTCCTAGATGATACCCGTGATATGAAAGACCACAAGAAAACCACGGCAAAATCGGTCCATGATGATTTTCACTGTAAACGCAAGCCGGAAAAGATCCTCAAGAAGGAGGAGCAGAAAGAAAAGGATAAAGTGCGGCATCTTATGATGAAACAGAACAGAAAATGAAATGTTGTTGTTGTAGTATTTGTATGAGTATGCATGGTTTAATGGGTAGGATATCAAGAGTGATGTTTGTGTTTGCACGTTTTTAATTATTGTATGACTTAACGGGTATGAGACGATGACTTGGTTGTGTGTAGTAAAGAGTGGTGTTTGTGTTTGGACATTTTTAATTGTTCTGTATAATTTACGAATTTCGTGTTTTTGATTTACTCTTTTTTCGTCGAACAGAAGAGACAAACTCGGTGTACTAAAGGCTAGAGGGGCTGGTACTTATTTTTTTAGTTAATGCCAAATTAGTAGAGATAGAAGTGCAACGGAATGTGTCTTCATATTAATAACAGACTAATTCTCCAAACTATATATATCCGAAAATAATTTCTAATTAATAAATTTTATATACTAATTCAGTCAACAAAATATTCTTAGTTAATAATAGAATTTTCTCTAATTTAATTTTAGTAAGTCCATAGAAATATTGAAACAGGATAAAAACAGTGGAGCAGCGAGAACTATGTCTCATCTAATAATTTCTCAAAATATTCAACACGGGCTACAGAGAACAATGCTCATCATCTTGAATTCAATGTTGAAACGTTCAGAACTTAGTCTCCCAATCAAACAAAACATCACATACACACAAATCATCATAAACTCATACTAAATGTCTAAATCCATGCACATTAAAACCCTATCATAAAACCGCTTCACTCAGAAACCGGACGTCAGATAGACATATATAGTCTCAAATAATAGTAAGAGGTTAATTTGTCAGTTGCCACAAAGAAGGGATTATCTGCAAAATGTTAGTATCCAAAATAATATTTCTGAAGAAAAGAGGGGTTAAAATCTACACTAATGAATAAATATATTTAAAACAACAAAAAAATATCTCTTGTCCTTGAATTTCCTCTTTCTCTAGTATTCCAGAATAATAAAATACAAAAAAAAATATTTGTTTAAACGGCCATTAAAAATTATAATGAATAAGTTTTAAAATGTATATTGTTTATTTTAATAAATAGTAAACAACTATGTCACATCGATATATTTGCTAGATCTTTTTTTCGCTACTGAACTTCGTAAAAGAGGTAATTCATTTTGTGTACATTGTAAGTACGAATTAATGACGATTTTTTGTTTTGCCATGTGGCTTCTTATGAGGGTTGGGTAAGCAAGTATCTATGTCCCCGCCACAAAAAAAAAAAAAAAAAAAAAACCTTGACGATTGGACAAATAAACAAATGGATTTCTTATACCTCCCACTTTAATCAAACAAACCGAATTTCAAAGCAAACTAGATTCCGAAGTAATGCATGTTAATTCCGTTACATACTGTCCACATAGGCATCGTTAAATTAGAACACAACTCCTAACTTTACACAACTAACTAAAAATAATAAAAAAAAGAACTCGTCGTCATTGCACACTCCGTTTGAGTCCTTCACCAATTCAGCGAAATCAATTTCGTCTGTTGCTTACATGTGAAATGATACTAGAAGCCTACTGTCGTGGGTGAATCTCCATCTTTCATCATGTAAAGCCCACTTCTTTTATTTTCAAAATAGATTCCTTCTTTACGGAGTTATAACTTCCGTTTCTTCCTAGCCCCAAGCTTTATTAAACAAAGCGCTCTCTCTCTCTGTCACGTGAGATGCACACTAATATCTTTTCTTTTCTCTTCCGCCTCCGTATTTTTTGTTGAATTTTTTTTTTCCACTTAATAATTTTTACCTCCAAGATTACGGGAGCAAGCCACATCCTTCCTCTTCCTTACTTAAGACTTTTTTAGGACTACACCGTTGAAGTGGACTTTTTTTGAATCAAGAGACAAATAGATTACATAAGGATTTATAAAGTGGATTTTTTTATTTTAATTTTAGAATATTGTGATATTTACATGTTTTCTTCTTCTGTTTTTAATTATTGTGTGATATGCTGTGTTGCGTGAACACTTCAAAAAATCGGCGAACATATGAACCTGGGACATCATGCTGATGAAATCAACACACTGTGGAGAAATTTGGGGGTTATTTATATGCCCCCAAATTCCATAAAAAACCATGTCACTCGTCACTGTCAGTGTCCAGTCCAGTCTTCAGTCTTCTCTCTTTTTCATCGTTCTCCTTCAACCATCTCCATTTCTCCCAAATCGCCGACCACCTCGTAGAGTTTTAGACCAATTCTATGGTTAAAGCCGTTAGCATTATCTCCGATCAATCTGGTTCGACTCTTTTGATGATCCATCACTGGAGAAGAAAAGAGTGTAGGAAGTTTGAGTATGCCTTGGTAAATCCACCTCTTAAATCATATCCGGATTTGCAAAAGCTATTTTCAGCTAAAAATGAGACAGATTATCTGGATTGAAATTATCACTAGCAATATTCACAAAAGCCCGCAAAAACAATTCAAATTTTTTCAAAATAATTCAAAAAAATTGGGCCAAATTACCACTTACCTTAAGAAATCTCCGGCATAGAGGAAACTTTTTCTTGTTTTCTAAAAACAGAAGAAATCTCTCCCCTCCCCACGCTGGAAGCCCTAGCGGTGATTTTCCAGCCTTCATGCTGCACAACCCCCTTATTACCGGCGATCGCCCAAAAAAAAAATACCTCCCGCCACCCGCCATGAAGAATCTCCACATGGCCCCCGCTTACAATTCACCACCATGGAAATAGGCACGTTTTGGTTTCTTTGTTGACGATATAGGCCAGATCGGAAGGAAGGTTCGTGGCCGGAGCCCAAGCTTTACTATTTAGAGTTTTTTAATGTCGAAATTTTTGTATTAATGGTAATTTTGTTTGTTTATAGCAATTTTTCCGAGATTTTTCCTTGTTTTTCTGATTTTTCTAATGAGATTCTTGTAAATTGGATGTTGTATTTCTAAGATACGAATTTCATATAAAACCTTAATTTGGATGTATTGACTCAGAGATTCTTGTAAATTACTTTCTTTTACCGTTTCCTTTTCTGCATTTTCTTGTAAATTAACTTTTAATTGTCTGTTTTTTATCTTTCCATTTATTCTTTCTTTTTTAATGTTTTTTTGCATTTTTTATTTCTATATTCAACTTAATAAAGCAAATTAATTTTTTTGCAGAATGCGTTTGTTAGGGTTTTTTCTTGTTATTTTATATTTTTCTATTTTTATTTTTTTTCTTTTAAAGATAATTTCTTGGTTTAAAGATAATTTTACAGGTAACTTAATGGTAATTTCTTAGGGTTTTTTTTATCAAAAAATTAAGGGTAATTTTACATGTTTTAAAGATTTGTTGGTTTTAAAAATTTTACAGGTCCTAAATTTTTTCAACCGTTTTTATGTTTATTTGAAAATTTGATTGATGATAATTTTAATATTTGAATGGTGGTAATTTTCAGTGTTCCAAACTTATTTATATCATTTTTTCTATTTTTCTGTAAATATTAATCTAGGGTTAATTTACATTAATTACCATTGATTAGTGATAATTTTGAGGGTAGATTTTTTAACTCTATTTTGAGATTTGTTTTCTTTATTTGATAGTAATTTATTATTCTTCCATTTCTTTCAAGCCGAAAATAGGAAATCCTGTTTTGATGGCAATATTTATGTCATTACTTTTAATTTCTATTTTTTCTATTGTTATTATTATTTTTTCCAAGGTTTTCTTAGGGACATATTTTAGGGTTTTGAGGGACAATTCAAAATTTTGTGGCTGGTGGTAATTTAGGGTTTGGTGGTAATTTTGCATCAATTTTTTTATGTGAATTTTCGGCCATTGATTACAATTTGTGCCAATTTCAACTTTTGTGTGAACGGGGCTAATGATAATTTAGGGATGATTTAATATATTTTATTTATTTTTGCATCAAATTTGTGAATTTTAGGAATTTGTGCTAGTAGTAATTTAGGGTTTTTTTCAAAAAATTTAATATATATTTTTCAGTTATAATTTTTAAAGGTTATTTCAAAAACAAAATAGTACCTTTTTGTTTAAATAGTAACTTTGATGATAATTTTGGGCCTATGTAATTTATATAAAAATATTAACTTTTTGTATTAACGAAAAATTTCGTATATTGATGTAAATGGCAATTTTTTCAGATTTTGATTTGTTTCTTTATTTGATAGTAATTTATTATTCTTCCATTTGTCTCAGGCCCAAAATATGAAATCCTATTGTGATGGAAATATTTATATCATGACTTTTATTTCTTGTTTCTTTCTTTTTACTGTTTTTCCTTTTTCTAATTTTTATGTTTCTTCTAGTTTTACAATTTTATTTTTATTTATTTGCTTTTTATGTGTTTCTAATAATTTTTCTATTGTTATTATTATTTTTACCAAGGTTTTCTTAAGGATATATTTTAGGGTTTTGAGGGACAATTCAAAATTTTGTGGCCGGTGGTAATTTAGGGTTTGGTGGTAATTTTGCATTAATTTTTTATGTGAATTTTCAGTCATTGATTACAATTTGTGGTAATTTTTTCTTTTGCGTGAATGGGGCGAATGAGAATTTAGGGATGATTTAATATAATTTATTTATTTTTGCATCAAATTTGTGAATTTTAGGAATTTTGGGCTGGTAGTAATTTAGGGTTTTTTTTTCAAAATTTGTAATATATATATATTTTTAATGATAATTTTTAATGGTTATTTAAAAAAAATAGTAACTTTATGTTTAAATAGTAACTCTAATGATAATTTTGATGGTAATTTTGGGCCTATGTAATTTATATAAAAATATTAACTTTCTGTATTAATGAAAAATTTCTTATGTTTTGATTTAAATGGCAATTTTTTAGGCTTTAAGACGAGAGGATCGAGATATTTGAAACAAGGTAGTACAAATATTTGTATTTGAGTATTTGGAAATTTATTTTCGCAAATAATTATTTATGAAAAATATACTTGTGTGGAAACTTTATTTGTACACGAATAATTTATCTGAGAAATATACATTATATATTTGGTAGATATTTGGTTTTAATTTGTATGTAGTGTATTTGATGTTAATTAGTTACCATGTATATTAATTTGAGGTTTTAATTAACAAATATCGTATTGTGGTGTTAATTCTCCTAAATTAAAGAGATGGGTGTCAAGAATGTTTTGAGATTTGGAATTTTTTATTGTATTGCTACTGGTGTTTTTGTGGTATTTATATGGTGTTAATATTGGAAATACAATTTTATATGTTGTTTGTATAATTTGTAATGATAATAATTGGTGTATAAAAAAATCAAAAAAATCTAGAAAATAGAAATAAAACTAAATTTGTCCTAGCAAGGCATCTAAAAAAAAGACCCTAAAAAAAACTGAAATTTACATAATTCGAACTAGAAAATTGAAAAATTACATAAGCAAAAAGTTATATCCTACATTATTAAAAAAAATAATCATACTTTGAAAAAATAAATATTGAAAAATTACCAGCAAATTGAGTGAATGTTTGTGTTAATGATGGTGATTAGCAAATTGTCATGTTTATGAATAAATTCATTTTGAAAAGCATTATTTCAATGATTTTGTATATCATAAAAATCAAAATTTAAAAAATAATTGTGGGTAACAAAATTGTGGTAGTAATTCAGTCTAGGGCTGTTTGGATGACCGCATTAAATATTATTAGAGAAAGTGGAATTCCTGCAGTTGAATCTTCTACATGTACACTTACGGTTCTAGTGTTTGGATGGAAGAAACTTAATTTATTGTAGTTATAGTTTTCCTGTTTGGATTGATATAATTATGATATGTAATTATGTAAGATCATTTAGTTATCAAACTAATGCCGCCTACTCGTTCATCAAAACCACGAAAGCTCCCGCCATAGCACTTACAGTAGCTACTCGTTGTTCATCGGTTAACATTGTGAAATCTACACAAATCATGCATAATTAGTTTAAGCTATTAGTGTTGATCAAATAGCATATAACAAATAAGAAAAAAAAAATCCAAGATTTGGAAGAAAACTAAAAGTAATTTTCATATCATATTGGAATTAATTCATCAAAAAGGAAAAAGGGGGAAATTCAGTGAACTAGTATGCTGTCACAATCTGCAAGTTTAGTATTATAACTTGATTATATAATATATTATATTAAATAGCTGCTTTAACTTATTAATTTATCCTAAAACTGCAATACTAAACTATAGTATAAATTAATCTCTTTTTATATATAAATCTGCCAAAATTATACTCTAAATTGGTCAATTAATCCCTATTTCAACTTTGAAATTTATATGTCCAACTTATTCATCAGTTTTATATTTATTTGATTAATAAAATAATAAGCTAGGTTATAGCATTAATCAGGCTATTGAATCTAGCAAATCTGAGTTTTTCCTGAATGGACAGGAAATAAATATGAATGTCAATTATTAACAACTCAATAATTATTGTAGAATAGATAGCTGTTTCTTGAAAAAAAAAAAAAGAAGAGAATATTTAGACATACAAATGAGTCCAACTTCCTGAAATTAGAAGTATGTTAATAATAATTAACAGAACAAATATATAAAATTTCATATGTTGGAAACTTACGAGGATGAGCATCTATTATCATTGCCAAGGAAAGAGTAGTAAACAATAGTGGGCTTTTATTTCGATAGAGCAATAATTGGGAAGCAAAACCGGTCATTTCTTCTACCGTAATCAGGATTTCGGCAACATAATTCATACCCGCTCTAATATCTTCTTGCTCATATTTTACCTTCTCATCAAGCATCAGACCCGGATTAAGAAATGCAGCAGCTCCGTGCACCAAATGAAGAATATTATTATTCTTTCTGTATTCAAACAATTCCCACAACTTGTCGTACTTGACTGGATCATTTCTAGAACGTTGTTTTAAAGCTTCTTTCGCTCGATTCATTGCATCGTACAAGTAGCCCGCCGTACATCCTTCTCCGTCTACTAAACGAAGAACCAAAATGAGAGGCTCTAACACCAACAACACTTCTTTGCTATCAATCCAAAAACTATTTCTCTGTATAATATATGTTACCCTTAATGCCTCTGTTCCATTATTGTAATCCATATTTCTCCAATCAGGAGACGCTACTAGAGCTCTCAAGTTATCCTCAACTGCAACTACAGATTGAAGCGTCAGAAAATTTGATGCAAATATTGTTTTGCATGATTTTTTTAACTCTTTATTATTTGTGTAGCTTCTCATTAAACTTAGTGCAGTAATGTGCCTGTACATATAGCTCACAATTTTATTAGCCTCATCAAATATTTGTTTGATCCACAAAATATCTTGATAGATATCCTTCAATAGAAGCTGAATCCCGTGCGCGGCACATCTAGTTTTATAAATATGCAGATACCTACCAACTATCATTTCACCCGCGCTTTCATAATTCGAAGCATTATCCGTTATAATCTACACCACTTTTTCTGGTCCAATCTCCTCCATAACAGAGATGATTATATCCTTAAGATAATGACCGGTTTTTTTGTCAGTAGACCGCTCAAAAGAATTTAAGAAAACATCACCGCTTGGTGAATAGGCAACAATGTTAATGTAATACTGCTCTTTCATATCGGTCCATATGTCTGATATTATTGTACGACCAGTGGTATCCCAAGACTTCTGGACCACTGATACATACTGGGCTACTTGGTTTTTAGTATTTGGTATTAATTTTCTCCGAAGGGTTGAGTAACTAGGTAAGTAATAATCTACCCCAAACTCAGATATGGCTTTGCACATTAGAATAAATGATGGAGATTGGATCACATTGAATGGAATATTATTCATTATAAAAGCTTTACCAACCAAATTATCGACCGACTCCTTGTCTTTCTTATTAAAAATTTCTGTGATTGTGGTTTGGGTGGTCACTGTGACATTCGATAAACCACTAGTGGATGAAGAAATATTACAGGATTCATTGACAGTCGAAGATGACGCGACTCGGGATTTCTTGTTGGACCAACTGTGAGTACAGCCATGGCTTGGATCTCGTCCGGAATTTTATCGCATACAGCAATATCACGTCCAGTGATACCGGCTAAATGGGATTTTAGTCGCGTAACTCCACCATGAAATTCTTTCGAACAAAATTTACACTTAAATCGGTGGCATATTCTCAAAACTTATCCTTGGATTTTACCATCTCGCACCTGATTATTTTGAGAAAATTGTTAGAATATATAAATCAGATGAAAGATTAATTCATGAGCATGATTTGTACAAATATTTGAATTGAGAGAAACTAGAAACAAACCTTAATAATTATGAACTAAAATAATGGAAGTTGGCTTGGAGTTGGACTTGGAGTTTCTGCGTTTTCTTTCTACAATAGATGAAGGAGCCACAATTTAACAGAGCACATAAAATAATATGAAGCACATTCGATTTTCTCTTGGAGAGGAGAGATTGAGAGAATGAATGAATGATATGAAACTTACTAATTTTTTCTTTCTAAATAATGAAAATTTTGGCAGATACATTGCATCTATTAGAGACTTAAACTTTAATATTTGTTTCCATTCATTTCATCTATTGATTATATTATATGGTTAAGAGTTTCCATACATTTCATCTATTAATTATATGTTAAGATTTCCATGCAAGCTTTTACTATAATATTAATTCTTCCTTATATAACACGGTTTTTTTTTTGGAAAAATTCGGCCCGAATCTTTTTCCTGCCAAAAATACGCGTATATTTCCGAATTATTGAATTGGATACACGAAGTTCGTTTTTTTTTTAATTCGGAATTATTGTGTATAATATGAGTATTATTCACGAATTGAACAACTATGAACTACCCTACTTACGGTGAACCAAACAGCCCCTTAGTGGGTCTGTAAAACTATTTAGCTGGATGGATGTGACACATGATTTTGCTGGGATTTTGAAATCGTGGCAAAATTACCACCAAATATGCCATGATGACATTAACGATAGGTCTTGGGAGAAACCATGGGGTGAAGAGTAATTTTCCAAATATATAATAGACTTTGAAAGAAATTACTCTACAACATCTTTTTAATTTTTTCCTCACATCAGATCAAATTGCAAAAAGGGACCTCACATATTTATGCCTCTATCAAAATGAAAAACTTGTGCTTCACTGCTCCAGTTACATGCAAATGAATGTAAGCACTTGTAGATTGAAGCATCCAAAACTAGATAGAAATTAAGGCCTGAAAAAAGTAGGAAAACTGAATTAAACATGTATTATCTTTTAAAAAGGCACATACATATATGATGGTATGGCGATACCATAATTTTCTTTTCTTTGAAGGAGAGTTGTTGGCGATAGCCTACCTCTAGTAATTTCATTAACCAAAAAATAAATTTCATTTTTTACTCCACTTACAAAGAAGTGTCGTCTATTTGACCAGACAAAGGATGACGCAACTTAGCTACAGGGAAGAAGGACCAAAAGCGATATGAAAGAAAAGAAGAAGAAATGAAGAAAGGAAAAACAGAACATGATCAACACATGGTCCACTCAGTAATGAATTTTCCACGCAGTTGCTTGATTTCAGGCCTTATTTAAGATGAAAACCAGCGATATGGCTTTCGAAGAGAAGACTCGTCGATTCCACTCTTTCCATATTTCCCAAATAGAAGAGAGCCAAATTTTGGCCCAATCTTGTTTAAATTCCTTTTGCTGTCTTCTTCGATTTGCAAGCCAGTTTTGTAGTATATCTCCATCAAAACTCAGTTGGGTTCGCGGAATTTTCAGCTGTAGCCTGTCCCATATGCCTTTGGCGAATGAACAATTACCCAGTAGATGTGAGACCGTCTCTTGTGCGTTGTTGCAGTTTGGACAAGATGGTTGATGCGGCCAATTTCATTTGCGGAGATTATCGCTTGTCAGAATGCAATTAAGAATTACTAACCAAAGAAAGAACTTAGCCTTAAATTATCCTTTAATCTTCCATAGTGCCTGAGCCCACGGCACACGAATTCCGGGGTTGCGCATAGTTTTGTATGCCGAAGAAGTTGTAAAATTTCCTTGTGATTCCCATCTCCATCTGGGTGCGCCATTGTCCATGAGAGTACATGAGACCGCATAAAAAGGAGAGAGTTCCTTGAGTTGTTTAAAAAAGAAAGAGGCTCTAGTGTGAATTTCCCTTCTGCAATGTATATTGTACATGAGAGCAATGGTTTCTGTCCAGAGCGACTGTCGTTCCGACGATAGTTTCCATAGCCAGTTTAGTAGGAGAGAGTTATTTTGGGTTTTTAGCTCCCGTAAGCTCCAAGGCCCCCGTTTTCTTTTGGCGAACATGTTTTTTCCAATTAACTAGGAAATGGCCCCCCTCTACATTCGGCATCGCCTTTCCACAAGAAACTTCTTATTACCTTATTTAAGTTTTTGATAAGCCATCCAGGTAGCTTGAAAGCTTGCATGTGATAGGTTGTCAAACTCTTCATCATTCGACCATCCTTTGTCGAAGTTCCCATAGTAAGGCTTGAGACGGTGCCCGTTCACCTTGAATGTTCTTCCGGTTTTTTCACTTGTGACTTCAAAAACTCCATTATCACAATCCTTAGAGATGACAAACAGACCTATCCAGCGAGACTTAAGCTTTCCTGGATGAAGTTTGTGTCTCTAATTGAACATTAAGACCTTGTCATTAATTTTCAGACTTTTGCTCTTTATGAACTTGTCATGTAAGGCTTTGGTCGTATCCTTGTAGATTCGAGAGTTCTCATAGGCATCCAGCATAATCTCCTCCAACTCGAGAATTTGCAACTTGCGAGCTGTGGCGTCATTGGGGTAGTCCAAATTGCATTGTTTAATTGCCCAATACGCCCTATGCTCCAACTCAACGGGTAGATGACATCCCTTACCATAAACCATCCGATAAGGTGTCGTTCCTATTGGCGTCTTATACACTGTACGGTAAGCCCATAGTGCATCGCCAAGTCGCAAGCTCGAATCCTTCCTATTTGGACTGACAACTTTTTCGAGGATAGACTTGATTTCTCTATTCGAGACCTCGGCTTGACCATTAGTTTGAGGGTGATAGGCGGTTGACACTTTGTGTGACACATTATAGAATTAATAAGTTCTCCAAATTTTTGTTCACGAAGTGTGTGCCCCTGTCACTTATGATTGCCTTCAGTGTACCAAACCTTTGAAAGATATTTTTCTTTAGGAACTCAACAACGGTTTTAGAATCTGCCTTCCTAGTGGCTATGGCTTCTACCCATTTAGACACATAGTCCACTGCCAAAAGGATGTACTCGTACCCGTAAGAAGATGGGAAGGGACCCATAAAGTCGATCCCCTAAACTTCAAACACCTCCCAGAACAAGATTGGGTGTTGGGGGTTTTAATTTCTTCGAGAGATTTGTCCTATCCTTTGACATCTATCACAGTTTTGCACAAAGGAATGAGCATCTTTGTGCAAAGTGGGCCACCAAAATCCACTTTCTAGAACTTGTCGACGCGTTCTTTCCACACCAAAGTGGCCCCCACAGTGTAATGAATGGGAAAAATTCAAAACTGACTGCACCTCGTGGTCGGGCACACAACGGCGGATAATTTCGTCGCTACATAAGCGGAAGAGATCCGGGTCATCCCAAAAATAATGCCTTGCATCAGATTTTAGCTTGTCCTTAACTGCCTTAGGGAGGTGAGAAGGGAGAACTCCCGTAGCAAGATAGTTCACTATATCAGCAAACCAAGGCTCAGGTCCGAATGTGACGACTGAGAAGATGCCATACACATGTTCCTCTGGGAACAGTTCGCTAATTGGCAAGATATTGCCTTCTTTCGTTGGAAGCCGGCTCAAGTGGTCAGCCAGTAGGTTCTACGAACCCGCTTTATCTCGAATTTCCAGATCAAATTCTTGCAATAGTAGAACCCATCGCAAGAGTCATGGCTTACTTTCCTTCTTTTTCATTAGATAACGCAATGCGGCATGATCGGAAAAGACTACTACTTTATTCCCCAAAAGATACGACCTAAATTTCTGAAGCGCGAACACTATCGCAAGCAACTCCTTTTCGCTCGTAGTATAATTCATTTGCGCAGCGTCTAGCATCTTCGATGCATAAGAGATGACATGCGGCTCTCTCCCGATTCTTTGTCCCAAGACCGCCCCAACACTACGGTCAGAGGCATCACACATTATCTCAAATTGTAGGCTCCAATCGGGAGGTTGAATGATTGGCGCAGTGCACAACCTTTCCTTAAGCTCATCAAATGCTGCCTTGCATTTATCATCAACCATAAATGGTGTATCTTTTTGCAAGAGCAGGCAAAGAGGTTGTGCGATCTTGGAGAAGTCTCGGATAAACCTACGGTAAAAACCAGCATGTCCAAGAAAAGACCTCACATCTTTCATATTACGCGGATAAGAGAGAGTCTTGATGACATCAACCTTTGCTTTATCTGCCTCAAGTCCTCTTTGAGAACCAGGTTGTTTTCTTCACATCGGTCAAGGATTTGGTTGAGGTTCAAGAGACATTCTTCAAATGAATCTCCATAAACGGAGAACTCATCCACGAACACTTCGATAGAATTTGAGATATACTCGGAGAAGATGTGGAACATGCATCTCTGGAATGTACCAGGTGCATTGCAAAGACCGAAAGGCATGCGCTTATAAGCAAAAGTGCCATAAGGACAAGTGAAGGTTGTTTTTTCTTGATCCTCTTGCGCGATAGCTACTTGGAAGTAATCAGAGAAACCGTCAAAGAAACAGTAATATGGACATCCCGCCAATCTTTCAAGCATTTGATCAATGAATGTTAATGGGAAGTGGTCTTTCTTTGTAGCTTCATTTAGCTTACGGTAGTCTATACACATACGCCACCCAGTTTGGACTCGGGTGGGTACAGACTCACCGTCTTCATTTTCCACAAGTGTTATGCCGGCTTTCTTGGGTACACAATGAATCGGAGACATCCACTCTGACTCACCCATAGAATAGATAATGACGGCATCTAACAACTTCAGCAACTCCTTTTTTACGACCTCCATCATAGGAGGGTTTAGCCTTCTTTGTGGTTGACGTGACGGTTTTGCGTCATCTTCAAGCACGATGCGGTGCATGCATGTAGAGTGTGGAATTCCTGGCATGTCCGAAAGTGTCCAACCAATCGCCTTCTTGTGCATCTTCAGAAGGCTTACAAGTTTTTCCTCCTGTTCTAGCTTGAGAGAAGATGAGATGATAACGGGGAGGGTTTCATCTTCACCTAAGTGAGCATACTTTAGGTGGTCTGGAAGAGGTTTTAACTCGAGGGATGGCGCTTTTTCAGTAGAAGGTAACATGCGCTCCCTTGGAATAGTCAACTCACGTTGAAAGTCACTTGCATAATGTACACTCTTCGCAATTTGATCATCCAAGCACGGATTTTCCTTACTATCAATTATCTCATCAGGTTCTGCCACTATGAATTCGGTGATACACTCCTCTAAAAGTTCTTCTTCTTCATTTGTCAACTAGATGTAGGCTACAAAATCCTCAGGGTGTCTAATACGTTGAAAAGATGGAAGGTGATTATCTCTTTCGCAAACTCCATCGTGAGTGTCCTAGTGTGTACATCGATCTTTGTTCTTACTGTTTTAAGAAATGGCCGTCCAAGGATGAGAGGAGATGAATTCGACGAGAAGGATGTAATCTCGTCGGCTTGCAGAACATAGAAATCTGCTGGAAAGAGATAGCCGTTCACCTTAACTAAGACATCCTCAACAACTCCCGCTAAACTCGCGATGGATCGATCAGCTAGTTGTACCACTACTCGTGTGCTTTGCAGAGGTCCAATACCTGACTCAAGATAAGCCGAGTAGGGCATGACATTAATGGATGCGCCTAGATCTACCAAACACTCCCCAAAAGTTCGATTCCCGATAGTGCAAGGAATTGCAAACACTCCAGGATCCTTCTTGTTTTTCTGGGAGTTGTGCGCGCGAAGCAGCCGACACATTTACTCGCACAGTCTCATTCCCTCTCAGCTTATGCTTGTTAGTGCAAAGTTCCTTGATGAACTTCTCATAAAGAGGAATATCTCGAATGCAGTCGAGAAGGAGAATGTTAACCTCTACCTTTTTCAAGATTTCAAAGATGTCGCGGTCTGCGCCCAGGAAATGGTACAGTTTGTGACTTCTTCTTTTTCTCCTTATCCAAGTCCTTGGGTGTAATCACTTCATCCTCAACTTCTTTCTCATGTACCTCAACCTCCTTTCTTTTCTCAGAAACCTCCAACTCCCCCTCTTCTTCTATTTTCTTGTCTTGTTGTAGCACATTGCCACTGCGGGTTGTGACTGCATTCACATTTCTGCTTGTGCCCCCGTTTGTCGATTTAGGTTGAGATGGGAGCTTCCCTGAGCCTTGCTCCTTGATGGTGTTCACTTCTAAGGCTAGCTGGTTTACTATCACTTCAAGGTTTTTCATTTGTCTCCGGGATTCGTTCTGATCTTGCATTAGACTTCCTACCTCCTTCCTCACTTCGGATACTACACCATTTAGATTCTCGAGCATGCTTGAGAGGCTACCCACTGCGGAAAGTACAGATGCAGTGTCATTCTGCTTTGGTGCACCAGAAGAGGAAGAAGGTTGACCGGTTTGAGAAGAGTTCTGGTCTTAGCGCAATTGAGGTGGAACATAATTTGTCCCTTTTTGGTAGTAGCCACCACTCCCTTGATATTGGTTATTGTTGCTTCAGTTTTGTTGATGGGTTTTGGGTGGTGGCGGGTCCTCTCTCCATCTAAAACCCGGGTGGTCATTGTGCCAATGGTTGAAGTTTGAAAATTGGTTTGAGATTTATAGTTATTCGCGTAGTTCACGTTCTCTCCTTCAACCAGTCGAGGACAATTCTCTGATGTGTGGTCGCCGGGACCACACACTCCACACTTCTTTGTTTCGTTCTTCACACCAAAATTCTTGAGAGCCATTTCTAATTGCTTAGTTATTAGGTTGCTGATTGCTTCCATAGTCTCGGAACTGGTACTAGAAGCCAAGTTGACCTTCCGGGTTTTTGCGTCATATTGAGACGACGCAGCCATTTTTGAGATGGGAGATCTTGCTTCTGCCGCTGTTAGATGAAGAAGTGATCCGCCTGCAGCTGCACTCACGATGCTCTTCGTTTCGTACTTCATTCCTTCTACGAAGTTCCCGATGAGTTGTTGCTCGATGATGCCGTGTCCTCGACATTCTTCACATAACCTCACAAAGTGTTCGTAGTATTCGCTAAGAGTCTCGTCGGATGCTTGGACGATGCTGGTAATCTCCTTGCTCAGCTTCGAAGTAAGACTAGGGTTATGGTATCTTTTCATGAATTTGATACAGAGTTTCTCCCAGTTGTCGATCGGGTCCCCCTCCAAATGTCGCAGCCAATCCTTAGGTCCCTCACCCAGACAGTGAGAGAAAGATAACAATGCTATTATGTCCTTATTCTCATCATCATAGTTACTAGTGAAAGTAGGTATGTTGAATTTCATTTCTGTGATAAATTTCCTAGCATTTTCAGTTGGTCTACCATCAAATCTAGGTAGGTGATTTAACAAGTTATGTGTTAATTTAAAACCGGGCACTTGAGGTAAAACTATCTTAAACGGGCTTTCACCTAAGACTGGTGCCATCTACTCACCTAAAGTTTTCTCCCTAGTTTGATTTTGTTGATTTTTCAAACCCTGTAACATTTGGGCTAATAAATTCTGCATTTGAGGGTTTGCTAACATTTCATTCAACATATTCGGATTTGGATTATTATGAATATTATCAGGATTATTAGACATCTTTGATTTAGGGTTTATAGAATTAAAATTAATTAAGGGAAATGCAGAGATATCTAAAGAGCCTGGAAAGCGAGATGATGAGCTGCCTCCCTCTTTGAGATAATCTTCGTGCAATCCTCTTTCTCGAGCCATCTGTGTCCTCAAGCGTTTTTGAGTATCTGCTAGTACTTCTTCAAGAAATCCGGGAGTCAATGCTTCTTCTTCGCTACTAAATGACATAAACAGAACTAAACTCTTTTGCTAGTATTAAAGGGCCTAACCCCTTTAAAAATATAAGCCAAATTTAATTATTGTCTCCTCCCTGGAAACGGCGCCATTTTGATAAGCCCGCGAAATAGGTTGTTTTGTGTATTCTAATTAGCGGAATTATGCAAACAAAATTGTATTATTAACCCTTTCTTTTATTTAATTTCAGGTAATATAGAATAAGAAAGGGGTCGTGTCCACAGAGAGGAGAGAATTAATTCTGGATTTAATTGATAAAGGATAGACCAGGAAAACGTAGTTTCAATTTTATAATCTGTCTTTTTTTTTTTGAATAGGTCCCTGGTATTTTATGAAAATGTCTTTTTTGCTATGCATTTCCAAACAAAACAAATTTTAATATGAATCTTAGGGTTTTAGGGTATTTTAAAATTATTGGTGAACTTAAAATTCGGAAATACTGATCCAGGACGTCCCAAAAAGAAAAATTCCAGCAACAGTTTTAAAACATTTTTTTTTCTTTCTTGCAAATATGTCCCTAAACTTCTTTAAATCATAACTTTTTGATCCTTCATCTAAATATAGCAAATTTTATGTCTATTTTGACTGAACAAATATGAGGAATCCAAATATGAGATTAAAACAGAGAAAAGAAATCAAAAAGTTGCTGAATTTGTAAATTTTCAGTTCTGGTTGCAACTTAATATTTTGGATTTGTAAGGAAAATAAGAATTGAACAAAAATAAAATCACAAAATTGTTTTGAGATGTTTTTAGGACTTATATTAAGCGAAAAAATACAACAACAACACAATCGTCACATAAACTGAGAAAAATCAAGAAACTTCCCTAAAATCGAAACCTTTTTCCAATGACTTTTAATTCAGCAAAATAAGAATTATTCGATGAGAAGAACTTAACAATGACGCTTATTCAACCACTTAATAATCCTATTCAATTATTACAACTCAATCACTCAATAAATATTTAGATTAACACTAAAATTTCTCTAATTGATCGGAAAAGAGAAATTATAAAATTTCAACCTAAATTTAGAAGATGATGTTGCGGCAAGCGTGGCACAGTAAGTCGCTGCTCTTCCGCATCCTGCAGCAACCGATTTGAAGGTTCGAGATTCGCACGCCAAGAAACGTCGTTGGATGTGCAAGTCCATCGTCAAATTCTTTCAATTCGCGCCGTTCCGGAGCGATTGGGTCGTGTAGCACTATCAAGAGTTTTGGTGAATCTAACTGAACAAACAATTCCAAGATAATCGTTGGAAAAGCTTGTTCAATCGAATTTTCGGTTTAGGGTTTATTCCTCTCTTCTTCTCAAAATCCGGCCGAATTCGTGGAATTCATGGTTGTTTTTTTTCATCTCTCCCAGCGGCTAGGGTTCTTGGGAACTATATAGGGTCTCTTTGGAAATTTTCCCGCATAGAAATCCTTCGTTTTCTTCCAATTTCCAAGTTTGGGGTCGAATTTACCATTTTTGGCTGCTCAAAATGGGCTGAAGAACAGGAGAAACAGCAACCGTTCAATCAAAATCAGATTTTCCTGTGATTTAATTCGGACCGTTTGATTAGACTAACGGCTGATAAACGTCTACTTAACGGAGCGAGCGGTCCACTGATTTTGCGCGTCGGATCAATTTGCGGACGGTTCAGATCGGCTGGTCCGTTAAATATTTAACGGACCAAACGGCGGTCTCAGATTTTGGTTTTTCTGTGGCGTTCTCTCTGTGCGGCAGGTCAGTTCTGACCCGTGTAGCCTTCTTGTGTGGTATATCTATAAAAATCAGAGAAACATATATATTTTTAAGTGTAGATTTTTGCAGAATTGCTTTAGGGAGTTTTATAAATCCAACTTAAGCATGTAATATATTGCTGGAAATATAAAAATGCGTACTTCCATTTGGACTGATTATATTTATACTTTTGGGACTGATTATATATAAAATTATTCATATCTCATTTGATTGCAATATATTAATGAAAATCCCTGAAGGATTTAGAATGCCTGAAGCATTTCAAACTCTCGAGAGATTTAATCTATTAAATTACAAAGATCTTTGTACTAATTAATGCAATATTGAGATATGTGATAAAATTGCTATAACAAATGTTTGTTGAATGAATGTTATGTAATTGATCAAAATTACGTTTAGGATACCTTTTGAATGTTGATATATATATTGATGATTTAAAATCTTATGGTACTCTCGAAGAGCTCCAAAAGCTACCCTATTATTCAAAAGAATATAAGATTAAATTCTTTAAGGGATAAAATATTATCTTGAATTATAAATTGAATATTTCCCTGAAGGAGTCATTGTTTCATAATCCATCTATTATAATGATATAATGTGGAGAAATCGCTTTTGTTAAAATCATCAAGATAACTGGTTTGATTAACAATTGAAATAAAGGATGGTGAGTTATTTTCATGCATGCATGAGCATGATGATTGTGAAATGAATATTTAACGAATCTCCTCAAATAATGATCCAGCAGATCTCTTGTTAAGCATATATTATAGAGATTGAACTTTGTCATCTCACATATAGTTGCATATATGAGGGGGAGAAATAATACGCACTGCACTCTTTTTCCCTTGTCTACGGTTTTTGTCCCAATGAGTTTTCTTAGCAAGGTTTTTAACGAGGCTGTTTGTATGCGTAATATATAGAATGATAATGCACTTTTTTTCCTTCACTAGGATTTTTGCCCATAGGGTTTTACCTAGTAAGATTTTAACGAGGCATATTTAATAAATGAAATAATGAGAAATAATGATAATACGCGATGCACTCTTTTTTCCTTAGCCAAGGTTTTGTCCTATTAGGTTTTCCTTGTAAGGTTTTTAATGAGGCAGCTTCTAATGCGTATGAAATATGGACATCCAAGGGGGAGTGTTATGAATATAATTAATATGGATGTCCAATACTTAGCCCCTAAGAAAATATAAATTAGGCAATGTTTGTAAGAATGGAAGGAGTTGTGGCATGGTATTTACTATTGTATATTCTACTGTATTTAGGTTAGATTATTTCCTTTATTGTAATTCTAAAACAGGCAAGAGATTACTTAGCCAGCACTCACCCTCTACTTTATAAAGGGGGTAGTGGCTATTGTATTCTTAATCCACAATTCAATGAAATTCACTCTTTCCAATTCTCTCTTTTATTATTCTTTTGTTCTTTATTTTATAACACGTTATCAGAACGAATCGCTCTCGATACGTCTACAGATGTATATTTACTTCCGATGATGATATCATTATATAAATCTAAAGGTTCACTAACACAGACAAAGGTAAAGCGGAATTTGATATAAAGAGAAAATAAATATTTTTTTTATTTTCAATTTATTCTCTATTATTTATTTTGGTTTATTTTATTTCAAGATTTTGCAATTATTTTTTTTATTTATTTATTTTGATGCACCAGAAGTTGCAACTGTAATATTATATGACGCAACCTGAAGTTGCAAAATTATCACTCAACCAGGTGTTGAGAAATTACTAATAAACTAGAAGTTAGAATATTACAAATTGAAATTAAATTAAATATTCAACCCGAAGTTGAAACTTACAAATCAACCTAAAGTTGCAAGATTATTATGAGACTAGAAATTGAGAAATTATTAATCAACCCGAAGTTGAAGAATTACAAATCAACCTGAAGTTGAAAAATTAAGAATTATCCTGAAGTTGAACAATATAAACAACTTGAAGTTGTAAAGATTATAAATTAACTTGAAGTTATATTGAGACTATGAATATGAATATAAAGTTTGAATTGGCCACGATATTAATGAAGAAGACGTGTGCCTCACTGATTGTGGTATTATGCATACCATACCTAAAACTGAAACTATTTCTCTCACCTGACAATGAACAATGAGGAAATACCATTTCTGGTAGCTCTAATTCAATTGAAGGCTCCGGAAGAGCTAATATCAATGTACAAAAGGCGAAAAAAATACAATTATAAATATTATGTAATTTTTCCCTAGGTCTCTAAGAAATTTAAATTACCAAGATATATGCCGGAACATATATCATATGGAGACGGTGAGTGATTATTGAATATCTAAAAAATATTTCAGGAAAGATATGTATTTGAAAAATCCGGAGTTTTTCTACTAATTTGTATTATATGAGAATAATAATAAATGAACGAGAACTTTCACTCTTCCAATTTCTTTCTTTAATTTTTCCCCTTATTGTATTTTTTATTTATGTACCAGAAGTTACAATTATATTTATGCACCAGAAGCTGCAAAATTTATCACATTTATTTTAAGCACATTAATTTTTAAGTGCATTTATTTTTATGCACATTTATTTTTCTGTACATTTATTTTATGCACATTTACGTTTATTCATTAATGCACCTGTAGTTGCAACCAGATTTTTATTGATGCACCTGGAGTTGCAGCATTATTATTATTGATAACCTAAAGTTTCAATATTATTAATAATGAGAGATAAAGTTGCAATGCTACTTTTAATAAACGCACCCGGAGTTGCGTGATTATAAGTTAGTAAATATGTGAATTTGAAAATTTAAATTTTATGTGAAAAAAGTGAATGATAATCCATAGACAAAATATTATTTACTTATAATCGATTTTTTTTAATCTACGCAAAATAGTGAATTTTTATGAATCTCGTTACACCAATTCCTCCCAATTCCCTGAAGTGAATAATGCCACATATGGAATTCATTGTAGTAATAGTGGTTGTAAAATTGGACGAGGAGATGGCCAAAAGTCATAATAAGAGAACCGCGCAAATGAGTAAACCAAGAGTAAAATTAAAATGCTCGGTATTGATTGTATGTACCTGTTGTACATCAAAATATCTCGTTGAATTTAATCATGTTTCTTTAAGGAAATAAAAGGATAAAGGAAGACCAATTATGTTTATAACGAAGATCACTTCAATAAAGACTTAAACATGACTCACTTGGATGTGACATATTTTTTTTTGACCACATACTATATTTATTACTTTACATAATATATGTATACTCAGTAGATAGAGCAACTAAACATGATTGAGAACTCCAGAAGAGTCATTATTTTATTTTAAGAAATAAAATTCGTAATAGATATTGTTTTCATTACCTATCAGAATATATATTTGCTAATTCACAGATACACCAGACAATAATGAATAGATATATTGTATATCCTTATAAAAGAAATATGATCTACATAAGTAAATGCATATACTACAATGAACTAGAAGTTCACTAATTAGAATAGCAATTTTATGATTTTCGCATCGAACTAGAAGTTCATTAATTTAAAAAGCAACTTTATCATTAAACATGAACTAGAAGTTCATTTGAAAAGTAATTTTATGAATCAGGAGTTCACTAATTTGAATAGAACTTCCATGATTTATAATATCGGAGCACTAATTATGCAAATAATTATAGAAAATTTAAATGTGCATCAATTAAAGAACCAAAAGATTCTTTTATCAAATGAATTTTCATGTGCTGCATGATATCAAAGAAAATTAATCGTTAGACATCACAAACCAGGGTTGGGAATGAATCACCCAATTTCCTTGAGCGTATTCATCGAAATACATGTGGGTTTATTACTCTTTCATGTGGACCATCTAGATATTTTATGATATTAATAGATGCATCTATTAGATTGTCACATGCATGTTTATTATCATCTCGAAATATTTTATTTGCGAGATTGCTTGCTCAACTATTTCAAGTTAAAATAATAATTTTTGGATAGTACAATTATGACAACTTGTCTTGATGATGACCAAGTAGGTCACATCCCAAATATTCAATGACTATTGTACGCTGATCGAGATTATAATTGAGCATTAGTCCACGCACGCACTTAGAATGATCTAACATCATATCTTGTTAAGTGATTATAATTAATCATTGGCCCCTAATAATAAAATGAAAGCTCGTCTTTTGATTGAGGCCATGAAATGATATATGCTGCAGCACTAATTAGAGTAAAGCCAACATTTTAAAATAAGTACTCCCTATTATAATTTGTGACCGGCCTGCAGCCAAGAAATACTATTTAAAATCTTTTGGATGTGTAATATATGTTCTGGTAGCTCCACCGCAACGCAGAAAAATGGGTCACAAACAAAAGTCGGGCATATATGTTAAGTTAAATTACCCTGCATAATTTGATATCTTGAACTTTATTACATGAATTTATTCAATACATAATTTATTGATTTTAAATTTCATGTGACGAGTTTTCGATAATTATTTAATTTTGATATTGAATCTTATATATATATATTGTAAGTTAAAATGTAACTCATTTGTAAAATATAGCAAATCTGTTATCATATATATTAGTTCTTGCATAAAAGTAATCCGACAACATCTTAATTCGGATGGATATCCCTGGAGGATCATCCAAAAACATACCTGAAGTGTGTTAGATGTTTATAGACAAAATTTCAGAACAAAGAATTAAATGAATACCAAAGTGATTATTGTGAAACAAATCAAATATTAATGAATATGTTCAAGATATAATAGACAATGAAAGTCCTGAAGAACTTGATTAATAATTAATGATAACAATAGGGGGAGAGAAACAAGAGCTGGAAAACATAACTTATAACTTATATGGAATGCATCATTAATATCTATCACTTAGATCCTCTAACAAGTTAATATGAACTAGAAGTTCATAAATTTATTAATGTGAAATAATATGCAATTATATTATTTATATTGATGCAAAAATGATATTCCAGCATTTAGTGCTCATTGAGATATCCTTGGATAATCCTATGTTTGAGATATTCCAGGAGCATGATCGACCAATTGGTTCCAATAATAAAGATCCAAGGAAGAAGAAAAGAGTATGATAAGAAAGTTGGCTTGAAGTTATAAATACTTCAAAAGAAATAAATTCTTCTGAAAAGAATATTGATGATAAAAGAGTAGAAGACAATGACGAGCAAATTATCCCAGAAGAGGTTTAGGTATCTAACAATATTGAAAATAATGAGATCTCAATAAATTATGTCCCTACTATAATAAATATGAAACCGAAATAAAATTACGATTAATCAAAATTTATTTATGCAATTGGAATTGATTTATAAATGAAAAATGAGGATCTAGACTTAAAAATATTTGTATAGTGTCGACGGATAAAGAAGTATTGGCCAAATTGAAAGATGTGATTAAAGCATCATTATTTTCACGAGTGAAATATAAAATTGTGGACATGTACTCCAAACACCCGGCATTATATAACGGTAACTTATAAGCGAGTATAACTTATAAGTGGGTGTTTTAAGAATATGTAATGAATTGTGTTATGCACTTATAATTTTTTAATTTTGTCGTCCTTGGAGGACTCATTAACGTAGTAGCAAATTATTCATATCTCATTTGATTGCAATATATTAATGAAAATCCCTGAAGGATTTAGAATGCCTGAAGCATTTCAAACTCTCGAGAGATTTAATCTATTAAATTACAAAGATCTTTGTACTAATTAATGCAATATTGAGATATGTGATAAAATTGCTATAACAAATGTTTGTTGAATGAATGTTATGTAATTGATCAAAATTACGTTTAGGATACCTTTCGAATGTTGATATATATATTGATGATTTAAAATCTTATGGTACTCTCGAAGAGCTCCAAAAGCTACCCTATTATTCAAAAGAATATAAGATTAAATTCTTTAAGGGATAAAATATTATCTTGAATTATAAATTGAATATTTCCCTGAAGGAGTCATTGTTTTATAATCCATCTACTCTAATGATATAATGTGGAGAAATCGATTTTGTTAAAATCATCAAGATAACTGGTTTGATTAACAATTGAAATAAAGGATGGTGAGTTATTTTCATGCATGCATGAGCATGATGATTGTGAAATGAATATTTAACGAATCTCCTCAAATAATGATCCAGCAGATCTCTTCTTAAGCATATATTATAGAGATTGAACTTTGTCATCTCACATATAGTTGCATATATGAGGGGGAGAAATAATATGCACTGCACTCTTTTTCCCTTGTCTATGGTTTTTGTCCCAATGGGTTTTCTTAGCAAGGTTTTTAACGAGGCCGTTTTTATGCGTAATATATAGAATGATAATGCACTCTTTTTCCTTCACTAGGATTTTTGCCCATAGGGTTTTACCTAGTAAGGTTTTAACGAGGCATATTTAATAAATGAAATAATGAGAAATAATGATAATACGCGATGCACTCTTTTTTCCTTAGCCAAGGTTTTGTCCTATTAGGTTTTCCTTGTGAGGTTTTTAATGAGGCAGCTTCTAATGCGTATGAAATATGGACATCCAAGGGGGAGTGTTATGAATATAATTAATATGGATGTCCAATACTTAGCCCCTAAGAAAAGATAAATTAGGCAATGTTTGTAAGAATGGAAGGAGTTGTGGCATGGTATTTACTATTGTATATTCTACTGTATTTAGGTTAGATTATTTCCTTTATTGTAATTCTAAATCAGGCAAGAGATTTCTTAGCCAACACTCACCCTCTACTTTATAAAGGGGGTAGTGGCTATTGTATTCTTAATCCACAATTCAATGAAATTCACTCCTTCCAATTCTTACAAACATTGCCTAATTTATCTTTTCTTAGGGGCTAAGTATTGGACATCCATATTAATTATATTCATAACAATATATTTTTAATTGCAGATTTTTGCAGAATTATTTTAGGGAGTTTTATAAATCCAACTTAAGCATGTAGTATATTGCTGGAAATATAAAAATGAGTACTTCCATTTGGACTGATTATATTTATACTTTTGGGGCTTCTAAAATTGCCAAAGAATTAAATTTGATTTCTTTCCAAAAATCATTTTTATAGTTATAATTCAAAACATGCTTAAAACCATATTTTTAGCCATAAATTATATTTTAGCTCCATTTTTGCCCTTTTAATCAAATACATAATATTTTGAACCCTTTTATGTTATTTTTATATTTATTATTGCATTATTAAGCCTAAAATACGTGTATAAAAATACACACATCAGTTGTCAGACTGCTCATTTTGGTCGTTCCACGGTGGATCCACCGTGGTGCTTACCTCATTTAGAATTGAAGAAAGACATGACCGAAGCTCATGATTTTCCGGCAAGGTCAAGTAGTTCTTTAGCCAAACAGGATTGACAACTATGTTCTGTCTCGCCGGACCGAACTCCCTTTCCTCTGAGGTAGTCGGAGAGACGTCACTAGACCAGTCTCTCATGGTGATTGATTGATAGGCCGGCGAAGGGAGACCTGGACCATCGTCATCCATTTACTTGTCGATGAGCTCATCGATGTACTTTTGAGCCGGCGTCGGGTCCGGCGGGATGTAGAACCGTAGTGGTTCATTGGCCCTACTAAGAACTTGAAGTGGTGCTATTACCTTGAGTCCGCCATTGATAATTTCGAGTTCAGGTCCTATCTTGGACAGGTCGGCAGTTGCAACCACGATTATCAAGCTCTCAAGAGACTCCCTATTCTCTAGCGGACCATGGTTCAAAAGAAACCCAAAAGAGCTAGTTAACGTTGTCAATTGATCAGTGGACCACCATTGGTGAGGAAGCTCCGAAATTGAGAGCCACACCCGATAAGGGAGTTCTATGACCTCTGTCCCTATGGATATCTTCCAAGCATAACATATAAATCTTGCTCTTCTCATTGGTTCGAGGAATTCTGATCTATTCACATCATTCGGCAGATAGAGGAGATATCTGTTTCTTTTCCAATATACTAATTCAAAATTAGTACTCCAGGTGCGACATTTTCTTAACAGAATATTAATGGCATGTAGGTTGTGGTTCGGGACAAACCTTGCATCCAACACCACGACTGTCTGGCCCCTTATAATTTCAGATTGCTGCACTGCATTTTTTTAAAATAAACCGTGTTTAAGGCAGGCCTATCTTTAGGTAAACTTGCCTCTCCCAATTCACCTCTAGGGGTTAAGGAATTGTATTCAGTGAAGGTTGTTGGTTCATGGGAATTTTTGTGTTGCAGAACCTTCTCTGTTTCATGGGTTTGTTTCTTTGCCGGAGCATACTGCCTAGGTGGTGGTGCTTGATGTGAGGGTTGGGACTTGGGTTGTGAGGGACAAAATTTTGCTGTATGGCCTGGTTTATGACAGCGAACGCAACAACGAGGCTTGCGACAAATTTCAGTTGGGTGACCGAATTCAAGGCACTTCAGACATTTTCCTTGCCAATCCGGATGGTTTGGATTAGGCGGCCAGCAAAGGCGCCTCCTTGTTACGAAAGTGGTAGAGTGAGTGTTAGGAGAGAAGTTTTTCCTTTTCCTTGATTTTTTCAGGCTCAGAGTGAGAAGAAACATATTTTTATATTTCTTCATTTGCTCTGTTCGTAAAATGAGTTGTTGGAATATTTTCAATAGGTGTAGCCCTCCTATTATTATTACCAATCACTAACTTTTCCACATGGGAGCTACCCTTATTAGCCACAATGGCATAAGAAGCTTTTCCTTTTCCTTTTGTGTCATTATTTCCTTGGAACATAGGTTCCTTGCCTGGTCTTCTGTTGGGAAGATAGTGACTTGATATGGGTTTTATCATATGATGATTGTTGTTTGGTGAAGAAGGGGGGCGCTGGTTAGTAGCTAGTGGGAAAAACATGTTTTTTCTGTTGTAACCATTGACAGGGATAGACCTAGGGAGTAGGGGAGGCAAAAGAGAAGGCCTTAATGATTTGAATGTGGTGAAGGGTATAAAAGAGGGGGCTGATTTTGTTTGTATTCTAAACCAACCATTTACTTCTGAAATCGCCCTTTTTTTTTCTCTCTTCCCATCTTCTTGATATACGATAATTTTAAAAAACTTAAGATAATGATAAGTCTATTAAATATAATGTTTTATTATTTTCCTACAATATTTGTTTTAAGATAATAGAAAAATCTCTTATATATGATAGTTTATCCACCAAGTATATTTGTTCACACATTATAGATATCAGATACGATTTGATTTATGAAATATCAGCGTAAGATATCATACATCCATGCAAAACTACAATAACAATGAAACTTACGGGTATAAAATCAGGTCATTTCTACAAATCTCAAACCATTCATTTCAACTCAGCAAATGACCTGGACAAACCAGCACCATCTGTAACACTCGGACCAGCAACCATACCAGCAGTACCAGTCGGTACAACCGCCACCTCACAAGTTGACTCAATTTGACCAGTTTGACTTTCTGTAGAATCAGCATTAGTATTTATCAGTAGGTTGGGAAGAACTTTATACTGCATCAACTAGGTTTCATTGGCGGTTAATTTTGTTATTGTACTAACTACTAACTGAGATTTTACTTTTATAAGTCATTCTTTAATCTTTTTATATGTATGTTATTTGTATGTTGCGGGAATTGTACTGGTGAAATTGTACTCTCCAGTTTGTAGTGTTTTCTGAGACTTTTCTTTTTAGCATTATTTTTAGAAATAATTCAGCAAATAGCACTGTTACGGAAAAAATTAACTAACTAGAACTACCGCCATCCATACTGGCGATGGAGACGTTCTACCGCCACTCCCACTGGCGGTAGTGCCTAATTTACATGTTTTCCCGTCTGTGGCCTTAAACAGGTTAATTAGATACAAATTATCCTCTACCGCCAGACCATTTGGCGGTATTGACAATGTTATAATTTTTTCTGATCCAATTGGGTATCAAACCCGTTATGAGAGGGGGAAAAATGAAAAAATACATCTACCGCCAGGCTCTCTGGCGGTAGTGGCAATATTATAATTTTTTCTGATCCAATCGGGTATGGAACCCGTTAAGAAAAAAAAATACCTCTACCGCCAGACAGCACTCCCTGGACGGTAGAGATGGGAAAAATGGCACAGAACAGATCAATTCTCGTATATTATGATGGTCGGGTTGTTCATCTATCGAACGGAATAAACTATGACCCACCTGAACCATCTTATATACCAGAAAATACGAATGTAAATAGAGATTATTACGAATTGTGTAACGAGGTTTGTGAGGATATCGGTTGGTCCTATAGTGATGAACTTATAATCCGAAGTAGATTTCCTTCCGTTCAATGTGACAACGGGTTAAATTATAGGTTAGTGAAAATTACGAACGATACACAAATGGATTAAATTTGCGGAACACGTTACGAGGGTTGGGGTTGAATTAGAAATATATGTTGATCGCGTCCAGAATAAACAATCACATGTAGGAACTAGTAGTAGATCGAATGTAGTTTCAAATGCAAACGAAAATGAATTGGACGAGGATGGAAATGAATGTGAGAATGAAGACATTTTTGCGGCATTTGATATGGCCCGAGTGAGTAATAATATTCTTCCAGAAATAGATGAAGAAGAAAATGAATTGGATGAGGAACCGGAAATGGGGTCAGAGGACGAAGAGGAAGAGGAAATTTATACGAAGAAGAAAGGGTAGCGCGATTCCGATATACGGAAATGGGTGAAATGGTTAGTATAGGGACTTTTGACGATCCGCCGGCAGCGGAGTTCAAAGATAGTTCAATGTGGGAATATGCAATAAATGATGTTGTGTCAGGTAGGCGTATAAGGGGCATACATTCGAAATATTGTATAAGGGGCATACATTCGAAACAAAATTAGAACTACAATCGGTTGTAAGAGCATACAATGTCAAGCATTACCGAGAAATAATAGTTGACCACTCAAGCAAAAAGAGATACATTGTAGTTTGCAAGCTTAAAGATGAAGGTACAGGATGTAGTTGGAGGATGGATGGTTCGATTAATAAGAAAAATGAATTATGGGAGATTAAAACATTTAAACAACCACACGTGTGTACTAATCAGACTTCTCGAAAAGACCACAAACAGTTAACGAGTGCGCTTGTTAGGAGATTAATTCTAGATATAGTTAGAGCGGGTTTAGAAATTAAACTTGTAACCATAATAGAAGCAGTTAACCCGAAGGTTGAATATACCATTTCATATTGGAAAGCGTGGAAAGCGAAGCAACATGCGATTCGATTCTTATTCGGGGGTTGGAGGGAGGCATATAATTTGCTTCCCGAATTGATGGCGGCAATATCATCAGCAAATCCTGGTACACTATATTTTTTTAGAACGGGAGATCCAAATAGTGCGGGTGAGCTCGAGTTCGAAGGTCTTTTCTGGGTATTTGGTCCATCACTCCACAGTTTTCAATGGTGCAAACCAGTCATAACAGGAGATGGAACATTTCTAACCGGAAAGTACCAAGGATGTTTGCTGACGGTAAGTTGTAGAGATGCAAATGGTCAATTATATCCTCTAGCTTTTGCGTTAGTTGAGAGAGAGAAGAAAGAGACATGGGAGTGGCTTTTTGATTATTTGCGAAATATAATCGGAAATCAAAATAGTTATTGTGTTATTTCGGATAGGCATCCTGGTATAATTAGCGCAATGAGAGGTGATAGATGGAAGCCCCCTTACGGTTTTCATCGTTATTGCATGCGGCATCTCGAAGCAAATTTCAGTAGCCACGCGATGAACAAAACAGTGATTCCGTTGGTGCCAAGATTAGTATGTGCGCACAATAAATATAAATTCAAAAAAATTTGGGAAAAAATGGAAACGAAGTATCCTGAGAGGACTGAATAGTTATCGAGAGTACCTAAAGCAAATTGGACGCTCTCGCATGATAATAATGGTCGTCGGTGGGGCCTAACCTCACACACCCTTCTCTCATCTTTAAACCATTGTAAATACCATTAAGTTCTTCTTCCTCTTCCTTTTTCTCCATGGATGTCCTTCTTTAAGGTTGTCCCAAAATCCTAATTTTCTATTGGTGCCTTGAGACAAAAGGGAGCCAAACTTCAAGAGAAATTCTTGTTCTAGAAGGAGCGAGCATTGAAGGAAGATTCAAATCGACCAAGGAGGCTCTAGCTTGCATCTCCATTTGTGGTTTGATTTATTTTTATTTTATTTTATTTTTTTTCCTTAATTTTTCTCTCTTTTGTTGAATTAATAATTTGTCAAGCATGTGTGTAAATTGTGTTCGTGTGCGCATGCTTGAGTAGTTTGGTGTAGGGAAAGACTTTTTGTATAATTTGTGATGAAATCTTGTGCTAAATTTGAGCATTTTTTTTGGTTTAAGAAGATTAGCTTAAGAACACTTAAAACTGTTGAGTTAAATTATTTGGAAGAATATATTTGATTCAAAACTTGAATATTAGATTACTCCTAATTAGAAGATTAGTTTTGATTTAAATTGTGACGTGTTTAGGAGCTATTTAATCATTTGAACACTTGGAAGAGATTTTTGTGATTAAGTTAGGTTTTAAATCGAGTTTATGTAAAGACTTGAAAATGAAAGTTTTTAAGTTCAACCTAATCTTGATTTATTAATTGATTAATTTTTAGAAGGAAATTAGTTAAGCCTTGCTTCTAGAACTATTAAAATTTTTATCTTGTGTGATTATGATTTACAAATTATACAAATTGTTATAATTTCCCTATCTTTTGTTAACTCTTAAAATAAAACAAAAAAATATATTATTCCTTCTTTTATTATTTTATCGTACATGTTCATCTCTTAAGCAACTTCATTATACACACTTTTTAAATCATAACCCTTGGAATTTGCATAAACACCTTAGCACTTGAGAATTGATTTGCAGACCTATTTTACTTAAGGCCAGTCTCCTTGTGTTCGACCCCTAAAACTCAATACCACATATACACTGAATATTGAAATTAGGGAAAATATAAATTATTTTGTTAACACGTGATTACACCACGACACATTTTCACGAAGTTACAATTAATGTAATTAAATAATATACCAATAAATATGAAAAAAAATACCTCTAATTTCAATTGCAAAAAATTAGCAATTCCTTCTCTTTCTCCTTCCTCTCCTTCTACAAACAAATCAACAAAAAAAAAAATTCTTACTAAAGAACTCAAAACAAAAAATCCTAATTAAAAACTCAAAATCAAACTAATTCTAAGCAATTTGAAGCAATCTATGTAAAGAAATATAACTAATTTTAACAAATCTAAACTTATTTCATACTAATTTCTATCAATTTAAACAAATAATCCTAAACCCTAAACTCAAAAATAAACTAAAATATCTAATGTTTTCTTGAATTTCCTCTATTTTCTTCTTTCAACTTTCTAATTCTCGAATATTTTCAATGCAATTTCCACAAATTTTCTTCTATTTTCGGCTGGAAATTTGCTCTTTTTTTTGGTTTTTTTCTTCGGTTGTTTGGGGGAGAAATGGGGGGAGAGAGAGAGGGGTCGGGTGGATTTTGAGGTGGGGTGAAGCCTCTATCGCCAGGGGGCCTGGCGGTAGAAGCTAAAATATTTTTTTCTGCCCCAACTCTACCGCCAGATAGCCTGGCGGTAGAGGTATTTTTCATTTTTTTTAACGGGTTTGATACCCGATTGGATCAAAAAAATTACAATAATACCACTACCGCCAGATGGCCTGGCGGTAGAGGTATTTTTCATTTTTTGTAACGGGTTTGATACCCGATTGGATCAGAAAAAAATTACAACAATGCCACTACCGCCAGATGGCCTGGCGGTAAAGGCTAATTTGTATCTAATTACCCTGTTTAAGGCCGCTGACGGGGAAATTTTGAAAATTAGGCACTACCGCCACTAGTGTTGGCGGTAGGAGGTCTCTACCGCCACCACAGATGGCGGTAGTGCTAGTTAGCTAATTTTTTCCAAACCTGTGCTATTTGCTGAATTATTTTCCGAAATAATGCTAAAAAAAAAGTCATTTTTTGAAGTGTATTATACTATTAATAGCATTTGTTGTCATATCTAGCTAATTGTCACATTCTGAGGTTTTGATTGGAGATTTGGAGCTGTGGTAGTCAAAGCAATATAACATACTGCTGTGTTTTTTGATTAAAAAAATCCTTATATTTTTAGATTTTTTATTTGATGTTCATAAAGTAAATTAAATGTTTACCCCTTTATGTGTTAATTTTGTTATTTCATCCAATTAATGTTATAAATGGATCAAAATACGTTAAATTTTATTTATATTTTTGTTTTCTAGAACAAAAAACTCTAAAAACAGTAAAAATACAATTTTAATAAAATCATAATAAATAAAAGAAAACAATATTTCATTTAAAATTTAATAATATTTTTATAAAAACAAAAAAAAGGAAAAATTAAGTAATTCTGACTAGTTCCCCTTAGGCAAAATCGATATACGAAAGTACTTCCAAGTAAATATTAGTTAGCGGTCAGTTTTCACAACATTCGTACAGTCTAACATAGAACAAAAACTGAAGCTCACATAATACCACACAAGAGAAAGAATCAAGAGATCCGAACGCTAACTGCCTCCCGCTTCTTATTCCTCCACCTCCTCCTCTCCTCAATCAGTTTCCATCTCTCTCAAGCTCCCGCATTCTCTGCTCTCATCTGCTCTCTCTCTCTCTCTCTCTCTCTCTCTCTCTCTCAAGATATATATATATATCTTCCCAGTCTTTCTTTGATCATCTTTTGCTGTTAGAATGTCTTCGCTCTCAATTTCCGACCACTTTACCACGGCGGCCTTGGTGCCGGAGAGTTGGAGACCGGTGGAGGACGGTAGTTCCGTCAGTGCATTCATGCCATCTCAGTAGGTGCGCACCTTCTTCCGTCCCGTCGTGGCTGAGTTCAGAGATCCGATGATGCAACACCCGCCATTCCGGTGAGTTCTGATCAGCGCCATGCACACATTCAGGGCCGGCCCAGTGGCAAGCCCAGCTAGCCCGTAGGCTAGGGCAGTTATCTGGGCCGGGACAACCAATATTTATAAATATTTATATAGTTCTAAAGCCGATAAAAATTTAATAAGACTTCTTTAGAACGGTGGCTACAGAGCATTCTACGATGGCCCATTCTAATTTTTCTGGCTCATTTGAAAGCACCTAAAACGATTATAAAAAACCATAGCTCCTTTGCTCTCTCTTTTGAAGTGTACTGGACATATCTGCATTTAAAAATAGTGCATATTTTTTCTTTCTCATCCATTTCAGAACTTGACCGTAGAATATTGTGACTTCACCTTGCTCAATTTTAATGGTGATGAATGCGATATTTAAATTTACTTCTCTTCGGACGGCGAAAATCTATTTCTGCATTGACAGTTTCACCTTTTGAGTCACGCCCCTTTCTCTCTTTGCTCTCCCGCGTCATCTCCCTTCTTTACCTCATCCCTGTCTATCCCACTCGCTTAGCACTTTATCTCCTCTAAATGACGATTGCAATCTAGGGTACTTTTCTCATTCTGAAGAATCAACCTGCCAGATAACTGTGTTCATTAGCCTCCATGCTGTTCTTATTTTCTTCTCTAGTTTTGATTTTCATTATCTTTCAATTTCTTCCATTTTATTCATCAAGCTTACCTTGTCTCTATTATGTGGTTGGATTAGAAGAAAATTAATTTTTGTTTTCTTTTTGTTATTTGTAGGTTGTCAATTTAATCTATCTATTTTTGATTTGTTGTTCTTCAGTCCTACTATGAGATTCATTCCCCAATAAGCATATCTGTTCAATTAGGATTTGATTTGGTTCAGTTCATTGTTCTTTTCAGAAACTTCATTTTTATGTGATTTTTCTACTTTGTATAGAGTATTAGGATAATGCGGACTAGTACTAGCTTTATTTCTGGATTTCTTTTATTCTAGTTCAAGTTCATTTGATAATTACAATGTGATTTATAGAGCTCTGTCAAATTCATGTGCTCACTGATTCTATTAGGTTCCGATTTTATTTGGTAGATTGTATACTTATTTTACTTATTTTTTCCTTGCATAACAATTATATTTGTATAACATAACCCAACTGGTATTGTAATTAACATGGAAATCTTCATTACTTTTGGTTATTTGCTTTATAGATGCTAAAAATTATAATCTTGTTCTTAATTTGTTTGTCTCGTGTTTTTTGATTTGATAATCAGAGCAACCATGAAGAGAATATCTTGGTGTCGGGCTAGGGCAACCAGATTGTCCAGGCCGGCCCTGCACACATTTCGCAATCCATGCTCCGCCCTATCTCTGCTGCTCCGACCGGCCATTTGGTGCATCAAGCCAGTGTGTGATGTCATCATCGGTGCGTTTAAGATGGCTCTAGCTCTTGCCATCCCATCTCACGGTCCTGCAGTGAGTGGAGAAGGAGAAGGAGAAAGGGGCAGCGGAGGAAAGTTGCTCCATAAACCGGCAAGAATGGCTGTAGGCCCGTATCTCCGTCCGTGGATTAGGAGATTCTGCTCTCAGAACGATAAGCAAGTGGATTCAAAAGGTAATGTTTCTTAATTTGTTCAATTTAAGAAGCATAATTTCTTGATTTCGTATTTTCTTCTATGATAAAACTCCATATCACTGCTCTGTTCTCCCCTTTTTGTTCACTTTGTATAAGAGATGGAATTCTTCCTCAATTCACTCAAAAAAAAAATGATGGAATTCAGGAAGGTTTCGAATATTTTCTTTGTTGAATAAATTTAGAAACTGATTTTTTTTTTTTTTTAATTAATTGGAGTAGACTCTTTGCTCATATATGTAAGTTTCATCACAATCATTTGAAGCAAAAAAAAAAATTACAAATTTTAAAACGACAACTAAAACAAATAACCAAAAATTGAAAACAAAAGGAGACGAAAAAAGGAAAAGAAAGGAAGGAAAAAATAGTACGATACTATACGGGAACCCAATTCCAGAAAGAAAAATTATTAACTGCCTCTCTATTTCTCCACCACCCTTCGATGATGTCATGTTTGCTTTTTGATGGTAATTTTGCCTCTATAGAATATGAATTTTGTTTCATCAAACGACTAGCTGTATTATCATCGACTGGACATTGAATTTGCACACAACCCGAGGCAGATGATGGTATTTTATTGGTAATTTTGCCACAATTTTTTTTCAAAATTTGATTTTTATTGGGAAAGTATTGTTCCTTTTTACCTTTACAGGAGGGGTATTTTTGGAAATTTTTCATACATCATATAAGTTGGAATATATTATTAATCTTGCATGATAAAATTATGCAAATGCAAATAAATTTTAGAAGTTTGTTTTGTACAAAGAATTTCTTTATATTCCAAGTCTACCTTTTGTCAGAAAAAAAAATTGGGAAACTTAATTATGAAATTCCAATTCTGTCATCATGTCCATCTATTCCAAAATTGATTTTGAGACTCCAAAAAATCTGACTTGATATTATTTCCTTAATTAAAGAAACCCTATATTTTCTGTACGCTTTCAATCTGGCCAAAACCCCTATATAAGAATACATGTGTGGCGGCCCCTTTGGGCTCCTCCAAAATTTCTGCGCCGCAACATATTCTTTCTCTGTTTCTCTCTAGAGCACGGTCATGACAAGAAGAAATTTGGTCCTTGTTCCTTGAGTCTCATCTACCTATATAACAAAGCATAAGGTTAGGCTTCACTCCATTTCTTTAATTTATCAGAAAGTCACTGCCATCCAAACTTTTAGGACTTTTTTTTTTCTAGCATTCGGATTGGAAAAATTTGAACAAATAGCATTGGTTTTGCAAATATTGGGTATCTAGCACTACCGCCAGCTTCTCTGGCAGTAGAGACTCACTACCGCCAGATATTCTGGCGGTAGAAGCTATTTTTTATTTTTTTTCCATCACCGGACAAAAACAGATTAATTAGGAAAGAATTAGTGTCTACCGCCAGCTATTCTGGCGGTAGATGTGCAAAAAAATATTTTTTCTGATTTCAAAATTTATACCCGTTTTAGCTAGGAAATTAACGGAAAAAATTAAAAATTCATGTCTAGCGCCAAATATTATGGCGATAGTGGCAATTTTATGATTTTTTATACAAGCCCGCTATCAAACCCATTAACGAATTAAAAAAAATTACTTCTACCGCCAGATATACTAGCGGTAGAAGCTTTTACCCCTTGACTTGCGCGAAAAAAAAATCCGCATGTCTACCGCCAGGCGCTAGACGTATAAAATAAAATCCACACTTCTACCGGCAGAAATTCTGGCAGTAGAAGATTCTACCGCCAGATAGACGTAAAAAAAAATTACTTCTACCGCCAGAATTTATGACGGTAGAAGCTCTACCGCCAGAAATTTTGGCGGTAGAAGACCGCAATTATTCCCTGGACAACGGGTCGGAAAACCATAAATTCTGACTCTATCGCCAGGATTTTTGGCGGTACTGACTCTACCGCCAGGATTCCTGGCGGTATAAATGTGTTTTCTTAGTATAAAAGCGAGGATTCTCTCTCTCCCACCCATTCTAACCTAAACGGCGCCCCAAAAAAAACCCAATTTTGAGCGATTTTAAGGTGATTTTGAGCCCAAAAAAAAGGGAAATTAAAGAAAAAAGAAGAGAGTTAAAGAAAAGGAAGGCGAAAATAGGTAATTTATTATAGATTATTTTCAAAATTTTAATAGTGATTTGTATTTTTAAGAAATTTGTTATTGATTTATGAAATATGGTTGAAATTAGGAAGAAGAAATAGTAAATTCTTGAAAGCAAATGGCACAAAATGGACCAATTCTTGTATCTTACGATGGTCGGATTGTAGCATTATCCAACGGAATCAAGTACGATCCGTCTGAACCGGCTTGTATCCCAGAAAATACAATTGTGAATAGAGATTATTACGAATTGTGTAACGAAATTCTTGAGAATATCGGCTGGTTGTATAGTGATGATCTTATAATCCGAGGTAGGTTTTCTTCCGTTCAACGTGACAATATATTAAATTATAGGTTATTAAAAATAACCAATGATGCGCAATGGGTTAAATTTGCGGAGCACATCAGAAGGATTGGGGTGGAATTAGAAATATATGTTAACCGTGTTCAAAGTAAACAATCTCAAATAGGAATAAGTAGTAGATCTAATATTATTCCAGATACAGACGAGCCTGAGATATTTGAACCCGTACATAATGAAACAGATAATGAAGATGGGGATGAGGATGAGGATGCATTTGCGACATTTGATATGGCACGTGTGCGTAGTAATGTACTTCCGGAAACAAAACATGATGAAAATGAATTAGACAAGAAACCAGCAATGGGATTAGAGGATGAGGAAGAAATTATGAAGATAACGAAGAAGAAAGCTATCAGACACGATTTGAATATACGGAAAATGGTGAAATGGTTATTGTAGGGACTTTCGGCGATCCACTGGCGGCGGAGTTCGAAGATAGTTCAATGTGGGAAATTTCAAAAAATGATGTTGTATCAGGTAAGCGCATGAATGAAAAAGATGATGAAATCTTGTATAAAGGGCCTACATTTGAAACGAAATCAGAGCTTCAATGGGCCGTTAGAGCAAATAGTGTCAAGCATCACCGAGAAATAGAAGTGGATCACTCAAAAAAAAGTCGGTACATTGTGGTATGCAGGCTTAAAGAGGAAGGTAGAAGATGTAAATGGAGGATGCACACTTCGGTTAATAAAAAAACTAAATTATGGGAGATTAAAACATTAAAACAACCACATGTATGTATTAATGAGACACCTAAAAAAGATCACAAACAGTTAACGAGTGCGTTTGTTGGGGGACTAATTCTAAATATCGTTAGAGGTGATTTAGAAATTAAACATGTAACCATAATAGAAGCCATTAAATTGAATGCTGAATATATACCATATCGTATTGGAAGGCTTGGCACGCAAAACAACACGCACTTCGATTCTTATTTGGAGGTTGGAGGGAGGCATATAACTTGCTTCCTGAATTAATGGCGGCAATATCATCTACGAATCCTGGTACTCTGTATTTTCTTAAAACTGGTGATCAAAATAGTGATGGTGAGTTCGAGTTCGAAGGACTTTTTTGGTCATTTGGTCCATCACTCTACGGTTTTCAGTTCTGCAAGCCCATCATAACAGTAGACAGAACATTTCTAACCGGAAAATATCAAGGATGCTTACTGATGGCGATTGGTAATGACGCAAATGGTCAATTATATCATCTAGCTTTTGCGTTAGTTGAGAGAGAGAAAAAAGAGACATGGGAGTGGTTTTTTGATTGTTTACGACGTGTCCTCGGTAATCAAACTAGTTATTGTATTATTTCGGATAGACATGCTGGCATAATTTCTTGCAATGAGAGATGAGAAATGGAAGCTGCCTTACGGTTATCATCGTTATTGCATGCGGCATCTTGAATCAAATTTAAGTAGTTATTCGACAGACAAAATAGTGGTTCCAATGGTTCCAAGATTAGTATGCGCGCATAACAAGTATAAATTTCAAAAAAAATTGGGAAAAAATGGAAAAAAATATAAAAATAGGACCGAATGGTTACCGAAAGTCACTAAACCAAATTGGACGCTCTCGTACGATACGGAAGGTCGTCGGTGGGGCATAACAACTAGTAATAATGCCAAAGTGATGAATTATGTTTTGAAAGGTATAAGAAAGCTGCTTGTTATGGAAATTGTTATGGAGACATTTCACATGCTAAATTGTTATCACGTAAGTTATCGGACGGCTACTGAAATTAGGGAATTGCCGTGGTCAGATTTAGTGATGGAAAAAATGGAACGGAGAAGAAATAAGGCTGCTACGCATGAGGTGACTTGCTACAATTTTAACGAATGTGTTTATCAGGTGATTACGCGACCTCGGCGTAAGACGAGTGGTATCGAAATTCTGGGAAAGACCTGGCAGGTGAACTTCAATGAAGATAAATGGGAGTGTTAGAAACCGATGATATATCACTATCCGTGTTCGCACGTCATAGCGGTTTGCATTCACAAAGTTGTATCGTCCGAGATATTCATTCATCCGTGCTATTCCTTGGAACTTTATAATATTTAAAAACTTACAGTCTATTATTTTATTTTTATTTAGAACTTTATAATATTTAAGAACTTGCAGTCTGTTATTTTATTTTGTTTACAACTTTATAATATTTAAGAACTTGTAATTTGTTGATTTAGTTTTGTTTAGAACTTTGTAATATTTAACCAAACATAACATAAAAATAATACATATAATCTAACCAAACATAACATAAATAATCCAAATAACAACGGTCCATACAACATAACACCTCCAACGTTAATTCAAACCAAATCATAATCCAAACTAAATCATAATCCAAACCATATTAAACTAAAACTAACGAGCATCGCGGCTCTTACGACGGCAAGCACCACTGCCGGCACCCCGTCCCGCACTGCGATCGACACCACGGCCCCCGATCACGCCCCGCAGCACGGCCCGCTTCCACGTCCTAGCTCAGCCTGCGTTCCGCCCCGTCCTCTACCATGTCCCCTGCCCCGACCTGACTGGTTATGCTCCTGGGTAAGCTGGCTGACGCCTACGCCAAATTCATCGTTGTCATCATCATCGTCGTCATCATCTTCTTCTTCGGCGGGTTGGTCGAGATAGTGCCATGGAAGTCCGGAGGGAAATTCATTAGCCCCGACATATCCTGTCTTCATGCACCCTAACATATCCCGCATGACAGCTCTAATCTTTTTCCCGCTCCATTTTTTCGAACGGATTTTAACCCCATCTTGCAGGCCTTTTTAAAACTTTCCATCTTAAAATAAATAAAAAATATTATATTATAATTAAAAAAATATAAACATATTAAATTTATTTAACATAAAAAATAACATAACATTACAGATTTTCTTTTGTCCGAAATAATCAGGCAATACGAGGACGAACCATGCGAGATGGTGGACTGTACAAATCTCATGGACTCGTTTCCGTACCAATTCATGTAATCCAAATGTTTTGCCAGATTGTACGACCTTCTCTTCAATTTATGCTCATTATGCAACTAATAGTCCCATCTACCATAATTCCACTCCTCAATATATCACTCGTGATCGGTAGACCAATCACCCCCGCGGTTATGAATCATCTTTTGCAATATCTTATTGTACATACACCTTTCTTGTGGGGCTATTTTCTGATGAAGCCCAAACTGTTGCATCACTCTTTGAGGCCGATAATCCTCGACGATCCACAAATAAATCAATTTTGCCCGAATAAGCGTCGAGTCTCTTTCAAGACCGCAAATCGGTGGGAGTCTCTCGCGGTACAGGTCGTATGGTGTCCACTCAATCTGAGATTCATGAAGATTGCCCAGCTGATCTCGATTTCCCAATAAATGAGTGCATCCGTGTTTCTCTCTTATAACGGGACCAATCCAAATAAACCCATCATTTTCATTCTCATCCGGATCCTCGTACTTTTGTAAATTATTCGGGCCCATACCATGTGTCAGTTCCGGTTGTCCGAAGTTAAAATGCATCCACGCCCACAACTGAAGCAACATAACACAACCTCCCATATTCTTCTTCCCAATTTATGTGCTCTTGCACAACTCCCTGTACAAATACGCTAATACTGCACTACCCCATGACCATCTTCCAACTTCTCCATATCCTCTAAAAATATCATAGGAACAACCGATATACTATCTCCCCACGTCTCCGTAAATAAAATATCATTACACAATGCGAGTATGTATGCGCGGCAATACTATTCTCTCATTAGCTCGGGAGACCCTTCATCCAAACCATCAAAATTTGGGTGAACCATTTTCTTTTGATCATCACCGCGCTATGATGTCTGTAGTCATTTTCGCCAGGTGTTTTTCCGAGAAGATCCGTAATATTTTGGGCCCAGTTAATATCTTTAGTAACTCACACACATGGGATCCCCGTCAACTCTCAACCCCAACAAAAATGATACATCCTCAAGCTTAATCGTCATCTCGCCATGCGCCATGTGAAATATATGTATTTCCTTTCTTCAATGTTCTTGTAGAACAATTATGATTTTCTTGTCTTGCGTATATAACCGATCTTAGCACTCTCAACCCCAACAAACACGATACATCCTCAAGAGTAATCGTCATCTCGCCGTGGGCCATGTGAAATGTATGTGTTTCCTTTCTCCAACGTTCTTGTAGAGCAATTATGATTTTCTTGTCTTGCGGTATATAACCGATCTTAGCGACTTGCAATAAACTAGCCTTCTTGAGATAAGGGATATAAAGGTTATTCCATGGTACCTGCAAAAAACAGAAAAATTAAAATAATTCATTAATACGTAATAAAAATATATATTTATAAAAGCAAATTAAAAAATAAATACCGTAAGGTGGTGTTGCCTGAAACGAAATGGTTCCGATCCTATCACTCCACTTCGTTCCGCAAAAAAATTTGGTCCTATGTTCATCTTGCAAATTGTTTAGTGAATACATCGGAAGTTCATCTTCTTCGACCATAGGAACTTTTACTTTATTCGTTCGGCAACTAGGTCGACTAGGTCCGACTCTAGATGCCATAACTATATAAATATAAACAAACTAATTAAAAAAAATTACTACATAATATTTAAATAAATTAGCTTATTAAATAATATATAATAAATTATCTAATTAAATAACTACTAAAAATTAAATTAATAAATTATCTAATTAAATAACCACTAAATAAAAATAATAAATTATTTAATTAAATAACCACTAAATATGAAATAATAAATTATTTAATTAAATAATCCCTAGAAATAAACTATACTAAGAACAACTACTAAAAAATAATTTAAATAATAACCACAAAATAAATAAATATGAAAAAAATACCTCAAATTTCAATCGCAAAATAAATATATAAATAAATGCTTCCCCTTCTAATTCTCCTCCTTCTCCTTCTCCTTCTCCTTCCACTCCTTCTACAAACAAATCAAAAAAAGAAATTTTAATTCTAAACTCAAAATTAAACTAATTATAACTAATTTAAAACAATCTAATGATAAGAATATAACTAATTTTATTAAATTAACACTAATTTTTATCAATTTAAACAAATCAACAATAACTAATCCTAATTAAAAACTCAAAAAATAACTAAATAATTAACCTTTTCTTCTCTTCTCTCTATTTCCTTCTTTTCTTTTACTTTCAAAAGATTTTTTCTTCAATTTTCATAATTTTTGCAATTTTTTGGCTGAAAAATCATTTTTCTTTCCGGTTTTTGTTTGGTGGGCGGTAGAATGAAATGGGGAGAGAGATGGGGGCGGGGGCGGGTTTTGTTATAAAAAAAATATACACGTCTACCGCCAGGTATTCTGGCGGTAGACGTTTGTTTTTTCTTTCACGTGAGGCAGCAAGTCAGGGGTCAAAGCTTCTACCGCCAGTATATCTGGGGGTAGAAGTATTCGTTTTTTTAATTCGTTAACGGGTTTGATAGCGGGTTTGTCTAAAAAAATTACAAAATTGCCACTACCGCCAGAGTATCTGGCGGTAGACATGAATTTTCAATTTTTTCCGTTAATTTCCTAGCTAAAATGGGTATAAATTTTGAAATCAGAAAAAATATTTTTTTGCACATTTACCGCCAGAATAGCTGGCGGTTGACACTAATTCTTTCCTAATTAATCTGTTTAGTTCCCCGCTGATGGAAAAAAATGAAAAATAGCTTCTACCGCCAGAATATCTGGCAGTAGACACTCTCTACCGCCAGTGCTAGATGTTCAAATTTTTCGGATTCGAGTGCTAGAAAAAAAAATCAACTTTAGAGTCAATCACCACTTCACGTGATTCATCTTGCCTCTCTACTTTTGGTTAAAGATCTCCCATATTATACCCCTATTTAACTACTAAGTTTAAGCTGACAATTGAATATTGATTTGTTGGTAACTATTTTCATGGTAATTAATATTGGGAAATTCTTCAAAAACCCCCTAACTTTTCTGGTATTTATCAAAAATCCCCACTTTTTAGACTTCTTCAAAATCCCTTTGAAATAGTGAATGAATTTTTTTTTTTTTGCCCCTATGAAGGTTAAACTTAACTTTTCCATCCATCATTATATTTTCGGATAAAAATACCCCTCATTAATTTTCTTTTCTTTTTTATAGAAAAAAATAATAATAAATAAAAAGAAAAAATTATATTTTATATGAAATAAAAATAAATGAAACCTAAAGTATGAACAATATTATAATAAATAGATTAATGATATATTATGTAAAGTAAAATTATAATTTATGAAAAAATAAAAGAAAAAGTATTTTATATAATATAATATCATAAAAAAAATATTATCATAAAATATCTATGAAATAATATTGTTAATATTATGTTGAAAAGTGTTATTTTTTTCTCTATTTACTATTTTTAATTGAATAAAATAAATATAAAAGAAAATTATTTTGGGATATTTTTGTCCAAAAATGTATTGTTGGATGGAAAAGTTAAGTTTAATCTTCATAGGGGGCTAAAAAAAAATTCAATCACTATTTCAGGGTGTTTTTGAAGGAATCTAAAAGGTGAGGGATTTTTTGATAAATACCAAAAAATTAGGGGTTTTTGAAGAATTTCTCATTAATACTAGTTCAACATAAATAAAACATGAAAAAATGAGATAACTTGGAACTCGAATGCTGCCTCTCAATATCCCTCCTCCCGACACTTGACTAACCTCGGAAAAATCAACATATAGAAAAATAGATATGGTGAGTACAAAGGTACTTAGTAAGGTGAGAATAACAAAGAAGAACCCAGCTCCTTTGGTTGAAATTAATCCTTAATTGAATCTAATTGTGCTAAATAAATCTCGTAATCCCGAATGAATCATTAAAAGATGCAAAAGAAAGATTTCATCATCATCATCATCATCTTCTTCTTCTTCTTCTTCTTCTTCTTCTTCATTAGACTTGTAACCCGACCCTCAACATTAATCATTATTTTCTTTTAATTTATTTTAATCTTTCCACTTTTAATTCCATTAGGATCCCCGGAAACACGCATCGGGATGTCCTACCATTGTACGCATTCGAGTGCCGTGTGAACCCAGATCGACTTCCATTACACTAAGAGTGGTCTTAACGTACGGGGTAATTTTATAACCGCTCCACAGATCCACGCTAATGGGTACAGCCCAGCTGGTTCTTCTCTTCCTCTCTTCTTATCTTCTTTTATATTCAATTATCTTATCTTTTAAGGTGTTCCCGCCCACCGAAAATATTATAAAAATAGCATCATATATTTTGGGCTGCATAATCCCTAGTGATAACATTTGACGTACTCTAAATTACGAGATTATTTAACCCCTCTATAAATTCATCACAGAATCCAATCATAGAATTATCGTAATCGGAAATCCAAGGGAGAACAAAAGAAACCCTTACCTGAACTAAACTATCAGACAAAACGATAAACACCACAGAACATACTGCTCTTCCTTGTGACCCTCCTTCTCAAGCTCATCTTCTAAAGTCTCGAATATCTTGTCGAGAGCTAGAATAGTTAATTTGAATAAATCATCACACATAACAAACAAAGCAATCAAGATAAAGCCAAAATATGCAACATGAGATGCCACTAATTACTGACCGCCGCTGGTACTGACTTGAGATACATAAAATAAATATTGCCAAAGAACAGTGAAATAGGTTGTTTACTTGTTATAGCTTATCATTAAAATAAGATCTAGATTGTTTTTAGTTTTGGTTTCTTGATTTTCGGAAATGTTAAGGGTACCTAATAAACTCTATAAGGCCAAGACATAAGTTATGCACAATATCAAATCCCGTTTAGATAGTCATGAACATGTAAATGGAGCGTTTTAATTGTCATTCACTGGGTCATCCAGCTCCAGAATGCCCCGAAAAGAAAACTCTGCCTGCTCCTCTTTTTTTCTTAGCCCTTCCTGCTCCGACCACTCGAGCCGCCTCCATGACGGTTACTCGATATCCTCCTCGGCATACCCCAGTTAATTCACAAGGTAATTCGTAGAAGCGCAAGGGTACTATGTATTCGATGACTACCACTACCGACATTGCGATGACAAATGACAATGCAGGCAAAGTGTAATATTTTACCTCAGTTTTGCTTTTGTATTTCTGGTTGCATCATGATTTTTTTTTATGTGTCTTATAATTTGGGGACAAACGATTCTGTTTAGGGCGAGTAATTGTCACGTACCGTTTTTTTTATACCTTTACAGGAGGGGTAATTTTGGAAATTTTTCATACATCATATAAGTTGGAATATATTATTAATCTTACATGATAAAATTATGCAAATGCAAATAAAATTTAGAAGTTTGTTTTCTACAAAGAGTTTCTTTATATTCCAAGTCTACCTTGCGTCAAAAAAAAAATGGGAAACTTAATTATGAAATTCCAATTTTGTCATCGTGGCCATCTATTCCAAAATTGATTTCGAGGCTCCTAAAAATCTGATTTGATATTATTTCCTTAATCAAAGGAACCCTAAATTTTATGTACACTTTCAATTTGGCCAAAGCCCCTATATAAAAATACAGGAATAAATACACCGCCCTGCACTTTAATGGATTGGCAGCTTAGTTCTTGTACTATTGATTTAGTTTTTTTAGTCTTCGTACCTTGGAAAAAGGTGTACCATTGGTCCCTGTCTTAACTGATGCAGTTAACACCATTAATAAAATTTGTAATGACAATTGTGCCCTCAGCCCTCTCTAGCAGATCAAGCTCGCTATTCCCCTCTTCCGCATCGCCTCTAGCAGATCAAGTCTCCTCTCTTCTCCATCGCCTCTGGATGAATCGAGTTCCTTCCTCCGTCCCCTTCTTGCTGATCGAGCAGAGGGTTATATCCACCAGGGACGCAACATTACCAAAACCTTTCTTCTTCTTACACTCGTCACCTACTCCATCTTTTACTTCCGTTCCTTATCTAACATTACACGGCCGATCATAAGTGGGGCAATCTCATCCATTGACTCATGCAAATCCCGAAATTTTCCCTCTGGCTACAGTTCAGCACATGTCTTGTCTTACCAATCCCTCTCCTTATCTTCTTTTTCCCCCAAAGCAGGTGTGCACAAACATTCCATTGGCACATAAATTTGGTATAAGTTATCCAGTAATGGATTTTTTTCAAATGTAAGGGGGAAGAATGTGCGACAAAGATGAAAGTTTTGGCTGCTATTTGCGCTGTACCGAATTGTGAGACTTCTTCAATTCAAAATGAGATTTATCCTTCGCCATTGGTTCATTGTGAGGCTTCGTTAACTGAAAATCAGATTCATCATCCACTCTCAAATCCAAATCAGAAAGAGGAAAAAAAGCTGTTTTTATCAAAATAGGGATAAAGCAAGCTGTTGTAGTTGAGCTTCTAATTTTTTTTTAACAAATAAGATTGAAGAACAAAAATCATGGAAATCGGATGCATCTATTCGGTTTGACTCAAAGTCTGGAACCGGCAAAGGGTTGTGTCTTCACAAACGGTGACCAATGAAGATAGAAAGTTTAGTGCTCATCAAGTGTTTGATGAAATTCTTGTCGATAATTAAATTGTGGAAGTTCACTTATTAATGAGTGTGAATAACAATCGTGTGAACCAAGAATAAGAAGATGGAATGGTTAATTTAAAGGTAACTGCTCCTTTTTGATGGCCTTCTTGCAACTCTTAACACAAGTATGCTACTGAAATTAAGTAACAAGATTAAGGTCAATAAAGATTCATTGGAGAAGACTTCAGCTACAGTACTGTGTCATGTAGTTTGTTCTTATTTTTCTTAAATTTAACTATTTTTGTAAACTTTCAAATTCGTTGTTCAGATTTTATTCTTATACAAGAGGCCAAAAGCACGAGATCACTCAAATAGGCTAATACTGAAAGTTTCAATGTAAAACTCAGTTGTTATATGGGTATAAATGTTTTCAACTTAATATAGTTGTGTAAGGATATATGAATTGATATAATGTATGGATGAATCAGTTGATGTAATGTATTTAAGTATGCACAATTGATTGTTATATCGATAACATTTTGAGTGTGGTTTCAATTCTTGTCAATTTTGGTTTTCCTGTTTATGTAGTCATACCAATTGAATAATATTTTAGATCTGTCGTATCATATATGAATCCTGAATATATCATATACCAGTACATTATTCATCAAGATTGCATCTTTTATTAATCATATAATGATTAGAAACAAAATTCAATCAAAAATAGAATAAAAATAAAAATTCTTTCTTGAGCCACATAGCAAGATTCAGTAGAATCTTTCTCAGTCAAAATAAAATCTGAAACCGAAAAAACTTCATAATCACACAATTTCAATCTAAACAAACTGAATACAATTTTCAATCTAAACAAACGGTATGAAAGTTCACGGTATCAATTTAAAAATCATATAATTTATCATTGTCACACACCATGGTAGAAAAATGAAAATCATCATGATCTGACCATCTATGCTCTATTGTCATACAACCATCCCTCTTGTCATGCTCCTAATCAAATTGACTGAAGCTTCAATAAGGTAAGATAATTGAAAATAAAAGAAGAAAAGAAGAGAGGAGGAGAAGAACCAGCTGCCTGTATCCGTTAGCGTTTATAAAATTACCCTGTACGTTAAGACCACCATTAGTGTAATCTTTGAAAGTCGATCTGGGTTCACGCGATACTCGGATGTGTACAAAGGTAGAATATCCCAATGCATGTTTCCGGGGATCCTAATGGAATTAAAAGTGGAAAGATTAAAATAAATTAAAAGAAAATAATGATTAATGTTGAGGGTTGGGTTACAAGTTTAATGAAGAAGAAGATGATGATGATAATTATGTTACAAATTTTGAAAAACCCTAAATTAGGATAAGTCCCAAAATTCTTAAATACACAAAATTTATGCAAAATACACAAAAAAATTGATTGGTTACTATCAGCCCAAAAATTCACCAAAAAAAAAATTTATCATCAATACTAATCAATAGCTGAAAAATCATTCAAAATTACCATAAAAAAATATATTACAAATTTTGAAAAATACCAAATTACCACCGGCCCCAAAATTCGTGATTCACAAAAATAAAAGAAAATTCACAAAAAATATTATTGCCCTAAACTAGCATCAGCACCAAAATTCACAATTTTTCTTTTCCAAAATTACCACGAATTCTAATCGATGACTTCAAATTAAATTAATGCAAAGTTACCACCAATTCTTAAATTATGGTCAGCCCAATATTTGGGTCCTCAAAAACCCTAAATTCAAAATAGAAAATAAAAATAGAAAAAAAGACAAAAAAAAAAAAATTGGTGGTAATTATGAAAAGAAAAAAACACAAAATGGAAAAAGAATGACAAAATAAAAATTTGTTATAACTACAGCCCCAATTCTTAGAAAAAAGAAAGAAAAGAAATTAAAAAGAAATCCAAAATAAAATAAAAAAAAGATAATAACATAAATTTAGAAAATAAAATAAAAAGATTAATATAATACAGAGGAAAAATAAACAAAATAGAAGAAACATAAAAAGTTGAATTGGTCAGAAAAAAAGAAAAAATAATTAGGGAAAAAATAAATGAACTTGTGGTGAAAAAATCAACTTGGAAATGAATCGAGACAAATTTGATGATATGCAAAAAAAAAAAAATACAAGAAAAAACTATGTAACACCCTAAAATAACCCTAGTTTTCTTAGTTAAGGTCAATAGACAAATAAAAAGATTTAAAAATTCAAAATTTACATAATACCCAATTTCACATTTGTACTACCTTATACTACTATTTAGATCTTCTCCTTCTCTTAATACCTGACAAATTAAGCATAAACACAAATATAAGAGAATTATCTTTAATACAAAAAGTTTGTATTTTTGCATTAATTACCACTATATTCAAAACAGTACCATCTAAATTGCCATCAAAAGAGAATTTCATTTTTTGGGCCTGAATTAATGGAAGAACAATAAATTAATACAAAATAATGGAATAAAATCAAAATCTCAAAAAAAAAAAAAAAGAAAATCTACCCTCAAATTTATCCTAATCAATGGAAATTAATGTAAATTAACCCTAGATTACTATTTACAGAGAAAAGTAGAAAAGATTAACTTAAATAATTATAGACACTGAAAATTACCACCATTCAAATATTAAAATTATCATCAGTCAAATATTATAAAAACAGAAAAATTAAATTAAATTTCTACAACCTGTACAATTTTTAAAATTAACAAATTTGTCAACCTTCAGAAAAAAAAATATAAAATAACAAATAAAAAGAAATAAAAAAAGGAAAAATATAGAATAACAGAACCCTAAGAAATCCATTTTACAACAAAAAAATTTAGATCTTGCCAATTTACAAGAATCTCAGAAAAAACTCAAAAAAGAAAGGAAAAAAATATCTCAGAAAAATTACAATCAATAAAAAGAATACCAATAATACAAAAATTATTACAATAGATATATATAACCTGAAAAGTTATGGCTCCAGCCTTGAATCTTCCTTCAGATCTTTCTGATACCATCGAAAATGAAACCAACACGTGCCTATTTCCATGGTGGTGAGTTGTGAGCGGCGCTCAGGTGGGGATTCTTCATGGCGGGTGGTGGGAGTCATTTTCTTTGGGAGATCGTTGGTAATAGGGGGTGTTGTGCGGCGTGGAGACTGGAAAATAACTGCCTAGGGTTTCCATCATGTGCCGGGGATTTTGAAGTCAGTGGTAAATTGGCCCACTTTTTTTAGCGGGATTTTTTTCAAAATTGCTGATGATAATTCAGCCATGGTAATTTTGATCATTTTTAGTTGAAATAGCTTTTGCAAATCCAGTTCATTAACAAGGTTGAATTATGAGCATAAATCCGAAGACATCATGCACATGAAATCAGCACATTGAGGGGGAAATAAGGGGGCTATTTATATGTGCTCTCTGTCTCTCTCTCTCTCTTAGGGCCCATTCAGTAACATGGAATAAGAATGACAGAATGGAGAAAGTAGAAGAAATTTATTTATTCCGTCAAATAAGAGTGGAAGAACTTGAAATAAAGGGGTAGAAGAGTGATTTAACTTTATTCCATATAAGGTGGATGAATAAAAGAAAGTTGGAATAAGAAGATTTTTCTTCATTCTCTCTCTTCTTTCTGAATAAAATAAATATTGCATTTATTGCTTATTCCACTCTTCCACTCATTTATTGTGCCGAACACCATTGAAATAAAATGGAAGAGGCACTCTACCGTTATTCCACTTTTTGCCGAACGCCACCTTAGTGAGAACTCGCATATATTATTAGCGGGAAACTTGTATAATATATGGATGCTTATGATGATAGCATGAGATAGTGTAATATAGCAGCAGCTTTATGTACTGGAAATATGATGTGATCATGTGGTGTTTGCTAAATTTTTTTTTCTAATGGTAGCAATTGAGAAGAGCAAAAATGATGGATGGATAGAAGTCACAAGAAAAAAGAACAAGAACAAAGGCAAAGAAGCAATGAAATGTTTTAGATGCTTGGTTAGTGACCATTCAAGAGAAGATTGCAGAGATCCTATTAGATATTATAGATGCAACAAGCATGACCATATTGCGAAATATTGTTGGAGAAAGCTCCATTTGCTCAGGAAAGACACAACAGCTCCACAATCATCGACGACAAACACTCAGCCAAAACACCAAACCTGCCCCTAATGCTTCCACCTCCAAACGAAAACCTAGTTCTGATCCTACAACATCAACAAAAAAAGGAGACTAGGAAAAACGGATAATTATTCATGTAAAAGAAGGCTTGTTAAGACCCAATAACACAAAGAATAACCTGATTGACCCCAAGTTTGCAGTAGATATAATTATAAAAAGGGTACCTGGGAAATTAGCTGATTCCGAGACTCTCAAATCTGTGATTTCCAACTTCGGGACCTTCGAGTGCATCAATTACATCTCAGAGGCTGATGTGTCCAAAGAAATCTCAGTCAAAATCCTTGTACAAGCCATCAGGAAAATTCCGTTCTCAGTATACTTCACGGATGGTATAAATTCTTACAAATCCAAAATCACAATTCCATCTTATAAACCCTCGCAAGTCCCAAAGCCAAGGCCCCAATGGAAGTTAAATGAAGTGTGGAGAGTCAATTAGATAAAAGAGGGGTTCAGATCAAGGAAAGAGAGGAGAAACTGAGTCTCACACCTCTGCCTAACTTATCACAACCCATATCTCCCACCCAATCCCCACACAACATCAACTCATTGGCCATTATGGTATACAAAGGCTCTGATAATCAGCCTCTCGACTTCTCCAATCTCAATGAAACCTAGCTTGCTTTGCTGGAATATAATGCAGAGGGAGAATTAAGCTCAATTCAACCTCTTTTTGTTACTGATACTATTGAGAGCCCCATCAACTCAGTTCTGCAAACCAAACTGAGTGAGGAGGCAAAGGCAGTACAGGACTCAATAGAAGAGGCATTTTCCTCAGATTTTGAGACGGACTCTTGATGAAGAATCTGAATTAGAATGGGAGGAAGATCAATCTCAGCAATTAATTTCAGCCTCAACCAAAAAGGCCAGCAATCAAACTGTTCAACAAAGAAGAAGAAGTGCCAGGCTATTAGGTAAACAACTAGAGAAATATGCCAACACAATTGAGAAAGCACAACTTCTTCAATACAAAGAAGTACCTCATGGATCAGTGAAGAAGACTTTAAACATAAGAAAAGTCATGAAGAGGAGGGTAGGTCAATGTTTCCGACTGTCAAAGCCATGACATCATAAAATGTAAATCATTTGATGCTGGAAATTGGGGTACAACTCATAGAGGAACAAAAGACTTGTTGGATTATTATTATTATAATAATAAATAATACTAAATTTTATAACTTTGTTATAATATCAAAATGGAGTTATAGAGATGACGAGTCAGAATATTGAATAGGGATGTTTAATAGGGAGATTATGAGAAGAAATTTAACCTCACAATTTGAGCACTTTAATTGTCTATTAGTCTACTCTCTTTTAAAAACAATTTTAGTGAAGAATTTAAGCGGCAGAAATAATTCTCTTTCTCTCCATCCAGAAATATTCTTCTCTTTCCCTCTCTAGATAGAAAATAAAAGTATGATTTTTCATATGATACATATATGATTCATCATCGACTTCCAAAACAATAGTTGAAAAATCGGTACTAGAGGTTTTATTTCTTTCGAAGTAGATGTCATTCATTCCGTGACTGTGCTACCAGCATGGATTCGAGAATTCGCTCGAGGTGTAGAACCTTGGAGGCTGGATCACCGACATTTCCTGCACAAGAAGGCGGAATTCACCTTTAGGGCAGTCGCGACTCGATCGCACGGCTACACCAAGTTTGTTCTAAGGTGAATTTGATTATTAATTTGTCAGATCTGCAATTTTGATCTTGCAATATTTGTCGATCAGAATTGTCACATATTCTGCTTTGTTTACTTGCTGCACAATCTGTGTTTTGCAACAGTTACAAAGCCCGAAGCCCAAATATAGGGGTTTCACAAATTTCATTTGCTTTGTTCTGGTCTTAGTACCTTTAAAGTCAAACTTGTTTATTTATTATTTGTTGAAAACTAACACTTTGTCCAGATCCAAATTCAACATTCATTATTGATCAGGAACATTGAAGCTTAATTTTTTGCTTCAAACAATAAAAGTCAGATCAAGGTCGACTTACTTATTTTCTTAAAAGAAAGGAAAAGATATTACAGGAAACAAATTGAAACAAATTGGTAATTTGGGTATTTGTGTTTGGCCGAGAATCTCATCTTAGATGGTCAGAAGGAATATAAGACGATTTATTTGAATCGGCCGTCATGCACTCATGCTCTCATCAACACAGTTCAGTCCAGCTGATCTTCAAGCGGAGGTAAGATACTGTCAAGAGGCATGTTCATCTTTATAGGTGACTAAATCAAAACTATTAACCCAATATGTTTTGTGATATTGTTCAATCATTGTTTTATGTGATTGACTATTAGTCATGTACTTTATTTTTGGGGTAAAACTATTCAAATACTTGACTATTTAATGAGTACGTTACCAACTTTTAATATGTTTATTCGTTGATTCATGGACCTTTTCTAAGTCGTGAAACGGTTTTGATATAATGATAAATTATATCATTTTCTTGTCATCCGTTGACCATTACGCTATGAGGGTTAGTATTTCATATAAGAAACAATTATATTCCTCTCTTTTTAATTAGAGTAAAATGGTTTTCCATTTAATCATTATTTTATGATATTTATTAGTTTGTTTTGCAATTTGCATCAAACATTAACATGAAAAGTTTAGATCAGTAATTTTCGACTGACTTAATTAATCTTCCTATTTTAGAAGAACAATAATTTGGTTATTTATTTCATGACATACGTAATAATACTAATACATTGAATTGACTTAAGCACATATATTTTAGTCGCTCAAGCTTATGCCTGCTGTGAATTTTTGTTCAAGTATGTACCCCAATTTATGTGTCAATAAGTATGCAATAACTTCATATAGTTGAATTATTATATTAGTTTGCGTTAAGCAACATGTCATGTACCATTTTTGGATTATTAAGGAGGAACTAATTTCCTCATGTGCAGCGACACATTATTTTTATTTTGGTTTCAAATACCGAAACTTATTTGATTATCTTTTATCACTGGTTTGGTGAAGATAAAAGTTTGACCCTTGTTTTTGCTAATTTTATATAACTCCTATTAGGGTTTCCACGTCCTTCTATATTTTCTATTTTATGAATTAAAAAAAACATATAAATAACATATGAAGTTTGATATATATTATCTCTTCTATGTTTTTAAGTCAAATAATTTTGACACAAAGGATTTCACAAATAATTATGTGTGATTTCACAAATAATTATGTGATCCAATGTTTGTTAATAGATGAAATAATAACTTTAGAACGTCCTCTATGCAAAGGGATGTTTCTAAGTATCTCAATTAGTGTTACTTCAAGTTCAAATTATTGTGTTGCTGAATTTTGAAACTCTAAAGTTGATACAAAGAAAAGAAAAAATCATTATAAAGCTTTGAATTCCAAGCGTTATACTTTTTGAGATATTATAAAATTGGCCAGCTTGCCTTATTTTGTCTGGCTATGAAAATGAGATACTATACATAAATGAAAAATTATAGCCATAGGAATTTGCGTTTTATAATGTTTTAAATTCTAGTCATTTAATTTGCCCATAAATTATGCATGCTACATTATTGGGCTGTTTTATTTGCCATGATTAAGTTAATGAAAATGCATATATACGCAAATGCATGATAATCAAGAATAGCGCATGACCATAAATAGCGCACACCCGCAAAAGCGCCAAAAGATTTTTCCTGCTATGTGTGTGGTTGTAGAAGATTGGTAAAAAGATTTCTAGTTCCAAAATGTATGTTTATCATGTAATCTCGATCCTATATGATTTACACTATGTATGAGTTCAATGATACGTCAACTCATACTTATGCATAGTAGATATCAAGTTTTGGAAGGAAATAAAGTTCTAAAATTTGAGGGGGAATGTTGTATTATTATTATTATAATAATAAATAATACTAAATTTTTTAACTTTGTTATCTAACAGTTATAAATATCAAAATGGAGTTATAGAGATGACAAGTCAGAATATTGAATAGAGGTATTTAATAGAGAGGTTATGAGAAGAAATTTAACCTCACAATTTGAGCTCTTTAATTGCCTATTACTCGACTCTCCTTTAAAAGTAATTTTAGTGAAGAATTTAAGCAGCAAAAATAACTCTCTCTCTCCATCCAGAAACATTCTTCTCTTTCTCTCTCTAGATAGAAAATAAAAGTATGATTTTTCATATGATACATATATGTTTCATCATCGACTTCCAAAACAATGGTTGAAAAATCGGTGCAAGATGCTTCATTTCTTTCGAAGTGGATGTCATCCATTCCGTGACTGTGCTACCGGCATGGATTCAAAAATTCGCTCGAAGTGTAGAACCTTGAAAGCTGGATCACCAACATTTTCTGCACAAGAGGGCGGAATTCACCTTTAGACAGTCGCAATTCGATCGCACAGCTACACCAGGCTTGTTCTTGATTTTACTGAATATTTTCTATTAATTAATTTGATTTATTCATCAAATAATTATCTATTTTATAGATCTAATCTAACAAGACTATCTTACAGTCTTTAGTGTAAGTTCCTAAAAAAGAAGTAGAAAGGAAGTTAATACATATTAAATTAATATCTTGGAATGTAAGGGAATTGAATAAAAGAGGAAAGCAAACAGAAGTGAAAGATTTATTATGTAATCAGAAACCTGACGTAGTATGTATACAAGAATCCAAATTGAAAGTATACACTAATCAGTTACATAAAGAAATTTTTGGGTCAGTGTTAGATGGTTATATCACTCTAGATGCAATTGGCAAGTCTGGGGGCCTAATTATAGCTTGGAGTTCTAACTACTTTACCCTAATTTCCTCTCTTACCAAAAGATACTCTGTGACAATACAACTCAAGTTTAAATGGGACAGTGCTTTAGTCTTCATCACAGGAGCATATGACCCACAAAATACAAGGGAAAGAATGATTTTTTAGAGGAATTAAAAGACAGTGAGCCAGCGAGTAATATACCTTGTTAATATAGGATGATTTCAATATGGTTGCCTTAGCTTGTGAGAAATCAAGATGTAGCAACAAGAGTTGAAATCAAGCCAGGAGATTCCAAGACTTTATCCAATCCCTCAATCTTCTAAATCCCCTCCTTCATGACCACAAATTCACCTGGACATCCTCAACAGCCAACACACGGCTAGATAGATTTCTGTTTAACCTTCCATGGGCTCAACTACCACAATCCCATCGAGTTAACCACATCTAGCTCATTCCCTAAGCACAAAGACTTTCGGTCTGAAAATACATGGTTACAAATGGAAGAGGCCAATGATATAATAATGCAGCACTTAATAGAGCACAAAGCCACAACAGTGCAAGAATTTTCTAAAAATTAAAAGACTTGGGGAAGAAGCTGAATAATTGGAATAAAAACAGGTGTAAAAGCATTATAAAATACAAAGAAAAATAAAGAGAAATCATAAAATGGGTGGAAAACCAGAATTATTTTGAATAGTAGCACTATTTTGAAGAATAATTAATCAGATAGCATGATTTTCAAAATATTTGGGTAGGTAGCACTTCCGCCAGACCTTCTGGCGGAACTAAAGTAGTTCCGCCAGAGGGTCTGGCGGAACTAGGGAATTTTTTTTTTTTTGCTAATCTCGACCATTTGGCACCCTTAAACAGCCTTAATTAATGAAAAAGGCTAGTTCCGCCACCACATCTGGCGGAACTAGGTAAAATTTAGTTTTGGCCCAATTTAGACGGTGAAATTGGCCCAAAAATGACGAAAATATAGGTTCCGCCAGACCCTATGGCGGAACTAGACAATTTTCCCAACTTACAATCTGACCCAAAAAGTCCAAAAAATGGTCTAGTTCCGCCAGACCTACTGGCGGAACTATCTATTTTCTAGCTAGTTCCGCCAGACGGTCTGGCGGAACTAGCCCATTATGTTGGACTTGCCATACGACCCAAAAAGTCCAAAAAATGGTCTAGTTCCGCCAGTAGGTCTGGCGGAACTAGCTAGTTCCGCCAGTGGGTCTGGCGGAACTAGACCATTTTCCCAACTTACAATCTGAACCAAAAAGTCCAAAAAAATGGTCTAGTTCCGCCAGATACTCTGGCGGAACTATCTATTTTCTAGCTAGTTCCGCCAGATCCTCTGGCGGAACTAGACCATTTTCCCAGCTTACGATCTGACCCAAAAAAATTTCAAAATTTAGCGTTTAGTAACGGTTTTAAAAAAAACCGATACTAAATATTAGATCTGTATCGGTTTTTATCAAACAACCGTTACTAAATCGGGAAATTTTTTTTCATTTAGTAACGGTTTTTGTATGATAACCGTTACTAAATCTGACTTTTAGTAACCGTTCTTCCCAAAAAACCGTTACTAAATGCAGTTAGTAACGGTTTTTCCAACAAAAAATTTCAAAATTTTGCGTTTAGTAACTGTTTTTAATAAAAAACCGATACTAAATATTAGTACTGTATCGGTTTTTATCAAAGAACCGTTACTAAATCTCCAAAATATGCATAATTGTTTGTTTCGCCCTAGTTCCGCCAGACCCACTGGCGGAACAAGCTATTTTGTAGCTAGTTCCGCCAGGCTCTCTGGCGGAACAAGCTATTTTCTAGCTAGTTCCGCCAGACATACTGGCGGAACTAGCTAGAAATAAGTAGTTCCGCCAAACAATCTGGCGGAACCTGTACCACCCCAAAAAATTGAGAAATAGCCTAGTTCCGCCAGGGCCTTTGGCGGAACTTGTTCAATCATTGGAACCTGTTATAAAAGGAAAATCTTTCTCTCTCTCCCCCAATCTAACCTATAATCCGCCGCCAAAAAATAAAACTACTATTCAGGCGATTTTGAAGTGTATTTGAGGTGATTTTGACCCAAATAAATAGAGAAAATAGAAGAAAAGAAAGACGGAAATTAGGTATTGTATTATAGATTGTTTTTTCATTAAATAATTAATTGATTTTATTATATATTTAATGTTAATTTGTTGAAATATTATTGCAATTAGTAAGAAGAAAATGGCACAAAACTCTCAAATTCTTGTATATTATGATGGTCTTATTGTAAATCTACCAAACGGATGCAATTACGACCCAGAGGAACCGGCTTATATTCCAGAAAGTACAACCACAAATAGGGATTATGACCAACTGTGTAACGAAATTTATGAGAATCTCGGTTGGTCGTATAATGATATTCTTTTAATCCGAGGTCGGCTTCCTTCCCTTAAGAAAGGAATTTGGCATTATAGGTTAGTGAAAATTATGAATAATACACAATTGATTAATTTTGCGGAGCGCGTCATAAGGGTTGGGATGCAGGAATTAGAAATATATGTTGATCGCGTCCAAAATAAAGAATATCAGATAGGCACTAGTAGTAGATCAAATGTAATTCCAAATGCAGATGAAAATGAGATATTAGGGAAAAGAATTGGTCGGATATAGTGATGTTAAAAATGGAACGTAGACGTATTAAGGCTGCTAAGCATGAACTCACTTGCTACAACTTAGAGCAAGGTATTTATCAGGTGCTTACGCAAGCCCGGCGTTCGACGAGTGGTATCGGAATTCCAAGAAAGAAATGGCGAGTGGATATCAACGAAGGAAAATGCGAGTGTCAGAAACCTATGATATACCACTACCCGTGTTCGCACGTCATAGCAGTTTGTATACGCAAAGTTATATCTAGCGAAGTTTTCATTCATCCATGTTATTCCTTGGATAATTTGAAACGTACGTATGAAAAAAGTTTCTATCCTGTAAAGGAAAAATCACAATGGACGCCACGCATAGAAATTTGTAATTACAATTTATTTCCTGGTGATAAACTTATAAGGACAAATGCTAACGGAAGGATGAAACGTGGAAGAAGGCAGGAGTTCCGAATCCAAAACAGTATGGACACCATGAACAAAGAAAAGCGTGTAATGAATTGCAGCGTCTGCAAATTACCAGGACACACTAAACGAAAGTGCACACAAATGGGTGAAGACCGTTACAATGGACCGTAGTTTGGTTTATTTAGTTTGTTTTCATTTTGTTTATTTTATTTAGTTTGTTTTATTTATTGTTGAGTAGTTGTAATGCTTAAGTTAAAACAATCTCAATAAACCATAAACCCTAAAAAATCAAACAAACAATCCGCAACATAATGCAAATCCCCAAACATAACCCCTAAACCCCAAACACATAAACTATAACGTAGTCCAAATCTCAAAACATAAACCCTACAACACTAACATAAACCCTAAACATCTCCGCCGCGTGCACCACGGCCGCGTCCTCTTCCTCTTCCTCTCCCTCTCGCCTGGTTCCGAGTCTGCATCTGAGTGAGCTGACTGACGTCTTCTCCTCCCGCATCTGCTCTCGGTTCGTTGAGCACATCCCACTCAGTATCGCCGGGATACTCATTAAGCTAAGTACAAATTAGTTTTTGGCATCCCAACCATTTTCTGACGCCGTCCCTTGCTTCCGCCCTCATATTTGCACTAAATTCTCGGAGCATTCTGAAACCTATGCGAGCTCCCTCCATGGCAGTTTGTGCCTTAAAATATTAAAAAAAATAAAAAATTTATAATTCTAAATTTAACTTTAGAAATATTACAAAAATTTACCGCTAATCTTTTTTCGGGGACCATGGGGCGGTATGTGCTCGAACCGTGCGAAATGGTGCTCTGCACCAACGGATCAGAATTCTGCCAATACCAGCTCATGTAACCATCATAATCCAGAGGGGTATACGGCTCCAGGGGTTCCATTTGCGAATACCAATACCATTTATCGTTCCAACGTGTAATCCAATTCTTGTGAATCGTACCCCAATAGTTTCCCTTAAAATTCGTCACGTCGCGTAATTCTTTGTCGGCAATTTTGTCGGCTTCAGGTATTTCCGGGGGTATTTTTTGCCGATACCCGAACTGTCGCATCACCCTCTCAGGACGATAACTCTCGACGATCCAGAAATAAATCAACGGCACACTGAGTAGTGCCGTAGTTCTTTCTTCCTGACAAATGGGCGGTAGCCGGTCGCGGTATGGTTCGTAAGGTGCCCAAAAGATATCACTTTGAGGGATGCTGTCTAACATGTCGCGGTTCGCCCACAAATGAGTAGTCGACGGTTCCTCTTTAACTCTTGCATCTCTCCAGAGCATGCGAACCGTATCATTGTAATCCGGATCGTCGTAGATATTCAATCTTGCCGGGTTCAATGAAACTCTTGGTCTTCCGATCGCAAAATGTTGCCAAGCCCATAATTGTAATAATAAGATGCAACCTCCCATATTTTTCCGATCGGGACCTGTACTTTTGCACAGCTCTCTGTACAGGTATGCAAGTACCCCACTCCCAAATGCCCACTCATGCAAATTATTCATTTCTTGTAAAAGTACCAGGGGCATGAGCGAATAACTATCCCCATTCGGATCCGTAAATAAAATGTCGGAAAAAAATCCGATCATGTAAGCTCTACAATATTGCTCGACTCGTAATATGGGGGCATCACACTCCAAATCGGCAAAATTCTCCATGAACCATTTTTTTTTACCAACACGTTGTTTTTCTTATTTCCTAATCCTCTGAACATCTCTTGGGGGGGTCTTTTTCCGAGTAGTTCCCCGGCTTTATTTGCCCAATTAATACCGTTGTTCTTCACACAAAGTGGCTTGCCATCCACCCGCAACCCCAACAAGCATGAAACATCCTCTAACGTTATGGTCATTTCTCCGTGCGGCATGTGGAACGTATGTGTCTCTTTTCTCCACCGTTCCTGCAGAGCGGTTATCAGTATGCCATCGATTGGTATATAACCGATTCTCTGCGTTTGTAACAAACACGCACTCGCAAAATATGGCTCGAACTGAACATTCCATGGCACCTGCGGAAACGAAACATATAAGTACATTATTTTTACATAATTAAATAAATAGATATATAGAAATAATTTTATATACAATACATTAATATGATGTTGCCTGTATCGGAAACCCCCTTTTGCTTTAGCCTTGGTGTTGTCCGGTTGGCTGAAACATACGGTTCTGTGATCATCCTGGAATTCGTTCAGCAGACGATATACCGGACCTTCTGGCTCAACTATAGGAGCCTTCCCCCGATCCGCACGACTAGATCCACCCCGACTAGATCCGCCTCTAGATGACATCCCTATATAAATTTTTTTTTAAATATAAATAATAATTAAACAATATATTTTTACATTAGTAAGTAAACATACTATTTAACACAAAAATAAACAAATTGCTTCATTCTATTTTTTTTAATACAAAAAATTGTATATTTAAAAAAAACCATACACAATTACTATAAATAAATATATTACTAAATAAATTTATATTATATTTTTCTTTAAAATAACTAAGTAATAAAAAATAATTACAAATTTTTTTCATACCGAATATATTTGACGAAATATGTACTCCTTCTTCTTCTTCTTCTTCTTCTTCTTATTTTTCTCTAAAGAAATCAACAAAAATTCAAACAAATTTCAATACTATCAACCTATTTAAACCAATTTCAAACTAATCTCACTAAATCCATACCTATTTCGCACTAATTTCACTCAATCAAAACTTATTTCAATTCAACCAAATCAACAAAAATAACTAATCAAAACTCAAAATCAAACAAAATAACTTACATATTTCTTCTTCTTTTTAACTTCTCCTTCTCTTCCTTTAATTTCTCCCCTCTTTCTCCTTTAATTTCCTCTCAAATCGCATGAAATTTCGCCCCCAAATTTTTCTCTTCTTTTTTCGAACGGACGGGTAGGGTTAAAATGAGGGTTTAAATTCGGGTTTAAAAAAACGCAGTGGGTAGATCCGCCAGACCCACTGGCGGAACTAGCTATTTCTAGCTAGTTCCGCCAGACTGTCTGGCGGAACTAGCTAAAAAATAGCTAAATTTTTTTCCACTTAGTAAGAGTCAGATTTAGTAACGGTTCTTTGATAAAAACCGATACAGTACTAATATTTAGTATCGGTTTTTTATTAAAAACCGTTACTAAACGCAAAATTTTGAAATTTTTTGTTGGAAGAACCTTTACTAACTGCATTTAGTAACGGTGTTTTGGGAAGAACGGTTACTAAAAGTCAAGATTTAGTAACGGTTATCATACAAAAACCGTTACTAAATGAAAAAAATTTCCCGATTTAGTAACGGTTGTTTGATAAAAACCAATACAGATCTAATATTTAGTATCGGTTTTTTTTAAAAAACCGTTACTAAACGCTAAATTTTGAAATTTTTTTGGGTCAGATCGTAAGCTGGGAAAATGGTCTAGTTCCGCCAGAGGATCTGGCGGAACTAGCTAGAAAATAGATAGTTCCGCCAGAGTATCTGGCGGAACTAGACCATTTTTTTGGACTTTTTGGTTCAGATTGTAAGTTGGGAAAATGGTCTAGTTCCGCCAGACCAACTGGCGGAACTAGACCATTTTTTGGGGCAGATTGCAAGTCCAAAATAATGGTCTAGTTCCGCCAGACCATCTGGCGGAACTAGCTAGAAAATAGCTAGTTCCGCCAGTAGGTCTGGCGGAACTAGACCATTTTTTTGGACTTTTAGGGTCAGATTGTAAGTTGGGAAAATTGTCTAGTTCCGCCAGAGCCACTGGCGGAACTAACTAGTTCCGCCACAGGGTCTGGCGGAACCTATATTTTCGTCATTTTTGGGCCAATTTCACCGTCTAAATTGGGCCAAAACTAAATTTTACCTAGTTCCGCCAGATGTGGTGGCGGAACTAGCTTTTTCATTAATTAAGGCTGTTTAAGGGTGCCAAATGGCCGAGATTAGCAAAAAAAAAAAATTCCCTAGTTCCGCCAGACCCTCTGGCGGAAAGGGTCTGGCGGAACTACTTAGTTCCGCCAGAAGGTCTGGCGGAAGTGCTACCTACCCAAATATTTTGAAAATCATGCTATCTGATTAATTATTCTTCAAAATAGTGCTACTATTCAAAATAATTCGGAAAACCAAGAAGAAATAACAGAAATAGAGGTCTGGATTAAAACATTTACAACAAGAAGATTAAGTGAGTTAATTCAGAATGACGAAAAGTACTGGAAGCAAAGAGCTAAATTAAAATTGTTGAAAGAGGGTGACAATAATACAGGTTTTTTCCACAAATACGACTTAATAAAGAAAGCCAAGTCAATGATCCCATCTCTATTAAACGTATCAAACAATGTAGAAGTCACAACTCACAAAGAAAAATCTGAAATCCTTTTTAAGTTCTACATAAACATGATGGGTACAGATCCTGAGTTAACAGATTCTATACAACAATGGGAGCTTTCACATTTGTATAAAACCAGTCTCACAGCTTAAACCATCGAGACTCAAAAATTACAATGGAAGAAGTTGAAAATGTCATAAAAAAATGCAAAAATAACAAATCTCCCGGTCCAAATGGATTCAATGAGGACCTCTTTAAAAAAATTTGGCAACTCCTAAAGGATGAGGTCTTATTCATCATAAAAATAAATTCAGTTTCTAATGGATTGGGAGCGTTTGACCTATCATATATCACATTAATTTCAAAAAAAGAAGAATACAAAGAGGTAAAAGATTTCAGGCCAATTAGCCTTGTGAGTTGTTTGCAAAAAATAGTATCGAAAATATTGGCCAACATGCTAAAATTAGTAATTAATGAAATGATATTACCTAATCAACTAGATTTTATTAAGGGAAGAGAGATTGCAGAGTATTATGTGTATGCCAGGGAGGTATTGCACATGGAAAATATTACAAAAAAAATCCTGCTTTTTTTTAAGGCTGATTTACACAAGGCCTTCGATACAATAAGCTGGGGTTTCATTATCTAGGTCTTAAAGGCAAGAGGCTTTGGACTCCAATGGATAGAGTGGATAAAGTGCTATGTGTTAAGAGTAAAAGCTAAAGTTTTATTAAATTTGGCGGTTTTCTCTTATAATGCCTTGAACAACATTTGAATATCAAGCTACCTGTGAGGATGAGAGTACACATGTGGTAATGCAAGCAAAACAAGGTGTCAACTCAAGATAATTTAAGAAAAAGAGGCATAATCATAATTAATAGATGTCACTTGTGCTCCAAAGAAGAAGAAACAGTCAAACACTTATCTGAGGAGTGTGAATTTGGGAAAAAACATTGGCGCTTGCTCAAGGATGCACTTGATCTGAATTCTGAACAAAAATACTCTATCTCAGCAATGGCATCAAGTGTGATCAGCTATGAGGTGGATCGAGATCTCAAGAAGGTGGCTGGACTATGCATGTTCGTCATCTAGAGAGAGAGATGTAGGCTGGTTCTTACTGAGGATAGGAAGAGTGAGAGCTTGCCGATTGAGGAAATTCTCGAGGAGAGAAAATTGATTCAATCCGCGCAGAGGGAAATGCACAATTGAGCCGAGAGAGGCAAAACTATCAAGGAGGAGTCATTCTCCTTTTTGGAGACTTAATTCGAGCTTTGGGGAGGTCGCTGACTGAGGTAGAGAGAGAGAGTAAAATGAAGCAGAGTGAAGAAGAGCAGACATATCCGGAGCTAGTGGACAGTGAGCTGTCTAAAGCTCAGACAATTTCTAGATATTAGTGTTTAAATTAGGGATCCTATTTTCCGGATTTGAATTCTGGATTTAGTTTTGGGCCAGACCATAGCTGTATCTTTTATTTCATAGGCTTTTGTTTTTCCTTTTTGAAATGGTTGTTATCTTTTTCTGCTCTTTCCTAGAAGTTTCCCTTTCAAGAGTGTAATTTTTAGCAAAGGAAAATTATAATTGAACATTAAATTATAATTAAATTTCATTTGGATGGGGGACATTCAAGCCTCCTCCAAATTTCTTCAAAAGAAAAGAAAAAATTTGTGTGTTTTTGTCATGAGTGTGTTGTATATATGAGTGGAATTTGTTAACAGAACCACGAACTTTTTAGAAAGGTAGGATTTATATCTATATATTATAAATTTTTTCTTCAATTTACTCACTTCATTCACTGTTATTGTTCATTCATTAAAAATGAATTGAGGAACTATCGTGACGTACATATGTATGTTTTTCCATGACTGTGTGTTTGTTCTATATAAGAGTGAAACTTTTGTTGAATCTTGCTACGACACAAGTGCAATTATATAAGTTTAATTAATTCATATATTTAAATAGTTTATATATTTGAGATTCTCATGACAAGTAAAATAAAGACTAGGGAACCAATCGAAGCTCAGAAGAACTAATAATAATCGATTTACATCCAGACATAACAAACCCTTTCTTGAATTTACTAATTTTATTATTTGTGCCTAATTCCTCACAATGAGAGACTAGTTTGATGTAAGTTTACATGAGCTTGTTGTGTATGCGAGTTAAATTTATTAAAAACACTTATGTTAGAAAGACACAACTGCACATGTTTAAATAAATAATTTATTTATTTAAAGAACTTAATCAAAGATGATGCAAAAGAGAAATTTTCTAGCAATCCAAGAGGGAAAAATAGAGGAATTTCAAGATAATAATTATTTATTCTTTAACTCTTTTATGTAATTATTCTTTTATCTTTTCGTCTTTTACCCCCCTCTCTCTCTCTCTCCATGTGAATTATGTAGACAAAAAAAGAAAAACAAGGGCTTCAAACCTTTTGACCAGCCTCCTATATTTGATTACTTCGGACGGACGAAATTCGCCTAAGATATTAATATCTGTAACCAATATATGTCATGCCTAACTTATTTATTTGTGGTTGTCAAAATTAGTTCAGTGGGTTCGGAACCGGTTGATTATAAAATAACTAAGTTAAAACACCAAAAAGAAAGCAGCTTGGAAAAAGGGACATGTTGTGCTTGTTAGAAAGGCAAAATATATATATCAATATATTATTAACCTTTTCTTGAATTTACTCACTTCATTCGTTGTTCTTTATTCATTAAAAATGAATTGAGGTATTTAAATAGTTTATTTATTTGAGCTTCTCATGACAAGTTAATTAAAGATGATGGAACCATAATCATTAAGTTACAACAGCTTAATTGTTTGAGTAAATCATGAGGGGAAATTAGTTCAATGGGTCCTTGACTTGACATGTTGTTTAAACCCTAAATCTTCTCCCATGACCTATTGACCAGTCACTATCAAATTAGTTCAATGGGTCCTTACTTTTTGTCTAAACTCCCCTATATAATCAACACTCTCACTGTTTTTCTCAACATTATATATTCAAGCCAATCTTACTCCAACTCAACTATGAGCACTAGTGGGTATGTCTCCTTTTTTATGAGTATTATTTTTTATCGACAATCAAAGAAATACATATCAAATATACTCAATCTATCTTTTTACAATTAATCTAATTGTTTTATATTTTTACATTTTTTACAGATCATCCATGTCACACCAAAAAGAAAAAATAAAAGTACCCCTCAAATGTGACAAATTCCACGAGGTATATTATACCATTTAGTGCATTTTACTATATGGTATAGGTACTTACTATTCAGACATACATATTATAATTAATCAAAATAAAAATACTTTTACTACCAAGGTTAGGTTCTTGATAAAAATGAAAAATATTTTTATATGTCCTTAAATGAATATTTGGCAAGTGCATTTTTTTATGTTATAGAAATTGAATAAAAATGTTTATATCATGAAAAATATTTTTATATGTCCTTAAATGAATATTTGGCAAATGCATTTTTATATGTTGTAGAAATTGAATAAAAATGTTTATACCATGACAATAAATTAAGATTTATAAAAATATTTATCCTACAACATATGTTTGACAAAGCATATATTGAAATAAATGTTTATAAATATTCATTTTTAACATATAGATAAAAACTTATATGTTTTTTTTCCAAACATATAAAATTCATCCTAAAAAACTAAAAAAAAAAAAATTCTAAAACAACATTTCTAAAGTGCAGTTTTAGAATTTTTTATTTTCTTGAACCGCACTTCTAAAGTGCGGTTTTCCCCCCCAAAAAAAAAAATTGCAAACCGCACTTTAGAAGTGCGGAAATGCTATAAATTGGAATTTGTTTCTGAACTTGTCTATTTTAGAAATTCCGTTTTTATTCGTGTATATACAGTGAATTCTACCTTGCAGGGGTATACTTTCGTGTATCCATTTTTTTCACAGCTATACATGATAATTTCAGATTTCACATGATAGTTGGATAGATATTTGCCATTTTATATTCACTTGTATATTATTTCTAAGCAAGTAAAATTCACTCTCTAGTACTCATTTGCATGGTTCCATAACAACAAAATACAATTGCGTTCATATCTGTTATTTCTGGAAATATAGACCATTTTTCCTCCAGTCCCATCTGCCATTCTCACAAAAATGGCTCTTTTAATAGTAAATATGGTTAATTAGACTTTTTCTTCTATTTTCAAGTATAAATAATAATTAACTGTTTAGTTTTGCAACCGAATATTCATTTAGTTTATTTTTCTTCTTATAAACAGATGGCTTTCATTGCTCAATTTCAGTTAAAAAAAAAACTTCATTGATTTTATCAAGGCGATATCATTCTCCTATCCTTTTTAGTTGTTAATTATTTAAAGATATATTTGTTAATATCATCCAACTGTTATTGGCGATTTGATGCTGTTGGCTTGCAGGGCGGATGCAATATGAAACTGGAAACTGGATGTATTTTTTTTAACACTTTGCTCAAATGCTCAATTTCTTTGATTGATGAGAACTACATCCTTGTATTACATTGGAATGATTAACTGTAATAATAGTATATAACTAAGCTTTGATTTTATTATATATTGCAAATCAGTTTTTAACATCTCTATGTTGTCTATCTAATTGTAATCTATTCATGTTAAATATAAATAAATAAAACTTCAAAAACCGTAACTTTAGCGCGGTATTTTCCTAATAATAGATAAACATGCAATATATATACTTAATTTAGGGATAATTTCATATATGCCAATACAAAAACTCGAAATATCATATTTGGCATTACAAAAACTTAAATATCATATTTGTCATTGTAAAAACTTAAAAATATCATATACGCCATTACAAAAACCTAAAATATCATATTTGCCATTACAAAAACTTAAAATATCATATTTGTCATTAAATTTACTCAAAACCTAACACCATCCATTTTTTCGTTAAAATTAATGATCCAATCTTATAATTATCATCATACCCCTAAATTTATTCATGAATTAAATTTCATATTAAACATTCATTTAATGATCTCTCTCTCTCTCTCTCTCTCTCTCTCTCCTCTCTCTTTCTCTTCATGATTGAAATTCGTATATAAACAAAAAAAAAATCTTCACTTTAATTTCTTAGTCAAAATAATTTGACACGAGAGAAAAATTATTCAAAATCATCTCTAATATCAAATTTTTGTGACTTCAAATTAAAAGAAAGAATTTTTTTTGTTTATAATCTAAATTATGGAGAGAGAGAGAGAGAGAGAGAGAGAGGGAGAGAGAGATGTTTAATATGAAATCTAATTCATGAATAAATTTAGGGGTATAATGGTAATTATAAGGTTGGACCGTTAATTTTAACGGAAAAAATTGATGGTGTTAAGTTTTCAGTAAATTTAATAGCAAATATGATATTTTAAGTTTTCGTGAAGATTTGACGGGTCACCACGATACCCTTCGCGGGGAAGCGCTCGTGAGAACAAGCGTTCAGGCCCGTCGCTCGATGGCAGCAAAAACAGGAAAGTCGGAATAGCTTTTCAAACAACAAAGAGCTTCTTATTTCGCTGGTAAAGACAGTGAGGGATCTTAAGGGGAGGCATTGGTAGTGAAGGGAAGTCCATAGCTGTGTCTGATCAGCTGGCAAATATGATATTTTAGGTTTTTGTAATTGCATATATGATATTTTTAAGCTTTTACAATGGCAAATATGATATTTAAGTCGTAGTTCTGAAAGTCGATATCGGTTTCGGTGTCGGCCGCTGAGCCGGATCAATGTATCGACCGTGTAGGGTCGGTATCGGCCGAGTTGTGTCGGCGTGTCGGATTTTTTATGAAATATAATTTTTTAAATAAAAAAAATGGAAAAATAGTAAAAAAAATCAAAAAGTATTGTAAAAAGACAAATTAAACTTATATCATATATATTACTAATAAAAACCATTATTTTTGCCGTTTTAAATTTCACTCTCAATTACATGATACTGACTGGGGTGTGTGTATATATATATATATATATATATATATATATATATATATAGACACACACGGGAGGGGATATATAGACCAAATTTTCTACCAAATTTTTTACACATAACAGAATTTTAGAAGGATTCCGTCTATTCCCTCTCCCGTTAACTCATCAGTACTTTCTCCGTCCCCTTCTATTACGTTCCCGTCTCTCTTTCCTCTCCCCCAAAGCTCTCTCGCCTCAAAGAACCTCGAGCTATCTCTCTCCTCCAGAGATAAGGATGAGTCACATGAAAGCCTCTCCTCAGAACGAACCGAGCTCCATTGACCATAGAAAAGAACCGCCCTCCTCTCGGCTCTCTCGCCTTCACTATCTCTCAACTCTCTCACTTCTTGAAGCCTGGAACGCTCTCACTCCAAAAGGAGGCGCTGATCTTGAGAAACGGATTGGTCAATCGGTGATTTCAATCTTCAGATTTGAGAAATCCCATACTGGACAACAAGGTCAGAAAATATTGGATCTTGGTTCAATATTGCAGTAATTCGAAAATACCAATTTTGGCTAATCTGATAGTTGAATTCTCAGTTTTGCTCGGAATCTGAGAATCATAGGTATGTATATATTGCAGGTGCAAAGAATTTTACTTTTTAATGTACAAAATTGCAACATGGTCTACATTGTATGTAAATGATGCTTCTGACCAAGTTATTATAAACTCTCTACCATATTCGTACAAGCTAACTCTTTGACCCCATTTATATAGTAAACACTACATAATTGCAACATGGTTTCGGGTTGCGCTATGGTTATTAGGTATGATTTGATCTGAATTGGTATGAATTAGGGTTTAATTGGTCTGCTTTAAAGGGTTCATAGTTTTGATTTAGGATAATTGGATGAATTAGGCTTATTCGAATTAGGGTAAATTGGATGAATTAGATCTAAAGGAGATTGTCATTTGAATCCATAACTAATATCAGTCTTAAATTATAGAAAATATCAGTAAAATGCTCTAGGGTGTTCAATCTTAGAACAACTTAATTTTTTTGTTCTTCACTTCTTGCTAGCCATCGTTTCTTTTATTAATTGTAGAACTATATTTTCCTGTATCAAGGTTGTTATAGTCTTGGGGACTGAAACCGAGAATTTGAAATTGTTTTATTTTGTGATTATGATTTTATATTACCTAAACTTGATTTCTCTAATATCGTTACATGTCTGATTTATTTTTATTGGTTGACACTTATAGTGCATTGCATCTGATGAGGCAAAAGGAAATCAGAAGTATGATCTGAATTTGGAAATTTGAGTAGCACATATGTAGAAGAAGATTAAAGGGTCTCTTAAAATGGGAGCACTTAAGTTGATACCAGCTTTATGAGTCCAAAATGCTACTAGAACTAGTACCAATTCAGATTGGTACAGTAACTTGAGACTGGTACCAGAAAGGTCTTTGTTGTATGGATGTATTTTAATTTGCTTGTATAATGTAATAGTTTTTTGTAAATTTGGTTTTTTGATGTATGGAAAATTGTGAACAAATAGTAGCCCCATTGATTCTATTGTTTTTTTTAATAATCCTTCATGAAAATAATCGCTAAATTAAGTATAACCATTCTAAGCAATCTTCATGTAAATGTCATGTGGATTTATGTTGTACCAATTAACAAAATTATTACATGAAAAAGAAGCAATAGTTAGTGCCAAGAGATGGAACAAGTTTTATTCAAGACAACAAAATTTTTATAATTATCCATTCATATATTTACATATTTACAACTTCAAACAAATTTACAGAACTTGAACTAATTTAGTATGCCTTTGTCTTTCACCCCATCATGTACCAATATCAAATCCTCGTAGGGTACTTTATGAACTTTTAGGCATGGCACCTACACAAAACAAAACATATCAAAACTGGTACCGACATTGAAGAAATTCCTCCCTAATCGAACCAACTTTGTCTCATCTCTTAGATCAGGTTATAGCATCACATCATGTTCCATTACAAATAAATTTCCTTCAATTAATTCTGAGCTGTAATTTTCTGAAAGATAAAAGAAATTATAAGAAAAGTAAGTGCGAATTCAAAAGAATCGTCATTTTCACAATTCTACTGAACCCGCAAATTCAAATAATCCTGGTTCGGTTTCCTAATTGGTCCAATTTAACAATCCTAATAACCCACCATTTAAACATAAATAACCTTGATTCATTCAACTTAACCAAATTCAAACATAATAAAAAACAAACTCAGACCTAAATTAGTCTAGTTCATTCAAAATAACCTAACCCTAATTCATTCAATACATCCTTTTAAGACCTAATTGCACAAATTTGGCACTAAATAACCATAATTCAGCCCTACATTTTAACCAATAGAACCTTAATTCGGAATTATAATCCTAATTCAGGCCATTGCCCTTCATTTGCACGGAAAAACACCAAATGACCCCAAACAGCACAATCCAATGAGTGAAAAAGTCCAACTGACCAGAGAGAGAGTAAGATGGAAAAAACGGTCTGATTCGATATATCAAACCCATACAGAAAATCATGAAGAGCTGCCGGACAGAACCTCAAGCTTCTGGAGGCAAGGAGCTTGAACAAAACCTCGTGCGAGCTAAAGAGAGGCCATGGCGAAAGGCTTCACGACACGGATATTCTGGAGGCAACGTGCTGCTCGCCTGAAGAGAGGAGAGGGCTGACTTGTGAAGGTTATGCTCTGAAAAGATGAAGAGAGGGGTTATGTTCTGTTCTGAAGAGAGCTATAATTTTTAGGTTCTGTTCTGAAGAGAGTTTGTGTTGGAGACACGAGAGGTACTGGACGGAAATAGGCAGACGAAAACTTTTAAGAGACGGAGCGGACAGAGTTAGACGGAATCCTTCTAAAATTCTGCTTCTAAAATTAGGGGTAATATCACGTATACCCTTCCAAAATTCTTAAATATCAAATTTACCCCTCTAAACTTCTAAATATCAAATTTATCCTCCTAAAATCCATTTTATATCAAATTTACCCAAACATGACTATTTTATTGTTATTAATATTAATTTTCAGAAATTTCAGTCCTACCCCCTCCATAACTCCTCTCTCTCTCCATCCATCCAGAACTATGTTGCACGGACACGGACACGGGTGTCGTGTCCGATACGACACGGACACGGCGACACGGCGAATCTCAAAATTCATCAGGACACGACACGTTAAATATATATATTATTATATTATTTTTATGAATAAAATATATAATTTAATTATTGTATATATTATTTATGTTAATTTTATTTTATTTTAAAGAATTATACATAATATTTTTATCATATATAACATTTGAAGTTGCATTTTTATACGTGCATACAAGATATTTGACGTTTTACATATTTATGTATGGAAACTTGAAACTAAATAATCAAAATTCACTTTAAATGTGTAGTCCCACAATTACGGAATAAAAATGTGAGATGAACTAGTCTTTAAAATACGAGTATGATGAAATAGTGCAATAATTGCGCTAACAAACCCAATGCACTTGTCTGAGAAGTGTTCCGAGAAGTGTTCGAGAAGTGTCCTGAGAAGTGTCCTGAAGATTTTTAATAATAAAATATTTGACACGCCACGTGGTGTGTCCGACACGTGTCCGAGGAGCGTCGTATCCGACACGGACACGGCCGGGTTTTAGAAGTGGCGCCTCTTCTCCTTCACTCGCCTCTTCTCCAGCTGAGCACCCCACTCGCCCTCCACTTGCCTCTTCAGTTTTCTCCTGACTTGAAGCAGCAAACCCACTTCTCTTCTCGTCTCATCACTCCAGCCAACTCTCCTCTCACCTCTCTTTGTTACGCCTAAATTCAGCAACACTTCTACTCTTTTGTAAGTATTGATTCTACTAAAAATTACTCGAAATTAGGTGCAGCATCTACTTATTCTGCAATAATTCTGATTTTTTTTTGATATATTTAGTTGCTAAGATTGTATAATTTCTCGTTAGCTTCTTGTTATGATAATCCTCAATTTTCTTGCATATAAAGTATTTGATTTGTTTCCTCACAGGGCAAAATATTGTCTTTTTTAACCTTTCCAATTATATTTTCACTATCCCTAATTTTCAGCTATTTTTGCATTTGTTCATACTTTTTATAGTCCAAAGAAAAACTGAAATTTTTTATTCCTTTTATGAGGGGTTTCTATTTTCAATAAAATAATTAGAGTGGATTGGGAATTTAATTCTAAAAGGATATTTTTGTGAAATCAGTAGAAAAAGAACATACCTTTGGTTGCAAAAATAGAAAATTAATTTTAGATTGGTTATGTTTAGTATTATTTTTTTAATTTTTCATCTTGATTTGATTTCAGATATAGAGAGATGGAAGGGGCTCATACAGAGTTGTGAGGGGGCTTCTAAAATTGTCTTATGTAACCTTTAGTTGCAAAAGTAATTTGTTTGAAATTATATATATATTATTATATATATATATATATATATATATATATATATATATATATATATATATATAGTGCCATCATTTCGATATTTTTATGTTTCAATATTTAATTATACCAAATATTAAAGAAAATTAATACTGATTTTTATTATTTTTTACTATTTGTAGTTCAAAGTCTGGAAGCACCAAGTTCGCATGGTTTAAAGAATTTTATTTCATTGATGTAGGGTTTAGATTTGGATTTAAGTATTGTTTTATTTATGGCATGTAAATTTATTTTTTATTTTGTAAAGATTAACTTTGTTTGTCATTGTTATATTATTTTGTTGTTTACAATTATTAAGATATGCTTAATTATTTTCTTTATGTGCATGTTTTTTAATGAATTATATTCATTGGTATGCAATTTATTTTTTGGACGACATTGGTATGCAGTTTGAAATGCAAATTTCAAGGTCAGAGAGAGATGCTCTAGTTTTGTGAGTGTCTTTTTATTTGGATGTTTTTGTTATTAATATTCAACAAGGAGTTGAAATATAAAGAGCTTTACTTTTCATGATTCCATCAAGAAATGCGAAGTTGAAAGTTTGAAATAACACATTCTTAACTAAAACTTAAATATCATCCAAGATAATACAACAAAATAATGACATACTTCATTATTTAAATGACCATATCTCCTTAACAAAATAACATGATAGCTCTACTGTATTTGGTCTCCAAAATAAACATCAAAATGATCATACTTAATTGAAATCTTGAGTACTCCACAACTTAAATATTATTCTTCATGAACATTTGGTATTGAAGTGGAGGATGCGCCTTCTTGTTTTCAGCTCTAAATTTTAAGAATGGTCATATTAGAAAACATGGAAAAATTAAATATATTAAATATTTACAAGATACAATAAATATTTAACCTTTTTCTATTTGATGTTTCGTTCTGAAGCTCCGGGTTCAAAACTATTAGCTACATTCTCCATGCTATATTGAAGAGGTACTGAATTTTTGCAAGTTCTTTGATGATGTCCAAACAAACCACATCGACCGCATTTGTGCCTTCTCATGGGCTCACCACCAGAGGGTTTTATTCGGTTTTTTCGAGGGCGTCCAGCTGGACACTTTAAAACGGGTGGATAAATCTTGTTATCATCTTGTACATGTATCCATTGATCTTTTCCTGGCATCGGAGCAATTTCCATTGCATACGCAATTTTAAACATATCAATTGTGAAATACGAATGTACATAATTGTCCCACTTATCATCTCTTATAAAGCCAATAAATGCAGCAACATGTACACATGGAACACCTTTCACTTGCCATTCCCGACAAGTACACGTCTTCTCATCGAGAATGACTTCCCAACTATTTCCATTGCCATGTATTTCAGCTCGATTGTCACCACTTCTACACACATCATACACCCCCCAAACCCTACATAAGTAAATAAAAAAAGATTTAACTACTTGTAATGAAGTTATTAATGTAAAAAATTAAATAAATAAGAAAATACCTTAGAAATATTCCTGAGATGTTTATCTACATTTGGAACTAACGTGCCCTTCCAGGTCCTTGCTACCCTCCTTCTCCGATCAAATATCACCATAATTTTCTCCCTAATAACATTAAGAAGATCAAGCACAGGACGGTATCTCGCGTTGTTTATCCAAGAATTAAATGTTTCCGATATATTATTCGTAAGATAATCGCATTTAGCAGTTGTACCAAACTTGCTCCTACTCCAAATTTTTCCATGTTCTTTTTCAAGATAAGCAATTGCCCCTGAACGTACACTATGAATTTCATCCATTATTTCGTTATATCGGTTAGGACAGTAGGTCCGTGCAGGCCCCCACAAGGAAAAGTTGAAGAAATCACCACCGAAGTGTTTCTTGAAATTGCTATACAAGTGCCTTATGCATTCTCGATGCTCTGCACTTGGATAAACTTCTGCAACCGCTCTACTTAATCCTTTTTGCATATCGGAAGAGATAACGAGACCTTCGGGTGTTCCTATAGGTTGCTTTAATGCATTAAGAAACCATATCCATGAGTTGGTATTTTCCGATTCAAACACACCATAAGCGACAGGAAACATCCAATTACGACCATCCACAGCTGTAGCGGCTGCAAGTACTCCGTTGAATCTCCCCTTTAAATGACAAGCGTCAATCCCTATATAAGGGCGACAACCCAAAAGAAAACCTTTAGAGCAAGCACTTAGTGAGATGAAGAACCTTTGAAAGTGATTATTATTATTTATCTTCTCAAGATGCATCTCAACCACACTTCCCGGGTTTCTTCTCAACAATTCTTCTTTAAAATCCTCCATCTTTGTGTATGAATCTTCCCATTTACCATGTATATCCTTCAATGCTTGCTCCTTTCCACGATGAACTCTCAAATATGGTATATCCACATTAAACTCGACACAGAGCCATCTCTTAAGCACATTTACTGGAACATCACCCTCACTTTTCAACTTATCAACTATCCTATCAGCAATCCATCCTTGAGTTGCTCTCTTGTTCCCTGATTTGTTACTACTTGTGCATATATGTACATCTTCCATTTTTTTAACCTAAATTTTACATAAGATTTTGTTATCAAAATATATAAATAAAGTAACAATTTAACCTCTAATTTTATTCTAACCTCAAATGTGATATTATCTTGCAGAATCGAAGCGTGAATTCTCCAAGCACAATCTTTGCTAGCACACCTTGCCGTGAAACGTTTAGTATCACTCTTCTCTATTGAATACTCAAATTCTTTCACCAATGCATAGTGATTCAAAGCTTTCCTAAAATTAATCACGCCAGGAAATTTTGAATTTACTTTCATGACCGGTTCATTCTTGTTATACTCGTATGTTTCTCCTTCATACATTTGAATCTCATCATCACTCCCACTACTACTACGACTATGATAACTTTGCTCACTTCGGCAATAATCCGAACCCTCTTCGTCATGTGAGTTATCGACATCTTCTAACCTTATAGATTTATTGCCACCCTCCATATCTTTAATCTTTGGTTTATTCTCTTGATCATTATTCTCAACTACTACAAAAATTATCACTTCTTTTTTGTTCTCGTACATAGTTATCATTAGAAGAAAATTCTCATATGTTTTAAGTGAAATAAAAGTTTGTTCTTTAGCATATTTGTCCTCAAACGACATATAAACAACTTGATTGCTCTCCCATGGAAAAAGTTTTTCCACTTCTTCCATCAAATCGTTTAGATTGTAGGTACTTATGTCAGCAAAAATTATTTTTTGTTTGGGAAAACAATATTTTCTTCTAGACGAGTTCTTGATCGACTTGAAGTAACCTCCGTACTTCACTTTTAGCTTGTAGTTAGAGGGATCTTGCCTAATATAATAAAATAAATCAAAATAAAATTAGAATCTTATGCAATTCTGGCATATATTTTTTTGTTGAAAAATTATACATTGAAAGGTTATGTAGCAATGAGACTAAAAGAAAGCATAATTTTTAAAACAAGTCAAACTATTTTTTCCTAAATATTTCACCTACAATGTATTAACCCAAATAATCGAAATATTTTTCATAATAACCTCAAATACCTATGAATTTGGCCTAGTAATTATAAGTGATTCCAAATATAAGAACAATTTTGTCACGTTCATCAAAAAATAAAAACTCTAAAAAAGAAAGAATAGCAAAAGTCACATACTCGATAATGGGTGATTCAACCAATCTTCTACACTGATTTTCTCACTCTCATCTAGCTCCGTTGAAATCTCATGCTCAATTTCGTCCATATTTATTTTATCCATTTTAGGGTTAAGTTAAGAGGAAAGAAAGGGAAAAGGGGAGGGATGAACAAGAAAAGAGGTGAGAAGAAGGAAGAACGAGTAGAAGAAGGCAGAAAAGCTTAGATGCTAGCCATCTTTTCTATCATGGCTTCCATGTTTCATGAGAGGTAAATGGCCGGAGAAGAAGAACAAAAGAAAAGAAAAGTGAAAAATTAGAAATAAATTGGGGTTTTAATGTCAGTGGAAGAATTACAAGAAGAAAGGAGGGAAAAGGGCATTTATGTCTATTTTAATTATTAATATTAATCTAATCAGTATTTAGAAGGTTAAATGGTGGTTAATTTTGTAAATCTAATGATTAGGATAAATCTGATATTTCATAAATTGTGAATGGGTAAATTTGATATAAAATGGATTTTAGGAGGGTAAATTTGATATTTAGAAGTTTAGAGATTTCATATTTAAGGATTTTGGAAGGGTACACGTGATATTACCCCTAAAATTATGTTGTGGGTAGAAAAATTGGTAAAAAAACTGGTGTATATATTTCCTCCCTATACACACATATTACCAATATATTTGTTTTATCTAAAATAGAATCTTAGTGCTAGCCATTGAATATTGGCAGAAAAAAATAGGGTGGTGATATTTACAGGCGATTAGTTTGTTAATTACAGCCCGCTAGATGTTTTGGCATTATATGACAAACTTGACCCTAGTTTTTAATTTGGTAACTTGAATTAATTTTGGCTTTCCTACTTGCCAGGAAAATTTGGATAACTGATTTTTTTTTAGTTCTATTTTCTTTCAATTTTTTAATTATTATGATATAATTTAATCTATTATATTTTTTTATTGAATCATTTTTGCGTAGTTTTCTTTTTTGGCAAAAAAAAAGTTTTACATTCAGTAATAAAAAAATTTGTCTCCTGGTATAAGGTTATATTATGTACTTATATGAAATCTAAAAATATATTGCGAATTTATATGCACAATCATTAAAGATTAAATTCATATATCCATGAAGAATAGTGTCAAAATATTGTAAACGAAAGTTCAGGTAACGCAATTAATATAAATGTATATGCTAAATTTTTGAATTATTATTGTTTATTATTTAGGTTTTACGGAATATATTACTCCGTTTGTACTAAATTTGAATAATTTATTGCCTATTAATTATAAGTTTTTGATCAATTATAGGTAACTTACCATATAAGACTTTAATTATTAGGGGTACATTTGCATTCCTGAGAAAAATAAAGCCTCTGTGTAAAACAAAATGTTGATGCTCTATAAACAAATTTAATATAACATACAAAATAAATTGAGGCCACACAACAATTAGCCACAAAAAACCACACCTAACTCATCCTTCCTTCTCCTCCTCACGTGCCATTTCCTTCTTCCTCTTCCCAAAAAAAAAAAAAAAAAAAAAAAAACAAGAAATAAAGAAACAGAGCTCTAATGGTGGCTTCCTTTTTCCTCTTCTTCCGATGTTTTCTCCTTCACAATTTTTTCTCAATCTTTCACCGTTTTCTTCTTCTCGTTCATTATATACGATACTAGATCTGCAATTTCGGGTGAAAAAGAGAAAAAATGAGGTCAAAAAGTATAAAATTTGGCAAAACCGACTAAAAATGGCCAGTTTCGGATTGGCCACCGCCGACTCCGACTTGACACGGCCGAAACTGACCCGTTTCGGCCGACACAACGGACCATGATTTAAGTTTTTGTAATGGCAAATATGATATTTTTGAGTTTTTGTAATGACATATATGAAATTATCTCCTTAATTTACAATTCAAAAATCTTAAATTTAATATTAGGCTATTCGCCTATGATTCAAAAAAAAAAAAAACCTAATTTACAAAACGGTGAGATTGTAAATTTCACTATTTTATGCTTGATTGGTAAAATTTAATACATGCAAAATAAACTTTATTTAGGAGCGGTTAGGTTTTGGCCCATTAAAGCATAAGGTCAAGGATGAGCCATTATTTTACACGGACCTGATTGATCACGCTGATACTGTAGCACACCAAATCACGATAATAATATATACACGGCTTACTACGATGTAATAACTGTATATATAATTCATTTTCTAATAACATTATATACATAAAAAATAAAAACAATATATAAAAATCAAATAATATGTTTTTTTATGTTCAATCCATTGAGTTGAAAGACTTTTGCTGAATGTATGTTACATAATTGTGTTTGCAAAAATAGTATGTTAGAACCTATGTTACGCGGACACTCTCCGAAATGAGCCGTAGGCGTGTCGGACACGTGTCGGATACGGACACGGCTCGGACACGCCTACGACACGTGTCCGACACTTCAAATCGCGTGTCCTAATATTTTATTGTAAAAAAAAATATGGACACGGCTCGGACACGGCATGACACGGCGGGACACGTTTTGGACAAGGATTGGACACGACGGGCTTAAAATCCGGCCCAAAAAAAATTGGCCCAAAAAAATTTTTATAGAATGATAATATAATTTAGATGTGGTTATGTGATTGTATGAACTCTTTAATCTAGTTATGATTTTTGTACTTTTGAATTAGGTTAAATTTGGTTTTATGGTTAGTGGATGTTTGAATGAAGTATGGACCTCATATTTTGTGTTTTTAATTAGATTATTTTTGTATTAATATGAACTATGAACTATCACTTGAATTATGGACATTTTATTAATCAAGTTATTATCAATTTAGTTTATGTTTTTTATATTATTTATAATTTTTAAACATAAAATAAATATATTATATTATATATATATATAAAACGTGTCGTGTCCGGAGGTTTTTTTGAGATTGCCATGTCGCCGTGTCCGTGTCGTGTCGGACACGACACCCGTGTCCGTATCCGTGCAACATAGGTTAGAACAATATATAAAAATTCCAAAAGTAAAAAAGGTAAAAAATACATACAGAGTAAAATCAGTATGTAAAATGGTAAAATAATATATAAAATGTTAAAATAGTATATAAAAGTGCAAAAATAATATATGTATCGTCCCATCGTGATCTGACGTTCTATAGTGCTGTCGTGATATCACTTTTCTCTATTTTACATTACATATAAGTACTTTAATTTATATTCATTATCTTTCTTTATCTTGTTTCGCACGTAAATTATTTTGTACGTTAGTCTGCATTTGTTAGTTTTAATGTCTATATTTGATTTGTCATTTGAATTAGAAGAAAAAACTGCACTATAGGGAGTGAATTTATCTTACATATTGAGTTAGATTGGTCCTATGTAGGACTGTAAACGAGTCGAGTTCGAGCGAGCTGGACCCAGCTCAAACTCAACTCGAGCTGGCTCGGCTCGAAATTGATATAGAGTTTCGAGCCAGAAAGTGTGGCTCAAACTCGACTCGATTTGGCTCGAGCTAACTCGAGTCGACACGAGAGTAGCTCGAAATAAGATTTTTTTCACCATTTCAAATAATATCCTCCACAAAAAAATTTAATGTAAATCACATAATATTCACTCAAAAAATCTAATCTTCTAAGAAAATATAATTTCATACTTCAAATATCTAGTTTTACTTCATCAATTTCAATATAACTTCAACAACTAATATTAATTTCGAATTGAAAAAAAAGATAGCACCACAATATGTTGCTAGCAAACTAACACCAAATATTAATTGGGATAAATATATCGTTAGTTCATGTACTTCAATTCAGTGCTAATTTAGTTAATGTACTTTCAGTTTAGCATTTTTAGTTCCCGTACTCTTAAAATAGTATTACATTAGTCTCTTGCTTGACAGACTAAATTAACACAGTTAATAATTTTTTGAGTGACTATTATGTCCTTTTCTTATTCCTCCTCTTCTTCCCCTTCCTTTCTTTCCCGTTCGAACCAAAGGAAGCCCACACCCAAAGAACATCCGTCCATGTATTCGTTCTCACTTTCGTATTGAACTAACATTTGGGCTGCCCTCCTTCCCAGAACTCTTAGATTCGTAGCTCCCCCCCCCCCCAGTCCACTCTGTCGGCCGCCGTAGCCTCTCCTCACTCCGTCGCCTGTCGTCTCCCCTCCGCCAGTCCTCTCCTTCCGTCTTATCTCGTTTCTAGCCCTTGCACCTCTCGTGGGATCGCTCTGGCAACCCCGATAGACTTGCGTCGCCTGTCCTCTCTCGACCCCCACTCCTCTCTTCAAACATAGTAGCCTTATTTCTCTATCTTTTCCAGTAATTAGGTTTGAAGGATGAATAATTCAAGTAATCTCAGGTAGTCCAATTTTACCAAGTAGATTTAGTTATGGTTAGTACCATTTGGAATTCAATTTTAGGTCTTTATTTTCAATTTTTGGTGTTAAATTTTACAAATTGGGCGCAACTGAGCCTCAAATTGAGTTCAGGCCAAAAATCCACAAAAATGGCTTCTTATACCATCTATTATCCTGAATTTCACAAACTACCTTATTCTATCTCTGTCCTATTTGATTTCAACCAAATCCTGCTCAATTATCTAAAAAATCATTAAATCCATCAAAATATCCTAACAATGCAAGTTTCTAAGATTTTTATTTTTATTTTTATTTATTTATTTATTTATTTTTATAATAGTAAGAAGCAATTAACAATATATTTTCTATATCTTTTGCTCAAAGGTAATAAATAGATTTTGAGAAAACAGGCCTGATAAACTTGTTTGCATTTAAATCTGCAAAATAACCCAACTCCACAAAACAAGAGTGAAAGTTGTGTATTGCGGAATAGGAAGTATAAAAAATCTTTTTTTCTTTTTTTATTTTTGGAAGGATTCGAACGGGGACCTCCCATATGAGAATAAGTGGTAAGATCATTGGACTAAGAGGCCCTTCTCAACTATAAAAAATCTTATCATCATAACATGATAATTAATTAATTGTTAATTTGGGAATTTTGATTTGTGTCATACACATTATTATAAATTTGACTTTACTAATTAGTAAGTCATTTTTTTTTTCAAATAAATGCATTTCAATATTAGTAAGTACAAAAGATAATTTCAAAATTAGAATATCATGTTTGTACATGTATAGGATCACAAAATAGTGAAATCCTTTAGAATAAATATATTTGCCAAAAACTCTTTCATTTAAATTATTATAAAGTGATATTTTTATCAACCTTTATATGACATTATTTGAGTCATATGTAACTACGCGAAAACGTGTCGTCGTGTAATCACGTTTTAAAAAAGATATTTGTAGTTCCTAAAGTGTTCACAAAGTGTATATGTGGAAATCGAGTTTTAGGGTGTCGAACACAAAGAAACAACGCCTTCAATTGTTAACTTTCAATCTCACTTTTTATTTAGTGTTGTGATTTAAGAGGAATTGTTGTTGTTTGAATAAGAATTGGATTCAAGAAGGAAAAAGAAATAAAATTTATTTTGATAGTTTAAATAAAAGAAAGAGTAGGGAAAATAATGACGATTTGTGTAACTTGAGAATCACTAATCACGAAACATAGCAAATTAATATTATAGTATTTTTAAGCAAGGTTTAATTAATTTCCTTCCAAAAATCAATTAATAAACTCATCAAATATTAGATCCACTAAAAACTTCCACTTTTAAGTTGTTCTTATATTTGATTTATCCCTTATTTGAATAAAAGAAAGACTCTTCCAAGTCAATATTACTCAAACAAATCTCATAAATATTTCACGTCAAATCATTCTTCTAAATAACTCAACTTTAAATCTCATGAAAAAAATGTCAAGATTTAATCTTAAAATACCATAATAAATGCAAAGTTTCACTTAAGATTTCATCAACAAAAGCCACACAAAAAGTATTTCCTTACTTTTAAAACTACTCACTCATGTCCACAAAAACCATATTTACATACTCTTGATTCATTTTATTCATCCAAAAATAAGAGAAAAATAAATCAAACCCTAAAGATGCGAATCGTTCTCGATCTCTCCCCTCCTTGGTCGATTTAGCACTTGCACCTTCTAGATTAAGCACTTCTCTTTTTTTTTGCTAAAATTCTACTCTCTCTTTTTACTCTCAAGAAATGAGGAGTTGAAGCTTTTGGACATTAATGGTGGAAAATAGAAGAAATGAAAAATGGTAGAAGAGATGAAAGAAGAAAAGGATGTGTGAATTTTTGATGTGAGAATGGATGTATGAATGATGTTAAGGGGTAAGAATGAGGTGTGGTAGAGAGAGAAAGAGTGATTTTTTTATAGAGATATTTAACCTAAAAAATATTTAAAAATAGGATTGTGGGACTAAAAATTTAGATTGATCCGGATTCTGTTCTGGGTAGCAATTTAGGAGGTATTTATCACTATTTCCTTCATTTCTATTCAAATTTAGCTTGGGTGCAATTTTCTGGGTACATTTATCATTTCCCTGTATTCTCATCCGAACTCAACGGACATGCCACGTGGCAGCCTCTGATTGGTTGCAGCTAAATTCCAGTATCTAATCCGACTGCTCAGATGGTGACACGCGTCCAAGGCCAAGAGATCCATTGCCAGAGGCGACGTGTGTCAGTCTCCATTGGCTGCAGCTGCCACAGTCCGAGATTTTGCAGAAAATGCGCATCTCCTCCTCTCCATTTACGACCAATACACAGTCTAATGAACAGCCGAATGTGTGTGTTTTTGTCTAATGGAGGCGTGCAGTTATCCCTAGAACGGAAATAAGTAAAGTCGGTATGGGGAAAAACGTGATTCCTTCAACTGTTGCACCACGCGTCGTTGCCTGATTGGCTTAATAACAACCTCGTACTGAGGTCTGTTGGTTGTGCCAGTGATGCCCCCAATCAATGTTTGCCACGTGTCTTCTCTTTATCCAACTCCAACTGACCAGCCATGTGTCAACTTCGGATTCGCTAATTTTTAATGGAATCTGCCACGCGTCAGCTTCTGATTGGTTTAACTTAAATTTATTTTCCTTTGATTTCTGTGCTGAACAAATTCTGAGAAAAATTTTTGGCCACGTGTCGCGCTCTGATTAGTTTAACAGAAGGTTGACCGGTGCACGTTTTACTTTGACTAAGGTTGACAAAATTTTGTATCGTATTTTCTAGGAGTTCTAGAATGTCTTTTTTTGCGAGGTTTGTACCGTTGGATTCCTATCGTCGCGCTCTTCGATTTGACACCCAGTTTGACCCCTTTTGGAACAGTTGAGTTTTGGTCAACTCGGCGATTTCTCGGGTTTGACTTTTCGTCTTTTTGTGGATTTTGTAGGTTTCGGCCTGGATGGTCGGCATATAAGGATTATAAGAATTTTGGAGAAACGTGTGTAGGATTTTCGCGGAGATTTGTCGAAAATTTCGGCCGTCTTTAGCCCAAGATTTGCGAATCGGTCATTCATTTGGAGTTGACTTTTTGCCAAGTTCTCCAAATGTACTTTTCTTGATTTTTTTTACCTGAAAAATCACACAAAAGTGTATTAAGAGTTTCAAAAAATATTTTTTTATTAATTTTGAACATTTTTCATACATTTTATGTGATTTACGGGTAAATTTTATATGATAAAAACCCTAAAAATGTGTAAAAAATACACATTACATCATACTGTTTGCAAAAAATTTACTCTTGCTCTTTGGATCTAACCTTCATGTTGTATATTTTTATCAGTATTAAACTTGTTAAAATATAACATACAATACTATAATCTTGGGAACAAACTGTCAAGAAGAAACCGTGCAACTTTTTTTCTTTTACACATAATTATCAGTGCAATAAATGCATATAGCTAGCTAGTAATTAGGGACCTAATAAATATAGGTCATGGCTAATAAATCTAGGGTCTAGGCATGCAAACGGATTGAAATAAAACGTATCAAAGTATTTAAAAATAAAATTAATAAATATAATATAATTTAACCAATGCAAAATTAAGAAAACTAGGGAGAACTCGCTCCGCTTCGGAGCATTGAATATAATTTCATACATGTATATTGTATTTGTATTTTGTATTATAAAGAATTTAATATCACTCTATATTGTTATACAAAAATTATTTATAGAAAATTTAATAGAAAATCTTAACGAAGACTATATGTCAAATGTTCTGCATCCATCCAACATTAATAAAAAAAAAAATTAAAATGGTGTGGCGAACCGTGTGTTGGAATTTTATCTTGACTGAAAAGTGACCCGCTTCATACGTTTGACTAATAAAATTATCACAAAGAATCTAAAAGAAGGTTATGTGCTGAATGATCTACACTCATCTAGCATTAATAAGAAATTAAAATGCTATGACGAACTGTGTGTTGAATATTTTTCTTGACTGCTAAGTGACCCGTTTCATACATTTGACTAACAAAACTGTCATATATCACACATTTAACATTAATAAGAAATTAAAATGTCCTGAGAATTGTGTGTTGGATATTTATTTTGACCGAAAAGTAACCCGCTTCATACATTTTGACTAACAAAATTGTCACATAAAATCTTAAAGAATATCACGTGTCAAATGATAAAATAGTGTGCCAGACTATGTGTTGAATATTTATCTTGACTAAAAAGCGATCCGTTTTATACATTTGACTAATATCACAAAAAATCTTAAAAAAGATTACATGCCAAATGTTTTACACTTATCCAACATTAAAAAGAAATTAAAATGCTATGACAAGCTGTGTATATGATATTTGTCTTGATTAGAAAGTGATCTGCTTTATACGTTTGACTAAAAAAACTATCACATAAAATCTTTTAAAATTTCATGTGTCAAGTATGCTTTACTGATCTAAGTATTGTTTAATTGAATGAGAAACCCAACATTTGGCGTTTAGTGTGGAGAATAAAATGATGCTTAGTTGTAGTATAATTAAAGTTGAATATTTGGTGTTTAATATGGAGTTATAAGTTGTTATTTTAACTGATGATGTATGGAGTATAATTAAGTCTAATTAATTTCAATCCTTTATTTTTCATCTACTTTTGAGCCTCCTCAAAATGTCACATCAACACTTTTATCTCGACCATTCGATCAATTTTTTTGTCGAATCTTAGTCATTCATTTTCTCAAATTTATTGATATTTTATGGCAACATTTATGTGAATATTAAAATATAAGCATATGATTGGTTGAATTGATGTTTTATGTCCTATACTTGATTTAGTGAGAACCGTTGTGATTTTCTTTGTAACCGTTAGATCTTAATCAAACGATTTCAATGAATCATGGTGTAAAGTTATGTTCAATTATTAATATCAATAGATAATGAAGAGTTCACTCATTAAAATATAATAAATTTTTTTTTCTTCTTTAAAAAATGATAATTCTTAATCAAAAATATTTTATTTCTAATGTTAAAATCATCAAATACAAATTTGTTGAAATTTTCTCTTTATTTTGAGTTCTATATTGTTATGGTTCTTATTTGTTTTCTTGCTAAAATATGTAAATATATACTATGAAAGAAGATATACAAAAATATTATACTCATTAACTTATATCTTATATTTTATTTTTCATCTCTCTTTGAGCATTTTCAAGAGAACTACTGCCAATTTTATCTCGGGCGTTGGATCAATTTTTTTTTGAAATCTTAGCTTTTCATTTAAATTACTACCATAATATCATATTTACCAATAGTTAATGAAATATTTACTCATTAAAATATAAATTATTTTTCTTTTCTTCTTTAAAATATTATAATTTTTAATGAAATATTTTATTTCTCATTCCGAACGAAATGGACAGCTTGATTAAGTCTTCATAGATCAAGAAAATTGGAATAGAAATCATTAATCAAAGCTAAAAGATCATCTCTTGTTTCTTCCCAAAATTCTTAGAAGAATTTGTTTGGAAGGCCATCGGGACCACTCGATTTCCCTTTCTTAAGATTCATAACGGCTCCTTATGAAACTCCTCTGTCATTCAGATCTGAAATCCATTTTTTCCGCCAAAACACAGAGGAAAAAAAAAATCTCATATGAAAATGGATATGGTTTTCCTTTTTAACGTCAACTTGCACCCTGAGTGGTTTCCTCAAGATCAAACAGAGTTAAAAATCTCGAGTGCTCATTCGATATAAAGATCCATTCATACAGCCATTCTACCATCACTCATTCCTCAATTCTCTCTTTCCACTGCACATACCATAATAACACACCACTCTCCATACTCTTTCTTCTTTCTCTAATATCACCATTAATGAGTTTCAATCTTTTTGAGATCTAATTTTTGAGTTTGAGTCAAATTGAGCAAAAATGACTAATTTGGGTTAAAATCGAAATACTTGACTCTAGCTTGAATCAAGTGGCAATAGAAGGTTCGAATCAACTCAAGAGAGGTATTGGGTGACCTTCCCACTCTCAGTTCGGTCCATTTCTCTTCTAATCTCTTGTTTTGAATTTTAGATCACAATTACGCAATTCTCAAAAATCAAGATGAACAATTGTGCAAATCTCATTTTTTTGAATATGTGTGAGTAGATCTTGATAGGGAGGGAAGTTTGTGATTATATACATGAAATCTCGCTTTATAATCTTGTAATTTGATGAATTTTTTATGAATAGTCATGAACACACTTGTTTTGAATAATTGAATGAAAAATTACTTAGGTTAGTGTTTTTCTGCCAATTGATATATTAAATCCAGAATTTATTGACTTATTAATGATCTAGAATGCTTAGCTTAGTATTCTTGGAGTTGTGAATGATTTTTAACTAAAGTTTGACTTATTATTATGGCTGTTTTGAGATAAACCAGTATTTGACTTTGTTTTCTTGAGTAAATCTTAGCTTTGATTGCTCAAATTCATCATCTAAATCTGTGAAATTATATCCTTAGTGATTAATGATTGTTATATCTCACAAATTTCCAAAATTCCTTTTTTTTAAAACTGAAAATCAACCCTTAAATAAGTTTATGTCATGCTGCTGATTTGTTTTTTTCAGTATTATCTCTTAAATTTCGTGGATCTGAAAAATTGAAGAAATATTTTTATAATTTAGTTCTCATTTAATAGATAAATTTCAAACCAAATTTTGCCCAATTATGATTTGTATAGTATGAGATATTAATTTTTTAATTTTGTTATTTTTTATGTTTTTTTCTTTCTGTTCAGATTTGTTGCTTCATTCCGTTCGATTTTTTAAAAATATAAAAAAAAAAAATAAAAAAAATAGGCCTACTTGAAATAATTTGAAGTGTAGAATCGGAATCTGGAATTTAAAATAATATTTGTTAAGTCAGATTTAAAGATATTATTAATTGTGTTAGTACTGGTCAGTCAGATCCAGTTTCTGAATCCAGATCTGAATTTTCATCATAAATCTCAATCTGTAAAACATATTTGTACTAAATTTTAATAGCTAATCCATAACTTACTAACTGAATTTCTTTGATATTTTGGGGATTTTTCAAGCTTTGATGATTTTTCTATAATTTTCTGAAATTGCTGCTCCATTGATTGTAAATCTGAAATAAGATCTGGTCTAAACTGTAATTTTTTCCAATTTTCTCAATAAAACTATAATACCACTAAAGCACCATAACCAAGATCCCTTTTTCTAGTTCCCAGCGGCATCTCACTTGTTGAATTTTCTCACTTGTTGAATTTGAATTTTATTGGTCTAGTTACACATCAAAACGTAAAAGTGTGACGTGCTTAATCTTAGTATAAAAACTGAATTTTCGAATATAACCTTGGAATTTTTGCTTAATAACACTTGAACTAAGAAATAATACTTGAGAAATAAATTTGATAATTAGTTAAAACTTAAGGCCATCTTATTTGTGTTCGACCCTAAAACTCGTTACCACTTATACTCGTAAGTTGAAAATTAAGAAATTATAAATATTTTGCTAAATTGTGTGAAATAATAAACAACGACTTTACGCGATTTACATGTCCCTGTATTTTTGCCAAATTCGTTTGTCGCTCTAAATTATTTAACGACTACTCTTTGCCCCTGAAATACAATTTAAGTGACAGTTTTGTCCCTAAGTTTTGTTCAAGTAATATTGATCCAAAAATGTCTTAATTTGTGACAAATGTTTGTCTCTAAATCCAGTGATAAAATTTGCAATGATATATAGGTACTATGTATGGTCCCTAAAAACAAAAGATTTAACCATATGATACTGATTTCGTCACAAATACATAAATTGGTTTCAAACAATACTAATTATTGTGATCTTATTACCATTATTATACACATGCACATCCAAAATTCATACCATTCATATTAAATCTATAATAAACATATGTTACGACAATAATGGTCGAATGCGAAACATGTACATCATTTTGATAAAACAAAAGTGATAGTCCATAATCGTTAATCGTTGCACCATCTCAAGCTCCACTATTACAACCACAACTACAAAATAGCATGCATTTCTGAGATAAGAAAGCAAGATAACAAAAGTAAGCAAAAATTGACTTACAAGTGTCAAGAACTAGTTTTGCGTATCATAAAAACCAAATTTACCATCTTTAATAGTTTCATTTCAAAATAACTAAGATAAAAAAAATATATATATATAAGGTGTACTGCCTCAACATTTCACTTTTAGATAACAAAGATAAAAAGAAGTAAAAATAAGCTGCGTAATGTAATGTAACTCCTACTGGCTAGAAGAATAAATTAAAATGATACCAATTATGATAATTTTAGTATTTGACAATATATCAAATTATAGCAAGTATTTTGAGTTTTTGGAAGAATAAATTAGTCGTGTAGAAAACAACCTGTGTAGCACAATGAAGCATGGATGCTCCAAATATAAAATAGGGACAATGTATCAGAAAATAAACACTGATTTTTGTTTCCATTAAATGAAATTTCAATTACCGGTAAGTCATGTATGGCTTTAAATATGCTTATAATCATCATTATCCCATCACCCAAACTCATCAGAACACATCTAAAGAAAATAAAGAAAGAAAAGAATATTATTTGTTAACTCTTCATCAATAACCATATTTTGAAGTGTTCATTATTTTAATATACCTGGGATGTTTAAAGCAATAAACACTCATCACATATTTGTGAGGAATTATTTCACCATGGCATCAGTCCAAGTAAAGCAAAAAAAAGAAAGACAGAATTTGAGGATTATCCCGAAATAACATATATTAATAAGAAGAAACTAAATATAAAATAAATAATGAATGATAAAATTATTATGAAAAAATGAAGTCGACCACTGAGGAGTCAAGTGAATACCTTTGCTTCTTACCACATTTCAATTTTGAACATCTAAATACAAGTTTCAAGTTTACAAATCATGGATATGTGCCCTCAATTCCATTATCTATATATAATTTCTTAACAATACTTGAAAGTGGAGCATCCTACCTACAATATATTTATAAATAAAATTTTAATTATTATGTAGTCAAATAAGTTTTTTTATAATAAAAAAGGAAAGAGATAAAAATACTTATTAATCCTTAATCAGCCTTCTTTCACATCAACCGCCCATAGCATCTCTTCATTTTCTTTATAATATTAATTCTAGTTCAAAATATAATAGTAATATATAAAATGTAATGTTGTGATATAATTATTTACCTTGTTCTTTTATGAGTGAACAAATGTCCAGAGACTTGCCTCACACCGCACTGCAATTCATTATTGTTTCTCCAGTTTCGGATCAACCACATTTACCACAAATCCAAGAAATATTTTTTAATTAATTAGTTACTTTTTACAAAATATCACCTATGATTTCATCTGGGACTGTGCAAATTTTTTTTCTTCAATAGACCTTCGAAAGCACACATATTGTAAGATTAATATACTAATAATAACTGATTAAAAAAATAAATATACCAAAAAAATAAGCAAGAACATACACGTAAATAATATTGGAATCAAAATTGTGCGGAGAGAGAATTCAATTATTAATATGCCCAGAGTTGTCTACAGAGAGAATTGAACAAGAAGTATGTATGTTGACCTCGGCAAGAAGAGAGCACCAATTTCATATGCTATAAGGAGGCAATTAGTGTACAGTCTTGAGATTTAGGGTTCTTTCAAGGGGAAAAGCAAATAGGTCATGGCAATTAGGGTTCATCAAAGGGGAAAGGCACAAATGTTGGGTAATTAGGGTTATTCGAAGGAGAATTGCACAAGAAGGAGAAAGGGATACAAGAAATCTTGACTTACATTTCTGAGGCGAGCAGGCAGATGGGATGGCACGGCCATGGAGTACAGAGAGAGAGGGGGAGGGGGAGAGAGAGAGAGAGAGAGAGAGAGAGAGAGAGCAGCCATGTGTTACTACGCGAAAACGTATCGTGATGTAATCGCGTGTTAACAAAATAATTTATATTTTTCCTAATTTCAATATTCAGTTTATATATGGTATTGAGCCTTAGGGGTCGAACATAAAGAACCTAGGCCTTAAATGTTTTAACGTTCGATTCTCATTTTTATTTTAGTGTTGTGGTTTTGAAAAGTTGTTGTTTTTAATAAGAAAAGTTGCAAGAAAAAAAAAATAAAGTTTCTTAAAAATTGTTTAAAAGAAAAATAGTAGGGAAGTCATGACGATTTGTGTGACTTGAGAATCACTAATCATAAAATATAGCAAATTAATTATAGAATATTTATAAGCAAGGTTTTAATTTTCTTCCAAAAATCAATTAATAAACTCATCAAATATCAGATCCACTCAAGAACTTTCACTTTTAAGTTGTTCTTATATTTGACTTAACCCTTATTTGAATAAAAGAAGAAATCTTCCAAGTCAATATTATTCAAACAAATTTCATTAAATCTCATAAGTATTTCACGTCAAATAATTCTTCTAAATAACTCAACTTTAAATCTCATGAGAAAATGTCAAGATTTAATCTTAAAATACCTTAATAAAATGCAAAGTTTCACTTAAGATTTCATCAACAAAAATCACACAAAAAGTCTTTCCCTACTCTTAAAAATTACTCACTCATGTCCACAAAAAACATACTTGCATCAAATAATTACAATAAAGAGAAAAATAAATCAAACCCTAAAGATGCGAATCGTTCTTGATTTAGAAGGTCTTTTTTCGCAAGGTTTGTACCATTGGATTCGTATCGTCGCGCTCTTTGATTTGATGCCCAGTTTGACCCCTTTTGGAAAAGTTGACTTTTGGTCAATTCGGCGATTTCCCGGGTTTAATTTTTCGTCTTTTTGTGGATTTTGTAGGTCTCGGCTTGGATAGTCGACGGATAAGGGTTATAAGAATTTTGGAGAATCGTGTGTAGGGTTTTCGCGGAAATTTATCGAAAATTCGGCCATCTTTGGCCAAGGCTTTTCAGATAGGCTCGTCATTTGGAGTTGACTTTTCACCAAGTCGTCCAAATATCGTTTTCTCGGTCATTTTACCTGAAAAATCACACAAAAGTGTATCAAGAGTTTCACAAATAATTTTTATTAATTTTAAATATTTTTCATATATTTTATGTGATTTAATGATAAATTTTTCATGATAAAAATCCTAAAAATGTGTAAAAAATACACATTACACCATGGACAGCGGAACAAAACAGAGAGAGAAATCACGGAGAGAGAAAAACTGTGTAGAGAGAGAAATCACCGAGAGAAAGAGAGGAGCACCGCCCAGGAGAGCAAGGAGCTTATCTCAAAATATGATAGTTGTAAATGATTTAATTTCATTTCAGGTAGTGAGGTATACGGAGAGGGAGGGAGGGTAGCATTAGGGTGTGCTCCCGAGTTTTGACTGAGAGGAGAAGGGAGGGGAGGGGATGTCAAGAGAAGCAATGGGAAGGGAAGAGACTATATTCTCTTAGCTCCAGAGTTTTAAAATGGCTTAGAAGAGAAATGTTTTGTCATTAAATTTTAAATGAAAAAGACAACCTTGTCCTTTTGTATCATTGCTAAAATAAAATACTAACCTTCTATTTTGTAACTATAGATAAATAACTATTTCAATATAACCATATAGATACCCCATTACATATTGTAAAATAATTTTCTTTTTCTTATAAATGAAAAAATATTATCAAAATATAAAACAAAATAACATCATCAAAATATGACATAATATAGCATAATCACAATATGTCATAAAATAAAATTTTTTAAAACAATCTAACTTATCATTTGCCTTTATGAAAGTTAATAGGACATCCAAGAAAAGCTTCTAGGGAGTTTGGTTTGCTCGTAAGGAAGAGATACGCTTCTAATGTCTTTTTCTCATCTAACTCCAACTCCTTCAAATGAGTCCATACCTCGCTTGCCGGAATCGCATATTTTTTGTGAGAGTTAATAAGCTCGGTAGTTGATTTTATAATGACACTCGCAAAATTATCGAATGATTCCTTGAGACCGGTAATTTGATCTTTTTTTGAGACTCTCACTTTGCATTTTTTTCTTTGAAGAATTACCTTCGTCTTCTTCAATGTTAATAGTTGGGGAAATTGAATCAAACTCAAAATCTTCTAATCTAGCTTCATTTTGTGATACCATATTATCAATATCATCTATAAATCTGTTGGAGTAATTTCATTTGATTTTGTGTTCCTTTCTCTAATTTCAGCTGTCGTTTCGGCCTCTTATCCAGTTGCCTGACCGGTGCTATATAAAGAGGCGAGTTTATCAAGTTGCGTATGGGCTTGTTCATCTATGGAGTGGCTTCCAGATGAGCCTACATATGAAAAATGATTATTAAATATAACATATGAGATAAAATAATAATAATAATAATATAGCATTTTAACAATAATATATAACCTCAATTAGATCGTTCCAAACTTTCGGTTCCGCACCCCACATGTTTGTTACCGGATTCCAAGAAAATTCGCTTAAACAATTTTTAAAACTATCATAGCAACGCGTAAATACTGTTTTTAAATATTTCATACGATATTTAATTTTTTCTTTCTCAAAAGCAATATTCGGAAACTTTTGGGATATCTCTTTAATTATATTTTCGTAAGCTTTTGTTGTGAAAGTTACTCCAACTTGGTTACCGATATCATTTTGATGAGCAAATGCATCAATTAATGCATCATCCGTTGGAGGAGTCCAAGAATATGTATCCTCCTTTCCAGACACGTGAGGAGTTGATGGAGTTCTTTTTACCATTTTGCACCTATACAATAATTAACAAGGTAATATTTTATTTAGCTTATAACAAACTCATAAACCAGTCACATAAGAAACAGAGTTGGAGGTTGGTTAGAATAGTTTTACGTTTTAACATAGTTGGAGCTTATAACAAATTCATTCAATAAGCAGAAGAAAATACTAGACCAAAAAAACTTAGTAGTAGCAAGCTGAGGTAATACAATGATTTAACATAGTCAAAAACAAAGAAAACTTTCTACAAGACATAATCCCAATCAATCAACCTTAATACTACATAATATAATTATTCCACATTTCAAGTGCTATTCTATCTCTAATAATTTTGCCATTTCTTGAATCTGTTTCATCATCAATTTCACTAAATTCTTCAATAGGGTCGGAATTTGATTAGCTTATTCTTGATCTACTTGTGCGAGAATAACATCACCCGGATCCGTATTAAGCAAATAATTATGTAAAATGCAACATGATAAAATAATTTGATTTTGGGTACTCTTTATGTAATTTGGTTTGGTTGTACTTGCTATTATTGAAAAGCGCTTCTTAAGTACCCCAAATGCCCTTTCAATTGAATTTCATAAAGATGAATGACGGAGATTGAACAACTCATGGGGATTTTGAGGTGGGTTTTTGGAATATTCTTTCAAATGATATCGCTCACCTCTATAAGGTGTAATCAAGCCACTTTTAATCATGAAACCGGCATCTACAAGATAATATTTTCCTATAATTGATTAATACATATTTTATAATTTGTAAATATGAAATGATGATATTATTAATTTTATTTGTATCTATTTATTATTTACCGTTTGGTATTTTTAGTGGATATTCTTTTTAATGCATTTTTTATTATCCTCGAGCCCGATGCGGTTCCTTCCCATCCTGCTAAAACGTATGTAAATTTTAGATTAGGGGTGCATGCGGCTAACACATTTTGTGTGGGATAATCTTTTCTACCTCGATGTTTAGGTGCATCTTTTAAAGCGACTTTTACACTAATATGTGTCCCATCTATTGCACCAACACAATCTTATCATTAAAATTATTTTTAATTAATATTTTTCAGTCTTTTTTTAATAAAGGTATATATTTATATATATTTTATTATATATATATATATATATATATATATATATATATATATATACCTTAAAATAAGGATAAAATCTATGATCGTCCCCAATTTTATATACCTTAAAATAAGGATAAAATCTATGATCGTCCCCAATTTCTTTTGGGGTTGTTGATCCATCCGGTTGTTGAAGATAAATGGGTTCTAACTCAATTAATGCTCTCATGACCTTACGAAAATCACGACTAATTGTCACATTCCCACGATAAAAAAAGAAACCAATTGCCCGATGTTTGACATTATGACCTAGCATATATAAAAATCGAGCAAATTGTTCATGAATGCCAACTCTTTGACTGGGGTCGTAGGCCACCTTCATTTTCCAATTTGTGACACAAATTAAGATAGTGAATAATTGGTCATTCAAACCATCTGTAACATATCCTAATTGAATCCAATTTTCTTACCGTTTGACTGAAACTAAATACAAATTTGATATTCCCATTGTAGCATTGATAATCTACCAACTCATTACTCTTTAATGTCATAATCATCATTTTTCCGTTATGTTAATCTAGTCCTTTATTCACCTACACCTATAAATAGAGACTTCTTCTGTCATTTGAATATACACGAAATCAGAAGCAATCAAACATTCCTCACACAATCCTCCAATACTCACTATTAAATTTTCCAAATAATTTTATAAAACATTTTACGCCGGATATGTAAGGAGTCTGCCATCAACACTTCCAAGGTCATGCCCCCAAGGAGTGTGCTCTACTGGTTTATTTTAGGACGATTCCTCGGTCCGCGGGTTTGGACAGAATACTTCTTAGGACAGCATCTTTCACGATCCGGTAACCCGTTTTCAATTTATAATTGTTTTATTATTTTATTTTACAAAATATATGTTTTATTAGTTTTAGAACAATCTAAGACGTAAATCTGTTTGGGATAGTATATCATAATAAAACAAGAAAAAATAAAATGAAATAAATAAGTACAGAATAAAATATCCATACACACTTTATACTTGGACTATGTAAGACTGGCCTTGACAGTTTTGTTTCAAATAGGATTTAATCAATTTTCTGAACATTACTATATCTCAAGCTGTAATTCTGATCTGTGGTGATTTTATTGGCCTTGATATTTTATTAATTAAAATATTAACATTTGAATATCTCAAACTTACATTTCCAGTGCTACAATGTTTTTTTAAAGCTATTTATTTTCATTTCTTCTTCTTCTTTCAAAATGGGTCTAGATGATATCCTTGCTTTAAAACCCGAAAATTTTGCTGGATCTGGATTTAATAGATAGCAAGAACAAATTCAAGCTTGGTTAATAACTTTAGGACTAATATCAGCTTTAGTAATAAAAGAACCATATACTATGAAACCAACAAAAAATGGTGAAGAAAAGAGTCATGAGGAAATTGAATATCATTGTAGGTTTAGGATATTAAGTTGTCTTTCAGATGAATTTTATGAAACATATAGAAAATATGACAAAGCTAAGGACTTATGGGTAGTTCTTGATGACTGTTATAGTAAAGAGAATGAAGGTATCATTAGATTTACTATTTCCGATTTTAATATATATGAGATGGTTGATAATTTACCTATTCACGATCAAATACACAAGTTTCAAAATATGATTCAAGAAATACATAAAATAGGAGAAACTAAATTAGATGAAAACTATTATGTAACTTGTCTAATAGATAAATTACCACCGTCTTGGTCAGCATTTGCACAAGGTCTTAGAAGAACACAAACTAAGTTAAATTTAAAATCTGTCATTCAATCAATCCGAATAGAAGATCAGTTTAGGAATCGTCAAAATGAAGAAAATCGAATGTTCGCAAAAGTTAATTTAACTGAAAATAAAAATAATAATCATAATCATAACTTTAAGAATAAACGAAACAAATACTTAAAACCTAATAGAAGGAACTTTAAGAAGAAAGGAAATTTTATCAAAAATAAATTTCAAAACAATAAACCTAGAGGTTAGACCCTTTCTTGAAAAGAGAAGGATGAAGATAGATTTTGCTTTGTGTGCGGCTGAGACAATCATGATGCCCGAGAATGCTACTCAGGGAGAAAGCGAAGGTCGTATATGTGGATTTATCCTCACAAACTCACAATTTTAATGGAAGAAGAACAACTTTTTTTTTCTTAATTTTTCTTAATATATTTCTTTCTTCTTGTCTCTTACAAAACAAAATGGGTTCTATTTATAGGCTAAATGGTTCATGTATACATGAATCACATTAAACCCTAACATTATACTCACACAATTATCCAAGTACATGATCCATATTTCTAGATGGTGGATACATGTATTACAATTATTTAGATGAATTTACATAGAAAAAACACAAATATTATTTCTTTTGGCTTGGGCTTATCAACAGTATACAAGAAGAAAGATGCCTCTAATCAAACTAAGGGTCAAGTGAATATGGTGAAAAATGAACAATTGGATCCTCCTTTAAGTCAGTTTCTTTTGTTCCTTCCATTAATCTCACTTATCAAAATGCAGAGTGCTTGTTAGATAGCAGCGCAAATACACATGTATGTGCTGATAGGTCTTGGTTTTCATCTTATCAGATCACAAGTGGAGGATGTGTAAGCGTTGCAAATGGAACATCAATTAGAGTACTAGGTGTTGGAGGCATCAAGTTAAAATTCACTTCTGGCAAAATAATAATTCTTCGTGATGTGCAACATGTTCCATACATTAGAAAAAAATTAGTTAGTGCTTCTTTACTAGTTCAGTTAGGTTATCGAGTTGTTTTAGAATCGAATAAAATTGTACTTTCTAGAGGGGATACGTTGTTTTAGAATCGAATAAAGTTGTACGTTTTAGAATCTAACAAAGTTGTACTTTCTAGAGGGGATAATTTTGTAGGGAAAGGTTATGTATCAGATGGATTATTTAAATTGAATATTATTTCTCATTCAGTTAATGAAGTTTCTCAATAATTCATCTTCATCTCAAATAATTATAAATCATGATTCTTGTGATATGTGGCATGGTCTTTTAGGCCACAGCAATCTGAAAAAACTTACAAAATTAATTTATCTTAATTTAATACCAAAATTTAAAATAAATCTTATTTCTCAACTAATTCATAGTGATGTATGTGATTCTAATAGAGGTTATACAAGAGAAGGAAGTAGATATTTTGTAACATTCATAGACAATTTCTTTAGATTTTGCTATACATATCTTATGAAAACTAAAGATGAAGTGATTAGGAAATTAGAAATATTCAAAGGAGAAGTACAAAACCAACAAGAAGAACTAATAGAACAAAACCTGATATAGCATACGCAATATCGAGATTAAGTAGATACACAAATAATCCTAGTGAGAGCCATTGGATGGCGTTAGAAAGAGTTTTCAAGTACTTTATGGGCACCATATCATATGGTCTAAGGTTCACAGGTTATCCATCAAGGGTTTAGCGACTCAAATTGGATATTAAATCTATAACAAGCTATCTTTTCCTTTTAGGAGGTGGTGCTATATCGTGGCACAAAATATAGTTGCCAAAAGTACCATGGAAGCAGAATTAATAGCTCTAGATACCACTTGCACAGAAGCGGAGTGACTAAAAGAATTATTATCAAATATAGTCTTAGTTCCTAAACCCATACCATCTATTTTAATAAATTGCGATTCTAGAGATGCAATTGATTTTTGTAAAAAGAAACTTATAAATTCAAAGTTGAATAGACATATTAAAAGACGACAAAAATCAGTTAAGCAACACATTAAAAATGAAATTGTAAATATTCAATATTTTAAATCAGACAACAATTTAGCTGATAGCCTTACAAAAGGCCTTGACCAGAAAAAGGTCCTTAAATCATCGAGGGGGATGGGTTTATGCCCATAATGAGCCTTCTGGCGGTGGTAACCCAATCTTTGTGATAGGAGATCTCTTGAATAAGGTTCAATGGGAACTAGCAAACCGATAAGTTGGCTAAAAGAGCGCACACTTTATTTAGAAGCTTTAACTCCAACCCGATTCCTATGGTGAATGTGCTCTATGTAGTGGTATAGGATGAGCATTGTAGCTCTCAATGAGAAACCGATGCGGTAATTTTCGTGAGATGCGACTCTACATAGATCCCTGATAGGAAACTCACATAATGAGAGTAACTGTATATGGCAGCGGTGTGGGGGCATGGGTAAGTCCCAAAGACTCTCATGAAAAATCGAAGATAAATGTGTATGGACAATAAAAAGCACAAAACCACGATAGCAGTATATGTACTACGCATGTGTTATAGTGGTATTTAGGTAAAAGGAACAAGTTCAAGACTAATTATTTCACTTGGTTTTCTCCAAATTAAATCTATTAACACTAGATGTAAGTTCAAATCTTATAACATACTCACATTGAATGTGTAGTATAAATATCCGGCAAAAATGAATTTTATTTTGAATGTTTTTTTTAAAACTTACTGTTTTCTTAAACAAAACTATTTTAATATTATTATTTTATTTTATTTTATTTTATTTTTTATATATGTTTGGAAAAATAAATTTTCAATTTTGTGGGGGATTGTTGGAGAAATAATGAATATTGATAATTAAAAACTCAATTTACATATCATATTTAATATGGACAACTTATCATAATATTCTTCATTTCGTATTTGACAGATCTCTCAATTTTGTAACTTATTTTCTCATTAAGATAGTGAATATTTGATCATTGAATCCATTTGTAACATATCCTAATTGAATCCAATTTTCTTACCGTTTGACTCAATCTAGATACAAATTTGATATTTCATATGGTTCTTGGTTTTGTAACCTATTCTCTTATTAAAATGAATATTTGAATTGATTATCATTTGAAATGTAGCATATCATTGCAGCATTGATATTCTACCAACTCATTATTCTTTAATGTCATAATTATCATTTATCCGTCATGTTAATCTAGTTCTTCATTCACCTATAAATAGAGACTTTTTCTGTCATTTGGATATACACGAAATCAGAAGCAATCAAACATCCCTCACATCTCCAATACTCACTATTCTATTTTCCAAATAATTTTATAAAATATTTTACGCCGGATATCTAAGGAGCTTGCCATCAACACTCCCAAGGTTGTGCTCCCAAGGAGTGTGCTCTACCGGATTATCTTGGGATGATTTCTCGGTCCGCACGTTTGGATGGTCGTGTCACTTCCCTCCAGCTAACTGTTGAAGTGAGCACCTCTCTTTTTTTGCACGATTTGGATGTCATATGTTGTTAAGATTTGTATCGAGAATGGTTGATTTTGTGTATTTCAATATGTGTGAATCATCGAATACATGTATTTCAAAAAGTACATGTATTTGATGATTCATGTTCTATGTTTCATTTATGGTGTATTATATTATTTCGTTGTTTAATTTTTTCCAAATTATTCAGGTTTAGTTAGTTTTGTTTTATATTCACTATAATCAATTCAATTAACATTTGTCAAAAATACATACTGAATTTTATTTATTGTTAATTTGTGAATATATTCATTTGTAATACAATTTTTTGGATTGTACTACAAAATAAATGAACTTGTGTGCTCTAATTCAGGATTTTATAAATAAAATATTGGATTTCATTTCAAATCTACTTGAATACAACTTTTATGATTTTTAAAACATAATTGACTAAAATAATGATATGAATGACTTTCAACGTCAATCCAAATGACTCATTATCATGATTCGAGTGACCCAAACTTATCCTATGATCCCGGCTCTATTAATTCGTAATACAAACCTTAACAATCTGAAACTTGAAATGATTCGAAACATGATTGACTTAACACATGAATGACTTGCAAACCAAGTTGACACAACCCACCTATTTGCAACTCAATGACCAATCTTAACTGCAAATACCGCTAAATCTTGTTAACTCAAATAGTAAGATATACTTGAAATTTAGAAGATATTCTAAGTTCGAATCGTGACCAATGTAATATGTGTAGCACATATTCTAACAAGGCCTCTAAACTCACTAATTATGAGTTAGAATCTAAAAAAAATCCTTCTTACTATTGATTTATGACGTAAATAAATTTCAAAATGCCAAATCCATCAGTATACAAAGATTTTAAAGTTTTATTATCGTATGATACGCTAGAGCCATAATAACACATACTATGTCAATTTGATCATTATATAAGACTATACATTTTAAATTTCAATTTAAATAATATAGAATATTGGAAGTCCCAAATTTAAGTGTACATGCAATTATGAATGTTTATAAGGATTTGCCAGCAAATATTTCATTTTGAATGCCATTCGTTAGCAGTGACGTGTCGATTTGGATTGGCTTACGTCGCTAACCTTACCTTTACTGTATTTTGGAAAACAAATCTTTACAAGATTATTTTTTACATAATTTATTTGAAGCTTTTATACTTAAAAATGAAATCATGTATGTGACTTTATATTATCCAAGAAAGTCATTGAATAATTTTTTTAGAAACTCAATTATCTTTCATAAATAATATTCTCTAATTAGAACTTAGTTATTATAAAAAAAATAATGCGATATTATTGATGATTTCATGTACTTAATATACTTAAAATTGTACTGCTATATACTTTTATTTTTGTCATATTAATTAAATAAAAATAAAATTATATACTAATTAAAGTGTATTGAAACTTGAATCGACAAGTTATTGCCCAAAAACCATGTCTATACTGCATACCTCTATAGTCTAATCAGATAATCCTCAGAGGCCACCCCTAACAAGTCCTATCTTTCTCACACGAGTCTTCTCCACTGTTTGTTTTCCTTATTACCCCCAAACAATACAATATGCTTCGTTCGTCTATCCATCGTGCTAATGGTAAGCTCGATTTTTGCAATCTCGACCTTCATCTTGTTGTTAATCTCACTATGATCCTTCTTTTAACTAGTGATTTTGGTTTATGTAGCTTCTGGCTTCCAGCCATGGCGATCGCCAGCTGCGTTCAATTCGAGCCAACCAGTAATTTACTAATTTTCCCGCTTTTTATGCATTTGTTCTTATGTTTTCTGATTATTGTGTATTGATCATTACTTAGGATGTCTTATTTAGTAGTAAGGTCGTAAAAGAAATATTATTACTGATTATCACCAATTTGATTGATGGATTGAATGTCGGTTAGATAAGGTTGATTTATTTATATCATGATTCAGTAAGGTCAATTTCGTTAAATTTTGTTGTAATTTGCAAAAATACACTCATAGATAATGCAAAATCTTGTAATTTTCTCCTTTTTATTGATAAATTACTTAGAATTGTTTACTCAAATGACAGGCAAGGGTTCCCAATTTGATTGGAGGCAAATTTTTGGAGTCAGGATCTAAAGAATGTATTGATATTATAAATCCTGTAAGTTGAACCTTTCTTAAAAATATTAATTAAATAAAAATTGAATAATATTAATAAAAATAAATAATACTACTAAAAGTCGAACCTTTCTTAAAACCAATACACATCTCTAATGTTTCTAATCAAGTAATATATTAAACAAATAACTAAATTTCACGAAGGAAGGAATGTTCTTTCTTATAAAACATACATTAATTATCTAATATTTAATATTTTTTGTTTCTGTGTAGGCCACACAAGAGGTTGTATCTAGGGTTCCATTAACAACAAAGGAAGAATTTAAAGCGGCTGTTGAGTCGGCAAAAAAAGCTTTCCCTCAATGGAGAAACACGCCTGTCACTACTAGACAAAGAATTATGTTCAAACTCCAAGAACTAATTCGTAGCAACATGGTATTTATTAACTTATTAATAATGTTTAATTCTATATTTAATTTAAAATGTTTAATTCTATATTAAATTTAATGTGATTTTGTATAAATTATTTTTATGTATTTTAGGATAAGTTGGCCTTGAATATAACGACGGAACAAGGGAAGACTCTCAAAGATGCACAGGGTGATGTCTTTCGAGGACTAGGTTGTAAATATATTCATATTTTTTGGTATTTATGAAAAACCCGTACCTTTTGGAATAATTAAAAAAACTACTTTAATAATTTATACAAAAACCCCTAACGTGAATGTTTTATTTCAAAAATAGACCCTAATTATTTTGAAATGACAGAGCAATAAATAATACATAAATACCTCAATTTATTTTTCAAATAATAAATAAATAATTGCAGAACGTGATATATTATATATCATTTATATATTATTTAGGGTTTCTTCTTACACCAAAATTTCAAGGATTTTTTCTTTTTTACTTTTTAGTTACGGGTTTTTACTTTTTAGAAAATGTAGAGTTAAAAGTAGGGGCTTTTTCTTAATATTCGAAAACTTAGCTTCTTTGTTTTTCTAAATTTGAGAAAATCTCTTTTTCTATAATTTATTTATATTTTTATTATATCTTTTATATCAGAGGTGGTGGAACATGCGTGTGGAATGGCGAGTCTCCAAATGGGAGAATACATGTCCAATGTTTCGAACGGCGTAGACACGTACAGCGTCAGAGAACCCCTCGGAGTCTGTGCCGGCATCTGCCCGTTCAATTTTCCCGCCATGATTCCCTTGTGGGTACGGTACAAACCCTAATTAAATATTACTTATTTATTTGTTTACTTTTTCTTTGTATTGGTTTTAGTTTTGAAGAGTTTTACGAAAAAAGCACCTTGGTTTGGTTTTGAAGAGTTTTGGAGGATGTTTAGGGAAAAATACCTTACTTTTCTTGAAATAGATATCGTTAAAAAAATCAGTATTATGAAAAAAATCAGTCAAACATGTTATTGAATAAATTTTCCCGCCATGATTCCCTTGTGGGTACATAACTAACCCTAATCAAATCAACTTTTATTTCTTTATTGTAAGAAGATGCTGTGTTATGCTGAAATTAGCAAAAAGGCCCTACGTTATTGCTAAATTTTGAAAAAGCTCATTAGTTTTAGTTTTATTTTATTAATTATTTTGAAAAAAAAATTAATTAACATCTCTCTCTCCCCCTTAACTATCTCATTTGATAATACGTTGGCAATAATGTAGGTTTTTGCAATTTTTAGTAATTTAGGGTTTTTTTGCAGTTTAGGCATAATGCAGGGGCTTTTACACAAATTTCCCTTTATCTATTTTACTTTTTTTTTATTTTTATGTTTGAAGAATTTAAAAAATACCCTAATCAGCTCCTATTTATTTATGTATTTATTTATTCATGCATTCGTTTATTATTTATTTATTTATTTTCTTCTTTTTTTTTATTGGTTTTGAAGAATTTTAGAAAAAGCACCTTGTCTTTCTCCAATGTGACCAAAAACACTAGGAATTACGTCTATTGAAAGCTTAGATTTATAATTGTAACTTTTTGGAGGGTCTTGAGGAAAAAACACCTTGCTCTTCTTGAAATATCATTAAAAAAACTCATTTGAACAAATTTGTCAACCATGTTACTAAATATGTTTTCGTGCATATTAATTTTTTTTATTTTTGACAAAGATGATCCGTTAAATAAACTATAGTGCTTTTCCTGTATTTTTATTAATTATTTTCATTAAATATATGCAGATGTTTCCAGTAGCGGTGACTTGTGGAAATACTTTTGTTTTAAAGCCGTCAGAAAAAGATCCAGGTAAAAATTCATTCGATCTTATATATCTTTTTTTAATAGTAAATAATACCACAAGTTTAATTTACCTATTTAATATTTATTTGTTAAGGAGCTTCTATGATTCTTGCTGAGCTGGCAATGCAGGCCGGCTTGCCAAAAGGCGTCTTGAATATTGTTCATGGCACCAATGTAAGATCGATTAAATAAAGATTTAATTGATTGAATATACTTTTTTCTTATTTTTGTCAAATTTAATTAATGAAATATCTTGTTTTTTCTGATTAATTTTGTGTTATTTAATGATGACTAAATTCTGCAGGATGTTGTGAATAATATATGTGATGATGAAGATATTAGGGCTGTATCTTTTGTCGGTTCAAATACTGTAAGTCAAATAAAATTTTATTTTATTTTTTTAAGTTTTAAATACTTATTTATTATTTATTTATTTATTTAGGCTGGGATGCACATTTATTCTAGAGCAGCCGCTATGGGAAAACGCGTTCAGGTCAAATAAACAATCTTAAACATAGTTTTATAATTTTTATATCCTTTTTGTAAATTACACCTGCTAGTTCACTCTACTTGAAATAACAACAAAATCCAATAATTTTTATCTAACATTTTTAGTTCATTGTTAGTTGCAAATATGCACAATTAGGTTGCTATTAGCAAAACCACAAAATATTCATACATCATAATTTGCAAAATTTCCTGCACACAATTACTCATTTTCTCCATGCTTTTTTTTTAATATATATATTTTTTTAAAATAATACAGTCAAACATGGGAGCGAAGAACCACGCAATTGTACTACAAGACGCAAATGCTGACTCAGCATTAAATGCTCTTGTCGCTGCAGGATTCGGTGCTGCTGGTCAAAGGTGCATGGCTTTAAGCACTGTTGTCTTTGTCGGAGACTCTAAACCATGGTAAAGTAATGTAAATAAATAAAAAATAAACAAATAAATTATTAATGAGTAATTAATAATTGTTATATGTTATAGGGAAGAAGAGTTGATTAAACGAACGAAACAGCTGAAAGTAAATGCAGGAATTGAGCCTGGTACTGACCTTGGTCCTGTCATTTCTAAACAGGTGTAATTTAGTTAAAATAAATTTATTATTTTTGTACAAATTTATGTAAAGATTGTATAAATGTGAATTATTATTTTAATTTTATATATAGGCAAAAGATCGTATTTGTAGACTGATACAAAGTGGGATTGACAGTGGGGCACGACTTGTACTTGATGGAAGAGACATTGTGGTAAATTTACAAATATACCCCTCACCACATTCTTTTACTTATTTTTAGAAATGAAGAATGCGATGATTGTTAAAAAGAACATTAAGAATATTGTTTTCTCTTTTTTTTTTTGTAGGTACCAGGTTATGAGGAGGGAAATTTTGTGGGGCCCACTATTTTGGCTGATGTTACGAGTGATATGGAATGTTACAATGTATATTTTCTCTCTCTATCTCTTGTTAAAAACATAATTGGGATATTTAATTTTCAATATTAATTTATTATTATTTAAATAATTTAAATATATTTTGTTTAAATTATGTTACCTGCCATTAATTGGCATATCTTAATGATCTATTTTCATAAAAAGTTGGCATATCTTAATGATCTATTTTCATAAAAAGTTGGCATATCTTAATGATCTATTTTCATAAAAAGTATCTTATGTAACCTTCTAAAGTTTTGATGTGAACGAAAGAAAATAATATTATTTTTTTATGAAAAGAAATCATTTTAGCATATGTAGACTGACAATGTGTTGTAAATTCAACAGGAGGAAATTTTCGGACCAGTTCTTCTACTTATTAAGGTAATTACCATTTTGCTCTTGTTTTGTGAAATATCTTTTTTCCTTGTATTCTATTTTTCCAATTAATTAATTCTAACCATTTTATATCACAACAGGCTGATACTCTAGAAGATGCAATTCAAATAGTCAACCGTAACAAGTAAAACCGTAGACCCTATATATATTTAAAATTTCCCTATATACCAATAAAAACCTCAAAATATCAAAATACCCCTGCATAATAATACTTCGCAAAATATTATACTGATATATTTCTCGTTTTGTGGGTATGCGGATATTTTAAGGTTTTGAATTTTAATTATTTATCCTTTATTTTTTCCAAATTTATTAACTTTTATATTTAAGGTTTGGAAATGGGGCGTCTATTTTTACTACATCTGGCGTTTCCGCAAGGAAATTCCAAACCGAAATTGAAGCTGGCCAGGTATATTATATTTATCTTTTATTTTGCTCAAACCTTTTTAATTTATTGACTATACACACTATTCTTAATATTTCGAAGAATAAATTTTAATAATAAATATATTTCATAGGTTGGCATAAATGTGCCGATTCCAGTGCCTCTGCCTTTCTTCTCTTTTACCGGATCCAAAGCTTCATTCGCAGGAGATTTGAATTTCTACGGTACTTAAAAACTCTTAACTTCGGAATTTTAATATTATTGACTTGTTTATTAGTGGATTGATAATGATTTACCATGTATAATACAGGCAAAGCTGGTGTGCAGTTCTTCACGCAAATCAAGACGGTCACACAGCAATGGAAGGACGATTCGGCGAGTCAAGGTGTTTCTTTGGCAATGCCTACTTCTCAAAAGTAATAATGTGAGGGTTATTTAATGTTGTGTAATTATTGATTGATGGATTAATTTTGGATAGTTTGGTTGTTCCTTGCGAATTAGATGGTGAATAAATAATGGGGGGCAGAAGCTTGCCTTTGTGTGGAGAAGATCTCTTTTACTATTTTCTTTGTTGAACTGTTAGTTTCCTGATCAGTTGGTTAAATAAATAATATACTAGCTGAACTGTTCCAGTACTTTTATAAGTTGTACAATATGTCGGGCAGTAGATATTGGAGAGAAGGAATTTAAAACCACTAGAATGTGAAATGGTGACATTGAGAGAGAAATTGAGAGGGAGGGTTTTCAATAGAGAAATCATTGGAAACAGCAACAAGCATTCTACCTTTCGAGCCAGAAGCTTTCTTAAAACAGAAATCATTTAACCTAGAAGGACATACGCGCCTAAAATAAAAAAGATTCGGGGAATCCCACTTAGTCTCTTGCAAACAAATGATGTTACAATTAGAGTCCCTAATGGTCTCATTAATAACCTTACACTTACGTGGATTCCCCAATCCCTTTACATCCCAAAAAATAAAAGGGAGATGATTAAAAAGTCTTACAACCATAGATAATAAAATATAACTAATTATCAAGATGATCGGGATCACATGTCCCTAGGCAACTGCCGTTAGTACGGTCCATTTTCATCCCCGTAATCGACCTGATCTAGGTTATGTTTGAAGTCGAACTTCACGTTGCAGTCCTCCCTGATCGGAGCTGTTTTAAAAGCACACACATTTGTCATTAGATCAACAGAGTTTGACTTTCTTACATTGTTATTTAGTTTACATGATCCTATAATACATTTTCCAGGCTTAGAAATGTTGCCTATAGGATCAGAGTTAGCTTTGGACTTGACTGAGTTTATTAAGGAGTTATTTCGGCCTGTTTGAGTGTTAATAAAATTAGGAGGTATTGGGCCGGCTAGCCCACAGTGTTTTCTTAAGAGAAGAATTTTTTGTTGGCTTAGCTTTTTGGGCCTGTTAATTTCTTCAAGCAATGCCTTCATAATTTCTTTTTTTCTCCTATCTTTGTCTTTTCCTATCTTTTCATTTTTTTCATAGCACTTCCGCGTGGTTGTTAAAATCTCGATTCAACTCCTAAAATCTTACGATTCTACGAGAAAACGATTCGACTCTTACTTAGAATCTTATTTTCGTAGAATCCCGGTAGAATCTCGATTTAACATGTAGAATCTTGTAGAATTTCACTTTCATTATGATTTTACAATTCTACACCAGACTTGAAGTTTATGATATGTGATAGTCGTGAAATATAAATATAATGCAAAAAAAAAATATTTTTAGACTTAAAATAACTTATTTACGATACGCATATAACTACTAAAATAAAGATAACCTCGATATTTCAAACATTTTAATTAAATCCTAACAATAACAGTGGGTCATCATGTCTTGGTCCCGTGAGTAATTAAGTATTTTTTGGGATTTATGTTACATACCAAATTATGTACAATATCTTAGTAATCAACATATAGCATATAAAATATTTATTATTAATTTTGAGTTTTAATATATTTGCTTCAACAATTTATACATTTAATGTGTATATATATATAGGAAAAATGAACCGAATGATAAGTTTGTTATGAATTATTGAGAATATAATGACTTTAAATTTGTTAGTGCACTAAATAATTTTATTTTCATTCCATGATTTACTACAGGGTTGATTATGCTTACTACATATTTGTTCGAGTTATGGATATTATTTTTTTTTATTACTAGACAACATATAACTATTATTTACATTCCATGGTTTTGATCTTGTTCATCAATCTTTCATATTTCAATCAAAATAATGAGCTTTATTATTTGATATTCATTTACTTACAAAATAGTTTCTTAGAACATTACTTTCTAATCAATTTATATTTTCCGTAGAATCTTACGATTCAAATATGATTTTACGATCCGATTCGATTCCACCCCCTCCACGATTCAAGGTAGAATCCCGATTCTGACAACCTAGTTTCGCCAGAGCCTCTGGCGGAACTGAAGTAGTTCCGCCAGAGGGTCTGGGGAACTAGGAATTTTTTTTTTTGCTAATCCCGGCCATTTGGCCCCCTTAAACACGCTTAATTAATGAAAAATGCTAGTTCCCCCACAGGGTCTGGCGGAACAAGGTAAAATTTATTTTAGGTTTTAGGCCCAATTTGAATGGTGAAATTGGCCCAAAAATGACGAAAATATAGGTTCCGCCAGACCCTCTGGCGGAACTAGCTAGAAATAACTGGTTCCGCCAGAATGTCTGGCGGAACCAGACCATTTTTTCAATTTACAATCGAACCCAAAAAGCTCTGGCGGAACTAACTAGAAATAACTAGTTCAGGCAGAGGGTCTGGCGGAACTAGACCATTTTTTCAACTTACAATCTGACCCAAAAATATCAAAAAAATGGTCTAGTTTCGCCATAACCACTGGCGGAACTAGCTAGAAATAATTAGTTTCGCCAGAGGGTCTGGCGAAACCTGTATCAGCGTGTCTTCCGCACAGGTCTAACCCAAAAAAATTGAGAAATAGCCTAGTTTCGCCAGACTCTATGGCGAAACTAGTTCAATCATTGGAGCCTCTTATAAAAGGAAAATTTTTCTCTCTCCCCCCCCAATCTAACCTAAAGTCCGCCCCCAAAAAATAAAAATACTATTCAGGCGATTTTGAATTGTATTTGAGGTGATTTTGACCCAAATAAATAGAGAAAATAGAAGAAAATGATGACGAAAATTAGGTATTCTATTATAGATTTTTTGATTCATTAAATAATTAATTGATTTTATTATATATTTGTTGTTAATTTATTGAAATATTATTGCAATTAGTAAGAAGAAAATGGCACAAAACTATCAAATTCTTGTATATTATGATGGTCTTATTGTAAATCTACCAAATGGATGCAATTACGACCCGGAGGAATCGGCTTATATTCCAGAAAGTACAACCGCAAATAGGGATTATGACCAACTGTGTAACGAAATTTATGAAAATCTCGGTTGGTCGTATAGTGATATTCTTTTAATCCGAGGTCGGCTTCCTTCCCTTAAGAAAGACACTTGGCATTATAGGTTAGTGAAAATTATGAATAATACACAATTGATTAATTTTGCAGAGCGCGTCATAAGGGTTGGGATGGAGGAACTAGAAATATATGTTAATCGCTTCCAAAATAAAGAATATCAGATAGAAACTAGTAGTAGATCAAATGTAATTCCAAATGCATATGAAAATGAGATATTAGAACCCGTTGAAAATGAAATAAATAATGAAAATGCGAATGAGGACCCGTTTGCTATCTTTGATATGGCACGTGTGAGCAATAATGTACTTCCCGAAATAGATGATGATGAAAATGAATTAGATGAGGAACCCGAAATGGAGTCAGAGGACGAGAAAGAAATTTATGGAGATGGCGATGAAGAAATGGAGAGATTGAACCATCAGACGGGATATATATATACGGAAGAGGGTGAGATGGTTAGTGCAAGTACTTTCAATGATGCGCCGGCTGCTGAATTCGAAGATAGTTGAATGTGGGAATATGCGAGAAATGATGTCTTATCTGGCATGAATGTGAATGAAAATGATGATGAAATATTGTATAAGGGAAGTACATTTGAAACGAAATCAGAACTACAATCGGCTATAAGAGCATACAACGTCAAACATCACCGAGAAATAGAAGTAGACAACTCGAATAAAATGAGATATATTGTGATATGCAAGCTTAAAGATGGAGGTACTAGAGGATGTAGTTGGAGGATACACGCTTCTATTAATAAAAAAAATAATTTATGGGAGATTAAAATATTTAGACAACCACACGTATGTATTAACCAAACACCTAGAAGAGACCACAAACAGTTAACGAGTGCGCTTGTTGGGGGGCTAATTCTAGATATCGTAAGAGCGGATTTAGATGTTAAACCTGTAACCATAATAGAAGTCAATAAATTGAAGGTTGAATATACCATATCGTATTGGAAGGCTTGGCACGCAAAATAACACGCGTTTCGATTCTTATTTAGGGGTTGGAGGGAGGCTTATAATTTGCTCCCTGAGTTGATGGCGGTAATAACATCAACAAATCCTGACACTTTGTATACATTTAAAACTGGTGCCCCAAATAGAGATGGTGAGTTGGAGCTCGAATGCCTTTTTTGGGCATTTGGCCCATCACTCCATGATTTTCAATTTTGCAAGCCCGTCATAACAGTAGATGAAACATTTCTAACCGGAAATATACAAAGGAACTTTACTGACGGCGATTGCTACCGACGCAAATGGTCAGTTATTTCCTTTAGCTTTTGCTTTAGTTGATAGGGAGAAGAATGAGACATGGGGGTGGTTTTTTAATTGTTTGCGTGATGTTCTCGGAGAAGAAAATATGTATTGGATTATTTCGGATAGGCATGCTGGCATAATTAGTGCAATGAGAGTGAGAAGGTGGTTGCCACCTTATGGTTATCATCGTTATTGCATGCAGCATCTTCAAGCAAATTTCAGTACTGCTGTAATAGACAAAACAGTGGTTCCAATTATTCAAGGCTTAGTACGTGCGCACAACAAATATAAATTTAATAAGATATGGGAAAAAAATGGAAAAAAAAAAGATAGTTCAGTGACCAATTGGTTACTGAAGATAAATAAATCAAATTGACCGATTTCGTACGATACTGAAGGTCGTCGGTGGGGCATACCAACTAGCAATAATGCCGAAGTGATGAATTTTGTTTTCAAAGGTATAAGAAAACTACCTGTTACGGCAATTGTGGAGGCGATATTTTATAAGCTAAATTGTTATCACGTGAGATATCGGGCGGCTGCTGATATGAGGGAAAATAATTGGTCGGATATAGTGAGGTTAAAAATAAAACGTAGACGCATTAAGGTTGCTAGGCATGAAGTCACTTGCTACAACTTAGAGGAAGGTATTTATCAGATGCTTACGCAAGCCTGGCATTCGACGAGTGGTATCGGAATTCCGAGAAAGAAATGGCGAGTGGATATCAACGAAGGAAAATGCGAGTGTCAAGAAACCTATGATATATCACTACCCGTGTTCGCGCGTCATAGCAGTTTGTATATGCAAAGTTATATCTAGCGAAGTTTTCATTCATCCGTGTTATTCCTTGGATAATTTGAAACGTACGTACGAAAAAAGTTTCTATCCTATAAAGGAAAAATCACAATGGATACCATGCATAGAAATTTGTAATTACAATTTATTTCCTGGTGATAAACTTATAAGGAAAAATGCTAACGGAAGGATGAAACGTGGAAGAAGGCAGGAGTTGCGAATCCAAAACGTTATGGACACCACAAACAAAGAAAAACATGTAATGAATTGCAGCGTCTGCAAATTACCAGGTCACACTAAACGAAAGTGCACATAAATGGGTGGAGACCGTTACAATGGACCGTAGTTTGGTTTATTTAGTTTATTTTATTTAGTTTGTTTTATTTATTGTTGAGTAGATGTAATGTTTAAGTTAAAACAATCTAAATAAACCATAAACCCTAAAAAATCAAACATAATCTAAATAAACAAACAAATCGCAACATAATCAAAATCCCCAAACATAACCCCTAAACCCCAAACATAAAGCCTAAACATCTCCGCCGCGTGCACCACGTCCGCGTCCTCTTCCTCTCCTCCTCGCATGGTTCCGAGTCAGCATCTAAGTGAGCTGACTGACGTCTTCTCCTCCTTCCTATTCTCCCTCTTCCTCTCCTCCTGCATCTGCTCTAGGTTCGTTGAGCACCTCCCACTCAGTATCGACGGGATACTCATTAAGCTAAGTACAAATTAGTTTTTGGCATGCCAACCATTTTCTGACGCCGTCCCTTACTTCCGCCCTCATATTTGCACCAAATTCTCTGAGCATTCTGAAACCTATGCGAGCTCCCTCCATGACAGTTTGTGCCTTAAAATATAAAAAAATAAAAATATTAAAATTCTAAATTTAACTTTAAAAATATTAAAAATATTAAAATTCTAAATTTATCGCTAATCTTTTTTCCGGGACCATAGGGCAGTATGTGCTCGAACCGTGCGAAATGGTGCTCTTGCACCACCGGATCAGAATCTTGCCAATACCAGCTCATGTAACCATCATAATCGAGAGGGGTATACGGCTCCAAGGGATCCATTTGCGAATATCAATATCATTTATCGTTCCAACGTGTAATCCAATTCTAGTGAATCTTACGCCAATCATTTCCGCGAAAATTCGTCATGTCGTGTAATTCTTTATCGGCAATTTTGTCGGATTCAGGTATTTCCGGAGGTATTTTTTGCCGATAATCGACTCTGTCGTATCACCCTCTCAGGACGATAATACTCGACGATCTAGAAATAAACCAACGGCACACTGAGTAGCGCCGTAGTTCTTTCTTCCTGACAAATGGGCGGTAGCCTATCGCGTATGGCTCGTAAATTGCCCAAAAGATATCACTTGGAGGGATGATGTCTAACATGTCGCGGTTCGCCCACAAATGAGTAGTCGACAGATCCTCTTTAACTCTTGCATCTCTCCAAAGCATGCCAACCGTATCATTGTAATCCGGATCGTCGTAGATATTCAATCTTGCCGGGTTCAATGAAACTCTCGGTCTTCCGATCGCAAAATGTTGCCAAGCCCATAATTGTAATAATAAGATGCAACCTCTCATATTTTTCCAATCGGGACCTGTACTTTTGCACAGCTCTCTGTACAGGTATGAAAGTACCACACTCCCAAATGCTCACTCATGCAAATTATTCATTTCTTCTAAAAGTACCAGGGGCATGAGCAAATAACAGTCCCCATTCAGATCCGTAAATAAAATGTCGGAAAAAAATTCAATCATGTAAGCTCTACAATATTGCTCGACTCGTAATATGGGAGCATTATTTTCCAAATCGGCAAAATTCTCCATGAACCATTTTTTATTACCAACACGTTGCTTTTCTTATTTCCTGATCCTCTGAACATCTCTTGGGGGGTATATTTTTCCGAGTAGTTCCCCAGCTTTATTTGCCCAATTAATGCCGTTGTTCTTCACACAAAGGGGCTTGCCATCCACCGCAACCCCAACAAGCATGAAACATCCTCTAACGTTATGGTCATTTTTCTGTGCGGCATGTGGAACGTATGTGTCTCTTTTCTCAACTGTTCCTGCAGAGCGATTATCAGTATGTCATCGATTGGTACATAACCGATTCTCTGCGTTTGTAACAAACACGCACTCGCAAAATATGGCTCGAAGTGATAATTCCATGGCACCTGCGGAAACGAAACATATAAGTAAATTATTTTTACATAATTAAATAAATAGATATATAGAAATAATTTTAAATACAATAAATTAATATGATATTGCTTGTATCGGAAACCCTCTTTCGCTTTAGCCTTGGTATTGTCTGGTTGGCTGAAACATACGGTTCTGTGATCATCCTGAAATTCATTCAGCGGACGATATACCGAACCTTCTAGCTCAACTATAGGAGCCTTCCCCCAATCTGCCCGACTAGATCCGCCCCAACTAAATGACATCCCTATATAAATTTTACTTTTTAAATATAAATAATAATTAAACAATTACTATAAATAAATTACTTCAATCTTTTTTTAATATAAACAAATTACTTCAATCTTTTTTTTAATAGGAATAATAGTATATAGTCAAAATTAAAACTTAACCAATCACTATAAATAAATATATTACTAAACAAATTTATATTATATATTTTTTTCTTAAAATAACTAAATATTGCAAATTAATTATTAAATATTTTCATACCGAATAAAATTGATAAAAATATCCCTATATAAATACCCTATATAAATAATAACTAAACAATATATTATTACATAACTAAATAAACATACTATTTAACACAAAAATAAACAAATTCCTTCATTCTTTTTTTTTAATACAAAAAATTATATATATTAAAAAAATCATAAACAATTACTATAAATAAATATATATTGATAAGGGTAGAAATGAAATGTCACCAAAAGAGAGAAGACAAGACCTTCAAATTGAATGAAACTGGCTAGTATAAAATTATCAAATTTATCCAAAAGATAATATCAAAATCAAATTTACTCCTCTAAATTTTAAAATTATCAAATTCCAAATCCACTTGCTCAAAGGATAAATCTAATAATTCAATGTTTTGGAAGGGTATAAATGAAATTTTCCCAAAATAGACCACTTGAACATGGTAAGCATCCAGCTGGCAAGTAACCTAAAAATTTCCTGGATTTTAACATCCCAATGTGGAACATAAAAAAAATTCTTAACTGAAATAAATGATGGAGAGAAATAACATTGCTTGTAGCTTTCTTTTATTCAGCAATCCTTTTTTGTTTCATAACATCTACCTAAGCATTTGATTCATGCTCCACACAAGATTCCTACAATATATATCCTGATCAAAATTAACATTTTGACCTGGATGCAGGCATGCAGCTGCTGCTTCATCATCCAGAAGGGGTTCCAAGAGAGAGTTAGTGTTGGAGGAGCGGCAAGTCCTGTGCAGAGCTGGAGGTCGTGTGAGAGTGGAGCTGAAGCTGTCCATGAAAGACTATCCTCCAGCAGCGGTCAGATTTGGACCTGCTCGGTGACGAAACTAAAGGAGCTGTCTCAACAAAATCCCTCTTTTATATTAGAGAAGGAAAAAAAAATATGTATTCATAAAGAAAAGAAAACAGTTAAAAAGAAATAGAAAAAAATATAAATAAAGAGAAAAATAAAATAAAACATCAGAATCTAATTCAAGTAGAGAGCGCGGACTGAATAATCAATTTTAACAAATATTAAACATAATTTAACCTAAAATAAACCTTTAATTCAGTCAATTTCAACCCAAATTCATTAATAAAAACCCTAATTATGTCAATTTGAACCCAATATTGATGGGGAATATTAAAAGAGAGAATAATGAGAGATAAAAAGAGGTTGAGGGAGAGAAACAACGAACCTTTGTGGGCGGAATTATGTTCTGAATTTAGTGTACCTGTCTACAGAACTGCATTCAGTGTATGTGAAGTTGAAATTATACAGGGTCGCACAACTGCCACAATGAAACAAAAAGATACACCATTAAACAAGTATATCTACATGTCAATTATTTAAGACATTTTGTGATTATGTATACAAGTGCCTGTATGTTTTCTTGGTGAAGGAAAGGGTACCAGATGGAAAATTCACTTCCTATCCGCCTATTTCTCTTCCAACAACCTAATTCAATCCATATTGATCTAAAATTCACTCAATGCAACCTAACACAGTCAATCTAAATGCAAGTTCACAAAAGAGAAAACTTAATTCAGTCAATTTCGACTCAAATTCACTGAATACATAACCTAATTGAGTCAATTTCAATCCAAATTCACTTGGTGTTTCAAAACGTCATTGATTTTTCCAATAGTGCAAGAAAATACAAAATGCAGGATGTTAATTAGTATGCAAAACCATAGATTTATATGGAAAATCGCTGATTAGAACCATGAAATCTGTATGCAAAACCATAGATTTATGGAGGAGATTAACATACTGGAGAGAGATGTGATGAAGGACGAAGAGACGTACAGTGCTTAGGCGTGAAGGAAGCTCCTCCTTTCATCGGCTGCTTCCACGCGGAGAAGAGAGGGGACGACGAGGTCGCTCTTTCGTCGGCTGCTTCCACGCGGAGTAGAGAAGAGCGATGAGGAAAGAAACACTGCGGGTTTGAGAAGGAGAAGGCAGATCTAAATGGGAAGAGGCGTTGGAAGAAGACGCGGGGGGGGGAGACGCTGGAAAATTGGGGTTCTATTTAGTGAAATTTCACTTTATCGCTCGAAATTCAGTGTTTGCAGAAAAAGGGGTCCATGAAAATTAGAAAAATATAGAAGACGCGGGAGATATCAGGCAACAGGGAATTCCGCCTGTATTTTAGCTCCAACAAAGACTCACGAGTCAGATTACAGGCAACAGACCCTGCTGACTCAAAGCTTTCCCCTCTGTCATGCTTTTTTTTTAGTAGTGTTTACGGCTGCACATACTTGGTAATACTAACTTCTAGCATAGCTTGTATACTTTTTATTTTGTAGCTAATAAAATACTTCTACATACTTTAGGTTTTAGATCAATTTTCTTTCTTATTTTTGAACGCGTTAAATTTTTTTCACTCGCAGATCCGTAAGCCTTATAGATCCTACCGACTATGAACGTATTATTCCTCGCACGTTAAAAGAGGTACATAAACTTTTTTATTCACTGATTTATTTATATATTTATTTAATGACTGTATGGCCTTGTTTGATATAATTTATTTATTTGTTGTTGTTTCATAATTTATTTCTTATAAGTTTCAATTGGGGAGAAAACAAGACATTTTGATTGTGTAGTCCCTGGTCTTCAATTCACTAGCAGTTCAAGGGACAAAACAGTAAGAATATACTACAAATTATATACTTGTAACCTATTTTTTTTTTCTTTTCTGCCTCTCAACACTTTGTTTTGAAGGACACCGACATTCCATCGTTCATCTTTAGAGTATTACATTTTTCCAGTAAAATAATTTAATTTGCTTAGTATAAGTATAAACTTGAATTTTGTTTTCAATCAAAAAATGAGCTTGTGTTCTGTACTTACCGGTACCAGTCATTTCTGATGTATAAACCTCAAACCAGCTCTCAAATTGAATAAGTGTTAAGCCTCTGTTAGCAATTAAACAACAAAAGAACAAAGAAAAAGAGAACGACACAAAAAGATTTAATTTGGCTTTTGAATCTGAACAGAAAAATTTGACTAAGGCATTGGTGCAGGAATTCGTAGCATGGGAGCATTCTGAATTCTGTTTCAAAATAATGTATGCTTCAACTGAGAATAAGGTAATTAAATTTGTACTCAATTATTTTTTTGTGCAAAAACTCGTAAAACATTACAACCTGTATGAAAAAATAGTTCATTAGTGCAGTTAAGCATTAATTTAAAACAACATTTTCTTAATTAGCTCTCAGTTGTGCAACAGTACCTCCACTAAACCCAATATGTTCTGTTCCCAATTGTTTAATTGCACAATCAAGCCAAAAGAATCTATCAGTTTCAAACTTCAACCATGGATTTCCTAATTCTTCAGTTTGATTGATTATTCTCTTTTATGTTATAACAGAAAGCAAAAGCTACCAGACCTGCTGATGAACCGTCCGCACTACTGCCCCTCCAACTGTAAGTGCTCATACTTTTTATCACCGTATTTAATTTAATAATTCATATTTATCCCTCTATATTGTGATAATAAATATGGAGTCCATTTCGTCTGTTGCTTACATGTGAAACGAAACTAGAAACCTACTAATGTGGAGTAAAATCTGCTATTAATGGAGTTAAGAATTGAGTTACATTTTGAACAGCCACTGACTACCCTCCTCTCCATTTCACCGAAAAGGCGGGAATTTTCCCCCTCTGAAAAATATCTACCCTGCTTCACTCTCTATTTCATCCAAAATTTTTTTTAACTACTTTCTCAAAATCTTTGAAATTTTTGTTTAATCTAAGCTTAGAATTTGATAATGGAAGGCACAAGCACACCCACTTTGGAGGTGAGATTTTACTTATACTACATAATTGCTGACTTTTTTTGTCTAGCACACATTTATAACTGACAATAGTTTTATCTTTTAATTTCATCAATCATACAATGATAAAATCCTTTACATATCACCTATGTTGCGCGGACACGGACATGAATATCGTGTCTGACATGACATGGATACGGCGACACGACAATTTTAGAAAAATCACCGGGCACGACACGTTATATATACATATTATTTTATTATAATTAATTATATATCTAAAAGTATAAAATAATAATATGATAATGAAAAGATTCGAGATGATAACAATAAGAAAGGTTATTTTTTCCTATGGAAATGCATGAAGGAAAAAAAAAAATATCGTCTGACGTCTCTAATACCTGGTTCTCAAAGTTAGGGCTGTTAAAAAAAATATATAAAAAACGTTGTTAGTAAAACATATATACTTATATAAAAAATACTGATTTAAATTGGACTTTTATATACCGGATTTTGTCCGAAAAGTGTCTAGCTGTGTCCAAACCGTGTCCTAGCCATGTCTGAACCATGTCCCGCCGTGTCCAAAATTAATTAATATAAAAATATTCGGACAAGCCATGTGGTGTGTCCGACACATGTCCGAGCCGTGTCCGTGTCCGACACGGATACGGCCGGTTTTTTGAAGTGTCCGCGCAACACAGCATATCACACAATAATTAAAAACAGAAGAAGAAAACATGTAAATATCACAATATTCTAAAATAAAAATAAAAAAATCCACTTTATAAATCCTTATGTAATCTATTTGTCTCTTGATTCAAAAAAAATCTACTTCAACGGTGTAGTCCTAAAAAAGTCTTAAGCAAGGAAGAGGAAGGTTGTGGCTTGCTCCCGTAATCTTGGAGGTAAAAATTGTTAAGTAGAAAAAAAATTCAGCAAAAAATACGGAGGCGGAAGAGAAAAGAAAAGATATTAGTGTGCATCTCACGTGAGAGAGAGAGAGAGCGCTTTGTTTAATAAAACTTGGGACTAGGAAGAAACGGAAGTTATAACTCCGTAAAGAAGGAATCTATTTTGAAAATAAAAGAAGTGGGCTTTACATGATGAAAGATGGAGATTCACCCACGACAGTAGGCTTCTAGTATCGTTTCACATGTAAGCAACAGACGAAATTGATTTCGCTGAAGCAATATGCATGTCGGGTTGGTGAAGGACTCAAACGGAGTGTGCAATGACGACGAGTGCTTTTTTTTTATTATTTTTAGTTAGTTGTGTAAAGTTAAAAGTTGTGTTCTAATTTAACGATGCCTATGTGGACAGTATGTAACGGAATCAACATGCATTACTTCGGAATCTAGTTTGCTTTGAAATTCGGTTTATTTGATTAAAGTGGGAGATGTATAAGAAATCCATTTGTTTATTTGTCCAATCGTCAATTTTTTTTTTTTTTTTTTTTTTTTTTTTTTTTTTGAAGCGGGTACATAGATACTTGCTTACCCAACCCTAATGAGAAGCCACATGACAAAACAAAAAATCGTCATTAATTCGTACTTACAATGTACACAAAATGAATTACCTCTTTTACGAAGTTTAGTAGCGAAAAAATTATCTAGCAAATATATCGATGTGACATAATTGTTGTATTATTTATTAAAATAAACAATATACATTTTAAAACTTATTCATTATAATTTTTAATGGCCGTTTAAACAAATATTTTTTTTTTGTATTTTATTATTCTGGAATACTAGAGAAAGAGGAAATTCAAGGACAAGAGATATTTTTTTGTTGTTTTAAATATATTTATTCATTAGTATAGATTTCAACCCCTCTTTTATTCAGAAATATTATTTTGGATACTAACATTTTGCAGATAATCCCTTCTTTGTGGGCACTGACAAATTAACCTCTTACTATTATTTGAGACTATATATGTCTATCTGACTTCCGGTTTCTGAGTGAAGCGGTTTTATGATAGGGTTTTAATGTGCATGGATTTAGACATTTAGTATGAGTTTATGATGATTTGTGTGTATGTGATGTTTTGTTTGATTGGGAGACTAAGTTTCTGAACGTTTCAACATTGAATTCAAGATGATGAGCATTGTCCTCTGCAGCCCGTGTTGAATATTTTGAGAAATTATTAGATGAGACATAGTTCTCGTTGCTCAACTGTTTTTATCGTGTTTCAATATTTCTATGGACTTACTAAAATTAAATTAGAGAAAATTCTATTATTAACTAAGAATATTTTGTTGACTAAATTAGTATATAAAATTTATTAATTAGAAAATATTTTCGAATATATATAGTTTGGAGAATTAGTCTGTTATTAATAAGAAGACACGTTCCGTTGCACTTCTCTCTCTACTAATTTGGCATTAACTAAAACAATAAGTACCAGCCCCTCTAGCTTTTAGTACACCGAGTTTGTCTCTTCTGTTCGACGAAAGAAGAGTAAATCAAAAACATGAAATTCGTAAATTATACAGAACAATTAAAAACGTCCAAACACAAACACCACTCTTTACTACACACAACCAACTCATCATCTCATACCCGTTAAGTCATACAATAATTAAAAACGTGCAAACACAAACACCACTCTTCATATCCTACCCATTAAACCATGCATACTCATACAAATACTACAACAATAACATTTCATTTTCTGTTCAGTTCCATCATAAGATGCCGCACTTTATCCTTTTCTTTCTGCTCCTCCTTCTTGAGGATCTTTTCCGGCTTGCGTTTACAGTGAAAATCGTCATGGATCGATTTTGCCGCGGTTTTCTCGTGGTCTTTGATATCATGGGTATCAGCTAGGACGACCTCCTCGCATTTGTCACATTTGAGGGGTACTTTTATTTTGGCTTTTTGGTGTGACATGAATGATCTGTAAAAAAAATGTAAAATTATCAAACAATTAGATTAATTGTAAAAGGATAGATTGAGTATATCTGATATGTATTTCTCTAATTATCAATAAAAACAATATTCATAAAAAAGGAGACATACTCACTAGAGCTCATAGTTGAGTTGGAGTAAGATTGACTTGAATATATAATGTTGAGAGAAAAACAGTAAGAGTGTTGCTTATATAGGGGTGAAGGTTTAGAGTTTAGACAAAAAGTAAGGACCCATTGAACTAATTTGATAGTGACTGATCACTAGGTCATGGCGAAGATTTAGGGTTTAGACAACATGTCAAGTCAAGGACCCATTGAACTAATTTCCCCTCTTAATTTACTCAAAAATGAAGCTGTTGTAACTTTGTTAGACAATGATTTTGGTTCCGTCATCTTTAATTAACTTGTCATGAGAAACTCAAATAAATAAACTATTTAAATATATGAATTAATTAAATTTATACAATTGCACTGTGTCCTAGCAAAATTCTACAAGGTTCACTCTTATATAGAACAAACACTCATGAAAAAATACATATTTTTACGTCGCAACAGTACCTCAATTCATTTTTAATGAATCAAGAGCTGTGAATGAAGTGAGTTAATTCAAGAAAAGGTTCATGTTCAATCAAATTCGGTGTCAAGAAATATTTATCGACCAACGTAAGGTTGACACACACCATGCCATATGGACGATATAGATATTGTGTAACAAAGGGATACAATGCATGAACATAAATTAGGTTTGATCGAATCATCTATACTTGCTTAATTTGGGTAATCATGATGTCTTGCTAGAGGCTGCTCATGATTTATAATCCGTTGTGATTATTGCCAACATTAAGTAAACCTACAAGGTCACACACAAAGAACAACTATTGAGACATACACAGAAAAATCATAACTTATGTGATAAGTTCTATGAAGAGCTACATAGTCAAGTGACACATCTAATCCTACATCTTATATGATAAGATGTGTTGCATATATGAAACTTATGAACTATATAGGCATAAGAGACACCCCAAAAAGAAAGGTGAACATATATTATTTTCGTCAAATTTTCGTGAGACAAAAGAGAGAAAAATCCAAAAACCTTCTCTTGTTATTTCTGTGAGAAAAATGAAGAACGAATACTAGCATATATCATTCTCTATCCATTCAAAGGGGTTGTTCGTGTCGATATCGGTAGAGGATGAAGTGAAGTGCGGCGTCTTTGTAATTCGGGTTGAAACCGTAGTTTTGTTTGGAGAATCGGTTTGTTTGGAGAATCGGTTTGCTTGGAGAATCGGTTCGTTTGGAGATCGCTTGGAGATCGGTTTGTGAGACCGATTAGACGAAACATTCAAAGGATCGGTTTGGAAACCGGTTTGTAATCAGGAAAAGAAAAGCGTCAACAAAATTTACTTTCGATCATCACGGATTAAGCGTAATCCGAATGTACAAAGTTATGAACTTTTCTTTGATTTAATTGTAATTCACAGATCCTTCTTTTGGGTTTCGAATTCGATTTCGATTCGTTTTTCCGCTATGTTATGAACGGTAGAAACCCAACAATACTCCACTAGGTGGTGCAAACTCTGACGTTTTTTTCTTTTTCGATCATGATTCCTCTTCATTTTGTTTCGTCGAGTCTTTGTCTTGTTCGCGCCTCCTATCATGATTTGGATTGCTTGTCTGATATCCTCTTTTCTCCATGGCTGAATCGAGCGACACAAACTTCTCTCCGCATTTCTCCTTTGCGGGACAAGTCACTAGCCTGATTTTCCTCTTTCTCCTCGACTGAACCGAGCGGCTTGCCGTAGTCCTTCATCTCGCTCATGCCTTAGCGTTGACGGCAATTGCGACCATTTTTGGGACTTGCTTTCTTCTGATTTCGGCGCTTGTAATCAATAAATGCACGGATCTCTCCCAATTTGGTGGGTTGAAAAGGTGGTGGATGAATGGTGGAGTGGAGTGGTTATCACATATATGAGTATATAGGGGGTAATGAGGGTTGGTTCTCAAGTAGGGGATCGAAAGTCACACTCGCAAGGTAGGCTAGGGCTCTCTCGAGGCTAGGCCTCTGAAATTTCTCTAAGGTCCCGCGAGAGACCTTCCGAAATGGTCCATCATCTTCACAGGCATACTAACCCCCCTCATCTGAAGTCCCGACAGGTGGTTTATACATAGGACCGCGGTGCTTACGGTCGTGAGTGTGTATGTTCCTATTCATGTGAGTATATAGTCTACACGAAGAAAAAGGGCCTTGGTTTGGTCTAGCACCTAAACTTTTTTTCATGCAGACTAAATTTTTTTTAACTAAACTAAAATGCAAAGAAAATTAAAAAGAACGAAAAAAAAAATGAAAGTAAAAATACATAATCCATGCAGGAATACTCTCCTTCCCGAGCTTAATTGGGTACCGTCCCGGTGCACTTAGCTAGCTAAAGATAAAACTTAAAAAGGAGAGTAAGAAACTGATACCGTGATTTAGAAAAAGTCCGGAGGTGGTTGTCCGCACTGTGGGTTGGACCTGTGTTGAAATCAGTTGGTCAAGTTCTTCTAGACCGTGACTTACTAGTCTTGTTAGCCTGTCGCCGTGCATGTCCTCCCTCTTCTGCCGGCGATGGTGTAATCCACTTTGTTTAGAACTATAAACCATTCCTTGTGTCTTCTCCACTTATTAGGCTTACAGTTGAGGCACTGGATTGCTGTCGTGTCGGAATGCACCTTTATGGCTCCTCCGCGAATAAGTTCTCTGAACTTCTTCAGACCGAACATGATCGAGAGCATCTCTTTTAAAGCCATCGTGAATCTTATCTCAAACTCTTTTTGTTGGGGAACCCGTAGCCATGTACATTACATGCGGAGCGGAAACTACGGGTTTAATCCTCCCTAGGATCATCGTAAAGGAAATAAAGGTACGAGATTATGCTATTAAAATTTATACCTCGGATCTTCCTAATCTAAAAGAGAGAAGCGGATGTAGGTCTGAACAAACGTCCATCTTGCTTCCTTCTCCTTCCTGGCTTCTGAAGCTCGACTCTGCAAACCTTCTTACTCTTCCTAGGGACGAAGAACTTGATCACTCGCTAATCTCCAAAGTAGGAGATCTCTACTCGTATCCACACGAACTTCAGACACACAGAATAACCGGACTCGGCTAGACGAGTCCGGAAATACTTTCCGAAATTACCTCACAAAAGCTCTCGCTCTCTATTTATGTATCACGACGGCCTCTAAGCCTCAAGAATTGTGTATTCAATAGAGAATGACTGCCCTTCTATTTATACTAGAGAGAGAGAGAGACAAACTATTGCTCAGTTACCATAACTAAAATCATATTCCTGCGCCTATTCCGTTCCCAACGCACCTATTCTGTTCTGAACGGAATAGGGGTTTCCATGTATAAAACCTTGATAGCCAAGGAAGTGCAGTTACCATATATATTCCGTTCAAAACGGAACTGTTCCGTTCCAAATGGAATGGTGCTGTTTATCACAATCAATTATCCAATAATTAATTATTTCGCTCACCAATATATACATCACATGTAAATTATCCCGTATGAATGGAGTTCATTGTGTGACAATGTAGGTTATATTTAATGCAGCAACGATCTTCTAAAGATCATTAGTTAGGAGTAACCTCTAGGCTGATGTCATGACTACCCATGTAAAATGAAATGATCAGTGATCATAACCCTATCTGAATAGACGTTTGCATATTTCTTTTGTTCTACAATATACGTCTTGATCACAAGGCACGGTAATATGTCATCCTTGAATTTGATCAAAGTCTCTTTCCTGATCGAGAATTAGACTAAATAGATACAAAATAATATTAACAACACATGTTAATCCATTTTTAGTATGGCCATGCATTTCCTTCGGTCCTAGTTCATCAGGGGCCCAGAGATATCTCCCTCTTGACAAGAGGAACAAATTCCATCTTGATCATTCACATTCCTCGTTATGATTCATTGCATACCTAACGATGACCCTAATGATCATCCCATTACGGATGACGCAAGATCATATTAAAGTATGCAGTTTAACATACAGGAATCTATGGTGACCTTATGTCGTAGAAATAAGAACTCTATTCATATGAGAATCACTAATGACATATACCAAGCATATTCTCATAGTGTGATCAGTCCAGTACGTGCTCTCTAACATATACCTATATTCCAGACTTCACATCCCTATGTCCATGATCAGCAGAACATGATCATCCAGTCTGCGAATATACTAGTGCAGATATGTGGCTTCTTACCTGAAGAATGTTTATCTCTACAAACATCTCACATATCACTAGGAACGGTTTAGAATGTCATTCATTGGTTCACAGTTCTACTATCAGAATCACGTATTCTGATGATGTAAACCCGAAGTGTCATTCATGGTTGATCTAATATATGTAAATATATTAGTCACCCATACACTCAATCATATATGAATTAAATAAACATGTTTCTCATAATCTAATCTCTAGTCCAACACTTTGGCCTAGGGCATAATTTCTTCACTTTTAGCATCCTGATCGATGCGTGGTGATAGGGCCATACCCCCCTTCTCCCTTTGATAGAAGAGTGTAAGGATCGTGCACTCATGGGTGAAGCACCAAAGCTCCATCGGCAGTTCAGGATTATAATTGTATTATGGCGTCTCCTCGTCTGAGTCATAGTCACAAAGCTCCTTCTTGGGTGTCAGTGCTTGATTGCTCTGTGGTGTCGAGAGACTATTCTGTCGAGACACTAGCTTTCTCATATCTTCCTTCTTGGGTGGCCGTGGTTTGTACCATCTTGTTTAACTTTTTCTTGGTTGCTTAAGAAGGTTTGAGTTGGATTTTTTCGATTTATCTCGACGGGCTTTTATAGTGGTAGGGTGCTTCCATAAGAGATTGCCGCCATTGTTTTCAATTAATGCAGGGGTTTCGAACGTTAGCGATTCCCAAGGCTGCCTCTTTGTGCTCTGATTTGCATCTTTTCATTACTCATTGTTTTTAATGGTCGGCATAGCACATGACCTCTTCTGGCTACCTTGCGAGACCTTTTTTTTTTGTTGCCTCCAAGAAAGCGCTTGTTTATAGTCCCGAGCCTGACCTTTTGAGTTCGCTAGCGGGTGTGGTCCATGTGCGGGGGCCGAGTGTTACCTGGCGCTTTTGTGATCCACTCATCGAAAGTAGGTGTTTCCTTATACTCGTCGTCCTCTAGAAGCTCGTCGTCCAGAGGAAATTCTACAATCTCTTCTCCTACCATCATCCACACGTGCGGTAATCCTTTAACTGATGATGGGTCATTGGCCCTGTGCTCTGCTAGTCTCTTTTGCTCGTCTCCCATTCGTGCTGCTTCCGATTTGTCGTAGATTTTAATGTCGAATCTCTGTATTAGCATTTGCCACTTTACTTGCAACTCGTTCGGGTTCCTCTTCTTCCTCCAATATTGTGCTGCTACTTTGTCAGTGAAGAATAGGGTCCTTGACCCCCCTAGGAAGTATTTAAATTCTTTTAGCGCTAGTTTGAAGGCCATGATGTCCTTCTCCGTAGGCTTATCCTTTTTCTCATCTGCATTTAGCGGCTTGCTGACAAAACCCACCCAGAAAGGAACTCCTTTGTATCTTTGGCTCAAGACTGCCCCTATCATATCCTCTGATGCTTCGCACCGAACCTCAAATGGTTGAGTGAAGTCAATTTGCTAGTTGCGTTCTCGCTTCTGTGGGTGATCAAAATGGCTTATTGTTATTATTTGTTGTTCACCAACCCATTTATACTCGAGACCTTGGGGTAGCATCTGTGTTGCTCCGTTGATTCGCTCGTCGTCATGATGTGGTTCACTGCATAGTTAACATTTGATTTTTTGCCCCTTTAACCTGCCCCCGCATTCTCTTTCGTGCTCCGCCATCAGTCCCCAGCATTTATCCGGTTCAAGGTCTTGATTTCACTTTTTCCCAGTAGCTGAATGGGCCTTGGCTACCCTGTCACTCCTTAATGAATAGGTTAGGTATATCCAAGTAATTGACCCACTCCGCTATCCGTATGCATTTATTAACCTTAGTGTAGAGGTAGATATATGCTCCACAATTGATAAAGGCGTCGATCTTTGTGTTTACGAAGTAAGGCTCAAATTTCTCCAATGCGAACACTGCAGTGTATACTTCTCTTTCTGCTCGCGTGAAGTACTTTTGGTCTCGCTCTAATACTCAGCTACCATAGGTGACTGGTTGCAAGAAGCCTCTTACCTCGTGTGTGAGAACCATGCCCACGGCATCCTCTTTTGTGTCGCACACTAGAGTGTACTGAATTATTCCTGGTCCTGGGCCTCCGATCGTTCTAAAGAAGCTCTGTGTGAGGTCGTGAATTCTTATAATTGGGTGCTCTTCTGATCCCAACTGTTCGTAGACAAGGTTATGAAACGGTTCAAATGCAAGAATCCAAGAAGGGATTTTTGCCCTTGTCACATGGCGTCTCTCTCCGTAAGACACAGTGTCCTACAAGTGAGAAGGAACGAAGATGCATGATTAAGATCCCATATGCTTCGGCGATAGGATCTATCATGTATGTCATGATATGTACTAGACCAGATGTGTCATACTCATTGAGCACACCAAGCAGGTTTCAGTCTAATCCAAGTGAAAGTCACTAGATAACCGTTAGAAGAATCCTTAAGTACATTCGAAGAACTAAGGACCTGTTCCTAGTCTATGGAGGTCTAGAAGGCGAGCTCTTTGTAAAGGGTTACACCGACGCAAGCTTCCAGACAGACTCAAACGACTTTAGATCTCAATCAGGTTATTTATTTTGCCTAAATGGAGGCGCAGTGACATGGAAGAGTTCCAAGCAATGTACTGTAGCAGATTCTTCAACGGAAGCAGAGTATATAGCCGCTACAAGAAGCGGCTAAAAGAGTTGTTTGGATAAAGAACTTTTTAGAGAGCTAAGAGTAGTTCCGAGCATCTCGGAACAAGTGGATCTATATTGTGACAACAATAGAGCTAAGAGCGATCTATGTTAAAATGTGTAGAGTGCCATCGGACGACAATGTCGCCGATCCATTAACTAAACCACTCCCACCAACGAAGCGTGAGGGTCATGTTAGGTCTATGGGCATAAGATGCTTAGAGTTGGCCTAGTGCAAGTGGGAGACTATAGCATTAGTGCCTTCCATGAAATATTATTTATTATTTGTGCAAGGAAATGGATTATGTATTAAGACATTATTATTTATTCAATAAAAGTTATTTCTTATATATCTGTGTGTATGGGTTGTGAATGTAAATTTACATATCTTATATCAATAATGAATGACACTTCGGGTTCATGTCATCATAATATGTGATTCTGTTAATAGAACTGTGAACCAACGAATGACATTATAAACTGTCCCTAGTGATATGTAGGATGTTTATAGAGATAAACATACTTCAAGTAAGAACCTACATATCCACACTAGTATATTCACAGGCTAGATGATCATGTTCTGCTGATCATGGACATACAGATATAAAGTCTGGAATATAGATACGTGTTAGAGAACAAGTACTGGAATGACCACACTATGAGAATATGCATGGTATATGTCATTAGTGATTCTCATATGAATAGTGTTCTTGTTCCTACGACCTGAGGTCACCATGGATTTCTGTATGTGGAACGAAATACTTTAATATGATCCTACGCCATCCGTAATGGGATGATCATTAGGGTTATCATTAGGTATGCACTGAATCATGACGAGGAATGTGAGTGACCAAGATGGAATTTGTTCCTCTCATCAAGAGGGAGACATCTCTGGTCCCCTGATGAACTAAGACTGAAGGAAATACATGGCCATTTTGGATTAACATGTGTAATTAATATCATATTGTATTTACTCAGTGTAATTCTCGGTCAGGAAAGAGACTTTGATCAAACTCAAGGATGACATACTTCTATGCCTTGTGATCAAGACATATATCATAGAACAAAACAAATAAGCAAACGTCTATTCAGATAGGTTTATGATCGCTGATCATTTCATTTAACATGGGTAGTCATGACATCAGTCTAGAAGTTACTCATGACTTACGATCTTTAGAAGATCGTTGCCAGCATTAAATGGAACCTACACGGTCACACAATGAACTCCATTCATACGGGATGAATATGCCTCAAAATAGTTATACATATGATGTATAAATTGGTGTAAATCGCGGTAAAACCGTCGTTGAATTTCACACAATTTAACAAAATAATTTATATTTCCCTATTAATCAATTACGAGTATGAGTGGTAATGAGTTTAGGGGTCGAACACAAGGAGGTGTGGCCTCAAGTATTAACTAGTCTCAATGATTATTCTTTAGTATAAAATCTTGTAATTCAAGGGTTATTAGATGAATTTCCAAGTTTAAATCTTATTTTCAGCCTTATTGTAAAAATTCAGCACGTCACACTTTGGTGTTTTAATTCGTAACTTGACCAAATAAACTCCGATTCCAACACACAAGATACCATTGGAAACTAGAAAGAGAGATCTATGATATGGTACTTTACTGGTTTTCTATTTTATTCAAAAATTTCGGGATATTTGTAGTTTAAATCCAGATCTTACTTCAGATTCATACTTAATTCAACAGTAAATTCAGAAATTTATAGAAAAATCACCAAGTCTTGAAAAATTCCAAATTTAATATAGAAATTCAATTATCAAGTTTCCGATTATCTGTTAAAATTTCATAAAATGATATTTTGTAGTTTGAGATTTATAATGAAAATTCAGATCTGGATCAGAAACTAGTTCTGACAGACCAGTACTCACAAAAATTATAATATCTCCTAATTTGTCTTAACAACTACTATTTTAAAATTCATATTTGGATTCTATACTTCAAAATACTTCCAGTAGGACTATTTTTGTATTTTTATAATTTATGTTTGTATTTGTAAAAATTCAGAAGAAAAGAAACAGTAAATCTGGACAGAAAGTTTAAAAACAGAAATATTACAAAATTAGAAAATTGATATCTCACAGATTACAAATCGGAATTGGCCAAAATTTGGTTTGAAAATTATCTACTAACTGAGAACTAAATTTTAAAAATATTTATGTAATTTTTTAGATCGGAATTAGACACGAAATTAAGGTAAAAACACTGAAAAACAGAAAAGCAACAGCAACAAAACTGAAACTGGATTAGGGTTTGATTTTTGGTTTAAAAATAGGGATTTGAAGGAAATTTGTGATGTGTAACAATCATTAATCACTTAGGGTATAACTTTTCAGATTTAAATGATGGATTTAAGCGATCTAAGCTAAGATCCACTCAAGAAATTGATTCAATTACTAGTTTAATTCAAAACAGCCATTTTAAATAAAACTTCAATTCAATCAATCACAACTCCAAATTAATCACACAAAATACTAAGCTAAATATTCCAGATGATTAACAAGTCAGTAAACCTCAAATTTAATAGGTCAATTCACGAAAAATACCAAGCTAAGCACTTTTCCTCAATTTATTCAAAATTGTGTGTGTTCCTGACTATTCATTCAAATTCAGCAAAATTACACGAAATTAAAGCAAGATTTCATGCATACAAACCACAAATTACTTTCCCTATCTAGATTTACTCACTCATAATCACAAGAACTAGAATTTGACAAGATTTCATCATGATTATTACAAAATTGAGTTCTTGTGATCTAAAATTCAAATCGACAAATTAAAAGAAAATTAAACTAAACCGAGAGTTGGAAGACCAGCCAGTAGCTTCCTTGAGTCAATTTGAAGCTCCAATTGCCGCTCGATTCAAGCTAGAATCGACCGATTAGAATTTTCCCCAAATCAGCCCCAAATTGCGCAATTTCACTCAAAAACGAAAATTAGAGCTCAAGAAAGCTTGAAACTCATTAATGGAGATTCTAGAGGTTAGAGAAGATGATTGAAGAGTGGTGTCCCCATTGAAGAGGCTTGAGCCGTGTTTTATAGACTGAATTGGACTTGAGAATCCAATGGCCTGTTTTGAATGGAGAGGAGAGTAGGGGACGATTCGAGAGCTGTGATTGGTTAAGGCAGATCAAGGTAGGTGTACTGAAGATCTGGACGAAATTTCGTTGAATACGGTTGAGATTTGATCTCGTTTTGAGCGGTCGAATTTTCGCTCTGTTCTGTGAGTTCGCGGAAAAAAAATTGTTCAGATTCGATTTGAAATTTGAATCGTGAGTTGTTACACTGAGAGTGGACCCCATTGGATTTGCTATGCTGAAACGGGTCATGGATTGCGTGAAACGAGTCGCGCGCGGTTCGTCAGTTTTGGCGCTCAATTATGAATTGTTCAGCGTGATCTGTTGTGGCTAAACGGGTCAGAATTCACGAAATGAGTCACTGAGATTGGCGCTGAGGTTTGAATTTTTACTCTTTTGATTCACTGTGGTGAAACGGGTCACAATTCACGTGAAATGAGTCATCTTCTTCTGGTTTGCGCGCTGAATTTTCAAACTAATCTTTCGATCTTCTGTTGAGTGTGAGTTTGTAGTCTGTTCTGAAACAAAACTCTGACAAGCAATTCGGTTTAACGGTTTGGATTTGGATTCACTTTTCTAAACGGATTTTCAACCCGTTCCACCCTTCTTCTGACTCAGTGATCGACCCGAGCGTATGCTTCACTTTAGCTTAAATTCTCTCTTCCATTGTCTTTCTCTCATCATCACGATTCCACAGGGTTTTGAAACGCAGAAAATGGTTGAGCATTCATCAAGTTTTCTTCATTTTTGACTCGGTTCAGTCCCTTTCCGCCATTGATGACTTTTCAAGCTCAAACCTTGTTCTATAAGCCGCGGCAGCTCCGTTCAGCACTCAGGATTCACCCCTTACTCCCTTACGATGCTCTTATGTGAGCTTTGATGCTTCAATTCTTCCCCTAATTAGTGGATTTCCGCCATTAACCGAACTCAGCGACAATAACCAAACGGAACTCAAAACCGTGAATCAAAATGAGATCCCGAGTGGTTTTTCCATTGAATTGAGGCTTCAAAATCCATTAAGAGGCCTTTCTGAAGCTGTTTGACTCGTCAAACATCATCACTTTGTGAGAAAAATGTGAGAATACCGATCGAATTCATCTCACTGCCGAAATTTCGACCATTGGATCATCAAGTTTGAAAAGTTCATTGAGGATTTCGTCGAACAGATTACTCAAGCACAGATTTCTCGCTCGATATCGTACCATTCGATGAGTTCTTGATAAGGTTAGAAAGGGTAGACGATAGAGAAGAGAATGAGATAGGTTTTGGCTCGAATGGATAATTGTGGATGGCAAGGCAAGTTAACCATGGTGTCGGCCCATTTTTAGCCTCTGTTTCGGCCGAATTCCGGCGATCGCCGAAACTTTCAAGACCGGAGAATGGCACCGGCATGTTCCTCTCGTCACGCTGAATCCATGGCTGATCGGTTTGTTCAATTTCGAGCAAAATTTGGAAATTTTGATGTTGAAGAAGACGGGTTTGACCTGGTCAAACTGTTGACTTTGACTTGATTTTCAATTGGTGATTCTGAGAGTTCTAGAAGGTTTCGGATCACGAGGGTTGTACCATTGGATTCGTCTCGTCGAGCTCTTCGTTTTTATATACCGTTTGACCCATTTCGGAAAAGTTGATTTTTGGTCAATTCAGCGTTTTTTTTGGCATTTGGCTTGGTTTGATTTGGTTGTGAAAAGGTTTCTGACTTGTTGTACAAGTTCGAGGTTTTTAATTGGCCATTCTTTTGCCCATTATTTGCGTTTTGGTTTATTTCATCCTTTTATGGCCTTTTCGCCTGTAAAATAACACAAAATGTATCAAGAGATTTCAAATTATGTTTTATGATTCATGAGTCTTTTTCATGTTTTTAATGTGAAATTTGATTAGATTTGAGATGTTAAAATCCATAAAAAATGTGTATAAAAATACACATTACAATTGGTGAACGAAATAATCAATTATTGGATAATTGATTGAACAAAACAGTATCATTTCTGTTGGCAACGGAATAGTTCCGTTCCCAACGGAATAGATATGGAAATAGTAATAATCTTAGCTGCCAAGTATTCTATTATAGAAATACATATTCCATTGGCAATAGTTCCGTTGGCCACAGAATAAGTGCAGATTAGGATTTTTAGTTATGGTAACTGAGCAATTGTTTGCCTCTCTCTAGTATAAATAGAAGGGCAGAGCCTTTCTATTACACACACAATTCAGAAACCTTAGAGGCTGACTAATACACAGAAATAAAGAGAGAGAGTTTTGAGTTATTTCGGAAAGTATTTTTCGGACTCGGCGTCTAGCCGATTCCGGTTATTCCGTACGTCTGAAATTCGACGTGGAAACGAGTAGAGGTCATGTGATTTGAAGACTAGCGAGCGATCAGTTTCCTTACCCTAGGAGAAGCAAGGTGTTCGTTCGAGTCGAGCTTCAGGAAGAAGAAGGTTGCACGTCAAAAAAGTTCAGACCTACATCCGTTCTTCATCTCGTGAATCTGGAAGATCCGAGGTATAAATTTTAATAGCTAATTTCGTACATGTATTCCCTTAACGATGATCCTAGGCGGGTTGAATCCATAGATTCTGCTATGCATGTAACGTACATGGCTATGGATTTCCCAACAGGAAGAACTGCCTAGATCTTTCAGCTTTTGAGGTTGCTTGTTCTGTATGATCGCGGTACATTGTTCTGTGAGCTCGATATTTTCAAAATCTTCAATCTTCCTCTTGTTGGATAGGATCTCCTTTAAGAGTCTAGCGTATGCCAGTATTTAGGTAACTACGTCTGTGAGTGGTAGTGTGACATTGAGCTTTTTCAGGACTTGACAAATCCTGCGGCAAATCGCCATGCGATTGAGGGTTATTGATTTGATTAAAAATAGTGGGAGCCATTATATGAAATAATTAAAGAATAATAGTCTTTGCAAATTATTCAATTCGAATAGTATATCTATTTATGTCTCACAATAGATCCTTGAGAAGGACAGATAGCATAAGATGCTTATAATCTTTAAAATGAACATGGACAAGTGTTGTCAATAATGTTCTTGTGCTTAAAAGGAACGTAAAAAGTACTCCCAAAGATAAGGGCAAGATGTTGCCGAGGCTTCGGCCTTAGGTAAGAAATTAGTATCTTTTGCAGTGAATCGGTTCATTGAAAGAAACCATAATTTCTCAAGAAGATATGAAAAAGTGAATGAAAGGATAGTGTGACTACCGCTTCAAGTATTTTTGTTATAGAAATTAACTTGTCTATTTCACATCATGTGTATTAGATACACCATGTGAATCACACATTTGTGAAAATGTGCTGACAAAGTTGTAGACTATCGAGTAAATATGAAGTTAACATATGAGTGACAAATGTAGCAAAAGTTGGTGCATTTTCTCAAGTAACTCATTTATTTACATTGTCTTTTTGAACTTATCGCCGACATAAATAATTGTTATTTAATGTCGACAATAAATTTTGTATTATTTATAGTTCGAGTTTATCTATGAATGGTTATTAATTTATTATTGAGAATAATAATTTCACCATTCACAAATGTCAATTTTCTTTGGAAATGTTCCAATAGAAAAAATTACCTTTTGTGTTATATCGAACAAGATATTTATAAGTCTATCTATAACAGTAATATTAAGAATTTAAATCCAGCATTGTCGCTTGGTCTACTTAAATAACATGAACATTTATTAAATCCATTAAGATGGATTTTCAATTTCATTTGATTTTGAATCATTTGAAATATGTGTAACTTATTTATTAGACAAGATGAATATACGTCTTTCACCAAGTAAGGTGAAAGCAAGTTACTTATTGGCTCTCATACATAGTGATGTATGTTCATCAATGAGTGAAGGTGCTAGAGAAAACTACTTCATCGCTTTATTGAAGCAATAAATTTGAATATTTTGAAAAGTTCAAAAGTTACAAATAATGAAGTAGAGAATAAAACTTGGCTTCGAAAAACCAAATTTCTTTGATGAGATCGAGGAGTCGAGAACCAAGTGTTTGATCATCATGATAACTATATCGAACTTTATTAGATATAGTTCGATTATGATGAGTCAAATATATCTTCTATTTCTTTCGGGGTTACGCTCTTATTGCGTTCATACAGAATCTAATTCCATCTAAAGCAGTTGTAAAAGACTCCATATGCGATATGGATTGGTACGTGTATCAGATTATCTTTTATCAAGATTTGAGGATATGATACTTAATTGAAGAATCATGCATCTAATCGGATTAGTGCTTATTGTGGAATATCCTAAGAAAAGTAAAGGATATTACTTCTATAACTAATATGAGAACAAAGTGTTTGTTACTCGAAAATTATATCTCTTTGGAAGAAGTGTTTCCAAAAGAATTAGTGGGAGTAAATTTGAAAAGTTCAAATTCCACATACTGACCGTAATGCTCGGATGGAAATTAATTCAGATTTCAACTAGTGGTTGAGTCTGTAATTAATAAACTAGATTGTCAAGATATTGAAGAGTATGAGTATATAACATAAGTTTATTGATGTAGATCTATTAGAATTTATCGCGGGCCCGAAAAATATAGATTTTTCGTGTCTAATAATAAAAATTTCGTACTCATAGATGATGAGTCTACATTCTACTAATAGACTATGATGAGTCAAGGCTCTAATGGTTAGAGACTTTGAAAGTTGAGATGTAATCCATGTCAGACAATCAAGTTTAGAATTTGATTGATCCATCAGATGGAAATACGGTTTTAAAAGAAAGACCGACATGGATAATGTGCAAACATATAATGCATGATTTGTGGTTAAGTTAAACTCATAGTATAGACTATGATAATATTTTTTCAAGTCATCATGCTTATGTATTTCAAATTTTTCTTAGGTATATGTTCATAGTATGACTATAAAAGATGCCAAGTGGATGTCAAGACGTTGTTTGCTAATAGAAACATATGAAAGTATGTATATAATACAACTTGAGAGTTTTGTCTATCCTAAAAAAAATTTGAAAAGAATTTGCAAGTTGCATAAATTCATTTATGAATTAAAGCAAACATCTCTAGGTGAATATTTATTATTTGATGAAATAATCAAACAGTTTGGTTTTATCAAAAATTAAAGATAAATCTTATGTTGACAAGAAATTCAGTGGGAGTATAATTACATATGATGTCAATTAAGTGTAACAAGCACACATAAGTTTAATCTTAGTGAAAGTCACTAAATAATAATCAAGAGTATGATTATATACTTGAGAAGGATAAAGTATTCTTCTTAGATTATGGTGGACATAAAAATATGCAAAGTATTTGCATATGACAATGTTTGATAATCCATTTAAGAACCCAATCCCTTAAATGATGGTGATCATATTAGGTCAACTGGTATGCGATACCACATAGATCAATGAGTATGAGATAGTTGGTTGATTTGGCCTAGTGCAAGTGGGAGATTGATGGTGTTATGCGCTAGGCCAAAGTGGTTGTGACCTAGATAATGGATTGTAATAACAAACATAATATTTATTCTAAGATATTTCATATAATATGTGCGTATAGATTATTTTAATATAATTAAAATAGACCATGAATATGCAATTCAGCTTTATGTCATCAAAGTGCGTGACTTTGATAGTAAAACTATAAAGTGTTATGAATGCTATTCTAAATCGTCCTGGTCATTTATACGATATTTGTGGAGACAAATATACTTGCAGATACATATTAATATATATTTATATACAAGCTATAAATGTACACCAGTATATTAGTTGACTGATGATTATGTTTTACTGATCATGGATAAATAGTTATCAAGTCATTAACATATGTATATGTTAGAGACCATATACTGGACTGACCCGTCATAAGAATGCTACATGTTTTACGTCATTAACGATTCTTGTAACATAGAGTATTTATAGTCTTTTGACCTGAGATTGTCTAGGTTCCCAACATGAGTAATTTTATACTTTAATATAATCTAACACTGCCTTTAACCGGGTGGTCATAACGGTTATGATTAGGTATACAATGAATCATATAGAGGGATGAGTGCAATCAAGACGGGATTTGTTCCTCTCATAAATGAGAGAGATATCTTTAGGCCTCTTGATGAATTGAATTGAAAAAATGTATGGCCATACTCAAATGAATTAATAAGAGTTATTAATGTCATTTGTTCTTGTTCAGTTCAATTTGGGATCAAGAAATATTATTCGATTAATATAAGGATGGCGTATTACATGCCTTATGATCGATATAGATATTGCGTGACAAAGGGACTAAATAAGTGATTGTTGATTAGGTAAATCGGATCACCGATATTCACTTAAATTGGGTAGTCATGATGGTTTGCTAGAGTCCGCTCATGATTTATAGACTGTCAAGTCTATTGCCAACATTAAGTGAACCTACAGGGTCACACACAAAGAACAAACTGAAACGGGCGCAGAAAATCCTAGTGACTTATATGATGAGTTGCATAAGCATGTCACAAAATATATTGTCATCTTATGTGATAAGATGTGATATATATGTATATAAAGACAATGAGCACAAAAGATCATGTAATCTAGAAGAGTCTAGATGATGGCATATGGATAATGATGAGTGATGTCATACACATCTTTTAGTGTGAAGAGACATGACTCTTCACCTCTATATAAGGACATAGAGGGCTCCAAATTCAAGAGACCACATCATTTTTCTCTCATTATTTCTCATTCTCTTTTGTGAGACAAAAGCGAGAAAAATATCATTTCTCATTTGTGTGACAAAATTACGAAAGGGTGCTTTTATTTTTGTATAATTACGAAAGGGTGCCTTCTTTTGTTTGACAAAATGAAAGTGTGCGATTATATGAGAGGAATTATATACATCTTTTGTGAGATAAAATAAGAAGAAGAAAAAGAGTTTTCTTATGCAAGAGGAGAACAAGCTACTAGCATATATATTGTTCTTCTTCCCGTTTTAAGAAGTTTGTTCGTGTGGATACCGGTAGAGGCGTTCGTACTTTCGGCGCTTGTGATATATTCGGCCTAAGAAGATGAGAACGGTTTGTTGAGAGTTTTGGTGGAGACCGATTATGTGTGCGGTAGATGATTTCCGCACGATTCGACCTAGACGGCCTAGACGGACGTAAAATCGGTTAGGACGGTAACCGGTTTAGAGACGCATGGACAACACGCATGGTTTGAGCGTCACGGATTAAGCGTAATCCGAAAGGTATTATTAAGATTTATTTCTTTGATTTAACCAATACGCACGGATCCTCGGATTGGTTTCGGACGAAATTTTTGTTTTTCCGCTGCGTTATGCACGTCTGAAACCCAACAAGTATTATGACAAACCTGAGTATTATGTAGCATAACTATTAGTAACAAATTCATTCACTTTTTAAAATTCTATTGTATTATGTTTTCAGCGATGGACGAACTGCCTCCTCCCAATATAGATACACAGTATGTAAGCATGACATCTACTTCGTTTGAGCGTAAGAGAATATGCTAAGTTGTATGCTGGATCGCAGATCAGGAGGATTTGGTGAGCTTCATATCTATGAAAAGCATGAACATACTGTCAGCACTAAGGATTTTAACAAATGATTCAAAAGAATGCACGCTTCAGTTTGTAGCTTTTAAAATAACAATAGGTTGGTACATAAAAAAAGTGCAAGTTCTTGAATGTGGAGTTTAAGGAGGTTTCAGCGGATGAAGAAGAACCCACCCTTTCTCCCAAAGGAGAAGGTTATGTTTCCCCAAAGAAAAAGAAGTTTACCTATTCTTTTATTATTATTTAATAACTCATTTTTATTTATTAATTTTTTAAATTAATTTTTTATTTTCTAATTAAAATGTATAACTTATAATAATTATTTAATATTTTTAAAATTATTAGTTGTTAATATTTACAAATTTTTATTTATTGTTTTCATTCTTATTACCTTTGTATACAAAAAATTCCTAAAAGTTTCCCAACCCAATCCCTCCCTATAAATCCTTAAAATACATCTAAACAAACAATCCTAATGACCGGGGATATTTCCCTATCCTAAACTAAACCAACAATTCCCTATGCATCCAAATAATTGTTGTTTTTCATATCTACTAGATTTTACCTGGCTCTCAACTTACATTTTTTTGTAGGTTAAAGAAGTGATTAAAACACTTAATGCTGGATCAACTGCCGATCTTGGCACACTCTCTATCCTAGCAATTAATCTCGCTAATCTAGTGAGGTACAAGAAGAAGACAACATTTGTTTTTAAATTTTAATTTTTAATTTTTAATTTTACTTTTATATTGATAAATTGATCCAAATTCCAACATTTATCATCAACACTACCATTGCGATCTTATATTGGGTTCTTCGTCTCTCAGCTGTTCCATCATGTTTCCTAGTCCCAAACAAAGGATATTGTAAAAACCTTTGATCCTCATCTCCAGTGTATACGGCCTCATATGAATAAAAATATGCATCCTTGTTGTGTTGAGAGTTGTGACCGATAAGAAAAACAAGATTCTAGTACTCCTGTCATCGTTCTGCGCCCTACCAATTATCGGAATTCTCTTTAAGTGCTACTATAAGTCAAAAAAAATCTTTACCTTGACACTAGTATTCCACCGTCTAATCAGATGTTGTTTTGAATATTTTCAAAGTTTCAAGAAGGACGTGTTGCCCGCAGGATTAAACTGGTCAGTTCTCTCTTATGAGCGGCTCTTGATAATTTACTTTAAATATATTTTTAAAATTTATCTCTACTAGTGGTATCAGAGCAAGGTTGAGCAAACTCTGATATCACTTATTGAATTTTGCGATATGATAATTTCTCTCAAATACTCAAAATTAATTATTACAAATTATCCAATATTTCTTCGTAGATAATCTAAATTTAATTGTATAAATGTAAAAATAATTGAGGATTATATTAAAAAAATGAAGGTTAAATGATTTTTTGCATCAATGAATTCCTTACTAAGTAACATTTTTATTTGGCATATTTCAACGATTCATTAATTATAGGGGTAAAATAGTAATAACCAATTCTCTGGCCTATCCGAGTATTATCCTATATATGTGAAAATTAAAGCTGTATATCGAATAATTTATTGACAAAATAAGTTTTTTGCCTCTTGCAAGCGCAAGTCCAAGATCACGAGTCGGGTGATTGGGTCCCTGTCGTTAAAAGGTCTCCGGTAGGTTCATTTTTTAACTCCGAATACTTGGAAATAATTTTACTTTTCATACCCTAATAAAAACTTTCGTTGCAAGTTTAAGAACACCTGCTTTGTATTAGGAGCCAATAACACCTTCTACTTGTACCGGTGTGTATTGCATTGAAATCGAGATAGATTAAGCATTTCTTTTAGGTCATTAGAACTAATGTCGGGTAGTAGTCATATCTTTTATCATGAGTATTATGAAAAACCTGAGTATTATGTAGAATAACTATTAGTAACAAATTCATGCACTTTTTGTTTGCAACGATGGATGAACTGCCTCCTCCCAATATAGATACAAAGTATGGGAGGATGGCAACTACTGCATTTGAGCGTAAGAGAATATGATAAGTTGTATGCTGGATCGCAGATCTGGTGGATTTGGTGAGCTTCATATCTATGAAAAGCATGAACATATTGTCAACACTTAGGATTTTAACAAATGATTCAAAAGAATGCACGCTTCAGTTTTTAGCTTTTAAAATGACAATAGGTTGGTACATAAAAAAAGTGCAAGTTCTGAATGTGGAGTTTGAGGAGGTTTCAACGGATGAAGAAGAAGCTACCCTTTCTCCCAAAGGAGAAGGTTATGTTTCCCCAAAGAAAAAGAAGTGTACCTATTCTTCTATTATTATTTATTGATTTTTTAAATTATTTTTCTATTTTCTAATTAAAATATATAATTTATAATAATTATTTAATATTTTTAAAATTATTATTTGTTAATATTTACAATTTTTATTTATTGTTTTTAATTCTTGTTACTTTTGTATAAAAATTTTTTTAAAAGTTTCCTAACCTAATCCCTCCCTACAAATTCTTAAAATACATCTAAACAAACAATCCTAATGACCGGGGAATATTTCCCTATCCTAAACTAAACCAATAATTCCCTAGGCATCCAAATAATTGTTGTTTTTCTTATCTACTGGATTTTACCTGGCTCTCAACTTACATTTTTTTTTGCAGGTTAAGGAAGTGATTAAAAGACTCAATTCTGGGTCAACTACTGCTCTTGGCACACTCTCTGTCCTAGCTATTAATCTAGCTAATCTAGTGATGTACAAGGAGAAGACCACATTAGCTACAAAAGGTAATTATTGTTTTTAATTTTTACTTTATAATTTTACTTTTATATTGATAGTTGATCTAAATTCCAACAGTTATCATCAATACTGCCATTGCGATCTTATATTGGGTGCTTCGTCTCTCAGCTGTTCCATCATGTTTCCTAGTCCCAAACAAAGGACATTGTAAAAACTATTGATCCTCATCTCCAGTGTGTACAGCCTCATATGTATAATAATCTGCATCCTGTAGGATTAGTGCCCTAGGCCAAATATATTTGTGCTAGTAAATGGATTATGTATTAAGACATTATTATTAAATAAATGTTGTTTCTTATATATATGTATTAAGACATTATTATTAAATAAAGGTTGTTTCTTATATATCTGTGCGTATGGGTTGTGAATGTAAATCTTATATCAACCAAGAATGACACTTCGGGTTGACTTCATCAGAATACGTGACTCTGATAATAGAACTGTGAACCAACGAATGACATTCTAAATTTTCCCTAGTGATATATAGGATGTTTATAGAGATAAACATACTTCAGGTAACAAGCTACATATCCACACTAGTATATTCGCCGGCTGGATGATCATGTTCGGTTGATCATGGACATAGAGATGTCAAGTCTGGAATATAGGTACGTGTTAGAGAATACGTACTGGACAGACCACACTATGAGAATATGCATCGTATATGTCATTAGTGATTCTCATATGAATAGTGTGGTTATTTCTATGACCTGAGTTTACTATGGATTCCTGTATGTGGAACTACATACTTTAATATGATCCTACGTCATCCGTAATGGGATGATCATTAGGGTCATCATTTGGTATGCTCTGAATCATGACGAGGAATGTGAGTGACCAAGATGGGATTTGTTCCTCTCGTCATGAGGGAGATATCTCTGGGCCCCCTGATGAACTATGACTAAAAGAATTGCATGGTCATGCTCAAAATGGATTAACATGTGTTGTTAATATCATTTTGCATTTACTCAGTCTAATTCTCGATCAGGAAAGAGACTTTGATCAAACTCAAGGATGACATACTTCCATGCCTTGTGATCAAGACATATATCGTAGAACAAAAGAAATAAGCAAATGTCTATTCTGATAGGTTTATGATCGTTGATCATTTCATTTAACATGGGTAGTCACGAGATCAGTTTAGAGGTTACTCATGGCTTACGATCTTTAGAAGATCGTTGCCAGCATTAAATGGAACATACACGGTCACACACTGAACTCTATTCGTACGGGATGAATATGCCTCAAAACAGTTATATATATGATGTATAAATTGGTGAATGAAATAATCAATTATTGAATAATTAATTGAACAAAACATTACCATTCCGTTGGCAACGGAATAGTTCCTTTCCCAACGGAATAGATATGGAAACTGTAATAACCTTAGCTGCCAAGTATTCCGTTATGGAAATACCTATTTCATTGGTAACGGAATAGGCCCAGATTAGGGTTTTTATTTATGGTAACTGAGCAATCGTTCGCCTCTCTCTCTAGTATAAATAGAAGGGCAGAGTCTTTCTATTCAACACATAATTTAGAAGGCTTAGAGGCCGTCTATTACACAGAAAAGAGAGAGAAAGTTTTGAGAGATATTCGGAAAGTACTTCCAGACTCGTCTAGCCGAGTCTGGTTATTCCGTGCATCTGAAGTTCGCGTGAATACAAGTAGAGGTTTTCTGCTTTGAAGACTAGTAAGCGATCAGTTTCTTTACCCTAGGAGAAGCAAGGAGTTCGTTCGAGTCGAGCTTCAGGAAGGAGAAGGTTGCGCATCAGAAAAGTTCTGACCTACATCCGTTCTTCATCTCGCGGATGAGGAAAATCCGAGGTATAAATTTTAATAGTTAATCTCGTACTTTTATTCCCTTGACGATGATCCTAGAGTGGGTTAAATCCATAGGTTCTGCTGCGCATGTAACATACATGTCTATGGATTTCCCAATAGTGGTATCAGAACGTTCTTTAAGGAAATAATCGTCGATTATATATTTAAAATTTAGTAAATTCTAGTATAATAAATTTTAGGGTTTTGAAAATATTATTTCAAAATATCATGGAAATAGTTTATAGGAATATAATATTGGATATTATGATTTTCTAGAGTTTCGAAAAATAGTTTTTCGGAATTTGTTTTGGAAACAGAACTAAAATTAAAGGAAACTGAAAAGTCAGCGTTATTCCGTTCCGAACGGAATAGTTCCGTTCAGAACGGAATATGCTGAAACTTCTGAAATTTTCACCGGAATTATTCAGCGTTATTCCGTTGAGAACGGAATAGTTCCATTCCCAACGGAATAATGCTGATTTTGCGAGAAATCCTAATTTTTGTTATACATGGAATTTAAATTTACTAACAACCTTTATTGAATAAATAATAATATCTTAATACATAATCCATTTTCTAGCCACAAATACATTTGGCCTAGGGCACTAATCCTACAGTCTCCCACTTGCACTAGGCCATAATCCACAATAAGTCACAATAATAGATATCGAGCTGGTACAATAAAATATTTATGTCTGAAATCTAATTAAAATGGAGGGAAAAGTCTAAAGAAGATTCATATTAATTAAACTGATATCGATCTAATATCAAGAGAGCCTGTATCTTACCTTACTATTGGAATTTGGCACTGTATAAAATTTCTAGTTTATGAAATCCTTGTATCTAATTAAGTTCTTTCTTTTTCTAACAACAGATAAAAGTAATAAAGAAGCATTTTCATGCTGTAAGGATTGGAGAAAATTGGGTCACGTCGTGAGAGATATGAGTCTTGTTGTGGATAATGAAGCACGAGTTAGTAAATAGATAAAAAAAATTTGATTAAGGTCTTAACTAAAAACATATATAAGGAAGTGAAAATGCAATTATTCGTAGAAGATCATCTGGCATTGTGGACGTACGAGTATCATCTTACTTACAATAAGCTCCTGTTGGCTGAATTTTATAAAAAAGAGAGTGAAGAACAAAGTTATGCAATGAATGAAGAAGAGGGTTATGGAATGAAGGGAGTTTTGCAATGTATGAAGAAGAGGGTTATGGAATGCATGAAGGGAGTTCAACGATGTATGAAGAAGAGGGTTATGGAATGCATGAAAGGAGTTCAACAATGTATAAAGAAGAGAGTTCTACAGTGTACCAAGAAGAGAATTCTGATAAGAATTACCACCCATATAGACTCAGTTATGTTTGGAATTCGGGACGGGGCCACGTCGTAAATAATTTTTGACTGTCGGACTAAAATACAATACTTCTTTTCACTTCAGCGGTTAATTTTCTCCAAAATATTGATCTTCGGTGACTTTTTCCGTGGATTCGGTGAATTTATCCGTGGTATAGATAGGGATGGCAACGGGTCAGATATTATCCGAACCAACCCGACCCGTATCCGAAAAATTATCCGGATCCGAAGAAAAAATTCCGGATCCGGGTCAGATCCGGATTCATTTTTCCGGATAACATTACAGGGAGCGCTAGGTAGGAGTCAGCCATGGTGTGGCTAAACGGAGAGAGGCGTTAGAGAGGAGATAGTAGGAAAGGAGCTTCCGTACAGGGGAGATTTCAAATCAACAAGTCCCTCTCTCTCTGTCTACTCTCTACTCTCTCTTCCCTTGCGCAGAGATCCGACAGGGTTTACCTAACGATCTATGTTCCTGATGCGAAGGATGTGAAAGTGAAAGCCGAGCCGAACGGATTGCTACGGCTTCTCCGCTGTTGGACCTCAGGTCGAAGCTTTCAGGTTCACCTTGGAACTCTTTGATTCTATTCATTCTGAGGCAAGCTTTTCCTTTTTCTGTTATGTGGTTTTGGTCTAATGGATGTTTTCTGTTGTGCAATTGAGCTTCAAATTAAACCAATTGAGTAATAAACGCTGTTTTATGCAATTCTGTATCAATTACGACTCAATTTCTTCCAATTTGGGCTCAATTGTGCAATTGTCCTTTAATTGTTCAAAATTAACTTTATATTTTTTATTTCATTAGGGCGTGAAAATGAAAACTGGATTGAGAAACATAATATGTTCGGTCCAGAAAGAGAAGAAAGAGCGGTGGAAAAGACTGCTCAAGTCAGAGGCAAAGCATCCTTATATTAAAGTAGATTGGAATAAATGGGTCGATGAAGATGATGAATCTGGTTTGAAAATATTTAATTTGATATTTAATGTTTTATTTAAATAATATTTTTTTGTCTTGTTGGTGTAGATGGTTTACTGTTAATGTTCTTGTTTATGTGCAGAGTTATCATCTGAGGATGAATATGATGGATTATGAATTGCATTATTAGGGTCCTGCTTGAGTTTCAGATTTGGATTCACATCGTGAGGTTGTTTACCAGTAGGAAAATTGATTTTTATTGTGTGTTTTTAAGAGAATCTTTTCGATTTATGGAACATTCTGTGTTTTTATTAATCTTTTTATCGATGCTGATAAGTGAAGTTTTGGGATAATTTTGAGTGGGGGAAATGGATTTGCGTTGTGTATTTGATGGATCTGAAAGGATATTTTCAAAATTTTCCATTAATTAACTATAAATAATATTAAAACGGATTTTACCAGTTTGATTAATTTCTTCTTTAATCCAACTTCTAATTTAATACAAGTTTCTGTAGTGGCAAAACATCGCAATACCAAAGGTAATTTGCTCCATGATAACAGTACTGATCCAAATACCGCTTTGCTGGATTATTGTTTTGAAAGTCGGGTTCGGAATCCGAGGCGCGGCTCTTGCAGCGGATATTTCGTACTGGATAACATGTTTTTGCTGGCCTGTTATGTAAATTTCTCTAAAAAGTGTAGGAGTACTTGGACCAGGTTTTCTAAGGAAGTGTTTACTGTTTAGTGACTTGGTTTCATTCTTGAAGCTAGCTGTTCCTGCCTTTATGATTTGGTAATTTCATTATTTTCATTTTTTTTACCTTTTTAATATTGAGAGTAATAAACTAAGGATTAATTGATTAAATTGATTGAATTGCTTGAACTGAGGCTTAAGTGGAGAATCGAGGTTAAAATAGGTAAAATTGAGGGTTTATTGAGCATAAGTGGGAAAATTGAGGAGTTATTCAGCAATATTGTGTTCAGTTCGGATCAATTTAGGATTAATTAGATTAATCTGAGGCTTAATTGCAAATATTAATACTGCAGTTTGGAATATTGGGCGTTTGAAATGGTGGTTTTATGAGCCTGTTTTCTCCCAAATCCAAAGTTAGAAACTTCTGTTCTTTCTATCCCGTAAGCAAAAGCAAAACTATTTTCTTTTCTTTTTAAATATTGGCATATACTTACTTCTGTTTCAGGACGAAATATGAAATAATGTATAGCATGTAAAAATCATGAGAAATATCCAACATGCCGGTTTCTCTTTGGAATAATATATTTTTTAGGATATATGAGATATTTCACATTTTTAGATGGCTATTTTGTAATTATTTTTTAACAATTGCTTTGCAACAGGCTTAATACAATGTGGATTGTTTATATGATCCCAACTGGCCTCAGCAGCACAATAAGGTCAGTAAAAAAAAAAAAAATTAACACTAGGTTCACTACCATAGGATTTCATAACCATTTCACTTACCACCTATTGATAAAAGTTGTATTTTTTTTAAGTATAAGGGTTTCGATACCGCGATAAGGAACATGCACTTGCCGGATCTGAAGGCCTGGTGGGGTGTGCACTTGGTCCAGGAAGTTAAGCTGCTCGCGCCGAAAAAGGACAGGGAAGCGATGGATGGGGCTATTGGTGAATTGATGGAATTAGGGATCCAAAGATATGTGATTTTTTTATTTGTGTGTGTGATATTTAGTTGGTTTTGTCTGATTTTGTGTTTATTTGAGTAGGCTAATTGGATCTATGTAATACCAAGTTCAAGTCCAAAGGTATTTTTCTTTTTTAGTTTGCTTTTTATTTTTTTGGTTATTTAATTTGTAGTTTTTTTTTTAAGTTTATTTGATGGTTTTGATTCAGATTATTTGTTGTTATTTTTTCTGATTTGTGTTTATTTGAGTTGGCTAATTAGATATATGTAGACTTTTTTTTATAGTTAAATTAACTATTTTGGTTTATGAGCATCTTGATGGTCCAAAGCGCGAGTATCCCCTATTTATGTTTATTTTTGGAGCTAATGTTGTATGAGCAAAGTATTTGCTTTTAGTAATTATTTTATTTTCTGTGTAATGTTGTGGTAAGGAGTTCATTTGATAACCTTAATGTATTTATTATTATTTTCTTAAGTTTGTATGACATAATAAAAACATATACATTTTGCATTGAAGTTATATTTTGGATCATTAGATGATATTTCAATAGCATTAGTGGCTCTAAGATTTTTGAAAAATTACTTGTTTCATCCTTCTAATTGTTTTGTCACAGAAACTTCAACAAACTTGTGTATTTGACTAGAATAATGTTTATTGTTTTAGCAAATCATCTTTGAAAACTCAATTCTCTCTTTTATATCAAGCGAGAAGACTTCAACAATGGTTAATGTACTAATCTGATCTTTTATAAAAATATGTATCACGTGTTTATACAAAAGTATATAAATCTAAAATAATGATAAACTAATAAATTATATAAACCGCAGCGAAGCGTGGGAATTTCCCTAGTGATCCATTATCTTTCACTCATATCCATGGGGATGATTGGCAAGTTCTTTTTCCAAATGTTGTCTTAGCGGAAGCAAGAACGTCAAGCAAGGCACCCAAGAAAGGCGACACCCAGAGAAGTTCAGAGTTGCCAAGTATGACAATACATCAAAATCGTTCATTAGATTTATGCGCAATCTACGTGTGCACAAAAAAAGATTTCTTGGAACTGATCTGGTACGTACAAGTGTTTTCATAATTATGATTCCAACTATATGGATGTTTATCTAATCAATTTTTTTCCATAGCTTCGAGAGAATTATGACAGACTTAGTATATTGATTTGACTGCTTGGCTCCACCAAAAATCCACTTCTATACGTACGCCTAAAAGAAAAATGTAAGCAATCTACTCTTGAGTTTTTCAAATATTATTATGTTTTCCTGTTAATTACCACAATAAACTTAATTACCATAAATATTGTAGGGTATGGCCATTTGAGGATAAAAGGCCATGAAGGTTCATCAGAGTAATGTTATGTTCTTAATCTTTGAAACTAGTTATTTTTGTGTTTGGTGTTTTGAGGTTATTTTGATCTTTTAGAAGTATTTTGGTTTTAAAATTATTTGGTACCTTTGAATCAGTTCTAATTTCTAAATCTTATTTAAATTTGATGTTTATGTTTTCAATTATATTTCCCTATTCTAAGCTAAATCAATTGATTATAAGGGTAAAATAGTAATTACTAATTTTCATGCCTATCCTCCTCAATTATATTGTCTCCTCAAAAAGGCTCTTTACGGGCTCAAACAAGCCCCACGTGTCTGGTTCACTAAGCTCAAAGGTGCTCTCTTAAGTCTTGGTTTTGTTGGCTCTCGCACCGATACTTCTCTCTTCATTCGATTTCGAGACAACGAACTTCTAGTACTCTTAGTATATGTGGATGATATCCTCATAACCGGAAGTAATCCGGTCTCAGTCGAGCAACTCATCCAGGATCTAAATGCTCAATTCTCGGTGAAAGATCTTGGCCACCTTCACTACTTTCTTGGCATTAAGGCACAAAGAGTACAAGATGGGGTTCTACTCTCCCAACCTCAATACATCTTCAATCTTCTTAAGAAGACAAAGATGGAAGGTGCAAAACCTTGCTCTTCTACCATGGTTGCTGGAGAACAACTCTCCAAATTACAAGGAAACCCAATGGAGGATCCAAAACTCTACCGAAGCACGGTTGGCGCACTTCTATACGCGACAATCACAAGACCAGAAATTGCCTTTGCGGTGAACAAAGTCTCTCAATTCATGCACTTACCAACCGATATCCATTGGGGCGCGGTTAAACGTATCTTGCGATATTTCAAAGGTACAATAACCCATGGTTTTCTTCTTCGTTCTTCTCCATCTCTATGACTCCAAGCCTTCTCCGATGCGGATTGGGCTGGTTGTCCAGACGATAGACGGTCCACGACCGGATATTGTATTTTTCTTGGTCCCAACCTGGTTTCGTAGAGCGCAAAGAAGCAAGCAACGGTAGCTCGATCTACCACCAAAGCGGAATATTGTAGCCTTGCTATGGCTACCGCGGAGCTTGTGTGGATTCAATTCCTCCTACGCGAACTCCACATCTTTCAAAAAGAAGTCCCCATCCTATGGTGTGACAACACTGGAGCAACTTATCTCGCCATCAACCCAATGTTCCACGCTCGCACAAAACACATTGAGATCGATTATCATTTTGTTCGAGAACTGATAGAACTGAAAACGCTCCAAGTTCGATTCATCAGCACCAAGGATCAGATTGCTGACGTACTTACGAAGGGACTCACAACGCCTCGTTTCTCTCGCCTCCGTGACAAGCTCACCGTGTTTCCACCCGGCTAGACTTGCGAGGTGGTGTTAGAATACATGTATATAGAGTAGAGTTCATGTACATATTGTATAATCATTGTAGGAGTTGAATTGTAGAATAGAGATTGTATTGTAAGTAGATTAAATTGCAACTCTATAAATAGAGTAGCTTACTTGTAATCATTAATTCAATCAAAACTAATCAATCATAACTAACAAACACTTCTCTCTATACTTCCACATTTAACATTAAGAAAAGTTCACTTGCTTTCATGTAATTACACTAATTATGAATAATTGGTTTTTCACATCAAATATAAAATATACCTATTATCTATATATATAAACTCTGAATAAGGCTATCTATGAAGATTAAAAAAAAATCCTACACATGCTATTGACAAAATTCCTACAAATGCTATTGACCTTTCTTATGTTCTCATAAATGTTGTTGAAATTCCTTAATTTTCCATTATAAGATTTGAAATTGTTAAACGGGTAATACTCACGACTCACTCACTGTATCAATATGATATCGTTAAATCATGTCTCATTGTACGAATGCACATTTAGATGTAATATGAGTCGTCTATAAGATTTGAAATAGTAAAATTGGTCAGTGCTTTTGTCAAAAAGTACATATCTTATAACATAATTCAACGCACATATAAAAATATTTGCACTATTTATACTTATAGTTGTTTTATAGAAAATCACTTATAATTTTAGTTTTTTTGAGTGGACTGCATTTCATATAATGTTAACTTCAATATAATATATTGTTAAATTTTATCTTGCGCTAAAGTACCTCTCATCTTTTTTTCGTTTTACATAATTAATTTTTTTTATTTACAATAGAAAAAAAATTCACGAAAAAATTAATATTTTCTGATAACTTTTGTAATTTCATTACTCTAATTTATTGTTTTGACACTTTTTCAAAAGAAATTAATACATAAAAACATATCCCGCATCATTTTTACATATTTTATTTGTTCAGTCCAAAAATAAGTAAATTTATTATTACAAGGTATATAAGAAAACTGGAAAATCAAAGGATAAATAAAATCATAAAAGCGAATAAAAGTAGAAATGTTAATTTTTATTTTTTTTTGAAATTATAGGTGGATAGCCTACTTAGACTTTTCATTAATTCAATGCGCACAAAATTTACATGGTACATTTACATGATTTTGTTGTTTAGGCCTTATAAGTGGCCTATCAACCTGAGGACAGCTCAAGGAAAATCTAATATTATCCTGACACCCCTATCCTATCTAGGTAGCGGCCTTGATTTGAGAAGATTCGCGCTTTCCCATTCCTTGGAAGATGTGGTTATTCCGTTTTTTCCATATTTCCCAGCTGCATTCTGCCCATATTCCTCCCCGTTTATTGTGGAGTGATTTTTGGATTCATTTTCTGACCCATTGGAGGAACTCAAATGGTGTCTTTATCCTTTGTAGCGATTGTAGGGCGAAGTAATTTCTTGCTTTCTGCCATACGAGTTTTGCAAAGTTACATGTTGCGAAAAGGTGCTCTCGAGCCTTCGTTGTCCTCGAGGCGCATAAGGTGCATGCTTCTGTGTTGATACAACCTTTCCTTGAGAAGGCGTTCTCGTGTGTTGAGTTTGTTTTTGTTTAGCAGCCAAAGGAATAATTTTATTCATGGCGGTATTTTCAATTTCCACAAGGATTTTCCTTGCTGGTCTTTTTGACCTCGGTCGGTGAAGAAATGTTAATTTTACCCACGTCCAAGTTTGTTTTTTATTTGTTTTTCTTCAACCCATAATAATAAGTAAAAAGTTATTATTTTACTAATGTTTCGACTCTTCTATATTTTCTTTAACCAAAAAAATCTTTACCCTAATTAATAAGTTAAATATACACACTATTCACCCAAATAATAACTAAAATATATTAATTAAATCACAAAAGTGAATACATGAGAAAATATTGCTTTCTTAAAGTAAAAATGTAAAATAATATTTTACATAACTTTTTTTCAATAAGAATAATATCAACAAAAAATAATAAAAGATAAAATAATACTTTTTATTGAGCTACTCCATTATTTTATTCGAAACACTATCCACTTATTTTATTTGTTGAACAAAATAATGTTTAATAAGAAGTCTTTTATTGTCCAAAATAAGTAGTTGGATAAAATGTTAAGATTAACTTTAGTACAGCATAAATAATTAAATAAATGGGGAATATAAAAATTATATTGTTTTCAATTATTCTGAAAATTTATGGAGTGTATGAAAAGGTTCACTCTTTTTTCTCATTTTTTTAAAAAAGGTTAAAATCTTCATCATGTTTTATAAAAAAGTAATGTTCATTATTAAATGTGATGCGGGTAGAATATGACTCGTTACCATTAGACTTCACATAGATACACCCATAACATTTTGTTTTGTTAGTGGGTCATCTCCTTTTTGTAGAAAATACATTTTGAATCTTTATTGCAAATACTTCAGAGAAACACATGTCTTCCTTGGATGGCTTGCTTTTTGTAGCATTCAATGGAAATTGCCGTATAAAATCTTTTTTAATGGCCCTGCATTTTTCTTAAGAAATTTCCTTCTTCTCCAAAACACACACACACATTCTAGCAACCAAGTGAGGGGTTTTAGGAGGCCACGTCACCCCAATTTGGTGATCATTGGATGGGGTGACTTGGTTCGATATGGACTGTTCGATCGTTTAGAATTTCTGATATTTTATGGCGGTTTCTGTGTAGTTTATGTGTAGTTAGATGGTGTCAGAATATAATTGGTCGAAATTCGGTGTTCTGCGTTCTATCCTGATTTAGCATGAAATATCAAATCAAATATAATTAATTATTTTGAACATTAAATTGTGTAACTTATGTGTTATGAGTTAATAACCGCCGAATATTCGCTACACATAATTCATTCCTAAATAATAATAAAAAAAAATTTAAAAATAATAATTTATAAAAAAAAAATGGGCCCACATGTCACTCTCTTTCTCTCTCTCCCTCAAATAAATAAAAATAATGATTTCCAAAAAAAAAAGGTGGGACCCTCTCTCTCTCTCTCTCTCAAATAATTAAAAAAATAAATAAATAATTTATTTTCCAAAAAAAATGTGGGTTCCATGTGTCTTTCTCTCTCAGGTAATTTTTTCCCAACGTTTTATTTCAAAATATGATTTTTTTAGTAGCTCATTTTTTTGTGAAAAAATGAAAAATAGAACAAGGATGATGAGATCTCTCATTTAGGATCTCAATTGTTATACTTTCGAACGCACCATTATGTTTTCTCATAATGACTTTCAATATCTCGTGTCTTCAATCGACTGGATTGAATATCACAATGTCAGATGACATTATGACTCATTCCTAAATAAAAATAATAATTTATTAAAAAAAGTGCGGGTCTCATGTGTCACTCCTTTTATCTCTCCCTCAAGTAAATAAAAAAATAGATTAACAATTTAAAAAAAAAAAGTGGGCCCTCTCTTTCTCTCTCCCTAAATAATTAAAAAATAATTAAATAAATCATTTCTCAAAAAAAAAAAAAAAAAAAAAAGAATGTGGGCTCCATGTGTATGACTCTCTCTAAGTTAATTTTTTCTAACGTTTTCTTTCAAAATATGATTTTTCAATAGCTCAATTTTTAAAAAAAATGAAAAATATAACAAGGATGCTGAAATCTTTCATTCAAAACCCCAATTGTTATACTTTTGAACGCACCATTATGTTTTCTCATAATGACTATTAAAAATAATTTATATAGATTTTTTATGATTATTAATTCATAAGATAAATTTAATGTGTTAATTATTAAACAATAAAAATGATAAAAATCGCAGCAGAGCGCGAAAATTCTCCTAGTTCTCTATTGGGGATATGCTTGTATGTGTTCTTTTTCAACTTTTTAAATAGTATTTTTTTATTCTATTCCGCATAGTGAGTTATTATAGTTTAAAGGTAACCCGTCATATATTTTGGTATAATATAGGTGCAACAAAGTAACATTGGTCTCAATAGTTTGATAAAGATGATATGTTCACGTCAATATGATACTTAGTATAGTGGGTCACATCACTTATTACAGTAGACTCATTAAAGATTTTGATTTATCAAAAGTGTCATAGAGTCAAATAAAAATTTTACTCAATTAATTGCTTAAGATTCCATGTGGTATTTAATGTAATGAGTCATATGCAAAGTACATTGACATCAATAAAAAAAAATTTTGAGGAAATTTGGAGAGGGTTTAAAGCCCCCCTTCCAAATATAAAATTTTCTATTTCTCTATTATAATTTGATATTTACAATTTACAATTTTCTATCTATGAAACAAGAAAAAACTAGGCATCTATTTTTTACAATACAGACATCTATCATGCAGAAACAAAAAAATAGAAGAAAAAAAGATAAAAGTTTGTTCCGCCTGTAATGTTGGCGAAACAACTTATAAATGTTTGTTCCGCTAGTATTAGAAGAAACAACATTAGAGATGCTGGCGAAACTCGTTATCTTGCAGTTCCGCTAGTATTAAAAGCGGAATAATGTTTGTTCCGCCAGTGAGTCTAGCCTGGTGGAACTGCTGAATTCATTATTTTTGGGCTAATTGCCCTTCTAAATTTGGAACTTAAGCCTAACAAATAATTTTTAAGCAGTTCCGCCGAAGTCCTGGCGAAATTGTCTTTTTTGCTTAATTAATCGTATTTAAGGCTGTCAAATGATCGGGATCAACAAAAATGAAAAAAAGACTAGTTCCATCAAGACTTCTGTGGCAGAACCACTACAATTTCGCCAATAAGACTAACTGAAATGCTAGTTGCCGAATTATTTTCAAAATAATGATATTTCATGAATTATTTTCCAAAATAGTGTCTTTTAAAAAGAAACCCTTTATTCTTGTTCTATCTCGTCTTCTTCTTTTTCTTCTTCTAGTAGAAATTGAGCTCGCTGAAATCTCAGCTCGATACAAACTGAGCTCTTCTCTCACTTCGTCAATCAATATTTCATCTCCTACTTTTTTCTTCGAGTGTGCCCCTCCCTCCTCCATCTCTCAAGCCAAACTACAAATGAAACATCCTTGATTCTCATTTTTTTGGTTTTGTTCCCTCGGTCTTGAAGGATGAGACCTGTCATGATTGCTGTGCTGTAGTGGTGAGGTTTGTTGGATTTGTGTTTGTCGCATTTGGTACAGGCTCCTTAGGGCTTGCTTGGTTTGAGGGGAATCGAGAGGAAGGGAAGGTAGGAGAAAGAAGGGCAAAAGAGTTTTCTCCCCCCTGCTTGGTTTAGGTGAAGGGAAAGTAAAGGTAAATGGAGAGGAAATTTAACTAAACTAAAAAAAAATGTTTAAAATAAATATATTTTTTAACCAAAATTTTTATATATAAGTTTAAAAAAATTCTTGAATAGGTGATTAACTGTCTCAAATCTCTTAAAAATAAATGTATTTGGGATCTCAACAAATTTTTTTTTTTTTTTTTTTTGGTATATACATAAAGACTTAGTATAACCCAATTTTCACAAAGCAAATAGAAAGTTAATTCATTGGGGGTTTAGGTAGAGTATTTTGTGCAAAGCATTCAAACAAATATTGTATTTGATTGTCATAAAATTGGTTAAATACTAAAATATAAATTAATAAAAAGAATCATATATCAGAAAGTAAAAAATATTTACATAGAATTTACAAAATAAGTAACTATAATGTATATCTAACGCACTGAAAGAATGAAAAAAGAATACCATACATAACATGATAATTGAAAAAAAGCATAAACAATTTTGTCATATGTGCTGGCAAGATAATTGAAAGTTTGAAACAAAGTATAAACAAATTTGTCATCTGTGCCATGAATGGAGTAGCACTTTTCTCAAACTATTCAAAATAAAATAAAAAATACTGTTAAATTACAAACAAAACATGAATAAACACTGAACAATCCAACGAAAATAGAATATAAAATGAATTTTATGTACATATCACTTACTCAATCATAATTTTCTGGTTACCCTAACTGGAATTTATTTTTAAAGGTCTTGTTGCGAATTATAAAAAGTTCCACCTTTTTTAGGGAACACTTCGCAAAAAAATGAATTGGACAGGACCTTTATTAAGGTGCTGCCGAGCTTGGTACAGTAAATGCATACTCCACCCTCTCTTTTGAAATTTTATGATTTTTTTTCATTTCTATGGACTTCGCTGCAATCTTCCAGAAACCCTAATCTAGCCCCAATCACAATTCAACTCCCAAATGACCCGCACTGCACCATTATTGGTCACTGGTACCAACCTTAAACGGGTACCAGTAAGTTTGAGCCTCATAATTCCAACTATTTGGTCTTGTGAATTTTCCAAAGAAATTCAATTTCGTTAAGAAGTCCCCACATTTTCATGAAATTTCAAAGATCCTTTTCCTTCCCTTTCTACTTATCATGTGTGAGACACAATATGAATAATGTTATTATTTGATGAGTTTCCAAATAATCAGTGAATATTTTCTAGTGGTACCGGTTTTAATGGGTTTGGCTGGTTGTACCCTAAATATCTGACTGAATTTATATCACATGAAATAAAATTAGAAACAAAAAAAAAAAAAAAAAAAAAAAAATGAAAGATTGATTGGCTGATTGAAAAAAATAATTTGAAAGGTAAATTCATGTGTAGCCCTGAAAAAATGTTAAAGTATAACAAATACCCTAGTAATAAATAAAAAATATCTCATAACCTCCAAAAAAACCATAAGAAATATCATGTTTACCTATTTCGCTACTGGCTTCATAAATTCCAAACTACCATTGCTTCATTATTTTTTATATAAACTTGAAAAACCAAAGGGTATTTGTGATATTTCTTATGTTTCAGAGGGGTATGTATGACATTTTGAGATCTACAGGGGGTGAACATAAAACTCCACCTAAGTTGAGTTAAAATGAGGAATAATTAATTATTTAAAATCATTTGCTTGATCTATTGAAGAATTACCATAGGTTGACCATTTGATTGACTTTCACTTTTCTTCATTGTCGGCCAATATGATTGACCATTTATTCTGACTTGCAGAAGAACAGTAATTTTTCTTCAAAGATGATTTTAAGAATGTTTTAGTCCCCTTTTACTTATTTTTGATTGATTATCAAACAAAGTCTAATTAGGACTGATTTGGAGTAACTTAGTGAGAATCATCAGTCTCATCAAATTAGTCCATTTAGAGGCATACTTATTTACATTTCGATTTGGCGAGTACACAATCTGCAATGCAAACATTATATCAGAAAAGTAATTATTTAAAACACAAATGCACATTTATCAAAATTACAAAAACTATAAAATCAAACAATAATCAAATTGCTGCTTTCATATATTTTGTTTGGCTGCTTTAATATTTATTTTTGTTGCAAGTTGATACTTTTGGTTAAATTTTACCCTCATTAGTGTATAAATCATCTCAAATATGATAGAATAATGTAATAGTCTCAATAAATCAAATTGTGCACATTATTTCATACACCAATTTCATATTACTAATGCCAATAACTAACTGAAGCAAAATCAAATGAAAACAACTAATTGAATCTATTAACCGTTTTTTATCCCGAATTAAAAAATCTTCCATAAAAGAAAAAAAAAACTCAACTTAACAAAATACAATTAACCGTTTGTTATCCCGAATCCCGACTCAAAATAATCAAAGCTACACATTTACCAATTTTTATCCTTCGAGAAATAAACTATACATCCACATTTGAAGCATAGCCCCTGTTATAACATAAAATTTAAAAGAAAATGTGGAAAAGTCAAAGAGGTACTTGTATTAAGATGGAGAGACCCATTTCACACTATGAAATATTTCATCCATAATATTCATATCATTTCTAATTGGCCAGTGGAGTTATAAACGGTGGTCATTTCATTATAATATTTGGATATGAATATCTCTCAAAATCAAACACAAGATAAACTCACAATTATCATACGTTCCCTTCTCTCTCGATAGGAAGAGAGAAAGGCAGAGAGAGGGAGGAGGCTTACAACTGGAGAGAGAACGCGAGTAGAGGCAACTCAAGTAGAGCGAAGGTCGGGTCGGAGGCCGGCATCACCGGAACTCACGTATCGGAGAAGAGCGAGTAACCTTAATCGCAAAGCTTGAGCTTTTTGACGTAATAGCTCAGATTTATCCTCAATATGAGTTGGAAACTCGTATATTTCCATTAAAATCGGATTTGAATCTCGGAATAATGAAAACCTAGTTTCGGGGTTAAGTTGAAATTGAGTGGAGAGATTGGGAAATTGATTTTTGTCGGTATAGTGAGGTTGGGGATGGTACGGGCGTCTGAATGGTGGCGTTCCGGCCATCTATTGGCCTTGCCATTAGAAGAGAGGGAAGCTTGAATAGGGTTCGGTTTTGGGGGACGAAGAAACGAGAGAGAAAGGGGAGAGCCGGAAGAGGAAGAAAGGAGGAGAGATAATTAAGCTGCTTAAGTTATTGGGTCGGGTTCAGTTCTTAACGGGTCGGATAAGGGTCGAGTTTAATATCCATTAAATAAATATCCAATAAGCTTATAATTAAAATCTGTTTGGGCCGAAATATGTTATTGGGCTGGATTAATTATTAATGTTATTTGTAGTTGGGCCATGTTTAATTAAATTAAAATGGATTAGGTCTTCTACTTATAATGATCCAATTAATTAATAGTTGGATTAATAAGCTTTTAGACCAAGATAAAATACATGGCTGAGTATTTGAGTATTTAATTATTTTATTTATTCAGTAGGTAATTGTAGTTGCTATCAGTAGAATTAGGTCAGTTTTAAACTGACGCGTCCGATTAGTAGAATTGAATTCAGTAAAATATTCATAACTTCTTCATTCCGTATCCGTTTTCAGTGTTCTTGTAGTCGTTGGAATATTTATTCCGAGGCGGTTTTAATGGTAGTAATTAAAAGATATTATTATTATGTATTTATTTATTTACTTATTTATTTATTTATTTATTTTTCAATATTATATAAATGTAGTTATTTCAGTAGAATATGTATCAGTGGTAAATCTTGTGGTATAATTGGTAGTGGTAGAAAAATATTATTTTTATACAAGTGGATGAGGAAGACACATGTATGGACATTTTTAAGTGGGCCTGGTACCAGAGAGTGATTTTCGGCTAGCTACCGAAACTTACAAACTGTTAGACGTGACAGTACGGTCTCTTCAGGTGGTTAGAGGGGGCGTGTTTCCACTCGTGGCAAAGTTGGAGACACCACTCTCGTGTGGTTGAGAGTGCAGCAGACTGACTTATCTCAAGTAGATCCGAGATTGCAGTCTATGAGTGGGTCCTGTGTGGTTGCCAACCTTATCGTAGTTTTTAAATATACTTATATGTATATTTTCAGTAGTACTAATTATAATATTATAAAAGTAGTAATTTTTGTAGCAAGTTGTAGTTCTTATAAGTGGTGACATGTTTCATAGAAGTGTAGTATTTATCAGTCCAGTAGGCTAGTAGTTGTAGTAGTGGATAATATTTTATTATCTGACTCTTCTGACGCTCAGCCAATATTTCCAGGTAGCGCTTGAGGCAGGAGGTGGTGGCATACGTAGATTCTTTTGAGAGCGTAGTTGAGAGCGCCAGCACTAGTGTATATTTTTATCTAGTAGTTTTTAGTTGTATTTTTAGTTTGTAAATATTATTTTTACTTTTACGTGGTGAGATGTGGCTTGTATTGTTTTGACTCTGCTATTGCTCTGTATGTATATCTATATGTGTTGTGCATGATGATTTTGGGTCGTGACAGCCCCTGTTATATAACCCTCTGCACGCGAAGCCATGAGATTAATCAGAAAACAAAAGGATAAAATGAAGAAATTATCTAAATCAATGAATATTTAAAAGCTAACATCAATCTAATCCAACATGAAACTGATCAGTAATTGCAAATATTAACCTAAAGAGATGGATGATATATTTAAAGCAATTTTTCATGATCGAGATGAGAAAGTAAACAAATTAATAGCCATTTATGCCCCTAAACTTACTTTCAGTATTAGCATGATATTTTTATAGCATGCCATAATTACAATATCAATTTAATTTCTTTGCCATAAAAAGGTATTGCTTTCTATTTTAACTGAGCACATACTAATGGAATTAGGGTTTCTGATTTGTATTCCACACATACTACTATTGGAGCTTTAGCAAATATTGATGTGAAATGTTGGTTCCCTCCTCCAATTAATATTTTTATGGGCTTCTGACTATTTTGTAAAAATGCAACCTTTTGCATTTTTCAACCAGTAACTCATCTCTCTTGATGTGTGTATATTTTCGTGAGAGGGGCCAAAAATTAGGGATTTCGGTCACTAAAAGAGAGAAGAAAAAGCAGAAAGAGGGAGGAAGAATTATATCATCGGAACATGAATCAATTTTCCAGAACTTTAATGTCACACAAACCACAAACCACATAATTCATAAACCAATATTTTTTGAAATTGAGGGATTAAACCGCAAAAATAAACTTGCCTTTGATAGACAATATGTGTAGCTTTTAATTGAAGATGCAGTTCTCCCTCAATTACTCATGAGCCCTAGCCGGATAGAAGACGGAGACATACCAAGGCAAGAGAGGGGCGGCCGGCCGAAGCGGAGACAGATAAAGAGAGCAGGCGGCGACCGGCCTAATTGGAGACAGAGAAGATGGAGGCCGGCCTTGGGGGAGAGAGGCAGAGAGAGAAGGCAGAAAGGCCGAGGGAGAGGGGAAGTCACGAAGAGGGAAAAAGACAACGTTGCTTCGCTCAGAAGTGAGGAGGCGGAAATATCACAGAGAATAGGAAAATAAAACTGGCACGTGGTAAGATCTAAGCAATTAGAAAATTGAACCAATGCCTAAGAATGTGAGATGTGAGTTCACTCAGCTCAGACATAATTTTTCCAAAAAAAAAATTCTAAACAATTCAATTATCATCAAGATTAAAGGGCCACGGTGTCTCATTAAAATTAGGAAAAAATGTTAAACTTTATAACATATTATTAATGTTATGTTCTTCATGTGTTTCATTTTTAATACTGAAATGCGAGTACTGAATCACAATCTAGAGGCATATTTCCTGTCAATAGTAAGGACATATAATATGAGATTTTAAATGGGCATAAAGGAATATTACCATATAAAGCAAATGCTACATGTTGTAATGGAACAGTTGCTCCTCAGTGATTTTTTTTTTAAAATGGCACTGTTCACGGAAATAATTAAACAGTTAACACTCGTTTGAAAAAAATTTGGAAACTAGCACTTCCGCCATCACTATTGGCGGAACCAAAGTTGGTTCCGCCATCAGCGATACCAGAACCAATTATACCCCTATTTAGCGCCCTAAAACCCCATTAATTAGTTAATTAACTGGTTTCGCCATCACTGATGGCGGAACCAGTGCCAGTGATTTTTTCGAAAATTTTAAGGGGCGAGAAGCTACTGACGTTGGTTCCGCCATCACCGATGGCGGAACCAGCTCAATTATTGGACCCCTACAAAAAAAATGATGGTTCTTTCTCTCTCTCTCCCTAACGCAATTCAAACCAAACATAATTCAAACAAAAAAAAATATATAACACAAATAACACAAATAGTCTAAGTAACACAAACCAAACTTAAGGTTCAAAAAAAAAAATGCACATAGCCATAAACTCTAACGCCATCCAGACCAAGTACTACTGCCGCTTCCTCGTCCTCTCTTCCGCACGGGTCGAGTCTGCGTCCGAATCTGAGGGACCTGAGTGACGCCTTCCTCTTCTTCTGCCTCTCCTCCCCCATCTTCCTCCCCCGTTGGTTGGTCTAGATTATCCCACTCTTCATCGCCGGGATACTCATTAAGCTGCATCGTATTCATTTTACTGCAGATTAACCATTTGCGTATACCGTCCTTGACTTCCTTCCGCATGCTCGCACCGTACTCTCTGAGCAGTCTGAATCCGATGCGAGCTCCCTCCATCGATGTTTTTGCCTTACATAATAAAATTAATAAAATAAGTACGCAAAATTAATTTGAAAAATAATACAATTAAATTGGAAAACTTACGGCTAATCTTTTGTCGGGAACCATAGGTCGGTATACGCTTGATCCGTGTGGAATGGTTGTCTGCACCAACGGGTCAGAATTCCGCCAATACCATCTCATATATCGTTCAACATCGTTCGGATTAAACGGCTCCGTAACTTCCGGTTCAGCATCATCTAATCTATTTCTCCAATTTTGAAGCGGGATTTCATGAACCCTAGGCTAATTATCACCCCGACCGTTTAGTTTTTTATGCAATTCTTTGTCGTACTTTTTTTCGGCCTCAGTTATTTCCGGGGGTATTACCTGCCGAAATCCAAACTGTTGTCTAACCCTATCGGGGCGATAACGCTCAACGATCCAAAAATATATTAGAGGTTGGCGGAGTCGGGACATACCTCATTCATGATTACAAATAGGCGGTAATCTCTCGCGATATATCTCGTACGGTGTCCAAAACACGTCAGTGGGTGGCTGACTGTCGAGCATATCGCGATTCGCCCACAGGTTTGTCTCCGGCTTTTTGAAATCTTTCTGCGTCACGTTCGCCCACAACATGCCGACCGTATCGTTGCGGTCGGGAAAATTAGCGTTCATTGTCAGCCTACCTACCGTTAACGAAACAGTCGGTCGTCCGGTCGAGAAATGTTGCCATACCCACAGTTGTAATAAGAGAACACATCCTTCCATATTTTTTCGGCCGACGTCTACACTCTTGCACAACTCTCTGTCGAGGTATGCAAGCACCCCACTCCCAAACGACCATTTGTCCAATTCTTGCATGTTCTCCAGAAGTAGCAAGGGCATGAGCGAATAACAATCTCCGTTCGGATTCGTAAACAATACGTCCGTGAAAAATGCAAGCATATAAGCCCTGCAATATTGCTCGATCCGTTCATCCGGTTCACATTCACCTAAATCATTGAAATTCGCCTTGAACCATTTCTTTCTCACCAAAATTTTACTCCTCTTCTTCTCGGTTCCTCTGAACATCTCTTCCGGAGGTCTTTTCCCGAGTAGCTCTTCGGCTTTATCCGCCCAGTCAATAAACGAATTATTTTTGCACATGGGCTGACCATCCACCCCCATCCCCATTATGCACAAAACATCCTCCAAGGTTATTGTCATCTCGCCGTGAGGCATATGGAATGTATGTGTCTCTTTTCTCCACCGTTCCTACATGGCGGTTATCAGTAGACCGTTGATCGGTATATGACCGATCCGGTTCGCTTGTAACAAGGACGCATGTATGAAAAAAGGCTCAAACCGATCATTCCATCTCACTTGTAATACCACAAAATATAAATAAATTTTTTCCATAAATAAATAAATACATATTTAGAAGAAAATTTAAAATACAATACATCAAGTTCATGCTGCCTGGATCCATACTGCCTGTATCGAAAACCCCTCTGTGAAATAGCTGTCTCATTGTCCAGTTCGCTGAAGCATCTCGTCCTGTGTTCGTCCTGAAATTCATTCAGCGGAGGATATCGCGAAGGTTCTTCTTCGACCATAGACATCTTTCCCTTATCCCGGCCGCCCTGGCTACTAGATCCACCTCGACTTCTTACCATCTTTATAAATAAATAAATAAATAAATCTTCTCTAAACAACTAAACCCTAAATTCCGAGTCATTTTCATTATCGCAATTTTCAACCCAATTTTCGTTCTAATCAATCAAGAAATTTTTTTAAATCATAACTAAAAATCAAGAAAAGTAATTTTTCATCCACTAAAATCAATCACGTACTACTAATTTCGTTCAATTCATACTAATTTCACTCAATTGAAACTAATTTCAACCCAATTTTCGTTCTAATCAATCAAAAAAAATCCCAAATCATACCTAAAAATCAAAAAAAGAAATTTTTTATCCACTAAAATCAATCACGTACTACTAATTTCGTTCAATTCATACTAATTTCACTCAATTGAAACTAATTTCAACCCAATTTTCGTTCTAATCAATCAAGAAAAAATCCCAAATCATAACTCAAAATCAAATAATATCATACCTTATTCTTCTTTTTCTTCCTAATTCCTTCTTTCCCTTCTTTCGATTTGTCAAAATCCGACTTATTCTACCGAAATCGCCCTAAAAATCGTCACAAAAATCGCCCAATACGAGTTCCGCAGTTTTTAACACTGGTTGAAATCGTTTTTTTTAACGAGCGGCCGTGTTTTTAACACTGGTTCCGCCATCAGTGATGGCGGAACCAGTGTTTTTCTTTTTTTCTTTTTTCTTTTTTTTTTTTTTGCTAAAAAACTGCTGAACCCTAGCGTTAATTGCGAAAATGTCACATTGGTTCCGCCATCAGTGATGACGGAACCAATGTCAGTAACTTCTCGCGCAGGAAATGTTCGAAAAATCTCTGGCACTGGTTCCGCCATCGGTGATGGCGAAACCAGTTAATTAGCTAATTAATGGGGTTTTAGGGCGCCAAACAAGGGTATAATTGGTTCTGCCATCGCTGATGGCGGAACTAACTTTGGTTCCGCCAACAGTAATGGCGGAAGTGCTAGTTTCCAAAAATTTTCCAAATGAGTGCTAACTGTTTAATTATTTCCGTGAACAGTGCCATTTTGAAAAAAAAATCATTCTCAGTTAGGTAAAGAATGCGTGTTTATATTCTAATGATTGTGTCATTGAAGCTTCTACAAAAGAACTTGTCACAATCTCCATCAGTGCTACAAGTCCCCTCTTTTCCCTCAAACGACCAGTACCAGTAGCGCTAGATAGAAAGGGAGAAAATGACCAGTACCAGTAGTGCTAGATAGAGAGGGAGGTACGGACTGATACGAGTCATACCCAAGCCTTAAAGGGCAGAGTCTTGCATGTCTTTTCCTTTATCGCCTTAGTAACCCAGTGCGCCCAATATATCAAACAATCCACGTTAAAAATCCTCTTTAAACCTACAAAAGAAAAACATAAAATGAACAATTAAATCAAACTTACTAATAAATAGTAAAAATTAGCCCAAGTTACATTATTCTTGCAAATGAATCCTCACATCAGTTTTTTTTAATAGAAATGAGACGGGCCAATCCCGTACTCACTGATTTTCATATTAAACATTAAGTAAACAGTTTACAAAGAGATACAAAATAAAACAAAACAGAAAAAGAAAAGCCGAACTGCCCCCGGGTGTTGCGAGGAGCAACGACACCAGAACTCCCCTGTAAAGATTATGTGATCTTTCCCAAGTTTGCACTTCTGCATTTGTGACCCAGCACAGTTCTTCGGGATTTCTTGCATGGTCAGAGAATATTCTGTTACATCTCTTCTTGCAAATCTGAAAAAGTAGGAAGCATGATTCTGAGGGTAGTTTCACATTCTCTTTGAACAACTGCACCACATTCCTGCTATCAATCCTCCCTCCAGCCTCCCAACAAGAACAAAATTGTTGTGTGAATGAACACGATATAAAGACCCTCACATCAATTGTTAATCATAAAACTATCATTTGATGTTTTTTTTTTTTGTTTCAAAAAAAAAAAATTGAATCACTGCATTTGCTAACATAAATTGGGTATACTCATGCATGAATAATAATCTGAATAGCAGAAATTCGGACAAAATGTATGTCAGATCATCAAAACCATCAACACTAAAATGAAAATAATTGCATGAGAAGAAGACCAAAAATCAAAGCAATAAAACATTTTTTTTTTGAAGTACAAAGCAATAAAACATTGAAAAAGGAATCGGCAAATTAACCTTTTATGCTGTCAGATTTGGGGCGGCTTTGCAGGCAACAAAATTGGCTCGATTCCACAATCAGTGACTAAAACCTCAAAATCGTAGCGTCTCTAACCTGATTCGAGAGGGAAGTCTCACACGTGGAAGCTGAGAGCCTGCATAAATCGCAGCCAGTAAAAGAGGTGAGTCAGCGAAGCATGTGTAACTTCACCCTTGGAGAATACGATGAGCTGGTGGTCGTGGGTCCTCTTGAAGAAACTAAATCGAGAGAGACAGAGAGAGATGTGCGATTTGGGCCTGTGAATCAAGCCTGAGAGAGAGAGAGAGAGAGAGGGGTCCTGTGTTTGGGAGGGAAAGCACGAAATGTATGGGTTTGTGTTTGGGAGAAATTTGGGACCGTAAGCATGTGGGGGGAATTTAATTTTCGCTCAATTCGGACTGTGTACTGGCAGGCCATGTTGTGCCAGTACAAGTGCACCATCAACACTCCCAAATTAAGGCTCTTGGCGAAGAAGCCACCCGCCGGAAGAATTCGGCAGTGTAACTGCTTTTTAGTAGTGTGATAAAGTTGGTTAGATGTTAATTCTGAATTATTTTTTTGGACACTATTTAAAAAAACAAAACCCCCATTTTCTCTCCTTTCGAAATGACAAGTGTATATAAGATACGAGTAATCAATGCTCTAATCTATGACTGATTTTTTGTGTAACCCCACTTGGAGATAAGTATGAAATGTATATATTTTGTAAGATAATATGGCATGTTATACTATTTTCTTCCCATTTGAGACACGTCTAAATAAGAAAAGAGTCATTACTCAATTGTTTATCTCCCTTCTTTTTAAATTACCATTTGTATCACTCCATAAGAAAAGTATCATTGACATTTGTAGATGGTGACAAGAATGATTTAGATTTTCATTATCAATGATTCAATTATGAGAAAATATAAAGCTTGATATTTGACGCCATAAATTGCTCATCCGGTTAGAGAGGAATCATTAAATTTTCCATCGAAATTCGACGATAACGGATGTAATAGTAAGATTAGAGGCTTGAGACTCTAGTCGATGAAGGGATAATGGATAATCCTTCATTCCTTTAATTTTTGTTCGTTTTATTTTGAAATTGGTATTTTTTATAATTCTACTTCTTATTAATATTAGTAGCAATAATCGATCGCTTATTAGGCATTCCTCAAAAAAATATTACTATAATATATATTTTCTACATGTACTATCTATCTAATGTGCTATTTTTTGAACTTTTATAAAATAATTTTTCGCATATATACCCCACAACAATTTAAAATATCGTAGATATCGGTATAACGTGAAAATTGTAATAACAATCTTAAGAAATAAAAAGCCATCACATGTGCGCCCTACAAAATTTTGAAATATTATAATGCTCATATAAAATGAAAAATATTGTATGAATTTGTAAACAATATAAGTGATATTAATATACTCTTCAACCATGTAATAAGTTATATATGACTTTTTTGTCTTAGTAAAAAGTACATTTTTGAAGCAGAGCGGGAGTTGGACCTAGTTAGTTTGTTAGTTTTTTTCTTTCTTTCTATATTCAACTCACATTTGATGGACTGAGAGACTTAGTTAAATATGTGTTACATAAAATTATGTTTGACGGAACTTAAACATATGATTTCTTATTATACATACAATATATTATATCAATTAAGCTATGGATCATTTGCAGCACCTAGTTTGTTAAAAAGAAATTGCCGCATGAGGTCTCTAAAGAGGCAAAAAAGTTAATATTATAAGAGCACAATGCAATAATATTAATACACCTCTTTCTTTCTATTGTCTCCAAGTTTAGTGCCAGACATGCATAAACCTCATTTGTTAATTTGAATTCCAATAAGTATTAACATACCTATAAAAGCTTGACCAAGTCGTTTGATAATCTATTTATCTATTATAATCTTAAAAGGACTCTTTTCTACAGTACATTTACCTAAGTGAGCCACATCATCAATATATTTATGCACCGTATGATTTGTAATCAACGGTTTATAATTAGGTGGGGTTCATGAACAACATAAGCCACAACCAAGGGGCCCATATGAATGACTTAGTTTAATACATGATTCATGAAGCACTATATAGTAACTTCTATCGACAATTTTAGCACTATTTTTTGTTTATTCTACACAAAAGCCTCTTAAGTCTTAAAGCATAACAATTTAGTTTCAATTGTTGTTCCAAAACAAATGATCATATTTTAACTATTTAATGGGAAGTAATTTGTATCATGCAATGGTCATTTTACTCTCTTAAAAGTATTTCATTTTACTTTAAAGTCCCAAATTTATTGGTCTTCAATTGACAGATAATTCTAAAACAAAGTTTACATTTTACAAAGTCTAATTAGAAGTGACTTTTTTAGTGAGTAAAATGAAAGCAAAATGCTTTCATGCCCCCATTTTCTAAAATGTAATGTATTAAAGCAATAATTAACACAACTTGATGTTTAAGTGTAGATTATAAGTCTTGAGTGTATAATTGGCGTGACACTATTATTTACATAGCGTTTCATATAATTTTTTCTCTAGGAATACCGACCATCATATATCGTCTTTTATTATATTATTTTTAATGAATAAAAATATGGTTGTCGTTTATAATATTTAGGCAATTATTTTAAATCAAATGAAAAAAATGGAGAAACAAGAAAAGAAGTAAAAAGAAGCAAAAGAAGGAACATATAAGAGTTATAATTTTGTTATGAGATGGGATTCTATTAAGATTATTCTTATTTAGTATTATGATAAGCGATTGAAAATCTAGACCTTGAGCAATACACGACGGTTAATGTTATTTTACTTAAATGTGTTTTTTGTTTTTTTATAGTTGATACTTATAATATTGATAATAACTATTTATCTTCAATCATTGTAAATATTTTATGTAACAAACTTTTATTTGATTTAGTATAACGCGCTTACCTTTCAAAAAAAAATTATTTATCTTCAATATATTCAATACAAAATTATGAAATGTCGCACGACAGTGCGTGTATCCCTTGTAATAACCCAAAATTCTACGCGAACCACTAATTTTCAACACTTCTAAAAATCCTCACCTAACGCATTATCTTTGGAATTTTCTACGAGCTCACTTCACCATCAAATTTGAACATTTCAGATCTCCTCTTTGAATTATTCAAACCAATAAAATGAAATCGTAATCGGTTATACTTATACCCCTACAAAATGGGAAACTATAAACTAAAAAGATTTCCCATAGGGTTAATACTTGAATTTATATTTCAATTTTCTATTTATTTTGAAACTTTTTAGGGTACACATGAAAGTATGCCTAATACAAACAAGCACAACTATATAAGCATGCCAAACGCAAATAATCATTCATCCAAACTCAAGTGAAATCCTATACAAATGGAGCCAAAAAATATCTCACTCTTATTTCTCTCTCTCTCCATTTCACTCCTCTCGTTATGCCGATCCGATACTGCCCCTTTACAGGACTTCTGTGTTGCTGATAATCCAACAACCGACACGACAATCAACGGATTTCCTTGCAAGCCTGCTTCCTCTGTCGTCTCTGATGACTTCTTTTTCGCCAGCCTCGCCAAAGAAGGCAATGATAATTTCTTCTCTTTTTTTTATTCTCTTTTTTTCTTCTTCAATAACTAAAATATATGCTTAATCTTCAAATAGGCAACACAGAAAACATGTTCGGTTCCAACATCACGGCCGGGAACGTGTTGAACTTCCCTGGCCTAAACACATTAGGCCTCGCAATAAACCGAGTGGATTTAGCGCCAGGTGGCGTAAACCCACTTCACACTCACCCACGTTCCTCAGAGCTCGTGTTTGCCCTCAAAGGACAACTGCTCGTCGGATTCATCAGTACCACAAACAAATTCTACTCCAAAGTTTTGAAGCCCGGCGAGAGTTTCATTATTCCTCCGGGACTTACTCATTTTCAATATAATGTCGGAAAGGGAAAGGCAACTGCAATTACGTTGTTTAACAGCCAGTTGCCTGGAGTCGTTTTGGCTCCGTTCACATTGTTCGGGCCGAAACCAGCTATTCCTATGGATGTGCTTACCAAGACTTTTCAAGTGGATTCATCAGTAATTGGTCTGTTGGAGTCTAGGTTTGGAAATTGATTTCATTAGTTTGAAGGTAGTATATAGTGTGAAAGTGTGAAGATATTTCATCCCTAACCTATTTTTTTGTGAGAAATATAGGTTGTTTTGAATTCTCAACTTTTTTTACTTTATAAATAAATAAATTAGTCAAATTGGATATTTAAAATGTCGCTTTGCGTGTCATTTTCCTTTGAATAATGATCAAGAAGTCATAGGGTTATTCAGACTAATGAACAAAAGCTGAAATGACTTTTATTTTGCTCCATCCCTTTGACATGCGACGGTATTCCCTCTTTTCTCCATCCGATATGGATTTATTTTTAACATTAACATACAATTCAATTAAATATATTTCCATCTAGATTCAACATAATCCCTTTCAATGCAATACAACCTGTCAACCCTAAAAAAATTTAAATATCCTAAATATCCTCATCTATACAAAACCTTCTAACTTTCTCAATATATAAAATTGCAAACAATTCTTATTCCCTCAAAAATATATAAAAAATCACCCTAGTGATTCAATCTGGCTCCAACCAGCTTTTTTCCAATTTCCAAAAGCAGTCATTTTCTCTCTCAACTTTTCAACATCATCCCATCTTTCCGCCTCAGCATAAATGTTGCTCATTATTACAACCGTTTCTTCTCCCAATTGACTTTCTCTTTCGAGCTCCTTAAACACCAGCTCAGCAAGCTCGACTTTCTTATGCAATTTACACGCAGAGAGCACGGTTTTCCACAAAACCCCATCGGTTTTAGTTTTCATTTCCTTAACCATTTTAAACGCCTCTCCAATTAACCCACACCTGCTTAACAAATCAACCATGCAGCCGTAATGCTTTATGTTTGGCGTTATGTTGTATTTTTTGTACATTGTTTTGAAGTACTTTTGACCTTCTTTGACCAAACCTTTGTGTCTACACGCGATTAACACACCAAGAAATGTTAGTTTATTTGGTACTTGTTTATTTTCCTTCTCCATTTGAGAAAATAAATTTAATGCCTCTTCAGAGCACCCGTGTATTGCCAAGCCTACAATCATGGTATTCCAACAAGTTACATGTTTCATTGACATTTCATTAAATAATTTTCGTGCAAGATTTAAAGACCCGCATTTTGCGTACATGTCCAACAATGCATTTCCCACATACCCATCGATTAAAATATTTTTATTATTTAAATAATTATGTATCTCTTCTCCGAGAGATAGCTCACTCAACTCAGCACATGCACCAAGAACTGAAATGAGTGTGAGTTGTGTAGGCTCCATTTTGTTATATTGCATCTCGCGAAATAGATCTAAAGCATGGTTATATTTCTTAGCTCTAATATACCCTGCAATTAAAGAATTCCAAGAAATAGAATCTCTCTGAAGCATTTCATCGAACACCTTTTGTGCACCAATCAAATCTCCTGATTTAACAAACATTTTGATGAAACTATTCCATGTTGTGATATTTCGCTCTGGCATCATGAGGAAAAGCCTTTTGGCTGAGTGAAGATCTCCTGTTCTAACATAAGAATTCATTAATGCATTCCATGAGATGGTGGTTTTAGCTGACATTTCATCAAACACTTTACGTGCCGACTTGATGTCACCAAAAAGAGAATACATGGATATAAGAGAATTTTGAACAAAGTGGTCTTTCACATGACCTAATGTGAGCACAAGGCAGTGCAAATGGAGGCCAGAGTGTACAAATGGGGGGTAAGGTGGGTCTGAAAAGTTGAAAGCACGGCCGCAAGACTTGAAAAGGAAGGGGAAAAAGGCGAACAGAGAGGAGGAAGAAGAGAAAGGGATGTGGGTATGAAGGAAAACGAACAGAGAGAGGGAGAAAGAGGGGTGGATTGAAGAGGAGAAAGCACGGATGAGAGGGAAGGAAAGGGAGGAGAGAGCGGGGGAAATGTTGCTACTCCCGTTCGATGGGAGGGAGGAGAGGAGAAGGGAGAGAGAGTAAGAGAGATTGCCCCAGGGGGAGAGGGAGGAGAGGGAGAGGAGGGGACGGAGGTAGAAGGGGTGATGCAAGAGACCGGACTTGGTGAGGAGAGATTGGAGCTGTGTGAGATGAGGAATGCAGGAGCAGGATTTGAGGAGATGAGAGAGTTGGGTCTGCGTGTATCTTGATACTGCCATGAATGAAGAAGCTTCATAGCAGGAGTAGCCCGGCAAGTAGGCTTGTCAACGGGCCGGGTCGGGTTCGGGTTTGGCCATACCAAAACCCGATCCGAAAATTTCGGGTTTGACCCGAACCCGAACCCGAAAACTTTACAGGTTTTATTTCAAACCCGAATCCGAACCCGTGGATAACCCGAAATCCGTGGGTAAACCCGAAATCCGTTAAGGGTACGGTAGCCCATCATTTTTTGGCACAAAATATTTTGAGAAAAATTTAGAAGCGGTTATTTATAAAGAACCGTTACAGAAACCTACTGATGGTAGTGTGTTTTATTTTTTCTTTTTCTCCCCCCCCGTTTGCAACCCGTTTACAAAAATAAATGAAAAAAAAAGAAAAAAAAAACGGAATTCTGTAACGGTTCTTTATAAATAACCGATACTAAAGAAACGATACTAAAGGATTCTGTAACGGTTATTTATAAATAACCGATACTAAAGTCGTTTGTAACGGTGCTTAAAAATTAACCGATACTAAAGTGTTCTGTAACGGTGCTTTATAAATAACCGATACTAAAGAAAGAACTAACCGATACTAAAGTCTTCTGTAACGGTTCTTTAGAAATACCCGATACTAAAGTGTTCTGTAACGGTTCTTTATAAATAAGCGATACTAAAGGATTCTGTAACGGTTCTTTATAATTAACCGATACTAAAGTCTTCTGTAACGGTTCTTTATAACTAACCGTTGCGGAGATTTGTATTTTATATCGGTTATTTGTTAATAACCGATACTAAAGTTTCGGATTTGGGTTCGGGTTTTTCACGGATCGGATAGTATCAAATCCGAACCCGATCCGAACCCGTTTTTATTTTCGGGTTTGAACCCGAACCCGATCCGTGGGTTTTTTTTTCGGGTTTGACCCGATCCGTTCAGGTCGGATACCTACTGGATTCGGGTTGAACCCGATCCATTGACAAGCCTACCGGCAAGTCAAATAACTGAGAATCTATTGGGGTGATATCACCGCGCAGTCACATGCCCAAATTACTGCGTAGTTTATATATTATTTTTATGTTTTTCAATATAGTAGTTTTTTTATATATAATATTTCCACTATTTTATACATATTTTTTATGTATTATTTATTTTTGAAATTTGTATATACTGTTTACTGTTTTTTAATATACTATTTATTTTCTATATCTTGTTTTTATTGTTTAAGTATATAGTGTTTACAAAAAATGAAATATCAATTTGATACACTATTTATTAGTTATATATACCGTTCTCGTCATGATTTGGATATGCTACGGTGCGTCGTAATATATCAGGTCCCAAACTTTTATCATTGTATTCTTTATAAGAAAATGCACACTAAATCCTTAAAATTATGGCTAAACTAACAATATTAACTTACTATGAATATGAATATTTATTGTTTTAAAATATAAGCTTTTTCTTGTAATTGTTTATTCAATTCTTAGGAATATTAGTAAATTTGAATTTTGGGGGAATTTCATATTTACCCTTCTAAACTTCTAACATATCATATTTACCATTCAAAAATCGAAAATATCATATTTATAACAAACGGGTCGCGTGATATATCAAGATTATCATATCACCATGTCTATGTCGTACCAATAGCAATACACATATCATTATCCCATCAACATGGGGTAAAAAAAATGTCAAAATTTCAAATGTAGCTCAACAAAACATATAATTTCACGCATGGCCCCATAAAAAATGAAATACTAGTAATATCCTTACGGACTACAATATCACTCATATATCATGAATAACCCTATGTTACGATTTGATGTTAATATCACCATTAATTTTTTTTTCCCCTTTTTTGCCTCATAAAAGTAAGGTAACAACTTTTACTGTATATTTTTCTTTTCTTTATTATTCTTTATATTTATATATTTATAAGAAACTTTGAGCTAAATTTTTCTATAACAAACAAACTTGCAATTTGTTATAAAAATTAAGGTGATTTTGATAACTAACTAAGGGTATTATAGTCATTTATATTTTACGTAAACTAATAAATTGTAACAAAATCATTAAATCTGTTGTTTGACTAACGGGCAATTAAAAACAAGGATAGAAATGATTATTTAAGCATTTTATAGGGGTATTCCCACTATTTCATGCATTGTAGGATATATATTTAAGCATTTTATAGGGGTATTCCCACTATTTCATGCATTGTAGGATATACATGAAATTATGAGGTTTTATAGGGGTAATGAGTTGTTTTTTTTTTTCCGACAACTGCCCGTAGGCTAACCCAACCCCTATTACATATGCCCCCCCGGATTCGAACCTATTCCCTCTGAGAAGAGGGACTGTATGCCACACCACTTCGCGTTAGGAGTGGTTGGCGAGACGAGTTGTTAAAAACCACACATAGAATGTTGTTTTTAGTTGATCGGAAAAAAGGATAGTGTTGCGGTAAATTCTATGTTTTTTTTTAGGTTTAACTTGGGTTGAAAGGCTTTTGCTGATTATGTACAACATAAAATTGTGTTTGTCGCAACTTTAACACATGAGCTCTTGCTACATGCAATATGAACTACCAGCTAGGCTAATGTGCCACTTACAATTGTGGTAAATTACTTGGTCTGGAAAAAGAACAAAAAATATTAATGTCAGAATTCTACCAATAGTTTAAGGGTGTGCTCCAATGAGGGACAAAAGAGGGGAGGGAAAGAGAATGGATGGCAAAAAATTATTTTACCTTGCTCTCGAGTTTTATTTGGATAGGATGAGAAGATAAATGATGGTAACAATTTTGTCTTCCTAATATGAAAATAGCTCATTTTTATTACCCGCAAATTTGGATGACAAATATTTTCTCTCCCTAATTAAACTATTCAATACCAAAAATGTCATTTATAACATTAGTTGTATTACTTATTAAAAGAAGCATTTGTGTCTTTTTTCAATAGCAAAATATTTATCCTCCAATATTTTTTTTGGAACTTGGAAGCAAGACAATTATTATGACTTGCCATCTCATCTCATGCCCTTGCTTCTCTTTCCCTCCCCTCTACCTTTCTCCCCTAACAAAAGACTTAGGAGCACACCCTAAAGTGAAGATAATTTTTTCAATAATACTCACGAAACTACTTGATATTGAATTGAAGAGATGAGCGTTAGAAAATAATCTTACAGAAATCCCATGAACAATTTTCAACAAAATGAACAAAATAGTACCATTGTACGAAGAGCCACCAAAGAGGGCGTTGAAATATGTTTATTTCGATAAAATGAAAAAAAAAATTCCTTGCTACAAATATAGTTTCTTTCTCTCTTTTTTATCCAAGAGAGCTATCATTCTACAAATCCATGATCCAGCATTTATCATTGAATTTAAACATCTAATTTACAACAAAAAAACTACACAAAAATGGTCACCAATAATCGCCACAAGAGCAAAGCCCATCTTTAAAAACAGGAAACCGGTTCGAATCTCTCACTACAATCTCTCTCCTCACAATCTTACAAATCAACTTAATCACATTATGACAATCGCCACACATTCTTAAGTTCTTCACCACATGAATAGGCGTACCATTTGCAGTATGAGTTATCGCAAAACAAACCGCCAATTTTTCACTATGCACCCTCAATAATTTCCTCTTTTCCTCTTCGTCGACATCATGTAAAATTGAACTTGTATCAGGTATATACCCATTTTCTTCCATTTTAACAAATAATTCTTCAAGATAAATATACACATCTTTATGTTGAGCATGTCTTTTGTCTCCAACCAAAAATACGTGTATTTTTCCCTTTAATTCCACCATACTGTAACCAGGAGTCTTAACAATATCTTTTTTCTTAAAAAAATGTTTAATTTTTTTCTACATCCTTCCATCTCCCCACATCTCTATATATATTTGCCAAAATTACATAATACCCACAATTTCTAGGGTCAAGTCTAAACAAACTTTTAGCACAAATTTCAGCTAATTCTACATTTGTATTAACTCTACATGCACTTAATAAAGAACCCCAAACAACTGAATCAGGTTTAATTTTCATTCCTTTAATTAAATCATGAGCTTCATTAAGACAACCAGCTCTGCAAAGTAAATTCACCATGCAACCAAAATGTTCGATTCTTGGTTCTATACAAAAATCCCTTTTCATGGAATTAAACCAAAACTTGCCTTCTTCTAAAAGGCCTGCATGGCTACAAGCTGACAAAACAGAGATAAATGTTACGTAATTTGGTCTTATTTTTGACTGAAGCATTTCATCAAATACTTTGAGTGCTTCTTTACCACGACCTTGCATTCCAAATCCTGCAATTAATGCTGACCATGTAAGGACATTTCTTTTCTTCATGTGATTAAATATTCTTTTTGCCATTTCTACACGACCACATTTACAATACATGTCTACTAAAGCGGTACCAACGTATAAATTATCCTCTAAACTCATTCGCACCGCTTGGTTGTGTATGCATTTTCCAGCATTTAATGCACCGGCTTGGCCACAGGCTAATAAGACAGATGATAAAGTAACTGCATTATATCGCACTTGTTTATTATTAGACATTTTAATATACAAATCGAGTGCCTCGGATGAGAAACCGTTCTGTCCGTATAAAGCAATAATTGAGTTCCAAGAGATTACATCTCTCTCAGGCATTTCATCAAACACCTTGCGAGCAGATTCCAAATCATTTCCTCCTTTGGCATATGCATCCATTAATGTGTTACAAACACCAATATCCATATTCAAGCAAAGTTTATACACTAATCCGTGAATAAATTTGGCTGCATTCTTATCTGAAATTCTAGAACATGCTGACAAGACGGACATAGCAGAAGCAGCATCAATGGCTTCTCTTCCCTTCTCCTTCACAAAATCTCTGAACAATTCAAAACCCATATGTGGTAACCCATTATGAATATAACCAGCAATCATGGCCGTCCAAACAACATGGTTCAGAGAATTAAACAAACCAGCCTCCTCAAACGCTTTACGTGCATCGCGGATTTCGAGACAGCTCGAGTACATGTGAACGAGAGACGAGACAACAAACGGGTTGTTATGAAGGAAACCGAGACGGAGGGAGAGGAGATGGAGTTGACGGCCGGAACGGAGGGAGCGTAGAGAGGAAGCGGAGCGGAGGAGAGGGAGGAAGAAGGGAGGAGAGGGGAGGAGGGAGAGGCGGCGGAAGGAGGAGAAGGCGGAGAAAGCGGAGGTGTGGTCGCCGGCGACAGAGAGGTCGGTAATGGCGGAGAGCCATGAACGGAAAGAGTTCGGGTCGAAGGAGTGGGAGAATAGAGAGGTAAGGGTGTTTGTCGGGGTCAATTCGGTAACAGACTTCATTCCCTTGGCAGTTGGCACTCGTGAATTGCTTCGTTTCTGACCAAAGTTCAAACAATGCCTCCTGTATGGCTGTATTTCAGTGTGTACGAAAGGAAATCTTAAAAAACTCTTACGTATATCAATTATTTTGTTAATCTCTCCTTGTTAAGATAATCATAGTATAGAAGAGGGGAGTAAATTATTCGGATACGGTGCATTAGCACTTATTATTTTTTTTTGATACGATTGGGATATGGATAAGATGTAGATAACCTGTTCAAACCCGGGCATCTTTTCTCACGAGGCACCCGTATAGCATTTCTTGACCGGCGCCAAAGCTTGGTTGAGATTTTCAGCTCTTTCTCAGTTTCGTTAGAGATTTCCTGCCTGATTTGATCAAAGAGGTTCCAGACGTCGGGCTAATCGGGAGAAGCAGTATCAACCATCATCGCTGACAGAAGAGAGGGACGCGTATTACGTCTGCTTTTTCCAATCGGATTCAACTTTCTTGAGCGTGAGAAAGTAAATTATTGAATAATTAGTAATTTGGTGGCTAGGCTATTGTACTTTGGATATAATTTGAGTCTCATGAAAATGGATATATGAATAAAAGCATTATTTGGATACGTGTATCTGTATTCGTCTTATAAAATAAGTATTGTATTCATATTCATATAAAATATTCATATTCGTATCAGTGTCCGTCCGGGTACATATATATAATCTGCCTTGTTTACATCTCTACTAAGCATAAATGATCTTTTGCTTGTTTTGTATACATCTGAAGTAGTTTTAATAATTATCTTAAGTACTTGATAGTTGATATGCATGTGTTTTATAAAAATATAACAAATTAAAATATACTAGAGAAATTACCGTGCTTCACTGCAGTTTTTAATTTTATTGTTTACATTTGCGTAATTATTCATATTTATAATCAATTTTCTTAATTTGTATACTTGTTTTCATAGTCAATTTTATGAAACAACCATATGTCATCATCAACGAAATATTGTTAACCAAAAAACTGTAAATCGAACATATAATAAGTTATATTAAAAACATGCCAAGTTACCAACATATACATGTTAATTTGCACTAATTTCATACAATTAAAATTGTAAATCAAATATATTGTCAGTAATACTAAAACCATGAAAAGTTATCATCATATGCATGTTAATATGCTCTATACAATTAAAAAAAATGAAAAGTTAGCATCATATGCATGTTAATATACTCTATAGAATTAAACTGATAATATTGTACATTTTATTTAAAAAAGCCCAATAGATATTTTCTTAATAAATAATTTGTAGATTTTATATTTTTTTTAGAAATAAAAAGTTAGACAAAGAACAATGCTAAGAACAACCAACCACAATTAAGTCTAAATAGGACCTCATATGGTCATACCAACACATAATTAATTATGTAAAAAATATGCGCAACGATAAGAAGAAGAATTCTATCATGAGGGTGTTTGCATCTTACAAATAAAGGTTATATTAAAATTTATCTGAATACAAGATTAGAAACTAAGCACATATGCTTGATATACTTGATGAAAAAATAAAGAATTTAATTTACATGAGGAATCACCAAGTAAAAGTCGTTCGACTAAGTATGATAATATTTGATTTCTATAAGGGAATATACTCCAAAGATTCCTCAGTTTCTTTTCATTTTTGATACATCAGCCTGCTATAAAATCACTAAAATAAACAGTCAAAATCTTTAACTTAGTACACAAAACGAAAATTAAAAAAACATGTGCCTTGGCAGTGCCAGCTGGCTGAATCCAACAACCAAAATCCGGCTTTCCATTATCAGCTGCTATTGTTCTTAATATTGTCATGGCCAATTAAATCCCTATAATATTGCAACAAATTACAATTCTATTATATTTTTTATGTTTCTACTTTAATATTAAAAAAAATTAGTACCCCAAATTATTATAATTTTTGATTGCTCCAAAAACCAATTATTTTTTTCCTGAGCGTTTGAATGTGACGTTTCACACATAATCTGGTGACAGAACATGAAACTCCGTAACAACAAATCAAAATATTTCATTTCATTGTTTTAGAGTAAAATTTATAGAAGATAAAAAAAATAAAAGAATAAGTGGCTGCCAATCAAACAAATTTCTCAAATATGTGACCCACAATAGATGGCCTACATGCCCCTTCAAGAGGATTCACTGTGTGTGTGTTTTGTGGGGGGCAAGTTAGACCTCAGTCGGCTCGATCGCCCTTTGTGATTTTTCTTGGATGAACTAATAATTTATGTGGGTTTCGATGGGTCTTTGCCAAAAATATTTTAGCTTTTGTAACTTATTAAGCCCTATCATTTTTACTTATTCAATATCTCAAAATCATTCATATAAAGGAGGACCCAAAATTTACTACTTAAGGACCTAAATTAAAATTTAAAAGGACTATATACTATATTTCAGATTTATAAGAAAGGAGGATACACCCCCCCCTCCGCAGGGCGAATCTGGCATGAGAAAACTGTGATTTTCTGCTCCTAAATCCTCCAACAACTCGACTACTCTCTTCTCGAGTGTCAATCCCTTGTTGTCGCCCCAACTTTCGAGATGGCGCAGCAGATGAAGAAAGTCATGTTGGCTCTTGGTGATTACTTAGGTGTCAAGGTTCATGCATGTGTCCGCAGAGCGAGCGTGAGGGAGGATCATTGGATTCTTTAGGTCGGGGTTTACGTTGTGGACGGGACACCGGGTAGGGTGTTTGACATCATCAGGAGAAATTCTCTCCATCCTGACAGTATCAAGATGTTCGTACTTGATGAGATGCTTTTCCTCGGTTTCAAGGATCATATCTATGACATAATCTAGCTATCGCCATTGAGGATCCAAGTGGGAAGTCTTCTCTGCGACAAATCCACCAGAGGTGCTTGAAATCATGCGCAAATTCATGAACAAACCCATCCATATTCTGGTCAAACGTGACGAGTTGCACTTCGAGGGTATCAAGCAGGAATACGTGAATGTTGAAAAGGAAGAGTGGAAGCTCGACACTCGAGTGACTTTTGCGAAACCCTTGCCATCACTAAATCCGTGATGTTCGTCAACTAGCCGACCGACAAAATGTAATCCCGACGAGTCAACCCTAGATGTCGTCTTCATCCCACGACAGTTTTCCTCTTGGCATGCCCATCTCTGTGGCAGAAGCTTTTGTGGCATGTGGCTCTTGTATGGAGGCAAGCAACACAACTGCCTAGAATTTCTTCTTTTTCTTTTTTTGGGTGTTGATCTTAGTTTGTTGGTTGTATCACTTTTATTTTCCTAATTTTGTAACTCTTTTATTTTATTTAATTCAACAAACTAATCATCATATTCTATACTACTTCAAAAACAAAAGAAAAAAAAAATAGCACAAAACCAAAGAGGGGTGATAAAAATAGGACTAAGAAGAATTTTTTGTTATTTTGCATAGGAATGTCTAGAAAATCTCCAAAAGTGGGGGATCTTAAATAGGGACTAGGGGATAGTGCCCTTCTAGATTTTGAAGTTGTAGTATATGTATAATTATATTATTGTATTTTGTGTAGAAATTGAATGTTATGTATGATGGTGTTATGTCCTAGTCCAAAGTGTTTGTGACCTAGATGATGGATTGTAATAACAAACATAATATTTATTCTAAGATATTTCATATAATATGTGTGTATATGTTAGTAGTATGCCCTAGGCCAATGTATTTGAGACCTAGATGTATGGATTGTGTTAAACAAAAATTATTTTTATTTAGAGATATTTTATATAATAAATGCGTATTGGTTATTTTATTCTTATTACTAAAATGAACCTTGAATATGATATTCAGTTTTATATCATCAAAGTATGTGACTTTGATAGTAAAACTATAAAGTTTTATGAATGATATTCTAAACTGTCCCTGATCATTCATAGGATGTTTGTGAGACAAACATACTTTATGATAAGCTATAAATGTACATCAGTATGTTAGTTGACTGATGGTCACGTTTTACTGATCATGAATAAGAGTTATTAAGTCATTAACATAAGTATATGTTAGAGACCATATACTGGATTGACCCACCGTGAGAATACTACATGGTTCGTGTCATTAGTTATTCTCAAGTAAAGAATGTATCTCGTAATCCTTAGACTTGAGATTATCTCAGTTTCCTACATGAGAAATTTTATACTTTGATATAATCTAACATCGTCTTTAACCGGGCGGTCATAAAGATTATAATTAGGTATATAATGAATTATGCGGAGGAAAGAGTTTAATTAAGATAGGATTTGTTCCTCTCATAAATTGAGAGAGATATCTTTAGGCCTCTTGATGATTTGATTGAAGAAATGCACGGCCGTGCTCAAGTGAATTAATAAAGAGTTATTAATGTCATTTCATGTTCAATCAAATTCGGTGTCAAGAAATATTTATCGACCAACATAAGGTTGACACATACCATGCCTTATGGACGATATAGATATCGTGTAACAAAGGGATACAATGCATGACATAACTTAGGTTTGATCGAATCATCTATATTTGCTTAATTTGGGTAATCATGATGTCTTGCTAGAGGCCGCTTATGATTTATAATCCATTGTGATTGTTGCCAACATTAAGTAAACCTACAGGGTCACACACAAAGAACAATTATTGAGACGTACACAGAAAAAATCATAACTTATGTGATAAGTTGTATGGAGAGCTACATAGTCAAGTGACACATCCAATCCTACATCTTATATGATAAGGTGTGTTGCATATATGGTTACATAGTTACCATGCACATAGGATATGAAACGAATGGACTATGTAGGCACAAGAGACACCCCAAAATCATTTTTCAAGGATCATAATATTTTCGTCCATCTTTTGTGAGACAAAGAAGAGAGAAAAAATCCGAAAATTATTCTCTTGTTATTTCTGTGAGAGAAATGAAGAACGGATACTAGCATATATCGTTCTTTATCCGTTCAAAGGGGTTGTTCGTGTGGATACCGGTAGAGGACGAAGCGAAGTGCGGCGTCTTTGTGATTTGGGTTGAAACCGTGATTTTGTTTGGAGAATCGGTTTATTCGGAGATCGGTTTGTGAGACGACCGGTTAGGCGAATCATTCAAAGGATCGGTTTGGAAACCGGTTTGGAATCGGGCAAAGAGAAGCGTCAACCATATTCGCTTTTGATCATCACGGATTAAGCGTAATCCGAAGGTACAAAGTTATGAACACTTTTCTTTGATTTAATTGTAATTCACGGATCCTTCTTTTGGGTTTCGAAATTCGATTTTGTTTCATTTTGTATTTTTCCGCTGCGTTATGAACGGTAGAAACCCAACAGTGGCATCAGAGCCAAGTGAATTCCAATTAAATTAAGACGGATAAACCATTTTCGAAATATTTCTTTTGATTTTGAGGCGTTGTTTTTCAATTTTTTGAATTTTGGTCACGAACGGTTGCAATTTCATGAAAGGGTGCGACTTCATGAAAGGGTGCATGTGATGTCTCTTGATCATGAACGGTTGCAATTTCATGAAAGGGTGCGACCTCATGAAAGGGTGCATGTGATGTCTCTTGATCATGAACGGTTGCAATTTCATGAAAGGGTGCGACTTCATGAAAGGGTGCATGTGATGTCACTTGATCATGAACGGTTGCAATTTCATGAAAGGGTGCGACTTCATGAAAGGGTGCATGTGATGTATCTTGATCATGAACGGATGCGACTTCATGAAAGGGTGCATGTGATGTATCTCGATCATGAAAGGTTGCGATTTTATGAAAGGATGCGACTTCATGAAAGGGTGCATATGATGTATCTTAATTATGAAAGGTTGCGACATGATTGAAAGGGTGCTTTGGGTATGTCATGAAGGGATGCATGTGATGTATCATAACCTTAGGATGGGTGTCTAAATTTTATGAAAAGGTGCGAAACTACGTATATGATACACTAAATAAATTTCGAAAGGATGTATTCAACACATCAAGTTTTTAAAGAAATTTTGAGTTTCGGCACCGTATAAAATAAAATTTGTTCAGCGGGAGCCCCGTTTTTCGGGGCCGCGCCCCGAACCCCGCGCTCACGCATAGATTAATCGTAGACCCCAAATTTCATATTCGTAACGCCTTATACATATTTCGTAAAATGGTTTTAAAGTACAACTTAATGCATATAACATGGCCTATTAGATATGTGATGAATGATTGTGATTTGTGTGTGATGATGTGATGTGTGTAATATATGTATGTATGTAAAAACGGGCATGGTTCCGTTCTTGGTTGATGTGATGTAATTTATTTTGATGGTTAATTATGACGGGCACGGTTCCGTTCATTTTATATATAATATAACTACCACGATCATACACATCATGGAGATGAAGGAGTTCACCATCCACCTCATACGCATCATGGAGATGAAAGAGTTCACCATCCACCTCATACACATCATGGAGATGAAGGAGTTCACCGTCCACCTCATACACATCATGGAGATGAAGGAGTTCATCAATGCCTTGTGGTTGAATGTATCTTAGGAAATGATCTTAATGATTGGCTCATTTAGATCATCAAGGCCATGTTATATCATATCATATCATATTTATTTTATCTGTGCATGTGATGTTCTGTGATGAAATACATGATAAAATAAAACAACAAAACAAAAGATTAAACATAACAATCCCTCATGTAATATTGAATCATAGAAATGCCTCCCATGTATCTATACTCATTATCCCTTCGATCATGCAAAATTTGGGTATGCCAAAGCATAGTGAATTAGCATAATCTTAGGGTGATAAGAAGCGAGAAATGGTGATTCTCGATATTTAGACATGGTTAGATTCAACTGAACTATCAAGTCAGACTTGGGTTCGGGGCATATGATAGGATGCATACGCCGAGCATATGATGCTCATCCTATGGATTAGACGAGAGTTGTATGAGATACAATTGGAAACGTTCCTACCTAAATAATTAGGTTCTAGGCGATGAGCCAAAGCTTACTTGGAACTTGATGAAATATGGATCTTGGCCCACTATGAAATTTAAAGTTAAAATTTCCGAATCAATACATTTGAGGGTTATTGATTTGAATAAAATAGTGGGAGTTAAAATTATATTAAAATATCTCAAATCACATATTAATATAAACCTCGCATTTAATTACGTGTAGAAAATGGCAACAAACAACACATCAACTTTAACATTGCGATCCGTCCTTGAGAAGGACAAGCTCAATGGGAAAAACTTCCTTGATCGGCATCGGCATTTGAGAATTGTTCTCAAACAAGAAAGGAAGAACTATGTCCTTGAAAGGCCCATTCCTAACCAGCCCATTGTTGATGCCGATCAAGAAGTGATAAACACTTATGCCAAGCATACAAGCGACTCTAATGATGTGACATGTCTCATGTTGGCCACCATGGATGCCGATCTTCAAAATCAGTTTGAAAATTTAGAGGCATTTCCAATGTTGGCACAGCTCAAGGAAATGTTCCAAGAGCAAGCTAGAAATGAGAGGTATAATGCACATTGTGCATTAGCAAGTTGTAAGATGGTTCCCAACTCCTCGGTGAGTGCTCATATTCGAAAATGAAAGGGTACCTTGATCAACTTGAGAAACTAGGGGCAAAGGTTGGCGATGAGATGGCTACCGATTTGATCCTTAGGTCTCTTCCTCCGAATTTCAAGCCATTTATAATGAACTATAATATGCATAACATGGACAAGAGTATCACGGAGTTGCACGGCATCTTTGAAGAACTTCGAGGGGACTATGAAGACAAATGTTGTCAACGATGTTCTCTTGGTTCGAAAGGCAAGGGTCAAAAGAGAAAATTCAAGGGCAAAGTCAAAGGAAAAGGTAAGGGCAAGGTGTTGTCCGAACCTAAGAACAAGAAACCCAAGGAGGGTGTTTGTTTCTTTCGCAACAAACCAGGCCATTGGAAAAGAAATTGCCAGGCATACTTGGAGGATCTAAAGAAGAAGAAGAGTAGTGAGACTACTACTTCAGGTATTAATGTTATTGAAATTAATTTATCTACTTCTTCATCTTGGGTATTAGATACCGGATGCGGTACTCACATTTGTAATAATGTGCGGGGGCTGCAAAGGAGTAGAAGATTAGCGAAAGGTGAAGTGGACCTGCGGGTGGGAAATGGAGCAAGAGTTCTTTGCATTAGCCGTGGGCATTTATTTATTATCTTTACCTTCTGGACTTGTAATAAATTTAAATAATTGCTACTATGTACCTGCTGTGAACGGGAATATTGTATACGTGTCGAGATTGGTTTTGGATGGTTTTAAGTTTGTTATTGAGAATAATAACTTTACCATAAGTAAAGAAAATATTTTCTATGCGAATGATCAATTAGAAAATGGTCTTTATGTTTTAAATCTTGATCATGAACATTACAAGTCTATCTATAGCATTAATACAAAGAGATTTAAATCTAATGATTTGAATCCGACATATTTCGGCATTGTCGTTTAGGACACATAAATGAGAAACGCATTTCTAAACTCCACCAATATGGACTTTTAGACTCATTTGATTTAGAATCGTTTGAGACGTGCGAATCTTGTTTATTAGGTAAGATGACAAAGGCTCCTTTCACAAAGAGAGGTGAGAGGGCAAGTGAGTTATTGGATCTCATACATACAGATGTATGCGGACCAATGAGCACACCAGCTAGAGTTGGTTTTCGATACTTCATTACTTTTACTGATGACTTAAGTAGATATGGATATGTTTACTTAATGAAGCATAAATCCGAATCTTTTGAATTGTTCAAAATTTTCAAAAGTGAAGTAGAAAACCAACTATAAGAAAATAAAAGCACTTCGATCAGATCGAGGTGGCGAATATTTAAGCCTAGAGTTTGACAATCATCTTAAAGATTGTGGAATAGTTTCACAACTTACTCCTCCCTGGAACACCTCAATGGAATGGTGTCTCGGAAAGAAGAAACCGAACTTTACTAGATATGGTTCGGTCTATGATGAGTCAAACAGATCTTCCGATATCCTTTTGGGGTTATGCCATTGAGACTGCCGCGTTCATACTAAACAGAATTCCATCAAAAACTGTTCAAAAGACTCCATATGAGATATGGACTGGGAGGAGTCCCACATTGTCTTTTCTAAAGATTTGGGGTTGTGAAGCTTATGTGAAGCGTCAAATTTCTGACAAGTTAACACCGAAATCTGATAAATGCTTATTTGTGGGATATCCTAAAGAAACTAAAGGATATTACTTTTACAACCCATCTGAGAACAAAGTGTTTGTTGCTCGAAATGGTTTCTTTTTGGAAAGAGAATTTATTTCTAAAGGAACTAGTGGAAATAAAGTACACCTTGAAGAAATTCAAGATCCACTAATTAGCAATGAACAGCCATTGGAAGATCCACTAGTCTCTTCAAGAGTTGACGAGTCCGGTCTTGAAACACAAGATACTCCTCGTAGATCTGGTAGAGTTCGTCATGAGCCCGAGAGATATGGATTTCTCGTGATCGATGATAGAAATGTGGCGCTCATAGATGATGAACCCACATCTTACCAAGAAGCTATAAAGGATCCTGATTCTCATAAATGGTTAGAAGCCATGAAAACTGAGATGCAGTCCATGTACGATAATCAAGTTTGGAACCTAATTGATTTACCTGAAGGTTCTAAGACCATTGGGTGTAAATGGGTTTTCAAAAAGAAAACTGACATGGACGGAAATGTGCATACCTATAAAGCGAGACTTGTTGCGAAAGGTTTCCGACAAACTCATGGTATAGACTATGACGAAACTTTCTCACCAGTTGTCATGCTTAAATCGATTAGAATTCCGCTTGCCATAGCTGCATATTATGACTATGAGATATGGCAAATGGATGTCAAAACAACTTTTCTTAATGGAAATTTACTCGAGGATGTGTATATGACACAACCCGAGGGTTTTGTTGATCCTAAGAATTCTGATAAGGTCTGCAAATTGCAGCGATCCATTTACGGATTAAAGCAAGCATCTCGGAGTTGGAATCTTCGTTTTGATGAAGTAATCAAAGGTTTTGGTTTTATCAAAAATGAAGATGAACCTTGTGTTTACAAGAGGGTTAGTGGGAGCGCAATAGTTTTTCTAGTACTTTATGTAGATGATATATTACTCATTGGAAATGACATTCCGACTTTAACAAATGTTAAGACATTTTTAGGAAAGTCTTTTGCAATGAAGGACCTAGGAGATGCCGCTTATATACTCGGCATTAAGATCTATAGAGATAGATCTAAAAGGCTCATAGGTCTAAGTCAAAGTACCTATATTGACAAAGTGTTGACACGATTTCGAATGGATGATTCGAAAAGAGGTTTCATACCAATGTCACATGGCATAAAATTGAGTAAGACTCAACGTCCTGCTAATCAGGAAGAACGAAATCGCATGAATAAAATCCCATATGCTTCGGCTATTGGATCTATCATGTATGCCATGCTTTGTACTAGACCAGATGTATCATATGCATTAAGTGCAACTAGCAGATATCAATTTGATCCCGGTGAAAATCACTGGACAGCAGTCAAGAATATTCTGAAGTACTTGAGAAGAACTAAGGATTCATTCTTGGTTTATGGAGGATTTGAAAGTGAGCTAGTTGTAACAGGTTACACAGACTCAAGCTTTCAAACCGACAACGATGATTTTAGATCGCAATCTGGTTATGTGTTTTGTTTGAATGGAGGTGCAATAAGTTGGAAAAGTTCCAAACAGGACACTGTAGCGGATTCTACGACAGAAGCGGAGTACATAGCAGCTTCAGAAGCAGCTAAGGAAGCAGTTTGGATGAAGAAGTTCATTGAAGAACTCGGTGTGGTTCCTAGTATAGCAAATCCTGTGGATCTTTATTGTGACAACAATGGGGCAATCGCGCAGGCAAAGGAACCAAGATCGCATCAGAGAACCAAACACATACTTCGACGTTTCCATTTGATCAGGGAGATCATTGCGGGATGAGATATTAAAATATGCAGAGTTGATGGTGATGATAATGTTGCCGATCCGTTGACTAAACCACTTTCTCAAGCAAAGCATGAGGGTCATGCTAGGTCGATGGGTATTAGATACTTCTTAGATTCGGCCTAGTGCAAGTGGGAGATTGTTAGTAGTATGCCCTAGGCCAATGTATTTGAGACCTAGATGTATGGATTGTGTTAAACAAACATTATTTTTATTTAGAGATATTTTATATAATAAATGCGTATTGGTTATTTTATTCTTATTACTAAAATGAACCTTGAATATGATATTCGACTTTATATCATCAAAGTATGTGACTTTGATAGTAAAACTATAAAGTTTTATGAATGATATTCTAAACTGTCCCCGATCATTCATAGGATGTTTGTGAGACAAACATACTTTATGATAAGCTATAAATGTACATCAGTATGTTAGTTGGTGATGGTCACGTTTTACCGATCATGAATAAGAGTTATTAAGTCATTAACATAAGTATATGTTAGAGACCATATACTGGATTGACCCACCGTGAGAATACTACATGGTTCGTGTCATTAGTTATTCTCAGTAAAGAATGTATCTGTAATCCTTAGACTTGAGATTATCTCAGTTTCCTACATGAGAAATTTTATACTTTGATATAATCTAACATCGTCTTTAACCGGGCGGTCATAAAGATTATAATTAGGTATATAATGAATTATGCGGAGGAAAGAGTTTAATTAAGATAGGATTTGTTCCTCTCATAAATTGAGAGAGATATCTTTAGGCCTCTTGATGATTTGATTGAAGAAATGCACGGCCGTGCTCAAGTGAATTAATAAAGAGTTATTAATGTCATTTCATGTTCAATCAAATTCGGTGTCAAGAAATATTTATCGACCAACATAAGGTTGACACATACCATGCCTTATGGACGATATAGATATCGTGTAACAAAGGGATACAATGCATGACATAACTTAGGTTTGATCGAATCATCTATATTTGCTTAATTTGGGTAATCATGATGTCTTGCTAGAGGCCGCTTATGATTTATAATCCATTGTGATTGTTGCCAACATTAAGTAAACCTACAGGGTCACACACAAAGAACAATTATTGAGACGTACACGTAAAAAATCATAACTTATGTGATAAGTTGTATGGAGAGCTACATAGTCAAGTGACACATCCAATCCTACATTTTATATGATAAGGTGTGTTGCATATATGGTTACATAGTTACCATGCACATAGGATATGAAACGAATGGACTATGTAGGCACAAGAGACACCCCAAAATCATTTTTCAAGGATCATAATATTTTCGTCCATCTTTTGTGAGACAAAGAAGAGAGAAAAAATCCGAAAATTATTCTCTTGTTATTTCTGTGAGAGAAATGAAGAACGGATACTAGCATATATCGTTCTTTATCCGTTCAAAGGGGTTGTTCGTGTGGATACCGGTAGAGGACGAAGCGAAGTGCGGCGTCTTTGTGATTTGGGTTGAAACCGTGATTTTGTTTGGAGAATCGGTTTATTCGGAGATCGGTTTGTGAGACGACCGGTTAGGCGAATCATTCAAAGGATCGGTTTGGAAACCGGTTTGGAATCGGGCAAAGAGAAGCGTCAACCATATTCGCTTTTGATCATCACGGATTAAGCGTAATCCGAAGGTACAAAGTTATGAACACTTTTCTTTGATTTAATTGTAATTCACGGATCCTTCTTTTGGGTTTGAAATTCGATTTTGTTTCATTTTGTATTTTTCCGCTGCGTTATGAACGGTAGAAACCCAACAAAGTATAGATTATTTTAATATAATTAATATAGACCATGAATATGCAATTCAGCTTTATGTCATCAACGTGCGTGACTTTGATAGTAAAACTATAAAGTATTATGAATGCTATTCTAAATCGTCCCTGGTCATTTATAGAATATTTGTGGAGACAAATATACTTGCAGATACATATAAATATATATTTATATACAAGCTATAAATGTACACCAGTATATTAGTTGACTGATGATTATGTTTTACTGACCATAGATAAATAGTTATCAAGTTATTAACATAGGTATATGTTAGAGGCCATATACTGGACTGACCCGCCATAAGAATGATACATGTTTTACATCATTAGCGATTCTTGTAACATAAAGTATTTATAGTCCTTTGACCTGAGATTGTCTCGGTTCTCAACATGAGTAATTTTATACTTTAATCACATATATACCGGCCCAATTTAACCGAAACACGCACGTCGCTCTGATACCACTGTTGGATTTCAGACGTGCATAACGCAGCGGAAAACAAAAATTTCGTCCAAAACCAATCCGAGGATCCGTGTGTATCGGTTAAATCAAAGAAATAAATCTTAAAGATATCTTTCGGATTACGCTTAATCCATGACGCTCAAACCATTATTGTCCATGCGCCTATAAACCGGTTACCATCCTAACCGATTTTTGGTCCGTCTAGGCCGTCTAGGTCGGGTCGTGCGGAAGTCATCTACCGCATACACAATCGGTCTCCACCAAAACTCTCAACAAACCGTTCTCATCTTCTTAGGCCGAATAGATCACAAGCGCCGAAAGTACGAACGCCTCTACCGGTGTCCACACGAACAAACTTCTTAAAACGGGAAGATGAACAATATATATGCTAGTAGCTTGTTCTCCTCTGGCATAAAAAAACTCTTCTTATTTTATCTCACAAAAGATGTATATAATTCCTCTCATATAATCACACTTTTTCATATTTGTCATACAAAAAGAAAGCACCATTTCATAATTTTGTCATACAAATTAGAAAGTATATTTTCTCTCTTTTGTCTTACAAAAGAGAATGAGAAATAATGAGAGAGAGAATGATGTGTTGTGTTGTGAATTTGGAGTCATCTCTGTCCTTATATAGAGGTGAAGAATCATGTCTCTTCACACTAAAAGATGTGTATGACATCACTCATCATTATCCATATGCCATCACCTAGACTCTTCTAGATTATATGATCTTTTGTGCTCATAGTCTTTATATACATATATATCACATCTTATCACAAGTAAAATATTTTTACGTAATCAAATAAATACATATATAGAATCATATTTAAATACATTACCGATGTGTGATGCTGCCTAAACCGATAACCCCCCGGCAATGTACTAGGCGTTTTTTCCTCGAAATTTCTCGTTCTGTGTCTGTCTTGTAATACGTTTAGTGGACGATATGTCAGACGTTGGGGCTCAACCATCGGAGCCTTCCCATTGTTCGCCCGATTATGCCCGCCCCGACTTGAACCGGCTCCAGATGACATCTTTTTCCGGAAAAACTATTTTCTTGAAATTAAAATAAAAAATTCTTACATGTTTGTAAAAATATTTTTTTCCCTTAATAAATTTTTCTAGAATATTTTTTCCCTACTAAATATTTTTTTCCCCTAAAAAAATCTTCTAAAATATTTTTTCCTCTAAAAATATTTTTTTCCCCTCAAACAATTTTCTAGAATATTTTTTCCCCTAAAAGAATTTTCTAAAATATTTTTTCCTCTAAAAATATTTTTTACCCCTAAAAAAATTTTCTAAAATATTTTTTACCCCTATCTACAAAATATTTTTTTCCCCTAAAACATTTTTCTAGAATATTTTTTACCCATGAATATAAAAGATCTTGATTTATTGATATTTCAAATTTGACAAATTTATTAGATCAATAAATTAATGAGAGAAAAAAAAGTTTTTTTATAAAGATTTATTTCCTTTTGCTCTTCCTACTCATGGAAATGTAGAAAGTCATCAATTTTGATGATTATTTTATAACCACCAAATATTCTCATGTGAATCTCAAATATCATTATTTTATTATTTAGTAACTTACTAAACGTAAAAATGTAATTCATTACATTTGAATGTCTTGACATCCTCATTTAAAAAACAAACCAAAATGGCTCCTAAAAAGTAACAATTGCATGTCCTAATATATGAGTTGTTTACGACCGTCTGATCTTGGATGAAAAATAACTAGTCTGAGCCTTCTTCTTTTTTCTTTATTTGTTTTAAATATTAAAGTTGGGCCAGAAAGAAAGGTAAACATTGAGCCAACCAGTTCTATATCTTCCAAGAATTAATTTAAATATTGCTTATACTATTTTGTCCTTGACATTTTTTTTATGATACCAAATATCTTCCAAGAATTAATTTAAATATTGATTATACTATTTTGTCCTTAGCATTTTTTTTATGATACCAAATTATATATTGTAGTTCCAATAGTCACCTGTTATTTTTTATATGTTTATACTTTTTACCGTTGGATTTACCATGAAAAGTTGCATCCATTTATTATTGAAGAGTTATTTCTATCATTTATCTATCACTTGTATTCAAAAGATGCATTCGCTTAATTGATCAGTGAAGAATTATAAACCCTATTAATTTTACTATTAGTTAACTTGCATCCTTTGATAATCTATAAATAATAACCTAGCCTAAAGTATCTAATTGCACCATTAGAGTTCAAAAGAAATAAAAATATATTAGAAATATACATTCTTTAATATTTCATTACTTCATAATAAATTTTGATTTTATTTTCTTCCAATCTTCTTATTTTTATTTTATCATAGCTCAAATTGTAAAGAAACCAGACAGTCACACAAGGACTGAACCAGATAACCGCGTCGCTAACACAGAAACAGAACAATAGTGACTGCATAGTAACACGGCAGCACTAAACCAGCAGCGACCTTGTGATTATCAGCAGCGGAAATAATAGTGCAGCAATACGCTTACACTAGCCCAAGAAGGAACAATAATAGAAGAAGAAAGGATTGAACAATGGAACTTGAAAAATAAGACAAATTTCTTATTACGAGAGAAAAAAGAGATACAAAATATTGTTGTTGTTGGAATGAATAAAACTCTACCCCTACCTTTTTATTTATAGGATAGTCATATTTAATATAAGGAAATAACTTAAAGAATTACTGTCCCATTTAACACCTAAACATGGAAATACGAAACCTCCTTGTCAAGAAATCTAATATATGGTAATACCAAAATTCCTTGTCAAGAAATCTTATTTCCAAGAAATATCTTTCCTAATTTGTTATATGCCTTCATAATATACAAATGCATCTTTATATTTTAACACTCCCCCTTAAAGTGCATTTGGCCATGAGCCCCAACTTGGCTCGCAATAACTCGAATGATCCCTTGGAGAGAGACTTGGTGAAGATATCAGCCATGTTGTCAACGCTTCTCACTTCCTCAACTCCAATAATTCCATCAAGCACTTTTTCACGAATGAAGTGATGCTCGATCTCGATGTGCTTGGTTCTCGCGTGACAAACAAGATTGGTCGCCAACTTCAACGCACTCTGATTGTCGCCTCGAATAACCGTAGGACCAGTAACCTCATTGTAAACATCCTCGACCAACCTCCGCAACCAAACACACTCTTGTGCTGCAAGTGATGACGCCTTGTACTCAGCCTCGGTACTAGAAAGAGAGACCGAATCTTGCTTCTTACTGCACCAAGAAACACTTGCAGAACCACAAGAGAAGACATAACCGGATGTCGATCTCCGATCATCCAAATCACCGCCCATGTCAGCATCGGTATATCCATGCAAAACGAACTCGGAATCCTTCTTATAAAATAACCCGAGATCAAGAGTCGAACTCACATACTTGAGAATTCTCTTTGCTGCATCCAGATGCGACTTTGTCGGAGCTTGCATAAACCGACTCACCAGACCGACCGCGAAGGCAATATCCGGTCTAGTAATCGTGAGATAAATCAGGCTTCCAACAAGAGCACGAAACTTCCAAGGATCCGGAAGTATCTTTGCATCATCACGTCTCAATTTGAAATTTGCATCCAGCGGTGTCGAACAATACTTACCTTCTTTTACGCCAAATTTCTCAATGAGCTTTCCAGCATAACCCGTTTGAGAGACAAAATACCCGTCCTTCAAACCTTCCACTTCCAATCCCAGGAAGTGACTAAGCTCTCCAAGATCCTTCATCTCAAATCGAATCGAGAGCTCGCCCCGAAGTCTTGCAACTTCGCCTTCATCATTGCCGGTGATGATCATGTCGTCCACGTATAAAAGGACGACCACGTGTAAACCTGCCTTCCTTTTCACAAATAAACTGTGATCCAAACTCGAAGAAGAATAACCACAAAATTGCAAATATTCCGCAATCTTGCCATACCAAGCTCGAGGTGCTTGCTTCAAACCATACAGCGCTTTCTTCAGCTTGCACACATAGTCAGGACGCACTTTGGAAATATATCCAACCGGTTGCTCCATATAAATATCCTTGTCGAGTTCACCATACTGGAAAGCATTCTTCACATCCAGCTGCCACAGCTTCCAACCTAGCGAAGCAGCCATTGAAATCACAACTCGCACGGATGTCATCTTGGCGACAGGACTAAAAGTCTCTTCATAATCCTTGCCATACCGTTGAGAAAATCCTCTCGCTACAAGCCTCGCTTTATAGCGCTCAACGCTCCCATCCGCCTTGCATTTCAACTTGTAGACCCATTTGCAAGTAACCGGGTCCACTCCCTTGGGCTTCGGAACAAGATCCCAAGTTTCATTTTTCCGAAGAGCTTGCATCTCCTCGTCCATAGCATCTTCACATGACTTATTACCTTTCGCCTCCTCAAAGCATGAAGGTTCACCATCCGACGATCCTGAAAAGAAACACGAATACGTCGACACGAAGTTTTCATCTCTATATCTAGCCGGCCGAGTTACCATCCTTGTCGACCTCCTTAGAGCTTGTGCATTTCCCTCTTCTTGCGATTGCACTTCGTTGCTCCCCCTGTCACCTTGATCCATCTCACTTGAACTCGTGACAGTTGACGTAGGCGACGAAAACCTCGAATCTTCACTCGGGTTACCCATGTCATTAGCATCCGGGTTTCTAATGTGACCAACAGGCGGCGTCGGCAGATTCGAAACTACCGCTTGGGAACCACCATCACCATATAGAGAAGACGCTTCATCAAACACCACGTCTCGAGAGACAATGAATTTATGAGTTGTCGGATCCATGCATTTCCATCCCTTCTTTCTTTGATCATAACCAATGAAAACACACTTCCGAGCCTTAGCGTCTAACTTCGTCCTCTTCTCATCCGGTACGTGAACAAAGCACGTACAACCGAACACTTTCAAATGCTTCACACTTGGCTTCTCATCGAACATCAACTCGTGAGGTGACTTCATGTTAATCGGACTACAGGGAAGCCGATTAACCATGTAGGTAGCACATGCCATACCTTCCGCCCATAAGGCCTTCGGTAAATTTTTCGCGTACACCCAACTCCTACATACCTCCACCAGATGTCGAATTTTCCTTTCCGCCACACCATTTTGTTGTGGTGTATAAGCACAAGTCAACTCCTTCTTGATGCCATGCCTCTCGCAAAATGAGAGAAAATCCTTGGATGTAAACTCGCCTCCATTGTCGGTTTGAAACTTCTTAATTCTTTTACCAAGCCTTCCCTCAACCATTATTCTAAATTCTCGAAATTTAGAAAATGCCTCCCGTTTCTCCTTCAGAAAATAAACCCAAGTGTACCGTGTAAAATCGTCGACGAGTACCAACATATAACGAGCACCCCCGTACGACGCGTTCTGCGTAGGACCCATCAAATCACCATGAATAAGTTCTAACGCACCTTTACACCTTGACTGAGACTTTTCGAAAGGCAGTCGATGAGATTTACCATATTGGCAACCCTCACACACCTCAACACCACTTGCAAAGGAAAGAAACGGAAGCCCGTTAACAAGATTCCTCGAAACCATCGCCTTCAACTTGTCAATACCCACATGGCCGAGTCTAGCATGCCAAACCGACACGCCATCATTGTTGCTCATCTTGTCAACATACGAGGAAAAAGCCGAGAGAACATACAAGTCTTTTACCCTCTTACCGACGTGAGTAACATCACCCTTCACCTCCTCCACATTCCGGAGGAACTTCACATCCTTCGGGCCAAACAACACATAGTGACCCGCATCCACCGCATTCGCCACCGACAGGAGATTCTTCTTCACACCAGGAACGTGGTAAACACTGTCGAGAGTTATCGACCTATTGTCTTTATCAGAAACAACAACCGCGCCCTCATTCACCACATGGTGAACACTGTTGTCGGCAGTAACAAAGGCAGTATTGCCTTTATACCCCCAAAGTGAAGAAAACTTGAAATCGTCACCAGTCAGATGATGACCACAACCGGAATCAATGATCCAATTATCCTCGTAGTTAACAGAAGCACACACGTCTAATGAAACTCCTTCTGCTACGAAACCCGTATCCCAAACTTCACACTTCACAATATCCTCCTTACCTACGGCATTTCCTTCCCTCAACTTAACACGACAATTCTTCCTTATGTGACCGAGTTTTCCACATCGGTAACACTTGATAGCTGACCGAGAACCACTATTAGATGAAGACTCCCCCTTCTTCGTAACCTCCTTCTTCCGTTCCTCTTGGTCATACCGAGTTTTTACTTTGTTAGACACAAGAGCGTGACCTTCGCCTTCAGAGACCGAAACACCTGCCATTTGTCGAGCCAATGATTCTTGTGAAGCGAGCAAATTTTCAAACTCCGTCAAGGATGGTTGTTGCGCCCACCCTTGTATTGAGGTAACGAACGGGACATACTCTCTTCGAAGACCGCGAATAATATACCACTTCAACTTTGCCTCCGAAATAGCCTCCTCCGGTTCCAAGATAGAAATTTCAGAACATATAAACCCTTTACTCTCAAGAAATATTGAGAGATAGAAGATTCACCTTGTTTGCAACTCGCCAACTCATTCTCCAGAAATTGTAATCGTGCCGTGTTCTTTTTGTTGAGCAACTCATCAAAAGTTCTCCAAATGTCAGCCGCTGATTTGCACCCCTTAATATGCTCGAATAGATCGCGTGATATCGACCTCTTCAACAAGAACTCCGCCTTAGCATTCGTTTTTGACCACTCCTTTACTGCGTCTTGCATTCGTCACCGTACCATTCGTACCGGTGATAGGCGTTGGTGCAACCTCCATACCAACAACGATCTCCCATAACCCCTCACTCCTAATACAAGACTCCATACAACTCTTCCACATTGAATAATTCGAAAGATTTAGAGCCTCAATACCAAGTCCACTAACCCGACCTCCAAACTCCATGGATGCCGTAATAAACAATCCTCTTCTTCACCAAGGGACGAGAACAACACCGTCTATCGCCAACGTCGTCGTCTATCACCCTTGAAGCTCTGGTACCATGTAAAGAAACCAGACAGTCACACAAGGACTGAACCAGATAATCGCGTCGCTAACAGAGAAACAGAACAATAGTGACTGCACAGTAACACGGCAGTACTAAACCAGCAGCGACCTTGTGATTATCAGCAACGGAAATAATAGTGCAGCAATACGCTTACACTAGCCCAAGAAGGAACAATAATAGAAGAAGAAAGGATTGAACAATGGAACTTGAAAAATAAGACAAATTTCTTATTACGAGAGAAAAAAAGAGATACAAAATATTGTTGTTGTTGGAATGAATAAAACTCTACCCCTACCCTTTTATTTATAGGATAGTCATATCTAATATAAGGAAATAACTCAAAGAATTACTGCCCCATTTAACACCTAAACATGGAAATACGAAACCTCCTTTTCAAGAAATCTAATATATGGTAATACCAAAATTCCTTGTCAAGAAATCTTATTTCTAAGAAATATTTTTCCTAATTTGTTATATGTCTTCATAATATACAAATGCATCTTTATATTTTAACACAAATCACCATGAATTCTAGAGCACCGGTTCTTCAACGGCAAAACGCCTTGAAGAAACATGAGAGGTACTGACAGATATGTCATTCAGTGATTGATTACCGCAGGCTAGTCTACATGATGTGGTTAACTAGGTCCAGACACCTCCTACACGTCAGCAACTGAAGGATAATAAAATGATAAGAAGGAAAAGAAAAAGAATAAAGAAGGGCAATGGAAGATCTTTTAAACAGAAGGTTTTTCTTTACGAAAGATCTAGCGAGAAAACGCAGGAAACATTAGTTTTAGGTGCAAACAGAGATTGTGGGAAAATATTTCAAAACGAAAACAAATATTGGTTTGAATCTGAATAATTTAGTATTTACTATCATTCTTTATGAAAAATCTATCCGAGTTTTTTTTGGATGAAACGAGCAAACAAAAGCATGAAACATTAGTTTTAGGTGCAAACAAAAATTGCCAAGAAATATTTTAAAATAAAAACATATTTTGGGTTTGCGTTTCAATAATTTGGTATATTCTTTATGAAAGATCTAGTGAGAAAACGCAGGAAACATTAGTTTTAGGAGCAAACAGAGATTGTGGGAAAATATTTCAAAACGAAAACATATATTGGTTTGAATCTGAATAATTTAGTATTTACTATCATTCTTTATGAAAAATCTATCCGAGTTTTTTTTGGATGGAACGAGCAAACAAACGCAAGAAACAATAGTTTTAGGTGCAAATAAAAATTGCGGAGAAATATTTTAAAATAAAAACATATTTTTGGTTTGCGTTTCAATAATTTGGTATATTCTTTATGAAAGATCTAGCGAGAAAACGCAGGAAACATTAGTTTTAGGTTCAAACAGAGATTGTGGGAAAATATTTCAAAACGAAAACAAATTTTGGTATGAATCCGAATAATTTAGTATTTACTATCATTCTTTATGAAAGGTCTATCCGAGTTTTTTTTGGATGAAACGAGCAAACAAAAGCATGAAACATTAGTTTTAGGTGCAAACAAAAATTGCCGAGAAATATTTTAAAATAAAAACATATTTTTGGTTTGCGTTTCAATAATTTGGTATATTCTTTACGAAAGATCTAGCGAGAAAAATCAGGAAACATTAGTTTTAGGTGCAAACAGAGAATGTGGGAAAATATATCAAAGCGAAAACAAATATTGGTTTGAATCTGAATAATTTAGTATTTACTATCATTCTTTATGAAAAATCTATCCGAGTTTTTTTTGGATGAAACGAGCAAACAAACGCATGAAACATTAGTTTTAGGTGCAAATCAAAATTGCGGAGAAATATTTTAAAATAAAAATATATTTTTGGTTTGCGTTTCAATAATTTGGTATATTCTTTATGAAAGATCTAGCGAGAAAACGCAGGAAACATTAGTTTTAGGTGCAAACAGAGAATGTGGGAAAATATTTCAAAACGAAAACAAATATTGGTTTGAATCTGAATAATTTAGTATTTACTATCATTCTTTATGAAAAATCTATCCGAGTTTTTTTTGGATGAAAGGAGCAAACAAACGCATGAAACATTAGTTTTAGGTACAAACAAAGATTGTGGAGAAATATTTTAAAATAAAAACATATTTTTGGTTTCCGTTTCAATAATTTGCTATATTTTTTACGAAACATCTAGCGAGAAAAAGCAGGAAACATTAGTTTTAGGTGCAAACAGAGATTGAGGGAAAATATTTCAAAACGAAAACAAATATTGGTTTGAATCCGAATAATTTAGTATTTACTATCATTCTTTATGAAAAATCTATCCGAGTTTTTTTTGGATGAAAGGAGCAAACAAACGCATGAAACATTAGTTTTAGGTGCAAACAAAAATTGCGGAGAAATATTTTAAAATAAAAACATATTTTTGGTTTGCGCTTCAATAATTTGGTATATTCTTTATGAAAGATCTAGCGAGAAAACGCTGGAAACATTAGTTTAGGTGCAAACAGAGATTGTGGGAAAATATTTCAAAACGAAAACAAATATTGGTTTGAATCTGAATAATTTAGTATTTATTATCATTCGTTATGAAAAATCTATCCGAGTTTTTTTTTAATGAAAGGAGCAAACAAACGCATGAAACATAAGTTTTAGGTACAAACAAAGATTGTGGAGAAATATTTTAAAATAAAAACATATTTTTGGTTTCGTTTAATAATTTGGTATATTTCAATAATTTGGTATATTTTTTACGAAAGATCTAGCGAGAAAACGCAGGAAACATTAGTTTTAGGTGCAAACAGAGATTGTGTGAAAATATTTCAAAACGAAAACAAATATTGGTTTGAATCCGAATAATTTAGTATTCACTATCATTCTTTATGAAAAATCTATCCGAGTTTTTTTTGGATGAAAGGAGCAAACAAACGCATGAAACATTAGTTTTAGGTGTAAACAAAAATTGCGGAGAAATATTTTAAAATAAAAACATATTTTTGGTTTGCGCTTCAATAATTTGGTATATTCTTTATGAAAGATCTAGCGAGAAAACGCTGGAAACATTAGTTTAGGTGCAAACAGAGATTGTGGGAAAATATTTCAAAACGAAAACAAATATTGGTTTGAATCTGAATAATTTAGTATTTATTATCATTCGTTATGAAAAATCTATCCGAGTTTTTTTTTAATGAAAGGAGCAAACAAACGCATGAAACATAAGTTTTAGGTACAAACAAAGATTGTGGAGAAATATTTTAAAATAAAAACATATTTTTGGTTTCCGTTTCAATAATTTGGTATATTTTTTACGAAAGATCTAGCGAGAAAACGCAGGAAACATTAGTTTTAGGTGCAAACAGAGATTGTGGGAAAATATTTCAAAACGAAAACAAATTTTGGTTTGAATCCGACTAATTTAGTATTTACTATCATTATTTATGAAAAATCTATCCGAGTTTTTTTTGGATGAAACGAGCAAATAAACGCATGAAACATTAGTTTTAGGTGCAAACAAAAATTGTGGAGAAATATTTTAAAATAAAAACATGTTTTTGGTTTGCGTTTCAATAATTTGGTGTATTCTTTATGAAAGATCTAGCGAGAAAAAGCAGGAAACTTTAGTTTTAGGTGCAAACAAGGATTGAGGGAAAATATTTCAGAACGAAAACAAATATTGGTTTGAATCCGAATAATTTAGTATTTACTATCATTCTTTATGAAAAATCTATCCGAGTTTTTTTTGGATGAAACGAGCAAACAAACGCATGAAACATTAGTTTTAGGTGCAAACAAAAATTGCGGAGAAATATTTTAAAATAAAAACATATTTTTGGTTTGCGTTTCAATAATTTGGTATATTCTTTATGAAAGATCCAGCGAGAAAACGCAGGAAACATTAGTTTAGGTGCAAACAGAGATTGTGGGAAAATATTTCAAAACGAAAACAAATATTGGTTTGAATCTGAATAATTTAGTATTTATTATCATTCGTAGGTTCAAACAGAGATTGTGGGAAAATATTTCAAAACGAAAACAAATATTGGTTTGAATCTGAATAATTTAGTATTTACTATCATTCTTTATGAAAAATCTATCCGAGTTTTTTTTGGATGAAAGGAGCAAACAAACGCATGAAACATTAGTTTTAGGTACAAACAAAGATTGTGGAGAAATATTTTAAAATCAAAACATATTTTTGGTTTCCGTTTCAATAATTTGGTATATTTTTTACGAAACATCTAGCGAGAAAAAGCAGGAAACATTAGTTTTAGGTGCAAACAGAGATTGAGGGAAAATATTTCAAAACGAAAACAAATATTGGTTTGAATCCGAATAATTTAGTATTTACTATCATTCTTTATGAAAAATCTATCCGAGTTTTTTTTGGATGAAAGGAGCAAACAAACGCATGAAACATTAGTTTTAGGTGCAAACAAAAATTGCGGAGAAATATTTTAAAATAAAAACATATTTTTGGTTTGCGCTTCAATAATTTGGTATATTCTTTATGAAAGATCTAGCGAGAAAACGCTGGAAACATTAGTTTAGGTGCAAACAGAGATTGTGGGAAAATATTTCAAAACGAAAACAAATATTGGTTTGAATCTGAATAATTTAGTATTTATTATCATTCGTTATGAAAAATCTATCCGAGTTTTTTTTTAATGAAAGGAGCAAACAAACGCATGAAACATAAGTTTTAGGTACAAACAAAGATTGTGGAGAAATATTTTAAAATAAAAACATATTTTTAGTTTCCGTTTCAATAATTTGGTATATTTTTTACGAAAGATCTAGCGAGAAAACGCAGGAAACATTAGTTTTAGGTGCAAACAGAGATTGTGGGAAAATATTTCAAAACGAAAACAAATTTTGGTTTGAATCCGACTAATTTAGTATTTACTATCATTATTTATGAAAAATCTATTCGAGTTTTTTTTGGATGAAACGAGCAAATAAACGCATGAAACATTAATTTTAGGTGCAAACAAAAATTGTGGAGAAATATTTTAAAATAAAAACATGTTTTTGGTTTGCGTTTCAATAATTTGGTATATTCTTTATGAAAGATCTAGCGAGAAAACGCAGGAAACATTAGTTTTAGGTGCGAACAGAGATTGTGGGAAAATATTTAAAAACGAAAACAAATATTGGTTTGAATCTGAATAATTTAGCATTTAATATCATTCTTTATGAAAAATCTATCCGAGTTTTTTTTGGATGAAAGGAGCAAACAAACGCATGAAACATTAGTTTTAGGTGCAAACAAAGATTGTGGAGAAATATTTTAAAATAAAAACATATTTTTGGTTTGCGTTTCAATAATGATGCACATCTTGTGTGTAAATATTTGTGTGAATAATATTGTAGTGAGGAAATTGTGTAAGGATGATTAGTGTTGCTTCTGTATAAATATGTATGTATTAAGTTCGAAATTGCCCAAGGGCCTTTCTCTACAAAAAGAATGCCCATTGAATAATCATGACTAGGTCATAGCACATGCGTTGCACGTGTCGACGCGCACTTGTAATAATATTGTAAACATAAGGTCAAAGTAGGATGATATTTGCGGGGAGTTGTTACTGTTGTTCAATTACATATATTTGGTACATATGTATTTTATATAAAAATACATGAACAAACATAGCGTAACGTGTAGACTAAACGATTGTAAAGAGGCCTTACTGCTATCCTAATTACACATAATTGGTACATATGTATTGTATGCATCAATAAATAGATAAACATTTGTATACATATATTCATATATTTACATATTGGTATACGAATAATTTCAAGCTTTTTTAATTTTAGTAACTATGATTTCTCGACGTTACAGTGAGCACCATTCTCGTTTGGGACATCGCACTTCAAATTTGAGTTGTGTATTTGACACCATTTGTAGTATTTCATTGTCATTGACCTGGGCATAATTTGTTAATGGTAAATACTATTAATGGTGACTCTATATATATATATATATATTCCTTTAAATCGCAGAAATCTTTAAGTTGTCTGAAAAGTCAGCAGTGCATAATAATTTTTTATAAAAATTACAACTATCCACTTATCATTTTTAATAGTAAATACATTATTCATATTGTCAATAGTGCATAATCATATTTATAAAAATTAGAAATTTCCACTTATCTTTTTTAATACTAAACACATACACATCATCCGTATTATTAATAGTGTATAACCATATTTTGTAAGAACTTAAATACATTCAGTTATCAAATCTCACGAAATCTAAATCTTTCTTTATTACTCAAAACAAATCAACACCATTATTTTACGCAACAAATTGCACGGCGGGACTAACCGATCCTCACCCGCCACATCAGACTGCCAGTTGGTGAAACATCTAATGAACAAAGGCGTAAATTCAAGCGCTTGGGACCACACCTCAACAGGATTGTTCGCCATGCACCCGGTCTCGTGCGACAGCTGTGTTGCCAGCTGGTACGTTTGCATTTCTGTTTTGATTTTATCCTGTCAGTTGTCGTTTTTGGTATGGGAGATTGAGGGCTTTTAAAACCGCCTGATAAAAAAGATCTCTTATAGATCGGTTTTGGCGGTACTCTATTGGAGCTAAGGTTTCTCTTTTTAGTGTTTCGATCTGGCCCGGATTTTCTACTATCTCTTTTAGCGTTTCATTTTGGTCTTCATTTTGTACCATCCCTTTTAGGGTTTCGCCTTGTTGTGATGATTCATCCGGTGTTTCGATATACAAGTTCAGTTAAATCTTAGTCTTTTTTTGGACCGTCATAGTAATCCTCATTAGATGATGATATGTTGGCTGATAAAAAAGTTATTAAAGTGATACAACAATAGAGAGATAATGAAGAGAGAATCAAATGCATTACCTGGACGCGGTCCATATCAACCCCTTTATTGTTTAGAAAATTTATAGAATTATTCAGATCCTCCTCCCCGGTTTATACTACTCACTTTAGGCCCAAATTGACAATCAGTTGATGAAATTATATCAATACAACGTTAAGCTAATTTAACCTAATAATTAAGCTGTTAATTTGTAATTATTATATTAATTAATACTTTGAATCCCATTTTCTGCGGTGAGCAGGCCAGATGTTTTGGTTGCACCTCCAGCTAGAAAGCTTGAATGATGAAACATCCCTCTTTTTTTCTACACACGGAAATAACCAAAAAAAGGGAGAAAAGTGAATAATTTGATCGAACAATGACTTGGTCGTCAGTACTAAGAACAAATATGCACTTATCATTTTGGATTCAATATTGTTTCTATCAAACAGAACGCCATAATTTGTGTGCTTTAGTTTTCTAAAATTGACGATAATTTTACAACAGGAAACCTAAAAAATGACTGAAACACAATAATTGAAGCTCGATTACAGTAATTTAAATCATTTGAGAATAAAAGGTTAGATTAGAGACGGGATTTTTTTTGTTCCTAAATTAGATAAAGATTCTTTAGAAAAAAATCAAACTAAATTAAAACGACAATGGAATTAAATTACCTCCAATTGATCCAAGTCATAAATCGCCAGCTTTTACAAGTCGTGTTTCCTTGACCCCTTCTATTTGATTGGGGATTCTTTAGCGGCGGTGTAATGATTGGGGTCTGTTAGAAGATAATAAATAATATTAAATGAGAAGATAATTAGATAAGTTAAGTAGGAGACAAGTAGTAGAATAAGAGTGTTATTAGGTACAAGTTGAGGATGTCTAGTAATGAAATAAGTTGAGAGATTAGATACAAAGTGGAGAGATTTAGTAGAATTAGTTGACAGATGGCTATAAATAGAGAATTATATGTAAGTGTTAAGTAAGGTGTGTACGGTGTGTCTTGAATAATAATAATTTGTGTTTTGAATGGAGACTTAGTTTCTCTTCATTTATCTCTTCCATCTTTCATCTTTATTATTCGTTTTCATTTCCATTAATGCTCGTTTGAGCTTGTATTTCTTTCTAACCCTAAAGATCAATTAACCATATTTCACATTCTCAAACCCTACGTAATTAACAAGGTCTTATTCTATTGGCGAAACTCTAAATTTATCCCCAAATTTCTAAACTCGAGCTAAATCAAATAACAGCCCAAGTCGGATTGTTACATTTGGTATCAGAGCTAATGATTCTACATACCTAAACCTGTCAGCCTTTTCGACTGTACTACAACTTCCAAGTAACTCAAGATTCAAGTCGTCCTTCCATTTTGACCAAGAAGGTTTAATATCAAGCCGTTCTTTTCTTCCGATCAAGAAAATATAGATTCAAAGCGTTCTTTCATTTGGACAAAGAAATTCAAGATTTACACCGTCATCTCATTCCGACCAAGAAAGTGCAAGATTCTTCAAGATCCGTGCGAGATTCTTCAAGATACTCGCAACATCTGCGCAAGATTCTTCAAGATCCATGCAAGATCAGAGCAAGATTCTTCAAGATCCGTGCAAGATTCTTTAAGATCTATACAAGATCCATGCAAGATGACAAGGACGATGGCTCAATACAGCCGATCGGACGACGAGAAGCTACGCCACGCCAAGCAAGACGGACCGAGCTCGATTCACGATTAGGAAAGCTAGAAGAAGGATTTGACCGAATCGAGAAATTGTTGCACAAGATATGGGCTCGAATGAGTTCGGAGTAGTGAGAATCGGATGTGGGTGAGTGCGAATCAAATTTGGAGGAGCGTGAATCGGATTCGGAGGAGACCGAATCGGATTCGAACGAGCGCGAATCGTATTCGGAGGAGCGTGAATTGGATTCGGAGGAAAAACGGAAAAGGGAGGATAAATGGACAATCAAGCACAAAGATATAAATGATTGGTTGGATGTACTAATGATAAATAAAATAAATGTAAAGATAGAAGGAATTTTACTAATAAAAAATCGGATGAGAATAAATTGGATTTGGGCGAGCACGACTCGGATACGGAAGAGGGGAAATTAGATTATGAGGATCATGATTCGGATTCGGACGGCGCGAATCGGATTGGGAGGAGAATGAATCGAATACCTCTGAAAATCTTGAGTTAGAAGAGAGCCTCAATGTGGACGATAATGAAAGGCTCGCAAAAGAAGTATTTGCTCAAAAACTGCTTGTGTTGGGTATGGCGTGATTAAGGCATAGAATAGATTTGGACCGGTATTTACTTCCGAAAGGAATTAAGGGATGGGCTCTAGATCGATTTATTAAGGCGAATGAAGGCGAGAGATGTCTTAGGGTATCATATGTTGAAGGGTACAGGCGTACTTCTCTTAGGAAATAAAGGAAGAGGAGAATGCTAGTCCTATTGGATGCAAGACGCAAATTTATGGCGGCGACTGGTGCTGAAATGGAAAGGCCGCCATCTAAAACTAAACATAACGTGTGAAGCAAGTGACATGTCGATTTTGGTACGAGTTTCGACAAATAAGCCGCCTTCTAAATCAAAAGTAAATGATACAAGGTTTCAAATTGTGATAAAAGGCCGCCACCTAAACCAAACATTACGTGCGAATATGGTGAAGTATCGGTTTTCGTACGAGGTTCGAAGAAAAAAACTGCCCTCTAAACCAAAAGTAAATGATACAAAATTTCTAATTGTTATGAAAAGAACGCTACCTAAACCGAATATAAAGAATACAAAATTTGGAGTTGTGAAGAAAAGGCCACCATCTAAACCGAATATAAATGAGGTGAATTGCTTATTGGTGATAATTCGAGTTGTGATGAGAAGACCACCACCTAAATCAATTTTCACATTTTCTATTTATGGGTGTAATTTTGTAATAGAAGGTTGGGGGCAAGGATCTTAAAAGGGGGGAGTAATATAATGATTGGGGGTATGTTAGAAGATAATAAATAATATTAAATGTGAAGATAATTAGATAAGTTAATTAGGAGTCAAGTAGTAGGATAAAAGTATTATTAGGTGCAAGTTGAGGATGTCCAGTAATGAGACTAGTTGAGAGATTAGGTACAAAGTGGAGAGGTTTAGTAGAACTAGTTGACGAATGTAAGTTACACGCACTGCGGAACCTATGGATTTAACCCGTCCTAGGATCTACGTTAAGGGAATAAAAGTACGACATTAGCTATTAAAATTTATACCTCGAATTTTCCTGATCCGCGAGACGAAGAACGGATGTAGGTCTGAACTTTTCTAACTTGCAACCTTCTCCTTCCAGAAGCTCGACTCGCGACTGTAATGTGTATTTTTTATATACATTTTTAGGGTTTTTATCATCTCAAATTCATCCTTAATTCACCTAAATGTATGAAAAAATACTTATAATTCATAAAACATGATTTGGAACCTCTTAATACATTTTTTATATTATTTTACAGGTGAAAAGGCCGTAAGATGAAGATTTCGACCCAAATTGCAAATCATGGGCCAAAGATGGCCAACCAAGTCTACCAAAACCCTACACAAATTCACCCAAATAACCGATTTCCAAACAAGCTCAAAATCGATCAAACTGCATATCCTTGGATTCAGCACGACAAGACGAATCGGTTGGTATTATTCTCCACCTCTGAGAACGCCGGCGATCGCCGGAATCCGCCAGCCAAAAGCAACCAGCCATGTTTCTGACCTGACAAAGCTTCTTCGAGCAACCTTGCCTTCTACAGTCCACCATTCGAGCCAAAACCAACTCTATTCTCTTCCTCTCTTCCTGCCCTTTCTATCCGTATGAAGAACTCATCAAATGGTGCAAAATCGAGTGAGAAATCTAAAGTTAAATCAACTGTTCGACGAAATCCTAAATGAACTTTTGAAGAACTGATGAACCAACGGTCGAGTTTCGAACAGCGGATGAATTCGATCAACCATTTCAATTTTTCTCAAGCAAAGATGATTCTTTTTGTGTCTTAAAGCTTTAGTAAAGGCTCACCATGAATTCCGAAGCCTCAATTCGAAGGAAAAACAACTCAAAATCATAGTTTGATTCACGAGTTCAGCAATTTTTGGTTATTTTCGCAAAACTGAAACCGAATTGGTTAATGGAGAAATTCTCTGGATTCGAGGCGGATTGGGGAGCTATAATGGTTGTGAACCATCGTGAGGAAGTTGAGAACGAAGCCTGAGTCACCGTTTTGGATTTCGTTGTGTGAAATGCGAGAAAAAGATCGATTTGCACACTCTGGTCAGCAATGGCGGAACAGCGAACCGATGATACTCAAAACAGCAAAACTCGAGTTTTACTCAACGGTTTTCAATCATTCAAAGCCCGGTGGATTCGTGAGAAGATGGAGGAGAGATCTGGGTTGATGAATCACAGCGAAATGTACAGAATCACAAGTTCTAATCGATGGTTGTGAGAAACGGGTAAACGGGTCTGAAATCCAGGAGAAAAATCGATCCAAAATCCAAATTCGCAACATACACGGCTGTCAGAGGATTGTTTTAGGACGAGCACATGATCGCAAGCCACAGAAGATCGAGAAAAGAAATTCAGCGTTAATTCTGAAGAAGAAGATGACTCGTTTCATCAGTTATGACTCGTCGCACGCGATTCAAACCGGTTCGCCACACCAGATCAGCAAGAACGAGTTAAAACGAGTCAATACCAGCTCACACAAAAGTGACTCGTTTCAAGCAAGCTGCAGCTCGTCTCGTCGCATGAAATCCGAAAAATTAATTCAAAACTCAGCGCCAAAGGGTAAATAAGAAGATGACTCGTTTCACACGTTTCGACCCGTCTCGCCACAGAAAATCAAAAGGACAGTTTAAAAACTCAGAGAGTAATAACGGAAATAGTGACTCATTTCACGCGATAATGACCCGTTTCACCACAACTTATTCTGAAGGGACCCACTGTCAGTCTCAGTAATGCGATTCAAATCGCAGCTGAACTGAAATCAATTTGCGCGATAAACAGATGAAAATTCGATGATTCAACACCGTTTAATTCTCAACCAAATTCAACGAAATTTCGTCCAGATCTTCAGTACACTCCACTTGATCTGCCTGAGCCAATGGAATCGCTCGGGTTGTCCCCCACTCTCCAGACCAGCCTCTCTATAAATTCGACCGATCAACCCATTCATTGCCATTCATTCTTCCATTCTCCAAATTCTTTCAACACAACACTCTCCAATCATCCTCTTTAAGCTTCAGTAACTCCATTACTGAATCTCAGAGCTTTTCAAGCTTCAATTTTTGAGTTTGAGTGAAATTCACCAATTTGGGCCGATTTTGGTGAAAAAGGCATTCGATCAGTTCCGGTTGGGATCAAGCATCATTTGGAGGTTTAAATCGACTCAAGGAAGTTTCTGGTTGATCTTCTACGTCTCGGTTTGATCTAATTTTCATTTAATCTCTTGAATTCAACTTTAGATCACAAGATCCAATTTGTAAAAAATCATGATGAACACATGCTTAATTTCGGTTGATTTAATCATGTGTGAGTAGACTTTTGTAGAGATAGGCTTTTTTGTGATAGGATTGTTTGAAATCTTGCTTTAATTTGAAGAAAATTTACTGATTTGGTTACTGTTCATAATGTGCTGTTGAATCTGGATTTTCTTGATTTAATCGATTCGGTTGGATTAATTAGGTCATTTAGAACTAAAGTTTCATGCATGTTAAGTCCATTTTATCATCTTGAATCTTGGTTAAGGTTTTTGTTTGATTTAGTGAAGTTTTTAGTTCAAAAAAGTTGAGATCAAACACAAGTTGGTTGATTGGTGTTTTATCTGAAATTTTGATCTATTTGCTGAGTTTTTCTGGTTGGAAATAATTCAAACTTGTACCAAATCTGATAAACTGAATATTTAGTGATTAATGATACAATTCTTGATCAAATTGCCATAAAAATCCCTACTTTTACCCTATAAATTCAAAAATACATTTTCCTGCATTTTTGTTTCTGTCATTCCAGTAAAAAATTGTTTGACTTCAGATCTGATCAAAGAAAATTATAAAGATAATATTTTGTGTTTCTTTAGATATTTTAGGACAACTTTCATATAATATGTGCCCAATGGTTTTATGTTAAATTTGTAAGAAAAAAATCTGTGCAAAGTTTTGACTTTTTAATTTCTTTTTCTTGATTTTAGATTCTGTTTGTTTTTCTACGATTTTTAGAAATTAGTAAAAAAATCCTATAAATATAAAAATTAGGTCTCAGTAAATCATGTTGAAGTCTAGTTTCTTGATCTGAATTTTAATTGAATTGTTGTTTGGATAAAATTTGAATTCCACACTCTTTTGGCAACATATACCATTCTCTGCCTAATTCCATCATATGTTCTGAGTTTTGATCATAAGTGTTGAAAGATCAATCTTTTTTATCTGGAATTTTTACCACATAATCTGAACTTGTTTTCCTAATTTCTGTTAAATTTTGGTGATTTTTGAAGTAAATTTCGATTTTCTGTGATTTTTTGAATAAATCTGTTGACTGGTCATGAAAAGTGTGGACTTAAACAGAAATTACATAAAAATATGAACAAAAGTAATAATTGATTTTCCTTGCATTATGAAGATCTCATTCTCTGTTTTCCATTGACATATCATTTGCAATTTTTGGATATTTGGAACTAGTATTAAAGAATTTTCAAAGGAATTGTGTACGAACTTACTTCAATTCCATCTAATACATCAAAAACCTTCTAAAAATAGTCCGCAACATTTGAACAAAAACAAGACTTACTTTGAAAAGAATTGTAATATCTCAAGGCCATTCTCCTTGTGTTCGACCCCTAAACTCATTACCACTCATACTCGTAATTGATTAATAGGGAAATATAAATTGTTTTGTTAAATTGTGTGAAATTCAACGACGGTTTTACCACGATTTACAAATGGCGCCGTTGCCGGGGAGACGGCTTTAATTGATTTTATTACTAATCTCTAATCAATTGTCTAGTGTTTTTGCTTCATTTGAATTTTGAAGGTGCATGAGAAAGACAAGATCGCAAGGCGAAGTGCACACACCTGTAAAGAAGGACATTAACAAACATCCAAGAGAAGTCAAGAAAGATAAGGCACGAAGCAAGCAAGACGAAACTTACTCAAGGCAAAAAGGACGTAACGAGGTTCCTCTTTTCAACCAAGGGCCTCAAAAGGAAGAAGAACAAAAGTGGGAGCAACAACAAGTGGAAATGCCACAAGAAAGAGCTCTAATCTCTCCACTCGTTCACTCATTATCATCCAGGCTAAACTCTCAAAATTCTAACTCTCACTCAATACCATCATCATCTCAAATTCATAAAATGGCTCAAGAAAGAACATTAGGGGAACTTTTAGATCATCAAATCCCTCGAAATCCTGGAAATATTGTTATACCAACTGTGCCAAATTTTAAACTAAGTCCATCTATATTAAATGTATTACCCATATTTGAAGGACATAAAAATGAGAACCCATATGCACATTTAGATAACCTAGATCGTAAATGCACAGCATTATTTGGTGAATCTGATAACTTAGATAATATCAAATTGATCCTCTTCTCCCACACACTTGGGGAAGCACCAAGGGATTGGCTAACCCACTTGCAAGGAGGCCCTTTTACAACATTTCAGGAGGTAGGTACGCGTTTTCTCAAACGATACTACCCGAGCACATTGACGGCCAAAATCCGCAAGAAAATCACAGGGATCCAACAAGGAGGAGGGGAGACACTTCAAGAATATTACGAGCGATTTGTGCGATTATGCGCATCATGCCCCAACCATAACCTCGACGAGACCTCACTTATCGACCAATTTCTACAAGGGATGAACGATCTCGATGCGCGATTACTCCAATGCTCGGCTGGAGGATCGTTCAATAACATGACCCCATCAGAAGTACGAGCTCTTATCGAAACCATGGCCGAAGGAAACCAAGGACGCGGAGGAAGAATGGGTCAAGTAAACATGACAAGTACGGTTGACCTTAAGGCAATGGAATCAAGAATTACACAAAACTTCGAGACAAGATTTGGTCAAATGCTCAAAGCTGTGGGCGCGAAGATCGAACCAAGGAAGTGCGAGTTTTGTGGGGATACGAATCATGCGACCGATGAATGCGATAGGCTACAAGAAGATGTCAATGCCATCGGAAGCTATTCAAACCAACGCCAACCTTTCTCGCAAACCTACAATGAGTCATGGAAGAAACACCCAAATTTCCGTTGGAGGAATGATGATGCGCCACCTCAATTCTCACAATCCAATTACCAATAACCGAATGTGTATGTTCATCCAAATGCACAAGCGCCACAACAACCTCAAGCTCATCAACAACCTCCTCAACCCCCCATATCGAATTCCCAAACCTCTTCTCTTGATGAAAAGCTTGATAAAATGATGGCATTAATGGCGGGGAATTTCACAAACATCACAACTGAGTTGGGAACCGTCAAGAATGATGTAAGCTCACTTACCCAAAGCCAAGCTACACAAGGGCGTCAAATGCAAAACTTGGAAATGCAAATCAAGCAAATCGCGGGGGAAGTCAATTTATTGAAAGGACAAGGGGGCAATCGGTTGCCTTCTCAAGGTTCGGGACCGCTAGAGTACAAACCCATCAACGCGATACACCTAAGAAGTGGGAGAGAGGTTGGCTCACACGACGAAGAAGAAGAATTAATGGTTCCAAGAAAGCAAGATGAGGAAATGAGCTCAAGCGCGTGTAAACAAGATGAGGCACAAGAAGAAATCAGGAAAGAGGAAGAGCCAATTCAAGAGAAAGAACAAGGAAAGAACGAAGAAAAGGAAATCGCACAAGAAAAGGAAAAGAGGCGCGCACCATTCCCAACTCGACTAGCGGTTAACTCTCGAAAGGATGAGCTCGATAAAGATATTTTGGAGGTGTTCAAGAAGGTGGAGGTAAACATTTTGATTATCGATGCTATCCGAATGCACCCCCCATATGCCAAGTTCTTCAAGAATCTATGCACAAATAAGAGGAAATTAAAGGGGAACGAGACGATAAACCTACCCTCTGTGATGAGCATCAACACGCGAGTAGCACAAAAAGAGAAAGACCCTGGAGTTTTCGCCATTCCATGCACCATTGGTCTTCAACAACTCGCAAAGTGCATGCTCGACTTAGGAGCCTCCATAAACGTAATGCCTAGGTCCGTTTACGAGACCTTGGGTTTGGGAGGCCTAAAGGACACAAGGGTGATGGTGCAACTTGCCGACCGTTCGACGGCCGCCGTCCTCGGTGTCGCGGAAGATGTACTCGTCAAGGTGAATGGTTTGGTTTTCCCAGCCGACTTCTACATTCTTGAAATGGGCGACAACGCCGATTCATCCGCCATCCTCTTAGGAAGACCCTTTTTAAGGACCGCGCGAACATGCATAGACTGCCACTCAGAAACGATGTACATGGAATTCGACAACGAGAAAATCACCTTCAACATATTTGACACCATCAAGTACCCGAACGATTACAATGTATCAAGCATAACCATTATTGACGAGATCGATGAGATGGCTGAAGAACACTTGGAAGAAGAGTACTCGAAGGAATACGATGCGATTTTTGAGGATGTTTGGGGAGAGATCGACCAAGCAAATGAGAAGCAAGAAATAGAGCAAGAACATAATGAAGAAATAAAATTCATTTCGAGTTCCCCTCACGAAGAACTCCAAATATCACAAGAATGCATTAAGCCATCAATCGAGGAGGCTCCTACTCTCGAACTCAAACCTCTTCCCGATCACCTCAAATACGCATACCTCGGGCCAAACAACACATTACCCGTCATCATTGCATCGAACCTAACTCTTGACCAGGAAACCCAATTGGTTGAAACTCTTGGAAAACACAAGAAGGCAATCGGATGGACATTGGCCGATATGCCAGGTATAAGCCCCTCGACATGTATGCACAAAATTATTTTGGAGGAAGGATCAAAACCGTCAAGAGAAGCACAAAGAAGGTTAAATTCAGTAATGATGGAGGTGGTAAAAAAGGAGCTCATCAAGCTTCTAGACGCGGGAATTATATACGCGGTGGCCGATTCGGAATGGGTTTCTCCAATCCATGTTGTTCCTAAAAAGACAGGGATCACCATCATCGAAAACTCTGAAGGTGAACGCGTTCCCACTAGAGTGCAAAATGGATGGAGAGTTTGCATCGATTATCGCAAACTCAATGCGGCAACAAAAAAAGATCACTTTCCTCTTCCCTTCATCGATCAAATGCTCGAAAGATTAGCAGGGCGTCCATACTATTGCTTTTTTGATGGGTACTCGGGCTATTTTCAAATCGCCATCGATCCTGAAGATCAGAGGAAGACGACATTCACTTGCCCCTTTGGGACTTTCGCCTATCGAAGAATGCCGTTTGGACTATGCAACGCGCCTGGATCTTTTCAAAGGTGTATGATTTCTATTTTTTCTGATTATATTTCTAAATTTATTGAAGTATTCATGGACGACTTTTTCATTTATGGCAACTCGTTCGATGAGTGTCTCCATAACTTGAGCCTAATAATGGAAAAGTGCGTTGAAGCTAACCTTGTCTTAAATTTTGAGAAGTGCCACTTTATGGTGAGCCAAGGAATTGTATTAGGTCATTTAATTTCAGAAAAGGGGTTGGAAGTCGACAAAGCGAAGATCGACGTTATCAAGACACTTCCATACCCTCGCAATGTGAAAGATGTCCGCTCATTCCTTGGACATGTCGGCTTCTATCGGCGTTTCATTCGAGACTTCTCAAAAATCGCTCAACCAATGTGCAGGCTTCTCCAAAAAGAGATCAAATTCGAGTTCAACAATGCGTGCAAGGCGGCATTCGACAAACTAAAGGGAAAACTGTGCGAAGCGCCCATTATCCAACCATCGGATTGGAATCTTCCCTTTGAGATCATGTGCGACGCAAGTGATCTAAGTGTCGGGGCAGTTTTGGGGCAACGCATCGGGAAGGTACCCCACGTAATTTACTACGCTTCTAAAACTTTAGATGACGCCCAACGGAATTACACAACAACGGAAAAAGAACTATTGGCCATTGTCTTTGCATTGGAAAAGTTCCGATCATACTTGGTCGGGACAAAAGTTGTTGTATTTTCAGATCATGCCGCGCTCAAACACTTAAGGAAAAAGAAGGAATGCAAGCCGCGCCTCCTCCGATGGATCCTTCTCCTTCAAGAGTTTAACGTGGAGATTCGGGATAAAAAAGGAGCCGAAAACTTGGTGGCCGATCATCTTAGCCGACTCCCAACAAACGAAGGCGATATCATTCCGATCAACGAACTTTTTCCCGACGAGCAACTCTATACTATCCATGGCATGACACCTTGGTACGCCGACATCGTCAACTACCTCGAAACTCGCGAATTGCCAAACACTCTCTCTCGAGCTCAAAAGGACAAAATAAAAAACGATTCACGCTATTACCTCTGGGAAGACCCCTACCTCTACAAGATTTGTTCCAATCAAATGGTGCGAAAATGCGTGCCCGACCACGAGATAAATTCGGTACTCTCTTTTTGTCACACTTTAGAATGTGGGGGACACTTTGGAGGGCAACGCACAAGTCATAAGGTACTCCAAAGTGGGTTATATTGGCCAACTCTTTATAAAGATACTCATTCCTTTGTAAAGAGTTGTGAAAATTGCCAAAAAACGGGTAATCTAACCCGCAAAAACGAAATGCCTCTTAAAACTTTATTGTTTTTTGAGCTTTTCGATGTTTGGGGGATAGACTTCATGGGCCCCTTTCCTCAATCAAATGGGTATTTATATATCCTTGTGTGTGTTGATTATGTTTCAAAATGGGTTGAGGCCATACCAACAAGGGATGCCAACTCCAAAACGGTGATTGAATTCCTTAAAAAGAATAGTTTTCAGCGTTTTGGGGTGCCTAAAGCTATCATTAGCGATAGGGGTTCGCATTTCAATAATAAGTATCTCGAATCCCTTTTGAAAAATTATCATGTACAACACCGCATGTCAACCGCTTATCATCCCCAAACTAATGGACAAGCCGAAATATCCAATCGGGAAATAAAATCAATCCTTGAGAAAGTGGTTAATCCCTCTCGCAAGGATTGGAGTCAGAGGCTTGGGGATGCTTTATGGGCCTATCGCACCGCCTACAAAACACCGATAGGGATGACTCCTTTTAAACTCGTTTATGGAAAGAGTTGTCACCTGCCGGTGGAAATTGAGCACAGAGCATTTTGGGCAATCAAAAAGGTAAATCAAGATTACCCAAAAGATGCGGGGTTGCGGAAATTGCAAATTCAAGAATTAGAAGAGCTTCGCATTGAGGCTTATGATAATTCTCGAATTTACAAAGAAAAACTAACCATCGCTCATGACAAAATTATTCGCAAAAAGGAATTTAAAATTGGCGATAAGGTTTTGTTATTCAATTCTCGGTTGAGATTACATCCCGGGAAGTTGAAGAGCCGATGGACAGGTCCTTACATAATTACCAATGTTTTGCCATTTGGAGTATTTGAAATTTCTAGAGGAGAAGACATCAAATTCAAGGTTAATGGTCATCGCCTGAAGGCTTTTTACGAGAATCATGATACGAGGTGGTTCGATGAGCATCATTTAGAAGCGGTGCCACAAAGCGAGGGAGGGAAAGAATGAAAAGCATAATGCGTCGAGCTCAAGACGTAAAACAAGAGCGCTTGGCGAGAGGCAACTCGTCGTGTCAGGTCGTATTTTTCCTTTCTTTATTTTTTTCTTATTTTTATAAAACTTCTCTTTCACACTTAAACATTTGGTACACAAAAGTTTAAGTGTGGTGGGGGAGGTTTTGCATAAAACCCCAATAATTTTTCCAATTTCCACAATTTTCTCATTTTTTTTGAACTTTTTGTTTGAGGACAAACAAAGGTTTAAGTGTGGTGGGGTAGTTTTGTGCAAACCCAAGTTTTGTTTTCTTGCAAAAATGTGAAAATTCATAAAAATTGATAAAATCGAAAAATTTCAAAAACAATATCAAACTCATAAATACCATAAAAATTTAAAAATTTTTACTTTCCTTCTTTCATTTTGTTTGGTTTTGGAAGTAAAATTTGTATGCAAGAATTTTAAAATGAAAAGCAAAGGTTTTTGGAATATTTTAAAACTAAGCCCTCTCAGGCAACTTTTGAAAAATACTTAGGGTTTTGAAAAATGATGAAAAGATTTGAAAATTCAAAAAAGAGAATAGTTATCGTCATGAATGCCATATTTTCCACCTCATTCCATTTATAATATCCATTTAAAATCCATTAAGCGTCTCGAAAATTCATAAATATTTCACTTACCCCTTTAATGAAAATATAAATCATTTTCTTTAAAGTAATGCTGTAATTGAAACTTTTGAAAAATCAAACCTTACTTTTAATACCACTAGTTTCGCAAAAATTTTCTAACTCAACCTATCTTTCATGGCATAGCTAATGACTCGTATGTCCATCTCTAATTTTCGCACTAAAAGCAAGTGACCGAAATCGTAACATGTTATCCCTTCACAAAAAGAATTCAAAAATGTGAAAAATTATTCAAAAATGACCCTTGAATTTCATGGCATGGTATATGAAGGATTTTTTTTGTACGTGCAAAGCACAACTTGTCTTTTGATAACATGAGTGGATAGCATACCAACCTTTACGTGTTTATAAAAGAGAAAGTTGAGTTAGTTGGAACTTTTGGGGTAATTTGTATAAATTCACCATTTTAAATTTAGGGGGAGAAAGTATCAGAAACAAAATTAGGGCATTGCTTTTTGGAAAAAGGTTCGTATTTGAAGGATTGGGGAATTTTAAATAAATTTGAATTTCAAATTATTAATGGATAGTCGTCGACCCTCGTGTATTATTATAATAATCAAATATTAGTATATAACATTCATGGCAATAACTAAATCTTTTTTTAAAACACTTTAAACTGATTCTAAAAACCCTAAGACTTGATTTTAATTTACGCTTGAGGGCAAGCTTGGTTTAAGTGTGGTAGAATTTGTAATGTGTATTTTTCATACACATTTTTAGGATTTTTATCATCTCAAATTCATCCTTAATTCACCTAAATGTATGAAAAAATACTCATAATTCATAAAACATGATTTGGAACCTCTTAATACATTTTATATATTATTTTACAGGCAAAAATGCCGTAAGATGAAGATTTCGACCCAAATTACAAATCATGGGCCAAAGATGGCCAACCAAGTCTACCAAAACCCTACACAAATTCACCCAAATAACCGATTGTCAAACAAGCTCAAAATCGATCAAACTGCATATCCTTGGATTCGGCACGACAAGACGAATCGGTTGGTATTATTCTCCACCTCTGAGAACGCCGGCGATCGCCGGAATCCGCCAGCCAAAAGCAACCAGCCATGTTTCTGACCTGAGAAAGCTTCTTCGAGCAACCTTGCCTTCTACAGTCCACCATTCGAGCCAAAACCAACTCTATTCTCTTCCTCTCTTCCTACCCTTTCTATCCGTATGAAGAACTCATCAAATGGTGCAAAATCGAGTGAGAAATCTAAAGTTAAATCAACTGTTCGACGAAATCCTAAATGAACTTTTGAAGAACTGATGAACCAACGGTCGAGTTTCGAACAGCGGATGAATTCGATCAACCATTTCAATTTTTCTCAAGCAAAGATGATTCTTTTTGTGTCTTAAAGCTTTAGTAAAGGCTCACCATGAATTCCGAAGCCTAATTCGAAGGAAAAACAACTCAAAATCATAGTTTGATTCACGAGTTCAGCAATTTTTGGTTATTTTCGCAAAACTGAAACCGAATTGGTTAATGGAGAAATTCTCTGGATTCGAGGCGGATTGGGGAGCTATAATGGTTGTGAACCATCGTGAGGAAGTTGAGAACGAAGCCTGAGTCACCATTTTGGATTTCGTTGTGTGAAATGCGAGAAAAAAATCGATTTGCACACTCTGGTCAGCAATGGCGGAACAGCGAACCGATGATACTCAAAACAACAAAACTCGAGTTTTACTCAACGGTTTTCAACCATTCAAAGCCCGGTGGATTCGTGAGAAGATGGAGGAGAGATCTGGGTTGATGAATCACAGTGAAATGTACAAAATCACAAGTTCTAATCAATGGTTGTGAGAAATAGGTAAACGGGTCTGAAATCCAGGAGAAAAATCGATCCAAAATCCAAATTCGCAACTTACACGGCTGCCAGAGGATTGTTTTGCACACGATCGCAAGCCACAGAAGATCGAGAAAAGAAATTCAGCGCTAATTCTGAAGAATAAGATGACTCGTTTCATCAGTTATGACTCGTCGCACGCGATTCAAACCGGTTCGCCACACCAGATCAGCGGAACGAGTTAAAACGAGTCAATACCAGCTCACACAAAAGTGACTTGTTTCAAGCAAGCTGCAGCTCTTCTCGTCGCATGAAATCCGGGAAATTAATTCAAAACTCAGCGCCAAAGGGTAAATAAGAAGACGACTCGTTTCGCACGTTTCGACCCGTCTCGCCATAGAAAATCAAAAGGACAGTTTAAAAACTCAGAGAGTAATAACATAAATAGCGACTCGTTTCACGCGATAATGACTCGTTTCACCGCAACTTATTCTGAAGGGACCCACTGTCAGTCTCAGTAATGCGATTCAAATCGCAGCTGAACTAAACTCAGTTCGCGCGATAAACAGATGAAAATTCGATGATTCAAAACCGTTTAATTCTCAACCAAATTCAACGAAATTTCGTCCAGATCTTCAGTACACTCCACTTGATCTGCCTGAGCCAATGGAATTGCTCGGGTTGTCCTCCACTCTCCAGACCAGCCTCTCTATAAATTCGACCGATCAACCCATTCATTGCCATTCATTCTTCCATTCTCCAAATTCTTTCAACACGACACTCTCCAATCATCCTCTTTAAGCTTCAGTAACTCCATTACTGAATCTCAGAGTTTTTCAAGCTTCAATTTTTGAGTTTGAGTGAAATTCACCAATTCGGGCCGATTTTGGTGAAAAAGGCATTCGATCAGTTCCGGTTGGGATCAAGCATCATTTGGAGGTTTAAATCGACTCAAGGAAGTTTCTGGTTGATCTTCTACGCCTCGGTTTGATCTAATTTTCATTTAATCTCTTGATTTCAATTTCAGATCGCAAGATCCAATTTGTAAAAAATCATGATGAACACATGCTTAATTTCGGTTGATTTAATCATGTGTGAGTAGACTTTTGTAGGGATAGGCTTTTTGTGATAGGATTGTTTTAAATCTTGATTTAATCGATTCGGTTGGATTAATTAGGTCATTTAGAACTAAATTTTCATGCATGTTAAGTCCATTTTATCATCTTGAATCTTGGTTAAGGTTTTTGTTTGATTTAGTGAAGTTTTTAGTTCAAAAAGTTGAGATCAAACACAAGTTGGTTGACTGGTGTTTGATCTGAAATTTTGATCTATTTGCTGAGTTTTTCTGGTTGGAAATAATTCAAACTTGTACCAAATCTGATAAACTGAATATTTAGTGATTAATGATACAATTCTTGATCAAATTACCTTAAAAATCCCTACTTTTACCCTATAAATTCAAAAATACATTTTCCTGCATTTTTGTTTCTGTCATTCCAGTAAAAAATTGTTTGACTTCAGATCTGATCAAAGAAAATTATAAAAATAATATTTTGTGTTTCTTTAGATATTTTAGGACAACTTTCATATAATATGTGCCCAATGGTTTTATGCTAAATTTGTAAGAAAAAAATCTGTGCAAAGTTTTGACTTTTTAATTTCCTTTTCTTGATTTTAGATTCTGTTTGTTTTTCTACGATTTTTAGAAATTAGTAAAAAAATCCTATAAATATAAAAATTAGGTCTCAGTAAATCATGTTGAAGTCTAGTTTCTTGATCTGAATTTTAATTGAATTATTGTTTGGATAAAATTTGAATTCCACACTCTTTTGGCAACATATACCATTCTCTGCCTAATTCCATCATATGTTCTGAGTTTTGACCATAATTGTTGAACGATCAATCTTTTTGATCTGGAATTTTTACCACATAACCTGAACTTGTTTTCCTAATTTCTGTTAAATTTTGGTGATTTTTGAAGTAAATTTCGATTTTCTGTGATTTTTTGAATAAATCTGTTGACTGGTCATGAAAAGTGTGGACTTAAACGGAAATTACATAAAATTATGAACAAAAGTGATAATTTATTTACCTTGCATTGTGAAGATCTCATTCTCTATTTTCCATTGACATATCATTTGCAATTTTTGGATATTTGGAACTAGTATTAAAGAATTTTCAAAGGAATTGTGTACGAACTTACTTCAATTCCATCTAATACATCAAAAACCTTCTAAAAATAGTCCGCAACATTTGAACAAAAACAAGACTTACTTTGAAAAGAATTGTAATATCTCAAGGCCATTCTCCTTGTGTTCGACCCATAAACTCATTACCACTCATACTCGTAATTGATTAATAGGGAAATATAAATTGTTTTGTTAAATTGTGTGAAATTCAACGACGGTTTTACCACAATTTACAGCGACCTCCTTGATTCTCCTAGGGATGAAGATTGATCGCTCGCAAGTTCTCAAGAAAGAGAACCTCTACTCGTATCCACGCGAACTTCAGACGTACGGAATAACCGGACTTGGCTAGATAAGTCCGGAAATACTTTTCAAAAATCTCTTAAAACTTTCTCTCTCTTTTCTATGTAATAAACGGCCTCTAAGGCTTCTGAATTGTGTGTCGAATAGAAGGGGGCTACCCCTTTATTTATACTAGAGAGAAGGGTCAAAGAATGGCAACTTTCGTTAAGGAAATAAATCTTGCCTGCTGCGTGAACAATAATTCCTGCTTTGAACGGACCATCATTTTCATATAAACGATGCTTGTCCGCCAAGCAAATCAGCACATACCATATGTGTTCCGTTCGAACGCGTGAACAGTTTTACTGTGCGTGAACAGTAATTCCAGTACAATCAAATATCCAATATTTGATTTATTCTTTCGCCCATTTATACATCACACGTATAACTGTTATTGAGGTATTTTCATCATGTATGAATGGAGTTCATTGTGTGACCGTGTAGGTTCCATTTAACGCTGGCAACGATCTTCTAAAGATCGTAAGTCATGAGTAACCTCTAGACTGATGTCATGACTACCCATGTCAAATGAAATGATCAGCGATCATAAACCTATCTGAATAGACATTTGCTTGTTCCTTTTGTTCTACGATATACGTCTTTATCACAAGGCACGGTAATATGTCATCCTTGAGTTTGATCAAAGTCTCTTTCCTGATCGAGAATTAGACTGAGTAAATACAAAATGATATTAACAACACATGTTAAACCATTTTGAGGATGGCCATCCATTTCCTTCTGTCCTAGTTCATCAGGGGACTCGGAGATATCTCCCTCTTGTCGAGTGAAACAAATCCCATCTTGGTCACTAACATTTCTCGTCATGATTCAGTGCATACCTAATGATGACCTTAATAATCATCTCATTACGGATGACGTAGGATCATATTAAAGTATGCAGTTCCACATGTAGGAATCCATGGTGACCTCAGGTCATAGGAATAAGCACACTATTCATATGAGAACCACTAATGACATATACCATGTATATTCTCATAGTGTGGTCAGTCCAGCACATGTTCTCTAACATGAACCTATATTCCAGACTTGACATATCTATGTCCATGATCAGCAGAACATGATCATCCAGTCTGCGAATATACTAGTGTAGATATGTAGCTTCTTACTTGAAGTATGTTTATCTCTATAAGCATCCCACATATCACTAGGGACGGTTTAGAATGTCATTCGTTGGTTCACAGTTCTACTATTAGAATCACTTATTCTGATGATGTGAACCCGAAGTGGTATTCATGGTTAATATAAGAAATTTACATTCACAACCCATACACACAGATATATAAGAAACAACATTCATTGAATAAATAATAATGTCTTAATACATAATTCATTTTCTAGCACAAATACATTTGGCCTAGGGCACTAATCCTACAAGATCCTCCATTGGCCTCTTTATTATTCTTCTTTTTCTGTTGATGTGGAAGAGGTGTTTGGACCTGATTCACCACATCATGCGGACAAGCCAGCAGTAACCAATTGCTAAATGACATATTTGTATAGTTTCTCTCATGTTTTTTTTAAACATTTTGCCTTTGGAGACTAATCGGTGCTCTATGATTAATGGTGATTTTAGCCATCAAGAAAAAATTAAGAAGATTGATGAAAAGAAAATAAAGATTTGTGATGGACTATTATTTATTTTATTTTTTTGAAAAAATTTGGAGAGGACTTTGTTACCCCTCTTACAAATAAAAAATTCCTTATATATATTAAAATATTTACAAAGTTTCCTCAATTAAAAAATAAAGGGAAAAAAACATAAATATCAAGCTCAAATCGAAAGCCCAGTAATACTTATCCTAGAATCTGTTAGAAAAATAAAATTGGGAAGAATAAGAAAAACACAAATTTTTGTCTCTTTTTAATTTTCTCTATTTTTTTTTATTATCTCATTATTATCGTCTCATTACAAATAATACATACAAGACACCCTTATATAGAGCCATGTCATTTTAGAGTCTAATCACCTAGACACAACCCTTTCACATATATATATAATCTTTCACACATACACAACTCCTCACATAACTACACACACATTTTCACACATAACTACAACTACATAACCTTTCACAAAAAACTACAACTATAAACGCTTTCACAAATAACTCCATACGCATATTAATCAAATATTATTTATTATTATTTTAACATCCCCCCTTAAGCTTAATATTTTCTTCCATCTCACTAATGTATCACATCATACGCCAACTTTGACCTCCTTGTAAGTCTTCTCAAGTGACGATGTTTTCCCCAAACATTTACCTTCGTTGTTAGGAAGAAATATCTCATATCGACACTTCACTAGCCATGTACGTTACATGCGCAGCGGAACCTATGAATTCAACCCGCCCTAGGATCATCGTTGAGGGAATAAAAGTACAAGATTATTAAAATTTATACCTCGGATCTTCCTGATCCGCGAGACGGGGAATGGATTTAGGTCTGAACAATTCTGACTAGCAACCTTCACCTTCCTGAATCTTGACTCCGCGAACCTCCTTTCTCTTCCTAGGGATGGAGAACTTGATCGCTCGCTTATCTCCAAAGTCGGAGATCTCTACTCGTATCCACGCGAACTTCAGACACACGGAATTACCAGACTCGGCTAAACGAGTCCGGAAATACTTTCCGAAATTACCTCACAACTCTCTCTATTTCTGTATCACGACGGCCTCTAGGGCTTTAGAATTATGTGTATAAAATAGAGAGGGACTGCCTCTCTATTTATACTAGAGAGGAAGGCGAGCGACTGCACAGTTACCAAAACTAAAAACCTAATTTTTTGCGCATATTCCGTTTAGAAATGAATATACTTTCCAAAACTGCGAAAACCTTGATACTAAGAAACCGGCACCTTCCATTCAGAACGGAAGGACTTCCGTTCAGAACGAAAGTGTGCTGATTATGCGCAATCAATCATCCAACGATTGATTATTTCATTCACCAATTTATTTATACATCACATGTATAACTGTTTTGAGGCATCTTCATCCCGTATGAATGGAGTTCATTGTGTGACCGTGTAGGTTCTATTTAATACTGGCAATGATCTTCCAAAGATCGTAAGTCATTAATAACATCTAGACCGATGTCATGACTATCCATGTTAAATGAAATGATCAGCTATCATAAACCTATCTGAACAGACGTTTTCTTATTCCTTTTGTTCTATGATATAGGTCTTGATCACAAGGCATGGCAGTATGTTATCCTTGAGTTTGATCAAAGTCTCTTTCCTGATCGAGAATTAGACTGAGTAAATACAAAATGATATTATCAACACATGTTAATCCATTTTGAGCATAGCCATGCATTTCCTTCAGTCCTAGTTCATCAGGGGGGCCAGAGATATCTCCCTCTTAACGAGAGGAACAAATCCCATTTTGGTCACTCACATTTCTCATCATGATTCAGTGCATACCTAATGATGACCCTAATGATCATCCCATTACGGATGATGTAGAATCATATTAAAGTTTGTTGTTCCACATACATAAATTCCTGGTGACCTCAGGTCATAAGAACAAGCACACTATTCATATGAGAATCACTAATGACATATACCATACATATTCTCATAGTGTGGTCAGTCCAGTACGTGTTCTTTAACACGTATCTATATTTCAGACTTGACATCCCTGTGTCCCTGATCAACAGAACATGATCATCCAGCCTGTGAATGTACTAGTGTAGATATGTCGCTTCTTACCTGAAGCATGTTTATCCCTATAAACATTCTACATAGTACTAGGGACAGTTTAGAATGTCATTCGTTAGATCACAATTCTACTATCAGAATGACGTATTATGATGACGTGAACCCGAAGTGTCATTCATGGTTGATATAAGAAAGGTAAATATACGTTGACAACCCATACACATAGATATATAAGAAACAATACTTATTGAATAAATAATAATATCTTAATACTTAATTTATTTTCTAGCACAAATAAATTTGGCTTAGGGCACTAATCCTACATCCTTATTAACTCTTCTTCGTAGCGGATCACTACCTCAACTTGTTCACACAGGATCCAAATTACATAATTTATTGACTCCTTTTGACAACCCGTGTCATGCGTCTTATGATTTCATGGTCGATGCTTATTCATGTTATGGTTGATCTAGCTCTGCTACCCTCACTTTCGGACTTTACTGTACTCCTCCTTGGCATATAGCCATACTTCTAATTCGAGATAATTCTCAAGGATTCAACTCACTCGTAACTCGGGACTCTCATCATCGTCGACATCTTCGGTCGATCGGGAGCACACATATTTTCCATGTCGGGAACACCAGCAGAGTTACAATCATGCAAAACTTTATAATGTCCGCTACTTCATGAGTCTCTTCTCAAATACATAGTTTCCTTTTTTAACTACAATTTTCTAACTACATCATCTCATAGTTTCTCCCGCAAAAACTATGAAAACCATCAACCACAACACTGACGCTACACTTGCGCCACCAATAGAAGTCGTCAACTTCTGGATGATCTTCTAATCACGTGATATTTTCCCACCACCATACTCACTTAGTTTCATGGAGACTTTATTTTTCCACCACCATACTCACTTAGTTTCATGGAGATTATTCACTTCTTTTCATCATCTTTTATGACCGCGACTATCGTGCATTGTGTCGCATCTTTCATCACATCTTCTTTGGCGTTGATTTTTCATCTTCTCAACAGACACCAACATCTTCTCTTGAAATGTTTCGTCCAACATCTCTTGATTTTCTACATTTTTCTTGCTTCGTGTGTCTCCAAAAACCCCATAACATCTCCAATCCCTTCGCATCTCTTCATTCAAAAAAGGCATCCGTCCAACATATCTCAACTTGCACCTTTTCATGATGTCTCCCGTCAAGACGTCTCTCTTCGATAAGACAACAACTATGTCTCTTCGGCGATGATTATGAAGCCAACAGACTAGCGACGATGCCCGTGGTAAATGCGTCAGATACATCCTTCGGCGCCAAGTTTCTTCTCTCCATTTCATGCAACTCAAATTCAATATTATGAGATTTGTACCACGTGTATCAGCACAAGCTCTTTCATTTTTGTTTCTTCTTCTTCATCTTTGTCATATTGATCTCTAAGACCTAACCTAAACGCTCTGATACTACTTGTTAGAAAAATAAAATTGGAAAGAAGAAGAACCAAATTTTTGTTCTTTTTAATTTTCTCCCTTTTTCTCTTTATTATTATTTCATCATTATCTTCTCATTACAATTGACACACACACAAGACACCCTTATTTAGAGCCATGCCATTCTAGAGTCTTATCATCTAGACACAAATTTTCACACATATACACAACTACTCACATAACTACACACACCTTTTCACACATAACTACAACTACATACCCTATCACAAATAACTACAACTATAAACTCTTTCACAAATAACTACATACATATATTAATCAAATATTAAGTTTATTATTATTTTAAGAGAATTAAAATGCTCTAAGATAAACTAGAAAATAAAACCAGAAAACTAAACTCTAACTTTCCATTCCCGGTTTCGAGATATTTTAAAAGAACTTCTAGAGATTTCTTTGACTAGGCCAAGACTCTCTTTCATACCAGCTCTTTTCTTCTTCTTCACGCTTCTTCTCTTCTGTTTCTTACAACACCATGACTTAACTCTGGCGGCCATACTTAGAGCTTCAAATCTCTTGCTCTTCTCAACTGTCCTTATCAGATCTATCTCTTCTACAATCTCCTATATCAAGGAGCGTTTAGATCTCTGAGTTTCAGTGAAAAAGAAGATGATCTCAATCTGCTTATTAGCTCTAGCACCTCCTCCCTCTTCACCCAACAGCTGATACTCTCATGAGAAAGAATTGGGTGTGTTCAACTCAGGAAGTTCAGCTTTCAACATTGACTAGTGATATTCTACAAAATTGCAATGTTGAGCTAGATGAACTGTTGATTCCAACTAACAACAACAGAGATGACATCAGTTAACAATATACATCCTGTTTTTCACCAAGTTATTTTGAATAAGTACAATGTTTTGATTGAATAACCATTGAAAGATTTTCATTCTTATGGGCACCTTAATTGACCAGATTCTTTTTAAACTGTTTGAGGTTTGGATCCCTAGCCAGAGAGACTGATAGGCACTTTTTATGGTGAAGAATCCATTCTCGTTCCACCTCCACTTTACGGTGTCCTCCTGCTGGCTTAATTGGATTCCTTCTTGGCTTTACTGAAGCTAAGACAGCTCTTAGAGTGGCAGATCAGTTGAAATTTCTTTGAATACCTCCTGTAAATTAGTAAGTCTCTTAAACTGATCCACAATCCCCCTCTTCTCCTCAGCAAATATGTACAGAGAGTCAAATTTCTGACTTAACCTCCCTTTTCCCCAATTACTTTCCAGAAATTTGTTTTCTTTCCATTTTCCACTTTAAATTTAACACTGGTTAAGAAAAAAACATTAATTTTTTTTATTTCTTTCCAAAAATAGGAATCTTTATTGTTTTTTACTGATTCGCCTCCTTCTAAATTCAAGTTGCTTGCTAGATTTCTCCAAGACAAACCTTCATCTTCAGCAAAGAATTTCCGGGCCCACTTCAACATGGCATTATTGAAATTTTCTAGGGTCAGTACTCCCATTCCCTCCGCTTCTTTTGGTCAACAGACCTCTTTCCATGAAATGGGAATAAAACCAGTTTTTTTAGATCCTTTCCACATATATTTTCTTCTTATCTTGTCCATCTTTGATGTGTGTATTTTTTACACACATATTTTGGGCTTAATAATATAATAATACATATAAAAATTATATAAAAAGCTTCTTAATATTATGTATTTGATAAAAAGGGTAAAAAGGGAGCTAAAATATAATTTATAGCTAAAAATATGATTTTAAGCATGTTTTGAATTATAATTATAAAAATAATTTTTTGGGAAAGAAATAAAATTAATTTTTTTGGAAAATGTAGAAGCCCCAAAAGTATAAACATAATTAGGCCAAATAAAAGTACTCATTTTTATCTTTCTAACGGTATATTATATACTTAATTTAGACTTGTAAAACTCCCTAAAGTAATTATGTAAAACTCTACACTTAAAAATATATATTTTTCTTTGATTTTTAAAGATATACTGCGCAGAAAGCTACACGGATCAGAACCGACCCGCCGCACAAACAGAACACCACAAAAAATCTGTGTAGGAACCCAATTCCTGAATTCTTCAGAAAATCTGGAATCCAGAACCTGATGTTTGGTCCGTTAAATATTTAACAGACCGGATGATCTAAACCGTCCATAGCTTGATCCTACTCACAGAATCAGTGGACCGCTCAGTCCGTTAAGTGGGAATTTATCAGTCGTTGGTCTAATCAGACGAACCAGATTAAATCACCGAAAAATATGATTTTGATCAGATGGCTCATGGTTTTCTTGTTCTTCAGCCCATTTTAAACAATAAAAAATGGTTATTTTGACCCCAAACTTGGAAATTAGAAGAAAAGGAAGGATTTCTATATGTGAAGATTTTCAAATAGACCCTATATATATTCCAAGAACCTGAGCTACTGATATACACGAAAAACACACAATTTTCAGCTGAATTTCAGAAGCAAAGAGAGAAAGAAACTTAAACCGAAACCAACCCAAAATTTGATTGATCAACATTTTCCAACAAATTACTTTGGAATTGTTTGATCAATCAGATCCACCAAAGTCTTTGAAGATTACTAGATGACTCAATCGCTCCGAAAAAATACGAACGGAAGGAATTTGAAGGGAGATTTGTGCATCCAACGACTTACATTGGCGTGCGAATTTCGAACTTTCAAATTGGGTATTGTAGAAATTGGAAGAGCATCAAATTACTGTGCCGTCATTTACTTCAACATCCGTCTTTCTTGATTTAGGTTGAATTTTTATAATTTATCTTTTTTGATCAATTAGAGGTGGGGTTTAATCTATTATAATTATTGTGTGATTGAGTTGTGTTAATTGAATAAGAATATTTACTAGTTGAATAAGCGTCATTATTAAGTTCTTCTCCTTTAATAATTCTTATTTTGGTGAATTAAAAGTTGTTAGAAAAAAATTCGATTTTAGGGAATTTTTTTGCTTTTTCTCAAATTATGTGATGATTGTGTTGTTTGTTGTGTTTGCTCACTTTATATAAGTCCTAAAAGAATCCTAAAACAACCTTGTGATTTTATTTTTGTCCAATTTTTATTTTCCTTAAAAATCCAAAATAAATTGCTAGTAAGTAGATAAACAAGTTGCAACTGGAACTGAAAATTGCCAAATTCAGCAAATTTTTAATTTTATTTTTCTCTGTTTAACCTCATATTTGGATTCTTCATATTTTTCTAGTCAAATTAGACATAAAGTTTGCTATATTTAGATAAAGGATCAAAAAGTTATGATTTAAAGAAGTTTAGAGTTGTATTTGCAAGAAAACTGTTTTAAACTGTTGCTTGAATTTTGCTATTTGGGACGTCTCGGGTTAGTATTTCTGAATTTTGAGTTCACCACTGATTTTAAAACACCCTAAAACCCTAGAATATTTCTGAACTGTTGTTTGGAATTGCATAGCAAAAAGAATATTTTCGTAAAACACTGGGGACCTATTTAAAAAAAAATCAGATTACAAAATTTAAATCAGATTATCAATTAAATTCATAATTAATTTTCTTCTACCTATGAACATGACTTCTTTCTCATTCTATACTACCTGAAATTAAATAAAAAAAAGGGTTAATAATACAAATTTTGTTTGTATGATTCCGCTAATTAGAAAACACAAAACGACCTATTTCACAATCTTATCAATCTCTCTTATAACCCATTTAGGAAATTTAAAGACTGAGAAGAAATAGTTTGGCCAGGAGGGGAGTACTGAATTAATCAGTACTAGCCTTCCACTAATACTCAATAAAGAACCTTGCCAGCCTTGTAATATTCTCTTAAACTTCTCTATTAGGTTCTTGAAATCTACTTTTCTAGATTTTTTTGAAATGAAGTGGGTAACCTAAGTTGGTAATGGGTAATTGGGCATGGGGCAGCCCAACTCTTGGAAGTTTGAGAGGGCTAGTGGGTGATTTTTCGGTAAAACGCAGAATTCAGGATTGTCATAATTGACCCTTAGACTAGAGCTGTTTACAAAGGCTTTGAGCAATAATTTAAGCCTTTGACCTTGCTGTATTTCTGGTTTAAGTAGGAAAAAAAATAGGAAAACTCAATCATCTGCATAAAATATAGAAATATTTATGTTACTTATAGGTTTTCAAAATAATTCAGCCTTGCTAGATTTTCAGCCACTATTGCCAATAAGTCTATAGCCAGAATGAAAAGGTGAAGAGATAGGGGATCCCCTGTCTCACTCCTCTCTTAGGATGAACAGATTTACTAGGAAGTTCATTAAGGGCTATCTTGGTAGCCCCTTTAAAATAAACCCCTTAATCCAATTAAGCCACCAACCCTTAAAATCTCTAGCATCTAAAACTTAAATCAAGAAGCCCCATGAAATGGTATCAAAAGCTTTTATATCAGCCTTAAAACATAAGAGAGCTTATTAGAGTTGTTTGCTAGGTGAACCACTTCCGTGGCATAAATGTAACATTATGCTATATTTGTTTTTTTTCTAAAAACCCCAACTGATTGGGTAATATTAATTAATTTATTATATTTTTTAACTTATTAGCAAAGATTTTTGAAACTATTTTTTGTATACTACTTATAAGACTTATTAGACTAAAATCTTTAGCATTAGGGTGGGCATTCGGTCGATTCGGTTCAAACCAAACCGAATAAGAGCAAACTGAATAAAACTGAACCGAAAAATATTTAAACCAAACCGAACCGAATAAACTGATTTTTTATTCGGTTTATTCGGTTGAACCGAATAAAAAATAAATATTCTTTAATTTATAATTTTTTAAGAACAAAAATTATTCTAAATTAAATTAAGAGTACAACTAGATTAATTAAACTCATGATTAATTTATTTTAAATATGATTTTTTATTGTAAAGATGAAAATTTGAACAAAACATAAAGAAATGAAAAAAAATAATAACATATATCTGTTCGGTTCGGTTTATTCGATTTTTCCAAATCAAAACCGAACCGAACTATTTAAACCGAATAATCTCAATTTTCAAACCGAACCAAACCGGATGAACCGAAAAACCGAACCGATTAAACCGAATTCGACCGGTTCCGTTCGGTTCCCGAATAAACCGAACCATTTGCCTACCCCTATTTAGCATGGTCTGCATTCTCTTTTTTTGGAATCAAAACAATATTTGAGACTGAAAATTTCTCAAGGCCAGATTTTATATCATTGTTTTTTTATTAAGTAAAATATTTGCTCTCTTAATAGATGCCAATTTTTTTTTAAAAACTCTCCATTAAAATCATCAGGCCTGGAGACATTTTTTCACTTTTTTACTGCTGTATCCATTTTTTCTATTTTAATCTCCTCATTTAAAATGGCTAAATCCAAATCCTTCTCTTGAAAGATCTGATTTGCATTAAAAGAGGTTGAGTACTCTGCCTTTTTTGGATTGGTACCAATTAGGGTTTTATAGTAATTAAATAGAACATCAACTTTATTTTGATGAGTTGAAATTGTTTCATTTGAACTGGCATTTATTAAAAAAGAAATCATTAATTTATTTTTCTTAACAGTAGCATAATTATGAAAGAATAATGCAATCCCCTTCTTTTATCCATTGTAACTTTGCTCTTCTTCTTCTTCTTCTTCTTCTTCTTCTATTAAAAATGGAATTCTTTCTTTTATTAATTTTTTTAACCATTTTTCCAACTTAGTTAATGGCTGTGTTTCCTCTTTATTATCTAGCCAGGCTAATATTTTTTAACTATTACCTTTAAAGATTTGTATTTTTTTCTTATTTTATTCCAATTTGTCAGATTTACACCCAAAGAACTGAATTTTTGATATAAATCTTCCAAAGAGAATGTTTTAATTGTGTTTAGATGGTCTGTAATAATACTACTGACCTCATGACTATTTAACCATGCATTTTCAAACCTAAATCCTTTATGGGTTGGGAAACTTTAGCTGGTTTGGTGTAAAGTTGGGCAATGATCAGAACATGGATTCGCCAGTGCTGTTTGGCTGAAATTGGAAAATTTATGTGACCAATCTAGATTGAACAAAAATCTATCAATCCTAGCTTAAGGAATAGAGTTGGATCAAGTATACAATCTTCCCTTCAAGGGAGGATTAATGAGGTTTAAATTAGAGATTAATGATCTTCAGCCTTGAACAAAACCAGCTTCCACTGCTGCTTCCAGTTCTCTCATTAATGGATGCCACTAGGTTAAAAGCGGGACTTTGGTAATGACATTTTTTTTGAGGTAGTAGACAATCTGTCTCATAAGATTTTTTTCTGTTGTGCTAGAAGCGGGAATTTGCCTTGTAAGATTTTTTTTTCTTTGAAAAATATGTATGAGTTGTCTATCAAAAACACCAAAGAAAAAAATTACAAAAATACAATTCTGAAATACTTGTACCATACAAAGATAGAGAAACTACAGTTCCGGTTGAAATACCGGCAAATCTTCATGAGGCTCAGAACTGCACTACAGTGATATTACATGGAACAAATGGGGAAAGTTCAAATTCAAATTCAAATTTAGATTGTGAGAAGAACATGAAATTGAGTTTGAGGAAGCAAAAATTTATTCACAAGATTAAGGGATGGGCGAAAGGAAAGAGAAAGTGCAAGACATGATCCTCTATTTGATTCTTTAATTCACATGGAATTTCAATTTCATAGTTAAACTAAAGAGAAATTCGAAATCATGATGGGGTTGAGCACGACCCCGTCGCAACCGTATACTGTTTCTTTCGTGTTTCTATATATTTTTGTTTTCTATATATTATTTTCATTCTGCACGTATATACTGTTTTACTATATCTAAATAATGAACTTTTATATACTATTTGTTTTCAGTTTATATTCTTATTATCGTCTCTATATACTGTCGTGTTGCACGTCGGAAAATTCTTTCATGCGGCATAAGGTCCCTAAACTAAAATACCCTCCTGAAAAAACGAAACATATAAAATATTGTGATATGGGTCAAACAGAAGTGATTCAATTTTCGGCATTATGATAACTCTAGTTAATTATTAATCCAAGTACTCACACCATATTAATTTAATGAATTTAAAATAAATTTACTGTTCAGTCTGTACTATCTAGTGAAAAAAAATATATGAATGATAAGTTGCATTAGATACCAAAGTGTTCATGATAATTTCACTATTATGATATTTTAATGATTAGAGTTTATATATATATATATTATATATTGTATAGAGTATATATATATACAAAGAATTTAACTGGAAATGTATTCAATTATTTTTTTTCAGAATTTCAAGCAGATGTTTGAATTATTTATTTGACGGAATTTGATAATTCAAATACAAGTATAAATACTGAACACAAGATTCATGAGAGTTCATCTCTAATAAATATAATTTCAAACATTTTTATTGCAGAGAAAAGGCCCGGTAGGCAATTTCAAAGTTTATTAAAGCATAATTATCTAAAACCTATCATACAAAATGCATCATGCATTACATTATTAAAACATAATCATTCTAATTATATACTCAAAATTATTCCAAGTTATCAACAACTCCAAAACATGAAAGCTATAAAAAGACATTCCGCTTGAAAGACCTTCCATTGCCCTCATTATTCTTCGTCTTTTCCTTCTTCTTTTTCATCTTATCATTTATCCTCCTTCTGTGGTGGAGATGTTTGATGTAAAGAAACCAGATAGTCACACATAGACTGAAGCAGATAACCGCGTCGCTAACAGAGAAACAGAACAACAGTAACTGCGCACTAACATGGCAACATTAAACTAGCAGCGACCTTGTGGTTATCAATAACGGAAGTAATAGTGCAGAAATAAGCTCACACTAGCCCAAGAAAAAATAATAATAGAAGAAGAAATGATTGAACAATAAAACTTGAAAAAAAAAATGAACTTTTTATTACAAGAGAGAGAAAGATATACAAAATATTGTTGTCGTTCGAATGAATAAAACTCTACCCCTACCCCTCTATTTATAGGATAGTCATATCTAATATAAGAAAATAACCCCCAAAGAATTACTGCCCCAATTAACATATAATACATGGAAATACTAAATCTTCTTATCAAGAAATCTTATTCACGGTAATACCAAAACTCCTTGTCAAAAAACCTTATTCATGGTAATACCAAACCTCCTTGTCAAGAAACCTTATTTTCAAGAAACTTGTTTCCTAATTTGTTGACCGCCTTCATAACATACAATGCATCTTTATATTTTAACACTCCCCCTTAAAGTGCATTTGGCCAGGAGCCCTAACTTGACTCGCAATAACTCAAATGATCCCTTGGAGAGAGACTTGGTGAATATGTCAGCCATGTTGTCAACACTTCTCACATTCTCAAATCCAATAATTTCATCAAGTACCTTTTCACGAATGAAGTGATGCTCAATCTCGATGTGCTTGGTTCTCGCGTGACAAACATGATTGGCCGCCAACTTCAACGCACTCTGATTGTCCTCTCGAATAACCGTAGGACCAGTAATCACGTTGTAAACATTCTCGACCAACCTTCGCAACCAAACACACTCTTGCATCGCAAGTGATGACGTCTTGTACTCCGCCTCGGTAATAGAAAGACAGATTAAATCTTGCTTCTTACTACAACAAGAAATACTTGCAGAGCCACAAGAGAAAACATAACCGGATGTCGATCTCCGATCATCCAAATCACCGCGCATGTCAGTATCGGTATATCCATGCAAAATGAACTCGGAACCCTTCTTATAAAATAACCCGAGATCAAGAGTCGAACTCACATACTTGAGAATTCTCTTCACCGCATCCAGATGCGAATTTGTCGGAGCTTACATAAAGCGACTCACCAGGCCGACCGCGAAGACAATATCCGGTCTAGTAATAATGAGATAAATCAGGCTTCCAATAAGAGCACAAAACTTTCGAGGATCCGGAAGTACCTTTCCATCATCATGCCTCAATTTGAAATTTGCGTCTAGCGGTGTCGAACAATACTTACCTTCTTTTACGTCCAATTTCTCAATGAGCTTCCCGACATAATCTGTTTAAGAGACAAAATACCTGTAACACCCCGGGGGGCTAGTGATTAGTCCCACCTTCACATGTGAATGTGAAATTGTATTACTTAAATAGGCTAGTGCATTAACTACTAGCACCAACCAAGCTTAAGCTTTTTTCAGGACAATATGATGTGGGCCTCAAGGTGGGCTGGGCCAGTTAATGTACTAGACTCTTACATATGGTATCAGAGCAGTTCGATCCTGAGGGTACTATCGTGCGGTCGCATACAGTTATGTATTGGTTGAAAGAGATCTAAACTACCATCGTATGGCGGTGCGCACAGATATGTACTAGGATGCGACTAGCCATCTGGGGGGGAGTTTGTAACACCCCGGACCAGAGTGTAAAGGGGAGGGGGGGGTTAGTGATTAGTCCCACCTTCACATGTGAATGTGAATTTTTTAACTTAATAGGCTACTGCATTAACTACTAGCACCAACCAAGCTTAAACTTTTTTCAGGACAATATGGTGTGGGCCTGAAGGTTGGGCTGGGCTAGTTAATACACTAGGCTCTTACAATACCCGTCTTTCAAACCTTCCACTTCCAATCCCAGAAAGTGACTTAGCTCTTCAGGATCCTTCATCTCGAATCAAATTGAGAGCTCACCCCGAAGTCTTGTAAGTTCAGCTTCATCATTGCCAGTGATGATCATGTCGTCGACATATAAAAGGGCGACCACGTGTAAACCTGCCTTCCTCTTCACAAATAAACTGTGATCCGAACTCAAAGAAGAATAACAACAAAATTGTAAATATTCTGCTATCTTGCCATACCAAGCTCGAGTTGCCTGCTTCAAACCATATAATGCATTTTTCATGTTGCACACATAGTCAAGATGCACCTTGAAAATATATCAAACCGGTTGCTCCATATAAATCTCTTTGTCGAGTTCACCATACAGGAAAACATTCTTCACATCCAGCTGCCACAGCTTCTAACCTAACAAAACAGTCATTGAAATCACAACTCGCACGGATGTCATCTTGATGACAGGACTAAAAGTCTATTCATAATCCTTGCCATACCGTTGAGAAAATCTTATCGCTACAAGTCTCGCTTTACAGCACTCAATAATCTCATCCGCCTTGCTTTTCAACTTGTAGAACCATATCAATCTAAAAATTAGAAAGTCTTAAGTACATTAGAACCACATAACTGCACTGCATAGTGATATTACATGAAAACAAATGGGGGAATTTCAAATTCAAATTAATATTGTGAGGGCAATTTGAAATTGAGCTTGAGGAAACCAAAATTGATTCACAAGATGAAGGGATGGGCAAAAGGAAAGGGAAAGTGCGAGAGATCTGAAAAAATGAAACATATCAAAATCGATCAAACAGAAGTGATTTCATTTGGGAACATTATGGTATAACTCTATTTACTTATTAATAGAAGTCCTAACATCTATTCATCAATAAAACATTCAATTGACACCTATATATTGGAAAATCCATAGACATGTACGTTACATGCGTAGCGGAACCTACGGGTTCAACCCTCCCTAGGATCATCGTAAAGGAAATAAAGGTACGAGATTATGCTATTAAAATTTATATCTCGGATCTTCCTGATCCGGGAGAGAGAAGCGGATGTAGGTCTGAAGGAACTTCCGTCTTGCTTCCTTCTCCTTCGTGCTCATAAAGCTCGACTCGAACGAACTCCTTGCATCTCCTAGGGTAAAGAAACTAATCGCTCGCTAGTCTTCAAAGCAGAAGACCTCTACTCATATCCACATCGAACTTCGAATCGTCGTAATAACCGGACTCGGCTAGACGACTCCGGAAAAAATTTCAGGAGGCTTTCTCTCTTTCTCTCTGTATTACGACAGCCTGGAGTCTCTGTAATGTGTGTGTAATAGAGGAGGACTACCCCTCTATTTATACTAAAGAGGGAGGCGAAGGATTACTTAGTTACCATAACTAAAACTCTAATTCCAGCATTTATCCATTCCCAACGGAATAGGGTTTCCTAATCTGAAAACTTGGCTGCTGAGAAATTGGTTGAGTTTTGTTGCCAACGGAACTGTTCCATTGGCAACGGAACTTCCGTTGGCAACGGAACTCTTCTGTTGCATATGGAACTATGCTGATTTTTGCACAATCATTCATATCAATCATCCAATGATCGATTATTTCCTTCACCTATTTATACATCATATGTATAACTATTTGAAAAGCATTTCCTTCCCGACTAGACGTTGTTCTATGTGTGACCGTATAGGTTCCATTTAACGCTAGCAACGATCTTCCAAAGATTGTAAGTCATGAGTAACCTCTAGACTGGTGTCATGACTACGCATGTTAAATGAAATGATCAGCGATCATAAACCTATCTGAATAGACATTTAATTATTCCTTTTGTTCTACGATATATGTCTTGATCACAAGGCATGGAAGTATGTCATCCTTGAGTTTGACCAAAGTCTCTTTCCTGAGCTCATGGATAGCTTAAATCTGCAGGCGGGATAAGGGGAAGGCCTTGATAGCGACAAAGTCCTTCTTTTTCATTTTCGAAACGCGAGGCCGTAATGGAACTTTGGACTTGAGACCGGACGAAGCGAATAGAATCCCTAGCTGAGCATAGATTATGTCTGACTTTCTTCAAGATTATTCAGACTTTTTGCGCCTGAGAGTGATGGTTCAAAGGGACTTTGGATCCATGCCTTTTGAAACTAGTCAAGAAAGGTGCCCGGTGGCGCTAAGGACTCCTTTCCCTGATCTTGATAGTACCATTCATTGTTCAGCACGTGAAAAGTTCTATGTCTCCCGAGAAAGAAACCAAGCAAGCAACGTCTATGGAATTCACGAGTCCGATCTCCCCGAACGACCTTTGGAAAGTAGAATAGATGAAGTGCCTTACTTTCTTCCAAAAGAAAATTCGAGAATTAGACTAAACAAATAAAAAATGATATTAACAACACATGTTAATCCATTTTGAGTATGGCCATGCATTTCCTTCAATCTTAGTTCATCAGGGGCCCAAAGATATCTCCCTCTTAACAAGAGGAACAAATCCCATCTTGGTCACTCACATTCCTCATCATTCAGTACATACCTAATGATGACCGTAATGATCATCCCATTACGGATGACGTAAGATCATATTAAAGTATGCAGTTACTCATACAGAAATCCATGGTGACCTCAGGTCATAGGAACAAACACACTATTCATATGAGAATAACTAATGACATATAACATGCATATTCTCATAGTGTGGTCAGTCCAGTACGTGTTCTCTAACATGCACCTATATTCCAGATTTGACATCCTTATGTCCATGATCAGCAGAACATGATCATCCAGTCTGCGAATATACTAGTGTGAATATGTAGCTTCTTGCTTGAAGTATGTTTATCTCTATAAACATCCTACATATCACTAGGTACGGTTCATAATGTCATTCGTTGGTTCATAGTTCTACTATCAGAATTACGTATTCTGATGATGTGAACCCGAAGTGTCATTCATGATCGATCTAATATATGTAAATATATTAGTCACTCATACACTCATTCATATATGAACTGAATAAACGCATTTCTCGTAATCTAATCTCTAGTCCAACACTTTGTCCTAGGGCATAATTCCTTCACTATCATACCCCAATCAGGATCTATAGAGATAGATCTAGAAGGCTTATAGGTCTGAGTCAAAGTACATACATAGACAAGGTCATGAAACGGTTCAGAATTCAAGAATCCAAGAAAGGATTTTTGCCCTTGTCACATGGCGTTTCTCTCAGTAAGACACAGTGTCCTACAAGTGAGCAGGAACGAAGACGCATGAGCTAAGAGTAGTTCCGAGCATCTCGGAACTAGTGGATCTATATTGTGACAACAATGGAGCCATCGCACAAGCAAAGGAACCGAGATCTCACCAAAAGTCCAAGCACATACTGCGACACTTCCATCTCATCAGAGAGATCATACAAAGGGGTGATGTTAAAATGTGTAGAGTGTCATCGGACAACAATGTCGCCGATCCATTAACTAAACCACTCCCGCAAGCGAAGCATGAGGGTCATGTTAGGTCTATGGGCATAAGATGCTTAGAATTGGCCTAGTGCAAGTGGGAGATTGTAGGATTAGTACCCTAGGCCAAATGTATTTGTGCTAGGAAATGGATTGTGTATTAAGACATTATTATTTATTCAATAAAGGTTGTTTCTTATATATCTGTGTGTATGGGTTATGAATGTCAATTTCTTATATCAACCATGAATGTCATTTTGGGTTCCCGTCATCACAATAAGTGATTCTGATAGTAGAACTGTGAACCAATGAATGACATTCTAAACCGTCCCTAGTGATATGTATGATGTTTATAGAGATAAACATACTTCAAGTAAGAAGCTATATATCTACACTAGTATATTCGCAGATCGGATGGTCATGTTCTGCTGATCATGGATATAAGGATGTCAAGTTTGGAATATAGGTTCGTGTTAAAGAACACGTGCTGGACTGATCACACTATGAGAATATACATGGTATATGTCATTAGTGATTCTCATATGAATAGTGTGCTTGTTCCTATGACCTGAGGTCACCATGGATTCCTACATGTGGAACTGCATACTTTAATATGATCCTACGTCATCCATAACAGGATGATTATTAAGGTCACCATTAGGTATGCACTGAATCATGACGAGGAATGTGAGTGACCAAGATGGGATTTGTTCCTCTCGACAAGAGGGAGATATCTCTGGGCCCCCTGATGAACTAGGACTGAAGGAAATGCATGGCCATGCTCAAAATGGATTACCATGTGTTGTTAATATCATTTTGTATTTACTCAGTCTAATTCTCGATCAGAAAAGAGACTTTGATCAAACTCAAGGATGACATATTACCGTGCTTTGTGATCAAAAAGTATAACGTAAAACAAAAGGATCAAGCAAATGTCTATTCAGATAGGCTTATGATCGCTGATCATTTCATTTAACATGGGTAGTCATGACATCGGTCTTGAGGTTACTCGTGACTTACGATCTTTAGAAGATCGTTGCCAGCGTTAAATGGAACCTACACGGTCACACAATGAACTCCATTCGTACATGATGAAAATACCTCAATAATGGTTATACATGTGATGTATAAATGGGCGAAAGAATAAATCAAATATTGGATATTTGATTGTGCTGGAATACTGTTCACGTGCAAGAATAACTGTTCATGCACAGGAATTACTGTTTACGCATTCGAACGGAACACATATGGTATTTGCTGATTTGCTTGGCGGACAAGAATCGTTTATATGGAAATGATGGTCCGTTCGAAGCAGGAATTATTGTTCACGTGGCAGGCAGGATTTGTTTCCTTAACGAAAGTTGTCATTCTTTCATCCCTCTCTCTAGTATAAATAAAGGGGTAGCCCCCTTCTATTCGACACATAATTCAGAAGCCTTAGAGGCCATCTATTACATAGAAAAGAAAGAAAGTTTTGAGAAATTTTCGGAAAGTATATCCAGACTTGTCTAGCCGAGCCGGTTATTCTGTGTGTCTAGGGTTCGCGTGGATACGAGTAGAGGTTCTCTATCTTGAGAACTTGTGAGCGATCGATCTTCATCCCTAGGAGAATCAAGGAGGTCGCGAGTCGAGCTTCAGGAAGAAAAAGGTTGCAAGTCAGAAAAGTTCAGACCTACATCCGTTCTTCGTCTCGCGGATCAGGAAGATCCGAGGTATAACTTTTAATAGCTAATCTCGTACTTTTATTTCCTTAACATAGATCCTAGGGCGGGTTAAATTCATAGGTTCCGATACGCATGTAACGTACATGGTTATGGATTTCCCAACACCTATTTATAGCCATCCGTCAACTAGTTCTACTAAACCTCTCCACTTTGTACCTAATCTCTCAACTAGTCTCATTACTAGACATCCTCAACTTGCACCTAATTATACTCTTATCCTACTACTTGACTCCTAATTAACTTATCTAATTATCTCCACATTTCATATTATTTATTATCTTCTAACATACCCCCAATCGTTACATTACTCCCCCCTTTTAAGATCCTTGCCCCCAACATTCTATTACAAAATTACACCCATATATAGAGAATGTGAAATTGATTTAGGTGGTGGCCTTCTCATCACAACTCGCATTATCACCAATAAGCAATTCACCTCATTTATATTCGATTTAGATGGTGGCCTTTTCTTCACAACTCCAAATGTATCATTTACTTTTGGTTTAGAGGGCTGTTTTTTTCTTCAAACCTCGTACGAAAACCGATACTTCACCGTATTCTCACGTAATGTTTGGTTGAGGTGGCGGCCTTTTTATCACAATTTGAAACCTTGTATCATTTACTTTTGGTTTAGAGGGCGGCTTATTTGTCGAAACTCGTACCAAAACCAACATGTCACTTGCTTCACACGTTATGTTTAGTTTAGGCAGCAGCCTTTCCATTTCAGCACCAGTCGCCGCCATAAATCTGCATCTTGTATCCAATAGGAGTAGCATTCTCCTCTTCCTTTATTCCCTAAGAGAAGTACACCTGCACCCTTCAACATACGATACCCTAACACATCTCTCGCCTTCACTCGCCTTAATAAATCGATCTAGAGGTTACTCATGACTTACGATCTTTAGAAGATCATTTCCAGCGTTAAATGGAACCTACACAGTCACACAATGAACTCCATTCGTACGGGATGAATATGCCTCAAAAACAGTTATACATATGATGTATGAATTGATGAACGAAATAATCAATTATTAGATAATTGATTAAACGAAATAGTGTCATTCCGTTGGCAACGGAATAATTCCGTTCCCAACGGAATATATATATCGAAACTATAATAACCTAAGCTGCCAAGTATTCCGTTATGAAAATACCTATTCCGTTGGCAAAGGAATAGTTCCGTTGCCAACGGAATAGGCGCAGATTAGGGTTTTAGTTATGGTAACTGAGCAATCGTTCGCCTCTCTCTCTAGTATAAATAGAAGGGCATAGTCTCTCTATTTGACAAACAACTCAGAAGCCTTAGAGGCCGCCTATAACACAGAAAAGAGAGAGAAAGTTTTGACTTTTGATGACTTCATCAAAATGAAGGTTCCAACTTCGAGATGCTTGCTTCAATCCATAGATGGATTTCTGAAGCTTGCAAACCTTACCAGAATTCTTAGTATCGACAAAACCTTCGGGTTGCATCATATGCACGTCCTCGGTTAGATTTCCGTTCAGGAAAGCTGTTTTGACATCCATTTGCTATATTTCATAGTCATAATATGCTGCTATGGCTAATAGAATTCTGATGGATTTAAGCATAGCTACTGGTGAGATAGTTTCGTCATAGTCAATACCATGAACTTATTTGAAACCTTTCGCCACAAGCCTTGCTTTGTAGGTTTGTACCTTACCATCCACGTCAGTCTTCTTCTTGAAGACCCACTTGCATCCGATGGTTTTCAAGCCTTTGGGATGGATCAATCAAGTTCCAAACTTGATTGTCTTGCATGGATTGCATCTCGGCTCTCATGGCCTCTAACCATTTCTGAGAGTCGGGACTCTTCATAGCATCTTGGTAAGACGTGGGTTTATCATCTATGAATGTCACATCATCATCATTAGACACGAGAAATCCATATCTCTCGGGCCCATGACAAATCCTACTAGATCTACGTTGAGTCTGTTGTGTTTCAAGCTCACCAACTCCTTGAGAGCTTGTTTGTTCCTCCGTCATAGGTTCTGCAACTATAGGTGGGTCCCGAATTTCTTCGAGTCGTACTTTGCTCCCACTGCTTCTCATAGAGACAAACTCTCTTTCCAAGAAGGCTCCATAGCGAGCAACAAACACTTTATTCTCCTATGGGTGGTAAAAATAATACCCTTAGTTTCCTTAGGATATCCCACAAATAGGCACTTGTCAGATTTGGGTCCGAGTTTATTGGAAAACTGACATTTGACATAAGTCTCGCATCCCCAAATTTTAAGAAAAGACAACTTGGGGCCTTTCCCCGTCCAAATCTCATATGGCGTCTTTTGAACTGCTTTGGATGGAATCATGTTCAGTATTAATGTGGCAGTCTCAAGCGCGTAACCCCAAAAAGACATTGAAAGGCTCGTTTGACTCATCATCGATCGATCCATATCCAATAAGGTTCGATTCCTCCTTTCGGACACTCAATTCCATTGAGGAGTTCCTAGAGGAGTCAGTTGTGAAACTATTCCACATTCTTTGAGATGATCCTCAAATTCCTGACTCAGATATTCGCCTCCTCGTTCAAATCAAAGTGCTTTAATGTTCTTGCCAAGTTGATTTTTTACTTCATTCTTAAATTCTTTGAACACTTCAAAGGATTCAGACTTGTGCTTCATTAGGTAGATATAACCATATCTACTGAAGTCATCCGTGAAAGTTATGAAGTACCGATACCCACCTCTAGCCGGCGTACTCATTGGTCCACATACATCAGTATGTATGAGTTCTAATAAATCATTGACCCTTTCACCAACATTTGTGAAGGATTTCTTAGTCATCTTGCCAAGTAAACAAGACTCGCACGTCTCAAATGATTCCAAATCAAATGAGTCTAAAAGTCCATGAGAGTGGAGTTTAGAAATACGTTTCTCATTTATATGGCCTAGGCGACAGTGCCAGAGGTATGTCGTATTTGAGTCATTCGGTTTAAATCGTTTAGTGTTAATGTTATATATGGACTTATAATTCTCTTTCTTAAGATCTAAGACGTAAAGACCTCTTTCTAATAGAACATTTCCATAGAAAATATTATCTTTTAAGATAGAATAATTATTATTCTCAATAACAAATTTATAACCATCCAAAGCTAGACTAGAAATAGAAATAATATTTCTGCTCATAGCAGGTACAAAATAACAATTATTAAATACTAATACAAGTCCACTAGGCAAAGTCAATAAATAAGTTCCTACGGCTAATGCAGTAACTCTTTCTCCATTTCCCACAGGCAGGTCGACTTCACCCTTAGCTAATCTTCTATTCCTTTGTAGTCCCTGCATATCATTACAAATGTGAAGACCACATCCGGTATCCAATACCCAAGATTTAGGAGTAAGTTAATTAGTTTCAATAACAAAAATACCTGAAGCGGTGGTCACACTACCCTTCTTGATTTCGTCCCGATAGAGTTTGCAGTTTCTCTTCCAATGACCAACCTTGTTGCAAGGGAAGCAAACTCCCTCTTTGTCTTTCTTGATCTTAGGTTTAGGCAGTACCTTGCCTTTACCCTTGCTCTTGTTCCCGGTCTTCTTACCCTTCTTCTTGTGAACCATTAGAACATCTTTAACAACATTTGTCTTCATGTCCTCCTGATAAGAAGTATTTTTGCAGTCGTTTTACGCTTACCAAAAGAAATTTGTAACCCTAGACTTAAGTACAATAAAGTAGACAGTGGAAGTAGGGGTCGAACCACAGAGAGCTATTTAGACTAAATCAGGTAAAAAGATTACTTCTCTAATGAGAATGGACTCAACAAAAATAGAAAACTAAAATAAAGAGAAACCAAGACCGTAAATAAAACCAAACACAAGACCTAAAACAAGACACACAATTGGGGGGGGTTGTTGATTGGTTGATTGCAACAAAATGAAAGTAACAAGTAAAGAGGAAACTTAGAGTAAAAATCAAGAGATGTGGTGGTTTTGTGAAATGAGGCATAGTTTTGTGTAGTGAATTTGTGTGTAACTTTATCCTTGACTATAATAATGAATTTGGAATTAATCTCTTAAGCGCAGTAAGATGAGCTCTAACCTATAAATAACTCAAACAAAAAGATAGGGTTTTAGTTTAGATGAGCTCGTAAATAAAAACACTAACCTACTTGAATATCATAACCAATTCAATAGAAATTATTGGTTATTTAAACAAATCAAAACCTCCTAAACAATGAGCTTGTTCAGAACTGTTTAGATCGTTGTGAGTTATTTGCACTTGGCTATTATTCAAATTCTAATGGAGGCTATTGAGCAAAGCAACCATAGGAATTTTGTGGCCCTTGTTAATTACTATTGAACGTAGAATTGACCGAAATAAACTTAAAATAATTCATTGAGCATGAAAGATAATAAGTAAATAAAAACAGAATATAACCGTTCAAATGAAATTCATTATTAATGGTCTCAAAAGTTACAACACAAAAACATAAACACTAACTATGCCTCGAAGGGCTTACTCGAAATACATGGAAAATAAAGAAAATAAAATAATGATAGAACCCATTAATGAAGCGTGGATGGAAGGGTGAAGCTTGCTTGACTTGCCCAACTCCAAGAGAGAGAATGATGAAGTTTAAGAGTGATTAGAATGGATGCCTTGCACCTGGTTATATAACCCTCTCAAAAGGTGATCATGAGGGATGAATGAAGCTCCATGCAAAGAGTGTGAAGGGAGCATGGAGAAGGCATGAAGAGTGCATGCAAAGTGCATGAAAGATCTGTCCAGAAGATGGTCAATTTGGGTCATGTAGACTTCGGAATTGGGCTCTGGTGATATAGAATGAATTGTGGGCTTTGTTCTCTTCTTTCCAACGGTATATAGCATGCATATAGAGGAGGCCCAGATTATGAGTTATGGCCGAAATACTGGGACTGTGTCGGCAGGCCCGAGTCTTGATTATTATCTCTCTCTTGTGCTCCAACTTCTTTTCCCCAAGTTATGCTCCATCTAAATTGCACCTGAAATCACATAAATATCTTATTAGTAGTATCAACATTCAAGTTATGATTATTATCCATTTAAACACATATAATGGTGCAATATTACATATGTATAGGGTATAAAATGTGTATAATTAATGACTTATCACCTCTTGTGCGTTCTTAAGCATCCCATGCAACTCGGTGAAGGATTTCTCCATCTGATGCATATTATAGTTCATGATGAATTGCTTAAAACTAGGAGGCAACGACCCGAGAATTATGTCAACAACCAATTCTCTAGGCATAGCTGAACCAAGCCTCTCCAATTGATCAAGATAGTTATTCATCTTGAGTACATGAGCACTCACAGATGAATCTTCAGCTATCTTTGTGTCAGTCAGAGAGACGGTCGCTTTGTAGCGCTCAACTCTAGCCTGCTCTTGGAACATTTTCTTGAGAGTTATGATCATATCGTAAGCACCCATGTCATCCAGTTGCTTCTGAAGCTCGGAGGTCATGGTCGCTAGCATGAGGCAAGCTATCTCCGTGTTGTCCTTAACGTATTTAGCATACGCATCTCGTGCAGTCCTTGTGGCTCCCTATTCTGGTTCCTCTGGGTAAGCCTCTTCTATGACATACAGTTTATTGTCAGCCTTGAGAACAATTCTCAGGTTTATAAACCAGTCAAGGAAGTTAGACCCATTGAGCTTATACTTCTCAAGGATAGATCGTAAATTCAACCCAGTTGAATTAATATTTGCCATTATTCTACAAGTTAAAATTTAAAGTGCCATTATTATTTATTCATTGGGGTTGTTTTGTTTTGGTGTTTCTTATATTGTACTCCCACTATTTTTCTTCAAATCAACCACCTTCAGTAGTATTGATTCGGAAACTTCAAATGAATGAGGTTTCATAGTGAGTCAAGATCCGTATTTCATTGAGTATTAAGTGCGCTTTGGCGCAACCCTCAATACACAACTATTTAGGTAGGAACACTTCCAATTGTATTATATACAATTCTTTCCTTTTATGGAATGAGCATCATATGCCCGATGTATTATTCCATCTTGTGCCCTGAGCCCAAGTCCGACTTGCTTGCTCAGTCAAGTTTAACCATGTATGATTATCAGCAAAATAGAGTCCAGCACACTCAGCTTTGGCATGACCCATGCTGTACGCCATTTCCCGCATACCCTCCCTTACAAAGACAATCCTCCATATGCTCAGCTTTGGCATGACCCACATGGAAGACTGTCTAGGTACCGAGGGCTTCAGTGACATGGGGGGCACTTCTTTACTTAACATTCTGAAGGATTTTATTTAGATTTATAAATATAAACATCACAGAAACTAAGTTAAATATGGTATGAGTTTAATCCTCAAGAGCGATCATGAGGTTCCTAATTCTAGATCTATCTCTAGATTGCATAAGTAATCTTCAACGAACCCTTCGTTGTGTGTGCGAAGATCCAATGCCCTCTTCCGAAGATTGCGCCAAGATCTCTTGCCTTGAAGTCTTAAAATAATATTTATCCTAACAACTATCATATTGCTAGAAAAGGTAATTTACAAATTTGGGACAACTCACAGGTTGCCATAATTACAATTTTGGACAACTCACTGGTTGCCATAGATATTAAATATATTACAAGCATTCACACACAAGATTACATCACAGAACAATCAGAGATCTAAAGCTCATACCATATTTGTATATTTAAATTCCATGTATAACAAAATTAGGGTTTCTCGCAAAATATGCATTATTCCGTTGGGAACATAGTTGTTCCGTTCTAAACAGAACTATTCCGTTCTCAACGGAAGTACTCCGTTCTCAACGGAGACCTGCTGGAAATTCGTAATTTATTTTGTTTTAGTTCCGTTTCCAAAACGGATTTCGAAAAACTATTTTTCCGAAACTCCAGGAAAGTATAATATCCAATATTATATTCCTAGAAATTATTTCCGTGATGATTGAAATAATATTTTCAAAACCCTAAAATTTATATACTCGAATTTACTAAATTTTAAATATGTAATCGACGATTATTTCCTTAACGAATGCTCTGATGACACTGTTTGGAAATTCATAGCCATGTACGTTACATGCACAGCGGAACCTATGGATTTAACCCGCCCTAGGATCTACGTTAATGGAATAAAAGTATGAGATTAGCCATTAAAATTTATACCTCGGATCTTCCTGATCCGTGAGATGAAGAACGGATGTAGGTCTCAACTATTATGACTCGCAACCGTCTCCTTCCTGAAGCTCAGCTCGCGAAACTCCTTCCTGATGCTCAGCTTGAAGAACTCCTTCTTGAAGCTCGGCTCGAGAAACTCCTTCTTGACGCTCGGCTCGAAGAAGTCCTTCTTGAAGCTCGGCTCGAAAAACTCTTTCTTCTCCTACGGATGAAGATAGATCGCTTACAAGTTCTCAAGATAGAGAACATATACTCGTATCCACGCGAACTTCACACGAACGGAATAACCGGACTTGGCTAGACAAGTTCGAAAATACTTTCCGAATATCTTTTGGTTTTACCAAAAGTGAAGGTGAGCCTTGGGTATACATGAAGTTAAGTGGGAGCAAGGTAGTATTCCTGGTACTTTACGTAGATGACATATTACTCATGGGAAATGACATCCCAACATTATTGAACGTCAAGAAATGGTTGGAAAATAATTTTTCGATGAAAGGCCTAGGAGAAGCCTCCTACTTGTTAGGAATCCGGATCAATAGAGATAGATCGAGAAGGCTTATAGGTCTGACTCAAAGTACATACATAGACAAGGTCATGAAACGGTTCAGAATGCAAGAATCCCAGAAAGGATTTTTGCCCTTGTCACATGGCGTTTCTCTCAGTAAGACACAGTATCCTACAAGTGAGCAGGAACGAAGACGCATGAACAAGGTCCCATATGCTTCGGCTATTGGATCTATCAAGTATGCCATAATATGTACTAGACCAGATGTGTCATACTCGTTAAGCGCAACAAGCAGGTTTCAGTCTAATCCAGGTGAAAGTCATTGGATAACTGTTAAAAGAATCCTTAAGTACTTACGAAGAACTAAGGACCTGTTTCTAGTCTATGGAGGTCAGGAAGGCGAGCTCGTTATAAAAGGTTATACCGATGCAAGCTTCCAGACATACTCAGATGACTTCAGATCGCAATCTGGTTATTTATTTTGCCTAAATGGAGGCGCAGTGACATGGAAGAGTTCCAAGCAATGTAATGTAGAAGATTCTTCAACGGAAGCAGAGTATATAGCCGCTGCAGAAGCGGCTAAAGAGGCTGTTTGGATAAAGAACTTTTTGGAGGAGCTAAGAGTAGTTCCGAGCATCTCGGAACCAGTGGATCTATATTGTGATAATAATGGAACGATCGTACAAGCAAAGGAACCAAGATCTCACCAAAAGTCCAAGCACATACTGCGACGCTTCCATCTCATCAGAGAGATCATACAAAGGGGTGATGTTAAAATGTGTAGAGTGTCATCGGACGACAATGTCGCCGATCCATTAACTAAACCACTCCCGCAAGCGAAACATGAGGGCCATGTTAGGTCTATGGGCATAAGATGTGTAGAGTTGGCCTAGTGCAAGTGGGAGACTGTAGGATTAGTGCCCTAGGCCAAATGTATTTGTACTAGGAAATGGATTATGTATTAAGATATTATTATTTATTCAATAAAGGTTGTTTCTTATATATCTGTGTGTATGGGTTGTGAATGTAAATCTTATATCAACCAAGAATGACACTTTAATAGAACGTGAACCAACGAATGACATTCTAAACTGTCCCTAGTGATATGTAGGATGTTTATAGAGATAGACATACTTCAAGTAAGAAGCTACATATCCACACTAGTATATTCACAGGCTGGATGATCATGTTCTGCTGATCATGGACATAGAGATGTCAAGCCTGGAATATAGGTACTTATTAGAGAACGTGTACTGGACTGACCACACTATGAGAATATGCATGGTATATGTCATTAGTGATTCTCATATGAATAGTGTGCTTTCCTATGACTTGAGGTCACCATGGATTCATGTATGTGGAACTGCATACTTTAATATGATCCTACGTCATCCGTAACGAGATGATTATTAAGGTCATCATTAGGTATGCACTGAATCATGACAAGGAATGTGAGTGACCAAGATGGGATTTGTTCCTTTCGTCATGAGGGAGATATCTCTGGGCCCCCTGATGAACTAGGACTGAAAGAAATGCATGGTCATGCTCAAAATAGATTAACATGTGTTGTTAATATCATTTTGTATTTACTTAGTCTAATTCTCGATTAGGAAAGAGACTTTGATCAAACTCAAGGATGACATATTACCGTGCCTTGTGATCAAAACGTATATCGTAGAACAAAAGGAATAAGCAAATGTCTATTCAGATAGGTTTATGATCGCTGATCATTTCATTTAACATGGGTTGTCATGACATCAGTCTAGAGGTTACTCATGACTTACGATATTTAGAAGATCATTGCCAGCGTTAAATGGAACCTACACGGTCACACAATGAACTCCATTCGTACGGGATGAATATGCCTCAAAAACAGTTATACATATGATGTATGAATTGGTGAACGAAATAATCAATTATTGGATAATTGATTGAACGAAATAGTGCCATTCCGTTGGCAACGGAATAGTTCCATTCCCAACGGAATATATACATGGAAACTATAATAACCTTAGCTACCAAGTATTCCGTAATGGAAATACATTTATAGTTGGCAACGAATAGTTCCTTTGGCAACGGAATAGGCGCAGATTAGGGTTTTAGTTATGGTAACTGAGCAATTGTTCGCCTCTCTCTCTAGTATAAATAGAAGAGCATAGTCTCTCTATTTGACACACAACTCAGAAGCCTTAGAGACCGTCTATTACACAGAAAAGAGAGAGAAATTTTGAGAGATATTCGGAAAGTATTTTCGGATTTGTCTACCCAAGTCTGGTTATTCCGTTCGTGTGAAGTTCGCATGGATACGGGTAGAGGTTCTCTATCTTGAGAACTTGCGAGCGATATAACTTCATTCCTAGGAGAAGAAGGAGTTTCTCGAGCCGGGCTTCTAGAAGGAGTTCTTCGAGCCGAGCGTCAGGAAGGAGTTTCTCGAGCCGAGCTTCAAGAAGGAGTTCTTCGAGCCGAGTATCAGGAAGGAGTTTCGCGAGCCGAGCTTCAGGAAGGAGACGGTTGCGAGTCAGAATAGTTCAGACCTACATCCGTTCTTCATCTCGCGGATCAGGAAGATCCGAGGTATAAATTTTAATGACTAATCTCGTACTTTTATTCCCTTAACGTAGATTCTAGGGCGGGTTAAATCCATAGGTCCCGCTGCGCATGTAACGTACATGGCTATGGATTTCCAAATAGAAAAGACTGACTGGTTTAGGTATGTAGAATCTATAGCTCTAATACCAAATGTAACAACCCGACTTGGGCTGTTATTTGATTTAGCTTGAGTTTAGGGATTTGGGAATGAATTTAGAGTTTCGGCAATAGAATAAGACCTTGTTGATTAATTAGGGTTTGAGAATGTGAAATATGGTTAATTGATCTTTAGGGTTAGAAAGAAATACAAGCTCAAACGAGTATTAATGGAAATGAAAACGTCTGAAGTTCGCGTGGATACGAGTAGAGGTTCTCCTCTATCTTGAGAACTTGCGAGCGATCGATCTTCATCCCTAGGAGAAGCAAGGAGGTCGCTAGTCGAGCTTCAGGAAGGAGAAGGTTGCAAGTCAGAAAAGTTCAGACCTACATCCGTTCTTCTTCTCGCGAATCAGGAAGATCCGAGGTATAAATTTTAATAGTTAATCTCGTACTTTTATTCCCTTAACATAGATCTTAGGGTGGGTTAAATCAATAGAGTCCGTTGCGCATGTAACATACATGGCTGTGGATTTCCCAACAGATCTTTCAAGCGGAAGATTATTTTTGGGCTTTCATGTTTTGGAGTAGTTGATACATTGGAATAATTCTTAGTATAACTAGGTGGAACCCTCGCTCCGCTTCGGAATAAAAATACGTAACTTCTAATTTTCAAAGGCGCACTTGAAATTCTTATATTCTGTAATAGAATAAATGAAGTTCCTCGAGATAAATATAAGCTAAGGTTTCATTTTACGTTAAGTTATATAATTTCATATTTTGCTGGATTACAGGAATTTATATAAATTTTCTAATTTTATAGAGGTATATGATTATTAGCTATATACATAAAATTGCTCATTTACAAAAGATAGAGAAAGAACGTGATATTTTTATTCTATTAACATTGTGAAATAATGAAGTTGCTTTCATTGGCAGGATTATTTGTTCTAGTTTGAGATTTAATTTTGCTGTTTTCGGGATAACTTTGCTTTTTTAGGGGTTATATATAGAATGATAAAAGGGTTAGTATTGATAGTTGAATCATGAATGTTGATATTATAAGCATATCCGGTGTATCCCAACTTTAATCCCAGAATATTATGATGTATAACTTTGTTTTAAAAAATATATTCTAATTATTGTTATATGTTATATTCTAAAATAAATTATTCTCTATAAATATTTTAATTAGAATATATGGTATAAGTGTTTTTTAATATATTAAATATAATTACTTCATATGGTGAAATTCGCAAATTTAAATACTTGAAAAAATATTTTTCATCTTTTGTACATAGGAAGCCATTTATTGAACTTTAGAAGAGTTATAATTATAAAGTGACTTGAAATTTATATTATTTAACTCATGACACCATAGAAGATCTATGTAAGGCTCTCTTAAGACATATACTCATGTGTATTTTTGTCCCGATTTATACCATTTAATCATTTAATCCCACAACAATAGTTCTTGGGCTTGTAGAACAAATATGATATGGTTTGAGCTATTGGAATGGGCTGAGGTGTTGCCAAAATTGGATTATTAATGCCAGCCTTTTGCTACCACGTGTCAAGCATATGTGAGAGGAATATTTTTTATAGCTATAGTTTAAAAAAGTATAGCATAAATTGTTAATTAGGTTGTATATTCATTTGAAAATGACTCGTTTCATATACATGTGTATCAGACTTTCCACATAAAATCATGATAAATTTTGAATTGGATTGTATATTTGTTTGAAAATGACTCGTTTCATATACATGTGTATCCGACTTGTCACATAAGACCCCAAAAGAGGACACGAGTTGCATGGAGGGTGAAAGGAATATTTTTTTTATTTGAAAATGACTCGTGTCATATCCATGTGTATCTGACTTGCCACATAAGATCTCAAAAGAGGACACGTTTTACATGGAGGTGAAATGAATATTTTTTATACTTATAGTATAAATTATGATTTGGGTTGTATATTTATTTAAAAATGATTCGTTTCATATACATGTGTATCCGACTTGCCACATAAGATCCCAAAAGAGAACACGTGTTCCGTACAAATTGTGAATTGGGTTGTATATTTATTTGAAAATGACTCGTTTCATATATATGTGTATCCGACTTGCCACATAAGATCCCAAAGACGTCACGTATCGCATGGAGGGTGAAAGGAGTTTTTTTTTTATACGTATAGTATAATAAATTGTGAATTGGGTTAGATATTTATTTGAAAATGACTCGTTTCATATACATGTGTATCCGATTTGCCACATAAGATCCCAAAAGAGGACACGTGTCGCATGGAGGTTGAAAGGAATATTTTTCATACTATATATTCAAATTGTGAATTGGGTTGTATATTTATTTGAAAATGACTCGTTTCATATATATGTGTATCCGACTTGCCACATAAGATCCCAAAAGAGAACACGTGTCGCATGACGGGTGAAGGAAATTTTTTTTATACTTATAGGTATAACAAATTGTGAATTGGGTTGGATATTTATTTGAAAATGACTCGTTTCATATACATGTGTATCTGATTTGCCACAGAAAATCCCAAAAAGGGCATGTGGATGAGAGTAATATTTTTTATAGTTATAGTATAATTTGAATTGGGTTGTATATTTATTTGAAAATGACTCATTTCATATATATGTGTATCCGACTTGCCACATAAGATCCCAAAAGAGGACACGTGTCGCATGGCGGGTAAAAGGAATGTTTTTATACTTATAGGTATAACAAATTGTGAATTGGGTTGGATATTTATTTGAAAATGACTCGTTTCATATACATGTGTATCTGATTTGTCGCAGAAAATCCCAAAAAGGAACACATGTCGCATGGGGGTGGGAGTAATATTTTTTATAGTATAATGTGAATTGGGTTGTATATTTATTTGAAAATGACTCGTTTCATATATATGTGTATCCGACTTGCCACATAAGATCCCAAAAGAGGGCACGTGTTGCATGGGGGGTGAAAGAAATTTTTTTATACTTATAGGTATAACAAATTATGAATTGGGTTGGATATTTATTTGAAAATAACTCGCTTCATATACATGTGTATCTAATTTGCCACAAAAAATCCCAAAAAGGGACACGTGTCGCATGGGGGTGAGAGTAATATTTTTATAGTTATAGTATAATTAGAATGATAATGTTTTTTGAATAATAATGCATGATGTAGGTAATGGTCACTAGTATAATTTGCTATGTGTTGTGCATATAATTCAGAGGTTAGGGACTCAATTCTTATTAATAACAAAAATGGATATGAGATTTTGAGTCTTCTTCCATTATGTCAAAAAAAAAATGCATGATGTATTTTCTGTAATAACATTTGTGTATGAGTAATATTGTAATAGGGAAATTTGTGTAAGAATCATCAGTGTAATGCTTATATATAAATGTATGTATTAAGTTTGAAATTGCCAAAGGGACTTTCGCTGCAAAAGAAAAATGTTGAAATTATATTTACTAGAGATGAACTCTCCTGAATCTTTGCACTTTGCTTACTATTCATACTTTTATTTGAATTATCAAACTATTTACTAGAGATGAACTCTCCTGAATCTTTGCACTTTGCTTACTATTCATACTTTTATTTGAATTATCAAACTCCATCAAATACAAAATATACATCTGCTTGAAATTTTCTAGAAGAAAAAAAAACTTGAATTACATTTTCAGTGAATTTTTTTCTGAACTTCAATTTATCATATATACTCTAATAAAAAAAATATTATAATTATGAAAACATCATGCATCTTTTGGTATCAATTGCGCAACTTGTCATACAATTTTTTTTCCACTAGATAGTACAGTAAATTTTATTTTAAAAATCATAAAAATAACATGATGCGAGTACTTGAATTAATAACTAACTAGAGCTATCATAATGTTCCCCAGATTAAATCGCTTCTATTCGACCTATATTATGATTTGATATGTTTCATTTTTCATGACGGCATTTTATTTAATCTATGAAATTGAAATTCCAAATTAAATAAAGAATTAAATAGATGATCTTTTTCACTTTCCCTTTCCTATTGCCCATCTTTTTCACTTTCCCTTTCCTTTTGCCCATCCCTTAAACTTCTGAATCAATTTTGGTTTTCTTGATTTCAAATGCCTCTCACAATCTAAATTTGACTTTGAATTTCCTCCATTTGTTTCATGTAATATCATTGCGGTGCAGTTCTGAGCCTCATCATGACTTGTCGGTATCTCAACAGTAATTGCAGTTTCCTTCTCTTCGTGTGGTACAAGTTTCGGTGAGAATTGTAGAGAGAGAATTTCTTTCGCATGTTTCGATTCTTTTCTGGAGTTTTGATTGAATATTTCTATTTTATTTATGGATAGTTCTTGTTGTAAGCTTGTAGTGATAAATCCGAGATATATCATCTCCTCAATCTCTGCCGTCCATTTTGCTCGGATTTGGTCGAATATTTCTTTGTTTTTCTTTATATTTGTCACATTAGCATGTTCTATTACAAGGTCCGTAGTCTTCAGGAGAAAAAGAGTAAAAAGTTAGAAAAAAACAAATATATTTAATTATTAGTTTCATGATCAAGCAACTTTGTAGTAAAATAACTTGTCAGTACTGTTTAATCAAATATGTTACAGGTTAAATAACCAAAATTAGATATCCAAAATATGATTTTGTATATGGCCTGGGGTTCACTTTATTCATTCTCACTGTAAAATTAATCATGAGCAACTAACTCTAGATAGTTAAATAGTTCAAAAAGTTTTGTAACATTTTTTTTGAATTATTTTTTACCTAATTTGTTCCTTAAAAAGATTTTGCTTACCTTGAATGTGCACTTCTCCTTTGGCTCTGTCATGTTTTCAACATCTCTGGCAGCCATTTCCAACTCCTGATTCTTTCTCATTAATTCTGCCTCTCTAGCTTCAAAATTTCGCATTTTTCGGTGAAAAACATGATAATTATGTGCATTTTCTCTTAAAATCATCTTATTCCTTCTTTTTAGCCGGTTCAATTCCACTCTAATTGCATTCAATTCTTCTTTTTCTATGCACTCAAGTTTTAACCCCAAACACATTATTTGTAATTTTTCCACCAAAGATTCGTGCGTTTTCACATTGTAATATTCATTAAATTGGGAATTCATTCGTTTTTGCCTTTCTTCAATTTCACATATCGTGCTTCTCAAATTCCCAATTTCTTTCTCCAAATTGGGTTTCTCGTTTTCAAGTTGGTCTATTCTCCCCCCTTGCAAAGTAACAATCTCTTGATTATTTTGTTGAAATTTGAATTCGTCACGTGAAATATGAGGAGGTAAAACTATTTCATTCGCTTGTTCTTCAATTGAATCGTCAAATGAATCGATTTCACTTGAGCTTTCATCAGAAATGAAGGGAGATATGAGAAAACCAACTAAAGGAAAGATTAAAGGGATGGTGATTTTTAAAATAACAAGAGGATTGATTTGTTTTTCACTGGTTTCTTTTCCCATTGAAAAAGATAGGGGATGTATAAATGTATAAACAAACATTAGGGTTTAATTTTTTAGTAGTGTAGGATTTTAAGATATGAAAAAGTTTACGTTCATGTTCAAAAAGAAGCAAAGAAAAAGCTTCCATTTTTGTTCTACCTTTCTTTGCCTTGAATTTTACTTGAATTTTATCTCAAGTAAACTGAGCTTGAGCTCTGAATATTCTTTCCTTGTAGTTTGAAATGCAGTTAAGTGCCATTTTAAGGGTTTTATTACAAAATACATAAGCATAAAATTAATATTTGATTGAAGTTTCATTTGTTATTCCTCTAAATTATCAAGTATGCATCTAGTAGTTTTTGTGAAATTCCTTTGTTGTACCTCCCATAACTACCAATTAATATTACTTTATTATCATAATATTCAGTACAGAGATAAATATTACTTCAAACCATATTATAAATAGTGTACATAACGTTTGAAACTGTAGTAGGAAATTCAACAACAAATATAATTACATGCACCACGTACTCCTATGAAACAATGTTATTTTACATGTGTAGCTTTATCTCATTTTACAGAATTTATGAATTTGATTTGCCATAAAAAAAATGCACTCATTTATCCTTCAACAATCTTTACAGGCGTCCTACAATAAAAAAAATTAATTTGGATTAGATCATAATTATGAAAATTAATTAATTTACAAACGTAATAAGAAATATATATGCATCAATAAATTCTAATATACATACCCAAATGGACTTTGCTTTATCGATAATAATTCAACATCCAACTGTTAAATACATATAAATTAGAGTTAAAGGCATGCAATAAAATTTATATAATGATAAAATATTAAAAAATTGGAATATTGTGAGGTAAAGAATTAATTCTTTAATCATAATATTAAGAATCAGAATGGAATATTTGATGTTGGAATATTGATAAAATTATATGGATTATCTGTAAATAGAACATCACCGATATTCAATAAAGAAACAAATATAACAACTAAAAATAAAATATTAAGTTTATTATAGAGCATTAAATACTTATAATTAACAAATAGAATATGTGGATACTTTTTAATGTGTAAAGGGTGCCTGGCACAAACTGGAATAATTTGATATAGAAAAGGCATATCATATTAATGTGTAAGCAGCCCAAATTTTTTTCTATCTAATAAAATGAGTTTAGATATAACAAGAAAAAAATTCCTTAAAATAATGTATAATTTTATTACACATTAGGTAAGATATAATATGTTACCTCAATTGTTGCATTTGGGGGAATTTCTTGTACGCCTTTGTTTCCGTAAGCTAATTCTGGAGGAACTATTATCAATCTCTGAAATATCATTTTTCTCCTAAGTTAGTCAAGCAATAATCATTATTTTTTATAAAGAAAAATAATGGGCTTTACATGATATTCAAGTATTCTTTTCATAAAATTAAAAATAACCACAAAAGATTAAATTTAGTTACAACAAACATTTTTTTATAAAAAAGAGAAATAAGAAACATATGCATAAAACAGCATGTATGTTCAAAATGTGGAAAAGAAAAACGAAGTCATTAATCATTATATAGTATAAAAAAGAGGGTGGAAAATCATGATAGAGTAAATAATTATGTGCAAACTAGATGGGACTCTCGCTCCACTTCGACTTAGAAATAAAAGTATTATTAAAAAATAGAGGCAGTTCGATGTTAATTTTTTCTATGAAAGAGTATTTTTCATTAAAATAAAAATAACCTATGTCTTGAGATTTTTTATAGATACATTTGAATTCTCTTTATCTAAGATTTTCTGAGAATGTACATGAAATTCCTACTTTAGGGATATAAATTATATTTCTCTGATTTTTTTTTATTATTATTATTACTATTATTATTATTATTATTATTATTATTATTATTATTATTATTATTATTACTATTATTATTATTATTATTATTATTATTATTATTATTATTATTATTATTATCTAGAATAATATTAATTAGTTAGCATGTGTTACACCAATATTAATGTACATCTCCATTATTACGGATGTAAATGATTACTATTAGAATTTATATTATGTAGTATGATATGTTCAAATAAATGGGCCATATCTAGCCGTGACGCAATCGAAGTTGACTTTCTCTTGAGGCAAAATTCTAATCGTGCCGCAATTGGCGCCGACTTTCTCTTGAGGCGAAACCCTAATCCGAAGCACCATCTTTACCCTTGACGTGATGACGTAGGCGAAGACGCTCAATTAATTAGTTATTTTCATTGATATGGAAATTAGGCTCGTTATGGCTAGAACTCTTTTCGAGTTTTTTTTTATTACTTTTTATTTTACTTTTTTTCAATGTATTGTAATTGCTACTTCTTATTAATATAAGTAACAATAAGTGATCGCTTATTGAGCAATTCTCAAAAAAAAAAATGGGCCATATCTAATATTATTTTACTTATTAAATAATAAATTATAATGCATATGTTAAAATATATTAAGTTGAAAATAGTATCACAATATGCTAAAATATTCTGCTCATGACTTGTCAACATAGATGATGAACAAATAAAAGAAATTGGTAATAATCTCATCACATTCCCTAAATAAATAAAACTAATCTAATCATTGTTATCTATTGCATTATACAATATATTTTACTTATTTGATTAGTGGGCCATGATTTAGCCAACATAAATAAGCCCAAATTTTATGATTTTTTGCATGTGATGAAACGTGGGGAAATTTGTTAGTTCTTGGAAAAAATATGGCACGTGTGACAACAGGAAAGATAGAATAACTTTTATATCTTTAGTATATCTCATCACATTCCCTAAATAAATAAAACTAATCTAATCATTGTTATCTATTGCATTATACTATATACTTTACTTATTTGATTAGTGGGCCATGATTTAGTCAACATAAATAAGCCCAAATTTTATGATTTTTTGGATTTGATGAAACCTGGGGAAATTTGTTAGTTCTTGGAAAAAATATGACACGTGTCACAACAGGAAAGATGGAATAACTTTTATATCATAATGTACAAAATAAAAACTAAAATAACAAAATAAGGGTGTGGGATACTCCAAACAAATTAAAAAGCAAGTAATTTATTGTTTATATATTTATGGGAAATTTGCAAAAAAAAAACCTGCATTATTGGAAATTACAAAAAAGCCCCTACATTGTTTTCCTTAAATAAATATATCGTTATTATATTTTTTTAAGATTTGTTTAATATATTTCTTTCCAAAAAATATAAAAAAAACTTCAGCAAACAAATTTCTTATAAAAATATGTTTCTGAAAAAAAAAAAAAAATTAAAACAGAAATATTTAAAAATTATTTTTCAAGTGTTTTAAATTATTGAAATTAATTTTGTTATCTTCAAACTATTCTGTAATTTTAGCAATAATGCAGGGGCTATTTCGCAATTTCAAATAATGGGGGGGGGTGATTTTGCAAATTAGAAATAATGCAGAAAAAAATTTCGCTATATTTATTAAGGAAAAAAGTTTAGACCTGGCCGCCAACTTTCATACCCTCAACACCAAGATCTAATCCTTTCAACACATTTCCTCTCTCTGATTGGCCCACATCAAATCCATAAGGCTGCAAAAAGACCATATAATTTTATTGTTAAATGTGATTTAGTTACTAAATTTTGACGCTCTGTAGTTTGATTGCTATGCCTGATTATTACAAAGTTGAGATTTTGTTAGCTTAAGATACGGCTTTTCAATGCAATTGAATATGATTATCGAATTTTAAACTGTAAATTTTCAGTGTAACCCTCAATTAACCCTAAATTTGCAAAATTATACCTCTTAAGTTGATTTGACCCCAAATTTACCCTAAAAAAATGAAAATTACTAAAAGAACAAAGAAAAGTTATTAGAAACCTCACAAAAAGAGGACTAAATCCAGTAAATTCTTGATATAAAACATAAAATTAGCAAAATAAATAATAAAAAATAAATGAAAATAATGTGACATACAGTTCCGCCTCCAACACCAAGACCTTGGCGACTGGTCATGAATGTTATACCCTTCCATTTGGCCACATAATGTACCTAAAATAAAATTAACCTAATTTATTGAACTTACTAAATATAATCAATATTTGAAAAATAATTTTGTTTAAATTGGAAAAAGAGACATACTGCAACACGAGATCCTTTAACAGCTTTAGCCCCTCCTCCAACCTTTATATCATAGTACCTGTAATTAATAAAATATATTTATCAATAAAATAAAGTACAAAAATCAAATTCTTCAATTCGGTTAAGAAAATAAAAATATATTAACCAATAATTTGGAGAAAATATGCACTAACTTCAGTCCGTTCGGAAGGGTTGTAAATTCACTTTCAGGAATCTTGGAAGCCCTCAGCTGGAAAAATAAGTTAGGAATATAATCAGATTTATTTAATTTGGTATGTAATTTGTTAATTGATTATAATTTATAATATTATTAGCCAATGAGTTGTTAAATATATTTCTTACAGCTCGTCTACTTGTCGAAGCTGCATCAGCTTTCCCACTCACAGCAAGTCCTAAAAGTAAATAAATAAATAATATTAATAAAAAAAATAATAATAAGAATAATAAGAATAATAAAATAAATGTTTATTTCAGCTTAAGATCATACTGATTTCTGTAGCAGTCAATATGTACTGTTACTATTAAGTATTAACCCTTCAAAATCAATTTTATGACCATAATTGAGGTATCGATTTATAAACCGAGTTTTAAACAACTTATGCAAGATATTAAACTCAATTAAACAAAGAAGTACTGGATTTCGTAACTATTAACTCAGAGAAGATTGTCAACAGCCATAAACAAATCTGGCATAAATTGGAAAATATAATTTACAGTACTTCTTATCAATAGACAATTCTGAGAGAGAGAGAGAGAGAGAGAGACCAGTAGAAAGGAGAAAGCCAATGAACAATCTCCTTCCATCAGAAGAAGAAACTGAAGCCCCATTATTAGAAACCACCAAGCTCAAATCATTCTTCTCTGTGCTTGAACTGTTCGAGCAATGGCACCGAAATGACACTGGCTTTTGCTTCTTGCACAGCCTTCTAGCTTAAAATGATACAAATTTCACACGAATCAATATGATTATGTGAGAATCTCATAAAAAAGATAAAATCAAACAATGTGAAAATCCCAAAAAAATTCTAAGAGAAATTTTACTTGAATTTGGAAACGATATGGAAGGACTAGTGTGAAGGAGGGAGAGCTCCATTGAAGGCTCACACAGCTGCTTTTAATTTCTCCTTTCTTTTTTTTCTTTTTATTTTTATGAGATATTTTGTACGTTTTTGGTAATGGTATTATGAAATGAAATCCGTTTATGTGGACGTGATGAGCTTTTGTTTCCTTTGAAGATCATATTTTAAACAGAATGTAATAGTAGTTTTCTTTTTGGAAAAGGCTTGGGCCTTGAGGCCTGTTCACATAATTTTCTCAAAATAGAATTGCGAAAGAATAAAATCTAGATCAAAATAAACCAATTATTTTCTAATAAAAATAGTCACTCCATTATTTTTATATACCATCTTTTAAAAATGGTATATAAACAAAAATCTAAAATATAAGTAAAGAACTCTCAAACAGAAATACTAAATCCAAATCATTCATATCAAAGTAAAGACAATGTTCAAACAACACAAAAACCACAAAACCAAAATAAACAAACCTAACAAACCAAAGACTCATGTTCAAACAACAAACACAACATAAACCAAAATACCCCACAGCTAACAAAGCAAACCAAAGACCCTGTTCTACCAGCGGGAACACAAAACACTCAAAAAACTCACCTCTACTATTATTCCACCAAAACAAAACACAAAACCCAACGAAACTCCCAAACCCTCAAACTCGCACTCTCAAACCCTAACAATAAAACATGACCTCCTTGACATTGTCCTTCACTTTGGGCAACGGCTTGACCTCCAATGGCTTCTCTCTAGTCTTCATACCAGGCCCGCTCGATCCGGATCCAGGACCCGGTCCACCGGCCACTGATAAGCCGGACCCACCATCAGTCACGTCACCCTCAAGATAGTACCTCGCTCTGAAAGCCGCCAGATGCGCATAATACGCAGGTGGAACTAAATAAAAGAAAGAATGATAAGGTCAATTCAGTGTCTATACAAGAAAAAAAATTCCCGAAAAATACACGTTGGAAAAAATTCCAATTTTGGCATTTTCGCAAGTGCGGTACTGTAGCATTTTTTTTTTAAGATATCTGATTTTAAATTAGAAACGCCGTTAAATCTGTCTGTATCCCCCACACTATACAATAAATATTCACAAATCGCACTCTAAAGTCAAAAAAAAAATTCCATTACTCATTTGAATTATAATTATTTGAACCATCTTGACCATGTGATTGTGCATAATTATAATATTTATTAGTATTGAACTATATCATAAAGTCTTGAAAACAAACAAACAAATATATATATTATATACATATATTATATATTATATATGTATATAATATATGTATTATAATTCAAATGAGTACTGAAATTTTTTTTGACTGCAGAGTGCGATTTGTGAATATTTATTGTATAGTGTGGGGGATACAGACTGATTTAACGGCATTTCTAATTTAAAACCAGAATTCTTAAAAAAAAAAAAAATGCTACAGTAAACCGCACTTTAAAAGTGTGAATGTCAAAATTGGAATTTTTTTCGGGAATTATTTTTTTTTTCTTATATAAACAGTGAATTCTACCGAATGATAATGTTATTTATTTTTTATTTTTTTTGAACTCCAAGTTACGAGGTTTATTTGAAAGAATATCATTCTTGGCGAGTATCGAACCCAACAACCTCTTGGCTAGTGGGGTGGTGCATTTACCGCTTACTAGCAAGTTTTGGCGATAATGTTATTATGTATAGGGTTTAGGGTTAATGTATCAAGTTTATTTTGAATATAAAAATGTTGAATAAAAAGTATGTAATTAACGTACCAACAGAGACAGAACGGGTGCAGCGAGCGTAGGTGTAGCACAGGTTGTTGGTCATGACTTGAAGCGCATCGGCAGAATATCCATTTTCGTCAAATAGCACATGGTAATGGGTCGGCCTGCTTGTCCCCTAAAAAAAGACAAATATTAATGAAAAAATGAGATTATTTTTTATACAAATAGAAATATTATGATTATTTTTTATTATTGGGATGAAGTAAGAGAGATTAATTACCTGTATGCCAGCATGGCTGCAGAGGTAGAAATCGAACTCCGACGGGTGGCAGATATCATGGTCAACCACAGTACCTAAAATGAAGAGTTGAGAACATTATTAAAACAGAAAATTGATATAATATTTTGTTTTAGAAGGAATTATTTATATTAATTACCAGGCAAAATGTTGCCGCTCTTGTCAGTCATGTCGCGGCGGCCATGCGATTCGGGAAAGAGGCGAGTGTGGTGCCTCTTTTGTACCACCACAAATGTGATAGGTGGCAAATATCCTTCTTCTAAAGACTGACATGCCTACAAACACAAAGGAATGTAAATTAAGTAATTAATTGATCAAGATGAAATGGAGTAAAGGAAAATGTAAAAAATGGAATATTGAGAAAGAAACATGCCTTTCTGATAGAATCTATCTCATGGAGCAACACTTGAGCGAACTGTCCCTCACTCACACCATCTCTATAAAAGATTATCCTTGATGGTTTCACATTAGTTGCCTTCAGATAAGCGATTAGCAGCTCCCTGCAAATTAAAGACCAAGCAAAGAAAAATGGAGCGTTATATTAAACCATGAAAAATGGAATAATTAATGAAGGGAAATAGTGGTTGTTTATTACCTGATCATGCCACCATACACAATGCCTCTCTGAGGATCAGTAGTCTCAGTGAATAAATCGCTGATAATTTCCTGCCTGTGTTGTTGAGCGGAAATCAGCCCCTTGTATTTTGTAGCGCTCGGCCAATCCATTGAGGCCACAACCTTACACAAAATTACAAATACAATATATAAGTTCAGTAGATATTTCTTTGTAAATTGGAATAATGAGGGTGTAAAATGAACTTACAGCAGCAATGGAAGGAGAAGAATCCTCGCCAGGTGGCGGGTGGGTGACGTCAGCGCCAAATATTATGGTCGGCTTGTCGGTCAAGTATGGATTGTTAGTCGGTCCAGTTCCACCAAGAGTACTTTCCAGCAGAGTATTAGTCCCCCCAACCTGATCAAAGATTACATTTCATTCAGATTTCCAGAAATATTTACCTATTGTTATGCTTTAATAATAGATTTATTTGTCAGAAAGTTACCTTCACGTTGATCTTCAATGCAACATTTTCCATGTACTGCTTGCTGCCTTTGGTGATGTTCTTAGGCAGGCAGCATTGCGTCACGATTCCCAGTTCCGTCTCGCAAATTCTCTTGATTTTACCTAAAAAAAATTCAAAATCAACAAAAAAAGGTCATAAATCACAGCCAAACAAACCATAAATTAAACAATATGAATAAATTAACAAAGAATAATTACCGTATGATCCACTGATATCAGGTAAAATTATGATAAGCATCTGTAATGGAGCTCTCATGTCCTTGTAAAGGTTCCTCAAAGAGCTCTCGATCCTGTCTGGACGCTCCACTCGAGCCTCCACAACCGGTCTTCGGTTAAAAGTCTTTAAAATAAAATAATTAAATATTAGTCCTTGTTAGTGTAAAGAAACTAGGGCTTGAAATTGAAATTGTTTTTTTTTAAATTACCATGCCAATGGCGTTACACATCATCACCAGGTCATCACAGAACCTCCCCACTTCGTCTGGACGCAATCGCGAGGCAAAGCTCATGCAAGCCCAGTTTTGAACAGATCCACCCTTGACCATTTTCTGAAATTATTTAATAATATAATATGTTAATTATTGTTAACAAACAATTTATTATAATCTGTATGAAATACTTAAAAAAGGATTTAAGAAATTACCTTGCCAATCATATTCCACTGTCCAACAGATGGAGCGCATGATTTTTCTTTTCCAGTGTCATGATATTTGAGCTAAAGACAAATTGAAATTCTCCACAAGTTCAAATCAAACATAAATAACGAAAGGAAAAATTATTTTAAATAAAAAAGATAATTACAGTTGGTGGAGGTAAGACACGGGCATCAACGGTGACGAGCTGGCTGGTCACTCTAACCCCAAACTCATTCGCGTACTTGTCTTTGTTGTAGTTATTATGGTAAACCATCTGAAAAATAAATAAATAAATTATTGTAACCTCATAATAAAAGTATAATAACATAACATACAAACCCACTAAAAAATATATAATTTTACCTCAGCAATGCTTCTCTCCCTATCAGAAGGTCTCTGACAGGTCGCTCTTAACAGTCCAGTCACCTGCCTCTCATTGAGCTTCTTGGAATATTTCTGGCCTTCAATGATTTTACAAACCTAAAAATGACACAAAAATAAAACTATGTTTTTAAAGGTTCTAAAGAAAGAAATTAGAAATGAATTATACGATTTTTATGCATGTTTTTACCTCCATAGGCAAATAGGTAGGCCTAGAATCGTTTCCAGACTGGAGACAAGGCAGTGTGACGTACTGCAGATTCAATTTGTAACGCTGCCTGAAATACTCCACGACAGAGATCCTCTTTCCCTCTTCATCTACTGGAAACCTGGAATTTGAACAAATAAATAAATATATGTATTAGAATTAAGTTGAATATTAGTGAAGGATTGAGAAAACAGAAGGTATAATTATAATATACATGAGTTGGTTCATAGGGACTCGTGAAATTCCAGTGATTTTGTACCGCTGCACCTTTTCTGGCCTGTGAGTGGCCTCAACACGGATTCCTCTCAGGCATTTCTTCAGCTGTAAATTCAACACAAAGATTCAATTCAAAATGTTAATTATATTAACTAAGGATTAATTACCACTGTTAATATATTAAATGAGGTTTTACCTTGATGCGATCCTTGTCACTCAGAGGCCTGTTTGTATCGCGCAGGTTGAGGAACTCCATGACAAATTCCATCACAGGAATCGGCTTGTAGAAAGCCGTGGCAGAAATATCTACACATAAAAAAGATAAATAAATTATAATATACTGATAATTAACATATAAAGAAAATAATATACTGTTCAAAGAATGAATTACCAATATTGAGAGATAAACCCATCTGGACAGGGCGGATGCTCTGATAGTATCCTTTCCAGCACTCCATCCCATCACCAATATCACTAGGCCGTCCCAACTGGGGAGAGAAGAAAGACCTCGACACAATGGTGTAGCTGTAAAAAAACACAAAACCATCACATTAGTTATCAAAATTGAAGTTAATTAAACATTTTAAGAAGAAACCATAAAAATAATTACTTGAGAGAAGGGGACTCTCTAAGAACGACATCAAGCGCCTGAATGGCCTCTTGAGGCAAGTCCTTCATCTTCCCACGTAAGAAACTCTGCAAGCTTCGCAGATCGGCTCTGCCAGCCAGCCTAATAGTGACTTTATATTCCCTATCATCCCTAAACAATTCAAAAACCAAATTACAAATCAATATAAAAAGAAACAAAATCTTTATAAATTACAGCTGATAGAATTAAATAACTTACTTAGGGTTTTTCTTCTCTTTGTCACCCAGCTTGACGACAAAGTCTTTAGACTCAAAAGGTAGGGCTCCGGCTGTGTAAATGCTCTTGCGGCCATCATAGGCAGGAAGTTTCCCGCCAAAGAAGGCTTCCTTGTGAGCTCCTAACAGCTCAGCCATTATCGCCCTGTTTGTGCCTCTTGATTTCGCTTCAGGGTTGATTGCAACCTAAGAATAAAAAGTAAATGTGTGTTAAAACATCTATTAATTTATGATAGAATAAAATGATATTGCAAGTAATGACAGAATAAAATGAACAGAAAGGAATCATCAATTATAAGACAGGTTTAATAACAGTTTGCGCAGGCACAATTGTTGAGAGAAATCATCAATGAAGTACCAAACAGATCAAGTAACTAACAGATTACGCAGTATTAGATATTAGAAGTGAAAACAGAGAAAAAGGTTGTGTTTTAAACTTTTGACTGGACATGACATTTGCATGTAATGATAGAATAGAATGCACAGAATGGAATCAAACAAATCTAATAACAAATTGTGCAGACCTTATCAAGTTCAAATGTCAAAATGATCAACTAAGTAACTAACAGATTGCAGAATAGGCGTGTTTTATAAGTGAAAACAGAGCATGCAGTTTAGATTTCATAAATGACAGTAATTATAGACTGATATTTTGTTTAATTAAACTGTTATACTATTAAACACTATTAAAAGCATATCTATATGTTCTATTAACTTTTAACAAACAAAATCAGACTGAAAATTCATAAACCGAAAAATCTATGAAATAGAACATACACCAAAATTAAAATCAGGAAATTAATTACATACAAGAGAATTGAATTACAAGCCATAAGAAAATCGTATAATAAAGGGCACCAAAAACATGTGTAAACATCACAAGAGAACAGAATATCACTGTCTGTTTGGTGTCTTTTCAGACAAATATTTGTAACAAAAAACGAAAAAAATCAGCTAAGGGAAAAAAAAATCTACATATAATCTCCTAAAAACAAAACACTGTATTTTGTAAAGAAAAAAGTAAAACAATATGTATGTTCTATGAGGAGATAACATTCACAAAGCAAAACAAAAACAAAAACAGAGAATCTATTTCCTATACAAAAACAAAACTGATCATATAAAAACTAAGTTAATATACTATCATATTCATACCCTATTAACAAGATCAGCATAAGATGGAAGAAAAAAACAAGATACATGATCTTATCATTTCAGGAGGTATAAAACTCACATTTATAGTGAGCAATTGTTCTCTCAATTCAACGAATACAAAGTATATTAAATAAGAAACAAGGGGAAAAAATCAAAATCAGCTCGTGCGCGTCAGAAACGTTAAGAGAATCAACTCACAACATCGGCAAGCAGATTTCTCTACTATTAACCCTAGTGAGCCTTTTTCATTCTCCAAAAATATCTCAAAAAATCAACAGAAATCATAAAAAATCCAGAGAATGAATTCCTAAGACAAAACAAGAAAAGTAATCTTATAAAAACTAAATCAAGTCATATCATATTAACAAGATCAGCAAAAGACAGAACAAAAAAATATATATATATGATCTTATCATGTCACTAGAGACAGAACGCTGACCTCATTTCAGGATGTATAAATTCGCATTACAGTGAGCGATTGTTCTCTCAACTCTCAACGCATACAGTAAATAAAATAAGAACCAAGAAAAACAATCAAAATCAGCTCAGCAAGAAACAAAATTGTTAAGAGAAATAACTCGCATCATCGGCAAGCAGATTTCTCTGCTAATAACCCTAGTGAGCCTTTTCATTCTCTAAAAAGGCCTCAAAAAATCACAAAAAATCAACAGAAATCCTCAAAAATCCAGATCTCAACAAATCAAACGCACAAAAACCACAGCCATGTCAAACAAAGATTAAACAAAACAGAAAATCGTACAATAACATAACTAAAAACAGAGAAAATGAAAGAAACCAATTCTAAAGTTAACTCACATCATAATGGTAGAGGTTGTTCTCAGCCACCTGAACTAGGAAGTGATTCGCCCTGACACGGCACCGATTCCCCACGGTACCAAAACCCGGCCTGCGAGCATGCTCAATCGCCTTGCCGGACAGCATCATGACCGGCAGCGCCGCCTTCACCGCCTCAGCCTTCACATCAGCCTCCGCCATCTCAGGTTGTTCATTCAGGAACAAACCCCTCTTTATCTCGGCTGCCAGAGACGCCACCTCCGCCGCCGGATACTCCAAAGGCGGCGCACCAGAGCCAGATCCTCTTCCCCCACCCCTTCCACCATATCCGCCATCTCCACCCCTTCCCCCGCCATAACCCCCGCCATCTCCACCCCTTGCACCACCCCGTCCCCCATAACCACCTCCATCTCCACCTCTTCCGCCACCCCTTTGTTCATACCCGCCACCTCCACCCCTTCCCCCGCCATACCCACCTCCATCTCCGCCTCTTCCGCCACCCCTCCCCCCATACCCGCCATCCCTTCCCCCACCCCTCCCCCCATACCCGCCATCGCCGCCCCTTCCCCCGCCACGGCCCCCATAACCACCCCCACCACGACCTCCTCTCTGCATTCTGAGGAAGAGTAACGGACTCTCAGAAGTTGGAAAGGAAGAGAATAGAAGAGAGGGTTTTAGTGCAGGAAAGGAAGGTGGAATGAAGGAGTGAAGCGAGAAGGATGGATATTTATAGGCTGGAGAGAGGGTAAGGTTACCCTACAACCTCTGATTGGTTAGTTCCGGGTTTTGGACAGATTATGGACTCTCTTATCAGGCTCCGTTTTGTGCACCCAGGTTAGACTGTTTAGTGCGGATAATTGGTAAAAAAATATCAAATGGGTGATAAAATCATGTAATTCTTATTAGAAGTCTCGTGCGAAAATTTTTATTTTAATGAAATTATAAGGATCGTAAGGAAGGTTGTTATGTTTAAGTTTGTAAAATGTCATTTGTGAGTAAAATATAATTTGTAGAATTAATTGTGTGGTATTAATATATTGAAAGATGAATAAGAGTTTTTGAAATTGTTGTTTATGAGAAATAATATTTAATATGATTTGATTTGATAAGAATGATTATTTTTAGACATTGATTTTAGATGTTTAGATTGTTTTAATTCCGTTGCTGCATGTATATGTGTCTTATAATTTATATTAAAAATGATATAATAGGCTATCTATTAATTTTCTGAAATGAATGTGAATTTAATTATTATTGAAATTGAACGTGTTGTCTCCTAATAAATATTTATAGTCTTATTATGGAAAATATTAAGTATGAATTTTGCACCGCTCAATAGATAAAAGTTTACTAACTTATAAAATAATGTTGCACGGACATGAACATATGTGTTTATCTGACATGATGCAGATATAGTAACTCTAAAAAATGAGTAGGACATAACACATTTATAATATAATAATATATAAGTTAGTAATTTTGACTATACCATTTGAAAATTATTTTCAAGAAGATTATGTCTCATATGTTTCATTTGGATATTGATATGTTTGCTATTTTTTAATGTATTTTAATGTGTTTATAGTTCTTCAAAGGTATAGATATGATATTTTGATGATTTATATGATTATATATATAATTTTCATTTAACATTAATGAATTATGAACTGACACTACATGAAAATAAATTTAGACCCAAAAATGCTGACCCAAAAGTAAAACATAAGAAAAATTATAAGAAATTAGAAAACTAGATAAATTGTCCCACAACGCAAGAAACATCTTTGGATGAACGCTCTTCGTTTACAAATAATTTGGGCATCTCCTGATGTTTGAGCTACATCAAATTAGCACAAATACATTATGGAACAGTTATATCCATTAATCAATTAAGTGTGACCATGCATATTTAAAATTTGCCTAATATTTATAATAAAATAATTTGACACATAGGATGGAGTGTTTGACACATGATAAAAAACATGCTCATGTGAGACACGTGTACGTCGAATTTTATAACGTGTCTGCGCAACATAATTCATAAGTAAAGTTGATTTCAAATTTTTTTAAATTTATTTTTGAATTATAATAGAAAGTATTTGAACTAATGTTTAGTCTCAATTATAACATAAAAAGTGAGTTAAATTTCTATATATATATTTCCTTTCTTACAAAAATAATTTAAAAATTATACTAAACTATATAATCTTAACAAAAGAACACAACATTAATTATAGGGAAATGGGTACAATTTGGGTTGGCGTGGCAGCAAGATAATTCACTCTTTGAAATCAGAAATAGTAGATTCACCCGGAGAATTTACGCCCCTGTGTACACCCACGCAGTTTTATGAATTTTTAAGTTTCACTGTATTTGACGTGAGTGATGTATGTCAAAATCAAATAAACACAACTAATAAAAAATATTTTTATATGGAATGGTTTTTTTTTTTTTTCGACAGAAATACGGCCGTAGGCTTATGTGGAAGGGAAATTTTTCAAAAACTCCCTGACTTAACTTTTCTGAATATTATCAAAAATTTTCCTATCTTTTTAGATTCCTTCAAAAATCTCTATCTTTTTAGGTTTTCTCAAAAACCCCATAACTTTTTAAAAATTATCAATAATCCCTTCTCATTTAGTTATATTTTTTAAAATAATAATTTACCCCTCTCATTTTAGTATTGTTTTATTTTTTTTAAGTAATATTATTATTTTCAATATTCCAACTTATATTGAAAAAATTATATATTTTATAAAAATGTAAAAAAAAAATAAAAAAATTAATTGGAATATTTTTTTAAATATAAGTTGGAGTAAAATTACAATACACCCATAATCCTACAAAAAATATAGAAAATTTGCAAAAAAAAACCCTGTATTATGTCTAAAATACAAAAATATATTTAAATATAATTGGAAAAAAAACATTATGAAAATATTTTTTTGAAAAAAAATTATTTCACAAAAACATTTGTGTTTCGGAAAAATATTTATTTAACAATTTGTTTATAGAAAAATATTTTTTTATAAAAATATTCTTTTCTTAAAAAAATATTAATTTTTTTTTAAATTAAAGATTTTAATTTTTTTTAAATATTTTTAAATGTATATTTTAAGAAAATAATATTTTTTATAAAAAAAAAAAAAAAAAAAAAAAAATTAATAAAAAAATTGTTAAAATATTTTCCTGAAATATTTTTTTTTTCAAAAAATATTTTTCGGAACAATTTTTTTTTTTAAAAAAATATTTTTCATAATATTTTTTTTCCAATTATATTTAAAAATATTTTTGTATTTTAGACATAATACAGGTTTTTTTTTGCAAATTTCCTATATTTTTTGTAGGATCATGGGTGTATTGCCATTTTGTAAAATATATAATTTTTTCAATATAAGTTGGAATATTGAAAATAATAATATCACTTAAAAAATAAAAATAAAACTATACTAAAATGAGAGGGGTAAAACTGTCATTTTAAAAAATATAACTAAATGAGAGGAGTTATTGATAATTTTCAAAAAAGTTAGGTGGTTTTTGAAGAAGGCTAAAAAGATATGGGATTTTTGAAGGAATCTAAAAAGATTGGGGGTTTTTGATAATATTCAGAAAAGTTAGGGGGTTTTTGAAAAATTTCCCTATATGGAATGGTTAAAATATTTAATTAAGTGTTGAAATTATTATTCATTAAATATGCATAAAAAAAATTCAAAATCTGTACTATCTAATAAAATGAGGTATAGTTCCCAGTAGTGTATACATGTTTCAAATTGAAATTCCCAAAAAGATGAAAGCTTTCAAACTATTTCCCATTTTAACACTTTCAGATTTTGAGACTCCGGTTTTGAGTGAGATTTATCCTCCACCATGCCATCCATCTCCAAATTACACACAATATGTTATTTTTTATAGTAATTTGCAAAGTAATTTTGTTACAAAAATATATTTATATAATATATAACTTCACATAAAACTATCATAAAAAAATTTATTCTTTAAAATTCTATACACAAATAAAATATTCTATTATATTAAATATTTTAAATATTTTGAATTTTATTTTGCAATAAGGTTCTCAACATAAGAAAATAATAATTTTACCTCAAATTTCACGCGACATGTTATTTTTTCAAGCAAAAAAGATATTTATTTGCAATAAAATGGAAATGGAACTATTCACAGCAATAACATATTGAGAACCTTAATGCATAATAAAATTCAAAATGTTTAAAATATTTAATATAATAGAATAATTTTTTGTGTATAATTTTTTTTAAAATATTAATGATAAAATTAACTTTTAATGATAGTTGTATTTGAATTTAAATATTATATAAATACATTTTTGTAAAAAATTATTTTCCAAATTACTATGAAAAATAATATATTGTGTGCATTTTGGAGATGGATAGCACGGTAGGGGTTAATTGCTTTACTCAGATTCGGACTTTGGGAGTCCGAAATAGTCAAAATGGAAAATAGTTTGAAAACTTGATATTTTTGGAAATTTCAATTTAAAACTTGTATACGGTAGGAAATATACCATAAAATGATGAATTTCATTTTTTCCAAGGAGAAAAAGTGTAAATATTTATTATAGGTACGGATCATGATATCAAAAAATAATAACAAGTTATAAATATGTATTTTTTAAATACTTCATCTTTTAGTCATCCTTATTTAGTATTATTTCGTAAATCTGAAGAAGTTTTTGAAATTCAAAGACGAAGCTTATGTAACATATGTTGCTGTTATAATAATAAGCCCACAAATATGTAAATAATAACTTCATGCTAATGGATGGCAAATTAAACAAATATTGGCTGAAAATTGTTTAATACACAGATCATTTTTTAGGGTTTAATGTTTATATAAAAAAATAAGTATATTAAAACAATGTATGCAATAAATCAAGTGAATATCAAGTACGAAAATCTTGACACAGTCAAGTTTTTTTTTTTCGCATTTTAAGCAAGTAAATGTTAAAAATTAAGAATTGAGATATGCTTAAAGATAATTTATTTGTTGACAATAGTATCATAATCCTTACGAGGTAGTCAAAATAAATGTATTACCAACATATTTTTTGTTAACATCTAGAGTATACAATGAATTCACATTTAAGAGTAAATACTTGAAAATAGTAATTTATCTCTGTTTATGAGCAAACATACATTTTTAGAGTAACGCTGAACATAAAACAAAATATTTCTAAATTTTATTTTCCAATTATAAAATTATATTTCTCTAGTTAAAAAAGGATAAAGTCCATCATTTGATAATTGAAGTAATTGCAAACTCAGTAGACTGTTGCCACTACCGTACTGAACTGATCCGTAGACGTGCGTAAACTCCCTCGGTTCAAACGGACGAACGACTTTTCCAGCCAACTGCAAAAAACGAGGTAACTACTCAAGGAAATATTTGAATACACCCGGTGTAAATGGGCTTACGTTTATTCCTGAACGGATGGATGCGTTTCTGTTTTCGTAGTCCGAGTGTATTCAAATTTGGAATTTATTTCATGTAAAGGACAATCTCAACGAAAGTTTTGAATAGACCAGGTGTATATCGACGGATTCTCATTTCTTACCAGATGTTGTTTTTGTTGCTAGCGTAGGAAGGGTGTATTGAAAGTGGGAATTTATTGCATGGAAAAGGACACTGGAAGAGAGTTGTTGCTTGTCAGAAAATTAGCGAAGAAAAGAATGTCTGGAGACTCTGCACTGTAATCGTTAAGCCCTTTCAAGATGAAATTACCCTTCTACCCCCAAGCAATGAGACCACAAATATATAATAATAAGTGTATTCTGATGGATGTGAAATTAAGAAATATTGGCTAAAATGAACTTTATTTAATACAAAGGTCCATATTTAGTGTTTCAAATTCTCATATAAAATTAAGTATTAAAATAATAAATGACGTTTCTACCCTCTGCACTGCAATCGGTTAAGCCCGTTTCAAGGTAAAATGACATTTCAACCCTCAAGCAATAAGGCTTGGTGTTCTTGTTATAATAAGCCTAGAAATGTAAAATAATAAGTTCATTTATTAACAATTTTTTTTGTTAATATTAAGAATATACAATGAATTAGCATTTAATGGCAAGTATTTAAAGATAGTAAATTTTTATTTGTAAGAATACCACTATTTGTGAAGGAAATATTTATTTTTTGTGCTGACAATCAAAAGAAAATATTTCTGGATATTGTTCGTTTCCTAGGTAAAAAAGAAGGATAAATTGCCATCATTTCACAAGTGAAGTAACTGCAGGTCAGGGACTCCTCGCGAGGCTGTTATTCGTAGACATGCGTAAACTATCCCGGCACAATCGGACAATTTTGTAAACCAATTGAGAGAAAGGATGTAACTACGGCCGTTCTCACAGGATATTTCTGAACAGACCCGGTGTAGATGGACTGAAGTTCATTTCTTACCGGATGTAAACTATATTGCGCGGATACTTCAAAAACGCGACCGTGTCCGTGTCAGACACGACGCTTCTTGGACACGTGCCGGACACATCACGTGACGTGTCAAATATTTTATTATTAAAAATTGTTATGACACTTCTTAGACACGTGCATTGGGCTTGTTAGCGCAATTATTGCACTATTTCATCATCCTTGTATTTTAGAGACTAATTTATCTCACTTTTCTATTCCAGTACTTGTGGGACTACACATTTAAAGTGAATTTTAATTATTTAGTATTAAGTTTTCATACACAAACATGTAAAACGTCAAATATCTTATATGCACGTATAAAAGTGTAAATTCAAATGTTATATATAAAATTGTATCAATTATAAAATATTACGTATAACTTTCTAATTATAAGGTAAAAATATTATGTATAATTCTTTAAAATAAAATAAAATTGACATAAATAATATATACAATATGTTATGTTTTTTAGTCACACCCCGAAATGTCAGTTTAGCCGTTTAGAGGTGAAATGATTGTTATTCGGTATTCCCTTCAACGGTTCCGTGGGGAAGAAGGCACGAAGAGCATATGAAATTATGAAGTGTTGAAAAATCTTCTTTTTTGGATAGCTTGGAAATTCATTTGGATTCTTTTTTTGTTTGTTTAAAGTTAGTTGATTTTTTTCTATCGTAGGAGAGTTATTTTATTTTTCTAAATGGTTCCAATGCGTGAATAAGTGCTACTTGTTAAACTAGAATGAACTAAAATCATTAATTTTATCTTGAAAAGTATGATATGAATGTGAATTTTAATTTTTATATTATATTATATTTTCAATACTTGTGGAACCCCAAAAGATTATATTTGAAAGAGCATTTATTATTAAAATAAAACAAGCGTTTATTATGCTTTCTGGCCTTGTTATACTTATAATTTTTAGTTCTATAAAACTTATCAGAATTTTTAGTTCTATAGTAGTCCATCCAAATCTTTTTTGTATTTACCCTCGCTTCCCTTCGATCCGAACATAAATAATTACAGAGAGTTCTTGTTGAATATTGTATTATTCCAGATCTCTGTTTCAAAACATATAAAGATGTACCATAAACTTACTCCAATATTTTTGAGTCTAATACATGTAACTTTGACTTTTGCTGGGCTATAAGCCTATAATGTATAGGTGATATTATGACCAATTATTCTTTGAAGAGACATGTTTACACATGAATATACATGTGACTTTCATTTTTGCTGAGCTAAAATGTATAGGTCAAATTATGACTTATGACCAATTATTCTGTGAAGAGACATGTTTATTGGAAGGCCTTTTTTTCAGAATTTTTTTGAATAGTAGTACTATTTTGAAGAATAATTAATCAGATAACATGATTTTCAAAATATTTGGGTAGGTAGCACTTCTGTCAGACATTCTGGCGGAACTGAAGTAGTTCCGCCAGAGGGTCTGGCGGAACTAGGGAATTTTTTTTTTTGCTAATCTCGGCCATTTGGCACCCTTAAACAACCTTAATTAATGAAAAATGCTAGTTCCGCCACCGGGTCTGGCGGAAGTAGGTAAAATTTATTTTTGGCCCAATTTAGACGGTGAAATTGGCCCAAAAATGACGAAAATATAGGTTCCGCCAGACCCTCTGGCGGAATTAGTTAGTTCCGCCAGTGGGTCCTGGCGGAACTACACATTTTCCCAACTTACAATCTGACCCAAAAAGTCCAAAAAAATGGTCTTAGTTCCGCCAGTGGGTCTGGCGGAACTAGACCATTTTCCCAACTTACAATCTGACCCAAAAAAATTTCAAAATTTAGGGTTTAGTAACGGTTTTTAATAAAAAAACCGATACTAAATATTAGTACTGTATCGGTTTTTGCGGGAATTTTTTTTTTTCATTTAGTAACGGTTTTTATAAAATAACCGTTACTAAATCTGACACTTAGTAACGGTTCTTCCCTAAAATCCGTTACTAAATAATAGTTAGTAACGGTTCTTCTATAAAAACTGTTACTAAGTGGAAATTTAGTAACGGGTTTTATATAAAAACCGTTATAAACTGCTTATTTAGTAACGGTTTCTAGGGAAGAACCGTTACTAAGTGTAGATTTAGTAACGGTTATTTTATAAAAACCGTTACTAAATGAAAAAAAAATTCACTAATATTTAGTATCGGTTTTTTATTAAAAACCGTTACTAAACCCTAAATTTTGAAATTTTTTTGGGTCAGATTGTAAGTTGGGAAAATGGTCTAGTTCCGCCAGTGGGGTTCCGCCAGACCCACTGGCGGAACTAGACCATTTTTTTGGACTTTTTGGGTCAGATTGTAAGTTGGGAAAATGTGTAGTTCCGCCAGTGTTGGATCTGTTGTCAGATTATCATCCTAAGGTCTAAAACCCTCAACCGTACCCAGTGTTGACGGGTGGCAGAAAACACGGCCAACTTTTATTATACTACCGTAACTAGTATAATATACTACCGTAACTAGTATAATATAATAATATAATATAACATAATGATATTCTAAAATAATTTCATTTGTCCATACTGCCTTCCTTCTCAATATATACATCAAAGACTCAATAGTTATGTCGTGCGGACACGAATATGGATATTGTATCCGACACGACACAGATATAGTTAGGCTTGTCGACGGGCCGGGTTAGGTTCGGGTTTGGCCATACCAAAACCCGACCCGAAAATTTCGGGTTTGAGCCGAACCCGAACCCGAAAACTTTACGGGTTTTATTTCAAACCCGAACCCGAACCCGCGGATAACCCGAAATCCGTGGGTAAACCCGAAATCCGTTAAGGATACGGCAGCCCATCATTTTTTGGCACAAAATATTTTGAGAAAAATTTAGAAGCGGTTATTTATAAAGAACCGTTACAGAAGCATACTAACGGTAGTGTGTTTTGTTTTTTCTTTTTTCTCAACCCGTTTGCAACCCGTTTACAAAAATAAATGAAAAAAAAAAATTGCTTCTGTAACGGTTATTTATAAATAACCGATACTAAAGTCTTCTGTAACGGTTCTTACTAACCGATACTAAAGATTTCTGTAACGGTTATTTATAAATAACCGATATTAATCTCTTCTGTAACGGTTTTTTAGAACTAACCGATACTAATTGTTTCTGTAACGGTTATTTATCAATAACCGATACTAATCTCTTCTGTAACGATTCTTTATAACTAACCGATACTAAAGGTTTCTGTAACGGTTCTTTATAAATAACCGATACTAAAGTCGTCTGTAACGGTTCTTTATAACTAACCGATACTAAAGGTTTCTGTAACGGTTCTTTATAAATAACCGATACTAAAGTATTCTGTAACGGTTCTTTAGAACTAACCGATACTAAAGGATTTTGTAACCGTTTTTTATAAATAACCGTTGCGGATTTTATATCGGTTATTCGTTAATAACCGATACTAAAATAAGGCTTCTGTAACGCTTCATAAACATCTGTAACGGTTCTCCAAAAGAAGAAGAAAGAAAGGAGAGTAGAAGAGAGGCAGAAGGGTGGCGGGGCAGAGGGGGACGACCGGCGACCGGCACCGATCAGGGAGACGGCGGAGCGAAGGCAGAGATTGGGCGGAAGGGTTTTTTTTTCTTCTTTCGCTTCTTCTACGCCTCTGGCGTCCAGAGAGAAAAAAAGGGGCAAAGTGGATCGGGTAAGAGTGTTGGATGGGTTAGGATTAGGGTTAAAATAGATGGGTAGGATTGATTTGGAGAAATATGAATGGTACAAAAAAAATTAATTATAATTTAAGTTTCGGATTCGGGTTCGGGTTTTTCACGGATCGGATAGTATCAAACCCGAACCCGATCCGAACCCGTTTTTGTTTTCGGGTTTGAACCCGAACCCGATCCGTGGGTTTTTTTTTCGGGTTTGACCCGATCCGTTCGGGTCGGATACCTACTGGATTCGGGTTGAACTCTATCCATTGACAAGCCTAGATATAGTGACACGACGAATCTTAAAATTCATCATGACATAACACGTTATATATATTATTATATTATTTTTATGAATAAAATATATAATTTAATTATTGTATATATCATTAATGTCAATTTTATTTTATTTTAAAAGATTATACATAATATTTTTACCTTATAATTAGAAAGTTATACGTAATATTTTATAATTGATACAATATATATAACATTTGAAGTTGCACTTTTATACATGCATACAAGATATTTGACGTTTTACATGTTTATATATGGAAACTTTACACTAAATAATCAAAATTCACTTTAAATGTGTAGTTTCACAATTACTGGAATAGAAAAGTGAGATGAACTCGTCTCTAAAATACGAGGATGATAAAATAGTGCAATAATTGTGCTAACAAGCTTAATGCACGTGTCTGAGAATTGTCTGAAAAGTGTCATGACAATTTTTAATAATAAAATATTTGACACGCCATGTGGTGTGTCGGACATGTGTCCGAAGAATGTCCGAGGAGCGTCGTGTCCGATACGGACACGGCTGAGTTTTTGAAGTGTCCGCGCAACATAACTCAATAGTGATAAAACAAGTCACTGATTATAGATTTTCGAATTCTATCATCTCTTAAATTTAAATAAACACCCTATCTAGAAGGGTAAAAATCTCAAAACATATTAAATAAAAATTGATACCAAGATGAACTCTGAATAAGAAAAAAAAAAACTTGAAACTTATAAATACCAAAGATATATTTTTAAACAAAACTTTGAAGGATAAATAAACATAAGAAGTTTGTCCATTCATTTTTTAACTTCATAATTAAGTTGTAGCTGGATACTAAGACAAGAGAAGGGTGAACCGTGAACATAAAATGATTTTCAATACTTCCATATGATTTCAAATGCATAATTTACTAACTAATATGACATTGTATTTCGAATGCATAATTTACTAATTGATATGTTATTTTAAAAATCTATTATGTATTACTTTATATTTTATTCAATTAACATAAGAAATTACACAATAATATAGTATTATGAAAAATGATCATAACCAAATAATTGAATCAACTGTATCTTCCTTTTTTTTAAATCTCAAGTTAGACAAAATTAAATCTATCCGAAAAACCAGTTTGTACAAAAAAAATAAACTGTAAAACTGCACCAACTTCTTTAACAGCACTAACATTCTAAATTTCGTAACCTGAATGTCAACACATGTCCAATTCAAATCAAGTCAAGCCCCCGTCCCTTATAATACACATCTCAAACCCTCCAACACGAAAGCAAAACGAACATCCTCTCAACATCTCAAAACGATAAAATAACCTATAACTCAAAACACTTTCCTCTTTTAAATCTCTCACCCACACAAAAAATGTCGAACGTTCAAATGATCTACATTTCTCAATCGAGCTCCAACATGTACTCATCAATGTATGTAAGCCACACCAACATAATCCCCAGCCTGGCCGAATCCAACAGTCCAGACGCGAATACGACACAAATGTGATGCGTATGAATTGGGAAGAGTTGCACAAGGAATATGTGGCATTACATATCGGAGGTTTGAGCAAACGATGTGAATCTTCACGAGTTTTTTCAAGTAGCCGGCCGGTTTGAATATCATGTCAGTTAAGGTGTGTCACGGATGTGCACATAGAGGACTCGCTCGGATGCGGTTATGCGGATTTCTATGACTATCTGGAAGGTGAGCTTTTTCTTTCTATGCCTACCCTATGATTCTTTTTACCTAAACCCAACTTATCAATAATAAGAAAATATTGAAGAAAAAGGAAATTTTCATTAATTAATCTTGAAAAATCCCTAATTTCTGTGTTAACAAATCTCATGAAATGAAGATCTATTATAATGGTTAGTTTCCAATGATTTATCAATCCACAACACTTCTTTTATTTTAGTTTAAATCTAGTTCTTACAAATTTTTTATGGGCCCATTTGGCAAGTGAAATTAGGGAGTGAAATTGAATTTTAAGATGAAGAAGTATAAAATTCTGAATTAATTAATTCTAAAGTTTGTTTGGATGTTAGAAGGTAATATAAAATATAAAATAATAAAATATAAAGTAATATTACTTATATTATATTATATTATATTATATTATATTATATTATATTATATTATATTATATTATATTATATTATATTATATTGTTTTATATTATATTATATTATATTATATTATATTATATTATATTATATTACATTTTATTTTATTTTATTTTATTATGTTCTCTCTTATTATATTAATTTATTTTATTATATATTATTTATGTTATATGTTTTATTCTATATTATTTATGTTATATGTTATATGTTATATGTTTTATTTTATATAATATAATTTGTCGCACTTTGACATTCCAATTTTTAGAGAGAATTATATTTGGGTAAAATTGTATAGAGATGAAATTTCAAGAATTACGTAATTCTTATTCTAATGGTTTGCCAAACAAAAAATTTGTAGAAAATGAAATTTTAAGATCCAATTCCATCCAAAATTCCTTACTCCAAACGGCCCCTATGTTATTTATCTTTTCGCAGCAATGGCCGCGATAGAAGAAATTGAACAACATGTTCATGAAAAGCCTATCAGGTTGACATGGGCATCCGTGACTCGGAGGCCCAAAAGAGCGGCATTGGAAAACTTTTCTTAAAAGTAAAAAAAAAACATTAACTAATGATTAAATGCAAATTTTGAGATATATCATATATTTGTACTAATGGTAGGTAAATAATTATCAAATTGTCTTCTATGTAGAATTTCGCGTCATCTATTGGCGACAACACGCTTTATGAGATGGGGAAATTGGATATCACGACGGGTCATACACAAACTATTTTGTAGAAGGACTCTCCAAATAAATAATTCTCATTTTAACAGGAAAAAAACACTCATTCATTATAAAATTGAAGAGAAGAGAACTTCAACTTTCAATTTTACATTTTACTTAGCAATGGGTTGAATATAAAAAAAAATTACATTTTACTTTATTTTTTTATTATTTTGCAAAAACTCTCTCTAGAAACAATTTGCTTTATTTCATTTTCTACTATAAGAAAAGATCTTACTATTGACATTTTTACGAAAGTTCTACAAAACAAATAAAAAGTAGTTGACTTGAAAAAGTAAAAAAAAAAAAGCTCCAAAATTATCGCGCAACGCGCAAATAATCTCTAGTTACATGTAGAATAACATTGAAAGAGAGTTGATGTTTGTAGGAAGTTTAGAGAAGAAGGGTGTATGCCTGTGAAAAAAAATTGACTCTCTTTTCTTTTACTTAAATATATTTCCATTGACTATTTGTCTGCTGATAATCAAGAAAGAAACAAATGATTTATCATGCAATAAAAAAAAAATCTCCTCTTTAGAATATATATTTTTCATTGATTTTTTGTCTTTTCTGAATATTTAAATAATAATTTATGTTTTTAGATTAATTCTAGCTTTTAGTTCCTATAGACAGAAATGAATTTTTTATATTCCCTATACGAGTTAATTTTAACATCCAAAATGTAATTTATCCAACTGTTCTAACTTCTAACTATTTTCAACCTGAAATAAGAAAATTTTATTAAAATATGAATACAGTATAATCAAATATAAAAAAAAAGTTCTAAAAATATATGAAAAAAATAAAATTTTTATTTAAAATAAATAACATTTTATGATAATGCATCATAAAATAATATTATAAAATATCTTATGCCGAATTTTGACAATCAAATGTAGGATTCCATTGCAATTTCCAATAATGCTGGGTTCTTTTTACAATTTTGGCACAATGTTGGGCTTTTTTTTGCCAAATTTCTCATAATTTATTATTTTTTGTGTGCCAACAAGAGACTTATTAGTGAAACATGTCATTTAGATTCCGAATTTTGTGATTTCTTAAATTTAAAAGAACCACACTACGCTTTCGGACAGTAAAAATCATCCAATATGTCCTAGAACCAATTAAATAGAATTGTTATAAGAATCCAAAAAACTCTTCGAAACTGTAAAGAGAAGTAGCAAATATGACTCTTTTTTAAGCAATATTTGGAAGGATAAACAAATAACACGTTTGTTTATTCACTTTGTAAATTCATAACTTGTGTTGTTGGATGCTAAAGATAAAAAAGCGTGAAAAATGACTATCACCCGACTCTAAAAAAAGAGAATAGCACTTTAACAGCTTGTCATAATGTTATAAATTTAGTAAGCTAAATTTCCACCATCCAATTCAATCAAGTCAAATTAAGAACCCCCTCCCCTATATATAGACATCTCAAATCCTCTAACCCAATCTTTCCTCTCAACATGTATCTCAAAACGATCAAATAACCCTAGCTCAAATCTTTTCTTCTTTTAATTCTCCCACCCACACAAAAATGTCTCCCATTTTTCCCTACAATTCTCAACCGGGCTGCATGCGCTCATCGACATTTCTCAGCCCGACCAACGTGCATTACAAAGCTCCTGTCAACATGATCAGCCACATCAGCCCCAGCCCGCCCAAGTCAAAAAGTTCGGACGTAAATGCAACGCGTGTGAGTAATGAGGAGTCGCATGCAAATTACGTAGCGCTGCACGTCGCAGGTCTGAGCACGACGGTGAAGGATGGCGATCTGTTCAAGTTGTTTGATGATGCTGGGATGAAAATTGTTTCGGTCAAGGTCTGTCGTGACTGTATCACCCAAGACTCGCTTGGAAATGGTTATGTGAATTTCTAAGATTATCAAGAAGGTGACTGTTTTTTTTTCCTTAGAAAAGCTTGTTTTTTTCTAAATATAATTGCCATATGAGTCTTCTATAGGTGAATTTTTCATTAATTAACAAATAAATATTCAAGAAAAAAATTTGATTACTTTTTCATTTTCATTCAAATAACGTTTTTACAATTTTGCATTCAATAAAATGTTCTTACATTTTTTCTATGCTATTTTTACTTGCAGCCGCAACCGCAATAGAGAAATTCGACTACACTATATGTAGTGGAAGTCATATCAGATTGACGTGGAACATTCGCGACTCAGAGGTCCGAAAGAACGGCATTGGAAAACTTTTCTTAAATGTAAAAATGATTCAACTAACAATTGAATCAGAATTTTGAGATAAATTTGTACTAATTATAAGTAATCAAATTAGTTTTTGTGCAGAATTTAGCACCATCTATCGGTGAAAAAAGGCTTTATGAGATATTTTCTGAAAGCGGAAAGGTCTTATCGGTGAAAGTTGCGAGAAGAGCGGATCGATCAAGTCTTGGATATGGATATGTCCAGTTTGCATCACAGGAGGTGGCCAACACCGTGTTGAGAGAGAGAGAGAGAGAGAGTTTGAGAAGAGTAGAAGAAAGAAGAGTAATTATGTTTTTCATTAATTAAGAGATTACATAAGAGTCTATTTATATTACAATTGAGTTAAGCTAAGCCATTAATTAACTAGCCGTTAGGATTATTCTAACCACTCATTTAGGGAACGAATCATAGCTAGGCTTGTCAATGGATCGGGTTCAACCCGAATCCAGTAGGTATCCGACCCGAACGGATCGGGTCAAACCCGAAAAAAAACCCACGGATCGGGTTCGGGTTCAAACCCGAAAACAAAAACGGGTTCGGATCGGGTTCGGGTTTGATACTATCCGATCCGTGAAAATCCCGAACCCGAATCCGAAACTTAAATTATAATTAATTTTAATCTGTACCATTCATATTTCTCCAAATCAATCCTACCCATCTATTTTAACCCTAATCCTAACCCATCCAACACTCTTACCCGATCCACTTTGCCCCTTTTTTTCTCTCTGGACGCCAGAGGCAGAGAAGAAGCGAAAGAAGAAGAAAAAAAAACCCTTCCGCCCAATCTCTGCCTTCGCTCCGCCGTCTCCCTGATCGGTGCCGGTCGCCGGTCATCCCCCTCTGCCCCGCCACCCTTCTGCCTCTCTTCTACTCTCCTTTCTTCTCCTTCTTCTTCTTTTGGAGAACCGTTACAGATGTTTATGAAGCGTTACAGAATCCTTACTTTAGTATCGGTTATTAACGAATAACCGATATAAAATCCGCAACGGTTATTTATAAAAAACGGTTACAAAATCCATTAGTATCGGTTAGTTCTAAAGAACCGTTACAGAATACTTTAGTATCGGTTATTTATAAAGAACCGTTACAGAAACTTTAGTATCGGTTAGTTATAAAGAATCGTTACATAAGAGTTTAGTATCGGTTATTTATAAAGAACCGTTACGTAAAACCTTTAGTATTGGTTAGTTATAAAGAACCGTTACAGAAGAGTTTAGTATCGGTTATTTATAAATAACCGTTACAGAAACAGTTAAGAAGACTTTAGTATCGGTTATTTATAAAGAACCGTTACAGAAACCTTTAGTATCGGTTAGTAAGAACCGTTACAGAAGACTTTTGTATCGGTTATTTATAAATAACCGTTACAGAAGCCATTTTTTTTTTCATTTATTTTTGTAAACGGGTTGCAAACAGGGGGAGAAAAAAGAAAAAAACAAAACACACTACCGTAAGTATGCTTCTGTAACGGTTCTTTATAAATAACCGCTTCTAAATTTTTCTCAAAATATTTTGTGCCAAAAAATGATGGGCTGCCGTATCCTTAACGGATTTCGGGTTTACCCACGGATTTCGGGTTATCCGCGGGTTTGGGTTCGGGTTTGAAATAAAACCCGTAAAGTTTTCGGGTTCGGGTTCGGGTCAAACCCGAAATTTTCGGATCGGGTTTTGGTATGGCCAAACCCGAACCCCACCCGGCCCGTTGACAAGCCTAATCATAGCCATACATTGAGTGATTACTCCTAATTAGTTTGCTAATATTCTATTAATAACCTAATACTCTATCACCCCCCCAAGCGAAACCGGTTCTTGAACGGTGAGCATGCGACGTAGTAGTTAAAAATATGGAGTAGATAATCCCTTCGTAAGAACATCCGCGATCTGATCCTTGGTGCTGATGAATTGGACAAGTAGCTGCTTTGAAGTTGTGAGCTCGCGAACAAAATGAAAATTGATGCCGATATGTTTAGTGCGGGAATGAAACACCGGATTTTGAGCAAGGTAAGTAGCACTAATGTTGTCACACCATAGGACAGGGGGTCTTGTTTGAGCGATGTGAATTTCGAAGAGAAGGGATTGGAGCCACACGATTTCTTGGGTAGCCATGGCAAGGCTACGATACTCAGCCTTGGTACTAGAGCGAGAGACAGTCCCTTGTTTCTTGGAGCTCCACGAGATTAGATTTGGGCCAAGGAAGACACAGTAACATGTGGTGGATCAGTGGTAGGGTCAAGAAAATCACCAAGTCCATGACCTTCGATAATGGTTTGAATTTGGAATTTCCAGATGAGGTAGTTTGAATCGGTTAGTTTGGTGGTAATTTGATGAGAAAAAGTGATTGGTTTGGTCATTGAAATACGAACTGATGAATTATCAGTTGTGGTTGATGTAGGTGCCATTCGGAGTAATTGAAAGGAAAAGGAAAAGGGAGAAAAAAAGTTGAATTTCTCTTATTTTTGTTGAAAGAAATGTCAAGATTAAGTATTGAGAGGAAAATAAATGTCAAGAGAGGGGAAATAAATGTCAAGATTAAGTCTTGAGAGAAAAGAAATGTCAAGAGAGGGGAAAGAAATATCAAGATTAAGTCTTGAGAGAAAAGAAAAGAAATTTTTGTGGAGAATTTGTAGAAAAAGAGAGATTCTTGAGGTATTATTTTCTTCTTGAGGTAATATTTTTTTTGAAAAATATTAAAGGCTTGATACCGAGAGAGAGAGAGAGAGAGTTTGAGAAGAGTAGAAGGAAGAAGAGTAATTATGTTTTTCATTAATTAAGAGATTACATAAGAGTCTATTTATAGTACAATTGAGTTAAGCTAAGTCACTAATTAACTAGCCGTTAGGATTATTCTAACCACTCATTTAGGGAACGAATCATAGCCATACATTGAGTGATTACTCCTAATTAGTTTGCTAATATTCTATTAATAACCTAATACTCTATCACACCGTGATGAAAACTTTCAATGATACCATTGTTGATGGAAAGAAATTGTAAGTACAACAGTCCCTCAAATTTCGTTTTAATTGCATGTTTATCATCAAAAGATAGTGATCCAAATTTGATATATGATTTATCAAATTTTTTTTTTGATAAATGGAACCATAACTGATACTTATTTGTATATAGGACTTAACATTATAAATGGTATAATGTTGGGATTTCAGGTTGGTTAATCTTTATATGAAAAGAAGCGACCGCAACGGTAACCATCAAGATGAATTTAACAATCTTTATATAAAAAACATTGACATGGAAATAGACGAAACAGTAATCGGACTCAAATTGAATTCGGTCCTATTTCGAGTGTCAAAATTGTAAACGATGAAAACGGAAACCCGAAAGGATTCGGTTTTGTCTGCTTTGAGAAATCTGGGAATGCTCGAACGGCAATGGAGAAGATGAACGGCCAACAACTTGGTATTCATCATCATTTTATTATTAATTATAAATTCTGTTATTTATTTTATTTTTGTGGCAAATTCTTACAATTAAATTTACACCTGGTTTAATACTTGTATTATATTAATTATTTGGAACAGGAAATAAAACTCTATATGTGGCAAGAGCCATGCAGAAAGCTGAGCGTGCACAATTCCTTTTACCGCAGAAGCTGGAATGGAAAATGAAAACTAAGGTACATTAAATATCCTCTCTGCTCTCAAGTCTCAATCATTCCCATTATTTTCTTACTAACTACATTTTTCTTTCTAGTATTCGAATTTATATGTCAAGAATCTCAGCGAGATAGTTGACAACATGGTTCTACAAGAGTACTTTAGTCAGTGCGGCAGAATAACCTCCGCTAAAGTCATGTGCATGGAAAATGGCGTAAGCAGAGGTTTCGGATTCGTAGGCTACTCGTCTGCTCAAGAAGCCCAAAATGCCATCGCAATGTTTAATGGTAACCATAACACAAACCCTAATTATTTGCTTTTTCATTTTCCCAATATTAATTATGATTCATATTCATTTTGACAAAATAGGTCGTACTTTTCATGGAAAGGCATTATACGTTGCAATGGCGGATAAAAAGGAAGAAAGACGGGTGAAATTGGCGAATCTTATTGCGAGAGGTACATTTGTGCCTTCTAGTGCTTTATACCAGCCAAACAAGTACTGCACTAGCTTGTCATATGCGCCCTACAATCGGTCTTACTTCACTCAAACTCAACCCTACCAGTTTGGTATGTCTTGGCTTTCTGGTGCTTGTTTTACGTCGACTACCGCAGCTGTCGCCAATTCTCCAATGGTGAAATTTAAGATCTCTTTAATTTTAAATCCGTCTTTAATTTAGTAAATGTTTTTTTGATTCCTTTTCTAATAAATTTTTGCAGGAATCACTAAGTGAGAAAATACCAGAAAAAACACACTCACCTGACTCGAATCTCGACCGAGCCGTCTAGTGAAATTATTATGAAGACTGTTATACTGTTTTTATTATTGTTTTTATTGTTATATATATATTTTATTGTTTTGCTTTTTATTTAGTTTATTAGTGATGCAAGTTATTTTTCTTTTTTGGTGGGAAATGTAGAAAATGATTTTGTTTCAGATTATTTAAATTGGACGAATGATTTGCATATGGGTAGTAGTTGTTGTCATTTATATATACTTCTATGAAAATATATGATTTAATATAGAATAAATGTATGAGTATTCTGATCTTTATTGAAACATTTTGAAGGATATTTTTGTTATCATTTACGTGAAGATATAATTTGGATCAAAGCACTCTTCCAAGTCATTTCAATCAACAAAATTCAGATTTAGGTATGTTTATAAACTAAGCAAGTATATCTCAAAATTAGAGACAATTAAAACATGGCTTTCAAGTAGAATCAATCAAGAAGTCTTTCCCTAACCTAAATTGACTCACACATCTCAAACAAACAAGATTTGAATTAAAGATTAATCATTTTACACATAAAAGACTAATTTCAAAGATTTAATCAAACAAGCAAGAAAAGAGAAATTACAACCAGTTTTGATGTTGAACCTAATCCTTAATGATTAAGGAAGAGATCTGGTGGCCCCTTTGATTTCTCCCTCAAGATAGAGTGAGAATTTCGATCTTGATCGCGTTTCAGCCTTTTCTTGATAATTCAACCTTTCTAGCTCAAATTAGCTTGTTCTAAGCTCTCAAATCAGTAGTGGAGATTGTGAAAGGATAGAGAAGAATGGTGGAATGAATTGTCTCTCTAGAAGAAGGGTTGAGAGGCTTTTTATAGAGAGAATGGACTTGAAAGTAAAATGGTCGATTTTAATGGAGAGAAGAGTTCAGGGGTATTTCCGATAATTCTTATGATACAGTTACATAAAGTAGGAGGTGAAGAACATCTAATTCAAACTTCGTTGAATTTCGTGGAGGTTTTAGGGAGAATTTTGAATTTTGGTTATTTTGGTCTTTTTGGCGGAAGATTTGATCTATTCAGTTCTTGAATGAAAGTTTTTGAACTTCAGATCTGAAAAAGAAGAGAGGAAAAGGAGGTTCAAGAGTTGTTTCGTAACTGGAGAGGTCCAATAGAGTATTTTGAAATAAGGATTTGATGTTCTGTCATTTGGATTTCAAGAACTGGATGGAATGAGTAGATGCTAAAATGTAGAGGTAAAATTGGATGTTTGGGGTTTGTTAAGCTATTGAGATGTTGTAACGGTCTTAGGGGATCTTTTGTGGAGTGTCTCAGTATGTGAAATCCTAAAACAATCGTGCATTAAAGTTGGAATGAACTTCAACAATGAACCAGATTTAGTTCTTGGCACCAATTCCATTCCACTCACTTTAGAGAGGTTGATCTCCATGTGTACTATACCTCCAAAATCTTCTTCTCATTGTCACGAACCTTTGAAGCTTTGAATGGTCGAATATCATTGAGAAGTTATCAAGTTATGTCTCTTTGTTTTCAGCAGCTTCTGCCATAGTTCTGGTTTTGATCTTAAATTCCAGATTCTCATCAACGACACTCAAAAGAACCAGTTGGAAACTCTTCCCCACTTCCTTAAGAAGTTACAATTAACAACTTGAATGGACGAAAACCATCAAGGAAAACTCAAGTTATGCTAAAAAAATGGGGCTTTAGCTCCATATTTTTCTAGTTCTGCTATTTTTTTGGATTCAACCTAGAAACTTTGCTAAATACATGTGAAATAAGATTGCTTTTACCAAGATTTGAACTCATGAATTCTTGGTCTATATGAAATAGATTCTACCAATTTGTGTTTTTCAGTTCTGCTATTAATGACGTTTTAAGTTCAAATCTCATCTACAATCAACGTTACTGGAATATATGCTTGAGGCACTCTTCACAACTTTGCCATGATGCTTCTTACTGAATATTAGACTCCAATTGATCTCCTTTCTCACCGAATTCATCCATTTTCGAAACTATTTTGAATTTCTGATAAAAATATAAAAAATGGAAGACCTCATGATTCAAACTCCTATTTCTAATCGCTTTATGATCCAATCAACAACTCAAATGTCTTCCTACACTCCTATAAACTCTCTGAATCGAAGAACATCACCTCATATGAGAAATTCACGCCAATTTGATCAAACCAATAACCAACAGAATTTTGATCGTTGGAGTTGGAATTTCGTCGAACATTTACTTCAAACTCAATTTTTTCCCTCAGTTCGTCATCATTTTCTGCATTCTTTAAATCGTTGGAAAGAGGAGATAAAGAAGAAGAGAATGACATTGGTTTTGCGAAGAATGAAGTCTTTTATGTCATGACCCAAAATCATCATGCACAACACATATTAATATACATATAGAGCAATAGCAGAGCCAAAATAATACAAACTAGATCGAACTTCTAGATAAAAATATACACTAGTGCTGACGTTCTTTGCTATGCTCTCAAAAGAATCTAGATATGCCACCACCTCCTGCCTCAAACGTTGCTTGTGATATTGGCTGAGCGTTACAAAAGTCAGACAATAAATATTATACACTACTACAGCTACTATTATATTAGAACGACAATTACTACATTTACACGAAATACTGTCACCACCTTATAAGAACTACAATTTACTACAAAAATTATAACTTTTATAATAGTAGTGGTACCATTGAAAATATGCATATAAATAAATTTAAAACTACGATAAGGTTGACAACTACACAGGAAACACATATATATATACTGCAATCTCGGATCTACTTGAGATAAGTCAGACCACTGCACTCTCAACCACACGAAAGTGGTGTCTCCGATTTTACCACAGTGGAAACACGCCATTTCTAAACTACCTGAGCAGACTGTACTGTCACGTTTAGAAGTTTATAAATTTCGGTAGCTAGCTGAAAATCATTCTCTGCTACCAGGACTACCAAAATTGTCCGTATATATGTCTTCTTCATTCACTTATATAAAAATAATATTTTCTACCACTACCATTTCCACCTCACATAACGACTTAATATATATTTTCTACTGAAAATAACTTTGAATTTATATAATACAGTGAAAATAAAATAAATAGAATAAATAAAATAAATAACTACATATATAATAGGACCTTGTATATACTACCATTAAACCCGCCTCACAATCCTATTAGTATTATGATCTTGCTTGTCTATCCGTTGGGATGAAGACTCATGATATGAAAGATTAGAGTGATAGATCGATTGATGTTTATCATGCAAAGTAAGAGTTTCCCCTGGCTTTAATATGTTTTGTTTTAGCATGTTATGATTCATCTTTGGTGTTTTGAGGGTATTAGTTTTACTATTTGTTAAGCTTATAATAAGATAGTTTTAATTTTCTTTTCCTTTTGGGATAGTAGGTTTGAAAGCTTCTAATAGTTTCAAGTTCTTAATACAACTAGGATAATGTTCGCGCTTCTTTATGAATATTTTAATTGCAGTTCTCATTTCGATACAAAAACGCATAAAATTATAATGACGCAAATTCAAATAATATGAATTTAAGTTGCTTAAATCATGTACTTATGCATATTATTTATTTAAAAAAAGTTTGTGATTCACAATTTGAGTATAAAAAATAAAGAAATATAAGTAATAACTTAAATAAATAAATAAAAAGAAAGATCAATGATCTACTAAATAATCCGACTGAATGATAACTGATTCACTATTAGAATCCAAGATTATGTATGTATTCCTAAAATTAGTATACAACAGTTTTACTTATTCTCTTTTTTTTTCTAATATTATCATCTCTTTACATCATAGTAAGAGAAAAATAAAAAAATGATAAGCGGAAGAAAATAAAGATACTAATATAATGTATGGAAAAAAATAAACTACATAAGGAGAAAATAAGGTAAAATATATGAGAAACTAATACCACTCATTTTCTTATAATATTGCCCATGTTAGCTCTATTATTGTTAATTTTTTTCTGGAATTGATAAAATGATGAACAATATATATACAATAATTAGAATCAACATGTCACATAAACTATTATTGTAAATTAAAATATACACAAAATAATACAATTAGTTCTCAACAACTTGAGAAATATTTTTTCACAAAATTCAGGATATCACAACAAATATTAATCCAATAAATCATGTGATGAGCTATTGGTATTCTTGTCTAAATTGTCAAAGTATATTAGTAACTTAAGAAACAAAACGATATTGTTATTCTCAAAAAATAATGATGAAACATTAATGTAACAAATCATAAATCGAGTTGTTTTAATAATATCGTCTAGATTGCAACATAATAGCAACGAGCTTGAGAAAGCAAAGATTTTGATAGTTCTCACGAAATCAAAGATGAAACAAATAAAATACTAATCGAACAATTATATGATGATTGTGTTTATAACCATAAATAATTGATATAGAATATCAATGAATTTGAGAAATGAAATTTAAGAAAAATATCATAATGTGAGGACAAAAACAAATGACTGATGTGATTCAAGAAGAATTAAAAAAATGGATTGAATAATAATGTAGTGTGCTAATCAATTCATTAGAATATAATTTAATACTCTAATTATGTAACTTGATTATTTAAACATATACAATTGGGCTAATGCATTTTTTATATATATTCTCGTACATAGTCCATGTTATATTTTAAAAATCTAATTATGTAATTTTAATTATCTAAAACATATTATTTTATATAAGTGTATCTTACATAATAATAATATTTCATACATTATATCATATATAATACGTCTTCATATGCTTAAGTAAGATAACAAATTAACTCGGAATCATACCAATATGGAGTTCAAAATGGAGAGAAAATTGAAACAAAATTATATATGAAGTTCTTAGTAGAAGAAATATAATTAATCCCAACCCCTTATTTTTCATCTACTTTTGAGTCTCCTCAAAATGCCACATCATCACTTTTATATCGACCGTTAGATCAATTTTTTTGTCGAATGTTAGCCATTCATTTTCTCAAATTTATTGATATTTTATGGTAACATTTATGTGGTTACTAAAATATAAGCATATGATTGGTTGAATTGGTATTTTGTGTTTCATACCCGATTTAGTGAGAACCGTTGTGAGTTTGTTTGTGATCATTAAATCTTAATCGGATGGTTTTAATGAATTATGATGCAAAGTTATGTTCAATTATTAATATCAATAGTTAATGAAGAACACTCATTAAAATATAAATAATTTTTCTTTTCTTATTTAAAAAATTATAATTCTTAACGAAATATTTATTTCTAATGTCAAAATCGTCAAATATAAATTTGTTGGAATTTTCTCTTTATTTTGAGTTTCATATTGTTATGGTTTCAAAAAAAAATTCTTGCTAAAATATATGAATATAGACTATATAAAAGAAGATGTACAAAAATGATTAATTCATTAACTTATATCTTATATCTTATTTTTCATCTCTCTTTAAGTATTCGAAGAGATATATTGTCAATTTTATCTCGGCCGTTGGATCAATTTTTTTTTTAAATCTTAGAATTTTATTTAAACTTTTATCACGATATCATATGTACCAATATCAATGAAGAGTTTACTCATTAAAATATAAATAAATTTTCTTTTCTTTAAAAAATTATAATTCTTAATTACATATTTTATTTCTCATGTTAAAATCATCAAATATAAATTTATTGGAATTTTCTCTTTATTTTGAGTTTCATATTGTTATGATTCTAATTTTTTTTCAGTGCTAAAATATGTGAATATAAACTATATGAATGAAGATGTACAAAAATAATATTCTCATTAATTTATACCTTATATCTATTTTTTTTAATCTCTCTTTGAGCATTCTCAAGAGACCCATTGTAATTTTATCTCGACCGTTGGATCAAATTTTTTTTTGAAAGTTTAGCTTTTCATTTAAATCATTATCACAATATCACAGAAAGACATATTGTTATGATTCTAATTTTATTTTTTCTTGATAAAATATGTGAATATAGACTATATAAAAGAACATGTAATAAAATGATAAGCTCATTTACTCTTATCATATTCTTTTACTACTCTTTGAAAATTCTCAAGAGAACTATTATCAATTTTCTCTCCGTCGTCGAATTAAAAAGTTTATCAAATCTTAGCATTTAATTTAAATTATCATAATATCACATGATTAATTAGATTAATGTTCAGTATTATATCTCAGTTATATGAGAACTATCATCTCAAAGAAAATTTCAGAATATTGAAAACTATATTATATTACTTAATGTATTACGGGTTTCATAATAATATATGTTTAATCCATACCATTTTAACATCTAAAAATAATAATAAAAATAGTGATGACAAATTTTTGAAGAAAATGAGTAATGTTACGTTTTCCTATGTAGTATACATATTTTTTCCATATGTATACTTTTTTTTAAAGTTAATCATCTTTTATTTAATTTTATGTAGTTTTAACTAAAATCTTCGAAATAAATTATCTTGCATTTTATTTTTTTCGATTTCATTCATCTAAGCGTGATTAATATTTAATTTATTTTTCTAATATAATATGTCAAAACATAATAACATAAGAAAATCAAAGACAATAATTTTGAATTCTCATGTATTATTTATGTACTATGGATTTACAAACTTTAATTTTGAATTTTCATAATTGCAAGTTATACATTATTAGATTGAAATAATTATTAAAATTAAAATACTCACCGCGAAGCGCGAGCATTATCCTAGTATTTGATCAAGAGTAGCTATTTTTTTTTAAATAAAAGAAAAAAATTTATTTGTTTTGATGGATGAACTCTTCATCTTCTCTTTGAATTAAAACTCATAATTATGAATTAGAACTCATAATTAGTAGAATTATGTGATTTTCTACTACCTTTGTCATGAGGAAAAATAAGAATATGTATGCTAAGTGAAACAACAAAATCTTAAAATCAATCTAGTTTGTTGAATTCATATTCAATGGTCGTAATATAAAAGATGATGTAGTATCTGGTGAAGGCTTAAAATGAGGTTTAAAATTACTACCATATAGATAGTTATAAAAACATATGAAATTTATGAAATTAAGACATGAATCAATGATTGAGATGTAAATACTTCCTATAGTTCAACGGTATTATTTGGATCATGTGGTCTTTTGAGAAAACTGAAAATAGGTAAAAAATAAGAGATTGGGGTTAATTTTAATTTCAATTGCCTCATTTTGTGAAAATCAACTAGTTTTATTCATAATCAATTTGAAGAATTAATGAATTTTCTTCCAACTGATTTTGACTTCCGAGGTTTGTCTGAAGGATTTGGACTTTATTGAATTTATGTAACATTTTAATTTAAATTAATGTTGTATATAATAGATGTGATAACTTCAAAAATTAGAATTCCTGGTAAAAATAATGAAAATTATTCGGGCTAAACTGTTAAAAGATTTGATATTTGACGCAAGTTTTTTTTGAAGGAAACAAGGGATCAACTTGACCCCTTTGATTCATTAATTGAAACACAATTTACATTAAGTTTGGGTTGCTTTAGAAAGTGACTCTCCCTTTACAACACAACCAAACACTATAGCCTATGTACAATCATTCGTACTAAAAATTACAACGATTAATTAGCGCTCACTTAGAATAGTAAAATGATTACATCTCAACCAAGAATTTATATTGCATTTCATTCTCCAATAGCAATCTTCTACTCGGGCCAGTCGTCCTCGAAACACCATCTCATTCCTAGCTATCCAAATGCTCCAGCAGGCCCAACTCTTCCAAATGTACCATATTTGGGTATTCAATTTATCTAGACCCGCCGGTTTCTCGCCCCAATACTACTCCACACTTTCATGCGTACCGAAAAACACAGACCACGCATTATTCATTCGTGCCCAGATTCCTCGTGCAAAATCACATTCAAAGAATAAATGCTGAATCGTTTCTAAAGTGTTTGTCTGACAGCAAACACATTCAGTCCCTACCAATGCCCCTCTCTTCAACAAATTGTCCCTAGTTAATAACTTGTTTTGCAAAAGAAGCCACAAAAAGAGTTTACTTTTTTTCAGGGATTTTATACTTCCAAATTGAGGCCACACTTTCATTTATCACCCCTCTATTAGTCAATAGGCAATAAACTTTTGCAACTGGGAACTTGTGCTTTTTACAGTTCATGATTGTGAGTGTATCATCCCCATCACTTAAAATGACCCCTTCAAGTATTGACTCCAACACATGCAAGCTATTTTCCTCGTCTTCAGATAAACTCCCGTTTAATCCCAGGTTCCAGCCCTCCTCGTTGACTGCCTCCTCTACAGAGATATTTCTTCGATCCGAAGCTCTAAATATAGCTGGAAATTCTTTTTCAAGTGAGATTGGACCAACCCATTTTTGTCTCCAGAAACTAGTATTTTTCTTGACTTAACTTTAGAAAGAGAAAGCTTTATGAATACATCCAGTTCTTTTTGAATGTCTCTCCAAAAAAATGAGATTTTACGCGATGGAGTTTTCTGTAGAGGATAAGCGGGTTCTCCATATTTAGAGGCCGCTATGGTCGCCCAAAGCGAATCTCTGTTAGAAAAATAGAGAAACCACCATTTGAGTAGGAGACAAAAGTTATGAACCCGTAAATCTCGTAAACCAAGTCCCCCATTACATTTAGGCGTACATAATAAATCCCAATTAGCGAGATGATAACCCGAGTTACTATTTCCTTTCCAAATGAATTGCCTTTGTATTTTTTCTATTTCATTTATAACCCACATTGGTAGTTTGAAGCAGGGTCATGTAGTAAGTAGGTAATGCCGAGAGGACGGATTTTGATAATTGAATTCGTCCAGCCGTGGACAAGAACAATCTTTTCCAACCCGCTAACCGCTTAGAGAATTTAGAGATTAGAGGTAAATAGGCCGCCTTTGGTGATTTTTTAATAGTGAGAGGCATACCTAAATAAGAGATAGGGAATTCTGAGATTGCACATCGAAACACATCTTGTAGTACTCGAATTTGATCATCAGAGAGTTTAATGGGTACTAAGGCACTTTTCTCCCAGTTAATATTCAAACCGAAAATTCTAGAGAATATTTGTAATAATATTTTGAGGCGTATTTCTCCTTGGTTTGGACATTGCATTAAAAAGACCATATCATCGGCATATTGGAACGTCAGAGAATTAGAAGTGATAATATTCCTATGTAAGGGAAAAGCCAAATTCATCATTCGTTGGAGGGCATCGACGGCTAGCACAAAAATCATGGGAGATAGAGAGTCCCCTTGTCTCACTCCTCGTCAATGAGAAAATCACTTACTTCTTACCCCATTAATCGAAATCACTGATTTGGAAAAATAAAATATCGAGTTTATCCAAGAAAGCCACTGTTCGGGAAAGCCGCGTGCAATGAACATTTTAAGGACAAATTTCCAGTTAAGAGTATCGAAAGCTTTGGAGAAGTCGGCTTTGAAGAGGAAAGAAGGTAGGGTCGAAGAGTGGTAATGGTGGAGAACTTCTCTGGTTGCCGCAAACGATTCTCCAATTGAGCGGTGTTTAATAAACCCCGACTGAAATGGGGAAATAATTTTCCCGAGAATTGGGCTGAGGCGGGTGGATAAGATTTTTGTTAGTACCTTCATTGGGCTGGATATGATACTGATAGGTCTGTAGTCCCCAGGCCCAATGGGGACGTCCTTTTTAGATAATAAAACAATGTCTGCCCAATTGAATGCGGCTAGGTCGGCCCAATTTTCATTAAAATCTTCAACCAGCCACAACACATCTGCGCGCATAAATTCCCAAAATGTGGTCCAGAACTCGAACGGCAGGCCATCCGGGCCCACTGCCTTCCATTTAGGCCTAGCCCAAATGGTATTTTTCACCTCTTGCTCGGAAATCTTCTGCCCAAATTCAAGTAGAACCTGAGGAGAGGGAAAAAGTTCGTTAAAATTGAAGTTTAGAAAATCTTGTTCTTCAGAGCCTGAGTAGTTTAAGAAATTGGCTCGGAAGGCTTCTCGGATCTCATTTTCTTTGAGTAGTTCTTGCTAATGGACCAACAGACTAGTGATTCGGTTCTTCCTTCTTCTATTCGATACATACGAGTGGAAGTAACGCGTATTGTTATCGCCTTCCTTGAGCCAATGGCAATGAGATCGTTGTTTCCATTTAATCTCTTGCGTGTCCACCAAATCATGAACCGCTAATTTACAAGCAATTCGAGTTTTCCTTTCAAGGAAACTAAGAGACCGATGTTCCTCTGCTACTCAAGAGATTCAATAATTTTCTTGCATTTTCGAATTCTCTCCTTCTCTTCTGCATTTCGGACTCTGTTCGTATGCCATTTGTGTAACTCATTTATGGTCTTCTTCGCTTTGAGCATGAAATTCTCCCCTGCTCTATTACTTTATCTATTAGCACCCCATACCGTTTGAACAATACTTTTGGTTTGGGCATGAGTTAACCAGCTAAGCTCGAACCGAAGTATTCTTTTATGTTTGAAGCCTCTATCAAATGATAATTTTAAAGGTGTATGGTCAGAGGTTGTATTGCAAAGAGGGGTTAGAGAGATTTTGGGGAATTCGTGCATCCAAATAGGATCAAGAAAAGCGCGATCAATTCGGGAGAAGAAGGGTTCCCGTCTACCGTTAGACCAAGTGAACCGGCATCCTGATAAGGGGATCTCCACCACCCCCATATCACTTAGAGTCTCATTAAAAGCCAAACAAGTATTATGGTTCCCGTTTCCTGAGGATCTCTCGTTAAGGAAGCGGACCATGTTGAAGTCACCCACTATCACCCACGGTGTGTCTTCATCATCTCGTGAGTTTCTCAATTCCTCCAAAAACAGGGACTTTTCTCCATCCGCGGTTGGGCCATAGACATTCGTAATAAGTAAAGTATTGCTCGAGGCGATTTCTTTCAATTTCACTGAGAGGGAGTAGATGCCTTGCGAGGAAGAAATCATGCAAAATGATCTCGTCCAAGTAATTAACATCCCCCCTCGTGAGCCGTTGGCGTGTTTGAATTGAACCTCACCGAAGGTTGGAGGGCACACCTTTCACAACTCAAAAATAGAAGCATTAGCCCACTTAGTTTCCTGAAAACATACAATCTCACACTTAGCTTCTCTTACTAAATCTTTAACCATATTACATTTGTGATCTAATCCCAATCCCCTTACATTCCAACTCAAAACTGAAAAATTACTATTAATTGGATTATTCATAATAATTAAAAGCTACTACAAGACTAAACAACCCTATAGACTTCTCTATTATGTGTCTCTCTCTTCTGAGCTCGCCCTTAGATCTGCATCGAGCTCCTTTTGTAAGGCAAGCACCCCTTCTGTGTCCATGGACACTCTGATTTCGGTCAGCAATTGTTCTATTTGGCCTCCGATCAACGGTTGTTTGTTTATCTCGGCTTGGTGTAAGGAATCGACAGCTCCCCTCTTTATCACCTCATCATCATTGGGTTCGAATTTTTTCTTCTTAAGGTCGATTGCTTTTTGAACCGAGTCCACTTGAGAGGAGGAAGAAGCATGCACACATGCACTACGGCGTGTAGCTATCTTCTCTCTGGGCCTTATTATTTTCCCAATTTTCTTTTTTAATTCGTTTTGATTACTTGGCAGCAGGCCCAACTCCTCATTTTCTAAAAAAAACTCTTTCCCTTCTTTTTGGGCTTGGAGAGTGAAGGCCCCTTTCACTACAAGGGACAAATGTCACGACTTTGCCATTATTCTGCTTGACTCCTTGCTTGATTGTCGCCTCGAAAACAAATCCTGCATTACTAATATTAGCTTCCCTTTCCTTTATTAAAAATGTATTTCTCTCCACTGCCATCACGTGGTTTGTTTCCTTTGAAGGGCATGTGTCCACATCAATGCCTTCCTTATTAGTCTCCTTAAATTTGGCAGTCGCCTTCACCAAATTTAAAATATTCTCATTCTTATTTTGAACAGTTACCAAACTTGATTCCTCTGAAATATTTGGAATATCTTTAATTGGCAGATTTGATTTGGACGGCAATAGCTCGTGACTAATGTCCCCCAACTTACCCCCCATGCATTCTCTATAGTGAATAGTTTCCACGTCCTCTGAACGGATTGGCTCGAACTCACAGTCCGTTGCCACCTCAGCTTCTTTGAGACCCAAGTCAACATCCACGTCATCCACCATTAGAGTAGGGATTCCTTGCTCTGACAGATCGTCGGAGTGAATGGTTTCCGACATTCCATTCTCTTCTTCAGATCTTCTTTCTTCTGAAGCAGTTTCCATAGAGGATGATTCACTCGTTGTTCCTTCCTCCGGTTGGAAGTCTATCCACCTCACGACATTTGTGGGTAAGGTGTGGGCTACACCGTCTATAACCCATGTCAGATAGATCGGAACCACTTTTAAGGTGTGAACCGCCACAGTGACTCGCAAAGCTTGAAGTGATCGTTGAGACACCGGGGACTCATGAGTCACATAGTATCCGAATGAACTAACGACATTTTTAATATCATGTTTCCTCCTTCCTTGAGGCAGAACGCAGAACACGTCCAAGCATATCTCAAAACGGAAGTTCATTCTCCGTCCTCGCAGACTAGGGCTCCACGCTTGTATAGATAGACCTTCTTTCTTAAGTTTGTCGGGGAAGTTTTGAACAAACTCGTTGCGACAGGAGCCGTTGGGTAGGAAAAGCAAGAAACGGTTGTCGCTCCAATGGGTAATACCTATTGAATCTGTCGCATCTGGCCATTCATTGGATAGCATCTGTCTTAGCGCTTGCAGATTAGGGTGCTCGTCGGTAGGGGTTGAGAGGACAACTGCGTTAGCCAGGTAGGTGAAGTCACGGTGGTGCTGATCATCCGTCGAAAGAAAATGAAAAGTATTCAAGGCTCGGTCTTCTGGCATGTCTCGTCCGGTAACCAAGTTCGGCTGTCCTACCGAGATAACCGGTGAGGGGTTGACAGGTGTTCCCTCCAGAGTTGCTTGCATCGGATTTGTGCAACCTTTTGTGTTGTGTCCTTCATGGAAGGAACGAATGCATCTCCTAGGAAACTGGCAGGATCGTGCTCTATGACCTTTACGAAGGCAGTTAAAGCACCTCCCCTTCCAAGACGAATCATTAGGGTTTGGTGGTAGGGTGATGGAAACCGGTGGAATAATTGGTGAATCCGGCCTAGAGCGGTTCAAGGCGGCTCCTTTGATTAAGACATCCTTGAAAGAGATTTACGGGTTCTTCATCTTGCTTGTAGAGACAAGGCTTGTGAGCAGGTAGGTGCTGTTGGTCGAGATTGATGGTGGCTGGGATTTGGTTTGAGGTGCTTGTAGGGGTGAAGGGAGATTTATAGGAGATATGGTAGGGTTTAAAGGCCAGATTGGGTGCACCGGAATTAGGGAATTCGAGTAGAGTTTTCGGTATTTGCCGTCGGCTGGTTTGTGGACCACCTTGCTCCATCCATTATCGCCAGGAATCGCCAAGAATTTTCCCATAGCTCCTCCTCTAAAAAATAATGTTTTGACGCAAGTTAAAGAACAAAATTATTCTACTCAACTGATATGGCGACATCATTGCATTTAATCAAAACCAAATTGTCAATTATGCACTTCAAGAGTTTTGAGCTAGGTTACTGATAGATAAACAATACTAATTATAAAAATAATATCGATTTAAGTTGAGAACAATAAGATAGTGCGTGAATTGGTGATTGTTGGAAATAATTGTGATTTCCTTGCTCAAAAATTACCAAGCATAAACTGATCTCCAAAAGTTTCTTATTCCCTAAAACAAAAATGAACTCCAATAACTATATCGTGACTGAAATAATATTCAAGTTCAGGGAAACAATAAGTTAAATGAATACTACGAAAGAAAAATCCAAACTTTTTTGACCAATTTTTAAGAAAAACGCAAGACCGAAACCGAAATTCACTAATTCACCAATCGATTATTTATATAAAACCCATATAGACATTAATTGGAGCAGTAAAAACTAGGCATTAAAGATTGCACGGATTAATATAGCTATTTTTCAATCAAATTCACACGTCTAGTGTGAGAAGAGACGTGTCGTTTCAAATAATTTCAATCTTAATCCCATTTGTATGAAGAAAAAAAACTAAACAGAGGAAATTCAACAAGTTGGAGGTGCGCCTATTTCTTTTTCCTTTTCATTGATCTTTTACGTTTTCTTTAATTCCACTCTTACAGTGAGCTTCAAAATCTCAACTAAAGAGAGGAATTTCAAAGGATCGACCAATGTACGAGACTGCTTGCATGTATTCTCTCCAGTAAAATAAACTGGAGTTGTCTAAATGGAGGGGACAAAGTGATCAAAACAAAGAATTAAGAGGACAAAAATACTCAAATAATAGTTTGAGAGCAACTTTTACTTTTTTTTAAAAGTTAGGGGACAAATGTGAGATTTTTCCAATGTAAAAATATCATGGGTTAAATCCCAACAAACACATATTTCGCAAAATTTCTCAAACACAAATATGGGTGGAATCTAAAAACACACACACACACACACATATATATATAAGATAACATAATTATCACTTGGATATTAATATAATGTCTACGGGCTTGTTACAAAATATAAAAATAAAATAATTATCAATTGTGGGAAGAATGAAAGCATTTTATTTAGTACCACTCAAAAAATAGCCTCTTTAGTTAATTGTTAAGGGAGGGGATATGCTCCCATGGGCTTTGGAAAACTTTTTTCAAAGCCACCATCCACTATTCATTAAGCAAATCTTGTCAATCTAGATTAAATGGAAACTGCTCCATTTTAACGACGTTAACTCTGTTTGAAGGAACCACCAATATAAAAATATTAGATGTGATACAGAAAATATTTTTGAATGAATGATAAATAGATAAAATATCTTATATATAATTGAAAATAATTATCAAAAACAAACAACTTACTCCACATAATTATTATATATTATTTATGCATTACGACTTAATTTTCAAATTTTCACAATTGGTTTTTTATACATTCTAGATCGAAACAAATGATGAAATTTAAATATTTGCGAGTTTTATCCTAGTCTTTTTTTTAATGAAAATGAAGCTAATTGCCTACTACTCCAAAAAAGGAAAAAAAATGAACATATTTTATTTTGTACCACTCAAAAAATCAACAAATCTAGAGACTATGCAATTGGATGCCGAATCAACCTTGAAAACCTAAATAGAGAAAATGTCGAATCAATATTTTCCTAGCTTCACTGGAGAGAGACTTGCAAGTGAAAGTTCTTACAGACTCCTTCTTCAGCAATAACGATTGCAAGAAATAGCAAGGAGATATCAGAGGAAAGGAAGGAGAGATTTCAGCACAATCACACAGCAAAACACTACAGAGTGAACTGAGCAAGTATCAGATTGGAAAAAATTTCAAGCATCTACATCTAAATAAAAGCAAAGCATTTTAATACAACACAAATCGTAAGTATTAAAGCATCCAAATCATCAAAGGAAAAAAAGTAAAAAAAGCATCCAAATCCCTGCCAAATCAAAACAGACAATTAATCTGTTTGATTCAGGATCTACCTAACTAGCACATCTGAATTAGCATTCTCTTCACCTTCACCTTCACCCGATTTTACAACCCCCCTCTATTACTAATCTTACCTCTTAAAACCCTTCTTTCAGCCTTAATTCTCTTTTTTAGGAAATTTACATCAGAAAGAATTAATTTCCTACAGCTCATCCATAATCCAAAGTCCCATGATCACCAGACAAAATAGCTTTCTTCATCTATGGAAAGTAACCTTTTCATTGATACATAAGTTTTCAACAGTCCAAGACAATTGGTGAGGAAAGTATCCATCAAAAGTATACCCTCTTACATACTCAATCAGTTCTTTTCCTAAGCATAGTCTTTTTTGATCTTTCATTTAAAAAATTGAAAACCTTAAAAGTTTCAAAGCTACTAAGATACAAAAACACACAAAGTATCACAGCTAGCATCAACTTCCATCCTAGCTAAAGAAGAAAAAAAGAGGCTGTCTTTTCATCAGAAAATTCAAAGAAAAAAGAGATACCACAATTATGCAAACCTTGATAAACCACAAAGCTTCTCACCAGCAGGCTAGCTAGCTTTTCCAGAAACCCCATTTCAAAATACTTACCATCTTTCTAACATGCCTAAATATCACAAACCCTTCTCCCCCTCATATCCACAACATCTTCCCTTTTCTATCTACTCTTTTAATCTTAAGACAAAAATGTCTCAATACATCAGCTCATCAAGGCATACGTCCTCCCATGCTTCCCTGCAACAATCAAGAAAGTATCCGTCTAATTACAAACAACAAGTAAGAAATGAATATGTTAAAAAGCAAGCCTCACACCTCATCTCACCTCGAAAATCAAGAAAGTAGGGGTTCACTCCCTTTGTAAGGAACATTGCACAAACTAGCAACATGGAAGATAAAAGAGGTAACAACTCTAACTATCATCCACATGCACAGAGCTCCAAAATGATCAAACACCACCCCACTCTTTCCCTCAATGAACTGTTTGAAATGTGAAATAGTGCACCACCCAAACTCACATTTTCAGCCAACACAAAGATTAAACCCTGGTACAACAGGTTCATTAACTGTTATCAGGAAGTGCATGTATTTTACCTCTGCCCATTTTCATTTCATTGCACCCACTGTGATCAAATTGGTCATGTGGAGAGAGATTGCAATGTGGTAACCAAAATAGAGCATTCCTCAGACCCACTCATTCCACCTCCACCCAAACCAGGTCAGCAAATGCCAGCATATATAAAGCCACCAGTAATATATCATTCACAACCATTAGAGATTACTAATAAAGATCTAGAGAGGTATGACAGATGTTTCATACTTGATATAAGGCTAGTGGAAAACCACTCACTTGAACTAATCAAAGAGCAAGTAAAAAAAGTCAAAGAATTTGAAAAAAATGCACAAGTAGCTCACTTGAGAGGGGACAAATATGTCCTATCATCATCACCCCACTTAATTAGCAGAGATCTGATAGCCATTGAGCCAGCAATTCTTATTGAACAAGCCATAATTCCTCACTCCTGGCACATATCTTACAAGGCAGTAAAGGATCCATATCAAGTAAGAGCATGACTTGATATCTTTTATCTTAACAACATTTGGCTAGCATAAGAGATGATAAGCACCTTTGGCTGTCTCAAACACCATGGACCACTCTCAGACATAGAGTCCATGGAGAAACGAAGAGTTGTGGTACTACTGCTTGGTCTGGAAGAACTTCCAAAGGCATTGATAATATACCTAAATGGTATAAAATCAAAATCTGAGATTAATCTCGCTGGATGGAGGCATGAGCTCCATCGCCTTGATTAGTTATATGATGGGGAGCCCCATCCAGAATATTTCAACCGGCTCAAAAAAGCACTTGAGCAAATAGACATTGCAAGAGACCTAGAAGCTAGAATGGATGAATAGACAAAACAAAGTCAATCAGCGAATCGCCAAACCTAATTTCTCAAAAACAAAAGCAAAGCATTGTTGTTTACTGGAGGTCTATAGGGGGGTTTAATAGGCCTAAACGTGCAGAAGCGTGCAAATTTTGAGCATTTTAGGATTTTTACTTTTATTTGTTTTTAAGACTTTTGGATGATGGTTGTATGAATTCTAATTGACAAAGTAAATTAAATAAATAAGAAGGTAAATTAAACAAGAAAAAAAATAGATACCGAACACACGAACTTGTTGACGAAGTTCGGCAAGGTGGTTGCGTAAGACTTAACCACCCGTTGTCTCGCTAGCAGCCCTTACCTCGTTCACGAGTTGCCTACTCTTCGGGACTTGCCTTGCGGCTCCGATTTCACTAAAAAATAGATCGTTTACAGACCTCGAACCACCGCTTGTCTTATAACAAACTTGACGAATCGATGAAGCAATAACTTACAAACTTGATTTGTTTCACTCAAATAACCCAACAAACTAGATCTAATTCCTCTCAAAATTACTCACAAAAATGTTGATTAATTAAACTTGTTTCTAGAGAGAAAAACTCAGGAATATTGCTTAGAAAACTATTATTAAATTCGGATTGGATCTGTCCTTATAAAGATGGAAGGAGCAACTTACAGATATGGAAAAGAGTCAACGGAATAAGCCAAATAAATGCTCAAACAGCTAGAAATCTGTGTATTCCGTTGACAACAGAGTTATTCCATTGACAATGAAATCACTATTCATAGGATAGAAGTATTCCATTGCCAAGAGAATTATTCCTTTGACAACATAATCACTATTCACAGCCAAAGTCAAAATGAAAAAAAAAACTGAAAAACTAAGATTTTTCTCTAGATTTTGGTTTAATTAATCAACCAAAAAACGCAAGACAAACTCAAAATAAAGAAGAGCTCCAACTCTTGAATGCCAAGAATGAGTCTTGAAAACTTGAACCGCGATGTAACTCTTCGACGACTTCTGATCGGATCAAGATGAACAACTTGCACGTCTATTTGAATTTGATAATTTTCTGATTTTATACAATAAACTCAAACAAGATTAGTAATTACGGAATGATTTTAAACATCATCAAACCGAGAACAACAATCTCCCCCTTTTGATGATTTTCAAAACTATTCCGTAAAAATGCAGCATTTTATATCTTCTCCCCCTTTTTGAAAAACAATCAAAAGGGACACTAGACGGGAGATAGAAACTCCCCCTAAATAAGTGCTCTTCCTGAGTTCAATAACCCGTTAAAAAAAATCTTTAACAACATATGATTTTTGTAACTTAAAACTTCGGAATACAATTAAGGGTTTAATTAAAAAATTTCAAATAGTGTTTTTTAAAAATTCATAAAGACATTTACAATTTTAAGAAATCCTTTTATATAATTGAAACATACATATAATCTTTTAAACAAAGTTCAAAAGACATAGTTTCTAAAAGAAAATCGAGGAGAACACTTAAAATACCGAAAAATAATATATAATGAGTAAATGAAGATTAAGCCTGAACATGAATTGCATAATCTCGACCAAGTATCGGATAGTATGAGAAGATGCTCGTGACTTGTCAAAAATATTGTCTATTTCAATCCGATGAGTCGACTCGACCAAGTCTGCACTTGTCCTTTATTTGCAAGATGACAAAATTCGTGTCGATTGTCCACATTTCTTGATTGGTTCCCGTCATTTTTTCTTGTGGAAATTTTCTATATCTAAAAATGAAAACTTTCTCGACTACAAGTTAGATCTGTCAAGGCAAAACTTGACTACAATTCCCCTTAGAATATGACTAATTTAAATTGGGGGAAAATCGAAGCGTCTAGGTGGACTTCGATTTCTCCTCATGTAATGGGGAGTTACTTTCAATATTTCTGTCTTTCCGAAGCCACACAAGTTTAGAAGAATAAGTGGGTTTACGCAAATGACACTCTACAGAGATATGACCCATTTTGCAACAATAGCTGCAAAACGAACAGGTCGGGTTCCAAGTCTCTTCAGTACCTTTCACAAAATAATTTTTATATTAGTTTGAAAACTCGTCTTTCCTAAGCTTTGGCTTGGTCGACTTGGTACTAAAAATGGTTGATTTTGTAAAATTGTTTGATTTTGAAAAATTGTTTGATTTCACAAAATTGTTTGAGTTTGAAAAACTTTGTTTTTGATGTGCATTAGTATAATGTTTGGGAGCTTTATTTTGTGATTCATTAAATTGAATCTTTCTCATGACATGTGTGGTGACTATTTCATAAAAATAACCATTTAGACCTCTTTTTTAAAGTCATTCGGTTGTGACACCAAAGTTATTTTCATGACTTTGTCGCGAATCGTGAAAATAGTGAAATCTATTGTTATTACTAAAACTTTTAGAAGTTCCATTTTTAGGACTTTGGTCCTTAATGTTGGGTCTCGGACGTCATAACGTAGCGAAAAAGAAAAATTTCGTCCCAAATCAATCTGAGGATCCGTGCATATCGGTTAAATCAAAGAAATAAATCTTAAAGATACCTTTCGGATTACGCTTAATCCGTGACGCTCAAACAATGCGTGTTGTCCATGCGCCTCTAAACCGGTTACCGTCCTGACCGATTTTCCGTCCGTCTAAGACGTCTAGGTTAGATCGTGCGGAAGTCATCTACCGCACACACAATCGGTCTCCACCGGAACTCTCAACAACCCGTTCTCATCTTCTTAAGCCGAATAGATCACAAACGCCGAAAGTACGAACGCCTCTACCGGTGTCCACACGAACAAACTTCTTAAAACAGGAAGAAGAACAATATATATGCTAGTAGCTTGTTCTCCTCTTGCATAAGAAAACTCTTCTTATTTTATCTCACAAAATATGTATATAATTCCTCTCATATAATCGCACTCTTTCATTTTTGTCATACAAAAAGAAAGCACCTTTTATAATTTTGTCATACAAATTAGAAAGTAAGTTTTTTCTCTTTTATCTCACAAAAGAGAATGCTAAATAATGAGTGAGAGAATGATGTGTTGTATTGTGAATTTGGAGCCCTCTATGTCCTTATATAGAAGTGAAGAGTCATGTCTCTTCACACTAAAAGATGTGTATGACATCACTCATCATTATCCATATGCCATCATCTAGACTCTTCTAGATTGCATGATCTTTTGTGCTCATAGTCTTTAATATATATATATATATATATATATATATATATATATATATATATATATATATATATATATATATATATATATATATATATATATATATATATCACATCTTATCACATAAGATGACAATATATTTTGTGACATTCTTATGAAACTCATAATATAAGTCGCTAGGATTTTCTGCGCCCGTTTCAGTTTGTTCTTTGTGTGTGAACCCTGTACCTTCACTTAATCTTGGCAATAGAGTTAACAGTCTATAAATCATGAGCGGACTCTAGCAAGCCATCATGACTACTCAATTTAAGTGAATATCGGTGATCCGATTTACCTAATCAACAATCACATATTTATATCGATCATAAGTTATGTAATACATCATCCTTATATTAATCGAATAATATTTCTTGATCCCAAATTAAACTGTACAAGAACAAATGATATTAATAACTCTTATTAATTCATTTGAGTATGGCCATACATTTCTTCAGTTCAATTCATCAAGAGGCCTAAAGATATCTTTCTCATTTATGAGACAAAAAAATCCTGTCTTAATTGCACTCATCCCTCTACATGATTAATTATATACCTAATCATAACCGTTATGACGACCCGGTTAAAGGTAGTGTTAGATTATATTAAAGTATAAAATTACTCATGTTGGGAACCGAGACAATCTCGGGTCAAAGGACTATAAATACTTTATGTTACAAGAATCACTAATGATGTAAAACATGTAGCATTCTTATGGCGGGTTAGTCCAGTATATGGTCTCTAACATATACCTATGTTAATGACTTGATAACTATTTATCCATGATCCGTAAAACATGATTAACAGTCAACTAATATATTGGTTTGCATTTATAGCTTGTATATAAATATATATATATTTATTTATATTCGCAAGTATATTTGTCTCCACAAATATACTATAAATGACCAAGGACGATTTAGAATAACATTCATAATACTTTATAGTTTTACTATCAAAGTCATGCACTTTGATGACATAAAGCTGAATTGCATATTCATGGTCTATTTTAATTATATTAAAATAACCTATACGCACATATTATATGAAATATCTTAGAATAAATATTATGTTTGTTATTACAATCCATCATCTAGGTCACAAACACTTTGGTCTAGGGCATAACACCATCACTTAGAGTAGTCTCGGTACATGAATGCACTTCCTCTATTCTTTGGTTGATTGAGCTTCCTTTTTATTATATGTTTTTCAGGTCTTGAAGGAGCGGATTTAGTATCGACCTCTTTCTTAAACCCTAAACCAGTTTTAGCATTTGGTTTTTACCCTATAAATAAATTGTTTAAATCAAGTTTGCTCGAGACATTTCTGGCACAAGCAGACTTAAGAGATTTATTTTCACTTTTTAAAGTTACAACTTAGACTTTCAGATAACTTATTTCATTTTTTATTCTTTCATAAACACAATTATTTTTCTTGTTTAAGTTATCGTGGATTGAGTTATTATTAATTAGGTTTGATTTTTTAAATTCTTTTATCTGTGCCTTGTACGACCTTACCGAGGCTTCGGAAACAATGAGAAGTTCTTGGGTAGTAATAAGAGACTCCCGAAGCCTTTCTAATTCTTGTTCTAGTTCATCGCGGGTTCCGGGTTTTATATTTTTAATTACTTGATTAGAACTAGGAACCTTTACCTCTTCTAAAACATAATTAAGAGTGGAATCTACATATACCTCGCGACTCATGTCGCAGGAAGAAACAGAGGAAGTCTTGTCGATGGAGGATATCGCGGGAGAAGAACGGGGTGGAGCTGGAAGCTGTCCTAGTCGAATTATTTCTTGTATCGCCCTTTTGCACACCTCATCCACATCATCATACGCCATGTCCGGGTCAGAGTCAGATTCCGATTTGACGGAGTTGGATGAATCACTCTGTAAATCGGGTAAAACCATCGTTTATATTTTACACAATTTAACAAAATAATTTATATCTCCCTATTAAATAATTTACGAGTATGAGCGGTAAATGAGTTTAGGGGTCGAACACAAGGAGGTGTGGCCTCAAGAATTAACTAGTCTCTATGATTTATCTCTAGTGTAAAATCTTTCAATTCAAGGTTTATTAGATAATTTCCAAGTTCAAATTTTCTTTTCAGCCTTATCGTAAAAATTCAGCACGTTACACTTTGGTGTGTTAATTCGTAACTAGACCAAATAAACTCCGAATCCAACTCATGAGATACCGTTAGAAACTAGAAAGAGAGATCTATATTGTGGTTCTTCACTGTTATTATTATTTTATTAAAGATTTTCGAGTTATTTGCAATTCAGTCCAGAACTTAACTCAGATTCAAAATCGGTTCAGCAGTAACTTCAGAAAATTATAGAAAAATCATCAAAACTTGAAAAATCCCAAAATTCATACAGAAATTCAATTATCACATTTTGTAGTTTCAGATTTATAATGAAAATTCAGATCTGGATCAGAAACTAGTTCTGACAGACCAGCACTCAGAAAAATTATAATATCTCCTAATCTGTCTTAACAACTACTATTTTAAAATTCATATTTGGATTCTATAATTGAAATTACTTTAAGTAGCACTATTCTTGGAGTTTTATTATTTGTTTTTGTATTTAAAAAAAAATTCAGAAGAAAAGAAACAGTAAATTTGGACAAAAGTTTAAAAAACAGAAAAACTACAATTTTGGAAAATTAATATCTCATCAGATTACAGGTCGGAATTGGGCAAAATTTGGATTGAAAATTATCTACTAAATGAGAACTGAATTTTAAAAATATTTATTTAATTTTTCAGAACAGATTAGGACACGAAATTAAGGGAAAATGACTGAAAAAAAGAGCAAATACAATAGCAACAGAAACTGGATTGGGGTTTGATTATTGGTTTAAAAATAGTGAATTAAAGGAAATTTATGATGTGTAACAATCTTTAATCACTTAGGGTATAATTTTTCTGATTTAGATGATGGATTTGAGCGATCTAAGCTAAGATTCACTCAAGAAATCGATTCAACACTAGTTTAATTTAAAACAACCATTTTAAACAAAACTTGAATTCAATCAATCACAACTCCAAATTAATCACACAAAATACTAAGCTAAATATTCCAAATGATTAACAAGTCAATAAACTTCAGATTTAATATATCAATTGATGAAAAATACCAAGCTAAGCAATTTTCCCCAATTTATTCGAAATTGTGTGTGTTCATGACTATTCATTCAAATTCAGCAAAATTACAAGAAATTAAAGCAAGATTTCATGCATACAAATCACAAATTCCTTTTCCTATCTAGATTTACTCACACATAATCACAAGAACAAGAATTTGACAAGATTTCATCACGATTATTACAAAATTGAGTTCTTGTGATCTAAAATTCAAATTGAGTAATTAAAAGAGAATTGGACCAAACCGAGAGTTGGAAGACCAGCCAGTAACTTCCTCGAGTCGATTTGAAACTCCAACTGCACCTCAATTCAAGTTAGAATTGACCAATTCAATTTCCCCAAATCAGCCCCAAATTGCACGATTTCACTCAAAAATGAAAATTAGAGCTCAAGAAAGCTTGAAACTCATTAATGGAGATTCTAGAGGTTAGAGAAGATAAATGGAGAGTGGTGTGTCGATTGAAGAGACTTGAGGCATGTTTTATAGACTTGAATTGGACTTGAGAGTCCAATGACCTGTTTTGAATTGAGAGGAGAGTAGGGAACGATCCGAGACTTGTGATTGGTTCAGGCGGACCAAGGTAGGTGTACTGAATATCTGGACGAAATTTCGTTGAGAATTGGCGGTTGAATAATCCTCTGTTTTATGTTTGGCGGGAAAAAAAAAACATTCAGATCCGATCTGAAAGTTTGAATCGCGAGTTGTTAGTCTGAAGGTGGACCCCCCACTGGATTCGCTGAGTTGAGATGGGTCACTGGTTTTTTGTGAAACGAGTCACGCATATTCCTTGTTTTGGCACTGAGTTTTTAAATGCTTCTCGCGATCTATTGTGGCGCGATGGGTCAAAATACGCATGAAACGAGCCATTTTGGTGCCAGACTTGCAGTCAGTTCTCATCGATCATTTGTGGCGTTGGAGTCTGTGAGTAGTCCTAAAACATCCGTTTGGGTTTTGATTCCATTTCTTAACGGATTTTGAATCCGTTTCAACATTCTTTTCACTAAGTGACTCCAATTCACCATTGTTCATCACTTCAGCTCAAATTCTCAATCCATATTACTTCCTGGTCTCCTCACAAAACTGTAGCAATTTGAACGAGGTAAAACCATCGAGTAAAACTCAAACAATCATCTTTTAACAACACGTACTCGGTATTTTTCCAGTACAGCCATCAGTGGCCTTTCAAGCTTTAGTTTGTTTCTTTATTCACTGCAAACTCAAGCCAACTTATGAGCCAGTCTCGCAACTTCCCATAGGTGCCTCATGTTGAATTACATAATTTAATTCAACATAAGTTTGTTTCTTTAATTCTCCTCATAATAGTTGAATTTTACCAATTTCTCCATCTTCCGAAACTTCGAAAAATTAACCAAAACTGATGAATGAAAGTCCATTTTACACTTGTTTTCAGATCGAATCGAGGCTCTAAAACCCATTCAGATCATCTGCTGAAGCTTCACGTTTCATCAAACAACACCTTGTTTCAAGAAAAAGGCAAGAAGGTCGATCGAGTTCATCCGGTTTGAAAAGTTCATTGAGGATTTCGTCGAACAGTTTGTTCTACTTCTAATTTCTCTCTTGATTTAACACCATTTGATGAGTTCTTTGGATGGTTAGAAATGGTAGATGAAGGAGAAGAGAAAGAGATAGGTCTTGGCTCGAGTGGACAACAGTAGACGACAAGGCAAGTCACCCATGATTTTGGCTCATTTTTAGCACCTGTTTTGGCCGAATTTCGGCGATCGCCGAAACTTTCAAGACGGGAGAATGGTACCGGCATGTTTCTCTCTTCATGCTGAATCCATGGCTGGCTTGTTTGTTCGATTTCGAGCAGAATTATGAAATATGAGGTTTGAAGAAGACGGGTTTGACCTGGTCAACATGTTGACTTTGACTAGGTTTGACTTGATTTTCAATTGGTGATTCTGAGAGTTCTAGAAGGTTTATCATCATGAGGTTTGTACCGTTGGATTCGTCTCATCGAGCTCTTCGATTTGATATACCGTTTGACCCATTTTGGAAAAGTTGACTTTTGGTCAACTTGGCAATTTTTTGCGTTTAGCTCGGTGTGACATGGTTATAGAAGGTTTTTGAATTGTTGTAAAAGTTTGGGAAATTTTTGTAGAGCGTTTGAGGTTTTCAGTTGGACATTTTTGGCCCATTATTTGTGTTTTGGTCTATTTCATCCTTTTTAGCCTTCTCTCTTGTAAAATAACACAAAAATGTATTAAGAGGTTTCAAATTATATTTTATGAGTTATGAGTCTTTTTCATACATTTTATGTGAAATTTGATTGAATTTGAGATGATAAAAACCATAAAAATGTGTATAAAAATACACATTACACGCTCGAGTAGTTCTTCGACTTCTTCTCCTTGTCCATTGCCTTGTCATCATGTCTTTTCTCGCATCTTTTCTCAGGTCTATCATCATATCGTTCTTCTCGTCGCTTGTCTTCTTTTTTGTTCCAAGGTGCAAGCTCAGGGTGAAGCGTGTAACCGTTTTCCATCGTCTGCCCCATCTTGTTGCACTCGAAACAATGTCTCTAGTATTTGCGTCATTGACGAAATCGACGAGCTAGTGGAAGAGCATCTCGAAGGGGAGCATTTAAATTCTTTAAATTCACTTAATTCAGATTTTGATGACTTTTGGGATGATTTAGAACATGTAAATGCATTAGAAAATGCGAAGGAAAATAATTTACTACAAGATACAAATCCAATTAAAAGTGATGTAGTCACAAAGGAAATACAAATTGAAAACTTGCCCAATCTTGAAATTTGTAGAAAAGAAGAGGTTTATTCTTTTTCCGGACCAACTTCGAGCGAGCTTAAGATTTCAGGGAAATGAATGCCCCCATCAATCGAGATGGCACCCGACCTTGAGCTCAAAGTGCTACCCGACCATCTCAAATACGCCTACCTTGGACCTAAGGAAACTCTACCCGTCATCATTGCCTCCAACCTAACACCCGAGCAAGAGGATAGCCTCGTCAACATTCTCAAACGACACAAGAAGGCGATTGGGTGGACCCTAGCCGACACACCTATAATTAGTCCTTCGACTTGTATGCATAAGATTTCGCTCGAGGAAGGCTCCAAACCCTCGAGGGAAGCTCAAAGGAGGCTGAATCCCGTCATGATGGAGGTGGTGAAAAAGGAGCGCGGGGATCATTTATGCGGTAGCCGATTCGGAATAGGTATATCCAATACATATGGTTCTCAAGAAGACAGGAATCACGATTGTGGAAAATGCCGAAGGGGAAAAAGTGCCAACACGAGTGCAAAACGAATGGAGAGTGTGCATCGACTATCGAAAACTTAACGCGGTGACAAAGAAGGACCACTTCCCTTTTCCCTTCATCGACCAAATGCTCGAAAGACTAGCGGGGCGACCTTACTATTGCTTCTTGGATGGATATTCAGGATATTTTCAAATCGCCATTAGCCCCAACGACCAAAAGAAAATAACCTTCACGTGTCCCTTTGGTACATTTGCCTATCAAAGGATGCCGTTCGGGTTGTGCAACGCACCGGGTACATTTCAAAGGTGTATGATCTCTATTTTTTCTGAATATATTTCTAAATTCATTGAGGTGTTTATGGACGACTTTTCCATTTATGGCAACTCATTTGACGAGTGTCTCCATAATTTGGGGCTAATAATGGAAAAAGTGTGTGGAAGCTAATCTTGTCTTGAATTTTGAGAAGTGCCACTTTATGGTGAGCCAAGGAATTGTTTTAGGGCATTTAATCTCAGAAAAAGGCTTAGAGGTTGACAAGGTGAAAATTGATGTGATTAAAACGCTTTGTACCCTCGCAACGTAAAAGACGTACGCTCCTTCCTCGGCCACGCGAGTTTCTATAGGCAGTTCATTTGGGATTTCTCCAAGATCGCCCAACCCATGTGTCGCCTTCTCCAAAAGGAAGTGAAATTCGAGTTCGATGACGCGTTTAAGGAGGCATTCAACATCTTAAAAGGGAAATTATATGAGGCTCCAATCATCAAGCCTCCTGACTGGAATCTTCCTTTCGAAATTATGTGTGATGCCAGCGATTTGTGCGTTGGTGCCGTCTTAGGCCAACGCGTTGGTAAGGATCCTCATGTTGAATTACAAGATTTAATTCTACTCCTAATAGTTGAATTTCACTAATTTCTCCATCTTCCAAAACTTCGAAAAATTAACCAAAACTCATGAATCAAAGTCAATTTTACACTTGTTTTCATATCGAATCGAGGCTCTAAAACCCATTCAGATCATCTTTGAAGCTTCACGTTTCGTCAAACAACACCTTGTTTCGAGAAAAAGGCAAGAAGGTCGATCGAGTTCATCTTGCTGTAGGATTTTGACTGTTGGTTCATCCGGTTTGAAAAGTTCATTGAGGATTTCGTCGAACAGTTTGTTCAACTTCTAATTTCTCTCTTGATTTAACACCATTTGATGAGTTCTTTGGATGGTTAGAAAGGGTAGATGAAGGAGAAGAGAATGAGATAGGTCTTGGCTCGAGTGGACAACTGTAGACGACATGGCAAGTCAACCATGGTTTCAGCTCGTTTTTAGCACCTGTTTTGGCCGAATTCCGGCGATCGCCGGAACTTTCAAGACCGGAGAATGGTACCAGCATGTTCCTCTCTTCATGCTGAATCCATAGCTGGCTTGTTTGTTCGATTTCGAGCAGAATTGTGAAATATGAGGTTTGAAGAAGACATGTTTGACCTGGTCAACATGTTGACTTTGACCAGGTTTGACTTGATTTTCAATTGGTGATTCTGAGAGTTTTAGAAGGTTTCTTGATCACGAGGTTTATACCGTTAGATTCGTTTCGTCAATCTCTTCATTTTGATATATTGTTTGATCCATTTCGGAAAAGTTGACTTTTGGTCAACATGGCAATTTTTGGCGTTTTGCTCGGTTTGACATGGTTGTAGAAGGTTTTTGAATTGTTGTAAAAGTTTGGGAAATTTTTGTAGAGCGTTTGAGGTTTTCAGTTGGCCATTTTTGGCCCATTATTTGTGTTTTGGTCTACTTCACCCTTTTTGGCCTTTTCACTTGTAAAATAACACAAAAATGTATTAAGAGGTTTCAAATTATATTTTATGAGTTATGAGTCTTTTTCATACATTTTATATGAAATTTGATTGAATTTGAGATGATAAAAACCATAAAAATGTGTATAAAAATACACATTACACGCTCGAGTAGTTCTTCGACTTCTTCTTCTTGTCCATTGCCTTGTCATCATGTCTTTTCTCGCATCTTTTCTCAGGTCTATCATCATATCGTTCTTCTCGTCGCTTGTCTTCTTTCTTGTTCCAAGGTGCAAGCACAGGGTGAAGCGTGTAACAGTTTTTCATCGTATGCCCCATCTTGTTGCACTCGAAACAATACGCCCTCTTATTATTGCGTCGACGGTTGTCGTTAAACCGTTTCTCTCGTGCTCGTATAACACCAAATCTTTTCACAAGAAACGCCATCTCCTCATCATGTGCATCGATTGCCAGCATGGCTACGATTGTCGGTTGAGAGTCTGTTTGCTTGAGTCGGGCTTCGTAGTTCCGGAAGTAACTGATTAGATCTTCTGGGCCGATCTCTGTTGGGTTTCAGACGTGCATAACGCAGCGGAAAAACAAAAATTTCGTCCAAAACCAATCCGAGGATCCGTGCGTATCGATTAAATCAAAGAAATAAATCTTAAAGATACCTTTCGGATTACGCTTAATCCGTGACGCTCAAACCATGCGTGTTATCCCTGCGCCTCTAAACCGGTTACCGTCCTAACCGATTTTCCGTCCGTCTAGGCCATCTAGGTCGGATCGTGCGGAAATCATCTACCGCACATACAATTGGCCTCCACCGAAATTCTCAACAACCCATTATCATCTTCTTAGGCCAAATAGATCACAAGCGCCGAAAGTACGAACGCCTCTACCGGTGTCCACACGAACAAACTTCTTAAAACGGGAAGAAGAACAATATATATGCTAGTAACTTGTTCTCCTCTTGTATAAGAAAACTCTTCTTATTTTATCTCACAAAAGATGTATATAATTCCTCTCATATAATCGCACCCTTTCATTTTGTCATACAAAAGAAGGCACCATTTCGTAGTTATACAAAAAGGAAAGCACCCTTTCGTAATTTTGTCACACAAATGAGAAAAGATATTTTTCTCTCTTTTGTCTCACAAAAGAGAATGAGAAATAATAAGAGAAAGAATGATTTGGTCTATTGAATTTTGAGCCCTCTATGTCCTTATATAGAGGTGAAGAATCATGTCTCCTCACACTAAAAGATGTGTATGACATCACTCATCATTATCCATATGCCATCATCTAGACTCTTCTAGATTACATGATCTTTTGTTCTTTATATATATATATATATATATATATATATATTATATGCACATATACTTATATATATATATATATATATATATATATATATATATATATATCACATCTTATCACATAAGATGACAATATATTTTGTGACATTCTTATGCAACTCATCATATAAGTCGCTAGGATTTTCTGCGCCCGTTTCAGTTTGTTATTTGTGTGTGACCCTGTAGATTCACTTAATGTTGGCAATAGACTTGATAGTCTATAAATCATGAGCGGACTCTAGCAAGCCATCATGACTACCCAATTTAAGTGAATATCGGTGATCCGATTTACCTAATCAACAATCACGTATTTAGTCCCTTTGTCACGCGATATCTATATCGATCATAAGGCATGTAAGACGCCATCCTTATATTAATCGATTCATATTTCTTGATCCTGAATTAAACTGAACAAGAACAAATGACATTAATAACTCTTATTAATTCATTTGAGTATGGCCATACATTTCTTCAGTTCAATTCATCAAGAGGCCTAAAGATATCTCTCTCATTTATGAGAGGAACAAATCCCGTCTTGATTGCACTCGTCCCTCTACATGATTCATTGTATACCTAATCATAACCGTTATGACCACCGGGTTAAAGGAAGTGTTAGATTATATTAAAGTATAAAATTACTCATGTTGGGAACCGAGACAATCTCAGGTCAAAGGACTATAAATACTTTATGTTACAAGAATCGCTAATGACGTAAAACATGTAGCATTCTTATGGCGGGTTAGTCCAATATATGGTCTCTAACATATACCTATGTTAATGACTTGATAACTATTTATCCATGATAAGTAAAACATAATCATCAGTCAACTAATAATATCTTGGTGTACATTTATAGCTTGTATATAAATATATATTTATATGTATCCGCAAGTATATTTGTCTCCACAAATATCCTATAAATGACCAGGGACGATTTAGAATAGCATTCATAACACTTTATAATTTTACTATCAAAGTCACGCACTTTGATGACATAAAACTGAATTGCATATTCATGGTCTATTTTAATTATATTAAAATAACCTATACGCACATATTATTTGAAATATTTTAGAATAAATATTATGTTTGTTATTACAATCCATCATCTAGGTCACAAACATTTTGGCCTAGGGCATAACACCATCACTCTTGCGTCGCCATCATCGTCTCCAACGAAACTCGAAGTGCTTCCCAGCTTTGCGACATTCCCCTGATTAATTTTCCTACAACTCGAGAATTTGTTATGGTCTCTCCTAAAGCGATGAATCCGTTTTGGATATACGACATACGAGTGTACACATCCTCGACGAAAACTGTCAAATTGTTGTTCGAGTCCCATTAATTTGGTCCTCTTCATTTTACTTTTTCCCTCAAACTGATTTAGGAGGGCTCGCCACAGTTGATGGGAATTAATACAACCATCCATTATAACCGATAACTTATTTACCATATTTGTGAGAACTAAATTCTGTGCCATTATGTCAAGTGTGATATTTGTTTTAGTTATATCAATATGATTTGTGGTACTATTGGGTACAAATTCTATGATAAAACTATTTTCTACTACCTGATGAAGTCCATGTAGTTCGAAAACATTCACCATCCATCTCTTCAAAATATTCCAATTTTTACCATCGAGTTTCTCCGGATAAAATATGAGTAGTCGATTCGTCGGGTGCGTCATCATAGATCGAAAATATACGTTGTTTCAAATTGGAATTTGAAATGGTCTGTATTCCTGCTCTGATTAGATCTTCTGGGCCAATCTCTTGCGACGCCATCATCGTCTCCAACGAAACTCGAAGTGCTTCCCAGCTTTGCGGCATTCCCCTGATTAATTTTCCTACAACTCGAGAATTTGTTATGGTCTCTCCTAAAGCGATGAATCCGTTTTGGATATACGACATACGAGTGTACATATCCTCGACGAAAATTGTCAAACTATTGTTCGAGTCCCATTAATTTGGTCCTCTTCATTTTACTTTTTCCCTCAAACCGATTTAGGAGGGCTCGCCACAGTTGATGTGAATTAATACAACCATCCATTATAACCGATAACTTATTTACCATATTTGTGAGAATTAAATTCTGTGCCATTATGTCAAGTGTGATGTTTGTTTTAGTTATATCAATATGATTTGTGGTACTATTGGGTACAAATTCTATGATAAAACTATTTTCTACTACCTGATGAAGTCCATGTAGTTCGAAAACATTCACCATCCATCTCTTCAAAATATTCCAATTTTTACCATCGAGTTTCTCCGGATAAAATATGAGTAGTCGATTCGTCGGGTGCGTCGTCATAGATCGAAAATACACGTTGTTTCAAATTGGAATTTGAAACGGTTTGTATTCCTGCTCTGATACCAATTGTTGTTTACTGGAGGCCTATATGGGGGTTTAATAGGCCTAAATGTGCGGAAGCATGTAAATTTTGGACCTTTTAGGGTTTATACTTTTATTTGTTTTTAAGATTTTTGGATGATGGTTGTACGAATTCTAATTGACAAAGTAAATTAAATAAATAAGAACGTAAATTAAACAAGAAAAGAAATAGATACCGAACACACGAACTTGTTGACGAAGTTTAGCGAGGTGGTTGCGTAAGCCTTAACCACCCGTTGACTCGCTAGCAGCTCTTACCGCGTTCACGAGTTGCCTACTCTCCGGGACTTGCCTTGCAGCTCCGATTTCACTAACAAATAGATCATTTACAGACCTCGAACCACCGCTCATCTTACAACAAACTTGACGAATCGATTGAGCAATAACTTACAAACTCAATTTGTTTCAATCAAATAACCCAACAAACTAGATCTAATTCCTCTCAAAATTACTCACAAAAATATTGATTTAAACTTGTTTCTAGAGAGAAAAACTCAGGAATATTACTTAGAAAACTATTATCAAATTCGGATTGGAGCTGTCCTTATAAAGATGGAAGGAGCAGCTTACATATATGAAAAAACAGACTATTCCGTTGACAACGCTGAAACGACTAGAAATCTGTTTATTCCGTTGACAACAGAATCACTATTCATAGGACAGAAGCATTCCGTTGTCAACGGAATTATTCCTTTGACAACTGAATCACTATTCACAGCCCAAGTCAAAACGAAAAAAAAACTGAAAAACTGAGATTTTTCTCTAGATTTTGGTTTAATTAATCAACAAAAAAACACAAGACAAACTCAAAACAAAGAAGAGCTCCAACTCTTGAACGCCACGAATGAGTCTTGAAAACTTTAACCGTGATGCAACTCCTCGAAGACTTCTGATCTGATCAAGATGAACAACTTGCACGTCTATTTGAATTTGATAATTTCCCGATCTTATACAATAAACTCAAACAAGATTAGTAATTACGGAATAATTTTAAACATTATCAAACCGAGAACAACAAACATCATGGCCTTACTATAGACATCATTGCCAACTGATACTCAGAGCATCCTAAAGGGTTGGCTCAGCAAGTTAACATAAGGGAAAGGAAAGGATTAGAGAAGAAAGAAGAAACACATGAAATTCAAGAAAAATAATAATAATTCAAAACATAGAAAAACATCCCCAAAAGAGGGGGAAACAAAGAGGAAGGGGCGCTCAAGCCGGTGGAGGCATCACTTCTCCACGGCGAGCAGCCACAATCCTCCAAAAAAAGAAAATATAGAGAAGATAAAATGCAAATCGATCAATCACCTAACTTTCAAATAAGAACAAGGGAATTAACACTCCTCAAGGTGTCAAAACCCCCACACGAGCAAGTGCTCGCAAAATGGAAAGAATCAAATTTGGGACCGAAGAAGAAGTGCGGCCACCGGTACTAGCAATAGAACAAGTCCCCAAACCAGAAGTACTCTCGCCGGAGGCTAAAAGAGTCCTCTTTGAGAGCCTAGACTGGGACAAACTGGAAAGCATGTGCCTCGATGTTAACATCACCAATCAACGAGCTGCTTTCTATGACGCGAAGGTGGTATATGACCAAGTCAAGTAGGATTTGGAAAGTCAGTGATAAGAAAGTCAGATGGATGTGGAGGAATTAGACAAGTTTGAGGAAAGTCTCAAGTTTGCTATTAATGGCGAGGAGGAGAATCATGACATTAACGAGGCAGAAAGAAAAGAAAAAATTGAGAAATCTCCCGAAGCGGCGAAGGCTCAGGAATTAAGGCAGATGGGAGCAAAGAAAAGAGACATGTGGCTGAGGGGTGACGGGCCATGGAGGCCTGAGTTTGTTGAAGAAATGGATGGGCCTGTAAGGGCCGAGATTGAGGGAGAAAATATTGGGCTAACTGGACCGGAGAAAGGGAATTAATTTCCCGATTTTTATTTGTATCTTTAATCTAGCATGTATTTTGATTTTAATTATCGCACGAACCATTTTGTACTAGTAATTTATTTTTGCGAACTTATTTTATTATGAATTTAAGACAACTCTCAATTGTTATTTGGTATGTTAGAGGTGTGGGGAACATCCACAAATGTAACGTAGTAAAAAACTGGTTACGAAACATCAAATGCAACTTAATATGCTTTCAAGAGACTAAGTGGTCTCAAATAAATCCTTTCTCACACACTAAAATTTGCCCGCCGCACGTTAATAATGCGATAGCAAAGCTAACAATCAACTCAGCAGGAGGAATCATGATAGCTTGGTCAAATGACTATGTATGTCTATCCTCCATAACAAATGAATTCTCCCTCACTTGCATTTTCTATTTTCGCGATGCTTTTAACTTTATGCTCACAAACATATATGGACCTACATCTAATGAGAAAAAAATGACTTTCTAAAAGAGTTGAAAAAATAAGCCTCCTTAATGGCCTACCATGACTCATGCTAGGCGACTTTAATATGATAAGAGATTCTCATGAATTAAAGGCAACAACCACAGTCTAGATTCTATTCTCAAACTTAATCGCACAATTAATGATCTCGAAGTTCAAGAACTTGATCTCTCAGGCTGTTCGTGTAGGATTAGTGCCCTAGCCCAAATGTATTTGTACTAGGAAATGGATTATGTATTAAGATATTATTTTTTATTCAATAAAGGTTGTTTCTTATATATCTGTGTGTATGGGTTGTGAATGTAAATTTTTTATCAACCAAGAATGACACTTTGGGTTCTCGTCATCAGAATACGTGATTCTGATAGTAGAACTGTGAACCAACGAATGACATTCTAAACTGTCCCTAGTGATATGTATGATGTTTATAGAGATAGACATACTTCAGGTAAGAAGCTACATATCCACACTAGTATATTCGTAGGCTGGATGATCATGTTCTGCTGATCATGGACATAGAGATGTCAAGCCCGGAATATAAGTACTTATTAGAGAACACATACTGAACTGACCACGATATGTGAATATGCATGGTATATGTCATTAGTGATTCTCATATGAATAGTGTGCTTGTTCCTACGACCAAAGGTCACCATAGATTTCTGTATGAGTACATGCATACTTTAATATGATCCTACGTCATCCGTAATGGGATGATCATCGGGTTCATCATTATGTATGTCCTGAATCATGACGAGTAAAGTGAGTGACCAAGATGGGATTTGTTCCTCTCGTTAAGAGAGAGATATCTCTGGGCCCCCTGATGAACTAGGACTGAAGGAAATGCATGGCCATGCTCAAAATGGATTAACATGTGTTGTTAATATCAATTTGTATTTATTCAGTCTAATTCACGATTAGGAAAGAGACTTTGATCAAACTCAAGGATGACATATTACCGTGCCTTGTGATAAAGTGTATATCTTAGAACAAAAGGAATAAGCAAATGTCTATTCAGATAGGTTTATGATCGCTGATCATTTCATTTAACATGGGTAGTCATGACATCAGTCTAGAGGTTACTCATGACTTACGATCTTTAGAAGATCATTGCCAGCGTTAAATGGAACCTACACGGTCACACAATGAACTCCATTCGTACGGGATGAATATGCCTCAAAACAGTTAATACATATGATGTATAAATTGGTGAACGAAATAATCAATTATTGGATAATTAATTGAGCAAAATAGTGCCATTCCGTTGGCAACAGAATAGTTTCGTTCCTAACGGAATATATATGGAAACTATAATAACCTTAGCTGCCAAGTATTCCGTTATGGAAATACCTATTCCGTTGGCAGGGGAATAGTTCCGTTGGCAACGGAATAGGCGCATATTAGGGTTTTAGTTATGGTAACTGAGCAATCGTTCGCTTGGTCTATCTATAACATTAATATTAAGAATTTAAATCTCGTATTGTCGCTTGGTTTACTTAAATAAGATGAACATTTATTAAATCCATTAAGATGGATTTTCAAATTCATTTGATTTTGAATCATTTGAAACATGTGTAACTTATTTATTAGACAAGATGACATATACGTCTTTCACAAAGTAAGGTGAAAGCAAGTTACTTATTGGCTCTCACACATAGTAATGTATGTTCATCAATGAGTGAAGGTGCTAGAGAAAACTATTTCATCGCTTTATTGAAACAATAAATTTGAATATTTTGAAAAGTTCAAAAGTTACAAATAATGAAGTAGAGAATAAAACTTGGCTTCGAAAAATCGAATTTCTTTGATGAGATCGAGGAGTCGAGAACCAAGTGTTTGATCATCATGATAACTATATCGAACTTTATTAGATATAGTTCGATTATGATGAGTCAAATATATCTTCTATTTCTTTCGGGGTTACGCTCTTATTGCGTTCATACTGAATATAATTCCATCTGAAGCAGTTGTAAAAGACTCCATATGCGATATGGACTGGTAGGTGTATTAGATTATCTTTTATCAAGATTTGAGGATATGATACTTAATTGAAGCATCATGCATCTAATCGGATTAGTGTTTATTGTGGAATATCCTAAGAAAAGTAAAGGATATTACTTCTATAATTAATATGAGAACAAAGTGTTTGTTACTCGAAAATTATATCTCTTTGGAAGAAGTGTTTCCAAAAGAATTAGTGGGAGTAAATTTGAAAAGTTCAAATTCCACATACTGACAGTAATGCTCGGATGGAAATTAATTCAGATTTCAACTGGTGATTGAGTCTGCAATTAATCAACTAGACTCTCAAGATGTTGAAGAATCTGAATATAGAACATAAGTGTATTCATGTAGATCTATTAGAATTTATAGCATGCCCGAAAAATATAGATTTTTCGTGTCTAATGATAAAAATTTCGTACTCATAGATGATGAGTCCACATTCTACTAATAGACTATGATGAGTCAAGGCTCTAATGGTTAGAGACTTTGAAAGTTGAGATGTAATCCATGTCAAGTTTTGAATTTGATTGATCCATCAGATGGAAATACTGTTTTAAAAGAAAGACCGACATGGATAATGTGCAAACATATAATGCATGATTTGTGGTTAAGTTAAACTCATAGTATAGACTATGGTAATATTTTTCCAAGTCATCATGCTTATGTATTTCAGAATTTTCTTGTGCATATCTTCATAGTATGACTATAAAAGATGCCAAGTGGATGTCAAGACGTTGTTTCTTAATAGAAAATATGAAAGTATGTATATGATACAACTTGAGAGTTTTGTCTGTCCTAAATTTTTTGAAAAGAGTTTGCAAGTTGTATAAATTCATTTATGAATTAAGGCAAACATCTCTAGGTGAATATTTATTATTTGATGAAATAACCAAACAGTTTGGTTTTATCAAAAATTAAAGATAAATCTTATGTTGACAAGAAATTCAGTGGGAGCATGATTATATATGATGTGAATTAAGTGTAACAAGCACACATAAGTTTAATCTTAGTGAAATTCACTAGATAATAATCAAGAGTATGATTATAAACTTGAGAAGGATAAAGTATTCTTCTTAGATTATGGTGGACATAAAAATATGCAAAGTATTTGCATATGACAATGTTTGATAATCCATTTAATAACCCAATCCCTTAAATGATGGTGATCATGTTAGGTCAACTGGTATGTCATACCATATAGATCAATGGGTATGAGATACTTGGTTGATTTGGCCTAGTGTAAGTGAGAGATTGATGGTGTTATGCCCTAGGCCAAAGTGTTTGTGACCTAGATGATGAATTGTAATAACAAACATAATATTTATTCTAAGATATTTCATATAATATGTGCGTATATGTTATTTTAGTATAATTAAAATAGATCATGAATATGCAATTCAGCTTTATGTCATCAAAGTACGTAACTTTGATAGTAAAACTATAAAGTGTTACGAATGCTATTCTAAATCGTCCTTGGTCATTTATAGGATATTTGTGGAGACAAATATACTTGCAGATACATATAATTATATATTTATATACAAGCTATAAATGTACACCGGTATATTAGTTGACTGATGATTATGTTTTACTGATCATAGATAAATAGTTATCAAGTCATTAACATAGGTATATGTTAGAGACCATATACTGGATTGACCCGCCATAAGAATGCTACATGTTTTACGTCATTAGCGATTCTTGTAACATAAAGTATTTATAGTCCTTTGACCCGAGATTGTCTCGGATCCCAACATGAGTAATTTTGTACTTTAATATAATCTAACACTGCCTTTAACCGGGTGGTCATAACGGTTATGATTAGGTATACAATGAATCATGTAGAGGGATGAGTGCAATCAAGACGGGATTTGTTCCACTCATAAATGAGAGAGATATCTTTAGGCCTCTTGATGAATTGAACTAAAGAAATGTATGGCCATACTCAAATGAATTAATAAGAGTTAGTAATGTCATTTGTTCTTGTTTAGTTTAATTTGGGATCAAGAAATATTAATCGATTAATATAAGGATGGCATATTACATGCCTTATGATCGATATAGACATCGCGTGACAAAGGGACTTAATACGTGATTGTTGATTAGGTAAATCGGATCACCGATATTCACTTAAATTGGGTAGTCATGATGGCTTTCTAGAGTCCGCTCATGATTTATAGACTGTCAAGTCTATTGCCAACATTAAGTGAACCTACAGGGTGACACACAAAGAACAAATTGAAACGGGCGCAGAAAATTCTAGCGACTTATATGATGAGTTGCATAAGAATGTCACAAAATATATTGTCTCCTTATGTGATAAGATATGATATATATGTATATAAAGACTACGAGCACAAAAGATCATGTAATCTAGAAGAATCTAGATGATGGCATATGGATAATGATGAGTGATGTCATACACATCTTTTAGTGTGAAGAGACATGACTCTTCACCTCTATATAAGGACATCATCCCCTCTCTCATTATTTCTCATTCTCTTTTGTGAGACAAAAGAGAGAAAATATACTTTCTAATTTGTATGACAAAATTATGAAAAGGTGCTTTCTTTTTGTATGACAAAAATGAAAGAGTGTGATTATATGAGAGGAATTATATACAACTTTTGTGAGATAAAATAAGAAGAGTTTTCTTATGCAAGAGGAGAACAAGCTATTGTTCTTCTTCCCGTTTTATGAAGTTTGTTCGTGTGGACACCGGTAGAGGTGTTCGTACTTTCGGAGCTTGTGATCTATTCGGCCTAAGAAGATGAGAACGTTTTGTTGAGAGTTTTGGTAGAGACCGATTGTGTGTGCGGTAGATGACTTCCGCACGATTCGACCTAGACGGCCTAGACGGACATAAAATCGGTTAGGACGGTAACCGGTTTAGAGACGCATGGACAACACGCATGGTTTGAGCGTCACGGATTAAGCGTAATCCGAAAGGTATCTTTAAGATTTATTTCTTTGATTGAACCGATACGCACGGATCCTCGGATTGGTTTTGGACTAAATTTTTATTTTCCGCTGCGTTATGCACGTCTGAAACCCAACAATAAATTTATTATTGAGAATAATAATTCTTCTATCTTAAAAGATAATATTTTCTATGGAAATGTTCTATTAGAAATAGGTCTTTACGTGCTAGATCTTAAGAAAGAGAATTATAAGTCCATATATAACATTAACACTAAACGATTCAAACCAAATGACTCAAATATGAGAAACGCATTTCTAAACACCACTCTCATGGACTTTTAGACTCATTTGATTTGGAATCATTTGAGACATGTGAGTCTTGTTTACTTGGCAAGATGACTAAGAAACCCTTCACAAATGTTGGTGAAAGGGTTAATGACTTATTAGAACTCATACATACTGATGTATGTGGACCAATGAGTACGCCGGCTAGAGGTGGGTATCGGTACTTCATAACTTTTACAGACGACTTCGGTAGATATGGTTGTGTCTACCTAATGAAGCACAAGTCTGAATCCTTTGAGGTGTTCAAAGAATTTAAGAATGAAGTACAAAATCAACTTGGCAAGAAGATTAAAGCACTTCGATCTGATCGAGGAGGCGAATATCTGAGTCAGGAATTTGAGGATCATCACAGAGAATGTGGAATAGTTTCACAACTGACTTCTCCAGGAACTCCTCAATGGAATGGACTGTCCGAAAGGAGGAATCGAACCTTATTGGATATGATTCGATTGATGATGAGTCAAGCGAGCCTTTCAATGTCTTTCTGGGGTTACGCTCTTGAGACTGCCGCATTCATACTAAACATGATTCCATCCAAAGCGGTTCAAAAGACGCCATATGAGATGTGGACGAGATAGGCCCCAGTTGTCTTTTCTTAAAATTTGGGGATGTGAGACTTATGTCAACCGTCAGTTTCCCAAGAAACTCGGACCCAAATCTGACAAGTGCCTATTCGTGGGATATCCTAAGAAAACTGAGGGATATTACTTTTACCACCCACGGAGAACAAAGTGTTTGTTGCTCGCAATGAAGCCTTTTTGAAAGAGAGTTTGTCTCTATGAGAAGCAGTGGGAGCCAAGTACAACTCGAAGAAATTCGAGACCCACCTATAGTAGTAGAACCTATGATGGAGGAACGAACAAGCTCTCAAGGAGTTGGTGAGCTTGAAACACAACAGACTCAACGCAGATCTAGTAGGATTCGTCATGGGCCTGAGAGATACGGATTTCTCATGTCTAATGATGATGATGTGACATTCATAGATGATGAACACACGTCCTACTAAGATGCTATGAAGAATCCCGACTCTCAGAAATGGTTAGAGGCCATGAGAGCCGAGATGCAATCCATGCAAGACAATCAAGTTTGGAACTTGATTGATCCATCCGAAGGCTCAAAAATCATCGGATGTATGTGGGTCTTCAAGAAGATGACTGACGTGGATGGAAAGGTACAAACCTACAAAACAAGGCTTATGGCGAAAGGTTTCAAACAAGTTCATGGTATTGACTATGACGAAACTTTCTCACCAGTAGCTATGCTTAAATCCATCAGAATTCTATTAGCCATAGCAGCATATTATGACTACGAAATATGGCAAATGGATGTCAAAACAGCTTTCCTGAATGGAAATCTGACCGAGGACATGCATATGATGCAACCCGAAGGTTTTGTCGATCCTAAGAATTCTTGTAAGGTTCATAAGCTTCAGAAATCCATCTATGGATTGAAGCAAGCATCTCGAAGTTGGAACCTTCGTTTTGATGAAGTCATCAAAAGTTTTGGTTTTACCAAAAGCGAAGGTGAGCCTTATGTTTACATGAAGTTTAGTGGGAGCATGGTGGTATTACTAGTGCTTTACGTAGATGACATATTACTCATGGGAAATGACATCCTAACGTCAAGAAATGGTTGGGAGATAATTTCTCGATGAAAGACCTAGGAGAAGCCTCCTACGTGTTAGGAATCAGGATCTATAGAGATAGATCTAGAAGACTTATAGGTCTGAGTCAAAGTACATACATAGACAAGGTCATGAAACAGTTCAGAATGCAAGAATCCAAGAAAAAATTTTTGCCCTTGTCACATGGCATTTCTCTCAGTAAGACACAGTGTCCTACCTGTGAGCAGGAACGAAAACGCATGAATAAGATCCCATATGCTTCGGCTATAGGATTAATCATGTATGCCATGATATGTACTAGACCAGATGTATCATACTCATTGAGCGCAACAAGCAGGTTTCAGTCTAATCTAGGTGAAAGTCACTGGATAGTTGTTAAAAGAATCCTTAAGTACTTACAAAGAACTAAGGACCTGTTTCTAGTCTATGGGTGTCAGGAAGGCGAGCTCGTTGTAAAAGGTTATACCGACGCAAGCTTCTAGACAGACACAAACGACTTTAGATCGCAATCAGGTTATTTATTTTGCCTAAATGGAGGCGCCGTGACATGGAAGAGTTCCAAGCAATGTACTATGGCAGATTCTTCAATGGAAGCAGAGTATATAGCCGCCGCAGAAGCGGCTAAAGAAGTTGTTTGGATAAAGAACTTTTTGGAGGAGCTAAGAGTAGTTCTGAGTATCTCGGAACCAGTGGATCTATATTGTGATAACAATGGAGCGATCGCACAAGCAAAGGAACCAAGATCTCACCAAAAGTCCAACCACATACTGCGACGCTTCCATCTAATCAGAGAGATCATACAATGGGGTGATGTTAAAATGTGTAGAGTGTCATCGGACGACAATGTCGCCGATCCATTAACTAAACCACTCCCGCAAGCAAAGCATGTGGGTCATGTTAGGTCTATGGGCATAAGATGCTTAGAATTGGCCTAGTGCAAGTGGGAGACTATAGGATTAGTGTCCTAGGCAAAATTTATTTGTACTAGGAAATGGATTATGTATTAAGACATTATTATTTATTCAATAAAGATTGTTTCTTATATATCTGTGTGTATGGGTTGTGAATGTAAATCTTATATCAACCAAGAATGACAATTCGGGTTCACGTCATCAGAATACGTGATTCTGATAGTAGAACTGTGAACCAATGAATGATATTCTAAACTATCCTGAGTAATATCTAGGATGTTTATAGAGATAGACATACTTCAGGTAAGAAGCTACATATCCACACTAGTATATTCGTAGGCTGGATGATCATGTTCTGCTTGATCATGGACATAGAGATGTCAATCCTGAAATATAAATACTTGTTAGAGAACACGTACTGACCTAACCACACTATGAGAATATGCATGGTATATATCATTAGTGATTCTCATATGAATAGTGTGCTTGTTCCTACGACATGAGGTTGTTGGGAAATCCATAGCCATTTATGTTACATGCGCAGCGGATCTACGTTAAGGGAATAAAAGTATGAGATTAGCCATTCAAATTTATACCTCGGATCTTCCTGATCCGCGAGACAAGGAACGGATGTAGGTCTGAACTTCTCTGACTCACCACCGTCTCCTTCCCGAAGCTCGGCTCGCCAAGCTCCTTCCTATTGCTCGGCTCGAAGAACTCCTTCTTGAAGCTCAGCTTGCGAAACTCTTCTTGAAGCTCGGCTCGAGAGATAGCTTCTTCTCCTAGGGATGAAGATAGATCGCACGCAAGTTCTCAAAGAAGAGAACCTCTATTCGTATCCACGCAAATTTCACTCGAATGGAATAACCAGACTTGGCTAGACAAGGCCGAAAATACTTTCCGAATATCTCTCAAAACTCTCTCTCTCTTTTCTGTGTAAAGACGGCCTCTCAGGCTACAGAGTTGTGTGTCAAATAGAGAGACCATGTCCTTCTATTTATACTTGAGAGAGAGGCGAATGATTGCTCAGTTACCATAACTAAAACCCTAATCTACGCCTATTCCGTTGCCAACGGAATAGGTATTTCCATAATGAAATACTTGGCAGCTAAGGTTATTACAGTTTCCATATATATTTCGTTGCCAACGGAATGGCATTGTTTTGTTCAATCAATTATCCAATAATCGATTATTACGTTCACCAATTAATACATCATATGTATAACTATTTTGAGGCATATTCATCCCGTACGAATGGAGCTCATTGTGTGACCGTGTAGGTTCCATTTAACGCTGGCAACGATCTTCTAAAGATCGTAAGTCATGACTACCCATGTTAAATGAAATGGTCAGCCATCGTAAACCTATCTGAACATACATTTGCTTATTCCTTTTGTTCTACGATATACGTTTTGATCACAAGGCACGGTAATATGCCATCCTTGAGTTTGATCAAAGTCTCTTTTCTGATCGAGAATTAGACTGAGTAAATACAAAATGATATTAACAACACATGTTAATCCATTTTGAGCATGGCCATGCATTTCCTTCGGTCCTATTTCATCAGGGGGCCCAGAGATATCTCCCTCATGACGAGAGGAACAAATCGCATCTTGGTCACTCACATTCCTCGTCATGATTCTGTGCATACCTAACAATGACCCTAATGATCATCCCGTTACGGATGACGTAAGATCATATTGAAGTATGCAGTTCCTCATACAAGAATCCATGGTGACCTCAAGTCGTAGGAACAAGCACACTATTCATATGAGAATCACTAATGACATATACCATGTATATTCTCATAGTGTGGTCAGTCCAGTACGTGTTCTCTAACACGTACCTATATTCCAGACTAGACATCTCTATGTCCATGATCAGCAGAACATGATCATCCAGCATGCGAATATACTAGTGTGGATATGTAGCTTCTTACTTGAAGTATGTCTATCTCTATAAACATCCTACATATCACTAGGGATAGTTTAGAATGTCATTCGTTGGTTCACAGTTCTACTATCAGAATCACGTATTCTGATGACGTGAACCCGAAGTGTCATTCTTGGTTGATATAAGAAATATACATTCACAACCCATACACATAGATATATATAAGAAAGAACCTTTATTAAATAAATAATAATGTCTTAATACATAATCCATTTCCTAGCACAAATACATTTGGCCTAGGGCACTAATCCTACAGTCTCCCACTTGCACTAGGCCAATTCTAAGCATCTTATGCCCATAGACCTAACATGACCCACATGCTTTGCTTGCGGGAGTGGTTTAGTTAATGGATCGGCGACATTGTCGTCCGATGGCACTCTACACATTTTAACATCACCCCATTGTATGATCTCTCTGATTAGATGGAAGTGTCGCAGTATGTGGTTGGACTTTTGGTGAGATCTTGGTTCCTTTGCTTGTGCGATCGCTCCATTGTTGTCACAATATAGATCCACTGGTTCCGAGATACTCAGAACTACTCTTAGCTCCTCTAAAAAGTTCTTTACCCAAACAACTTCTTTAGCCGCTTCTGCGGCGGCTATATACTCTGCTTCCATTGAAGAATCTGCCATAGTACATTGCTTGGAACTCTTCCATGTCACGGCGCCTCCATTTAGGCAAAATAAATAACCTGATTGCGATCTGACGTCATCTGAGTCTGTCTAGAAGTTTGCGTCGGTGTAAGCCTTTACAACGAGCTCGCCTTCCCGACCTCCATAGACTAGGAACATGTCCTTAGTTCTTCGTAAGTACTTAAGGATTCTTTTAACAGCTATCCAGTGACTTTTACCTGGATTAGACCGGAACCTGCTTGTTGCGCTCAATGAGTATGACACATCCGATTTAGTACATATCATGGCATACATGATAGATCTTATAGCCGAAGCATATGGGATCTTAGTCGTGCGTCTTCATTCCTGGTCATTTGTAGGACACTGTGTCTTACTGAGAGACACGCCATGTGACATGGGCAAAAATCCTTTCTTGGATTCTTGCATTCTGAACCGTTTCATTATCTTGTTTATGTATGTACTTTGTCTCAGACCTATAAGCCTTCTAGATCTATCTCTTTAGATCCTGATTCCTAGCACGTAGGAGGCTTCTCCTAGGTCTTTCATCGAGAAACTATCTCACAATAATTTCTTGACGTTCAATAATGTTGGGACGTCATTTCCCAAGAGTAATATGTCATCTACGTAAAGCACCAGGAATACCACCGTGCTCTCACTGAACTTCATGTAAACATAAGGCTCACCTTCACTTTTGGTAAAACCAAAACTTTTGATGACTTCATCAAAACGAAGGTTCCAACTTCGTGATGCTTGCTTCAATCCATTGATGGATTTCTGAAGCTTGCAAACCTTATCAGAATTCTTAGGATCGACAAAACACTCGGGTTGCATCATATGAACGTCCTTGGTTAGATTTCCATTTAGGAAAGCTGTTTTGACATCCATTTACCATATTTCATAGTCATAATATGCCGCTATGGCTAATAGAATTATGATGGATTTAAGCATAGCTACAGGTGAGAAAGTTTCGTTATAGTCAATACCATGAACTTGTTTGAAATCTTTTACCACAAGCCTTGCTTTGTAGGTTTGTACCTTTCCATCCACGTCAGTCTTCTTCTTGAAGACCCATTTGCATCCGATGGTCTTCAAGCCTTCGGATGGGTCAATCAAATTCTAAACTTGATTGTCTTGCATGGATTGATCTCGGCTCTCATGGCCTCTAACCATTTATGAGAGTCGGGACTCTTCATAGCATCTTGGTAGGACGTTGGTTCATCATCTATGAATGTCAACGAATCCTACTAGATCTACGTTGAGTCTGTTGTGTTTCAAGCTTGCCAACTCCTTGAGAGCTTGTTTGTTCCTCCATCATAGGTTCTGCAACTATAGGTGGGTCTCGAATTTCTTCGAGTTGCACTTTACTCCCACTGCTTCTCATAGAGACAAACTCTCTTTCCAAGAAGGCTCCATTGCGAGCAACAAACACTTTGTTCTCCGATGGGTGGTAAAAGTAATATCCTTTGGTTTCCTTAGGATATCCCACAAACATGCACTTATCAGATTTGGGTCCGAGTTTATCTGGAAACAGACGTTTGACATAAGTCTCGCATCCCCAAATTTTAAGAAAAGACAACTTGGGGCTTTTACCCGTCCATATCTCATATGGCATCTTTTGAACCGCTTTGGATGGAATCATGTTCAGTATGAATGCGACAGTCTCAAGAGCGTAACCCCAGAAAGACATTGAAAGACTCGTTTGACTCATCATTGATCGAACCATATCCAATAAGGTTCGATTCCTCCTTTCGGATACTCCATTCCACTGAGGAGTTCCTGGAGGAGTCAGTTATGAAACTATTCCACAATCTCTGAGGTGATCCTTAAATTCCTGACTCAGATATTCGCCTCCTCGGTCAGATCGAAGTGCTTTAATCTTCTTCCCAAGTTGATTTTGTACTTCACTCTTAAATTCTTTGAACACTTCAAAGGATTCAGACTTGTGCTTCATTAGGTAGACATAACCATATCTACTGAAGTCGTCGGTGAAAGTTATGAAGTACCGATACCCACCTTTAGTGGCCGTACTCATTGGTCCACATATATCAGTATGTATGAGTTCTAATAAGTCATTGACCCTTTCTCCAACTTTTGTGAAGGGTTTCTTAGTCATCTTGCCAAGTAAACAAGACTCGCACGTCTCAAATGATTCCCAATCAAATGATTCTAAAAGTCCATGAGAGTGGAGTTTAGAAATGTGTTTCTCATTTATATGGCCTAAGCGACAGTGCCAGAGGTATGTTGTATTTGAGTCATTCGGTTTAAATCGTTTAGTGTTAATGTTATATATGAACGTATAACTCTCTTTCTTAAGATCTAGCACGTAAAGACCTCTTTCTAATAGAACATTTTCATAGAAGATATTATCTTTTAAGATAGAACAATTATTATTCTCAATAACAAATTTATAACCATCCAAATCTAGACTAGAAATAGAAATGATATTTTTGCTCATAGCAGGTATAAAATAACAATTACTAAGTACTAATACAAGTCCACAAGACAAAGTCAGTAAATAAGTTCCTACGGCTAATGCGGCAACTCTTGCTCTATTTCCCACACGCAGGTCGACTTCGCCTTTAGCTAATCCTCTACTCCTTTGTAGTCCCTGCACATCATTACAAATGTGAGTACCACATCCGGTATCTAATACCCAAGATTTAGGAGTAAGTGAATTAGTTTCAATAACAAAAATACCTAAAGCGATAGTCACACTACCCTTCTTGATTTCGTCCTGATAGAGTTTGCAGTTTCTCTTCCAATGGCCAACCTTGTTGCAATGGAAGCAAACTCCCTCTTTGCCTTTCTTGATCTTAGGTTTAGGCAACAACTTGCCTTTACCTTTGCTCTTGTTCACGGTCTTCTTAACTTTTTCTTGTGAACCATTAGAACGTCTTTGACAACATTTGTCTTCATGTCCTCCTGTGCGTTCTTAAGCATCCCATGCAACTCGGTGATGGATTTCTTCATCTGATGCATATTATAGTTCATGATGAATTGCTTAAAACTAGGAGGTAACGATCCGAGAATTATGTCAACAGCCAATTCTCTGGGCATAGCTGAGCCAAGCCTCTCCAATTGATCAAGATAGCTCTTCATCTTGAGTACATGAGCACTCACAGATGAACCTTAAAACATCTTTGTGTCAGTCAGAGAGACGGTCGCTTTGTAGCGCTCAACTCTAGCCTACTCTTGGAACATTTCCTTGAGAGTTACGATCATATCGTAAGCACCCATGTCCTCCAGTTGCTTCTGAAGCTCGGAGGTCATGGTCACTATCATGAGACAAGCTATCTCCATGTCGTCTTTAACGTATTTAGCATACGCATCTTGGGCAGCCCTTGTGGCTCCCTGTTATGGTTCCTCTGGGTAAGCCTCTTCTATGACATACAGTTTATTTTCAGCCTTGAGAACAATTCTCAGGTTTCTAAACCATTCACGGAAGTTAGACCCATTGAGCTTATCCTTCTCAAGGATAGATCGCAAATTCAACCCAGTTGAATTATTATTTGCCATTATTCTACAAGTTAACATGTAAAGTGCCATTATTATTTATTCATTTGGGGTTGTTTTGTTTTGGTGTTTCTTATAATGTACTCCCACTATTTTTCTTCAAATTAACCACCTTCAGTAGTATTGATTCGGAAACTTCAAATGAATGAGGTCTCACAGTGAGTCAAGATCCGTATTTCATTGAGTATTAAGTGCGATTTGGGGCAACCCTCAATACACAACTATTTAGGTAGGAACACTTCCAATTGTATCATATACAACTCTTTCCTTTTATGGAATGAACATCATATGCCTGGTGTATTATTCCATCTTGTGCCCTGAGCCCAAGTCCGACTTGCTTACTCAGTTAAGTTTAACCTTGTATGATTATCAGCGAAATAGAGTCTATCACACTCAGCTTTGGCATGACCCATGCTGGACGCCATTTCCTGCGTACCCTCCTTTACAAAGACAATCCTCCATATGCTCAGCTTTGGCATGACTCATATGGAAGACTGTCTAAGTACCGAGAGTTTCAGTGACATGGGGGGCACTTCTTTACTTAACATTTTGAAAGATTTTATTTTTAGATTTATAAATATAAACATCACATAAACTAAGTTAAATATGGTATGAGCCTAATCCTCACGAGCGATCATGAGGTTCCTAATTCTAGATCTATCTCTAGATTGCAGGAGTAATCTTCAATGAACCTTTCGTTGTGTGTGCAAAGATCCAATGCTATCTTCCGAAGATTGCGCCAAGATCTCTTGCCTTGAAGTCTTGAAATAATATATATTCTAACAACTATCCTATAGCTAGAAAAGGTAATTTACAAATTTGGACAACTCACAGGTTGCCATAATTACAACTTTGGACAACTCATTGGTTGCCACAGATATTAAATAATATTACAGGCATTCACACACAAGATTACATCACAGATCTAAAGCTCATACCATATTTGTATATTTAAATTCCATGTATAACAAAAATTAGGGTTTCTCGCAAAATCAGCATTATTCCGTTGGAACGGAACTGTTCCGTTACGTTCTGAACGGAACTGTTCCGTTCAACGGCTGTCCTTCGAACGGATCGTTCCACGAACGGAACTATTCCGTTCTCACCGGAGACGTGCTGGAAATTCGTATTTTCTTTTTGTTTTAGTTCCGTTTCCAAAACGTGTTTCAAAAACTAATTCTTGAAACTCTAGGAAATCATAATATCCAATATTATATTTCCAGAAACTATTTCCGTGATGTTTTGAAATAATATTTTTCAAAACCCTAAAATTTATTATACTAGAATTTACTAAATTTTAAATATGTAATCGACGATTATTTCCTTAATGAACGCTCTGATGCCACTGTTGGGAAATCCATAGCCATGTACGTTACATGCGCAGCGGAACCTATGGATTTAACCCGCCCTAGGATCTACGTTAAGGGAAAAAAAGTACGAGATTAGCCATTAAAATTTATACCTCGGATCTTCCTGATCCGTGAGACAAGGAACAGATGTAGGTTTGAACTTCTCCGACTCGCAACCGTCTCTTTCCCGAAGCTCGGCTCGCGAAGCTCCTTCCTATTGCTCGGCTCGAAGAACTCCTTCTTGAAGCTCGGCTCACGAAACTCTTCTTGAAGCTCGGCTCGAGAGATAGCTTCTTCTCCTAGGGATGAAGATAGATCGCTCACAAGTTCTCAAGGTAGAGAACCTCTACTCGTATCCACGCGAACTTCACTCGAACGGAATAACCGGACTTGGCTAGACAAGTCCGGAAATACTTTCCGAATATCTCTCAAAACTCTCCCTCTCTTTTCTATGTAAAGATGGCCTCTCAGGCTACAGAGTTGTGTGTCAAATAGAGAGACCCTGCCCTTCTATTTATACTAGAGAGAGAGGCGAACGATTGCTCAGTTACCATAACTAAAACCCTAATCTGCGCCTATTCAGTTGCCAACGGAACTATTCCATTGCCAACGGAACTATTCCGTTGCCAACGGAATAGGTATTTCCATAACGAAATACTTGGCAGCTAAGGTTATTACAGTTTCCATATATATTCCGTTGCCAACGGAATGGCATTGTTTTGTTCAATAAATTATCCAATAATCGATTATTTCGTTCACCAATTAATGCATCATATGTATAACTGTTTTGAGGCATATTCATCCCGTACGAATGGAGTTCATTGTGTGACCGTGTAGGTTCCATTTAACGCTGGCAACGATCTTCTAAAGATCGTAAGTCATGAGTAACCTCTAGACTGATGTCATGACTACCCATGTTAAATGAAATGATCAGCGATCGTAAATCTATCTGAACAGACATTTGTTTATTCCTTTTGTTCTACGATATACATCTTGATCACAAGGCACGATAATATGTAATCCTTGAGTTTGATCAAAGTCTCTTTCCTGATTGAGAATTAGACTGAGTAAATACAAAATGATATTAACAACACATGTTAATCCATTTTGAACATGGCCATGCATTTCCTTCAGTCCTAGTTCATCAGGGGGCCTAGAGATATCTCCCTCATGATGAGAGGAACAAATCCCATCTTGGTCATCCCGTTACGGATCATACCTAATGATGACCCTAATGATCATCCCGTTACGGATCACGTAAGATCATATTAAAGTATGTAGTTCCTCATACAGGAATCCATGGTGACCTTTGGTCGTAGGAACAATCACACTATTCATATGAGAATCACTAATGACATATACCATGCATATTCTCATAGTGTGGTCAGTCCAGTACGTGTTCTCTAACACGTACCTATATTCCAGACTTGACATCTCTATGTCCATGATCAGCAGAACATGATCATCCAGCATGTGAATATACTAGTGTGGATATGTAGCTTCTTACTTGAAGTATGTCTATCTCTATAAACATCCTACATATCACTAGGGATAGTTTAGAATGTCATTCGTTGGTTCACAGTTCTACTATCAGAGTCACGTATTCTGATGACGTGAACCCGAAGTGTCATTCTTGGTTGATATAAGAAATATACATTCATAATCCATACACATAGATGTATATAAGAAAGAACCTTTATTGAATAAATAATAATGTCTTAATACATAATCCATTTTATAGCATAAATACATTTAGCCTAGGGCACCAATTCTACAGAGATCACCATAGATTCCTATATGAGGAACTGCATACTTTAATATGCTCCTACGTCATCCGTAATGGGATGATCATTAGGTTCATCATTAGGTATGTACTGAATCGTGACGAGGAATGTGAGTGACCAAGATAGGATTTGTTCCTCTCGTTAAGAGAGAGATATCTCTGGGCCCCCTGATGAACTAGGACTGAAGGAAATGCATAGCCATGCTCAAAATGGATTAACATGTGTTGTTAATATCATTTTGTATTTATTCAGTATAATTCTTGATCAGGAAAGAGACTTTGATCAAACTCAAGGATGACATATTACCGTGACTTGTGATCAAGACGTATATCGTAGAACAAAAGGAATAAGCAAATGTCTATTCAGATAGGTTTATGATCGCTGATCATTTCATTTAACATGGGTAGTCATGACATCAGTCTAGAGGTTACTCATGACTTACAATCTTTAGAAGATCGTTGCCAGCGTTAAATGGAACTTACACGGTCACACAGTGAACTCAATTCGTACGGGATGAATATGCCTCAAAACAGTTAATACATATGATGTATAAATTGGTGAACGAAATAATCAATTATTGGATAATTGATTAAACCAAATAGTGTCATTCCGTTGGCAACATAATAGTTCTGTTCCCAACGGAATATATATGGAAACTATAATAACCTTAGCTGCCAAGTATTCCGTTATGGAAATACCTATTCCGTTGGCAACGGAATAGGCACATATTAGGATTTTAGTTATGGTAACTGAGCAGTCGTTCGCTTCTCTCTCTAGTATAAATAGAAGGGCATAGTCTCTCTATTATATACACAACTCAGAAGCCTTAGAGTCCATCTATTACACAGAAAAGGAGAGAAAGTTTTGATAGATATTCGGAAAGTATTTCCGAACTTGTCTAGCCAAGTCCGGTTATTCCGTTCGTGTGAAGTTCGCGTGGATACGAGTAGAGGTTCTCTATCTTGAGAACTTGCGAGCGATCTATCTTCATCCCTAGGAGAAGAAGGAGTTTCTCGAGCCGAGCTTTAAGAAGGAGTTCTTAGAGCCGAGCATCAGGAAGGAGTTTTGCTAGCCGAGCTTCAGGAAGGAGACGGCTGCGAGTCAGAATAGTTCAGACCTACATCCGTTCTTCATCTCGCCGATCAGGAAGGTCCGAGATATAAATTTTAATGGCTAATCTTGTACTTTTATTCCCTTAACGTAGATCCTAGGGCGGGTTAAATCCACAGGTTCCGCTGCGCATATAACGTACATGGATATGGATTTTCCAATAGTTCGTTCACTTGGTCAAGGAAAAGACCGATCCCAACCTTCAGCAAATTAGACGTATGCTTCTTCTGGCAATACTGGTATGATTTTAATCACTTAATATCTTTTGAGGCAAACACAACAACAACATCAGACCACATCCCTTTATTGCTCTCATTCTCAAAGCCAAAAAGACAACACAAACCACGATTCAAATTAGAAATGTTCTGGCTTAAATACGTGGAAGCAAATGAGATTGTAAGACAAGCATGAGGGAAAAGAAGGATCTCTAAAAATGCAACAAAAAATTTTGGGATTAAATTAAATAATGTAAGACTGACACTTAAGCAGTGGGCCAAAAATAAATTCAATAACATGCAATCCAACATTTCTAAAGCAACATGGATTATTGGAAAGTTGGATGAAGTGGAAGAGGTAAGAATCCTAAGCCCAGCGGAAGCAAAACTTAGGATAATATTAAGAGCTCATGTCTTTGAGCTTGCTAATATTGAAGAGTCAAAATGGAAGCAATGGGCACGATGTAAATGGTTACAAGAAGGAGACCAAAATAGCAAGTATTTTCACACAACCGCATCTGCAAATAGACAACAAAACATGATACAATGCATCTAATCAAACAGAGCCTCCATCACAAACCAAAAAGAAAGAGCATAAATATTTAATGTCTTTTATAAAGAACCGCTGAGAGGTGTCAGCAATTGGACAGGTCCCAACTCCTAACTCAAACTTAATTACGAAGAAGAAATCTTAATTCCGCAAAATGACCTAGGGAGCCTGGCAACAGAAATGACCGAAGAAGAAATTAAGCAAGCTCGAAATGCCAAAAGATAAACCATCAAGACTGAATGGTTTTCCCATCAGAATTCTACCAAGAACAATGGGGCACGATCATGAAAGATCTGATCTAGCTCTGTACCGAATTTCAACATAATATGCTAGACCAATGGAGGCTTAATAAAGCGCAAAGCTCGCTGATTACAAAATTAAAAGAACCGAAGAAAATTACTGACCATAGACCGATCAGTGTGATAGATGACACGATGAAAACCATCTCCAAAATACTGGCCAAAAGATTACAAGCTAAAATGCCACACATCATCTATAAGGAAGAGACGATTTTCATTAAACAGAAGCAACTTATAAAATCCTTCTTAACAACCAGGGAGTACATCAGCTTTTTTCACAAAGCTAAAACGCCAATAGCTCTCTACAAAGTAGACTTTACAAAATCCTTTCATACGGTAAATTGGGATTTCCTAGAGGAAATTATGAAAAGACGAGGCTTCCCTACAAAATGGATAATATGGATTCTAACTATGCTAACCTCATCCAGCTCAGCTCTGAAAATAAACGACCAATTACAACTATTCTTTGAACACAAGAGAGGTCTGAGGCAAGGTAACCCTATTTCACCGCTACTATTCAACCTGGCGGCCGAATCCATTCAAAGTCTTGATAGCGTACACAAACAACCTTGCACCTCAGCCCTACAAAATGAGAACCAAAGCAATCTAGTATGTTGATGATACTATAATCATAAGTGAGGCCAACAGAGTAAACTTACAGCTTATTAAGCAAGCATTAAATTATTTTGCACAAATGTCAGGACTACAAATCAACAATAGCAAATGCTCATTCACAATGATCCAACTAAACGAGCAGTCTGAGCGGTCCATTAGGCATATTCTGGAATGCGATAAACAAGAAGTCCCAATCAAATATCTCGGACTCCCACTATCCATTCACAAACTTACCTAGCACACTTCATACCCCTAATTGCAAAAATAAGGGCAAAGATTTCTGGTTGGTCCACCAAATTCCTTTAAATTAGTGGTCGACTCATACTAATTAATGTGGTACTTTCCGCGCAACCACTCTATTATATGCAAGCGTTCCTCCTCTCGGCAACAATAATAGAGAAAATAGACAAGTTAAGGCGAAATTTCCTCTAGGAGGCACAGAGGAGCACAAAAAAGGCAAACATCAAGCAAACTGGGACCTTCTACGCACAAATAAAGAGAATGGAGGGCTCGGCATAAAAGACCTAAAACTTCAGAATGAAACCTCATGAAATGGATATAGAAAATAAGAGCAAAAGATAAAAAAATATGGCTTTTCGCAATCAAAGACTGCTATACAAGTGAGGTAAGCCCATGGGCTTGTGCAAATAAAAGTTTCTTCATTAATGACCTCGTCTCGCTACTGCATAAATTCCAAAAAAGAGCAAGGATAATAGGCTAGGATAGAAAATCTTAGTCTAGGTGGAAAGGCATATGAAAAAGGATTTTCCCTAAATTTGTAACATCAAAATATAGCTATCTTTTCTTAAATGAAAGACTTTGTAGCCGTTTTGGTAACGTCTAAGAAAAAAACATAGAGAAAGAAAATTTTCATGTTCTCATTATTTTTTTTCTTATTTGGACTTTCAACATTATTTCATGGTGTCGGTGACGAGTCTCCCCTCCCCTCTCCTCTCTCCCCCTTGAAACCCTAGCCACCACCATAAAGAAGCTCCGATCTGGGGCAGGTGGCCTCTCCGACGCCTCCCCCCGGGTCGCCGTGGCTCCGCCCCTCCCAAACACCCATCTCCCCACCCTTACAATACTCCTCTCTCCTCTATTCTCCATTAAAAACCCTAACCGCCAAAAGGAGCCGCCGATCTAGATGGAGATGGCCGGACCCCGTGGCTCCGCCCCTCCCATACCCACCTTTCCCCGCCCCCCCTGCTTCGATCCCAAAACCCCTAGTCGAAATCCACTCCCTTTCCCGTTTTTTCCCTTCCCTAACTCTAACCCTAGCTCCGTCATGATTCTCACTCTTAATGAGACAAAAGGAGGACGCCTTCTCGATCGTTTTGATGCTCCGTTGATGTGACGAGAGAAGCCCTCTCATCCACCAACCTCTCTAGTAGATTCGGCATTACTTGACGTAATCTTGGTCGATGCATATGATGTCGGTCCCAACCGTGGAGGATTCAGTGTCGTCTTTCTCGTAGACAAAACTCTAGCTATGACATAGTGATGTTGCCTTCCTCTTGGGCGAAACTCTAGCCGTGACGCAATCGGTGCCGTCTTCCTCTTGAGCAAAACCCTAGACGTGGCGCAATCGGCGCCGTCTTCCTCTTGAGCGAACCTTAGTCATGGCGCAACCGACACCATCTTCCTCTTTGGCGAAATATGAGCCGTGACGCAATCGACGCCGTCTTCCTCTTGGACGGTACCTAATCGTGCGCAATCGAAATTGATTTTCTCTTGAGGCAAAATTCTAACCGTGGCGCAATTAGCGCCGACTTTCTCTGGGGCAAAATCCTAGTCTGAAGCACCATATCTCCCCTTGACGTGATGACGTAGGCGAAGACGCTCAATTAATTAGTTATTTTCATTGATATGAAAATTATGCTCGTTATGACTAAAATTCTTTTGGAATTATTTTTATTATTTTATTTTTATTTTTGTAATATATTATAATTACTACTTCTTATTAATATAAGTAACAATACTTCTTATTTATTAATATAAGTAACAATAAGCAAGAGCTTATCTACTTATTCTAAAAAAAACAATATTTCATGGTGTCACTTTTTTTCCTCCCAAAAAATAGCCCGCTTGTTTGTCGGCTGTTCGAATCAGGACGGCCCGCATATATTCCGCTACTCCCCTAATCTTCGTCCTTCTCTCACTCTTTCCCATTCTCATTCAGTCATTCTCATTCTCATTCTCAGACCCGCAAACTTATACAAACAGCACTCGCTCCGCTCTGCGCCGCGCCGGCGCGCCCTTATCTCAACTCTGCACCATGGGAAGAACCAAAGAAGGCGGCAGCGGCTCTTCTTCAAAGCGGAGGCGACGGACTCCGACCCCTTCTTCCGACGACGCGTCGGAAACAGACTCTTCCGACATTTCCTCACGGCGGAGCCGGCGAGAGAGGAGCCGATCTCACCGGCGGAGAAGGAGCAGGAGGAAGAGCGACGAGAGCGAGGAGGAGTCGGGGAGAGAAGAGAACGGGAGGAGGGGAAAGAAGAGGGAGATTACGGAGGAGCAGATTGTGGAGTACATGGGGAAGAAAGCTCAGAAGAAGGTTGGTTCGGCTTGGTTGTGTTTGTTGGTTGTCTTAGGGTTTTTTTGTTAGAGTTTTGGTTGATTTTAGGAATTAAGGTTGAGATTGAATCATAGTTTTTTATCCATGAAGCCCTAATTAATAGAAGATGCAAATTTGGTTGTTTTCAAGGTTTTTTCTGATTTTTCTGATAAATTAGGCTATTGGGACCTCAATTATGCCCCTGAAATCCAAAAAGAATCTGAAAAATTAGAATTGCATTACTTATATAATATAACTACACTTTCTATTTTAGAAGTTTGTTTATGCCCTTATTTAGCTATTAAACCCAAACTGAACGAAAAATACAAGAAATTACAGGTTAGATAAATAGGATTATGCGTATTAATAAAAGGGTGCACGGATAGTTTACTTCTTAAACTGATTTGAATGATTAAAACTTTGTTTTCTTTTGTACAATTTAGGCTCTGAAAGTTGCAAAGAAGCTCAAATCAGCAGCTGTTTCTGGCTATTCAAACGACTCTAATCCATTTGGGGACTCCAACCTTACTGAAACGTAGTTTCTTAATTAATTCTTCAAATGATTGCTAATCATTATAGGGTTTAGGGTTTTGGGTTCATTCTGAATCATGTTGGTTTTCTTTTGTTCTTTTTTACTTGCAGATTCGTATGGAGAAAGAAAATCGAAAAAGATGTGTCGCAAGGCCAGAATCTTGAGATCTCTGTCAAATCAGAAAAGAAGAGACAACAAGAAAGAATGGTATGAAATTTATTTGAATTTCCAAATTGAGTTTTAAAATCTAATAGTTACACAATTTGAACAAAAAAATGAGCAACCCTGTAATTTACCTTCTTTCTAAGATAGAAATATACAATTGATATGTTTTAGGTGCACAATAAGCAAAATGAGAGTGCAAGTTGCAAATATTAGCATAATTTTTAACCCTAATTTTTGTGTTGTTTTGTTTAATCAGGCTGAAGTAGAAAAGGTTAAGAAAAGAAGAGAAGAGAGGGCAATTGAAAAGGCACAGCGAGAAGAAGAACTGGTTTGTTCTTTTTTTACATATTTCTTTAGCTCATTGTAGAAAAGTTATTTCACATATTCAAATACTTTGCTAAAGGAAAAAAAGTAAAAAAAATCCGAAGGGGTTGACTAACTTATTATAACATTTCAGGCATTGCTAGCAAGAGAAAGAGCTCGAGCCGAGTTTCAAGACTGGGAGAAGAAAGAAGAAGAGGCATTTTATTCATTCATCTTATACATACACTTCATAACATTTTTATGTTTTACTAACTTTTTTGTTTCTATTGGCTTTCAGTTCCATTTCGACCAAAGCAAAGTTCGGTCCGAAATCCGGCTCCGTGAGGGTCGAACGAAACCCATCGACGTTCTTCTTAAGAATCTTAATTTCAATGAGGAATTTGATATTGAGTTAGACGAACCATACTTGGTTTTTAAGGTATTTAATATGCAACAATTTTGTTGTTATAATACTTTGTTGGATGTTATTGGTTAATTTATGTTAATGTTTGGAATGAATTAGGGATTGACGGTTAAGGAAATGGAAGATTTACGTGATGACCTTAAATTGCATTTGGATTTGGATACTGAGAGCCCTTTAAATGTCGAGTATTGGGAGGTACTTAACCTTTTTTTTTCTTCTTTCAATTTGGTCGTTCGTGATTCTTAGTCACGGAAATTTAATTCCATGTTGTTTTGGTTGAAATATATTTCTTCTTTCCTCAATTAGGATTAAAAATTTGGGATAAATGCATGGTTAGTCCGTGTACTTTAATCGGGTTGCTGTTTGGTCCTTCTACTATTGATTTAAACTTTTTGATCCCTGTACTTTATGAAAACCTGCATGATTAGTTGTTATGTCAGGGACTAACTGTTCGCTATTCTATAAAGTACAGGGACCAAAAGGTTTAAATCAATAGTAAAGTGACCAAATTGCTATCCAATTGAAGTATAGGGACTAACCCTACATTTAGCCCTATCTGATACTTCTCAAATATGGTTAGTTATGAACCAAGACCAATAGGGGATGTATATGATTTTTGGTTCCATGTATTAATTAATTAATTAATATAGTTATAGAAGTACACACCGTCACACTGAGTCAAGGATTAATAAGTACATGAATAAAAAAAAATGAAATCAACAGTACAGGGACTAAATCACAATTCAGTCGAACTACAGGGACTAACCCCACATTTAGCCCGGTGAACATTTCCGATACTTCTTAACACATTTACTTATCCGTTTCAATGCTCCAGTAACTACAAAATTCTTTCCTCTTCGAAACATCCATTAACCCTACATTTTTTCCTCTTCGGAAAAAACTACAAAATTCTTTCCAACAACCGACTTACCATGCAGTACAATGTTTTTTTTCATGCATTACTAAAATACTTAGCTAAGTATTTGAGGTCTTGTACTTAGAAGGTTTTATCCATTGGATTTGCTTTGGGGTTTGTGTTTTTCATGATAAGCACAACTTTTTATGAATTTTACCTCAAAGTTTGTGTTCATCATGAAAAAGACAAATCCCAAAGCAAATCTAATGGTTAAAAGTTAAAACCTTCTAAGCAGCAAGAAGAGTCAAATACTTAGCTAAGTATTTTAGTCAACCTCTAGCTATGATTATGAACAAAGACCAGTAGATTACATCATTTTTAAAATATACCTTCCACTCTTTCAGGCATTACTAACGATCTGTGACTGGGAGCTCCTAGACCTCCAGAAACGCGACATCCTCGACCGTGCTCGTGTCCGCGGCGAAGAACCCCCCGCAGAGGTCCTTGCGCAGGAGCGGGGGTTGCACGCGAGCGTGGAGGCAGATGTGAAGGGCCTGTTGGAGGGCAAGGGGTCGAAGGAGCTGGAGAGGATGAGGAGCGACATCGAATCGCAGATGCGGTCCGGGACGGCCAAGGTGGTCGAGTACTGGGAGGCTGTTTTGAAGAGACTGCATATCTACAAGGCTAAGGTGAGTGTGGCGGTGGAATTATTTTTAAGGGTGGAGTTTGTTTTGAGAGTTAAGAGGAGTGATAACTTAGAAGAAAGAGCAAATAATAAGAAATAGTGATATGATAGCTACCTATTTGATGGAAGACTGTTCATCATCATCATAATAATAATAATGTTGTTGTTGTTTAGTTTATTTTAAGCCTCAATAAGCTTGGCAACCTAGAAAAGAATTGCAAAAGAAAATAGTAATGAAGTAGTGATCGGATTTGGTACCTAAGAGTCAAAGTCGAATGGGTTTAAATTGAAGAAATTGTTGTATTTCATTTAATATTTAATAAGATTTAGAAAGGTTTGAGAAATTTGAATAATGTTTGAAATATATTACCAGGCTCGTCTGAGAGAAATCCATGCATCTCTGTTGAGAAAGCATCTGCAACGGCTCGAGCAGCAGCCGGTGGAAGCAGCAGAACGCCTGGTACCTGAAAGAGAAATCAGAGAAAGTTCACCAATGGATAATCTTGCAATGCATGATACAGACGGTATGATATTTTTATCTCTTTTTTAGTTTGGACTAATTACAGAAAACCCCTTCAACTTTCAAGGTTGGAAATTGAAAAATTCTTTTAAAGAAATTAGTCAAATATTCCTTTTTCCCCTGCAATTGAGGGCCTTGTTGGGTCAACATTGCATTTTCATTTTCTCAATCTCTTTTCTATTCCTAGAAAATTTATATGAAATGGGTAAAAGTTGAAAGAGGATTCTAAAATCTTGTAACTTATCAAGTACTTACCATTTTTTTATTTTCTTCCTTCAGATGAAAAGGATGGATACTCTCCTGAACCAATCGCCGAAGAACCAGAACTCGACGCACAAGAGGAAGCAGGCTCGTTCTCGCCGGTTTTGATGCACGGTGCCGAAGACGGAGAAGCAATTGATCCTGACGAGGACAGGGCCGAACTGGTCAGACTCCCACTCTCTCTCTTTTCTTCATATTTCAATTTGCGTTATTAAATTAGGAAATGTGTTGATTGCGACGGTTAAATCACCCCTATATTACTTCGGTTAATGATCAACCTTTGACCAGTACTTGAGGAGTTATATATACTGTTTTTTGTATTTTATATATTGTTTTTATATTATATATACTGGTCTATATATTTTTATATATTGTTTTCAAATATATATTTTATTTACTGTTTTTGTTTTTATATATTATTTTTCTATATAGCGTTTTATTTATATATTGGTTTCAGAAGGTATATTTTTTACACTGCTTTTTGGTGTCATACACTTTTTTTCCTGTTCTATATACTGTAAAAAAGAAAAACATCAGAGTGCACTAGGAGTGAATTACGGGAGCGATTTATATCACGTCCCACTAAATTACAACAACAATAACATTGATGTGTTTTGCAGGAGAGGATGCGGGCAGCGGAAAAAGAGCGGCAGAGGAGAATGAAGGAGGCGGCGGCGAGCAGTAAGAAGGAACCATCGAGGAGCGTGCCTGATGAGATGGAGATGAAGGCGATGAAGGCCATGGGTGCCATGGAGGAAGGCGAGGCCGTGTTCGGGTCCGGCGCCGAAGTCAATCTAGACTCACAGGTACTATTTGTTTATTATGGATTATTTATACACTACTTTATAATTATCAGTAAGATACCTTTTAATATCTGAATGAATATACTTGGTATATAAACGCATATAACAAATATTTCTACTAGCTTAAAATATATATTATTATTATTATTATTATTAAAATAATAAAATTATATATATATATATATATATATATATCAAACCATCCTTTTTCCACAGGCGTACTGGTGGCACGACAAGTACCGTCCGCGCAAGCCCAAGTACTTCAACCGGGTGCACACGGGGTACGAGTGGAACAAGTACAACCAGACTCACTACGACCACGACAACCCGCCCCCGAAGGTCGTGCAGGGCTACAAGTTCAACGTCTTCTACCCCGATTTGGTGGATAAGACCAAGGCCCCAACTTATACCATCGAGAGGGACGGCTCCGCCGGTGACACCTGTCTTATTAGGTTCCACGCCGGGCCTCCTTATGAGGATATCGTACGTTTTTTTGTTTTAATTGGATTTTTTGAGTTTTTTTAATTGGGTTGTAATTTGGTCCTTGTACTACTGATTTAACCTTTTTGGTCCATGTACTTTATAGAACTGAGTGCGGTTAGTCCTTGACCGAAGGAATAATTGTGCATGTTTTCTTGGATCAAAAAGTGTAAATCAATAGTACATGGACTAAATTGCAATCCTTAACTGAAGGAAGTATAAATTGAAATCAATAGTACATGGACTAATTGCATTGACCCCTCCAATTTTTTTTTTCCTGAAAAGCATCTAGAAATATGTTGAAAATAATAGTAGAAATAAATTTAATAGTTTTGAGTTTTGGGATAATTGCACGGGCAGGCTTTTTAATTTAATTGGATTGTAGTTTGGTCCTTGTAATCGTGCATGTTCTTTTGGTAAAGTATAGGGATCGAAAAGTTTGATTTAGTAATACAAGGACCAAATTGCAATCCAATTAAAGTATATAGACTTTAATTAAGTAGTAAAATGACGGGAGTTCCGGCAAGACTTGCCTCATTTGGTTCCACGCCGGCCGTCCTTACGGGGATATCGTAAGCACTTGTTTTTGGTTTGTTAATAGTTGGATTGTGATTTGGTACTTGAGTTGAGACTTACTTGCCTTATAAGGTCCTACGCCGGCCCTCCTTATTTGGATATTGTAAGCGCTTGTCTTTGTTTCTTATTGAGTTTTAGTTGGGTTGCGGTTTGTGTTTGTAGTATTGAGTTTAGCTTTTTGGTCTTATGTAATTTATGGAATTGTGCGCGGTTAATCATTAAGGAGTAATCGTGCATGTTTTTTTCATTTTGTAAAGTATAGGGATCAAGTTTAATTGAGTAGTACAAGGACCAAATTGCAATAGACTAACGGTGCATTTATCCGCACAAATATTAATGGTTAAATGCACCGTTAGTCCCTATACATCAAATTGGATTGCGATCCGTTTGGCACTTGTACTGTTGATTCGAGTTTTTTGGTTTCTGTACTTTATAGAATTGTGCATGGTTAAGTCCCTGACTTGTGGACTAATCGTGCATGTTTTGTAGTACAAGAAAGGAAAAGTTTAAATCAGTAGTACAAGGACCAAATTGCAATCCAATTTGAAGTATTGAGACGAACGGTGCATTTATCCTTTTAATTTTCTTTTGAACATAATAATATAAATAAAATAGTAGCGTAAGCTTATCCCTTAGATTTTCTTTATGAAAAGCACCAAGGATTATTCTGAAAATAATTATTTAATTGTTTCCTGATTTATCTATTTTACTTGTGTGTGAGCAGGCGTTCCGAATTGTCAACAAAGAATGGGAGTATTCGCACAAGAAAGGTTTCAAGTGCACTTTTGAGCGCGGTATTCTTCATCTCTACTTCAATTTCAAACGGTACCGCTACCGTCGTTGAAGAGAGAGCGAAGATCAGTTTTTGTTTTACCGTCATTGTCACATCTTTTATAAGGATAGTTATTCAGTGAGATTAGGCAGAGGTTCCTTTTTTATTCACAAGATGCCCAAATAATGATTATGTGAGCTTGCAATTGAGGAGTAAATTTGTGTAATAATATGTAGATTATAGTAGTCGGTGAATCGGTGATGCTTTTTGAAAGAACTATTTCAAATTGTTTTGTCAAAATTGATAAATTTAGAAATAGACTTTAATATATTGTTGAGTACTGTGAACAAAGATTGGACTTGATTTTTTTCGGATATATTCTTGAGTAATGCATTTTCTCGGATAATTACTTGATTTAGTGATGTCTGTTTTAGGTCTTACATAAAATATACATGATATTGTCTAGTAGGCCTAATTTCATGTATACCCCTATTTGGTTTAGAAATGGTCCCGTGTAAATAAATACATATGTTAATATTTAGTCAGCCAAATTTCTCGTGTGCCCCTGTAAAATCTCATAATTTAATCTATACTCTTGCAAGACCTGAAATATCAAAAATACCATTTAGAACCGCTCCTATCATAATTCATAAATATTGATATATTCCGTTTCCTCTCTATTTCTATTATCTACTAAATATTTTACTGGCATTCAATGGTGGAGCGAATATGTATAGCAGTTCTAAAGGGTGTGGGGTGGGGTGGGGTGGGATTAGGGATGAAAACGGTTCGGATCGGGATCTTATCATATCCGTATCCATATTATTTTTTCGGATCCGAATATGAATACGGATGCGAATACGGATCCGGTTCGGATATTACTGGATACGAATACGAATACAGATATTTATCGGATATCTATATTTTGATGGATTATGTCTTTTTTCAAATATATATTTCACTATTAACAACAAAAAAAATGATAAAATAATAATAAAATTATAACAAATTTCAAAATAGTAATAACTAAATTGATGGATTTGAATAAATATCATTATTCATATTAAAAAAATGATAAAATTGCTAAAATATTTTAAAAATTATCATTATATATATGTATAGCAGTGTTTTAAATAGTGGCGCTATAGCGCCGCAATTACGCGCAATTGCGGATTTCGACTATAAAACGCAATACGCAATGAAAATATAGCTAAAATAGCGTTTTGGGCGGATACGAATACAGATCGGTCGGATATTATCTTATCCATTTTCACCCCTAGGTGGGATGGTGGGTTGTGTATGTGGTGGTGGGGCAAAAAAATTTCACCCTACTGATTAATAGTTTTTAATTTGTCTTCACTAAAACACTATTGATATCAAAATCTTAAAAGACCATGATCTCCGTTTCTATAAAGCTCCGCACCACTGCTGGCATTTACATTTTTCTTACTTGTCCACTATAAGATGGAAACAGTCAGAAGACTGAAATGAATCTTCTCCCGCTAGATACCCTCTTCGATTTTCAGAACAGGAGAAAGGAAAAAAAAAATAGAGAAAAGTAAAAGGTATCTCGTTATTTTCAAAATTGCAGTTATATTAGAAATTGGTGATAACTGATACCTTTTTTAATAGGATGAGGATAACTGATACTTTGTCTTACAAAAGATTCGGATCAGATTAAAGTAAGCTTGGCTTGCCCTAAATGTGAGTAAGAATTAATTTTGAGAGCTGTCAGCATCACATGCTTCTTTTTTTAAGAACTGTTTCAAACATTTGGACTTCTTAGCATTAATTCAAAGTTACCATAATTGGTCCAACTTAATTAGTCCAACTATGAAGTTATAAACTTATAATATGGCTGGTGCATACTATTTTATGAACACCTCGTTTGAAGCATTCTACACATATAAAAATTAATCGAAGACGGAATTTCATATATAAACATAATATATACACCTTCGAAAACATGAAGTTCATGACTATTATCATACTATAAATCTTAAGATATGTCAAAATTATCCCTTTCCTAATTTTTTAACATAGTGATACCCTTTTTTTTCATTTTTCCATGTATAATTTTTTTTTAAGTTTCATTATGAAGCTGAAGCATTTATTTCAATCAAATAGCAAGTTAACCCGTTCAAACAATATTTATGATATTCATTAAATGAATAGAGAGTAAAAAATATGAAAAGAAACAACAAAATCATACCAATCAAAAAGAAAGATAACCAAAGGCAATCAATCTAAAAAAAATGAAGAGGTATTTTTTAAGGAATTCGTTAAATGAGAATACAGAGGAAAATAATATGAAAAGAAAGCACAAACGATACCAATCAACCATTTTTATATCCCCATTGTTTGACAATATATACTTGTCCAAAACACCATTATAGTAATAAAATAACTACAACGTAGGCTCGCCGGAATTGATTTGAGTAAACCTCATATGTTGCCCAGTCACCATCTATTGACATTAAACCCAACTGACTTATCAACATTTTTTATACCTATATATGTTTTTGTGAATTGTGATATTCCTATTGTGCTATAATGCTTTACTAGTATTATATATATTACAATATATTATTTTGTTGACCTCTATAATATTGTATATGTATTCATACTTATTTATAGAAAGGGAAAGGAAGGAGAGCAAATGATTTCTTTTTTGGTATTTATAAATTAAAGTTGTTGACATCTATATTTACCATAGTTGTAAATAGCGCACTATAGTATCGCTATAGCACGAAATACTATGCCTCGGTAGCTAAACGATGTACGTTGTGGGTTTTCTCCGCTATATGTTTTTAATTCTAAATATCTTTTTTTGGGCTAAAAAAATAAGATGTTTAAATTTAAGAACATATTTAATGAAGAAATAATATAATTATGATATTTTTTGGTTACAAAAAAGCCAAATAAAAACTCTCCTTTTACAAAAGAATGTATTTTCCCTTGATTATACTTAATGATATCATCTATTACAAATTATAACATGCGTTTTATCGTCCACTATAACATCCTCTAAGCGCTATCTGCTACAAAAATAACAATAACGCTACAAACCGCTACACTCTATTTGCAACCTTGATATTTACAAATAAGACGATATTAAAACAAGCATGAAACCAGATATGCTTACGATCAGCATGATCATCATTTTTAATATTTAGAAAACATTCTTCAATAACTTAAATATAATCTAGTCAATCAAGTGGTATTGTAACTGACAGAGGCTTAAATATTTATCATTCTTTTTTTGAATTGAAAATATTTATCATTCATTTTGAATTATAATTTTTTTGAATAAATTTTGGAATTATAACTTTGTTGGCAACAAGCTTAAAAAAAATTATCATTCATTTTGAAAATAAAATTTAAAAAGGTTCATAAATTACAATATAACTTTACATCATGGCATAGAAAAAGACAACAATAAATCACTATATTTCAACCTTTTTTACTAAAATCCCTTGACTCTTAAGTCAACATCAAGTATCCCTATTTCTCTTGTTTGCACAATTTTTCTTCTCATGCTCTTCTTCAATCTCCCCATTCATCTCCATTTTATCCAAACTGGTATCCTCCATTGGAATCTCAGCTGAACTCCCTCCCTCTACTGCGGCAGGTGAAACCCTAAACTTTGCGTAAATGTCACTCCTATAAAATTTTCTTGTCCTCCAAACCAAAATCAAGGACACAATCGCTCCGAGCACTGTAATAGCAGTGATAATAATAAACGACATCTTGAAACATTGCACGCCCATACAAATCTTATCACTGCCCCCAGTTTGCTTCCTTGCCTCCATGTCGTATAAATGACCGGTTACTCTTATGTTAAGTATATACACCCCAATAGGACTAGCAACAGACCCAAAATTGAAGAGCGTAGAATAGTATTTAAGTCCGAATAGTTCGGATATAATTGTGTATAACAATGGCCATTGTGCTCCGAAACAAAACCCGATTATAATGGAGGCAACATAGAGGGATTGTGTAACGCCAAATGCTATAAGGAGATGGCCTACACAAGAGAATATAATTACTAGAGTTAGAGCTAACGGCCGAGGGAACTTGTATTTAGAAAGCACCATTTCTGAGGCGAAACCGGCGGTGACCCGTCCAGCATAGTTCCATATGCTAATGAGAGAAACAAATGTATTGATGCTTTTCTTTGGGTAGCCTAATGATTGCCCAATTTGACCCATATTGTCTATGGCAGTAAGCGTGCCCCCTAAACCGCAAACCGTTGCAAAAAAGAGGATAAACATTTCTGGGCTTACTAATGCTTGGAGGATTGAATAGTCGTTTCCATAGGCGGGTGGTCTAAAGATGTTGGCATACCATGAGGGTGATGATGGTGATATTGATGCGGGGGCGGGTTTGGGCTCTTCTATGACTTGTTGTTGGGTTCTGAAGAGATTGATTTCTTTGGATTAGAATCTTAATTTCTTCTTTTATGACAACTACAAGGGGAAGGAAGAGTATGAGGACCACAATGGCAGCACTAATTGCATAAGCAAATCGAGGGAATAAAACAACCTGCTGAACAACTATCATGAGTAGTAGAAACACGGCAAGAGCGATAGAGATGTATAGAAAGTAAAAGAAGGGTTTCATTTTCTTTCCTTGTGAGGAGGCATATGGAATAATACGGATTGTGTACACAAAGACAATGGAAATTGCGCCCGGGAGCCATGCGATGAGCAAAACAAGGGATTTTGAATCATCTCCATAGATAGCCAAATAGAGCTGCGTGAAAATCGCACCGCTTAGCCCAACAAAACCCTTGAGCAACCCTATCACATTGCCACGACTCTCCGGAAAGTTCTTCACGCATGTGACCAACGCCCCCGTGTTTGAAAATGACAAAGCATTTGCTCCTATGAATATGTATATGCACATCAGCCATACAGGAGGAGCCGCTGTCCGGCCGGTGATCGCTAGATATATCATGAGGTAACCACCCAAGTTCACGAATGAGCCAGACAGAAGCACGACCCAAGGCGGAGATACTTCATTGATGAACCCTGCTAGGATACCGACATTAGTACCGACATCTTTGAAGAAACAAAGTGTGTTTAAGGTTTGTTGGTTGTACCCTAGAACGGATTTGATATCTTTCGAATATATTCCGAAAATATAACTGGTGCCGGATGCTGACATGATAAGCAAACAGGCAAAAACCATGAACCACCGACCGAGGATCACTTGTGATGTGAAACGCATGTTGAGGAGTTGTTTTGTGGAGAAACCTCCGGCAATGGATCCGGAAGAAACCATTGTTGAGGTCTTGGTTGTGTGTATGGTGGAGATGAGAAATCTGCAGGGGAGTAAAGGGGTGTATATAGGGGGAGGGTGGGGGCCAGAGTGGAAAAGTGTGTGGGGACTTTAGACTTGAGAGAGAAGGACGTTTGATGTTTATTTTTCTTTTTCATTTAGGGATGTAATATGTTCTTTTTTATCAAAAGCCCGTAGGATTACTTTCATTCAGACCACCAAAGAAAACTACAAACAGAAATAACAAGGGCACATTCATCCTCCTAAAAAATAATCTAAATCCAAAACAAAACTCCTAACTCAAAACATCTAAATTACCAAAAAAAGCATATTATCTCGGAACTAACCCTAATTTACTATCTTGAAAGGATAGGGATGTAATATGTTGACTACAGAGGAGAAAGCCAGAAAGGGATTGGTTTTTAACTTTTGACCAAGGAAAGCCTGATTTGTTCCCTTTTCCCCTCCAATTATTACAGTGTGTTGAGGAACATTTTGTAAAAAATTTAGGAATTTGGAAACTGATCACAAAATATCAATACTGAAAGTAAAAATAAGAAAAACAATAATGCAAGTAAAAAGATATTTCTTATTTTGTTACTGGAACTGATTCTTAATCTTCCGATTTCCTAATTTTTTTTTTGAATGCTTGCTTGAGCGATTTCCTAAAGTTGTTTAAGAGTTTTCGGGATTAATTTTGGGACACAATCGGTCTTTCATAATTGGAGTTACTCTTACTACTTCATTTTCATATATTATCAAATGGATATTTTCACTACTTCTATCTCCCAAGTATTTGTCTTTTCTCTAACAAAAAAAGATCAAAGTAATAATTTCATTGCTCGTTATTTTGAAAGTTTCAACTCATTCAAATAACTTGCATGCATTATTTGTCATCAATGCTACTTGTGCGTGAGTTGTGAGTCAACTGTCAACCAAAGGCTCCTACAAACATGGACAGAATACTGATGGCATGTTATACAAAATTAATTGCACTAAATTTGTACAGAAAAATACTATTAGCTTGTGCTAGTTCCACAAATAAAGCTTAATATGAATATTAATGTTTATTTGTTTATGTATTTCTTCTATAACTTTATTACCTCTTTATTACTTTATTTCTTATTCGAATTGTTTGAAAAAGTACTACGAATTACAACCTACTTAATTATATGAAATCTCACTTTAAACATAAAATATTGATGATTTCATTAATACTCCGAATAATAGTCTATGATGATGACTCATTCACAATGTGGAGGTTTTCCCTAAAATATCTAGCATGAGATGGGTGCTTATTATTTTTCTTTTTGTCAAAATATGCACCGCACGTTATCATTAATTAATAGGGTGGAATTTAAATGCTTGGTTGGAAGACAGGTATTGTTCAGAAAGGTTTGGACAGAATTCTGTCCAATTCTGTCAAAACAGTTCTGACAAAAAAAATTCTTTGAAAAAATTTCAGAATTTTATCATTATATGATTTTTACTTTGATTTATTTTATATTTATTATATTTCATTAAATGAGTGGAATTTTCAAAAGATATTTTTATTTTACATATAAATTTCGAAAATAACAATTATAGTTTTCAATAATTATATGCATATTTTTGTAAATTCAAATCTATTTATATTATATAATTTTGAAAGGGGTTTTCTACGGTACTTGAACCATAGTATTCCATATAAGCTTTTTAATTGTGAGCCATTAGATGTTGATCTAACATCTTATATAAAAGAATGAATCATAATTGGGCGACATTTTTTTTGAGAGGAAATCATGCCATGTACTAATTACATTTGGACACGTGGCTGCTTTTTTAAACAAATCATTCGGGCAATGTGAACACCAATACTCTTTTCCTATGCATATGATTGGTTCACCTACACTGTAAAGCTCCTATGATAACTGATTCAAATAAACCAACTCCATACTAAATGTTCGAAGTGAGCAAAAATTTCTCAGTTGAAAAACATGGGGTCCAAGAAAAGGCTAGTCCAAATCTTCTTACCCAATGGTATACATTTTTTTTTTCGCCTACGGGTTTCTACTAAAAAAAAAATGTCATACATTTTTTCAGCCATGCCCATACAAAGCTCAAAATTCAATTCAATATCTAAGAACCCAAAAATATTATTATTATTATTATTATTATTATTATTATTATTATTATTATTATTATTATTATTATTATTATTATTTTATTATAAGATTGAAATTCTTAACATGTCTATAATAATTTATTTAATTTAAAAAAATATATATAAATTTGATCAAAATATAAACTTGGCATTTACTTGATAGTCTAAATAAAGAAAGGCTCTACTTCAAAAATAAATAAATAAAGAAAGGCAAAAACTTTGCTGCACAAACAAGAAGCGCATATTTTTGCTTATAATGAAAGAAGACATTAAATTATCTATTTATCTCTTAATTAGTATATATAATCCTAAAACCCCTTATCTACCAAATTTTCACTTAAATGAGCCACAACATCTCTCTTTTCTAAACTATTTGATGATAATTCATAATTCAATGGTCAAATTTTTAAGTGATATACAGACCAAGACTAGCATGCCCACAAAAAATATTTTATCTAAATGGTTTAAATACTTTGTGTAAACTGAACAATCCGTGAACCATATACCTTAACATATTCACAAAGAAGACTACTCCTAGCAAGCATATGAGTCATCTTAACTTAAAAAAAACTCTCATTCTTTACCAAATCCAAGACAAAACTTCCAACTTTAAATTTTGATATTTTTGTAACTCTCTATGTTTCTCTTCCATTATATTACAAAAATTCTCTCTAAAAAACAGTTTGCTTGATTTTAACAATCAAAAGAATCTTAATATTTACAATTCTACTAGAACTGTACAAAGCAAAATAAAAAGTTGTCCACTTCTAAATATAAAAAAAAAACGTAAATTCCGTGCACTAGTTACACAAAAGTTTGTATATACAAAATTGAAACATAAAACTAAATATTAGTGAATATAAAATCATACAGCTAGTAAATCCTTTGGATGAATTCTCCATCCAAATCCTTGGATATAATGTGCTCCATAGAAGTGAGATCCACAGTGAGAAAGTCAACTAAGAATAGCACATGCTAGACCTGTTGACTCTCAATAAAATACTCGCATGTGTACTGCGTTGTATATATATACTATTTACTTTTCTTCAAATAATTTTGGAAGTAGCTAAAAATCTCTCTAGCATAATCTCAAAAAAAAAAATCTACAGCATGCGTCTTGCGTCTATTATTGTGGACCATGTTAAGGAAAAAGTATATTTGGTCCCCTCTAAAAATCGAATTTTTTTAATAGTAGCACTATTTTGAAGAATAATTAATCAGATAGTATGATTTTCAAAATATTTGGGTAGGTAGCATTTCCGCCAGACCTTCTGGCGGAACTGAAGTAGTTCTGCCAGAGGGTCTGGCGGAACTAGGGAATTTTTTTTTTTGTGCTAATCTCGGTCATTTGGCACCCTTAAACAGCCTTAATTAATGAAAAAGGCTAGTTCCGCCACCGGGTCTGGCAGAACTAGGTAAAATTTATTTTTGGCCCAATTTAGACGGTGAAATTGGCCCAAAAATGACGAAAATATAGGTTCCGCCAGACTCTCTGGCGGAACTACACATTTTCCCAACTTACAATCTGACCCAAAAAGTCCAAAAAAATGGTCTAGTTCCGCCAGTGGGTCTGGCGGAACTAGACCATTTTCCCAACTTACAATCTGACCCAAAAAAATTTCAAAATTTAGGGTTTAGTAACGGTTTTTAATAAATAACCGATACTAAATATTAGTACTGTATCGGTTTTTTCGGGAATTTTTTTTTTTCATTTAGTAACGGTTTTTATAAAATAACCGTTACTAAATCTTGACACTTAGTAACGATTCTTCTCTAAAAACCGTTACTAATAAGCAGTTAGTAACGGTTCTTCCATAAAAACCGTTACTAAATTTCCACTTAGTAACGGCTTTTATGGAAGAACCGTTACTAACTGCTTATTTAGTAACGGTTTGTAGGGAAGAACCGTTACTAAGTTCCAGTACTAATATTTAGTATCTGTTTTTTATTAAAAACCGTTACTAAGCCCTAAATTTTGAAATTTTTTTGGGTCAGATTGTAAGTTGGGAAATGGTCTAGTTCCGCTAGACCCATTGGCGGAACTAGACCATTTTTTTGGACTTTTTAGGTCAGATTGTAAGTTGGGAAAATGTGTAGTTCCGTCAGACCCACTGGCGGAACTGCCAGAAGGTCTGGCGGAACCTATATTTTCGTCATTTTTGGGCTAATTTCACCGTCTAGGCTGTTTAAGGGTGCCAAATGGCCGAGATTAGCAAAAAAAAAAATTCCCTAGTTCCGCCAGACCGTCTGGCGGAACTACTTCAGTTCCGCCAGAAGGTCTGACGTAAGCGCTACCTACCCAAATATTTTAAAAATCATGCTATCTGATTAATTATTCTTTAAAACAGTGCTACTATTCAAAAAAATTCCCAAAAATCCCCCCCCAAACTTGCATATTTGACACTGTCAAACGGGACCCACGTGTAAAAAGGTATCAAACGGCCCGTTTGACAGTGAAAGGGGGACAAGTGGGGTATTTAACAGGGACCCATGTATTGAGCCCTATTTTTTTTTTTTTTTTTTTTTAACCCGTAGGCAGTATATGAGCCCTATTGGAAATGTACTCTATTATATACATCTATATATTATATTACTTTTTAATTAGATCAAGGACGGATGTAAGGGGGACCAAGGTGAGCATTGGCTTCCCCCCCATGATTTTTAATTTTTTTAGGAAAATTTGCAAAAAAGCCCCTGCATTATGCCTTAATTGCAAAAAAACTCCTGTCTTATTGGAAATTGCAAAGAAACCCCTCCATTATTGCTTAAATTACAAAAATATCCCTACCGTTAGATTGAAGTTAACACCGTTAGTTTCAGTTGTTTAATCACTTCAAAATTATTATTTTTAAATATTAATTAACATTTTATCTAAAAATTAAATTTCTTAAAAAATATTTTTAAACCTATTTTTAAGAAAAAATTTGAAAAAAAATTTGTTTCAGAAATTTTTTTGTTTCGGGAACATATATTTTTAATAAAACAATTTACTGAAAAATAATATTTATTTTTTTAAATATTAAAAAAATACTTTTTCATAATTATTTTTTAAATATTTTTTCTACAAGAATGTTAATTATCATTTAAAAAATAATTTTGATGTGATTAAACTACTGAAACTAACGGCCGGTAGGGGCTTTCTTGCAATTTTAGCAATAATGCATGTGCTTTTTTGCAATTTTCAATAAGACAGGGGCTTTTTTACAATTAAGGCATAACGTAGGAGTTTTTTTTGCAAATTTCCCTTTATTTTTTATTATCTATTGTATTTTCATAATTTTGGCCCCCCTCAATGAAGCTGGTTATACAAAACAAGAATAAATTTGAAAAGAAAAAAAAGAAATTAAAGTATAATTATGAAATGGGCCATTAACTTTGGCCGGCCCATTAGAAAATAAAAATAATATACTATACACTGGGCTGTTTGGCAACCTGTAAGTAAGGCAGTTGGTAAAACGAAATGCAGTAATTAGGTCCAATCCATCTGTTTGGGTCACTGTATTTGTCCAAACTTCCACGGTTTGCTTTTTCCGAGGCGTCTTGATGCGGCATCTCCACATTCACTCGTTTCTCCCGGCTTCCGAGTTACAGCGCTCTCGTCTTCTTGGCAGGAGAAACCAGCGTCCTCCTTCAGGATTGGAGATCTCCAGTAGCTTCATCATCGACTTCCCTTCAACAGCTCAAGCACTCCAGCAGCTTAAGCATTTCACCCCAAATTGGTCAGATTTTCACCTTAAACAGCTTCCTCCCCCCTAGTATTATTGGTCAGATGGTTCTCTTTTCTCTTCATTTTATTTTGCAATTGGTTAGATTTTGTGCTTCTTTCTTTTGCAAGCTTCTTTTTCCTTCATTGAACTCTTTAATTAGTTAGAATTATTTCCTAGGAAATCAAGTGCATAACCCTGATGGTTCTATTTCCTAGGAAATCAAGTACATAACCCTGATGGTTCTTCTGGTTCCTTGAAAAGAATGTCTAATTCACTAGAATTGGAGAAAGAATTTCGATATTTTGCTGTTTTTAGTTGATCGTATTTAAATATAAATAATCTAAGTCTCACTAGAATAATTTGTTTAAATTTCAGTTAATTTTGGTGTATGGGCAATTTACTGTCTACTAGTGTCAATTTTAGCTAATGCCATTTGTTTTAACTTTTTGTCTCTAATTGCGTAATTGTACTAAATTGTGATCATATATAAATATTTTTTGAACATGATATGAAGAAATGCAATCAGATGATTGCAATTGTTGGATATATTTAAAATACTACCTATAGTTTAATTTTGCTAAATTGTAGTGGTGTTGTCTATTCTATTGATATTTTTTTTAGCTCGATTTCTTTGATTTAAAAGCTTTCTTAAGTAATTACATATTGGTTTGAAGTATGTATGTAATTAGTTTATGCTCTCTCTTGTTCTTGTTGGAGCACTTTGTTTCACGCTTTAATTGAATTAGAAACTCTAAGTAATGATTTACTGATCTATGGTTTAATTGAATGAGAAACCCTAACATTTGGTGTTTAGTGTGAGTATAAAATGATGCTTAGTGTAGTATGGAATGAGAAACCCTAACATTTTTTGTAAGGGGCTTATTGTGCATTTTACCATTTTAATCCTCTTGGTACCATCTAATCTACTGGTATAGGTACGGTATGGTCCGTATGGATGCATATTGAAGAATGGATAAAGGATGGAATGACAACCGATGCAACATGTTTTGTTATTTTCTGTCGTACTTTAGTTATAATTTTTCATTTTTTCAGATTAGAGAGAAGACCGTACAGAAAAAAATATTTCTTGTATAGCAGTAAACTAGTTTGGCATTGAATAGTAATTTAATGTTTGGTGTGAAATAGTTTTGTGTTTAATATTTTGATTATATGGTTTTTGTTTATAACATGTGTCAATAAAATTGCAGTGACTATTTAGTGCAATCCAGCAATAAAAAAGTATTGCTTAATTACGCAATCCAAACACTAGAACAATAGCTACAGTAATTTAAGTTTTTTTCATCCAAACACCACAAATTGCAATGCAAATACAGGAGTTCCAAATGCAGAAGCTTCAGATTCTTCTTGTAGTTACTAATTCAGCTATCCAAACAGCCCCTAAAACTAGAACTGTGTGATGAATAATTTGTTAAAATATAAAGATGCATTTGTATGTCATGAAGGCAGTTAACAAATTATGAAAGATGTTTCTTGAAAATAAGATTTTTTGACAAATAATTTTGGTATTACCATAAATTAGATTTCTTGGGAAGGAGGTTTAGTATTTCCATGTATAGGTGTTAATTGGGGCAGTAATTATTTGAGTTATTTATTTATATTAGATATGACTATCTTATAAATAAAGGGATAGAGGTAAAGTTTTATTCATTCTAACAATAGCAATATTTTATATCTCTTTCTTTCTCTTGTAATAAGAAATTTATTTTATTTTTCAAGTTTCATTGTTCAATCTTTTCTTCTTCTATTATTGTTCTTTCTTGGGCTAGTGTGAGCGTATTGCTGTACTATTTCTTCCGCTGCTGATAATCACAAGTTCGCTGCTGGTTTAGTGTTGTCGTGTTACTGCACAGTCACTATTGTGTCTGTTTCTTTGTTAGCGAACGATTATTTGATTCAATCCTTGTGTGACTGTCTGATTTCTTTACATAATTATCCCACATTTATTAATTTTTTTATTCTCATATTTTCTCTTCCCCAATGCAAGCCGCCCCCACCCCAAATACTCCATTTGCAAAAAATATTCAAGAACCCTCAAATTTTCTTCTAATTACAAACAAAATATAATAGCTAGGTGTGTAGTGATCATTGTCTTCAAATTCCTTTGGTTCTTCTGTCCCTTTTCCAAGATTAGTACTCAATTTCATAATATTTGCCTACTTATTATTTTTTATATTTCTTTAAATAAATAATATAATAGCTCAAACAATGTTTGTAATAAAAAAGTAAATGTCATTATACATTTTATTTTGGTTCAACATCAATATAAACTTAATAGTTCATTTTTAAATTTCATTTGTAATTTAGGGCTTTCATTTTATTTTCAAAAGTTGAAATTTTTTTAATTATTGTTGTATAACATATGTCAAAATTCTAAATGACTATATTTAAATTATGAATTACTCGTTTATAATTGTTATTTTTATTGTCTTTTGTTGCATATATATGGGGAATTGTTCCATACATCTAATTTTTTTTGGACCGTTCATTTGAGTGTATATAACGGTTCCGATTAAATGGAAAAAACTGCTGACTTTGAGCAGCCGGTAAAAATGTATCGCTAGGTTATTACACTTGTCGTCTACCGGTTACCAAAATTCTAAAATAAGGGCATTGTTGTCATTTAGCAAAATATGAACCCACGAACAAACAATTCATCTCTCCAATGGCGATATTCATATGACCGCTCCTTCCTTCTCTCTCTCTCTCTCTCTCTCTCTCTCTCCAATTATTTAGTTATCCTCTCGATCTGGCTCTCCCCCTCTTCATCTAGTCACGTTTCTCTCACTGACTGTTTCTAATCTGACGTTTTTTTCTTTCAATCGGTGGTTATTTCGAAAAGATTTGAATTCCATATGCAGCACTCTTTTTCTGAGGTAGAACGTAATATTTCAAAAGTAACTAATTATATGCTAGTTTCTCTTTCTTGTCTAGATTTTTTAATTGAACCTCATTTGAATATAGTTAGGGGTAATTAGACTGATTGAGCTACTTTGCCTAGTATATAGGGGTGTAAACGGGTCGGATAATATCCGTATCCGAACCGTACAGTATTCGCAAAATATCCATATCCGAATAAAAATATCCGTATCCGACGGATACGGATACGGATACGGATACGGATATGGATACGGATACAATATCTATTTTATGAGGCGGATAAGGATACGGATATTATCCCTATCCGGATAATATTTCTATTTGGATATCCGTTTTTATAAGACTCAACTTTGAATATATATTCATTAAGTATTAATTTTCTTTTATTTCATAATCATACTAATTTCCATCTTTTCTAATTTTCATTTAATTCACGCCCTTGTATTTCTTTCCTCTTATTTGACAATCGAGTTTCCATATTTTCGTCTTCTTCTTTAATCGTTACATTCAACTTAAAAACATGTTTTAACTCTTTCTCCATCTAACAAAACTCTAGCCGCCAAAAGTATAGTAATATTTTTGTTTTAATATTGTTATTATATTGAAGTAATCATATTTTTTTCCGTAGTTTGACTATGTAGAACAATAATATATCTAATGTAATTCCTTGCTTAAAACTTTTCTTCTAAAATCTATATTTATATAATAATTTAGCAAAGTCAAGTTTTGAAATGAGATATCGGACTACATATTAAAATATCCGTTTTAACATCCGAAATGAGTCCATATTCGTATCCGTATCCGAGATATCCAAACCGTATCCATATCCATTTAATATCCGAACCGTATCCGTATCCGAATCTATCCGTATTCGTATCCGAATCCGGAAAAAAATATGGATACGAATACGATAAGAGCACTATTCGAACCGTGTCCGTACCGTTTACACCCCTACTAGTATAGCTCATTTGGACTGATTTATATCTTAATTAAGTCTAATTGAGACTATTTAATGATCACTTAGCGTCGATGTTATTTAATTGGAATAGTAGAGTATAATTGAGGCTAATTGAGTATAATCAAGACTAATTGGTATCGAGGCCAATTGGATCTTACTTGGTTTCAAGCTGTCGATATTGTTTAATTGGAATAGTAGAGTATAATTGAGGCTAATTGAGTATAATCAAGACTAATTGGTATCGAGGCCAATTGGATCTTACTTGGTTTCAAGAGGCAAGCTTGAATAATGTTGAGCTATTTGGGGCTAAAATTTGATGTTATTTCAAGCTAAGTTATGGATTTGGGGCTGCTTTCAATGCAATGGTGCATGAAATAAATTGGTGTGACATTTTCTCTAATTTTTTCTTTTTCTTTTTTTGTTCTCTTTCGTACATATGCTCCCTCGCCGAAGGAGGTAAAAAGCTACCTAAGCAATTAAGATACAAGGAAGAAGATATGTAGTTTATGTGCGTATGGATATGGTTTGGAGTGAATTTGAAATTGGTATATGTTTATATGGTTACCGTTTTTTAGCCTTTATGGAATTTGTGTGAAATTTAGGAGCTAGGATTATGGGAATATAAACGTTATTATGGTTAGAGTTACAGAAATTGATTTGTAATTATGGTTATAAAATTTGAACGGTGTATATTTATGAAGTTGGATGAATATTTATGAAATTGAATGAATGCTATATGAATGAAATTGTACAAAAATCATCGAATTGAATGAATGAATATTATAAAATTTGAATGATGTATATATATATGAATTTGAATGAATTTTATTTCTTAATTCTGCAATTATTCTTTCAGTCAATATAGGAATGATTAACTAAAACAATGTATTCTTCTTATGTTGTTTAAAATGGTAATTAATTAAGACATACAAGTAATTCCAATTTGATCATCATCAACCCAATTTAGTCTCAAATATTAATTAAGCCCAAGTAACTATCAATTGTGCAGCTGAAATTTACATAATGTGATAACACTTTGAAGCAAGAAATGCATAAAAATGAAATGATTAATGTATTTGAGGTGTATTAGACAAAGCAACCAACATGCATCGCAACTCGCAAGCAACAGACACGTACAAATATATTTACAAAACCTCATTCAAAATTATCAACATAAAACCCAAAAGTTTATATAACAAATTTAATTCTTCCTATAATAATGCATGCAATACCATCGGTTGTCTCATGCAAATCCTCACATCACGCTCTATGGAATAATTCAATTTATGAGAACTGTACAACAATAAAGAAATGAGAAAAAACAGCCATATTACATCCTAAACTGTGTGGTATCAAACCAATATCATACCAGCCAGGATTGAATTAGATCGCGTAATTATAAAAAAGCCATTACTAAAATTACTTACCAAGTTGTCACCCAATAACAAACTAAAATACAAACTTCTAATTTGCAGAATCCTTAAAATATCTCTCTTTCTACCCATATTCTAGATTTGAAATGCAAAGAAAATCTCAAAAACTCAAATTTTCCAAAATATCTAAATTTACCCAAAGTCAAATCAAATTCTCCTGAGTTAGCAAAGTTCCTAAATTTACCCAAACTAAATCAGCAAAAATGGAACTAATAAGTTGTATATTATGTTTCAAAGAAAAAAACAAGTAAAAATGCACAAACCTAAAGTAAATAGATATATATACCTAACTGGAGACCAATTGCAAGAATGGACAGCGTGTATGAGATCTGATGCGAGATTATGTGGAGGCGGATGAGATGAAGGATGAAACGACAAAATGAGTCTCTTTCTAAGAGGGAAGAGAAAATCGGATAGGGATGAGAGGGTTTAGGCAGAGGAGAAAATGACGGAGAGATGAGAAGAGGGAAGAAACTGAGAAGAAGTTAGGACGAACGGTGGAATTCGGCTAATTTGAGAAGGATGGAAGAGATCGGGAAATAAAGAACGGAGAAGAAAGGAGAGGAAAATGATGACCGGTTAATTTTCCTTGACAAAAATGCCCCTATCTAAGTTAAAGGGTCAGCATTTGATCTGTTAAAATAAAATTAAAATATTTGGGTGTATTGAGTGATAATGCTCGTGATTCGCGGCGAGTATTTTAATTTTAATAATTATTACAATCTAATAATGTATAACTTGTAATTATAAAAATTTAAAATTAAAGTTTGTAAATACATAGTTCATAAATAATACATGAGATTTCAAAATTATTGTCTTTGGTTTTTTAATGTTATTATGTCTTGACATATTATAGTAGAAAAATAAATTAAATATTAATCAGTCTTAGATGAATGAAATCAGAAAAATAAAATACAAGATAATTTATTTCGAAGATTTTATTTCAAACTCCATAAGATTAAATAATAAATGATTAACTTTAAAAAATAAAAAATAATAATAATATTTAATATTATATATATGGGAAAAATATGTATGCTACATAGGAAAATCTAACATTACTCATTTTCTTCAAAAATTTGTCACCATGTTGATTACACATATATTATTATGACCCGTAATATATTAAGTAATATAATATAATTTTCAATATTTTGAAATTTTATTTGAGATGATAGTTCTCACATAAAGGAGATATAGCACTGAACATTAATCTAACTAAAAATGTGATATTATGATAATTTAAATTGCTAAGATTTGATGAATTTTTTGATTCGACGGCGGAGAGAAAATTGATAATAGTTCTCTTGGGAATTTTCAAAGAGGGATAAAAAATATGATAAGAGTAAATGAGCTTATCATTTTATTACATGTTCTTTTATATAGTCTATACTCACATATTTTATCAAAAAAAATGAAATTAGAATCATAACAATATGTCTTTATGTGATATTGTTGTAATGATTTAAATGAAAAGCTAAGATTTCAAAAAAATTGATCTAATGGCCGAGATAAAATTGACAATAGGTCTCTTAAGAATACTCAAAGAGAGATAAAAAAATAAGGTATGAGATATAAGTTAATGAGCATATTATTTTTGTACATTTTCATTCATATAGTTTATATTCACATATTTTAGCACGAGAAAAAAAAATTGGAACCATAACAATATGAAACTCAAAATAAAGAGAAAATTCCAACAAATTTATATTTGATGATTTTAATATGAGAAATAAAATATTTCATTAAGAATTATAATTTTTTAAAGAAGAAAAGAAAAATTATTTATATTTTAATGAGTAAACTCTTCATTAACTATTAGTACATGTGATATTGTGATAATATTTTAAATAAAAATCTAAGATTTAAAAAAAAAATAATCCAATTGCCGAGATAAAATTGACAATATTTCTCTTGAGAATACTCAAAGAGAGATGAAAAATAAGGTATAAGATATAAGTTAATGAGTATATCATTTTTGTACATCTTCTTTTATATAATCTGTATTCACATATTTTAGTAAGATTTTTTTTTTTTGAAAGCATAACAATATGGAACTCAAAATAAAGAGAAAATTCCAACAAATTTATATTTGATGATTTTAACATTAGAAATAAAATATTTCGTTAAGAATTATAATTTTTTAAAGAAGAAAAGAAAAATTATTTATATTTTAATGAGTGAACTCTTCATTAACTATTGACATTCATAATTGAACATAACTTTGCATCATGATTCATTGAAACCATCTGATTAAGATCTGATGGTCACAAACAAACTCACAACGTTTCTCACTAAATCGGATATGAAACACAAAACACCAATTCAACCAATCATATGCTTATGTTTTAATAACCAGATAAATGTTGCCATAAAATATCAATAAATTTGAGAAAATGAATAGCTAAGATTCGACAAAAAAATTGATTTAACCGTTGAGATAAAAATGATGATGTGGCATTTTGAGGAGGCTCAAGAGTAGGTGAAAAATAAGGGGTTGGGGTTAATATATATGGAAAATTTTCATATTTGCCATTAGAAAAACTTAAAATATCATATTTGACATTGTAAAAATTAAAATATCATATTTGCCACTACAAAAACTTTAAAATATCATATTTGCCATTGTAAAACTTAAAATATCATATTTGCCATTAGAAAAACTTAAAATATCATACTTGCCATTATAAAACATAAAATTTATCAAATTTACCCTTTTAAAACTTCAAGAATATCAAATATATCCAAAATCGTTAATTCTCCGTTAGGTTTTATTTAAAATGATCAAAATATCCTTTTATTTCTTCTTCTCAAGCAAATTTGCACATTATATTTTCAACCTAAACTCACATTCTCGTTTTCACACATTCTTCTCACAACATTATTTTACATATAAAGATAATATATTCTCCTTGTTTACTTTTTCTCTTCAAAAATAATTATTCCAAAACTCATTGGAATTGGAATAGTTGATTTTTTTTTGAATATATATTTTTTCTCATATTAAATTCTGACTTTACATTAGAAAAATGAAAAAAAAAATCTTTGTTTGTATATATGAATCTAAATCCTTAAGAGAGAGGGGGGAGATAAATTTGGAATAAGTAATCAACTCAACGGCAAGTATAATTTACTTGATGATATAATTTTAAGGATAAAATGATAATTACAAGATTAGATCGTTAGTTTTAACGGAAAAAAATGGATGGTTTCAAGTTTTGGATAAATTTGATAGATTTTGAATTTTGGAATGATAAATATGATATTTTAAGTTTTGTAATGGCAAATATGATATTTTTAAGTTTTTGTAATGGCAAATATGATATTTTGATTTTTGAAATGGCAAATATGATATTTTGAGTTTTTGTAATGGCAAATATGAAATTATCCCTATATATATATATATATATATATATATATATATATATATATATATGGAAAGGGAATATCTCGATCCCAAATTATCGCGCCTCATTCTTACCCCACTAGATTAAAGTCTAAGATCGAGGCGCGAGTTGAAATCAGATAAAGCGGTCGTGACTTACAAAATTTCCGTCTCCCTATCTCCATTACATCTCTCTCTTCTCTCTCCCTCCATCTTCTGTCTTCTACGAGCCATGGCTCTCGAAGCTCTCTCTCCCTCTGAGCCCTGTCTCTCTCTCTGGCTCTAAAGCCTCTCTCTCTCCAAACTCTCTATCTCTCGAATCTCTGACTAAGACAAATCAGCAATCTGTTGAATCTGCAGCGACGAAGCTCCGACGAATCAATTGGCGAATCGATGAAGAAAGGTATTGAACTGATAATTTATTTTTTTAATTCTGATTTTATTAATTATCAAGTTTGAGTTTTGCCTGATTTTAACTGATATATGGATAATTTCGGTTAATTAGGTCTGATGTGGTAATCAATGGCTGATTTGAGGAACTGGGGCTGATTTCATGGTTTATTTGAATTAAGTAGGGCATAATTAGACTTTAATTAGCTCAAATAAGCTCTAATCAACAATCATTTTGAAAAAAGTTCCAATTATGTCATTTCTTCCAATTAGTTTTTTTTCGTACCAATTAATTAGACTATTTATGGGTTTGTGTACCAATTACGTACCAGCTAGTGGCACTTCATACCAATTAGGACATGTTGTTTACTGGAGGCCTATAGGAGGGTTTTATAGGCATAAACGTGCGAAAGTGTGGATTTGATGAACACCAGATCTGTTGACGAAGTTCGGCTAGGTGGTTGCTCTTGCTTTAATCACTCGTTCTCACTAGCGGCCCTTACCGCGTTCGCGATCATCTACTCTCCGAGTATACCTTTCGGCTCCTTGATTCCACTAATCCAAATAGTATTTTCTTTTACAGGACCACGATTCACTGTTCGCTTTACAACAAGTCGGAGCGAAGCGATGAAACAAAACTTACAACGATTTCTTTCAATCAAATAATAACAACTAACTTCTCACTAATTTCTCTCTAATAACACTAAATAATATTGAGTAAATTCACTTAAACACCAGCTAGGGAGAGATATGAATTTGCTTTTTTTCTCAAATTTCACTACAATTGCCAAATATTGAGCTGTCAAATATGTCCAGATTTTGTCTGCTACCAAAATCTCCATATCTTACTCATATAGATACTGAATTTGAAATTTCTTAAAGAATGAAAGTTGTAGCACACTTTGTTATCTTTTTATAGCCATATCACACTCCTTCATATGATCTACGGTGCAAAATTTATGACCCAAATACTGAAGACGTGTCAGCAGATTCCGGGCTGATTCGGTCTATCTTTGTCGCTTTGCTCAATTTTTATGTTTTAATACAAAAATCAAACAAAAACATAAAGATCTCCAAACAAGAACTCCATGACTCCTGGCTCCTTTGAACAAAAGACTTCGTGTCCGCCTTGAATGAATACTCTTAGAACGTCTTTCTTGAACTTGCCATTTAATTGTACTAATTCAGGATACTCAAAATATTATTAGTAACTCGGAATTATTTTAGACATCATCAAACCAAGAATAACAAACTCCCTCTTTTGATGATTTTCAAAACAATTCCGAAAAATACACAGTATTTTACCTTCTCCCCCTTTTTGAAAACCATCAAAAGGAACATCAAACGAGTGAACAAAGCTCCCTCTAAATAGATGCTCCCCCTTAATCCAATAACCCATTTAAAAAAAATTTAACAAGAAATGATTTTTATAATGAAAATTTTGTAAAAGAAATTAGGGAAGCAAAAAGTTTCAAATAAATGATTTTAGAACAAATTGTCTTCAAAACTAAATTTTATATATTGAGAAATCATTTTTATATTATTGAAACATATATATAATATTTTAAATAAAGTTAAAAAAAACAATAATCTCTTAAAAAAAAATCCAAGGAGAAGACATAAAGCACCGAAAAAATAATATATAATGAGAAAAAAAATTTGAGATTTGATCATGGATGGCATAACCTCTACCATGTATCGGATAGATAATAAGATGCTCGTGGCTTGGCGAAAATATTGTCGACTTCAATCCCATTTAGCCAACTCGATCAATTTCTTCACATAACCTTGATTTGCAAAAGACACAAGTCACGTCGAATGTTCACATTTCTCGATTGATTCCCGTCAAGTTGTCCAACTTACCTATATCTCAAACAAAAACTTTCTCAACCCATAAGTTAGATCTGTCAAAGCAAAATTTGATCACAACTCCCCCTTAGAATATGACTAATTCAAAATTGGGGGAAAATTGAAGCGTCTAGATGGTCTTCGATTTCTCCTCATTTAATGAGGAGTTGCTATCAACATTGCTATCTTTCTGCAACCACATGTACTTCGGTGAAGTACTTGTTTTGCACAAAGGGCACTCCAAGGATATATGACCTATTTTGTAACAATAGTTACAAAACGTGTAAGTGGGGCTCGAGGTATTATCAGTACTCTTTACGAAATGATTTTTATAGTAGAAAGAAAACTCGTCTTTCCTTAGACTTGGTTTGGTCGACTTGGCACTAAAAAAAGTTTAATTTTAAAAAATTCTTTGACTTTGCAAAATTATTTGATTTTGCAAAATTGTTTGAATTTGAAAAATATTGTTTTGGATGTTCTTTAGTGTAATATTTGGGAGCTCGATTTTGTGATTTATTATATTGAATCTTCTTCGGGACATGTGTGTCGACTATTTCATAAAAATAACCATTTGGACCTCTCTTATAAAGTCGTTCGGTTGTGACACCAAGGTTATTTTCATGACTTTGCCGCGAATCGTGAAAATAGTTAAACCTATTGTTTTTATTACTAAAACTTTTAAAAGTTCGACTTTTAGGACTTTTACCCTTATAACAGTCTCGGTACATAAATGCATTTCTTCTACTCTTAGGTTGATTGAGCTCTCTTTTTGATTTTCGATCTTTAGGTCTTGAAGGATCGAGTTTTGTACGGATTTCCTTCTTAAATCCTAGACCAGATTTATCGTTCGGTTTTGCGCTATTAATATGTTGTCTAAATCAAATCTATTTGTGACATTACTAGCAAAGGCAGACTTGAGAAATTTATTTTCAGTTTTTAGACTTATAAATTCGACTTTTAAATGACTTCAATTTTTAATTTTTCACATTCACAATTATTGTTATTAATTAAATTTAGTTTTTCAAATTCTTTTATTTGGGCCTTATACGACTTTACCGAGGCTTTGAAATCAATTAACATTTGTTGTGTACTGACAAGAGATTCTCGAAGCCTATCCTCTTGTACTATTTCATCCCTTGGTCCAAGTTCTACATTATTATTTAAATTGTTTGAACTTGAAACATGTGCCGGACCAAAATTTAAATCAAGAGTAGGGTCTAGAAATACCTCGTGACTCATGTCATGAAATGAACATGAAGATGAAGTGTTGATGGAGGATGTCGCGGGAGGAAGACAGGGTGGAGCTAGAAGATGTCCTAGTCGAATCATTTCTTGTATTGCCCGTTCACACATCTCATCCACGGAAAGCAATGCGTCGGAAGAAGATTTCGTGGTCGGTGTCGGAGGAGCAACACGTCCTGTTTTTGAAGCATTTCTTGAAAGCCTCGCTCGCATACTTCACATGATCGAAAATACAAGTTTGTTTCAAAATTGAATTTGAAACGGTCTGTATTCTAGCTCTTATACCAATTATTATTTACTGGAGGCCTATAGGGGGTTTTATAGGCCTAAACGTGCGGAAGTGTGGATTTGATGAACACCAGATCCGTTGACGAAGTTCGGCTAGGTGGTTGCTTTTGCTGTAACCACCCGTTCTCACTAGCGGCCCTTACCGCGTTCGCGAGCGCCTACTCTTCGGGTATGCCTTTCGGCTCCTTGATTCCACTAATCCAAATAGTGTATTCTTTTACAAGACCATGATTCACCGTTCGCTTTATAACAACTCGGAGCGAAGCGATGAAACAAAACTTACAACGATTTCTTTTAATCAAATAATAACAACTAACTTCTCACTAATTTCTCTCTAATCTCACTAAATAATATTGAGTAAATTTGCTTAAACACCAGCTAGGGAGAGATATTAATTTTTTTTCCTCAAATTTTACTACAATTACCAAATATTGAGCTGCCAAATCTGTCCAGATTTTGACTCACTTAGAAGCTGAATTTAAAATTTTTTAAAGAAGAAAAGTTGTATCCCGCTTTGTTATCTTTCCATAGCCATATCACACTCCTTCAGTAAATAAAAAAAATAAATTAATAATTTTCACAAAAAAATGTGGGTCTCTTTCTCTCTCCCTCAAATAATTAAAAAAAAGAAAATAAATAAATCATTTTCCAAAAAAAAAAAGAATGTGGGCTCCATGTTTCTATCTCTCTCAGGTAATTTTTCCCAACGTTTTCTTTCAAAATACGATTTTTCACTAGTTCAATTTTTTGTGAAAAGATAAAAAATAGAACAAGGATTATGAGATCTTTCATTCAAGACCTCAATTGTTATACTTTCGAATGTACCATTATGTTTTCTCATAATGACTTTCAATATCTCGTGTCTTCAATCGACTGGATTTAATATCACCATGTCAGATGGTATTATAACATGATTTATCAATTTTTTTTTATCTTGTATGTGGTTATAGTTACGATATACCAATATACAAATAATGTTTATATAAGAAGTACATAATGAAATTTTCATCTGAGAGATTCACATCTAAGTGTGAGATCAACAACCAAATTTTTTTATATGATATAAATTATGAGAAATATACGAATTAATTGTTGTGAAAATAATGATGGAATTTTAATCAATTTATAAAAATATTTTTTTTGTACTTTATTTTTTTTAAATATCGCATCGATGAGAAAACAAAGTTTAAATTTGTTGAATTATAATTTTATTTCAAGTATTACATATTTTTTATTATGACTTGTATAAATCTTATTTGATTCGGAGATAATTTCTAACAAAATTATGAATTATTCATTGTTTATTATGTTATAAGTTGTTTCTTGAGATAATTTATATAAACTTTTTGATGATTATTAATTCATAAGATAAATTTAATGTGTTAATTATTAAAAAATAAAAATGATAAAAATTGCAGCTTAGCGCGAAAATTTTGCTAGTATGATAAATTGGTAACTCATACCAACAACTAAATTAATTTATAAGTAGATACTATAAAGTATAAGAAAGTCATTCCACACAAATAATAGGGTCAGCCTTCTTTGAAAATTGACTCAAGTTAGGAATTTAAAATAAGACTCAATTCTTGCATGGACCTTAATGAAAGCATGACTTTGGCGCACGTTAGGAAGGTTTTGAAATTCTAGTTTTCTTTTTACTACTCAACAGTCAGCACTTAGATATGGTAGAATTGGTCTCAATGGCTAATTCACTTCCCGTTCCTCAATCGTTCTCATTAGTAAACACCAGCCCAAAATCCTCCCACCCAAACCCACCTCACGAACTCTCGCCACTACCCACTCTCCCAAACGAAACCCTCTGTGGAATCCGCTTGATAGACCGAGGTCTCGCATGGCTGTGAAGCTGGTCCACCAAACTCCGCTACTTACAGCTCCACTCTTGCGAAAGCACAGGCGACCAGGCCGAGCTCAGCTGTCTTGTAACATTGCATTACCTCTGCCTACTCAGTCTAGAACTCCAAACCTGTCGTGCCATAGCCATCCGAGTGAGCCTCCTATTAGCAGCTGACAAGTGTCGCAACCTCGCTTCCCTCATTTGTTCATAAACCATTGTGGAGGAAAAATACGCCAAAGGGATCTTGAAAGACGTAGAAAAAGAAGATCATTTCGATTATGATTTTTGCATAATTTTTTGAATTTTTGACACGAGTTATAGAAGGATTGAATTTGAGAATAATGAAGAATTTTCTGAGAAGATGGTGAAACGGAGGGGGGAGAGAGAGAGGGGAATGGTGAGACCTGTGGAATGTCCCCTTTTTTTTACTGGTTAGTGATTAGAGACATTTCATATGAAATCTGTATGAAATATATATAGTCTATGTAATACGAATTTCATCAATCAAAATTATCAAAACAAACCATTACATATAGAGATTCACAGAAAATCTTAAACAGTAAAAAATAATGATATGGATTGAGACAAATTTCTGAATCCTACGGTAACCGTTTATGGCCCACGTGGCCTCTCAAAAAATTTACAAACATTCATGCCTCGGAAAGGGGGAGTTAATTTCACTTTTTGCAGTGGTATACGTGAAATTAAGATGTTTTTGTAGGGGTACATCATACATGCGAAATTTGGCCAATAATACAAAGTAAGAAAGAGTATAAAACATAGTATATATGAGAGGTGAAACAAGTATATAAAGTACAGAAAAGTAATATATGCAGGTAAAAAAATGCTATATACAGGTAGAAAAATATTATATATAGAGATACAAAATGTATATATAGGCGCAAATAGAATATATAGAGATATATATAAAACTACATTCATAGAGAACTAAAAAAGTATATATAATATAATAAATGATACATGATTTTTTTTAAATATGTATGAAGAAAAAATATTTAAGGTGTACATAATTAATATAAATCAACACACAGTCAACAAGTAAAACGGCTTGTAACTCAATTAATGTTGAAGCAAATTATAATAAAATGTATTTTCGGATATTGATAAAGAATAAAATATATTTATAAATTGAAATAACAAATTCTTTATTACAAATAATATATTTTAATAGAAAATAAGTTTAAAAATGAAACTTTTTACTCGGATCGTGTGAACGCTATCCTAAGACATTATTCTATCCAATATACAAACTTTTGCGGAATGCCCCAAGATTATCGAGGGGTGTCATTCTTTAGAGTATGATCATGAGAATGACTGATAATAGCTTTTTCAATACAAAACATATATTATAAAATATTTATATATAATATTAAAAGTATGTAAGAAATTTAATGGATAATATGTGTGTTCTTATATTTTTCTCATCTAGCATTTTCTCTCTACCTCTTATCTCATTTGACAGAATAGTTGTGCCTGTTTATATGCTAAACTTTCTGGTCAAGGGGTTAAGAAATTGGAGAGTAAATGGGTGCATTAATTGGTAAATGATTCAAAAAGGCAGGTTACAAAATTTATGGATTTATTATTCAAATGAAATATGGCAATGAAAAGTCAAATTTGCTACTAGTAACCAGCCATATAAGTTTAATTGGTGGTGGTGGTATTGGTAACTTATGCTCACATTTAAGGACTAATAATTATGTTAACTAATTTTGAATTTTTTCTAATATTTTGCTCCAACAATCCCCCACAAAACTCAAAATTATTTAGTTATAAAAATTTAGTAATAAAATAATATTTAAAAGTTTTAGAAATAGTTTGTTGGTGTTTATACTACGCATTCAGTAAAAGTATCTTATGAGATTTGAACTTTTACCTAGTATAACAATTTCTGTTTGGAGGAAACAAAGTTAACTAGGTCTTGAACTCGCCCTTTGACCCAGACTCCACTATCACACGCATAGCACGAAGACTATCATTGGTGATTGTGCTTTATTATAATGGCCTCGCACAAATATGGCAATGAAAAGTTAAATTTGCTACTAGTAACCAGCCATATAAGTTTAATTGGTGGTGGTGGTATTGGTAACTTATGCTCACATTTAAGGACTAATAATTATGTTAACTAATTTTGAGTTTTTTCTAAGATTTTGCTCCAACAATCCCCCACAAAACTCAAAATTATTTAGTTATAAAAATTTAGTAATAAAATAATATTTAAAAGTTTTAAAAATAGTTTGTTGGGTGTTTATACTACGCATTCAGTAAAAGTATCTTATGAGATTTGAACTTTTACCTAGTGTAACAATTTCTGTCTGGAGGAAACAAAGTTAACTAGGTCTTGAACTCGCCCTTTGACCCAGACTCCACTATCACACGCATAGCACGAAGACTATCATTGGTGATTGTGCTTTATTATAATGGCCTCGCACAAATATCTTGGATGTTTCATGAGAGTTATAAGGACTTACTCATGTCCCGCACTGCAGCCATATACAAACACTTTCATATGTGTAGAGTCACATCATGCGGAAATTACCGTCTCAGTACTCATTGAGCGTTATATACTCAACCTTAACCACTACATATAAACACATTCACCATAGGGATAGGTTTGGAGTCGGTGCTTTAATAATTGTGTGTTTTTAATCAACCTATCAGCTTATTATTATTACCCACTGAACATCCTTCAAGGGATCCCCTGTCACAGATGTTCGGTTAATATGGATATTTTATTTTTCATTTTATTATTTTTATTATATTATTCTTTATTTGAAGGAATTTGATCTTCTTTTTGTAGATCTCTTTGCTGGCTTCCTCTTAAGCTTGCAAGCATTTTTTTTCTGCAAAAAGAACTTGCAAAACAAATTCTCAGATAATTTGTATATTAGCTCAAGAATTATATATAATTCTTTTTATATCATAAAAGAAAATATTATTAGTTGAGCTTTTTAGTATATGCGGTATTTTCTTTAAAAGAATATTTCATTTATTATTGGACTAACTCTAATTTTAACCTCCACATTTTCAGGATATGAATTACATCATTTTTCTTAATTAGATAGTATCTTTACCTTAATAAAGCTTGGGCATTTGATAAGGATAATAAATCAATATAAATATAGTGGCTTTCATCAGTAAGTTTTTTTTTTCCAGAAATAAATACCCATAGAAATTGGCTTTTTACCTCATTACATTAATTTATAATATTTAGCTTCTGGGTCAATTAAGGTAGGTATACAAAGGTATAATAGAGATAGGGTTTATTGTATATATTTTTAATAAATATAAAATAACAATAAAAATGTAAAACAAGCTTGTCAATTGATCCCGAATAATAACGGCTTGATGTCCTTCATAAGTTCATATTTTCATGCGCCCTCCATTTAAGTTGATCTTTGAGTCACTTGAAGTTGTACATATTTTCATGTCAACATTTGTCTCATTTAATAATCTGCAAATTTTACTCAATATACAAAACATATAAACAACAAAAGGATTGACAATTGAAAATAATTATCTTTCATAATTTAACAATTTTCATTAGACAACCACATTTCATGGATTTAGTATATGGAATAATAAATATCATATGAAGTATATAATAGTATCTCATAACATATAAAGAGAGGAATGATTTTGATTCTAGTGTTTTAAAGTTGACATTTACTATATAATTAATGCTTGATATTGTATTACATGACATATTTTTTTTACCACCACATTTTATTTGTTATTTTAATACATGCATCCACAGTTCACTTAGAATAGTCAAATGAATTTTACTGTTCATAAAATCTGGTGATATCATTGTCTCGTGGGTATAATTTGGTAAATTATTATACAAGGCATATAAGTGTATACTGTATACTGGCAAATAAGCAAATACAGAATAATAAATTTTCATCTCAATTTTCTTATGTTAATAAAGGTATAATGTGGTGCATTTAGTATATATTATCTTTCCAAAATTAACTCACATATTATCAGGCTTTAATTAAGCTAAATCTAAGCAAATCTAGTAGTGCAATAAAATAAATAAATAAATGGTCAGATAGCCTTTGGAAAAATGGTATGTAAAATACATACCTTCTACACGCTTTTAAATTTCCATTTCGAATGGACAAATCAACCATCGTAATTTAGTAAACAGAACATGATGGTTAGAGAAAGATATTAATGACATAATTATATACTTTCAACTAGTCATAATTATTTTATAACCCCCACAATTCTTAGTATCTAATCTACTAGTTCGGGATTTTTTTTTTAAAATTGCATATATTCAATACTATTTATAAGATTCTATAAGTAATGAAATTGTGAAATTGACATGTACTATTCCAATGAATGACAGTACAGTAATGCTTAATTTACAGTATGTAGCCATAATTCTTATAGTCCTAAATTGTACGTTTACCGCTTAACATAATAAAACAATATTTATTATGCTATAAATTGCCTTAGTAATTTGCTCGGTTGTACGATCACAAGGATTAATTACTCGTTGAATGAATTATACTAATAAAGGTTTTTGAAATACTAAAAGTTGCACAAGCTTAATTTATGGAGCAGATACCTAGATCTATACTATGTAACCATATTAATTTATGTAAAAGGAATATATGAATATAGAGTAAATTAATTAAACAAGCCTGGATTTCTGTTATTGTAATTCGTTGGTCTCTTGAAATAGCAAGGAATATAGAGTAAATTAATTAAACAAGCCTGGATTTTCTGGTATCGAAATTCGTTGGTCTCTTGAAATAGCAAGGTCTAGCGAGTGATATATTTTTCGATTGATTTGTCTCCACTTCTTATTAATCACATGAGTCCACAATGATTTGATGTCCTAACCTCCTTCATCCTTCAATATCTTGATGGGATGAGAATTATAATCTCGCATCTTCATTTTGTATTACATGCAGGGAAGGAGATAGGGTCAGAGGGGGGACCAAGAGGAGCTTGGCTCCCCCGTATAAATCTGAATTTTTTTTTTACTCCTTAAAATGTTTTATTAAGTCCTTGAGTACTAATATTTGGCCCCCTTTAAGCTTGGCATGGTATAAAAAAATAACAAGAGTATGAGGGTCATATAGTTAAATAGAAAGCTAATCAAAGAGAAAAGCTGACAAGCGTGCCCCTTCTTAAGTGTAAAGATTTTGATTCTCTGTAAATTAATTAAACAAACAAATCATACTAATATTGTTAACCCTTCAATTTACTTTAGAAACTCATTACATAGAGTTACTCTTCGGTAGAAAAAGACCATAAGTTAGTCTTGTGGCCTGATCTAGGCTATACTTTGCCAAAGTAAACTTACATATGTTATAAAAAATTTCCATATATATTCTATATTTTAATATACAATTTAAACTTAACTATTTTAATTTTTCAACTAGTTGTATAGTATTTTTTAATATTAATAAAAAACTTCCTATAATGTGCATGAACAGAACGTAACTAGAAAAGATCATAAATATTCTATATTTTTAATTTGAACTATTTTTATTTGAAAAGATCATAAATATTCCTATAATATTCTATATTTTTATTTGAACTATTTTTTTAATGTATGATTGAAATGTCATAAATATTTAGTTAAACTTTCTTTAAATTCAATATAAAGTGTTAAATTGGGGCAAATAGAGAGAAGTGGAAATGGAATTAACCATTAGTAGTCTAAAATTTTTTCGACAAATTATGTATAGATGGTAGATAAACATTTCATTTTTACTTCAAAAAATATCATGGCTAATAAAGAAAGAAACAATTATTCATTCTTTATTTCTACTATGGTACCATCCCGCCCCCCATATATTCCTGGTTCCATTCCTGATTATATGTAACCTACAAATATATATAACTCTACCTCCAAGACAAGATCAGAATAACATGTGAGATTTAAACAATATTTATACATATATTTTGCTAGTAATACAAGTTTTTTTTAATATTAAATGGAGGGTTAAATTAATTAATTAATTTTTTTTCCCAAACAAGATGATGACTAAATATGAATGTTTATTTTATGGGTATAGAATTCATAGCACTCTGATTTAGCACATTGGTTTATGCACTAGTTATATAGGTACACTAAATATTATTAATGGTCAATAAAACTATTATTATCCTAGTAACTAGTAACTAAATGTAGTAGTTGTCAATATTTTGACTTAATTTAGTTATGAGAATGCAAACTATTCCAATAACTCTATATGTATTATCACTACTACAAAAAACATAATTTGCAACCATTTTTTTAGCGACAAGCCATATTTGGTCTCTAATTATCGTATTCAGCTACCAAAACGTAGTTTGTCGCAAAAACAGTAGTGATTAGCGACAACTAGAATGATTGGTCGCAATAATGGTCGCAGAAGCAGCTTATTTGAGACAAATTCATAATTGGTCGCTATGATTGTCGCTGAAGCAACTCGTTTGGGACGATCCTATAGCTGGTCCCAAAATATGTTTTACATTTGCGACCAGCTCACCTTTGGTAGCAGATTAAGTAATGCATCTACGACGAACTAACAGTTAGTCGCAAAACATGTTGTTCATTTGCTACAAGCTTACAATTGGTCGCAAATACGGCATAACATTTTTTTCCTTCACAAAATGTTATTCCACACTTGAAAAATATTTTTTATATTATACTAATATTGTTTTGAAAATACCTATAAAATAAAAAAATAACTCAAATAAAATAATTTCTTTCCTAATCAATGTCATGTATTTTCAATTACATGTTCTTTAGACTAACAACCAATTTGAGTTTGAATCATTTCAGTTATCATTTTCATTGGGCTTCAAGAAGAGTTATGTATAAATAAGGGTGTAAATGGCACGGATAATATCCGAATCATACTGTATCGTATGCGCAAACATATCCATATCCCAATAAAAATATTCATATCCACCCGGATACAAATACAATATTTATTTTACGAGTCAGATACAAATACAAGTACATATATTTTATGTATTCGGATAATATTTCAATTCGGATATTCGTTTTAAGACACAAATTTGAATTCATTATATATTAATTTTCTTTCAGTTCACAACCATAATAATTTTCCTACTTTCTTTTATTTTACAACAAGTTCCTATATTTCCTCTGTACTTCTTCTCCTATCAATACATTCGACTTAGATATATACTTTCCTCTCAAACTAACAAAACTTCGACACCAACGATATTTGTATTGTTAACCTTTATAAGAAAATTTCTTACCGTTGATATGATAGGTTAACTAATTATGACCAGGGATAGAGCTTAATAGGGACTGGAGGAGGCCCCCAAGATTTTCAATAAATTAGTATATATTAGTATTGATATAGTAATTTTTTTTTCTAAAATATATGTAGTTTCATGTATTTGGCCACCCCAAATTTTTATGAAAGGTTAACTAATTCCGAAATATATATTAGTATACTGTATTTACAAATTATATGTATCCCAATAAAAATATTCATATCTATCAGATACGGATACAATATTTACTTTACGAGCGGATACGAATATGCTTATTATCCATATCCTGATTATATATCATTCAATATTCATATTCATCATGATACATATATAATATTTACTTTATGAACCGATAGAGATACAGATATGTATATTATCCATATCATGATTATACATACTATTCAGTATTCATATTCATCAGGATACATATATAATATTTACTTTACAAGCCAATACGGATATGGGTATGTATATTATCCATCATGATTGTACATATCATTACGTATTCATATCCATTAAGATACATACACAATATCATGACAACATTTCTAGATTGTTCATAATACAATATTATAAATATGATAGATTCAATTATTAATATTATACAATGGTTAGTATGATAGAAGGATGCAACTACTAATATTATACAATACTATGAATAAAATATTATATACACAAAAGAAAGACTTTATCTTAGAAGGGTCGACCGTATCATATCTAATACAATACTCGTATTCGTATCCGTACAACATAACTAAACTCACTAGCTTATATAATATACGTAAAATATATATGTATGTAATAATAGAATAGATATATTATTTCAACTTGAAAAATTGAATATTTTTTTAAAGAATTTAATAAAATGAACAAAATATTTAAATTACAAAATAAATAAAAATATTTAGTGCCAAAAATTTATTTCCCACCTGAATTTCCCTCCTAAAATTTTCAATCCCCCTCATAAAATTTTCCACCTTGTAAAAATATTTTATTTTATTTTTTCCCCTGACAAATTGACCACAAGATGGCTAACCCTAAGTTCCTAACCCGCATCCGCATAAAGCTCATTCCCAATTTCTGAATTTCTTTTGCTCTCCCTCTACGAAAAAAAGGACAAAGGAGAACGGCGCCCCAAACCCTAAATGGAAACCCTGGGCTCCTCCCCGCACTCTGATCCGCGATCGAGTCGATTTCTCTCCTACCTGTTGCTTTCTTCTCGCTTTTGACCGACCGAGTTCGCTTCTCCTCTCGTGACTTCAGTGAACTGCTCTCCTCACAATCGCGGGTTCAGATCATATATGCTTCTCCTCTCTCCTCTTCCATCCGTCTGTTAAGTTTCTCAAACCATGGATAAGTATTGAACTTGTGATTAATCTTCTAATTTTTAGTACACAGCGATAAACAGGAAATTTTGGTAAATATCTGATTTCTTGTCAAATTCTTGAAATAGGTCCAAATAGTTAAGCATGACGACTGTGCCAAGTGTAAATCAAAGTCATAGGAAGTGATTTTATTTCTTGTTGTTTTTCCATTTGTGATAACTGTCGTAATTGTTAGCTTTGATATAGTTTAAACCAGATCATCAGGTGGTTGTTATCAAGGGGCAAAAAATCCTAGTTGGCACCTCTTAGTTGCAACACAAGTGTTTGATCATTTGTCTAGAAAAGAAATACATTGACCTCATTGCCTTCTGCTTATTTTTCATTAATTGCAAGTGGATGCTTGTAACTTAGCATAGAAATACAAATACTGTTAGATCGAATTTGGAATGGTAAATAATTATTTTGTAAATCATTTGGATAAATTCTTATGTTGATTTTTTATTATGATTTATTTTTTATATAGGATGATGAAGAGGCGGCAGTAGGTTGTTGTACTCTTAGAGTGGAAAATGCTACATGTGAACTATGAAAAAAGTTAAAGGTATAATTAACTTGTATTAATTTTAATCACACTTCTTTTATTAATTATGCTGATTTTTTTGTCCCTATATTATTTATTTTAGTTTCATTTTCTTGGTAAGGATTCCAAGATATGAAACATGGGAGATTGATTTAAAAGAATTCATGCATGGTCCCTCTGTTAAGGATTTCGTGCTTACAGGTTATAATGTCTCGATCACTTTAGATGACATTGTAAGTATTTTTAATTTGTTACTCTTTTTTTAATCTTAAATGTTTTTTTTTGTTGTAATATTATGTTCTTGATATAGTTGAGTCTAGAAATTAAGGATGGTACCGTCCCATGAAACATAGAGGTAAATGAATTTAGAGGTTTCAATATACATCGATCCATATAATATAACATAATTTATATAAACTGATCTTTAAGTATTATGATTTATAGTGGCATCAATTAATAATTTAATCAAACATTCAAAATATACTTGCTTTTGCTCTTTATTTGTTGTTAACACCCTCTTGGTTTCAAAATTATCAAGAAAAGATGACTGTTGAAACTCAAGATATAGCCCATTATTTAACAAAAATATGACAGTTCAAATTTTATTTTATTTTTAGGTTCTATGAGAAATAGGGTTTGTGGTCATTGGTTAAGAAGGCATACTACAAGGTATCTTTTGCACGATGAGGTAATTGTTATATTTTGTTTTCCTTTGAATAAACTTTTTATATAATTTATTTATCATATTCTGCAATATTTTATTCTTTTCACTAACCATACATGAATGAGTTATTCTCTCATGGTTTTAGGAGACTTTTGCATTTGATCTCTTTTTCTTCAATGTTTGAGGTTCACTAATTAATGTGTTTCCTTTTTGATACTTGTTAGTAGTTCCAAATATTGCTAGATGTTATACATGGAGATGAAGAGAAGAGGACTCTTTATGAACTAACTCGTATTAGTGATTGTGGTGTAAGTCATTTATATAATCCTTTTTTTGCACATAGACCTTGTTAAAATATATTCATTTATATTCATATATTCACTTATTTTCTTAGTTTTTATCAATAATTAATTTGATATTTTTTCTAATATATATGTATGTCTTTGTAGGAACAAGTACGACGGTCATGCCTTTGGAATGTATGTTGAGATGTTCGGCAAGTAATTATTCTTTTCAAGTTTTTTTTTTCTAATTTTGATTGAATGGCTTAGAATGTTTTCATAATCTTAAATTTTATTGGTATTGTTGTATTATGTAATGATTATCATTACATATATCATGATTATTGTTATTTATGAAAACAATTATAATATAAATTTCTATTTTAGCATGAAATTTGTTTTATTTGGAATGAATTGGATTTTTTTTTGGTAGGTGAAGAAACTATAAATTTGGTTTGGCGACCACTATATCGTCGCAATAGAATCCAATATATAAAATTAGTGACAAATATTTTGTCCCTGTATATATTTATTGGTGATGAATATATCGTCCCAAATAAATTATGAATAAATTATGTTATGGTATTAATCTTTTGCAACCAATAATTTGTCTCTAATAATATAATTAGTGACGAAATGAATAATTTTGCGACCAAATTTTAGTCGCTGTATTCATGTTGGAGCACTAATCTGAGACCAACAATCAATAAATTGCAACCAGATTATCAAATTTAGCGACTATTCTATTAGTCGCAACAGATCCTTCTTTCGCGACGAACATCTGTTTTGGTCGCAAATTGGAATCAGAGACGGGGATGTGGCTACGAAAGCAGCGACAAAATCTTTGGTCGCTGATTTCATTTAGCAACCATATTTGGGCCTTTAGCGACCAAATCGCCGGTCGCAAATTCCGTTTTTTGTAGTAGTGTATAATCAGTGTTACAAAGAGCGGTCTGTAGCAGCGTAATAGTAGCGCTATATTGGTTCTGAAAGCTAAACGCTACGCGCAGCGATTTTGTTGTGCTGCAGCGTTTTTCGACGATTTAGTGGTGAAGCGGTCCGCAATAGCGGTGTTGCGTGTATGTGTTGCGGTGTAGCGGTCTGAATACCGTTTTTGATTAGTTTTTTTTTAATTGATTTTTTTAATGGATTTTTTTTAATGAATAGATATGTTACATTTTAATATTTTAATATTAATCATATTTTGATTTTGGACATGTAATTTTTGACAAGAACATTTCAAACTTTTATTGTTAATATTTTAATATTAATCATATTTTAATGTTGCATATTTTTTTTTTTAGATTTTGTAATGCATATATTAGGTAGTGGTATATAAGGAAATAAATATTTACACATATTATTCACTATAAAAATGTATCTCCGCAACATCTGCGCTGTACGCAATTCGCTACATGAAAATTATAAATACAACACACCACTAAACGCTATTTGCAATCTTGATTATAATAAAATTATATAAAAGAACAAGCCTGGTAATTCATGTTGGTGAGCCTTGGAACCTTCTTTGTGAAATGGATCCATATTCCAAACAACAATTCATCATATATTCCAGATTTCTTGATTGAATGTCTTCCATTGTAATTCCCTTTCCAGATTGTGTGAACCGTATATTCATCACCGCCACAAAACAAATAGTAAACACATTAGAGAGTACACAAAACAATATAAATTTTTTTAAACAATAATTTTATACTGTTAAATAACTACAAAAGTACTCATTGATCTGATCTAGAATTATTTTTATTTGATTAGATTCAATAATCAACTTAACATATAACTATCCATATATGACAGAAATAAATTGGTGAAATGACCTTTTCTTTTTCTTATCATTATCTGAAATTGGAACTAATGCCTTAGAATGTTGAAGCAAATTATAATAAAATATTTTTTCGGATATTGATAAAGAATAAAATATATTTATAAATTGAAATAACAAAATTCTTTACTACAAATAATATATTCTAATAGAAAATAAGTTTAAAAATGAAACTTTTTTACCCATATCGTGTGAACGCTGTCCTAAGATATTATTTCGTCTAACGTGGACTTTTGCGGAATGCTCCAAGATAATCCAGGGGTGCCATTCTTTAGAGCACGATCATGAAAATGACTGATGATAGCTTCTTCAACACCCAACATATATTATAAAATATTTATATATAATATTAAAAGTATATAGGGGATTTAATGGATAATATATGCCTTCTTATAGGGTAAATCTCATCCTAAGTCACTCAACCTTTAAAAATGGCCAAATTAGTCACTCAACTTTCAATTGTCCCCTTTAGGTCACTAAACTTTCAAAAATTATCAAATAAGTCACATAACTTTCAGTTGTCTCTAATATGTCACTCAACTTTTAAAAAATGACCAAATAGGTCACGCGGTTAATTAAAATTTGAGTGGCCTATTTGATTATTTTTGAAAGTTGAGTGACCTGTAGAGGACAATTGAAAGTTCAGTGACTTATTTGATAATTTTTGAAAGTTGAGTTATCTATACGGGATAATTGAAAGTTGAGTGACTTATTTGGTCATTTTTTGAAAATTCAGTGACTTGTGGTGAATTTTAATCATCTAGCATTTTCTCTCTACCTCTTATCTCATTTGACAGAATAGTTGTGCATGTTTATATGCTAAATTTTCTTGGTCAAGGGGTTAAGAAATTGGAGAATTAATTGGTGAATTAATTGGTAAATGATTCAAATAGGCAGTTTACACAATTTATGGATTTAATTATTGAAATGAAATATGGCAATTAAAAGTCAAATTTGCTACTAGTAACTTGCCATATAAGTTTAATTGGTAACTTATGCTCATATTTAAGTACTAACAATTCTGTTAACTAATTTTGAGTTTTTTTTTAATATTTTGCTCCAACAATTAAGTCTTTCATATAAAAGTCTCCAAGTATCTATCTATATTATCGTACTGTTTTCAAAGTACTTTTGTATGCGGACAAATTAGCTGCAACACAAGCTCAAGCTTATGCTATCATTAATCATGTACCAAAACCCAGAAGAGACTTGCACTCCTAAGTAATTTTATGGAAAGCAATTGAAAAGTTAAATTCGAATTTTCTTGAATTTAATTGTGATGGAATATGGGATGTGATTCCATATTCCATCACAATCGTGGTTCACAATCCATTAGAACAGATTTAGATTGTTCTAACCTGAACCCTTTTGATTCTGATTCAGGACCACGAGAATTCTCTCTTTCAATCTGTCTTTTTTTTTCCAATAATAGGAATTGGTATTTATCCTAATTTTTTTTCTTTCACTATTGGTTGAAACATGACAAACTATCTTGTTCAACTATGTCTTTTATTAAGAATAAAAAAATATATCTTGTAATTTTTTTATTTTAATTAATATTTTTTTATTCCATAATAAAAAATAAAAAAATAAAAAAGCTTCAATTAGAAAGAAAAAAATTGAGTTGAATTCATCGTATGTTTTTGAGAATAAGCCTGTAACCCAATTGGCTAAAGTATTTACATGTATAGCAAAAGTTTATGAGTTTCAAGTCAAGCGGGCTTGGAAGTTTTAACTTTTAATCTTTACCTCAACCTTGCTTATTACTACATATATAAAGCTCAGTTGGAGCTACAATTTTCACACGTGTCACTCCTTCGATTTTCTGTGGTCAAATCTCCATGATATTTAGTATAATGAGTCATGTTTAAATATATTTTTATTTATAATATGAACCATTTTTCTTATAATGAATATTCATGCTATATTATATTTTTATTTTATCCACTCAAATTATATATTGATATTTTAATACTAAAATATTTTATTTAAATATAATTAAATATTTATATAAATAGCTATGATATTTATTGTAGTGAGTCATGTTTAATTTTTTTTACTTATACAATATTTTTTATAATTAGTATTTTTTTAAATTATATTTTTATTTTATCCACTCAATTTACATATTAATATTTTAATACTAAAATATTTTATTTAAATATAATTAAATATTTTTGTAAATATTTGTTTTATTAAATCACACACAACATAACCATCTTAAATTTTATAACTATATATTATAATGTACTTTATTATACTATATCTATAATATCACTTTAATATATTTTTTTTCATATAGCTTGTAAGTCGAATTATATTTTGCGTATTGTTCAAAGTCATGGGGAAATTTTTTATCAAAATTTTTTTTAATGGAAACGTCTTAACATAAATTTATCATGATTTTTTTTCATCAAAAAATATTTACTTGATAATTGAATTTTAAGAATTAGAATAATTATCCTTCACGTACCAAAAAAACTGAAAATAAAATAGTTATAATGCATTTATTGTAACAATCTCATCGTTATTCTTTTTTTCCAAAAAATATTTTGGACTATTATTATTGAGAGGATATTTATATATGTTAAGATTATAAAATATATTTGTTTGTATAACAAATTACTAAATTATAATAATATAATTAATTATACTTTTTACATAGAGAAATTAAATAAACTATTGTATATGAAACATAGAAATTTCTTTTTTCAGCAAAAAAACATTTTATTTGGTAATTGAAATTTATGAATTAGAGTAATTATCTTTCACGTACCAAAAAAAGTGAAAATAATATAGTTATATTTGTATTTGTTGCAACAATCTGATTGTTCTTATTTTTTTCAAAAAAATATTTTGGTCTATTATTATTGAGAGGATATTTATATATGTTAAGATTTAAAAAATATATGTTTGTATAACAAATTATTAAATTATTATAACATAATTAATTATACTTTTTACATAGAGGAATTAAATAAACTATTGTATATGAAACATGGGAATTTCTCTTTCATCCAAAAAATATTTTATTTGATAATTAAATTTTACGAATTAGAGTAATTATCTTTCACGTGCTAAAAAAAGTGAAAATAAAATAGTTATATTTGTATTTGTTGCAACAATCTAATTGTTCTTATATTTATTTTTTTTTAAACAATTTGGACTATTATTATTGAGAGGATATGTATATATGTTAAGATTAAATGAATATATAGCATTTGTAACAAATAATTAAATTATTATAACATAATTAGTTATAATTTTTTTATAGAGAATTAAATAAATTGTCTTATATGCTTGTTTCATTATTTTAATGAAAAACATATATATAATTTCTTCATGAGAAATATTCATAAGTGACAATCGTTTGTCCGTAAAATAATTTCTCAATAAAAAAAGGAATTCTTTCAAAAAATCCCTAACTTTTCTCAATATTATCAAAAGCTTCTCATTTTTTAGATTCTTCAATAACCCCTTGAAAGATAATTGAATGATTTTTTACTCCAACTACATCTACATGCAACTTTCCATTCAAAGTTAAATTATATTTTATGAAATAATCATTTCACCCTTTTATATTAATTACATTAAATACATATTTATTAATACAAATTAATATAAACTTAACACATTAATTTATATATTAGGTATTAATTATTTTACTAAGTATGTGTTAGTCATTGCTTTAACGATTCCTATATTTTTTATTTGAAAATAATATACGGTATGTGATTTATTATTGTCTTAAGTATATACTACTTATTCTATTAATTAACATTTTAAATATTTAGTTTTTTAGTACTTAGGAAATATTAGGAGATACAATTAATTTTTTTTTATCAATAGGAGATATAATTAAATTAGATATAGAAACAAAAGAGTTTAAGAAAAAAATTAAAAATAATAATGTGGAAGTTTTTTGTTGGCAATGACTCAAATATGTCTGTTACTTAAAATTCTATTAATTGATAATAATATTCTATTACTTCAAAATTTTGATATTGAGAAATAATATATAATATGAAGTTCTTTTTTCCTTTATTTATTCCCTTCTTTCCTTAATATCAATTGAATATTGTGCAATTTACAAAAAAATTAAAGGGTATCTTATGCCAAGCGGAGCGAGAACTCGATAGTTCAGCTTAATACTTCCTGACAAATGTAAATTATAATATTTTTGTAGAAAGTTTTTTTTATTTTGGACCAGATGACAATTGTCTGGGCCGTTTTATTAAAAGTTAGTGAAAAAAGGGTATTGGCCTTATAAATATATAACAAAAATTAAGAATTAACATAATGAGCCCAATATAATTCATTGAAGTGTTAGGCTGAAATTAAAATTTTGAGCCCAACATATCTCAAAATTGAAATAGATAGATGTAGGGGTGTTCATTCGGTCGGTTCGGTTCAAACCGAACCGAATAAGGCCAAACCGAACTAAATCGAACCGAATAAGATTTGAACCGAACCGAACCAAATAAAAGTTGAACCGAATTTTACCGAATAAACCGAAATTTAATTTGGTTTATTCGGTTGAACCGAATTAGAAATGATTCCAAACAATATTAAATCAAAATTAATATTTGTTAGACTAACTAATGATTATATTAATTAATATTAATATGCACAATCTAAAAATTATGATTAAATTATTACAAATTAACAAGTTGATATTTAATTCGGTCGGTTCGGTTTAATCGATTTTTTCCCAACGAAAACCGAACCGAACCGAACTAACCGAATAACTCAAATTTTTAAACCGAACCGAACCAAATCACCCGAATAACCGAACCAAATTGATCGAAATTAACCGGTTCGGTTCAGTAACCGAATAAACCGAACCGAATGAACGCCCCTAGATAGATGCATCTAGCATCTACAATCAGATGATGCATTTATAACAAGTGTTGTTTTTTGGAGAAAAATTAGGATTTTCTAGGTTCGAAGACAAGTACAAAAAAAAAAAAAAAAAAAAAAAGAATCCTCACTGAGTACCTAAAAAAAAAAAGTCAAGTACAAAAATTAGATTTCATAATCATGATGGATGTTTTTGCAAAAGACAACCACACTGTAAAATCACATCCGTGAGCTTCTTTTCAGTTCATCCTTCCTCTTCAATGATTCAAACTTCAAGGGGGGCGAATTGAGGGTTGTCGGTGAGTAAGCATAAAGTCTATGTTCTAATACGTCTAGGCTAATCTCGCGAATGACGGATTTTCTGATGATCGTTGGGCGTTGGGCTTGAGATTTTTTTTTCTCAATCTTGAACATTTTTCAAAATGATGAAAAATACTTGTTTCTTATTACTTATTTTGTTTTGGAAGATCCTAACATTTCTTTCTTTCCATTTCCCAGTAGGTTGCGCTTCAGATACTTCTCATTTTTTTCTTTGTGTTTTGCTGATTCTCTTAAATTCTAAATAGGCAACGTCCAGAACATATAACGGAGAGAAGCGACTAAAATATTGGACTTTAGATCTATGCAACTACAATCTAATTAATGATTGATTAGATAAAATCAAGTCTAGCTTGACCTTATAATTAAGTAATAATTAACATTTGAGAGCTTTCAGCTAATAGCAAATTTTAACTGAATCACATGTGCTTCATTTCTTAATTAAGCACTTATCCATAATTCTTCTAGACATCCGGCACTACTTTGAAGTTCTAACAAGCGCCCAATTGCATATTAAATTACCATATAGAGGGTGCATAAGCATACCACCCACCCTCCCTCCCTCTAAGATTTTGATAAATCAGTATATATCAATTGTATTTTAGTGATTTATTTTTTAAATTATATGTATATATCCCCCTCCCCCCAAACCCCCACCCCCGTTCTCTCACTAATTTTGTAATCTCTAAGTTTATGTTGCACGAATACGGATACGGATATCGTATCCGATACGATATGAATATAGCAATACGGCAAATCTTAAAAAATCTAGGATACAAATACGGCAATTTATATATTATTTTATTATTTATTAATTGTATTTTATATATTTAATTAATTTATATATTAGACTTTGATGTTGGAGATACTAAAAACTTGTTATTATAGAAATATTTTGATGCAGAATATTTGTTTGTTATAGTTAATTAAATAATTAGATATCTTAATCTTATTTATTGATTTTATGTATGTAATCATATACTTTAAGAATAAATATTCTTACGTTGGAAGTATTCGATGCAGATACGGGAAGTATTTGTGAAGTATCCGGTATTATTTTGGAATAAAATATTATGATGCGCCACGTGACGTGTTCGATACGGTATTCGAGTATCCAATACGAATATAAGTATACGATATGGTATCCAATACGATATGGCTGGATTTTTGAATTATCAGCGCAACATAGCTGAGTACTCTCTTCAGTCATTACCTTTGTTGTATATCGAAGGTAATTTCAATAGGGAAATATGCAAATACGACGGTACTGTAGCACGACTATAGTACGATGCACTGTAGATATACTGTTTTGTTTCATTTTATATACTGTTTTCTCATTTTATATACTGTTTTGCCATTTAATATACTGTTATTTATTTTTTGTGTATTTCTTATTTTTTTTACTTTTATATATTGTTTTCCCATTTTATATATTATTTTTCTATTTTTATATACTGTTTTCATTTTTATGTATATACTATTATTAGAAAATAAATTATATATATTGTTATGTATATATTGTTATTAAAAAATAAATTATATATACTGTTATTGGATCCCGTCGTGAACAGTTGTGTTACAGTATATCGTGCTGTAGCAGGTCCCATTTCAATATGGGGTCGCATAAACAGGAGTCTTTTTGATGTCACGTTATTTTTTCAAATTTCTGATACTCAACTGTCTAATTAGTAAAATTGTGTCAGAAAGGAGTGAATGGGAATATTGGATCTTGAACCTCAACGGCTCAGACTCAACATCTATAGTCACTAATGACACCACCTGACTACAAAGTTTAAATTATAAATACCTAATATCATTTTTTTAATGGACTTCGAAAAAAAGTGTTTTAAGGGAGCTAACATTGCACGCCACCTCGTTGCACTCTGCTCCAAGGCTTTCTTTAAGATAGTTATGCAAAAATAATATATACACACAGTATAAAAAATTTGAAAAATATATTTAAAGATAAGTAAGTAGTGTCTAACAATATACAAACAGTATATATATGCTGCAAAACAATATTAATTAATATATTTGAAATTCTTGGTTTTTAAAGTGAGTTAATATATTCAAATTACCTAAACAAATAATACAAAAGAACACAAATACAAAATTGGGGGCATATTTAAGGTTATTCTAGAAAAATAAATATGTCATGAATATAATACAGTTAAAACAAAACACATGATGGGCTCGATGGGCTCGAGTTCGACAAGATTATCACAGTCAACCTACGCCATCTCTCATTCTCCTACCACTTTTCGCTTCTCCATTGGCCCATTCAATTTCCCGTTTTGTAACTTAACCACACATGCTTCTTTTTTAAGCAGTCCAGTTATCTAGATTCTAGACATCACCGCTAATTCAAAATCACAACGTGGCCCAACTGCAATATAAAACCTTTTTACACAGTTGCTGCATTAATTATTGAGGAGTACTTTATTAATATTTCGAACATATATTTTATTAACTAATTAATATTTTTTGTTGTGATCCTATGATTGTGTTTGGTAAATTATATTTTTTGCAACACAATTTTCCAGTTGTCCAATTGTTGTGGTGTTTAATAATGGAAAATGTGAAGCCACGACTAGAGCACGACCAAATCACGACGAAATTTTTATATACTATTTTTTTTCTTCTCAATATATTATTTTTATTGTTTTATACATATTTTTATATTTTGTCATTATTTACTTTTTGAATTTTTATATATTATTTTTCCGATTTTTAATATACTATGTCTTTTCTATATATTGTTTTTACTATAGATAAATGTAACTGAGACAGAGAAGAGATGAATTATCTTTGTAGTTCATTGATTGAATTTTTTTAATTACAATGTAGAGATTACACGTATTTATACGTATGTTATTGCATCCTGCTAGCTTAGTGAATCTATCTAAATAACATATCCATCTAAATGAGTGGCTAAGATGAGTTCACTCATTAGGAATGAGTGGTTCTCCTAAAAGACTATACAAATGGGCATTGACCCTTTTTGTCAATCTGGATCTAGTGTGGCTAATCCTAATAGCTAGTTTAGCTTAACAACCCCCCTCAAGCTGGTAGTCGTTCGGAGACTGCTAGCTTGGCGAGAAGATAGGAGAATTGTGTTGTTGGTAGAGCTTTGGTTAAGGTGTCGGCGAGTTGGTCGCGAGAGCAAATGAAACGAACAAGAACTTCTCGATTAGATACTTTTTCGCGAACGAAATGATAGTCGATCTCAATGTGTTTGGTTCGTGCATGAAAGATGGGGTTGGAAGCTAAACACATAGCTCCAATATTGTCACACCAAAGGATTGGAAAAGAGGCTAGTGTAATGGCGAGCTCACGAAGAAGGTATTGTAACCACACAACTTCACCGGTGGCACAGACAAGAGCTTTGTATTCGGATTCAGTACTCGAGCGAGAGACCGTCGATTGTTTTTTGGAGGACCATGAGATTAGATTTGGCCCAATAAAGATGCATAACCCGTAGTGGTGCGGCGATCATTGGGACAGCCAGCCCAATCAGCATCAGAATAGACATGAAGGGGTGAGATCAGGTGATTTTCGTATTTGAAGACCATGATGAATGGTTCCTTTGAGATAGTGAAGGATGCGTTTTACCAAGGACCAGTGATAGTCAGTTGGTTGTTGCATAAATTGACTAAATTTGTTGGCGGCGAAAAAGAGATCGAGATGTGTAATGGTGGCGTATTGGAGTGCACCAGCAGTGCTCCTGTAGAGGGAGGGATTGGAGAGGAGAGTGCCATTGTGTTTAGAGAAGGATTCATTAGCCGCGAGTGGAGTTGGACACGATTTATCTTGATCCATTTTTGCTTTGGACATGAGATTTGCAAGGTATTGCGATTGAGAGAGATGATACCCATAGGAGGTTTGTTGGTAGTGTATGCCTAAGAAATAATGAAGAGGGCCAAGATTTTTGAGAGAGAATTGGTTGTCGAGGGAATGAATGAGGGATTGAATGGCAAGAGAGGCATTGTCAGTAAAAAGAATATCATCAACGTAGACAAGAACCCAAAGAATTTGAGAATTTGTTGTCGAATGGAAGAGAGAGGGATCGAAAATGTAATGAGAAGAAGGCAAGTTGAGAGGAGAATTGTACTGAGTCAGATCTGTAGTAGTAAGAGGAAAAAGAAAAGAAGGAAAAAAAAAAAGAAAGGATCTTGAGATTATTTTTAGGTGTTGGCCTTAATTAGAGACTGTGATACCAAGATAAATGTAATTGAGACAGAGAAGAGATGAATTATCTTTGTAGTTCATTGATGAATTTTCTTAATTACAATGTAGGGATTACGCGTATTTATACATATGTTATTGGATCCTGCTAGCTTAGTGAATCTAAATAACCTATCCATCTAAATGAGCGGCTAAGATGAGTTCACTCATTAGGAATGAGTGATTCTCCTAAAAGACTATACATATGGGCATTGGCCTTTTGTGTCACACTGGATCTAGTGTGGCTAATCCTAAAAGCTAGTTTAGCTTAACAACTATTTACATATATACTGTTTACAAATATGAATTATATGTACTGTTTTTTATTTATTTTTTATTTATTATCTATTATCCATATATATTGTCGTCGTGCTGCACACAGAAAAACTCTTGTCATGATATATTAGGTCCTTAATAAATACAATTTCACGTGTTCAGCTGCAAAATCTCAAAATGTCACGAATATACCTATAAAATTGGAAAGAAAATCTTTGCAAACTTTAGAAAATGTCATGGACACCAGTACTAAACATAAAAATATGATATGTAACTCTTCTTTTGAAAAAATAGATGAGGATGTATATTGATAATATTTTTCATATTTTATTGGGGATATAGATGACATTTCATGTTTTAAAGGGAATATACGTGATATTTTAAGGTTTTGTAAGGGTTCACTGAAATTCTGCCATTACGGGAGACAAAAACCAGTAATAAAACCTAACCGCGTTACTAAAATATTTTTTTCCCTGCTCAGAAATGCATTTTTCTTGTATAAATCGTTTAAAGCTTATTTATAGTGTGTGTTTAACTAATTTAGTGTAAATAGTTTTTTTTTGTTCTAAGTTATTATAATATTCTGTGAATACTAATCCATTATTGTATATTTTTACATCCGTGAACCTAATAATTCCAAACTTAATGGCTATGTAGGCCTAAAATTTGGCCATAGATTTAAAGACATAACCGCCAAAGAAGTTCACTGTCGGCCAATAACTTTGGAGATCTAACTATATACTATATAGAGGTTAGATATAAAGGGTCTTTTTCCTACAAAAGCGCGATTTATTATATGCAACAACAAAAAATTGACAGGAGTTTTACTGAAAATTTTCCGTTTCAAATTTAAGCAAGAGAAATTTGAAAAGGAGCCCGTGTATAAAAATAATATGGTACAAATAAACACTGTTAGTTTCCTTACTTTAATCATTTAAACATATTTGTTAAAATTTAATTAATAGTTAATAAATATGTCTTTCATTAAACCTCCATTCATATCTATAGAGATATATGTTAATTAAGCTTCAAAAAAATTATTTTAAATATATAATTAGAGTGCAAACTAGAAGAAAGATGTTAATTTATCTTTAAAAAACTTCAAATAATTGAAGACGTCGATGGTACCCTCGAATCCTAGCAGCCTTGTCACCCACCCAGCCAATAACATCGTCACTCTTTATCATCTGGAGGCGAAACAACTCCAGTAATATCGTTGAAGAGTTCTATCTGCATAATGGTTTAGAAAGTCAATGTAAATTAAGCATAACTCAGTGTTTTTTTTATTTTATTTTGTTGATTATGAGTAACATTTGAATTTTTTTAAGAAGTGTTATTTGTAATTTTCAACTTATATCAACTTTTTTCTTTAATAAAAACTTAAGTAGCCTTTTTATTACAATTCAACAAACAAAAGTTCAAATAATTAGAGTGAAAACTAAAAACACGAGTTTTTTGCAATTTCTCAACATTACAATGACTTGTGCAAAATTTCCTTTAAACAGCAATGATTTGATTTTCCTTTATACAATGAATTGTTTAATTGTATATTAATTCAACGAAAGTGGATCGGGATCACATGTGAGGAAGAAAATATCTTTTTGTCCCACCTATTGGGCTCATTATAAGTCATGACGAGACGAGATATTTGCAATTTTGCATATATAATTTGTGCATATTTAATGCAATTCGTGCATATTTAATGCAAGGATTAAAAATGAACAAGAAGGTCCTTATCACTTTCCCTCTAGCCTGGCCAAAACAGATCTAAAATTCCCTCAAATAAGGGCAACAAATTATTATTCGTAATATATATTTAGGTAATAATTAAATTGTTTCATTTACAATAATAAAAAAAATCTTAAGATGAAAAACAATTCTTGAAAAGATTCAATCATTAATCACAATACTTTACATCATGTCCGCACAAAAGGCCAAAACGCAAAAGAAGAAAATACACCAAATAAAGCCAGACAGCAAGAAATCTCAACACTTGAAATTTTTTTAGTAGTTAATTTTCTAAATTTCTTTAGTACTAGTACTAGGACTATAATGCTTGGACTCCTCGGTCAAAATAAAGCTCCTTATTTATTCTCCATGTTCCCATCAGTCTTCACCTTATCTTCTCCATTCTCTCCACCTCTTTTCTCCATTTTGTCAACACTGGAAGTGGAACTTTCCATTGCAATCCCAACAGACCTCGGGCCCGTCTCTAACGATTCTCTAAACCTTGCGTAAATATCACCGCTGTAAAATTTTCTAGTTCTCCAAACCAGAATCAGAGACACGGCTACACCAAGCATGGTCGCAGCCGTGATAATAATAAATGACAGCTTGAAACATTGCACACCCATACAAATCTTATCACTGCCTCCATTTTGCTTCCTCGCCTCTATGTCGTACAAATGACCGGCAACTCTTACATTAAGTATATATGCCCCAATCGGGCTAGCGACTGAACCAAAATTGTAAAGGGTAGAATAGTATTTGAGACCGAATATTTCGGAGATAATGGCGTATAATAGTGGCCATTGAGCCCCAAAACAAAATCCGATTATAACAGATGCTAGATAAAGAGATTGCGGTACTCCGAAAGCTATGAGGAGGTGCCCTACGCATGATAGAAGAAGCACTAGAGTTAGAACCAAGGGTCTAGGGAACTTGTATTTGGAGAGCACGATTTCAGAGGCAAAACCCGACGTGACTCGGCCGGCATAGTTCCATATACTAATGAGAGATACGAATGTGTTGATGCTTTTCTTAGGGTAGCCTAACGATTGCCCGATTTGCCCCATGTTGTCTATAGCAGTAAGTGTACCCCCCACACCACAAACCGTTGCAAAGAAGAGAATTAGCATGTCTGTGCTTACTAATGTTTGGAGGATTGAATAGTCATCGCCACGCGCGGGTGGTTTGAACATGTTGGTTATACATGATAATGGTTTTGAAGACGAGTTCGTTTCGGGAATTGAAGAGGGTAATGGTGAAGAAATTGGTTTGGGGGCCGGAGAGGGTTTTTCAATGGTTATAGTTGGGGGGCTTTCTAGAGATCGGTTTCTTTCTATTAGGATCTTAACTTCTTCTTTTATGACTACGGCAAGAGGAAGGAAGAGGATAAGGACAAGAATTGATGCGCTAATTGCAAAAGCTGAACTAGAGAAGGAAACCACTTGTTGCACAACTATCATGATTAGTAGATATGTAGCAAGAGCGATCGAGATATAGAGAAAGCAAAAGAATGGATTGATTTTCGTCCCTTGTGATGAGTTGTATGGAATGATACGGATTGTATGAACAAAAACAATGGAGACTGCAGCCGGGAGCCACGCAATAAGTAAAACAAGAGATTTTGAATCATCACCATAGATGGCCAAATAGAGTTGTGTGAAAATCGCGCCGCTTAGCCCAACAAAGCCCTTGAGCAATCCTAGCACAACACCCCGGCTCCCCGGAAAGTTCTTAACGCATGTGACCAACGCTCCTGTATTAGCAAAGGACTGAGAATTCGCTCCTACACATATGTAGAAACACATAAGCCATGGATGTGGCCGTGCGGTTCGGCGAGTGATTGCCAAATATATCATGAGATAACCAAATAAGTTCATGACTGCGCCCATAGAAAGCACTACCCAAGGCGGAGTCACTTCATTGATTAGTCCCGATAATATACCGACATTTGCGCCAAGGTCCTTGAAGAAACTTAAGGTGTTTAGGGTTTGTTGGTTGTAGCCAAGGGAGGATTTGATGTCCTTTGAATAGATCCCGAATATATAGGTGGCGCCTGACGCTGATAGGATGACCAGGCAGGCGAAAACCATAAAACATCGGCCACGTACAACTTGTGTGGCGAACCGGATGTTGAGGAGTTGGTTTATGGAGAGACCTCCATCAGTGGATCCACCAAACACCATTTTTGGGTTTGGTTGTATGGAGAATGAAGAGGGTGAGGAATTAAGGGCGTAATATAGTGGGATGGGGGAGACGGAAAGGAAAAAAGTGTGTGTGGATTAAGATAGAGAGAGAGGAGTTAATCTACATTTGTATAGGGATAAAATGTGTTGACTATAAGGAAGGGAGAATGGAATTAGTTTGGACTAGAATTTTGTTTTTTATTTTTCTGTTTGAACTAAAATGATTGATGTGCCGTGATAATTTAAAGCGAAATTTAATTTGATATATCCGTTTAGAAAACAAATACTGGCCGCGCACATCATATCATATGAAGATTTTTGCTTGCATTGTGTATTTCATTTGTTTTTTTTAATTACAAAAAATCAAAATTTTGTATTCATTATTGGGGATTTTCTAATCTCCAGATCAAATTCAAACGGTATTAAATCATGTGAATGCTTCATGCTTGGTTGCTTCATGGATTTAATTTGTAATTCTGTATATGAAATTAATATTTGGGGATAATTGATGAGTTCATAGTATCATCTTGATGATTAATAATGAATGACTTTTTTGTTGAAGCAAAAAAAAAAAAAAATAATTAAGAGAATAGTCTAGTTTTGAAAATATTTGCAAAAGTGACCGTTTCGCTCAGCCAATGGACGAAACTGAGGTAGTTTCGCCCAGTAACGGGGCGAAACACAACTTCTGACACTGTTCATACTGTTTCGCCCAGCCACTGGGCGAAACAGACACTGTTCACACTGTTTCGCCCAGCCACTGGACGAAACAGACACTATTTACACTGTTTAGCAAACAGATATCTTTGTTTATCTTGTTTCGTCCAAAGGATCGGGCGAAACCGTGCATTGTTCAACACTGTTTTGCCCAGCCACTGGGCGAACAGGCACTCTTCAACACTGTTTCGCCCAGTGACTGAGCGAAACTGGCACTATTCACACTGGTTTTTTTTTTCTTCGCCCAGTCATTGATCGGGCGAAACAGTGGAAGTGCGCGTTTCGCCCGATCGTGTTGAACAAGATGTCTATTTCGCCCAAAGGATCGGGCGAAACAGTGTAAACAGTGCTAGTTTCGCCTAGTAACTGGACGAAACAGTATGAACAGTGCCTGTTTCCCCCAGTGACTGGGCGAAACAGTGTAAACAGTGCTAGTTTCGCCTAGTAACTGGATGAAACAGTATGAACAGTGCCTGTTTCCCCCAGTGACTGGGCGAAACAGTGTGAACAGTGTCAGAAGTTGTGTTTCGTCCCGTTATTGAGCGAAACTACCTCAGTTTCGCCCAGTGGCTGGGCGAAACGACCACTTCTGCAAATATTTTCAAAACTAGGTTATTCTCTTAATTATTTTTTTTTTGGCCACTTCAAAAAAAAAGTCATAATGAATATGGCCATATTAATTATTAAAATTTACCCAGTAATAGGGAATCTTTCTGTAATAAATTTGATACTGTTAATTTATATAGAAAATTAGTTATATTATTTTTATATAAATTATAGAACATTTTAATCTCATTAACTATCAAATAACCTTAATAATAGTACATAAAATATAAATATAATATATTAAGCTACTTTATATAAATAATTAAACAATACTATATTTTACTAAAATAATAAAATGATTCCTTGGGCTCAAGGACTCCCAAGCATGCTTACTTGCTTAGCGTGCACAAAGATGGGCGTGATATATGTTAACCTTTGTTAATAAAGTATGGGAAAATATAAACAACCCTTAGTTTCTCCACCAAAATTGGATATTACTATTCATTTTTTTATTGAGTAGTGGTCATCCAAATAAGTAATTATTAAAAATTAACGGTTAATTGAAATTTTAATTATATAAAGTTACTTTAAAAATTAGATGATTATTCAAAACAAAAAAAATTAAAAATAATAATATAAATAACTATATTATGGGGTAGTTGACCATGTTGACCACAAACTTGGTGGAAAAACTATGGGTTGGCTATACAAGTCCATATATAGCTACTATAATATATAGTTTGTTAATATAATATACACAGTAACTTTTGTTAATATATATAAAGTTGGTTTTTTGTAATCATCAAGGATCTTCAATTAAACATGTACAGTTTGGTTTTTTTTTTTAATTATATCGGGACAAATTTTGATGTTTTTGTCGGGCTTGTAAGTTCAATGATCATCTCATTCATTCAACTTTGCTTTTTTTTTTTGTGGTCCAAAGTTTGGACTTGTTTCTTGGTACATGTGAAGTCAACTCAGCTTTGGAAAAAATATTAGATCAATATTTTAGTGAAGTTTCCATGATATATCCTTTTGTTCAAAAAGAAGGCTTAAAGATCCGACTTTCGCTTATACTCCGAGAGAACTGAATGCAGAAGCAGATGGGTTGGCTAATCTTGCGAGAACCACCCAAATTGAGTATGAAGGTACCCTGCCTCTGCCGGTGACGAGGATATAATTAGGCGTAAGCGGCAGAGAGGCAGAAAGAAGAAGATGCCTCAGGTCGGAGTGCGAGGGATTTTACTCATCGTTCCTTGTGTTTTTTCCGTCTGTTTTATGCCGCTTTTTCTTTGGGTTTATATACACATCCTCCCACCATCCTTCTCAACCCACCGTTTACTACTGATAAACGGGGCCCACTTATTTGAAATAAGTGGGCCCCGTTTATCAGTAGTATTTAACGGTGGGTTGGGAGGATGGTGAACCGGGAACATATATACTTTTCCTTTTTCTTTTCTGTGTTTGGTTGGTACTGAATTGTTGATGTTCGGTTGAAGACTTGAAGGGATTAGTGCCTTTGTTATGGGCCGAAGGTGAATTTTATTTAGTTTGTTAAGTCTGATGAGGGTAGAGTGTTTTGGGCTCTAGGCCCTTCGTTTATTTCTGTAAGTTAGTGTTTGTACAAAATGTTGCATTTTGCTTAAGTGATGCCTACAGGCTTTTGCGGAAAAAAAAAAAATGATGTGTTGAAGAACTTTTTTTTCTTTATAATACCTAGTGGGTATCAGAAGAGTAGTTTATCAATCATAACTATATTTGTTTGTGAACACTAAACTTACGAAAGTGAAATTATTAGTTTTCAACATTTGCTGAAAAATTTATTTGCTATTTATTTTTGTTAAGACATTTAGGCAAATATTGGATGCTGGAAAGTCAAACTCAATGCCATTTCCAGACGGAGTAATTATAAACGGAGCTCAATCAAATTCCTTCAATGGCGATCCTCTTAAGACCAAATTATTAAATCAATAGTCAATGCGAAATGAACTATTTAATCACCAATATTTTATTTTAAAACCCAAACAAACTCCCTTCTTTCCTTTCACTGGAAAAACATACAAGTTCAGTGACTCTGAATTAACCCCTGAGAGCTTGTAATGATATCTGATAAAATCTTTCTACGACAATTGTAATGATATCTGATAAAAATAAAAATAAAATTTTAAATATTTTACTCGAGCTACCATTAACATAAGGCAGTATTGTTGTGCAACTGCTAGAAAGACCAAATAGTGGATTGATGAGCCTTGTCCAATAATATTCTGTAGGATTAAGTGTCAGAAACTTCACCAAGCGAGTAACAACTTCTACTTCTTCACTTAGTCAACCATTTAAAAAAATACTGAAAATTGAACCATCAAAATACGTAACTCCTTTTACAAAAAAAATATATATATTTATTCTTGATATACTTAATTATATCATCCGCTACAAGTAGTTAAATAAAAGCCTTACATAAAACCGCTACAAGTAGATAAGTAGGAACCTTACATAAAAAAACACCAGTGGGGCTCATACTCACTTGCTGCTAGTTGTGCTTTCTTTATTCTCATTAATAATGTCTCTTTTAATTCTAAAAACAGTAAAATTGTTAAGTTTGTGTTAAAAAGAGAAAGATTATAATAAAAAGGAATGAAAAATAAAATTGCCAAAAATGCAAAAATGGTTTCCCAAGTATATCAATAGCCTGATAATATACATATCCAATAATAATCATTTTGAAAGTAAAGAAATAACTTAGAAGTTAATCAATCTAGCAAACCTCATAATATATGGTACCACTATGTAGTATGCACTACAAGCTATTGGACCTAAAGTCCCGGCACAACATTTTTTTTTATTATTCTCTTGGACAAAAATAAGGAAAAGAAAAATGCAAAATTACAATACAAATTTTTACCATAATGTCTGTTGATATCATAAAAATTTGTACATTTCTTTAGTTGATAATTGGTTTTTCATATGAAAAATTGACTCATTTGACCAAAGATTTCCACATTATCTTCTTTTGAAACATCCCCTCCAAATGGAACCTAATATATCAATTTACCAAAAAAGAAAATCATATAAATAAGTGAATTAATAAGTGAACTTTCTTCTTGGAGGAATCTCCGCTCCTTTGCCCAACTTACATAATTTACAAGGATCCAATGTCAAATTCTAAAAAAAAATATTAGGTCTACTGTTTGGACAAGCAAGGACTATAATAGCAGGAAACGGTTCTATACTATACTGGTACCATATCAAGTCATATTGATGCCAAATCCCAATAATATTTGGAATTATCATTACAGGACTCAAACTTGCGAATTAACTCCTACTTTGATGTACCAATAACACTAACATCACATGACAGAAGGAACAATATGAATAATAAGAGAAAAAGTGAACATAAATCTATAAAAGATGAAAGTCAGAAACCCAAATTATATGCACTGTAGCAGTAAATTTAAACACAACATTTGTACTTAACTTCAATTTGAAACCCCCAAAAATCCTACAAATCACAATATTAAAGCGTGCCAGTTTGCTTAATTGGGTGTTTCATCTTTTACTATTTATCTTCTATTTGTACTACAACCGTAGTCAATAAAACTAAAGAATGTAAAATTGATTCTAAATAGAAAAATGACATCAATGACAAAACAGGAAAAATTAAATACACCTCCGCAGGTTAGCATAAATTTGAGAATATAAATGACAACTTAATAAGATACAAAGCATACAAACACTAAATTTGCCCAAATAAACCACAATAAAAAATATAAACGAAAAGCTAATAAATGATGAAATTGGGTTCGTAATCATGGTCATGGACTAAAGGCAAAAATTCGAAGCCGAAATCTTTTTTACTAAAACCTAACTCTGAATTCCAAAAAAAATCTAGAAATTATAAAATTGAAGTAATAGTACCTGGAGAGTAGATGCCTCAGAGAGGTCAAATATGAATTCTATTTTTTGGAGGTTGCTAAAGCAAAAACTGTGCATAAATGAGGATTTTATATGAATACATTCTATCGAGCACCTAGTGAGCATTCTTATATCGGGCCCTGCAGTGCAAATTGATAAAAAAACTTAGAAAAAGGCCCAAAAAATCAGTTATATTTTTGCAAAAAAACGTTTGAAACTAACATAAAATTGAATTAAAATAACAAAAATAATAGAAATCTCAAAGATGTAAAAACGAAAATCATATCAGAACAGAGCTAGTAGCAAAATTTTAATCTTTGTGTACAACGAAAAAGATTGCTCACCATTCATCAGAGGAGACGTGAAGGAAACAACTACAAGAATAAAAGGAAACAGAAAAAGTGGAAATTAACATATAAAGGAAAAGTGGAAGCACAAATTAGAAAACTAGAGAAAATCCGAAATTAAAATAACAAAAATTGTAAACCTTGCGAAAATGCGCAGAAGAAACAGAGCCGGTCCGGTGTTTGCAGAGGCCCCAAGCGATATTGACTTGGGGTTCTCAAATATTTTTTAAGTCCGGGTTCTCAAATATAATACTATATAATATAAGGAAAAAATAATTAATAAATTGTATTCTATTAAAATATTAAAAAGCTAGAAAAGAAAATTATTTCTATGAATTTTGATTATGTAAAAAATATTTGAAGTTTACCATATCTTAAGTTATATAAATATTTGACAGTAGAAATAATATATATTATTGATTTTCAATGTTTAGATAACATAATATATACAATTTTGAGCAGATTTTTGTAATTTTATGAAGAAATTTATTTATTATTTTATATATCTTGTGTTTTGTCTATAAAATCAATGAAGTTTATTATATTCAAGTATATTCAATATAACATTCTTTTTATTAAAAAAAAATGACATGATCTGTAAATATGATAAAGTTTAGGAATATATAGTGAAATTAAATAAAGACAAAACTTGGGCGTGATTATATGGTGAACTCGTTCTTTACAATTTTGTCTCGGCCCGTCTTTTTAATCTACAAATAGTGAAGCGGGCCTGTATTATGAGGAAATGGGTGTTGTTGTGATTGTACACGAAAAACAATACAAGAATAAGACACATACGAAACAATTGAGTGGAGCAGACTATGCTATATTGATACTACTTTTTTTTTATCTTCTTTAAATTGTTTCTCCGCTATTTTATCACACATCATAGGAGGCATTTTCATTGATGTGGCCCAAAGCATTGGCCTGGTCTGCTTTGGGCCAGGCCGGTACTGAGAAGAAATCCCAGCCCTCGTTCTGCACAAGAAACCCCGATTTTTCGGATGTAGGGCTCACTCTTTGTTGTTAATGAAGATAGAGAAGGAAAAGTGAGAAATAAGACCATGAGAGAGGAGAGTGAGAAGCACTGGAGAGAAGAGGCTTGAAAGAGGTTTGTATTTGAGATGAGAGAGTAGTGGGGTGGTGTGGGAGGTTTTTGTCTCTGTGTGTGTGTGAGAGAGAGAGAGAGAGAGAGAGAGGCGTGAGGGGTTTAGTAATCGGACCAATAAGATTTGGTATTAGCTTGTATAGACTTATTGGTAATCGGACAAATTACAAGTACAACGTATTAATCGGATGATTAGAATTAATTTAGTGACGTGGCGTAAGGAGATTTTAGAACTAGTGTTGAAAAATTATATACTAGGATAATTAATTTATTGAGTTGTTTTGTAAGATTTTACTCTATCTGTTTATTTGTTAATTAATTATGGTAGTGCTATACAAAGAGCTTGCTTTGCTTAACTAAGAGCAACTTTGAATTTTTTATGACAATTACCGATTGTACCGCTTATTAATGATGCTTTCTATTTATTACCTTAATTTATTGACTATAATTCTTTCCTCAATATGTATTAACTACTAATTGAATCAAATGAAATCTTTAATATAAAGAAACAAAAAATCAACTCTTCATCGTCTTTCTTGATTTTTTATTAGGGAGCGGCTAATTACCTCTCATAAATTGTGGCTACCCAACCCCCGTCCAAGGAGAAGCCACCATGTGTCCACAAAATTGAGTCATTTTAAATCTTTGGAGCTCCCGATTCTATGCACTTCTGAGCTCTCATATTTTGCTGATAATATTAGAAGCTTCAAAATGACTCCCATGAAATTTAACTTCTAATTGTTTTGTTTAGTAACTCCTTATGACTCACATGGAATAAGAGTGGAAGAGTAGAAGAAGTGAGTTATTTTAGCCGAACAAGGGTGGAAGTAAATGGAATAAATGGGTGGAAGAGTGGAATTGCCTAATTCCGTTGGGGGGGGGGGGTGGTGGTGGAAGGTCTTTATTCCATGGACAAAAATACTCTCATTTCTTTCACTTTTAGATGATGACCATTAGCAATTAATGCACTATTTCTCTCATTTCTTTCTATAATTTTTTTGTAAAAAAATATGAATGAAAAAATAACTATTTTTCAATAATAATTTCATAAAATCATAAATTTGAAATGTGCAAATGATTGTACTCATTTTTGTCTTTCTAAAGAGATATGTCTTCATATAATTTTGAATAAAATTTTATTTTTCTTTTATTATTATATTTTTAATTGAACATTTTTGTTTTTATATTTTCTATCTTACTTAATTAAAAAAAATAGAGGTTATTAAATAAATTAATAGAATATAATTAAAATAAGGATATTATAGTAATTAGCAATTATTTCTATTTTTTAAATCAATTTTTTATTCCATGAAATTTGCCGAACAATGATGGAATAAAATGGAAGAACCTCTCTTCTACTTTTCCATTATTCCACTCTTCCACCTTTTACCGAACGGGCCTCTAGTGAATTTCTCATATAAGGTATTGTTGAGAATATAAAAGTATAATATCTGAATATAAGGTATATTATTGTGATATAAAAGTATATTCAACTATTTAGTTATTCTTTTTCTGTTGTTTAGAATATAAGGTATATTGCGGTGAATATAATAAAGGTATAATATTTAGAAAATAAGGTATATTGATGGAAATATAAATATATAATGTTTAGAATCTAAGATATATTATTATAAATATAAAGGTATAAATAGAAATCAAAATAAAACTATGAAACTTTTGGTTGAAAGATACGGGAGTCTGAGAGCCAACAATATGGACCAATTGAAACTTTGGGCTGAAATATATTGGAGCCACTATGAATTAATAAAAAAAAAAAATTCAAGTTTATGGGCCAATTCTCAATTTGGGCTTCTATCTTATTGGGGGCAATAGAAGTTAAATAAGATGGGAGTTCTAAATCTTTTTCCTTTTTATTATCACGCTAAAAATTAGGTGATTTGATTAATACACAAGCATGTGATTCATTTCGTATGTTATTAGGTTTTAAAAAGAAAATCATTAGAACAAAGAAAAAGAAAAATAGCAATCCGTTTCTAGGATTGTTCTTTCAGATTGATGCCAAGAGAATAAAAAAACAAAAAATTAAGAGAAGATGAGGAACTAACTTTATATTTTCATTTCTGAAAGGTTTCAATTAATTTAATACCTTATATTGAGGAGTATTATAGTTAATAAACAAAAGTAATAGATGAGAATTAACATTAATAAGGGGCATAATTTGTATTTGATATAAAAAAAATTCAATATTGCACTTTGTTAAGCAAAGTGAGCTCTTTGGATAGCACCATCCATTAATTATCTAGTTATTTCCGTTCTGCCAATGTGTTTAAATACAAATAGATAATTAATTAGTTAATTAAATAAACAAACGCTAAATATTGTTAGAAATGTATTTTGAAAATAAATAGATAATTGATTAACTAAACAAAATCAAATAAACTATATTGTTTATTTAACAAAAGAGCCAATTATTCAATCAAATAAACAATTATGTTAACTATAATTCATCAGTTCAATAAACAAAAAGAAATTATTTTTGAAAAATATTTATATTTTATTTAATCCACAATTTTCAATTAGATCCAAACACATCTTTGAAAAAAATTCTTGCTTAATCATAATCAGCATTTAGTTCTGGATTTAACAAACCATCATTTAAAATTTCGGTTTTAACAAACCCACATTTGAAATTATGGATTTAACAAAATCAGCATTTGGAATACTTGATTTAAACATGCACAATTTGACACAAAAGATGCCCCGCCGGACCCGCAATGCTCGTTCCATTACGGATCCATACCCAAAACCATACCCATTATCCTCTCCTCATCCGCCCCATTAATCAACTTGAAACAGTCATATGTGACAAACATAATCTCATTCGTCTCGCTACAAAGCCCCTCTATCTGAACAGATATCCCAATTACATCTTGAAACATTCATATTTATATGAATGTATCTGGAGGTCAATGTTATTTTTTTTTGAAGCAGTAGGCGGTTGTCTATTTAAGACTTTATATTAAATAATAATAATAATTGTTTATAAGTGTGACGCTAAATGCGTTACACAAGAAAAACTCTATTATAAAGTTATATCCTTTATCCGATGCACAAGTCTAGATTCTATGAAGTTTGAGACCACTCAATCCAGCTCAGACGGGTTAGGTTGGAAACTCTCGAATATGGCATGGTCGTTGATTTGAAGACCCGTCTGTTGTGTTCTTTTTATATTTCCTAGCAGTATGCGACCCAAAGCTATTCTCATGTCTTCCTTCCTTCTTTTGGGATACCTTTCAATGGGATTGTGCACCTGACTGTAATATTGTCAATTGTTTGTTGTGTTGGATCCTTAATCCAACGTTAGACTTATATGTAAAATAATTATATGTATTTATTATTTTATTATTGTCATATATGCTTAAAATAAAGTGATCAATTTGGTTAATAATATATAAGCATTAATGTGTCAAATTAGGGTGTGGTCTTTGGTATATAAAAATATTGTGCGGTAATTTCTATATTTTATGATGAATAAAAATAGAAAAAACAGATTAAGAGCCAAAATGTGTCTATAGGTTAAAGTATCTTTTGGCCAAATATTGTCACTTGGCTATATAAACAATCTAATCCCTATAATTACAGAATCAATGAACCATTCTCTCTTATCCCATCAAATTTAGAGAAAAGAAACCAAGAGAAGAAATTCAAAGGATTCTCTTATGGGATTCTGGATATTCTAAAACATCTTCTTTGTAACTAAGGACGTCATCTTTGATTCGGTATGCAAACTGGAATAAGGTACGTTTTCGCTATTATAGTTTTTATTCACGTAGTTTGATGTAGAGTTTGGGGGTACTGGACCGTGCCATTCTAATAATTGGCATCAGAGCGGGAATATGTTGAACCAAAGAAATTTTGTTTTGTTTTAAATCGGTTTTTAGATTTAAATGTTTAAAACGAACAAAAAGATGGTAAATTTGATGAAGAATAAGGGGGTGTAAGATATGGTTGAAATTTTTGGCCTAAATAATTTTGCAAATTATTTCGGAAAGGGTTTAGCACAATTTTTACTTCTCTCGATCTCTCCTCTCCTTTTCGTGGGTCACGCACTCCTGCGTAAGGTTGCTAGCCATCAGATTGACGTTGCGTCGATCAAGTGCGATGAAAACGCAAGAGACATCAAACAGACACCATGATTGCTGAGATCTGAACAATACAATGCGAGCGGGTCGACTCACGACGAGTCGCCATCAAACGCATTGGAGAGACACCAGATTGTCCGACAATGCATGCAAAGGGGCAGCCATTGAGCCGACATGATTTGTGTCTGATTTGGGGGCATTGTTGTGAAGAGATGCTACGAGAAGTCGCGTTAAAAGAACGTTTGGTGAAGGGATGCATCGAAGGCATCGCCGGCAGACGCAAACACCAATGGAAAAGTCACCATTAGCAGACGTGAGAGGCATCTCATTCTTGTGTATTAAGGTGTCTTTTGGGAGAGGTGAAATTCTAATTGTTGCATTTTTATTCATTAAAAAACTAGGAAAAGAAAATCGAGTTGGAATGGGCGAAATTAAAAAAAATGTTTTAATTTCTTGGGCTTTTGGACCTTAAAAATAAAATATATTAATTATATATATTTTTATATATATATATATATATATATATATATATATATATATATATATATATATAACCTAATATAAAAAGAAAATAAATAAGTAAAATAAATAAATAAGTAAATAAATTGATTTGGATTTTTTTAATAAAATAAATATAGAAGGTTTTATTATATAATTTTTCTTTATTTAAACGTAATAAGCTTTATTTGGCCAATAAGGACACCCTTTAAGAATTTTAAGAATTATTTATTTTTGACCCAAAATAATTAAGTTTTATAAAATTAAAATATGGATTTTGTTCGGTTTTTATGTTTTAAATAAAATAAAACAAAATATTTTAGTAAGATTTGAAATATATCTTATTGTAATTAAACCCATTTGATATAAATGACTTGTAACGTTTAAAATAACCCGTTCAAGCAAATTAAGGCATAAATTAATGTGTTAATTGGGTTATTAAATGAGTCTTCTTCTTCTTCTTCTGCTTCTTCTTCTTCTTCTTCTTCTTCTTCTTCTTTTTATTTTTTTTTTTTTTTTTTTATTATTATTATTATTATTATTATTATTATTATTATTATTATTATTATTATTATTATTATTATTATTATTATTATTATTATTATTATTATTATTATTATTATTATTATTATTATTATTATTATTATTATTATTATTATTATTATTATTATTATCACAAATCATGATATAAATGGTCAACTTTATAAATCGACTAAAGACTTTTAAATAAAACTAGATTAAAAACATTTATTATTTAATAAAAAATAATAATTAAGGTAAATGCCTATATAAGATTATAAATTCGGATTGATGCTATAATATTAAGTTCAAATAAAGGTATTTAAGGATTATATATTTTGAAATTAATTCGTTTTAACATGATGTCGCCAAGGTGACCCCTCTCGTTGAGATTAATTAAATTTCAAAATATAAAATAGTTTTTTTTACTTATTATTGGATAAATATTAATCGGCCCAAAGGAAGGTGATACTAATTTGAATAATATTTACATCTGCGATAATAAGTATGTGATGATTATTTCGTCTTATGTGTGACATATTTAATCGGCCTAGAGGAAGATAAATTTGTTGACACATTATTTTATCATCAAAACTTGATTATGACACCAAAATACCAATCATAAGTTAATATTGTTATCCAAAGATAAGATATTAATGGAAACCTATATTTTGTGAGGGGTTTACCTTTATTGAATTTATTATTATTCAGTTATTTAGAAGAGCTAATGAGTGTAATTTTTATTTAGAAGAACTTCTTACAAATTTTGATTTTCTTTTTTACAGTCGATCGGATCAGATGTGTATCCCGAGAGGGATATCAAGGAAGTGAAGGATATTGTTGTCGATTTCATAAATGAAAATATTTGATTTTGGTAGGAATAATTTTTGTATGAATAATAATATAGTGATATATTTCAGTGGATATGCTTGTTTGATATTTTGGCTAGCAATGTGGGCTAGTCACGAAAATCTGTTGTTTAAAAAAAAATTATATATTATTACTAACGGTTATTAACATAAAACCGATACTAACTGCATTAATAAATTAAAAAATAATTTTCCAGTAGTTATATTTAGCAACGGTTAGTTTATAAAATCGTTGTTAAATTTATATCTCTAACGGTTCTTTGTAAAGAACCGCTGCTATTTTTGTATATCGGTTATTTGTTAAAAACCGATACTAAATATCTGTAATGGTTTTTAGTAAATAACCGCTGCGGAGTTCGCATTTTAGTATCGGTTATTTAATAAGAACCGATACTAAAGTACGAGATTAGCCATTCAAATTTATACCTCGGATCTTCCTGATCCACGAGATGAAGAACGAATGTAGGTCTGAACTATTCTGACTCGCAACCATCTCCTTCCTGAAGCTCGGCTTACGAAATTCCTTCATGATGCTCGACTCGAAGAACTCCTTCTTGAAGCTCGGCTCAAAGAACTCCTTGTTGAAGCTTGGCTTGCGAAACACATTCTTGAAGCTTGGCTCGAGATGCTCCTTCTTCTCCTAGGGATGAAGATGGATCGCTCGCTAGTTCTCAAGATAGAGAACCTCTACTCGTATCCACGTGAACTTCACACGAACGGAATAACAGGACTTGGGTAGACAAGTCCGGTAATACTTTCCGAATATCTCTCAAAACTTTCTCTCTCTTTTCTGTGTAATTGATGGCCACTAAGGCTTCTGAGTTGTGTGTCAAATAGAGAGACTATGCCCTTTTATTTATACTAGAGAGAGAGAGGTGAACGATTGCTCACTTAACATAACTAAAACCCTAATCTGCGCCTATTCCGTTGCTAACGGGATAGGTATTTCCATAACGGAATACTTGGCAGATAAGGTTATTATAGTTTCCATATATATTCCATTGGGAACGGAACTATTCCGTTGCCAACGGAATGACACTATTTTGTTCAATCAATTATCCAGTAATTGATTATTTCGTTCACCAATTTATACATCATATGTATTAACTATTTTGAGGCATATTCATCCCGTACGAATGGAGTTCATTGTGTGACCGTGTAGGTTCCATTTAACACTGGCAATGATCTTTTAAAGATTGTAAGTCATGAGTAATCTCTAGACTGATGTCATGACTACCCATGTTAAATGAAATGATCAGTGATCATAAACCTATCTGAATAGACATTTGCTTATTCCTTTTGTTCTACGATATATGTTTTGATCACAAGGCACGGTAATATGTCATCCTTGAGTTTGATCAAAGTCTCTTTTCTGATTGAGAATTAGACTGAGTAAATACAAAAAGATATTAACAACACATGTTAATCCATTTTGAGCATGACCATGCATGTTCCTCAGTCCTAGTTCATCAAGGGGCCCAGAGATATCTCCCTCATAATGAGAGGAACAAATCCCATCTTGGTCACTCACATTCCTCGTCATGATTCAGTACATACCTAATGATGAACCTAATGATCATCCCATTACGGATGACGTAGGATCATATTAAAGTATGCAGTTCCTCATACAGGAATCCATGGTGACTTGAGGTCGTAGGAACAAGCACACTATTCATATGAGAATCACTAATGACATCTACCATGCATATTCTCATAGTGTGGTCAGTCCAGTACGTGTTCTCTAACAAGTACCTATATTCCAGGCTTGAAATCTCTATGTCCATGATCAGCAGAACATGATCATCCATCCTGCGAATATACTAGTGTGGATATGTAGCTTCTTACCTGAAGTATGTCTATCTCTATAAACATCATACATATCACTAAGGACAGTTTAGAATGTCATTCGTTGGTTCATAGTTCTACTAACAGAATTACGTATTCTGATGACGTGAACCCGAAGTGTCATTCTTGGTTGATATAAGATTTACATTCACAACTCATACACATAGATATATAAGAAACAACCTTTATTGAATAAATAATGATGTCTTAATACATAATCCATTTCTTTGTACAAATACATTTGGCCTATGGCACTAATCCTACAGAAAGATACTTTGATCAAACTCAAAGATGGCATACTTCCATGCCTTGTGATCTTGACATATATCGTAGAACAAAAGGAATAAGGAAATGTCTATTCATATAGGTTTATGATTGCTAATCATTTCATTTAACATGGGTAGTCATGACATCAGTCTAGAGGTTACTCATGACTTACGATCTTTAGAAGATCGTTGCCAGTGTTAAATGGAACCTACACGGTCACACAATGAACTCCATTCGTATGGGATGAATATGCCTCAAGACTATACATATATGATGTATAAATTGGTAAATGAAATAATCAATTATTGGATAATTGATTGAACAAAACAGTGCCATTCCATTGGCAACGAAATAGTTCCGTTTCCAATGGAATAGACATGGAAACTGTAATAACCTTAGCTGCCAAGTATTCCGATATGGAAATATCTACTCCGTTGGCAGCATAATAGGCGCATATTAGAGTTTTTAGTTATGGTAACTGAGCAATCGTTCGCCTCTCTCTCTAGCATAAATAGAAGGGTAGAGTCTCTCTATTCAACAGACAATTCAGAAGCCTTAAAGGCCGTCTATTACACAGAAAAGAGGGAGAAAGTTTTGAGAGATTTTCGGAAAGTATATCCGGACTTTTCTAGCCGAGCCGGTTATTCCGTATGTCTGGAGTTTGCATGGGTACGAGTAGAGGTTCTCTATCTTGAGAACTTGCGAGCGATCGATCTTTATCCCTAGGAGAAGCAAGGAGATTCGCGAGTCGAGCTTCAGGTAGAAGAAGGTTGCAAGTCAGAAAAGGTCAGACCTACATCCGTTCTTCGTCTCGCAGATCAGGAAGATCCGAGGTATAAATTTTAATAGCTAATCTCGTACTTTTATTCCCTTAACGTAGATCGTAGGGCGGGTTCAATCCATAGGTTCCATTGCGCATGTAACATACATGGCTATGGATTTTCCAATATTTCCAATGTCCCCAGATGGCAGGAGGCATCTCTGGAGATTCTTGAAAATATTCATGCAATAATTCTTGATTGATCCTTTCCCAATCCGCTCCTTCCTGATCGCAGCTGCCTGGGGTTGCTAGACTTCCCTTCTTAATTAACAATCAAATCTTCAATCAGTCCGTGATTTCAGTATTGGCGTTTCTTCCTTGTTTGGATGCCATGAGCTTCTTCTCTTGAGTTGCTATTCCTTGTAATCCGTGCTGCCGTGGTGTGAAGCTTGCTCCAATTGTGCTCCAGCTTCCATCACCTCTTTTGTCCACCTTTTTGGCAGTTTTGCTCCAATTTCTGCAATCACACATGATCTTGGCAACAACTTGATTCTTGGACTAAAACATAAATAAAACATTAAAATGACAAGTAAAAATGCAGAAAGTAAGATATACGATAGGCAGTAAATATCTAACTCTATTAGTGGGTCAATCCAGTATATGATCTCTAACATATACTTATATTAATGACTTAATAAATCTTATCCATAATCAGTAAAATACGATCATCAGTCAACTAAAATAATGAGTATGTTTCTCTCACAAACATCCTATGAATGATAAGGGATGATTTAGAATATTATTCATAATACTTTATAGTTTTAATATCAAAGTTACATACTTTGATGATATTAAGTTGAATTGCATACCCATGAATCTTTTTTAGTAATAAGAATAAATTAACCAATACACACCGTATAAATCTCATCTTCTCGCTAAGGGTTTCATATAGAAAGAACAAATATATTGTAAAGAGACTTTCTCTCCATTTTTTTGAAAGATTCTTTAAGGATTATCATGGCATTAGTAACGCATTTCTACCTTGACTTACTTCAGATGGATGTAAATAAGGCATTTCTCAATGGCGATATTGATGAGATGATTTATACAGTGCAACCAAAAAAATATTGTATTGGGAGATTCAAAGAACATGGTTTATAAACTTAATAAATCCATCTACGGACTCAAGCAAGCATGTCAACAATGGCATTTTAAATTTCATCAAAAGAATCATCCCGTTTGGTATGAGATGAATTTGGAGGCAAATATATTTTTTGGTTTTATATGTCGATGACATATTGCTTGCTACTAACGATATAGATATATTAAATGACACCAAGAGATTTCTATTTAGTAATTTTGAGATGAAAGATCTTGGTGATGCTTCTTTTGTATTGGGTTAGAAATACTACGAGATCTTTCTCGTGATATTCTCAGTTTATCACAAAAGAACTATATCGAAAAAGTTGTCAGAAGATATACCATGCATGATTGTAAACCATGACAAACCCCCGTGGTTAAGGGAGACAAATTTAGTCTCCAATAGTGCCCTAAGAATGCGTTAGAAGAATATGAAATGCTGAAAATTTCTTATGCTTAAGTAGTAGGGAGTCTAAATTATGCTCAGGTATATATGCTTCCGAATATTGCATACATTACAGGGATGCTAGGATGATACTTGAGCAAACCGGGTATAGATCGTTGGAAAGTAGCAAAGAAGATTTTGCGATACAAGCAGAGAAAAAATGACTTACATGATCACATATCGGAGGTCGGATAATCTTGAGATCATTGGGTATGCCGACCCCGATTTGGTCAGATGCTAAGATAGCAGCAAGTCAACTACTGGATACATTCTAATATTAGCTGGAGGAGCTATTTCATGGAAGAGTGCGAAACAACTGCTTATAGCATCCTCTACCATGACTGTAGAGTTTATAGCTTGTTTTGAGGCATCTGATCATGGAATATGTTTGCAGAATTTTATCATAGGGCTGCGCATAGTGGACGATATCAAACGACCACTCAAGATATTTTATGACAATCGATCAGTTGTGTTATATTCCAACAATAATAGAAACTCAACAAAGACAAAATTTATCGATCTTAGATTACTATTTGTGAAAGAAAGGGTTCAAAGCTAAGAGGTGTCTATTGAGGAAATCGGTACATAATCCATTTTTGCGGATCCGCCCACTAAGGGGCTATCTCCCAAGGAGTTTCTCGAGCATGTTGCTCATATGGTGATTCTTTCATTGAGGATATTCCGTTTTAGTAGGAGTTTATATTTTGTATATTTATGATATAAACATATGACTTAAATATATGAGATAGATATATGATATTTTTAATTATGCTTTAGATTTTATTCAAAGTTTATGATTATTTCTATTGAAAAATTTAGGTTTATTTATGTATACTCTACATTTTTGCATATTTGTTTCATTATGAATACAAGAGAGACTGGTTTGTCTCATTAAGGTTGCAAGAGATATCTCACTCAGGGAGACAGTTTGTCTTAATAAAGTTTTAAATGAGACGATTGATCTAAGGAGGACCATGTTGCAAATAGGCATGCTACCATTAACTTACTTAAAATTTCCGTGGTACACATCCACATCATGATTCATGTCATTCAATTATATTGATGTATGTGATCACTGAATTAGTTACGCGAAAAGTGATGAAAACCGCTTTGATCCTATATTGGTATGACTGATGAACATAATTGTTCGGGGACACATAAAGCTAGTTGTGACAGAATGGTTGCATGCCTTCTGGTTATTTTTATAATACACAATTATATGGTTCTATATATAGCCAAAGTGGGAGATTGTTGGACCATTAAACCAACATTGGACTTATATGTAAAATAATTTTGTGTATTGTATTATTATCATATATGCTTAATATAAAGTTATCAATTTGGTTAATAAAATTTAAGCATTAATGTATCAAATTAGGATGTGGTCTTTGGTGTGTAGAAATATTGTGGAGTAATTTTTATATTTTATGATGGGCTAAAATAGAAAGAACCAATTAAGAGCCAAAATGTGTCTGTATGTTAAAGTATCTTTTGACCAAATGTTATCACTTGTCTATATAAACAATCTGGTCCCTAGAATAACATAATCAATGAACCATTCTCTCATATCCCATCAAGTTTAGAGAAGAGAAACCACGAGAAGATCTTCTTTGCAATTAAGGACATCATCTCTGATTTTATACACAAACTGGAATAATGTATGATTTCATTATTACAGTTTTTATTCACGTAGTTCGATCTAGACTTTGGTGGTACCGGACTAATTGGGGTAATTCATATAGATATTCACCCTCTATCTTGTATCTTATTTTCTGCACTTTAGTTAGTATTGTAGTATTTTATTTATGTTTTAGTTAAATAACCAAGTTATTGTCTAAATCATATGTGATTGAAGGAATTGGAGCAAAAATGCCAAAAATGATGCAATAGAGTCTTGGAAAACCTATAGCCATGTACGTTACATGCGTAGCGGAACCTATGGGTTCAACCCTCCCTGGGATCATCATTAAGGGAATAAAAGTACAAGATTATGCTATTAAAATTTATACCTCGGATCTTTCTGAACCGGAAGAAAAAAGCGGTTGTAGGTCTGAACGAACTTCCGTCTTGCTTCATTCTCCTTCATGCTCCAAACGATCGAATCAAATGAACTCCTTGTTTCTCCTAGGAAAAAAAACTTATCACTCGCTAGTCTTCAAAGCAGAAACCTCTACTCGTATCCATGTTGAACTTCGAATCGTCAGAATAACCCGACTCGGCTAGACGAGTCCGAAAATACTTTCAGGAGACTCTCGCTCTTTCTCTCTCTACATTACGGCAGCCTGGAGGCTCTGTAATGTGTGTCTAATAGAGGGGGACTGCCCCTCTATTTATACTAGAGAGGGAGGTGACGGATTGCTCAGTTACTATAACTAAAACAATAATTCCAGCGCTTATTCCGTTCTCACCGGATCTATTTCATTGCCAACGGAATAGGGTTTCCTAATATGAAAACTTGGCTGCCGAGAAATTGGCTGAGTTCTGTTGCCAACGGAACTTCCATTGGCAACAAAACTGTTCTGTTGCCAATAGAATTGTGCTGATTTTTGCACAATCATTCATATCAATCATCCAATGATCGATTATTTCCTTCACCTATTTATACATCATATTTATAACCATTTAAGAGAATTTTCTTCCCGACTAGATGTTGTTCTATGTGTGACCGTGTAGGTTCCATTTAACGCTGATAACGATCTTCGAAAGATCGTAAGTCATGAGTAACCTCTAGACTGGTGTTATGACTACCCATGTTAAATGAAATGATCAGCTATTGATAAGAGGTATCTTTGCAGTCGTTTACACTTAACAAAAGAAATTTATAACCCTAGACTTAACTACAATAAAGTAGACAGTGGAAGTAGGGGTCGAAACACAGAGAGCTATTAGACTAAACTAGGTGAAAAGATTACTTCTCTAATGAAAATGGACTAAATAAAAATAGAAAACTAAAATAAAGAGAAACCAAGACCGTAAATAAAACTAAATACAAGACCTAAAATAAGACACCCAATTGGGGGGTTGTTTATTGGTTGATTGCAACAAAATGAAAATAACAAGTAAAGAGGAAACTTAGAGTAAAAATCAAGAGATGTGGTGGTTTTCCGAACTGAGGCATAGTTTCGTGTAGTCAATTTGTGTGTAACTTTATTCTTGATTATAATAGTGAATTTGGAATTAATCTCTTAAGTGCAGTAAGATGAGCTCTAACCGATAAATAACTCAAATAAAAAGATAGGATTTTAGTTTAGATGAGCTCATAAATAAAAACACTAAACTACTTAAATATCATAACCAATTCAATAGAAATTATTGGTTATTTAAACAAATCAAAACTGCGTAAACAATGAGCTTGTTCAGAACTGTTTAGATCATTGTGAGTTATTTGCAGTTGTCTATTATTCAAATTCTAATAGAGGCTATTGAGCAAAGCAACCATAGGAATTTTGTGGCCCTTGTTAATTACTATTGAACATAGAACTGACCGAAATAAACTTAAAATAATTCATTGAGTATGAAAGATAATAAGTACGTGAAAACAGAATAATAACTGTTAAAATAAAATTCATTATTAATGGTCTCAAAATTTACAACACAAAAACATAAACACTAACTATGCCTCGAAGGGCTTACTCGAAATACATGGAAAAGAAAGAAATGAAAATAATGATAGAACCCATTAATGAAGCGTGGATGGAAGAACTTGACTTGCCCAACTCTGAGAGAGGGAATGATAAAGTTCAAAAGTTAGTAGAAGAGATACCTTACACCTGGTCAGAATGCCTCTGATAAGGTGGTCATGAGGGATGAATGAATCTCCATGCAAAGGGTGTGAAGGAAACATGACAAAGGTATGAAGAATGCATGCAAAGCGCATGAAAGATCTTTCCAGAAAATAGTAAATTTGAGACATGTAGACTTTGAAACTGGACTTTTGGGACATGGAATGAATTGTGGGCCCTGTTCTCTTCTTTCCAACGGTATATAGTATGCATATAGAAGAGGCGCAGATTGTGAGTTATGGCCGAAATACTGAGGCTATGTCAGCATGTCTGATTCTTGATTATTATCTCTATCTTGTGCTCCCACATCTTTTCTCCAAGCTATGCTCCATCTAAATTTCAAGTTATGATTATTATCCATATAAATAGAATATTAATACATATAATGGTGCAATATCACATATGTATAGGATATAAAATGTGTATAATTAATGACTTATCAATGATCATAAACCTATATGAATAGACATTTGATTATTCCTTTTGTTCTATGTTATATGTCTTGATCACAAGGCATATAAGTATGTCATCCTTGAGTTTGACCAAAGTCTCTTTCCTGATCGAGAATTAGACTTAACATAACAACACATGTTAATCCATTTTGAGTATGGCCACGCATTTCCTTCAGACCTAGTTCATCAGGGGGCCCAGAGATATCTCCCTCTTAATAAGAGGAACAAATTCCATCTTGGTCACTCACATTCCTCATCATGATTCAGTGCATACCTAATAATGACCCTAATGATCATCCCGTTACGGATTATGTATTAAGACATTATTATTTATTCAATAAAGGTTGTTTCTTATATATCTGTGTGTATGGATTGTGAATGCAAATCTTATATCAACCAAGAATGACACTTCGGGTTCACATCATCAGAATACGTGATTCTGATAGTAGAACTGTGAACCAACGAATGACATTCTAAACTGTCACTAGTGATATGTAGAATGTTTATAGAGAGAGATATACTTTAGGTAAGAAGCTACATATCCACACTAGTATATTCGCAGGCTGGATGATTGATAAGATATATTTTTGCAGTCGTTTATACTTACCAAAAGAAATTTATAACCCTAGACTTAACTACAACAAAGTAGATAGTAGAAGTAGGGGTCGAACCACAGAGAGATATTTAGACTAAAACTAGGTGAAAGGATTACTCCTCTAATGAAAATGGACTCGTACAAAAACAGAAAACTAAAATAAAGAGAAACCAATACCGTAAATAAAACCAAACACAAGACCTAAAAAAAGACACACAATTGGGGGGGTTGTTGATTGGTTGTTTGCAACAAAATGAAAGTAACAAATAAAGAGAAAACTTAAAGTAAAGACTAAGAGATGTGGTGGTTTTGTGAAATGAGGCATAGTTTCGTGTAGTGAATTTGTGTGTAACTTTATCCTTGATTATAATAATGAATTTGGAATTAATATCTTAAGTGCAGTAAGATGAGCTCTAACCGATAAATAACTCAAACGAAAAGATAGAATTTTAGTTTAGATGAGCTCGTAAATAAAAACACTAACCTACTTGAATATCATAACCAATTCAATAGGAATCATTGGTTATTTAAACAAATCAAAACCTCCTAAACAATGAGCTTGTTCAGAACTGTTTAGTTCGTTATGAGTTATTTGCACTTGGCTATTATTCAAATTCTAATGGAAGCTATTGAGCAAATCAACCAAAGGAATTTTGTGGCCCTTGTTAATTACTACTGAACATAGAATTGACCGAAATAAACTTAAAACAATTCATTGAACATGAAAGATAATAAGTAAATAGAAAACATAATATAACCGTTCAAATGAAATTCATTATTAATGGTCTCAAAAGTTACAACACAAAAACATAAACACTAACTATGCCTCGAAGGGCTTACTCGAAATACATGGAAAATAAAGAAAATAAAATAATGATAGAACCCATTAATGAAGCGTGGATGGAAGGGTGAAGCTTGCTTGACTTGCCCAACTCCAAGAGAGAGAATGATGAAGTTCAAAAGTGATTAGAAATGATGCCTTGCACCTGGTTATAACGCTCTCAAAAGGTGATCATGAGGGATGAATGAAGCTCCATGCAAAGAGTGTGAAGGGAGCATGACAAAGGCATGAAGAGTGCATGCACATTGCATGAAAGATCTATCCAGAAGATGGTCAATTTGGGTCTTGTAGACTTCGGAATTGGGCTCTGATGATATGGAATGAATTGTGGGCTTTGTTCTCTTCTTTCCAACGGTATATAGTATGTATATAGAGGGGGCCCAGATTGTGAGTTATGGCCGAAATACTGCGGCTGTGTCGGCAGGCCCGAGTCTTGATTATTATTTCCATCTTGTGCTCCAACATCTTTTCTCCAAGTTATGCTCCATCTAAATTGCACCTGAAATCACATAAATATCTCATCAGTAGTATCAACATTCAAGTTGTGATTATTATCCATATAAATAGAATATTAATACATATAATGGTGCAATATTACATATGTATAGGGTATAAAATGTGTATAATTAATGACTTATCAAATCACCCCACACTTAAACATTTGATCGTCCTCGAGCAAACATTATAACTTGTATTGGTAAGATGGGTCCCTTGTTGAAGATTCGCTCTTCACTTATATACCAGCCAATAATGATCTTTGGTCCCTTGTGTAAGATTCCATGTACTTTGGTGAAACTCGCACTCACTCTCATTTTGTATAGTGGAATATGAATGTGGAATATGTGGAGTGTCTCTCATAATATCTCTCAGTTCTCAGATGAATCATGATTTCCTACCTTGGTCGTGAGGTGAATTCTCAAGTTATGTTTGGTGGAATATGATGGAATATATATATATATATATATATACTACATAATTGGTTTGTTTGTCTACTTCGCCACTTTCGGTCAAATTGTCATTTGGTTTTCTAAACTCATGTCTCTACTCTCCGAATAGATATCGCCTATACCTCTATCTTCTTGGAATAATGAACCTCCTAATGTGCATACCTCCTAGCACCTTCAGTCATCTTGGCCCAAAATATGTCAACCTAACTGTTGACCTGAGATGTATGACTGGGATCCACTGTTTCTCACAAATCGGGTAAACTAAGGTATAGGCCATGTACAAGGGGAACAAGTTTGAGTCATGCAATCTTTTTTTTTTTAATTTATTTATTTTTTATTATTTATTTTTGTTTTGTTTGTTTGTTTGTTTGTTTTTTTTTCAAGATTGTGACTCAAATCTATTAGGATTATAGGGGCCTAACTTGCCTTTGTGTCAAAAATAGAGTTTACCCGAGAATCTACTCTCATAAATTTGTCTCTAAGATGTATCTCCTCACGAATACACTCGGTGCACAAAGCTCATCTACTACACATAAGCCCTCAACTTCTGACACTAACCTCTACTTCCCGTCCCCAATCTTCTTATATAATGCCTAACCCTCCTTCTCCAAAACCAAGCAACAAAGTGACTTTAGAAGCTAATAGACTTGGATATTATTTATATATATACGAGATGATATAGTGGGTTATTATGGATATTATACTATAAACAACTTGAGTTCTGGGTCACGGTCCAATGGTAAGTCCTCACATAATTTCTCGCGCAAATCCCTAAATTATTGGCACTCAAACAACAAATCGAGTTCACCAGTGACAAAAGATCCCTAAACCAACGACCTCAATTCTTCTTGAACTAGTCTATATGATCATTTTGAGTCCAAACAAGTTCCACCACATTATTCAATACAAGTTACAGTTCTCTCTCAATCTTTTTGATTTTTAATTGGGCATTTTTTTTATTTGACGCTTAAAATTGGGTTTTTATTATTATTTTTTATTTTTATTTTTTTAACTACCTAACATGCAATAAAGACTCCACCCCACACTTAAACTTTTACTCGTCCTCGAGTAAAGCTAAGCACAAAGTAGTGATGCAATGCAAGAAAAAGAAAATAAACAAAGAAAAACACAACCTTTATTCGCAGGGTTGCCTCCGAGTAGCGCCTCTTTTTAACGTCGTTGGCCTGACGTTTCCATCTCCTCAAGCAGTGGATGCTGGCTCTCCAAGCTCATGAATGTCAATCCAGCTCGCATCGAAACTCTCATGAAACCGCTTCAGCCGGTGCCCGTTGACCTTGAAGACTTTCCCTGAATCCAGACCCTGAATTTCTGCTGCACCATAATCCAACAATTTGGTAACAAGAAAGGGCCCTATCCACCTACTTTGTAGCTTGCCCGGGTGTAATTTGAGTCTTGAGTTAAACAGCAACACCTTGTCACCCACTTTGAAATCCTTGTGGGCAAGCTTCCTGTCACGATACACCTTGGTCTTCTCCTTGAAGATTCGGGAGTTCTCATACGCGTCATTTCGGATCTCCTCTAATTCTTGGATTTGCAACTTCCGGTTGAGTGCATCGTTTGGGTAATCTAGATGGCACTTCTTGATGGCCAAATAAGCTTTGTGCTCGAGTTAAACGGAAGATGACAAGCCTTTCCATAGACTAGCCGATAAGGGGACATGCCTACAGGGGACTTGAACGCAGTCCTGTAAGCCCAGAGTGCGCCATTTAGCCGAAGACTCTAGTCTTTCCTGGTGGGGTTCACCACTTTCTCCAAAACGCCTTTGATCTCCCTATTCGAAATCTCTGCTTGGCCATTGGTTTGAGGGTGGTAAGCTGTCGAGGTTTTATGTGTGACATGGTATTGATTCATTAATGCCTCGAAACTCCGGTTGCAGAAATGGGTTCCTCTATCACTGATGATGACTCTCGGGACCCCAAACCTACTAAAGATCTGGTCCTTGACAAAATCCAAGACTGTTTTTGCATCTACCCGTTTTGTGGCCTTGGCCTCAACCCATTTGGAGACATAATCAACTGCTAGGAGGATATACTCAAAGACATATGAGGGAGGGAAAGGTCCCATAAAGTCGATACCCCACACTTCGAAAACCTCACATGCAAGAATATACTTCATCAGCATCTCGTCTCTCTTGGTTAGTCCTCCCGTTCTCTGGCACCGCTCACATGACTTTACGAAGAAGTAAGCATCCTTATGTAAAGTGGGCCAGAAGAAACCACACTCAAGGACCTTATGAGCTGTCCGCTTGGCGCCAAAGTGTCCTCCACACTCCAGCGAGTGACAAAACTCAAGCACTGATCTGACCTCATTAACTGGTATACATCTCCGAATAATTTGATCCGCGCAAATCCGAAAGAGGTAAGGCTCATCCAAAATATAAAATCTAGAATCATATCGGATTCGATCGGCCTGTGCACGTGTAAGATCCTCTGGTAGGTCTTTAGCCACCAGGTAATTCACAATATCAGCATACCATGGTGTATAGCTTTGCACGGCATAGAGGTATTCCTCAGGAAAGAATTCTGATATTGGGGTACCCTCCTCAATACTCATAGGAAGGCGGCTAAGGTGATCTGCAACTAGATTCTCTGATCCTCGTTTATCTCTAATCTCCAAATCGAACTCCTGGAGCAACAATATCCAACGAAGAAGTCTCGGCTTGGATTCCTTCTTCTTGAAAAGATGCCTCAACGCGGCATGGTCAGAGTATATAATCACCTTAGCCCCTAAGAGGTAGGACCTAAATTTTTCCAATGCAAAAACAATGGCTAGCAGCTCTTTTTCTGTAGTTGTATAGTTGCACTGAGCATCATCTCAGTTCCTGGAGGCATAAGAGATAACATGGGGTTCTCGCCCATCCCGCTGCCCAAGAACAGCTCCAACTGCCTGATCACTCGCATCGCACATAATCTCGAAAGGTAGATTCCAGTCGGGAGCTTTAATGATGGGGGCAGAACATAGTTTCTCCTTGAGAAGGTCGAACGCCGCTTTGCATTTCTCATTTGAACTCAAAAGAAGACTCTTTTTGGAGAAGAAGACAAAGAGGTTGAGCGATTTTTGAGAAATCTTTGATGAAACGCCTATAAAATCCGGCATGATCGAGAAATGATCGAATATCATTCACATTGGTTGGGTACGGAAGGGATCTAATGACATCAATCTTTGCTTTATCCACTTCAAGACCCCGAGAGGAAACCACATGGCCTAAGACTATGCCCTGATCCACCATGAAATGACATTTCTCGTAATTCAGCACCAGGTCGGTCTCTACACACCTTTGAAGAATCATCTTTAGGTTTCCCAGGCAGTCATCGAATGAATCACCATAGACGGTGAAATCATCCATGAAAACCTCAATAATTCGGGTGACACAATAAGAGAAGATGGACATCATACAACTCTGAAATGTACCGGGTGCGTTACACAACCCAAAGGGCATGCGCCTATAGGCAAAGGTGCCAAAAGGGCACGTGAAGGTGGTCTTTTCTTGATCCTCGGGGGCGATGGCTATTTGAATGTAACCAGAGAAGCCATCTAAGAAGCAGTAATGGTGGCGCCCAGCAATGCGCTCGAGCATCTGGTCAATGAAAGGAAGGGGGAAATGGTCTTTCCGGGTGGCAGTGTTTGATTTGCGATAATCAATGCATACTCGCCATCCATTTTGTGCTCTTGTAGGAACTTTTTCACCATCCTGATTCTCGATTATTGTAATACCAGTTTTCTTGGGTACCACATGGATTGGTGATACCCACTGTGAATCAGAGATAGGGTATATGATTCGTGCATCAAGGAGTTCGATGATTTCTTTCTTGACCACTTCCATTATTGGAGGATTCAGCCTACGCTGAGACTCACGAGATGGTTTAGATCCATCCTCCAACAATATACGATGCATACACGTAGAAAGGCTGATTCCCTTAATATCAGCCAGAGTCCATCCAATCACAGTCTTGTGGTCCCTCAAGACATTAACTAACTTCTCTTCCTGAGTAGCAGTGAGGCTACTAGAGATGATCACTGGAAGAGTGTCTCCTTTACCCAAGTATGCGTACTTGAGATGAGTAGTAGAGGTTTTAGGTCAAGAGAGGGGGATTCACAATGGAAGGTTTGGTGGGCTCAAGAGAGGGTTTCAAGTCTATCAAGGGAGGAGAAGAAGAAGAGGAAGAAGCCTCTCCAATGGCCAAGGCAGATAGACTTTGAAGAAGGTCCTGCTCATCTGGAGAGAGATCAAAAATGGTCTCGAGCAGATCTATGAACTCAAAAGAGGAGAAGTTGTCGACACACTCATCAACTGGGTCGATGGTGCAAATAGCGGAGACATTCCCGTCAGAAGGATGCTTGATAGCATCAAAGATGTTGAAAGAGATGTTCTCTCCGTCAAATTCCATAGAAAGAGTGCCATTGTGTACATCAATCTTGGTTCGGGCAGTTTTAAGGAAGGGTCTTCCCAGAAGAATGGGAGTCGAACTCGGTGAGCTATCAGACTCATCCATACGCAGAATATAGAAATCTGCAGGGAAGATAAGGCCATTGACCTTAACAAGCTCTATAACTCCCTCTGGCACAACAGTAGAACGATCGGCTAGTTGAAGGATCACCTCGGTCTTTTTCAAAGGTCCTAAACCGAGGGAAGAATAGATAGAAAAGGGCATGACATTGATAGACGCCCCAAGATCAAGCATGCACCGAGCAAATTCATGGTGCCCAATGCTGCAAGGAATGGCAAACATGCCAGGGTCTTTTTGCTTCTCTGGAAGCTTCTTGTGAATAACCGCAGAGACATTCTCACTCATTGTTACTCTCTCATGACCATTTAGCTTTCTCTTATTCGTGCACAAGTCCTTGAGAAATTTCGCATAGCGAGGGAATCGACGAATGGAATCGAGTAGTGGAATGTTCAATTCCACTTTCTTGAAAACCTCTAGGATATCTCTCTCTCGCCTCATCCTTTTTGGTGTTAACCGCTAGACGGCTAGGAAAAGGGGCTCTAGGTTTATAAGGTGGTATTTCCTTGGACTTTTCTTTCATCTTCTCGGATTCCGGCTTAATTACTTCAATCTCTCCTTCACCTTGCATGTTTCCTTTACTCCCTTCTATTTCTTTACCACTTCTTAAGGTGATAGCACATGCATTCTCACGGGGGTTTAGAGTTTGGGAAGGAAGTTATGAGGACCCCTGAGTTTTTAACTGGTTTAATTCAGAGGATATTTGAGCAATTTGAGTGCCCAGATGTGTTAGGGCAGTTTTTGTATCCTTCTGAAAAGAAGTAGTTGATGTGGCCAAGGAGGTCACAATGTCAGAAAGACTTTTCAAAGCAGGGTCAATTAGAGGTGAAGAAGAAGAAGAATTTTGATGATGGATTTGAGGAGGTTGTTGTTGGTTTCCTGGGTCACGCCATCTGAAGTTTGGGTGATAACGCCATCCAGGGTTGTACGTTTTGGAATAGGGATCATAATTACGGTTTTGACCCCCATTTGAATTTTCGTGTTGGTTTAGCTTGAAGATGCCGCAAGCTATGGTCGTGACTTTCTCCTCATCATGGAGTGTTGGACACGCATCAGTGGTGTGTCCTGTCTGAGTGCAGGCACCGCATGCTTTTACTTCCATTTTGGTTCCCATGAATGACGCCATCATATTAGCCAAGCTATCTAATTTGGCGTCCATACCATTCACTCGCTTCTCCAAATCACAGTCTCTAATCTCACTAACTCCCCTAATTCGAGATCTGGTTCTACTAGATTGGGCATTTTTTGTCATGGTTTCTATCAAGGTTCGTGCTTGCCTAACGGTTTTATCTATGAAAGCACCCTCACTAGCAGAATCTACATTATCCCTAGTCTCTTGAAGCATCCCATCATACAAGTGTTGAATCAAGAGATTCTCTGGGACTTGATGGTTGGGACATTTTGCACACAACTTCTGGAAGCGATCATAGTACTCGTAGAGGGTTTTCCCTATTTCTTGTTGAATACTACAAATCTGCTTCCTAATAGAAGCGGTAAGAGAGACAGGAAAATACTTGTCTAGAAACAACTTTTGAAGTTCTACCCAAGTTGTTGGAAAAGGTGCTAGATGGTAGTACCAGTCCTTTGCTGGTCCTCTAAGACTGTATGAAAACAGTCGCAGCTTGTAAGGACCTTCATCTTCAATCTCCGCCGGCATCATTGTTGCGGTGATATGGTTGAACTCCCGCATGTGAGAGTGCGGATCCTCTCCGGCGCTCCCATTGAAAGTCGGTAATAGTTGAAGAAGACCCGTGTGGTTCTTAAAATTCGGGACCGGTGGTAATACAATACCATACTGGTTGGTAGCAAAATCAAAGGTAGACAAGTCCCTAAGTGTCCTATCCTCAATATTAGCCATGACTGTAGTATTACCTCTTGTAGCGTGAGGAGGAGCTGGTGGAGTAGGAGGTTCGCTTTCGCTGTCCAAGTTCTCCACCTTTTCAGTTTCTTCGGCTGCTTTCGGTGTTACCGGAATTGCTCTTCTTCGCTCCAGGTGTGTTCTCTCAATCTCCAGATCTAGTGGTTCAAGTGGAAGATTAGAACTACGAGTAGCTTTCATGAACTGGAATCAAGTGTAAAAGAGAGAATTAGTGAATGCAAGTAATGCAGACTCAAAGTGAAAATAAATAGTATGACTGACTCTGACAAAAAGTGAAAAAGATAACAAAGGTAATGAAAGTGTGACTCTGACAAAAAGTAAAAAAAAATGTGACTGACAAAAAGTAAAATGAATTTGGTTTACTCTGACACAAATGCAGACTACCGTACTACACAAGAGAAGTGTGAATATTGACCTAAACTAGTCGCGTTGCTAGCTCCCCGGCAACGGCGCCATTTTGATAAGATATATTTTTGCAGTCGTTTATACTTACCAAAAGAAATTTATAACCCTAGACTTAACTACAACAAAGTAGATAGTGGAAGTAGGGGTCGAACCACAGAGAGCTATTTAGACTAAAACTAGGTGAAAAGATTACTCCTCTAATGAAAACGGACTCGAACAAAAACAGAAAACTAAAATAAAGAGAAACCAATACCGTAAATAAAACCAAACACAAGACCTAAAAAAAGACACACAATTGGGGGGTTGTTGATTGGTTGTTTGCAACAAAATGAAAGTAACAAATAAAGAGAAAACTTAAAGTAAAGACTAAGAGATGTGGTGGTTTTGTGAAATGAGGCATAGTTTCGTGTAGTGAATTTGTGTGTAACTTTATCCTTGATTATAATAATGAATTTGGAATTAATATCTTAAGTGCAGTAAGATGAGCTCTAACCGATAAATAACTCAAACGAAAAGATAGAATTTTAGTTTAGATGAGCTCGTAAATAAAAACACTAACCTACTTGAATATCATAACCAATTCAATAGGAATCATTGGTTATTTAAACAAATCAAAACCTCCTAAACAATGAGCTTGTTCAGAACTGTTTAGTTCGTTATGAGTTATTTGCACTTGGCTATTATTCAAATTCTAATGGAAGCTATTGAGCAAAGCAACCAAAGGAATTTTGTGGCCCTTGTTAATTACTACTGAACATAGAATTGACCGAAATAAACTTAAAACAATTCATTGAGCAGGAAAGATAATAAGTAAATAAAAATAGAATATAACCGTTCAAATGAAATTCATTATTAATGGTATCAAAAGTTACAACACAAAAACATAAACACTAACTATGCCTCGAAGGGCTTACTCGAAATACATGGAAAATAAAGAAAATAAAATAATGATAGAACCCATTAATGAAGCGTGGATGGAAGGGTGAAGCTTGCTTGACTTGCCCAACTCCAAGAGCGAGAATGATGAAGTTCAAAAGTGATTAGAAATGATGCCTTGCACCTGGTTATAACCCTCTCAAAAGGTGATCATGAGGGATGAATGAAGCTCCATGCAAAGAGTGTGAAGGGAGCATGACAAAGGCATGAAGAGTGCATGCACATTGCATGAAAGATCTATCCAGAAGATGGTCAATTTGGGTCTTGTAGACTTCGGAATTGGGCTCTGATGATATGGAATGAATTGTGGGCTTTGTTCTCTTCTTTCCAACGGTATATAGTATGTATATAGAGGGGGCCCAGATTGTGAGTTATGGCCGAAATACTGAGGCTGTGTCGGCAGGCCCGAGTCTTGATTATTATTTCCATCTTGTGCTCCAACATCTTTTCTCCAAGTTATGCTCCATCTAAATTGCACCTAAAATCACATAAATATCTCATCAGTAGTATCAACATTCAAGTTGTGATTATTATCCATATAAATTGAATATTAATACATATAATGGTGCAATATTACATATGTATAGGGTATAAAATGTGTATAATTAATAACTTATCAATGATCATGGACATAGAGATGTCAAGCCTGGAATATAGGTACGTGTTAGAGAACACGTACTGGACTGACCACACTATAAGAATATGCATGGTATATGTCATTAGTGATTCTCATATGAATAGTGTGCTTGTTCCTACGACCTAAGGTCACAATGGATTCCTGTATGTGAAACTGCATACTTTAATATGATCCTACGTCATCCGTAATAGGATGATCATTAGGGTCATCATTAGGTATGCACTGAATCATGACGAGGAATGTGAGTGATCAAGATGAGATTTGTTCCTCTCGTCATGAGGGAGATATCTCTGGTCCCCCTGATGAACTAAGACTGAAGGAAATGCATGGCCATGTTAAAAAATGGATTAACATGTGTTGTTCATATAATTTTGTATTTATTCAGTCTAATTCTCGATCAGGAAAGAGACTTTGATCAAACTCAAGGATGACATACTTCGATGCCTTGTGATCAAGATATATATCGTAGAACAAAAGGAATAAACAAATGTCTATTCAGATAGGTTTATGATCGTTGATCATTTCATTTAACATGGGTAGCATGACATCAGTCTAGAGGTTACTCATGACTTACGATCTTTATAAGATCGTTGCCAGCGTTAAATGGAACCTACACGGTCACACATTGAACTCCATTCGTACATGATGAATATGCCTCACAATAGTTAAACATATGATGTATATATTGGTGAATAAAATATTCAATTATTGGATAATTGATTGAACAAAACATGGAAACTGTAATAACCTTAGCTGCCAAGTATTCCGTTATGGAAATACCTATTCCGTTAACAATGGAATAGGCGCAGATTAGGGTTTTTAGTTATGGTAATTGAGCAATGATTCGCCTCTCTCTCTAGTATAAATAGAAGGGTAGAGTCTTTTCATTCAAGACACAACTTAGAAGCCTTAGAGGCCGTCTATTACACAGAAAAGAGAGAAAAAATATTGAGAGATATTCGGAAAGTATTTCCGGACTTGTTTAGCCAAGTCCGGTTATTCTGTTCATCTGAAGTTCGCGTGGATACGAGTAGAGGTTGTCTATCTTGAGAACTTGCGAGCGATCGATCTTCATCCCTAGGAGAAGCAAGGAGGTCGCGAGTCGAGCTTCAGGAAGGAGAAGGTTGTAAGTCAGAAAAGTTCATACCTACATCCGTTATTCGTCTCGCGGATCAGGAAGATCCGAGGTATAAATTTTAATAGTTAATATGCTACTTTTATTCCCTTAACGTAGATCCTAGGACGGGTTAAATCCATAGGTTCCGCTGCGCATGTAACGTACATGGCTATGGATTTTCCAACGGTGGCATCAGAGCGTTCGTTAAGGAAATAATTGTCGATTACATATTTAAAATTTAATAAATTCTAGTATAATAAATTTTAGGGTTTTGAAAATATTATTTCAAAACATCACGGAAATAGTTTCTAGAAATATAATATTAGATATTATGATTTTCTGGAGTTTCAAAAAATAGTTTTTCGAAATCCGTTTTCGAAACGGAACTAAAACAAAACAAAATATGAATTTCCAGTACATTTTCGTTGAGAACGGAGTACTTCCGTTGAGAATGGAATAGTTCCGTTTAGAACGGAACAGTTCCGTTCCCAACGGAATAATACTGATTTTGTGAGAAACCCTAATTTTTGTTATACATGAAATTTAAATATACAAATATGGTATGAGCTTTAGATTTGTGATTGTTCTGTGATGTAATCTTGTGTGTGAATGTTTTGTAATTTTATTTAATATCTATGGCAATGAGTGAGTTGTCCAAAGTTGTAATTATGGCAACCTGTGAGTTCTCCAAATTTGTAAATTACCTTTTCTAGCAATATGATAGTTGTTGGGATATATATTATTTCAGGACTTCAAGGCAAGAAATCTTGGCGCAATCTTCGGAAGATGGCATTGGATCTTCGCACACACAACAAAGGGTTCGTGGAAGATTACTCCTGCAATCTAGAGATAGATCTAGAATTAGGAACCTCATGATCTCTCGTGAGGATTAGGCTCATACCATATTTAACTTAGTTTCTGTGATGTTTATATTTATAAATCTAAAACAAAATCCTTCAGAATGTTAAGTAAGGAAGTGCCCCCCATGTCACTGAAGCCCTCGGTACTTAGACAATCTTCTATGTGGGTCAAGACAAAGCTGAGCATATGGAGGATTGTCTTTGTAAATGAGGTTATGCGGGAAATGGCATCCAGCATGGGTCATGCCAAAGCTGAGTGTGCTGGACTCTATTTCACTGATAATCATACATGGTTAAACTTAACTGAGCAAGAAAGTTGGACATGGGCTCAGGGCACAAGATGGAATAATACACCGGGCATATGATGCTCATTCCATAAAAGGAAAGAATTGTATATGATACAATTGGAAGTGTTCCTACCTAAATAGTTGTGTATTGAGGGTTGCGCACAAGCGCACCTAATACTCAATGAAATGCGGATTTTGACTCACTATGAAACCTCATTCATTTGAAGTTTCCGAATCAATACTACTGAAGGTGGTTGATTTGAAGAAAAATATTGGGAATACTGTTGGGAAATCCATAGCCATGTACGTTACATGCGCAGTGGAACCTATGGATATAACCCACCCTAGGATATACGTTAAGGGAATAAAAGTATGAGATTACCATTAAAATTTATATCTCGGATCTTCCTGATCCGCGAGATGAAGAATGGATGTAGGTCTAAACTATTATGACTCGTAACCGTCTCCTTCCTGAAGCTCGGCTCGTGAAACTCCTTCTTGATGCTCGGTGATAAAACTCCTTCTTGAAGCTCGGCTCCTGAAACTCTTTCCTAAAGCTCGGTTCGAGAAACTACTTCTTCCCTTAGGGATGAAGAAAGATTGCTCTCAAGTTCTCAAGATAGATAACCTCAACTCATATCCACGCGAACTTCACACGGACAGAATAACCGGACTTGGCTAGAGAAGTCCGAAAATACTTTCCGAATATCTCTCAAAACTTTCTCTCTCTTTTCTGTGTAATAGATAGCCTCTAAGACTTCTGAGTTGTGTGTCGAATAGAGAGACTATGCCCTTCTATTTATACTAGAGAGAGAGGCGAACGATTGCTTAGTTACCATAACTAAAACCCTAATCTGTGCCTATTCCGTTGCCAACGGAACTATTCCGTTACAAACGGAATAGGTATTTCCATAACGAAATAGATGGCAGCTAAGGTTATTACAGTTTCCATATATATTCCGTTGGGAACTGAACTATTCCGTTACCAACGGAATGACACTGTTTTGTTCAATCAATTATCTAATAATTGATTAATTCGTTCACCAATTTATACATCATATGTATAACTGCTTTGAGGCATATTCATCCCGTACGAATGGAGTTCATTGTGTGACCGTGTAGGTTCCATTTAACGCTGGCAACGATCTTCTAAAGATCGTAAGTTATGAGTAACCTATAGACTGATGTCATGACTACCCATGTTAAATGAAATGATCAACGGTCATAAATCTATCTGAATAGATATTTGCTTATTTCTCTTGTTCTACGATATACGTCTTGATCACAAGGCACGGTAATATGTCATCCTTGAGTTTGATCATAGTCTCTTTCCTGATCAAGAATTAGACTGAGTAAATACAAAATTATATTAACAACACATGTTAATCCATTTTGAGCATGGCCATGCATTTCCTTCAGTCCTAGTTCATCAGGGGGCCCAGAGAAATCTCCCTCATGACGAGAGGAACAAATCCCATCTTGGTCACTCACATTCCTCGTCATGATTCAGTGCATACCTAACGATGACCCTAATGATCATCCCGTTACGGATGTTGTAAGATCATATTAAAGTATGCAGTTCCTCATACAGGAATCCATGGCGACCTCAGGTTGTAGGAACAAGCACACTATTCATATGAGAATCACTAATGACATATACCATGCATGTTCTCATAGTGTGATCCATCCAGTACGTGTTCTTTAACACGTACCTATATTCCAGACTTAACATCTCTATGTCCATGATCAGTAGAACATGATTATCCAGCCTGCGAATATACTAGTGTGGATATGCAGCTTCTTACCTGAAGTATGTCTATCTCTATAAACATCCTACATATCACTAGGGACAGTTTAAAATATCATCCGTTGGTTCACAGTTCTACTTGCAGAATCACGTATTCTGATGACGTGAACCCGAAGTGTCATTATTGGTTGATATAAGATTTACATTCACAACCCATACACACAGATATGTAAGAAACAACCTTTATTGAATAAATAATAATGTCTTAATACATGTCCATTTCCTAACACAAATACATTTGGCCTAGGGCACTAATCCTACAGTCTCCCACTTGCACTAGGCCAATTCTAAGCATCTTATGCCCATAGACCTAACATGACCCTCATGTTTCGCTTGCGGGAGTGGTTTAGTTAATGGATCGGCGAAATTGTCGTCCGATGGCACTCTACACATTTTAACATCACCCCTTTGTATGATCTCTCTGATTAGATGGAAGCATCGCAGTATGTGCTTGGACTTTTGGTGAGATCTCGGTTCCTTTGCTTGTGCGATCGCTCCATTGTTGTCACAATATAGATCCACTGGTTCCGAGATACTCGGAACTACTCTTAGCTCCTTCAAAAAGTTCTTTATCCAAACAGCTTCTTTAGCCGCTTCTGCAGCGGCTATATACTCTGCTTCCGTTGAAGAATCTGCTATAGTACATTGCTTGAAACTCTTCCATGTCACTGCTCCTCCATTTAGGCAAAATACATAACCTGATTGCGATCTACAATCATCTGAGTCTGTCTGGAAGCTTGCGTCGATATAACCCTTTACAACGAGCTCGTCTTCCATATCTCCATAGACTAGGAACAAGTCCTTAGTTCTTCGTAAGTTCTTAAGGATTCTTTTAACAACTGTCCAGTGACTTTCACCTAGATTAGACTGAAACCTGCTTGTTGTGCTTAATGAGTATGACACATCTGGTCTAGTACATATCATGGCATTCATGATAGATCCTATAGCCGAAGCATATGGGATCTTAGTCATGCATCTTCGTTCCTGCTCACTTGTAGGACACTGTGTCCTACTGAGAGACACACCATGTGACCAGGGCAAAAATCCTTTCTTGAATTCTTGCATTCTGAACCGTTTCATGACCTTGTCTATGTATGTACTTTGACTCAGACCTATAAGCCTTCTAGATCTATCTCTATAGATCCTGATTCCTAGCACGTAGGAGGCTTCTCCTAGGTCTTTCATCGAGAAATTATCTCCCAACCATTTCTTGATGTTTAATAATGTTGAGACGTCATTTCTCATGAGGAATATGTCATCTATGTAAAGTACCAGGAATACTACCATGCTCCCACTGAACTTCATGTAAACACAAGGCTCACCTTCACTTTTGGTAAAACCAAAACTTTTGATGATTTCATCAAAACGAAGGTTCCAACTTCGAGATGCTTGCTTCAATCCATAGATGGATTTCTAAAGTTTGCAAACCTTACCAGAATTCTTAGGATCGACAAAACCCTCGGGTTGCATCATATGCACGTCCTCGGTCAGATTTTCATTTAGGAAAGCTGTTTTGACATCCATTTGCCATATTTCATAGTCATAATATGCTGCTATGACTAATAGAATTCTGATGGATTTAAGCATAGCTACAGGTGAGAAAGTTTTGTCATAGTCAATACCATGAACTTGTTTGAAACCTTTCGCCACAAGCCTTGCTTTGGAGGTTTGTACCTTTCCATCCCCATTAGTCTTCTTCTTGAAGACCCACTTACATCCGATGGTCTTCAAACCTTCGGATGGGTCAATCAAATTCCAAACTTGATTATCTTGTATGGATTGCATCTCGGCTCTCATGGCTCCTAACCATTTTTGAGAGTCACTCTTTATAGCATCTTGGTAGGACGTGGGTTCATCATCTATGAATGTCACATGATCATCATTAGACGCGAGAAATTCGTATCTCTTGGGCTCATGACGAATCCTACTAGATCTACGTTGAGTCTGTTGTGTTTCAAGCTTGCCAACTCTTTGAGAGCTTGTTTGGTCTTCCATCACGGGTTCCGTAACTGTAGGTGAGTCTTGAATTTCTTCGAGTTGTACTTTACTCTCACTGCATCTCATGGAGACAACTCTCTTTCTAAGAAAGCACCATTGCGGGAAACAAACACTTTGTTTTCCGATGGGTTGTAAAAGTAATATCCTCTTGTCTCTTTAGGATATCCCACGAACAGACACTTATTGGATTTGGGTCCGAGCTTATTGGAAACTTGACGTTTGACATAAGCCTCACATCCCCAAATCTTAAGAAAAGATAACTTGAGGATATTCCCCGTCCATATCTCATATGGTGTTTTTTGAACTGCCTTTGATGGAATTTTGTTCAGTATGAATGCAGTTGTCTCAAGAGCATAACCCCAGAAAGATATTGAAAGATTCGTTTGACTCATCATCGATTGAACCATATCTAATAAGGTTCGATTCCTCCTTTCGGACACTCCATTCCACTGAGGAGTTCCTGGAGGAGTTAGTTGTGAAACTATTCCACATTCTCTGAGATGATCCTCAAATTCCTGACTCAGATATTTACTTCCTCGATCAGATCTAAGTGCTTTAATCTTCTTGCCAAGTTAATTTTGTACTTCATTCTTAAGTTCATTGAACACTTCAAAGGATTCAGACTTGTGCTTCATTAGGTAGACATAACCATATCTACTGAAATCGTCCGTGAAAGTTATGAAGTACCGATACAGAATAAATATGGAAACTGTAAAAACCTTAGCTGCGAAATATTCTGTTATGGAAATACCTATTCCGTTGGCAATGGAATAGTTCCGTTGGCAACGGAATAGGCGCAGATTAAGATTTTTAGTTATGGTAACTGAGCAATCGTTCCCCTCTCTCTCTAGTATAAATAGAAGGGCAGAATCTCTCAATTCAAGACACAACTCAGAAGACTTAGAGGCCGTCTATTATACAGAAAAGAGAGAAAATTTTTTGAGAGATATTCGGAAAGTATTTTCGGACTTGTCTAGCCAAGTCCGGTTATTCCGTACGTCTGAAGTTCGCGTGGATATGAGTAGAGGTTCTCTATCTTGAGAAGTTGCGAGCAATCGATCTTCATCCCTAGGAGAAGCAAGGAGGTCGCGAGTTGAGCTTCAGGAAGGAGAAGGTTTCGGGTCAGAAAAGTTCAGACCTACATCCGTTCTTTGTCTCGCGGATCAGGAAGATCCGAGGTATAAATTTTAATAGTTAATCTCATATTTTTATTCCCTTAATGTAGATCCTAGGGCGGGTTAAATCCATAGGTCCCGCTGCGCTTGTAACGCACATGGCTATGGATTTTCCAACAGCTGGAGACATAGATAGCACAATAGGCGAGCAATTCATTCCAGTGAGAAGGGAAGTTCTCGAGTAGAATCGAGAATCCACGCGAGCAAGTCAATGTTGTGATGACACTAAGAAGCGGACGAGGATAAAAAATGGCCTATAATTGAGAGAGTCATGGCAAACATGTCACAACCCGCAGTCTTTGCATCGCAATATTAAGCTCCACCACTGCAACCCATGGTAAATACTGAAGACCCGATAAATCCACAACCCACAATGAACAACAATGAAGGGGAGAAGCCTACTGAACCCGTAATCCCAATCGAAGTACCCGAACTCATCGACGAGCCTAACATAGACTTTCCTCCCTCACCACCAAGATTTGATTACAAACCACCATCACCATACAAGCCACCTCTACCTTTTCCACGATGGCTTGCAAGAGGTTTGTGTGTTGAGTGTATATAATAAAATAGCTTTCCAAATTATCCTAAATTACTTTGTTTCGATTGCAAGTGCACAATCTACGCATAGTACTTTAGGTGTCAAATCCACAGATAGGAGTAGATATTTTAGTTTCTTTTGATGAAGTTCGGATTAAATCATTAATTGATTTTAGTTTTTAAAATAAAAATAAAATAAAAGTAAAGTGGTAGCTTATTGGGTCGCGGACTAGGCTATCACGATCATCATCCACGGTAGTAGGTAGTCTTAAGTTGATAACAGAGAATTCTAGGGATCAAGCTCTTTCGTAGATCTCTTACTAATTTCTCTCGCCTTTGTCGGTGTTGTTCTTGTTTCTAGTAGCAGGGGATTCTTCCTTCTGCAATGGGTTTGACATACATCTTGCTCCAGTTCTTTATCATCTAGAGAGCTGCCACTTATCCTCATACAGTTATGGAATCGAGAGCCGTGATGTCTTATGGGGAAGTCCCTTCTGTGCCAACTCGTCACGATCGCTGAAACTTCGTGCTTGTAACGCAAGGTCTCTTACTTGTTCTTGCACGGAGGGACTCTCACTTAATCCAACTCAAGCATGCCTTCCAGTCCTCCTTACTCCTTGTCTCAGTCTCTGATGTAGAATGACACTCCCGTACTCACTCTACTAAGTTATGTTTTGTTATTTGAATCGGCAGGGTTCCACCTCTAGGGTCTCGGTCTGACGCGGTAAGTAATTCGACTCATGCCCGCCAATATTTACCACGCGGTCTTACACCAGGGTGTTCGGTCTAGGCCTAGAGACCTGATTTCTCCCAGCTTACTTTCTTGTTGACCTGTATATCCAAGGATTAGTGCCCTAGGCCAAGTGTATTTGTGCTAGGAAATGAATTATGTATTAAGACATTATTATTTATTCAATAAAAGTTGTTTCTTATATATCTGTGTGTATGGGTTGTGAATATAAATCTTATATCAACCAAGAATGACACTTTGGGTTCACGTCATCAGAATACGTGATTCGAATAGTAGAACTGTGAACCAACAAATGACATTCTAAACTATCCCTAGTGATATGTAGGATGTTTATAGAGATAGACATACTTCAAGTAAGAAGCTACATATCCACACTAGTATATTCACAGGCTGGATGATCATGTTCTGCTGATCATGGACATAGAGATGTCAAGTCTGGAATATAGGTCCACACTATGAGAATATGCATGATATATGTCATTAGTGATTGAGTGATTCTCATATGAATAGTGTGCTCATTCCTACGACCTGAGGTCACCATGGATTCCTCTATGTGGAACTGCATACTTTAATATGATCTTACGTCATCCGTAATGGGATGATCATTAGGGTCATCATTAAGTATGCACTGAATCATGACGAGGAATGTGAGTGAACAAGATGGGATTTGTTCCTCTCGTCATGAGGGAGATATCTCTGGGCCCCATGGTGAACTAAGACTGAAGTAAATGCATGGCCATTCTCAAAATGGATTAACATGTGTTGTTAATATCATTTTCTATTTACTCAGTCTAATTCTCGATCAGGAAAGAGACTTTGATCAAACTCAATGATGACATACTTCCATGCCTTGTGATCAAGACGTATATCGTTGAACAAAAGGAATAAGCAAACATCTATTCAGATAGGTTTATGATCGCTGATCATTACATTTAACATGGGTAGTCATGACATCAGTCTAGAGGTTACTCATGACTTACGATCTTTAGAAGATCGTTGCCAGCGTTAAATGGAATCTACACGGTCACATAATGAACTCCATTCACATGGCATGAATATGCCTCAAAACTATTATGCATATGACATATAAATTGGTGAGCGAAATAATCAATTATAATAATTGATTGAACAAAACAGTGCCATTCCGTTGGCAACGGAATAGTTCCATTCCCAATGGAATAAATATGGAAACTGTAATAACCTTAGCTGCCACGTATTCCGTTGTGGAAATACCTATTCCGTTGGCAAAGGAACAGTTCCGTTGGCAACAGAATAGGCGCAGATTAGGGTTCTTAGTTATGGTAATTGTTGGGTTTCTACCATTCATAACGCAGTGGAAAAAAAAAATGAAGCAAAATCGAATTCGAAACACAAAAGAAGGATCCGTGAATTACAATTAAATCAAAGAAAAGTTTCTAACTTTGTACCTTCGGATTACGCTTAATCCGTGATAATCGAAAGTGAATTTGGTTGACGCTTTTCTTTGCCTGATTCCAAACCAGTTTTCAAACCGATCCTTTGAATGTTTTGCCTATCCGGTCTCACAAACTGATCTCCAAGCAATCTCCAAACGAACCGATTCTCCAAGTAAACCGATTCTCCAAACAAATCGATTCTCCAAACAAAATCACGGTTTCAACCCGAATCACAAAGACGCCTCACTTCGCTTCGTCCTCTACCAGTATCCACACGAACAACCCCTTTGAATGGATAGAGAATGATATATGCTAGTATTCGTTCTTCATTTTTCTCACAGAAATAACAAGAGAAGGTTTTTCAGATTTTTCTCTCTTTTTGTCTCACAAAAATTGGACGAAATTAATATACCTTTTTTCTATATATATTTTAGGCTGTCTCTTGTGCCTATATAGTCCATAAGTTTCATATCCTATGTGCATGGTAACTATGTAACCATATATGCAACACATCTTATCATATAAGATATAGGATTGGATGTATCACTTGACTATGTAGCTCTTCATACAACTTATCACATAAGTTATGATATTTATATGTACGTCTCAATAGTCGTTCTTTGTGTGTGACCCTTAGGTTTACTTAATGTTGGCAATAATCACAATGGATTATAAATCATGAGCGGCCTCTAGCAAGACATCATGATTACCCAAATTAAGCAAGTATAGATGGTTCGATCAAACCTAATTTATGTTCATGCATTGTATCTCTTTGTTACACGATATCTATATCGTGCATAAGGCATGGTAGGTGTCAACCTTACGTTGGTCGATAAATATTTCTTGACACCGAATTTGTTTGAACATGAAATGACATTAATAACTCCTTATTAATTCACTCGAGCACGGCCGTGCGTTTCTTCAATCAAATCATCAAGAGACTTAAAGATATCTCTCTCAATTTATGAGAGGAACAAATCCTATCTTAATTAAACTCTTTTCTTCGCATAATTCATTATATACCTAATTATAATCTTTATGACCGCCCGGTTAAAGACGATGTTAGATTATATTAAAGTATAAAATTTCTCATGTAGGAAACTGAGATAATCTCAAGTCTAAGAATTGCAGATATATTCTTTACTGAGAATAACTAATGACACGAACCATGTAGTATTCTCACAGTGGGTCAATCCAGTATATGGTCTCCAACATATACTTACGTTAATGACTTAATAACTCTTATTCATGATCAGTAAAACGTGACCATCAGTCAACTAACATACTGATATACATTTATAGCTTATCATAAAGTATGTTTGTCTCACAAACATCTTATGAATGATCAGGGACGGTTTAGAATATCCTTCATAATACTTTATAGTTTTACTATCAAAGTCACATACTTTGATGATATAAAGCTGAATATCATATTCAAGGTTCATTTTAGTAATAAGAATAAAATAACCAATACGCATTTATTATATAAAATATCTCTAAATAAACACAATGTTTGTTTAAAACAATCCATAAATCTAGGTCTCAAATATATTGGCCTAGGGCATATTACTAACAGTAACTGAGCAATCATTCGTCTCTCTCTCTAGTATAAATAGAAGGGCATAGTCTCTCTATTATACACACAATTCAAAAGACTTAGAGTCCGTCTATTACACAAAAAAGAGAGATAAAGTTTTGAGAGATTTTCGGAAAGTATTTCCAGACTTGTCTAGCCAAGTCCGGTTATTCCGTGCATCTGAAGTTCGCGTGGATACGAGTAGAGGTTCTCTATCTTGAGAACTTACGAGCGATCGATCTTCATCCTTAGGAGAAGCAAGGAGGTCGCGAGTCGAGCTTCAGGAAGGAGAAGGTTGCAAGTCAGAAAAGTTCAGACCTACATCGTTCTTCGTCTCGTGGATCAGGGAGATCTGAGGTATACATTTTAATAGTTAATCTCGTACTTTTATTCCCTTAACGTAGATCCTCGGACAGGTTAAATCCATAGGTTCTGCTGCGCATGTAACGTACATGGCTATGAATTTCCCAACAGATATGTCTCAGGTTGGATTGAAAAAGAACAAAATAAAATACTAAGTTCAAAATCTAAACAACATAAGCAATGAGATTAAAAAGACATCGATACTACTACTAGAACTCTACCTTGGAAAGGAGTTTTGTTACAATAGAAAATAACTAAATCCAAAAGATAAATAAGGTGATACATAAAATAGTACAACCTTGTTTATCTTTCTCTTACAATGAAGCTCGGGACCTATTGTAAATTATGATAATTTCGCGACATTATGGCCGGCCGCAAGGGTCATTCTTTTATAGGTGAAGGGTCGGTCTAAAGAATAAATAAATCTACCCAAAATCCTATCAAATCTAAACCCTAAATCTAATACCCAATCAAGACCTAATCAAATATTCTCTTGCCGGCTATTCTTAGGTTGTGCACAAAGAAGCTAGAATGCTAAATAAACGCCTTCCAGAAGAATCATCTGCCATCTTTGAGTGTGGCGCTGTTCACCTCGACGGATGCTAGGCAACGACCCGTGGTTGTTGTGATGGTTACCGCAGTTGCGGTAATGAAGACCGGACTGAAGGCTTGGTTCGTGATCCAACTTCAGCTCCCCTCTATGTTGCTCCAGATTGCTCTTTTTAAGCTCCATTTGACCCAAATTCGCTTCTTTCCTGAAATTGAAGACAAACATCAACAATAACTGAAATTAGAATACCATAATCTTGAAATAAAATCTAAAGGGCTGAAAATAAGATACAAATGAAGTTAATATGAAACTAAAATATAGATATGAATTTGGCCGATCATAATTCTCCCATATTTAGAATTTGCTTGTCCTCAAGCAAATTGCGTCATTCACTACTACAAAAAAGACTTTTAGTAACGCCACTTTAATAACGGTTTGTACGAAAACAGTTACTAAAAGAGGCCAATGGCAGTTTCAAAATTAATTTGTAAACTTTCCATATCAGTTGTAACTCAGAAACAGATGCTAAATGAGACAAGAAAAGATTAAAAAGTTCGCAGGAAAAATCTATAACGGTTTCTTTAAAGAACCGATGCAAACTCTGTAACGGTTCGTTCGAGAAACCATTGCTTATAGTGTTAGTGTCGGTTTCGTGAAGAAACCGATGCAACTCTGTAACGATTTTTCCAAGAAACTGATGCAAATTTATAACGGTTTCGTTAAGGAATCGATGCAGAATGTCGTGCCTCCTTTGGTAACGTTTTTTTTTAAAAACCATCGCAGATGCTGAATTTCTGTTCAGGTTTGGTAACGGTTTTGTTTTAAAAACCGATGCTAATATTTTAGGTTTACTTCCAATGAATTGAAACAAATCAATTCATTGGCCGCCTCTGTTATTTTCTTCACCAACCAGCAAAGAACGAAGAGAACGAAGGAGTGATCTGTTATTTTCTGCTCGCCCTCTCTCCTCCTCTGCATTTCTAAGGTAATATTACATTCTCCAACCTCTGCTTAAAATAATTTTTGTCTCGGTGCCCGTTTTTAATCCAACCCGTTCGAGATTAATCCAATATGATTAATCTCAAATAGTCCCCGTTTTTGGGGCTGCTCTTTGAATATTTTGTCTCATTTAGGATTAGCACACATACGTTAACTGCAATGTGGTGTTTGAGAAGAATTCGGTAGTATTTCTCCTATTGTTCCCACGGGCACGTACGCACGTTGAAATGTGCGTTGGCGTACTCGGGGAGCTTAGGGGAAGTGCTGCCGATTTTTTCTCAAACATCACATTGCAGTTAATGTATTTGTGCTAATGAGATAAAGTATTCAGAGAGTGGGTTAGGATTGTTGACCGGCCCGTAACCTTTATAGTAAATCTGATCACATTAGCTACTATATAATTTATTTTCTTCAGATGGATCGTAGTAGTTGGATGTATGGGATCAAACGAGACACAATTGAATATTTGAGAGGCATTGATGAATTTGTGAAATGTGCCTTGGAAGATATGAGGCTGAGAGGTGTACGGACACTTCTTTGTCCTTGTCGAGATTGTCAGAACTTGCGAAGATTGTGAAATATCGAAGAAGTTAGAGATCATTTAATTTGTCGTGGATTTAAGGAGTGATATACCCATTGGAAATGGCATGGAGAGAGCGATAATGTTGGGACAATCTCCCTCCATGGTTGTGCATGAAATGACGGTATTTAATGATGCCTTTGTTAATTTCGGGTCCTAAACAGCCGGGTAATGATATAGATGTGTTTTTGGCTCCATTGTTTGAGGAACTTGATAAACTGTGGAGGGACGGAGCGCATTTATTTGATGCATGGAAGAAAGAATTTTTTACCCTCTGTGCCATGATTTTGTGCACGATTAATGATTTTCCCGCATACAGTAACTTGTCGGGTTTCAGGAATAAAGGAGCTAAAGTGTGTCCTATTTGCGCGGAAGAAACATGTTCCATACGGTTGTCTAACTGTAAGAAGAACATGTATATGGGACATCGTATGTTTCTTCGCCGGAACCACCCTTATCGGCGGAAGAAAAGAGGAATTCGACGGCACTGTTGAACTCCGGAATGCGCCAATGGCATTAACCGGGAAAGATGTTTAAGAAGAAATAAAGAATATAAATGTTCAATTTCGAAAGAAATCCGACAAAATCCCAGACGGCCTATTGGATGGGATGCACATAATTAAGAACATTTGTGAAAGTCTGGTTGGGACTTTGTTGAATATTCAAGGAAAAACAAAAGACGGCGTCAAAGCTAGACAAGATATGGTTATAATGGTGATTCGGCCTGGACTAGCACCTAAGGATAGTGGAAAGCGAATTTTCCTACCTCCAGCATGTTTTACTTTATCAAAGCGAGTCCATAAAGGTTCCATCTGGTTATTCATCGAATATCTCCAGAAATGTATCGATTAAAGAATTGAAATTGATTGGTATGAAGTCACATGATTGCCACGTCCTTTTAACCCAGCTTCTCCCTGTCGTAATTTGAGGAATTCTCCCCCAAAATGTCAGACACTCCATCACCAATTTGTGTTTTTTCTTCTACTCGATTTTCTCCAAAGTGATCGATCTCGGTACATTAGACAAATTATAGGCCGATGTCGTGTTGACCCTTTGTGAGCTGGAGATGCATTTTCCGCCCTCATTTTTTGATATCATGGTGCATTTAACTGTTCATTTGGTCAGGGAGATAAAAATGTGTGGGCCAATGTTCTTGCGATACATGTACCCATTTGAGAGAGCCATGGGTCAACTAAAAGGACTTGTCCGAAGCCGTTCTCGTCCTGAAGGAAGCATAGTTGAAGGGTACATTGCAGAAGAGATAATCGAGTTCTATACTGATTATCTAGTTGGGGTCGAACCTATTGGTCTTCCCATGTCTCGACATGAGGGTAGGCTCCACGGTACCGGTACAATTGGATTCAAACTTGTTAAAGTGGCCCTCGAATTACGAAACAAAGCTCATCTTAAAGTCTTGCAATACCTTGCTGTTGTGTCTCCATACGTGGATGAGCACATTGCCGAGTTACGACAGCATAATCCTTCTTAAGAGGAAATTTGAACAATGAACGAGCATAATATTAATTTTGTAAAATTGTTCGCGTATAAAGTACAGTCCCAGAGATCAGAAAACATTGACGAATCTGTTAAATGGCTGTCTAACGGTCCCGGAGCAATAGTGTCTACCTATCAAGGTTACGACATGAATGGGTTTATCTGGTATACCAAGCAACAAGATCATAAAAGCACAGTGCAAAATAGTGGAGTGACATTAGCAGCTTTATCAGGTGCTGAAGATACATCAATGTCGTATTACGGTTGGATTGAGAATATATGGGAACTAGATTATTTCAAATTTCGGATACCCCTACTTATGTGTAAATGGATCGATAATCGCCGTGGAGTCAAAAAAGACAAAGAAGGGTTTCTATATGTCGACTTTAACCATTTAACAAAATAAATAAATGACAACAAGTGGGGATTTGTTCGGTTTCGTGTAGTCTTCATTGTATAAAAACCACTCAATCCATTTGTTTTATCTTCCTTGTGACAGCCAAGCTAATCTCATTTCCTTCCTATCTCATTTAATCTAGCATGCCTCTTCATCTGATGCAAGACATGCTTATCAATCCTCACTCATGTACTCTTTGGCATTCTGATTCAACCTTTGTGATGTTGTTAGTTGGCCAAAGTTTGATTATGTCATGTAGGAATATAATTTGCTTCTTTAATCGATTGTATCACCGTCTTCGTGGTAACTGGACTTCTATATGATCAAAAATTAATTTTATAATAATGCATTTATATTTATTTAGTATACATATAAGAAATTGGTATTTAATATCCAGATTGCGCAATCGAGTTATAAGAGTACTTTAATTATTTATTTTATTTATTACGAGAAAGTATTATTCTTATATGAAAAAGTAGTTCGGATTATATTTCTGGCATTGATGATTGAGTATGAATAAGAAAATGATATGATATTTTGAGAAGAAAATGGAAGAATATATTTTAATTAAAATTTCTTATGTGTTAGTCGGTGTGGATGGTTACGGGTTAATTGGTCTGGCTTTTATAAAATTGGTGTGTGATTGTGTGAAAACTCCAAGTTGAGTTGAATGTGTGAAAGCTCAAAATGGGGCTAGTGAAATATTATTTTTGAAAAATATGCGGATTCGAGAGACCCGTAACCGGCCAAGTTGACTAATACAAGAAATTAAAAGATTATTTTGAAACTTAAATTTATTATATGTTATGTTATGTTTTATATATTAAAGAATCTTATTTTTACAAATGGTCCTATAGAAGCTGCGTCGTAACTTAACTAGTTACTTAGCTAAATTTATAAGCTAACGATTTCTACTTTGTTGTGTTTTCTTATTGGCGTAGGTGCTTGACGGAATGGACGGGCGATTCGTGAGGTCAGATTCATTTTTGAATGACTTGAAACTGGTGTATGTCGCTTAGCACGGCTAATAGGTTGTGTCGCGGTTACATCCGGAATCAGGGTGTAACACTTTTTGCTCTCGTTTCCTATGCTATCTTTTTTTGTTTTTAGGAGATGTTCACAATTAGATTGGATCTTTACAATTATTTTTAGGAGATGTTTACATGTAAGTTGAAGCTTTACACTTTCATTTCGTTTGAGATCATTTTAGTATGTAAATATAAGGTTTCTGATGTTGATTAATTTATTGATGAATTTTTTGTATAAAATATGGTATAAATTGTATAAAATAATAAAAACATTATTTGGTATTTGCTTTTGGTTTTTAATGTATTTTAATTTGTATAAATATGTTTTGTGTATTGATTTTACAGCATTTTATATTACATTTTTGATATCTTGAAATATCGTACTTGTTAAAGTGCGATGAATTATGAAATGTCATCATTATTTGCAATCCATGCATTTTTCAGTTGTTGTAATTTCATATAAAGAATATACTTTGAAAAGCTTTTTTCACAAATAATGTAGGATTTCATAGTGCTATTATTTTTACATGATGTGATGGTGTTTTTGATATGTACAATATTTTTAACTGCTCTATATCGTACTTTATGCGGCATTCACTAATGATGACATTTTTTATATCAATTAACAACATTTTCTTTTGCCATTATATATGTTTTATCAAAACATTTTGAAAAATGCCTCTGTTATTTTTTCCTACTGCGATAGACCCAATATATAAACCAAATGCCATGAAATGATTAGTAGCAATAACATATGCATTTCACATCATTTTAAAATGTTGTTGACTGAGTAGCAACTGCACCATGGCAACAAGTACCATTTCCTTTAGATGGTAATATTTTCTTTATACCCATTTAAAATCTCATATTATATTCCCTTATTATTAACATGAAATATATGTCTACTAAAAATAGGAGTATGTAATAGGGTTGAGGACTTTGAAACTACTTGCCGAAGTAAATTTGGCAATAGGTAAATTTGACCAAAGTAAATTTGGGCATTCTTTCAGAAAATGCGTCAGATATTAGCAACGCAATTAATGAATTAATTGCTAATAGTTCAGTATATTTATAGCTTTGTATTAGTTTCTTTGTTTTGAGGAAGAAAACGTTGTTCAGTCGCGGCCTATAAGGGGGCTTAAAGGCCTAAATTCGTGCGGAAGTGTGAATTTGACTATTAGGTTTTAATGACTTTTAGGTTACTAGACTTTAAGGCGGATGGTCGTAATAATTACATAATTAGAGAACTGCTAAATAAAGAAAAGTAAATAAAGATACCGAACATGAGATATGTTAAAGAAGTTCAGCTAGGTATTTGCTTTTGATATAACCACCCATTCTCACTAGCGGCCCTTATCGCATTCGTGATCGTCTACTCTCCGGATATGTCTTTCAGCTCCTTGATTGCAATAATTGTAATATGTATTTTTATACACATTTTTAGGGTTTTTATCATGAAAAATTCGTCAATAAATCACATAAATTGTATGAAAAATACCTAAAATTAATGAAAATTATCTGTGAGACTCTTAAAACATTTTTGTGTGATTTTTCAGGTAAAAAGACCGAGAAAACGCTATTTGGAGACCTCAGCGAAAAGTCAACTCCGAATGACGGACCGATTTGCAAAACATGGGCCAAAGATGGCCGAATTTCGACAAACCTTTGCGAAAATCCAACACATGATTCTCCAAAATTCTTACAACCCTTATCCGTCGACTATCCAAGCCAAGACCTACAAAATCCACAAAAAGACGAAGAGTCAAACCCGGAAAATCGCCGAGTTGACCAAAAGTCAACTTTTCCAAAAGGGGTCAAACTGGGTGTCAAATCGTAGAGCGCGACGATACGAATCCAACGGTACAAACCTTGCGAAAAAATACCTTCTAGAACTCCCAGAAATTGCGATACAAGATTTGGTCAACCCTAGTCAAAGTCAACCTTTGACCTGGTCAAACCATTTTTAACCAATCAGAGGCTGACACGTGGTAAATTCCGTTGAAAATCAGCGAATCACGGAGCGACACGTGGCAAATCCTACTATCATCAGCAACAGAAAGGACACGTGGCGCGTTTTCATTGGGGGCATCACCGACGGAATCGGCACGCGTCGCACGAGATTCGAGTTTCGGCCCAATCACGTCTCGCCACGTGGCAAAACGCGTTGTGGAATCCGTGTCCAACCAGGAGACAGTTTGCAACCTCTCCATTTCTCTGAAACCCGCACGCCTCCAGTGCCTCTATAACGCATGTTCGACGGAGAATTGGACCGTCCATTGATTCCAAATGGAGAAGGAGCGTCACGCGTTTTCTGCGCAAACTGACGCAAGTCAGTACGATGAAGACTTGGACCAATCACGGGACGCCACGTGGCAAGTCCGTTTCAGTAAGAATATAGGTGGAAATACGTGGCAGAAATTGGTTGGTTGGATTTTATTCCCGAATTTAGTGTGGCTAATCAGAGCACGCCACGTGGCATGTCTGTTGGAAGTGGATGAGAGTGAAGGAAAATGATAAATGCACCCCGAAAATTGCACCCAAGTAGAATTTGAATAGAAATAAAGAGAAAAAATGTTAAAGCTCCCCCAAATTGCTACCCAAAACAGAATCCGGATCAAGTTAAATTTTTAGTCCCACAAGATTATTTCCAAATAATTCTAGGTCATTTTTATCTATAAAAATGCACCTCTTTCTCTCTCTAAAGGCCATTCATCCACACAACCATTCAATCCTCCATTCTTATATCACCATACACCATTTTTCATCTCTTCCACCATTTTCAAATCTATTCTTTTCTTTTCCACCATTAATGTCCATAAACTTCAAAACTCCAATTTTTGAGAATTGAGAGAGAGGATAGAATTTTAGAGAAGAAAGAAGTGCTTGAACTAGAAGGTGAAGGTGATAAATCAATCGAAAAGGAGAGAGATCGAGAACGATTCACTTCTTTAGGGTTTGATTTAATTCTTCTTTTTCTTTTTCTATTCTCTTGGTTGGATTTTATTATGAATTATTTTGTGGACATGAGTGAGTAGTTTAAAGGGTAGGGAAAGACTTTTTGTGTAGCCTTGATGATGAAATCTTGAGAAAACTTTGCATTTATTATAGTATTTTTAAGATTAAATCTTGAGATATTTTTATGAGATTTAAAGTTAAATTATTTGGAAGGATGATTTGATGTTAAATATTTATAAAGATTCTTAGAGATTTGTTTGAATATATTTGACTTGGAAAAATTATCCTTATTCAAATAAGGGTTGAATCAATTATAGGAGCACTTAAAAATAGAAGTTTTTAATGGATCTAAAGGTCGATGAGTTTATTAATTAATTTTTGGAAAGAAGTTAATTAAACCTTGCTTATAAATACTATATGATTAATTTGCTATCATTTGTGATTCGTGATTCTCAAATTACACAAATTGTCATATTTCCCTACTATTTCTCTTTTATCCTTTAAAAAGAAAATTATTTTTTTTAATTTTATCTCTTGTGCAATTCTTTCTATTAGAGCCACAACAACAATCTTTCAAAACACAACACTAAATTAAAAGTGAGAACTGAACGTTAAAATATTTAAGGCCTTGCTTCCTTGTGTTCGACATCCTAAACTCAAAATTCACTTATACACTTTATTGATGAATTAGGAAACTTATAAATATCTTTGTTAACACGTGATTACAATTAACGACACGTTTTCAAGTTGTTACAAATGGCGCCGTTGCCGGGGAAGCGGCTTGCATTAAATTTTTAACTAACCGATCTCACATTTTTCTCTCTAGTGTTTTTGTTTAATTGTTTGAAGGTGTATGAAAAAAGGGAATCCTCAGGTCTCTCAAAGACCCGATTTGAATCAGACGTTAAGAGACATTAGGAGGAACAAGAAGAAGGGAGCACCAGGCGTTTCATTCATTCCAAAACAAAATCAGGAAGTAGAGGCTTCTCCTACCCTAGGGCCTCTAGATCCAAAGGTAGATCGAGTGGAAGAGCCACAAGATCGAGCTCAAAATCATCCGAACTATCCCTACATCCGATCTTCACCATCAGGGAGTTTCTTTCCTTTCCATAGCTTAAACTCATCATCATCATCATATCATCATCTAAAAGTCGAAGAAAAATATTTAGAAAATCAAGATAAAGTGAAAATGGTTGAAGAAAGAACATTAGGAGAATTATTGGCACATAATCTTCAACAAAATCCAGGAAATATTGTGATACTCACCGTGCAGAACTTTAAATTGAACCCAGCAATATTAAATGTATTACCTGTCTTTGAGGGACATAGAAATGATAATCCTTATATACATTTGGGTGAATTAGATAGGAAATGCACGGCTCTTTTTGGTAAAACAAATGACTTGGATAACATTAAACTCACTCTTTTTTTCCATACTTTAGGAGATGCTCCAAGAGATTGGCTCAATCACCTTCAAGGCGGACCATTCAGGATGTTTGAGGAAGTGGCAGAACGTTTCCTCAAGCGTTACTACCCCGATTCACTCACCGCCAAGTTACGATCTGAAATCACGGGCATCAAGCAAAGGAGTGAAGAAAACCTACAGGAATATTACGAACGCTTCATCCGTTTATGCGCGTCTTGCCCCAACCACAATTTGGAGGAAACCTCTCTCATTGCTCAATTCCTCGAAGGCATGAACGACCTTGACGCCCGTCTTCTCCAATGCTCAGCGGGAGGAAACATCAACCACCTAACACCCTCCCAAGTGCGAGAACTCATTGTGACGAATGCAGAAGGCATGAGAGGGCGAAGTGGACGTGGTGGTCAAGTTAATGCTACCAATGCGGTGGATCTCAAGGCGATGGAGTCGCGAATCACCGCAAATTTCGAGACGAGATTCAGCCAAATGCTCAATGCAGTTGGGGGAAAAATTGAACCCAAGAAGTGTGAGTTTTGTGGGAGTACATCGTATTTAACCGATGAATGTGAGACTCTTCAACAAGATGTGAATGCAATGGGAAGTTATGGGGGAAACCAAGGGGGTTATGGGTACCAAAAACCTCAATACTCTTACGACCTTGGAAGAAAACACCCTAACCTTCGTTGGAGAACGGAAGAGAATCAACAACCAATTTCCCATCCCCAAAGGCAAGGACTCTACACTCACCCAAACGCGCAATCCCAACACTCTCAACCTACTCCAACTCCACCTCAAAACACACAACCATCTTCTTCTGAACCTTCATCCTCAAACTCAGACATGGCCCAGCTAATGGCTATGATGCAAGGCCTTACGGGACAGTTTTCTGGTTTTCAAAACCAACTCTCAAGTGTGGAAAACAAACTCGCTGGTCAAATCTCAGTTATCTCGCAAGGTCAAGCAAACCTTTCACAAGATCAAGCGATCCAAGGACGACAAATGCAAAATCTTGAGATGCAAGTAAAACAAATTGCAGGAGAGGTTAATGTGTTGAAAGGCCAGGTAGATAACAAACTCCCATCTCAAGGAAGGGGACCTGACACCAAACCGGTTCTCGCTATCCATTTGAGAAGCGGAAAAAAGGTTGAGTTTCCTAGGGAGGAACAAGAGATTATTGTGAAAAGGCGTGGCGAACAAGGGGAGAAAGACGAAGGGCTAGGGGATAAAAATGTAATTGAGAATGAGAATAAGAGTGGGGATGAGGAATTAAAAGTACAAGGAAAGGGGAAAGAGGAAGAAAGGGGAAGAAGGGAAGAGAGAGTTTATGCGCCAAAGGCACCATTTCCGTCCCGTTTGGCGGTAAACAAAAAAGCAGAAGCTGAGAAGGATATGCTTGCGATTTTTAAGAAGGTGGAGGTGAATATTCCCATCGTTGACGCCATCGAAAAATTCCCAAATGTTACAAAGTTCTTAAAAGACTTGTGCACCAACAAGAGAAGATTAAAAGAGAATGAGAAGGTGAATCTCTCGGCCGTTTTAAGCCTAGACGCCAGACTACCCCCAAAAGAGAAAGACCCTGGAATTTTCGCCATTCCATGCACGATCGGGCACCATCAGTTTGCGAGATGCATGCTTGATTTAGGAGCTGCAATTAATGTAATGCCTAGGTCTGCGTTTACGAGACCCTTGACACAGGCGGCAACCGAAGAATACTCGAATCATGGTGACCCTTGCAGACCGATCTGCAATCCAACCTTTAGGAGTGGTAGAAGATGTGTTGGTCAGGGTGAATGGGCTAGTTTTCCCAGCCGACTTCTATATCATCGAAATGGGAAGCACCGCAGACTCTTCTTCCATTCTCTTGGGAAGACCATTCCTCAGGACGGCGAAAACTCGGATCGACTGTCATTCCGGAACCTTGTCGATGGAATTTGATAATGAGAAGATCTTCTTCAACATCTTCGACGCGATAAAGTTCCCAGACGACCACAATGCATCGAGCATCTCTGTCATGGACGAAATTGACGAACTCGTCGACAAGCATCTGATAGGGGAGTCTTCTCATTCTCTAAATTCTTTAAATAATTCTTTTGATGAGTTTTGGGAAGAATTAGAAAACAAGAACGCATTAGCAACACTAAAAAATGACAACTAGTTAGGCAATGAAAATGACACATTAATACAAGGAATTGAAAATTTGCCTAATTCTGAAAATGGCATGATGGAAGAAGTTTTTTCGTTTTCAGGACCAATGACGACGGAGCTGAAGATTTTGGGAGAACGAATGCCACCATCTATTGAGAATGCGCCCAAACTCGAGCTTAAACCTCTTCCAGACCACCTTAAATACGCATACCTCGGTCTAGAAGAAACCTTACCTGTGATTATCGCCTCCAACCTCACATCCAACCAGGAGTGGCGCCTGGTGGAAGTTTTGAGAAAACACAAGAAGGCGATAGGCTGGACATTGGCCGACATACCAGGCATTAGTCCAGCCACTTGTATGCACAAGATTACCCTTGAGGACGGAGCGAAGCCCTCAAGGGAAGCTCAAAGGCGGCTAAATCCTGTGATGATGGAGGTGGTTAAGAAGGAGTTGCTTAAGCTCCTCGACGCAGGCATAATATATGCTGTAGCCGACTCCGAATGGGTGTCACCCATCCATGTGGTACCCAAAAAGACGGGAATTACAATTGTTGAGAATTCGGAAGGCGAAAAGGTGCCTACACGAATACAAAATGGGTGGCGTGTGTGTATCGACTACCGCAAACTCAACGCGGTGACAAAGAAGGATCACTTCCCTCTACCTTTTATTGATCAAATGTTAGAGAGGCTGGCGGGACGTCCATACTATTGTTTCCTTGATGGGTACTCGGGCTATTTTCAAATCGCAATCGACCCTGCTGATCAACAGAAGACGACATTCACGTGTCCTTTCGGTACTTTTGCGTATCGAAGGATGCCTTTCGGGTTATGTAACGCTCCAGGTACATTTCAAAGGTGCATGATTTCCATTTTCTCCGAATACATTTCAAAATTTATAGAAGTTTTTATGGACGACTTCTCCATTTACGGCAACTCATTTGATGAGTGTTTAAATAATTTGGGACTAATAATGGAGAAGTGTGTCGAATCTAACCTTGTCTTGAATTTTGAAAAGTGCCACTTTATGGTGAGCCAAGGGATTGTGTTAGGTCACCTTGTTTCAGAAAAAGGGTTGGAGGTGGACAAAGCAAAGGTAGACGTGATCAAGACGTTGCCTTACCCTCGACATGTGAAGGACGTACGCTCATTCTTGGGGCATGCAGGTTTCTACAGGCGTTTCATCCGTGATTTTTCCAAGATTGCGCAGCCGATGTGTCGCCTTCTCCAAAAGGACGCAAACTTTGACTTTGACGACGCGTGTAAGAAGGCTTTCGACGTCCTGAAAGAAAAGCTATGCACCGCACCGATAATCAAACCACCCGACTGGAATCTCCCATTCGAAATCATGTGCGACGCAAGTGGACTAAGCGTTGGTGCCGTCTTGGGCCAACGAGTCGGTAAGGATCCCCATGTTATTTATTATGCTTCTAGGACACTTGACGATGCACAACGAAATTACACGACCACAGAAAAAGAATTATTGGCTATTGTGTTTGCATTGGAAAAGTTCCGATCGTATTTGGTCGGAACAAAAGTGGTTGTGTTTTCAGATCATGCAGCCACTGAAGTACTTGATGAAGAAAAAGGAGTGCAAACCGCGACTTTTACGATGGCTTCTCCTTCTTCAAGAATTCAATGTGGAGGTCCGAGACAAAAATGGTGCAGAGAACCTCGTCGCAGATCATCTCAGTCGACTCCCGACAAATGAAGGTGATGTTCTACCAATCAACGAGCTATTTCCTGACAAGCATCTTTACGCAATCCAAACGAGCACGCCTTGGTATGCAGACATCGTCAACCTTCTGGAGACGGGGCAAATGCCAAACACGCTCTCTCGCGCTCAGAAGGACAAGCTCAAGAACGACTCGCGCTACTATTTCTGGGAAGATCCACTCCTCTACAAGATCTGCTCTGATCAAATGGTGCGCAAGTGCGTGCCCGATTGTGACTTCAACTCGGTATTATCTTTTTGTCACTCTCTAGAATGTGGGGGCCACTTTGGAGCCCAACGCACTAGTCACAAGGTGCTCCAAAGCGGATTATATTGGCCAACTCTTTACAAAGATGCTCATTCCTTTGTAAAGAGTTGTGAGAATTGCCAAAGAACAGGAAATCTAACCCGCAAAAGTGAAATGCCTCTTAAAACGTTATTGTTTTCTGAGCTTTTCGACGTATGGGGGATAGATTTTATGGGCCCGTTTCCCCAATCAAATGGGTACTTGTACATTCTTGTATGTGTCGACTATGTGTCTAAGTGGGTCGAAGCAGTTCCAACAAGAGACGCCAACTCCAAAACAGTGATCGAGTTCCTTAAAAAGAACATCTTTCAGCGCTTTGGAGTACCTAAAGCTATCATTAGCGATAGGGTCTCTCATTTCAACAACAAGTACCTCGAATCACTTTTGAAAAATTACCATGTCCAACATCGCATGTCGACTGCATACCATCCCCAAACCAATGGCCAAGCTGAAATCTCTAATCGTGAAATTAAAACAATCCTTGAGAAGGTGGTTAATCCATCTCGCAAGGATTGGAGTCAAAGGCTTGGAGATGCATTATGGGCATATCGTACCGCTTACAAAACACCGATAGGGATGACTCCTTTCAAACTTGTGTATGGAAAGAGTTGTCATCTACCGGTCGAAATTGAACACAAGGCTTTCTGGGCAATCAAAAAGTTAAATCAAGATTACCCAAAAGATGCGGTATTGAGGAAAATGCAAATTCAAGAATTGGAAGAGCTTCGACTTGAAGCTTATGACAATTCGAGAATTTACAAAGAAAAGCTAACCATCGCTCACGACAAACTTAATCGTAAAAAAAAGTACAAGATTGGCGATAAAGTTTTGTTGTTCAACTCTCGGCTGCGATTGCATCTCGGGAAGTTGAAGAGCAGATGGACAAGCCCCTTTACAATAATCAACATTTTTCCCTTTGGAGTGTTTGAAATCTCTAGGGAAGGAGGGGACGCGTTCAAGGTCAACGGCCACCGCTTAAAGGCATTTTACGAAAATCATGACACGCGATGTTTTGACGAGCAAGAGTTGGGAGAAGCGCCAAGCGGGGCAGGAGAGGAAAGGTGAATGAACGCACGTCGGGCTCGAGACGTTAAACGGGGGCGCTTGGCGAGAGGCAACTCGTTATGTCAAGTCGTATTTTTCTTTTTATTATTTTTAATTTTTCTTTTGACAAAACTTTTTCATTTACACTTAAACTTTTTGCAAAAGTTTAAGTGTGGTGAGGGTGAGTTGCACAAAATCCTTTACTACTTCCAATTTTCACAATTCCTAAACTTTCTCTTGTACATATAAAAGTTTAAGTATGGTGATTTTGATTTTGTGCAAAACCAAGTTTTGTAACCTTTTTTGTGTCCAAAACAAGTAAAAAAAAAAATCATAAAATTTAAAATTTAGTTTTTTTTTTTTTCATTGTCTTTAATTTTGTAAATAAGTTGTTTATTTTTGTAAATACACTATCTTGCTTGGATTTGTAAATAAATAAAAAGACTTTTAAAAGAAAAGTGAAAAAAGGGTTTTTGAAAAAGAAGAGTTTTGACATCAAGTCCTTCAAGCAACGAATTTTTGAAAACTTAGGGTTTTGGAAAATGATGAATAATTTTTGAAAACTTTTAGAGGATATTAAATTATTTGCCATAATATTTTCCATTCCACCCCATTCCATCTATACTATCCACATAAAGTCCATTAATGGTTTAAAATTTACATAACGTGTTCATCTCCTCAATATTTTACGACAAAATATAATGTTTCCATTCTTTAGTGCCGTATTTAAATTTTTCGAAATTATCCCTGATTTTCAAACTATGGCCTCGTGAAATGTCTAATTTTTATCGGCCCTTTGAAACTTGTTGAAGACCCATCACCTATTTTCTAGTACAAAAACGTATTATTTTAATAAATAGTTTTTAAATAATCTGTTACACCTAATCTTATGGTGACCCTCAAGGGTGTACGGCGCGAGAGATAGTTCTTAACGCTTGGTTACAGGCAATCCAACTTGCATGGTACCAAGTAGCTGGGTATCGGTGATGATGAATCATTGGTATTCACGCGGAAGGGCCCGCTGCATGGCCTCGAATCCAAGTATGCTAGAAGTGACCAGAGGGAGATGATCCGCCGCGGAGAGGGAAAGATTGGGGTAGCAGGTTATTAACATATAAAATAATACAAAAAAAAAAAAAAAAATTTTAAAAAAAATTAAAAAAAAAAAAAATTATTAAAAATTAAAAATTAAATAAAAAAATTATTGAAACTACTTGCCGAAGTAAATTTGGCAATAGGTAAATTTGACCAAAGTAAATTTGGGCATTCTTTCAGAAAATGCGTCGGATATTAGCAACGCAATTAATGAATTAATGGCTAATAGTTCAAGATATTTATAGCTTTGTATTAGTTTCTTTGTTTTGAGGAAGAAAACGTTGTTCAGTCGCGGCCTATAAGGGGGCTTAAAGGCCTAAATTCGTGCGGAAGTGTGAATTTGACTATTAGGTTTTAATGACTTTTAGGTTACTAGACTTTAAGGCGGATGGTCGTAATAATTACATAATTAGAGAACTGCTAAATAAAGAAAAGTAAATAAAGATACCGAACATGAGATATGTTAAAGAAGTTCGGCTAGGTATTTGCTTTTGATATAACCACCCATTCTCACTAGCGGCCCTTATCGCATTCGTGATCGTCTACTCTCCGGATATGTCTTTCAGTTCCTTGATTGCAATAATTGTAATATGTATTTTTATACACATTTTTAGGGTTTTTATCATGAAAAATTCGTCAATAAATCACATAAATTGTATGAAAAATACCTAAAATTAATGAAAATTATCTGTGAGACTCTTAAAACATTTTTGTGTGATTTTTCAGGTAAAAAGACCGAGAAAACGCTATTTGGAGACCTCGAAAAAAGTCAACTCCGAATGACGGACCGATTTGCAAAACATGGGCCAAAGATGGCCGAATTTCGACAAACCTTTGCGAAAATCCAACACATGATTCTCCAAAATTCTTACAACCCTTATCCGTCGACTATCCAAGCCAAGACCTACAAAATCCACAAAAAGACGAAGAGTCAAACCCGGAAAATCGCCGAGTTGACCAAAAGTCAACTTTTCCAAAAGGGGTCAAACTGGGTGTCAAATCGTAGAGCGCGACGATACGAATCCAACGGTACAAACCTTGCGAAAAAATACCTTCTAGAACTCCCAGAAATTGCGATACAAGATTTGGTCAACCCTAGTCAAAGTCAACCTTTGACCTGGTCAAACCATTTTTAACCAATCAGAGGCTGACACGTGGTAAATTCCGTTGAAAATCAGCGAATCACGGAGCGACACGTGGCAAATCCTACTATCATCAGCAACATAAAGGACACGTGGCGCGTTTTCATTAGGGGGCATCACTGACGGAATCAGTACGCGTCAGTACGAGATTCGAGTTTCAGCCAATCACGTCTCGCCACGTGGCAAAACGCGTTGTGGAATCCGTGTCCAACCAGGAGACAGTTTGCAACCTCTCCATTTCTCTGAAACCCGCACGCCTCCAGTGCCTCTATAACGCATGTTCGACGGAGAATTGGACCGTCCATTGATTCCAAATGGAGAAGGAGCGTCACGCGTTTTCTGCGCAAACTGACGCAAGTCAGTACGATGAAGACTTGGACCAATCACGGGACGCCACGTGGCAAGTCCGTTTCAGTAAGAATATAGGTGGAAATACGTGGCAGAAATTGGTTGGTTGGATTTTATTCCCGAATTTAGTGTGGCTAATCAAGAGCACGCCACGTGGCATGTCTGTTGGAAGTGGATGAGAGTGAAGGAAAATGATAAATGCACCCCGAAAATTGCACCCAAGTAGAATTTGAATAGAAATAAAGAGAAAAAATGTTAAAGCTCCCCCAAATTGCTACCCAAAAAGAGAATCCGGATCAAGTTAAATTTTTAGTCCCACAAGATTATTTCCAAATAATTCTAGGTCATTTTTATCTATAAAAATGCACCTCTTTCTCTCTCTAAAGGCCATTCATCCACACAACCATTCAATCCTCCATTCTTATATCACCATACACCATTTTTCATCTCTTCCACCATTTTCAAATCTATTCTTTTCTTTTCCACCATTAATGTCCATAAACTTCAAAACTCCAATTTTTGAGAATTGAGAGAGAGGATAGAATTTTAGAGAAGAAAGAAGTACTTGAACTAGAAGGTGAAGGTGATAAATCAATCGAAAAGGAGAGAGATCGAGAACGATTCACTTCTTTAGGGTTTGATTTAATTCTTCTTTTTCTTTTTCTATTCTCTTGGTTGGATTTTATTATGAATTATTTTGTGGACATGAGTGAGTAGTTTAAAGGGTAGGGAAAGACTTTTTGTGTAGCCTTGATGATGAAATCTTGAGAAAACTTTGCATTTATTATAGTATTTTTAAGATTAAATCTTGAGATATTTTTATGAGATTTAAAGTTAAATTATTTGGAAGGATGATTTGATGTTAAATATTTATAAAGATTCTTAGAGATTTGTTTGAATATATTTGACTTGGAAAAATTATCCTTATTCAAATAAGGGTTGAATCAATTATAGGAGCACTTAAAAATAGAAGTTTTTAATGGATCTAAAGGTCGATGAGTTTATTAATTAATTTTTGGAAAGAAGTTAATTAAACCTTGCTTATAAATACTATATGATTAATTTGCTATCATTTGTGATTCGTGATTCTCAAATTACACAAATTGTCATATTTCCCTACTATTTCTCTTTTATCCTTTAAAAAGAAAATTATTTTTTTTAATTTTATCTCTTGTGCAATTCTTTCTATTAGAGCCACAACAACAATCTTTCAAAACACAACACTAAATTAAAAGTGAGAACTGAACGTTAAAATATTTAAGGCCTTGCTTCCTTGTGTTCGACATCCTAAACTCAAAATTCACTTATACACTTTATTGATGAATTAGGAAACTTATAAATATCTTTGTTAACACGTGATTACAATTAACGACATGTTTTCAAGTTGTTACAATAATCCAAATAGTATTTCTTATACAAGATCACGATCCACCGTTCGCCTTATAACAATTCTTGACGAAGCGGTGAAAAAAATTTATAACATATTTCTTTCAATGTCACAGCAATAATCAATCAACCAAACACTCACTAAAATTCTCCCTAATCTCACAAGTAATTTAGAGTAATCTTATCAATCAATACATAGAGAGTTTTGCTTAAATTTCTCAGAATATTTTCTTAAAAAATGAGATAGGGCCGGCCATATTTAAAGATGGAAGGAGAGGCCAAGCAAACAAAAAAATTGACCGATCGATCCGCTTAAATGGATGGGATATCCGTTTAAACGGACCAAGTAGAAATGGAAGGAAATCATCAAACCAAGATCCACGTCAAACAAAAAAAAAATTATTCAATCTGTTTAAACCAAGATGGCTCATACATTTAAATGGATGAACATTGTCAAAAAAAATGTTGAAAAATTATCCAATCCATTTAAGCCGACTGGGAGCCAGTTTAAACGGATCAATAGTAAAATTAAGTACAAAATTCTTTCTTTGGTGATTAAATTAAGTACTCAAAGAAAAACTCAACTAAATAGAAAAAAAACTCAACTAAACTTCTAATACTTGATGTGTCTTGAGGTTTCTAGGTCTACTAAAGAGATCGCAGAACGTCCGTTTGAGTAGATCTTCACACGTATCGACTTGAACTCTTTTTGAAAATAAAACTTATTCATAAAAACACAAAAGATTAAAAGTTACGGAATAGTTTCAAATATCATCAAACCAAGAACAACAACCTCCCCTTTTGATGATTTTCAAAACTATTCCGTAAAATATGACATTTTATATCTTCTACCTCTTTTTGAAAAACAGTCAAAAATACTTGTTTTGCATAAAGGGCACTCCATGAAAATATGACCTATTTTGTAATAATAATTGCAAAACGTACAAGTGGGAATCGAGTTGTTATCAGTACTCTTCACGAAATGAGAATTATAATGGTATAAAAATTCAGCTTTCCTTTATCTTGGATCGGTCAACTTGGCACTAAAAATATTTATTTTTGAAAAATTATTTGATTTTGAATACTTTTTTTTTATGTGTTTTAGTGAAATACTTGGGAGCTCGATTTTCTGAACCACTAAACTAAATATTCCTCTGGACTTGTGTGTCGACTATTTCATAAAAATAACCATTTGGACCTCTTTTGTAGAATCGTTCGGTTGTGTAACCGAGGTTATTTTCTTGACTTTGACAAGAATGGAGAAAATAGAGGAACTTATTGATGTTACTAAAACTTTTAAAAGTTCGACTTTTAAGACTTTTATCCTTAGAATAATCTTGGTACATAAATACACTTTCTCGACTACTCTTAGGTTGATTGAACTTCATTTTCACTTTTTTGTCTTTAGGTCTTGAAGGAGAGGACTTAGATGCGATTTCCTTCTTAAACCCTAAACAAGATTTGTCATTTCGTTTTTGTCCTAGTATTATCTTGTCTAAATCAAATTTATTTGTGACATTTATGGCACAAGCGGACTTGAGGGAGTTATTTTCCATTTATAAACTTTGAATTCGACTTTTAAATGATTTATTTCTATTCTTAATTTTTCATAATCACAATTATTATTATTTAATTTAATTTTTCCAAATTATTTTGCCTTATATAACTTTATCGAAGTCTCGGAATCGATTAGCATCTGTTGAGTACTGACAAGAGATTACTCTTGTACTAGATTATTCCTTGGTCCAAGTTCTACATTATTATTTCTATGGTTTGAATTTGGAACTTTTATTTCTTCTAAACATAATCAAGAGTAGGGTGTAGAAATGTAGGATTAGTGCCCTAGGCCAAATGTATTTGTCCTAGGAAATGGATTATGTATTAAGACATTATTATTTATACAATAAAGGTTGTTTCTTATATTTCTGTGTGTATGGGTTGTTAATGTAAATCTTATATCAACCAAGAATGACACTTCGGGTTCATGTCATCAGAATACGTGATTCTGATAGTAGAATTGTGAACCAACGAATGACATTCTAAACTGTCCCTAGTGATATGTAGGATGTTTATAGAGATAGACATACTTCAGGTAAGAAACTACATATCCACACTAGTATATTTGCAGGCTGGATGATCATGTTCTGCTGATCATGGACATAGAGATGTCAAGTCTGGAATATAGGTATGTGTTAGAGAACACGTACTGGACTGACCACACTATGAGAATATGCATGGTATATGTCATTAGTAATTCTCATGTGAATAGTGTGCTTGTTCCTAAGACCAAAGGTCACCATGGATTCTTATATGTGGAACTGCATACATTAATATGATCCTACATCATCCGTAATGGGATGACCATTAGGGTCATCAATAGGTATGCACTGAATCATGACGAGGAATGTAAGTGACCAAGTTGGAATTTGTTCCTTTCGTCATGAGGGAGGTATCTCTGGGCCCCCTGATGAACTAGGACTAAAGGAAATGCATGGCCATGCTCAAAATGGATTAACATGTGTTGTTAATATCATTTTGTATTTAATCAGTCTAATTCTCGATCAGGAAAGAGAGTTTGATCAAACTCAAGGATGACATAATTTCATGTCTTGTGATCAAGATATATATCGTAGAACAAAAGAAATAAGCAAATGTCTATTCGGATAGGTTTATGATCGCTGATCATTTCATTTAACATAGATAATCATGACACTCAGTCTAGAGATTACTCATGACTTACGATCTTTAGAAGATCGTTGCCAGCGTTAAATGGAACCTACACTGTCACACAATGAAATCCATTCATACGGGATGAATAGTTCCGTTCCCAACGTAATAGACATGGAAACTGTAATAACCTTAGCTGCCAAGTATTCCATTATGGAAATACCTATTCCGTTGGCAACGGAATAGACACAGATTAGGTTTTTTTAGTTATGGTAGCCGAGCAATCATTTGTCTCTCTCTCTAGTATAAATAGAACTGTAGAGCCTCTCTATTCAACACACAATTCAGAAGCCTTAGAGGCCGTCTATTACACAGAAAAGAGAGAGAAAGTTTTGAGAGATTTTCGGAAAGTATATCCGGACTTGTCTAGCCGAGCAGGTTATTCTGTGTGTCTGGAGTTCACATGGATACGAGTAGTGATTCTCTATCTTGAATACTTGCGAGCGATCAATATTCATCCCTAGGAGAAGCAAGGATTTTGTTTGTTGGGAAAGAAGAAATTATATTTGATTTGTTCTATTTTTATCTTTCTTTTTTTCTGCTTATCTTTTTCTCTTTTAGGTCACTTGTGGGCTTGTCTTGTAAGGTTTTATTGGCTTGATTGAAGATTTAAGGGGATAATTCGCTCCATGTAGGATTTCTGATGTACTTACGCCCACAAGTGACCGACTGGTTTTGTAACAAGGAATAATATATATCTAATCCAACCATTGGGTGAAGGATGTTTGAACCCTCCTCAATTCATTAAAAAAATCTATACCAAAAGCTTTTGTAAGACTCGCTACATACTTTTCTCCACCAAAAAATATCATTAATTAACAAAACAATAAAAAATAATACCATATAGAGGAGAAATATAAATACGCCAAAAACACAAATCGAAATATTTTACTATTTTTCAGGGATTAAAACATAAATACACCAAAAACAAGATGGAAAAAATAAACCAAAATACCAAAAATCAAAATCTTTCAGTAATGCCCTTCCAAAATTTCAATATATCAAATTTACGTTTTTTAATCATAAATAAATTTGATTAACTGACAGGTAGTCTTTAATAGATTCTGAATTTACATGCGCAAATTGGACACTTCCAATTTCTCAAAGGGCTTATATGAAATTACTCAAAAAAAGAGGGGGTGCAAACTGAAAAAAACTCACAGCTTGTCATTCAACGCGAACTCCAAATACGAGAAAGTCACATGTTGCATCATGAAATCACGTGAAAAGCCGAAGCACTTTTGGGTGGTTCAGCGAGCTGTGAATCTTGATCTATCTCTTCAAATGGTCGTGAAGGTTATATTTGTCTAGCTTTTCTTTGTAGATTACTTTCAAAACGATTGGGTATCCAGTCTGCTAAAGGAAATTTTGCCAATTGTTGTGAGGTTTTTAAGTTTGGATTGAAGAGGGAGACCTGGACTTCGCGAGCTAGGTAAACGAACTCAATAGCAGATCTTAGTGGGGACTAAGGGGGGCAGCCGCCCAACCTAGATCCCCCCAAATTGATTCGGATCCAGATCCGCCACTAGACGTACTTGCCCTCGCCGATGGGCTGTCCGATCTCAAAATCATCGAGCGTCCAGCATTCCTCGTCTCCTCCGTCGTTGTCGTTCGCCTACGGCATTGGTGACTGCCAAGTGTACTGAGAGAGAGAGGAACTGTTGGCGGATAGTTTTGGAGTGTTTTGCAAAATTTAAAAAAGTGGGGAGAAGGAACTTTGTGATTTTTATAAATTGGCCTTTGGGCTTGAAATGGGCCTCATTTAATAGGTTGCAAAAGAATTTATATAATTATATCTGTTTTTTAAACAAGCAGTACATGAGCTCACTGTTCAAACATTTTATTCAAAGAGAGAGAGAGATATGTTCTTCAAATAAAAATTTGGGAAGCTAATTAATATGTTATTGATCTTTTTAGCAGAATTTTTATCTATATTATATAATAAAAAAGTTTCAGATTAGTTAAACGGCTTTGTATACAAGGCATGCATGTAGTCATCAAATACAATGTGCTATTTCTTGGCAAATTAATTTTCTCAAAAATCGCAAGAAAAGGATCTAGAAGAACAAGTTAATCATAATAAATGCAAACATTATGATGATCATTAAACACATTACACCATTTATTCCTGAATAAAACTCACATCAAGAGATCAAAACAGTAGCCGAATAAAGTCTACAGACTCTACAGCACACACCCATGCATGCACATTTCTAATAACAATGAACAAGCACAAATTACATAAACTCAATTATGAACACAAAAGGATAATTTAAATCTACAACTCAAGGAAAAGTGCCACATTTCTCCGGATAATTTCGTTCACACAACTCATATCATTCATTTCCAATAACCGAACTGCGGCCTGTAAACAGACAAACTCTCGGGTAAAGGATCCAGTCCATATTGGTTCATTTCATGTTCAAACCCTAATTCTACCCTATCATTCTCAAAATGACATGTCGGTTCCACATCATATTGCTGTTGTAGGTAACTGTAAGCACCGACAGGCATCTGAGCATTCAGTACCCTGGAAGTTCGGGTTAGGGTTAGGGTTCCATGAGGTGTGGTTCTGTAACGAGTTGAAAGCTACAGCTTTTGGCTTTGAACTTGTTGGAGATGTCATCAGCATAGGTCAGCAAGTCACTGGTAAGCGGAGCAAAAATCTGATTATAGTTTTGATTTTATTTTATTTTTAAATCTTCAGCGCTTTTCAATGGTGATCTGACAACTGTCATGACTTTCCAGCAGTGACTTGATGTTGTCAGTACTTTCATACAGTGATTGGATAGTCGGATTTGACTGTCCTGTAGCAATTAATTAAATGCCGCATATTTTTCAAAAAAATTCAAAAAATGCTATATACGCAGTGCGAACCGATTACCACCGGTGATTAGAAATCGCGCCCATTTTTTTCAAAAAATTTCAAATCAAACCCCTATATATATGGCATCTCTCACCTTTTCTCTCTTCTAAAATCATTTTCATGAAAATAAAAAACGTAGCTACTAGTCACTCACCCTTTGCATCTCCGGCGAATTCACCGGCGACCTCTCCCGCGACCTTACCGTCAACCTCTTTGATAATGGCGAGTTCAACTTACCAATGGTAATTAAACTGCAGCGAGCAGTGATAATAAGAATAGTGCCTTCGAAGAAATTGCCATCCGTGTCGATGTAGAGCGTGTCCGCGAGCTCGAGATCGCTTCCAACAAGATATAATTTGAGATTTTTTTTTGTGTTGAATTGATGTTGGGTAAGATCTAATTTTTATTGATATTTTTCGATTTTTTCCAAAAAAATTTCAGTTTTTTTCCATATTTTTTATTGATGTTGGATAAGATCTAACACTATTTATTTATGTTCTTTTTCTTTATTTCCTTGGCCGGATTACCAGCAGTAACTATACGAATTCTGCCTATTACAAAATCAAAATTAAACAATTTATGATTATTTTTAATGGTATTATGTAAACAAATATTTAAATTGCAGGTGTTTTTTAGGTGAAGACATGGTGATTACTAGTGTATTTAAATTTTGGAGTGGAATTCTATTTCAATGTAAATGTAATTTCACTTTGCATGCTTATAATTATAATTTTAATGGGTGTAATTAATGTAAATTGAAACATCAATTGACGGTATTTTGTATGTTACGTTTTGATGTATTAAAATATAAATAAAAATGATAATTTATTTTTATAATTAATTTCCATTTTGTAAGATTGAGAATTGATGGCTTATATTTGTTTGAGATATATATTTTGCTTACAAAATTAAGTAGGGAATATGTTATAAAATTATTATAAATGTGATTAAAAAATAAATTTTAGTTCTTAATAAATATAGAGTTTCCATCATTTTTTTCATAAAAAGAAGGATAATAATATTTTATTTATTACAACTTAAGAAGCAATTACCACTGATAATCAAAATTGTCTGTAAAAAAAATAATGTAAAATGAGTCCACTAAAAAAATTATTATTTTATATTAATGAGGATGTAACATTTGATTGGACCCATGTTAGATAATCATAATATTTTTTAATCAAATAAAAAATTCATAAAAAAACTCAAAAACTACCTAAAAAATAGAAAAACTGCTCTTGTATGAATTACCAGTGAAAATTACATCTGTAAACCACTTCACAATTTTGAGCTGACGTATGATGATGGCATCGTGACATTGGGAGGAATCTCAGGGGCATGAGAGAATTTTCCATAACTAAATACTGAATTGAAGATCATAATAATACTAATTAAATGTTTAATTGCTTACATGAAGAGAAAATGGATGGTTTGAATTTACGAAACGGAATAAAAATTATATACATCAATTTGAGAGAAGATTCAAGAACTGTGAGTCAGTTTTGAAGTGACCCATTTTGGATTTAAGACATTTGCATTTGACCATGTTAATTAATGCAATACATTATTTATTAGTCGGTGGGGATTTTGTGCTTTGTTTGGACTCTCTTGACAAATTATTCTGTAATGTCTTTGTCTATTCATACATTCCTTACAGCAAACGTAATATCAAATTGCAACTAAAAGATGAATTTAGTTAATTTACTTTTTTATCTGTCTCTACTGTAATTAAAGATGAATTTATATAGTTAATATACAAAGCAGGTGGGTTAATTTCAAGTATCATGAAAGGGGCAAAGAAATGTTGATCTTTCTTCGTAGTTTTGAAGTAATGACTGGAGGATAAATAATTTTTTGTAGAGAAACATTAATTGTGTTCAATTTGAATAACACAGTTCTTGTACTAATGCCGAATGTTTTTGAGAAAATTTCATATATATCCTTCCCAGATCGCAAAATATCAAATATATCCTTCAAAATACAACCCTTCCAAAAGACAAAACACAAAAAATCATATCTCCTTTTTTATTTGGGCGTGCTCAAGCTCGTCGCTTTTTCAGATTTCCCTTTTAACTTTTGTTTGTAGGGTTGGATCAAAATATGTGTAAATTATGAATTAGGTGCTTACAATTGAACAATTAATGAGTTTCTTTGTTTAGGGATAATCAAGGTTGATTTGGAACTTCCTTCTGCGTATTGTCTCTGATGAAGCCCAGGATCTCATCTCTACTCTCTCATAAACCCTAAAATTAGCATATTTCATTCAAAAAAGAGTAGATTCAAATGAATTTGATTTTCATAAAAAAAATTATCATTAAAATGTAGCTTTTGGTGGAGGAGTCATCAAAGAGGCTATCTATACATAAGATACTAAAGCATCCATGGATCCAAAAGAACGCTGGTCCTAGCTTCTGGTTGCAATCTTTACATTTTGATAGAGTCGCAACTTAATAATCGTTGTACCTTTTAAAATGTGCACTGTTAGTACATAGATTTTAAGTGACAAAATGAATGGTACTGGGATTAATTCACAACTCTGTTAAAGTAGAACTTAGAAGGACTAACTTTGCATTTATCCCAATATTAATTTTATATAATTATGTATATATGAATTACGTGCTTATAAATATAGGTTTGAGTGTAGGATTTGAACGACAATTATCACATGAAACGAGAGTTGTGTAGCACCATAGCAACTATCATAATTTATAATAGGCCAAATTTCATATGTACCCTGCAAAACCTCATAATTTCACGTATACCCGTATAAAAAGTAAAATATCACCAATACCCATACAAAATTACTCAAATAACATGAATATCCTTACAAAACCACACATATACCATGAATACACCCACAAAAATTCTTAAAATATGACTAATACCCTTGTTGTAAATATTTTGTTAAAATATGTTAGCCAAATAGCATCCATATGATTACATTATTATTAGTTATTTTATTAAAAGTATATAATAATTATTATATTCTACTTTTTTTTTATTTTTTATTAATTTATTTTAGAGAATTATAAATTTTCTATCAAACATATTCATCTCGAACCTGTCACATATAAACTAAAAAGAACCTAAAATGATTTAATATAAATTCTTATCATATTTACATAGATGTAAAAATAAAAAAAAAATAAAAAAAATAACGTTAATCTTTACACTAAATTTATCATAGGGGTATCCATGATATTTGAGTGATTTTATAGGCGTATTGGTGATATTTTGACTTTTTGTAAGGGTATAAGTAAAATTATGATGTTTTGTAGGGGTATACGGGAAATTTGGCCTTTATAATACTATGTTTGATTATATGCTCATGATTGTTGCATGGAAACATGATTATTCACATGCTGCAACTAACACCATATCCTAATGAATTGGTTTTTTTCGCCCATTATTACCCGTATAACACATAAAAAGCATATCTGAACAGTATCTCCTATTGGTGGTTGAATACATGTTATATATACGGTGGTACTTAAACGCACAAAAAACTTCATCGCAACTAAGACCTGTTATTTCTTGATTACATTGTAATGAATTAATAGAGTGAGAGAGTAGAGGGAAGACTTTTAGATAATTATATTTGATTGGATTGGATTAAATAATATGTTTCAAGAGTGAGGCTCTATATATAGAATGGGTCTCTGTCTAACTCTATTTAATTATATACAATTTAATCCTTGAAATTTCATATAATATACTCCACATTCTATACAATACATACAACTACCCCTATAAAAAAAGTAATTGGATTAATTAAACTATAACAAAATATTAAATTTATAATAGGATATAATTTTGAAAATTTTTCTCTCTATATAATACGACACAATATTCTTTTAATATGTACCGTCCATTTTTTCTTTCATTATAGACGAGATTGCTTACTTGCACGCAACAATTTCTGCTCTCAAAATAAAAAAATCAGTTAGAAGTGGAATTATTCAATCATAACTTTGTTAACATTAGAAAATAATTTCTTTGTAAAATTAGATCTTTTTATTCATATTAATATGCGTTACAGACACATTATCATTACGCTTCCACTAGGTTCTATTCCACTCCTCCAGGTTCTATTCTGCATCTTCTAGAGATTCTAGAGAAAATAACTTAACGAAAAATAATTTAAAACATGGTAATACATTTATACAAAACTTCTAGTCTGAACATACGTAATAGAGCAATAAACAATTAAGTGAAACTATACCTTATGAACAATATTATTTATCTTTTGTATATCCACCTTTTATATTTTGTATGTCATTTGGATTATGTATTTGTTCTCACTGTTGAACAACTATTATGAATTTATTCATATCAAATATTTTAACCTCTAAACTCAGGCCAAATTCAGAACAAACAAAATATAAGAACAATAACATCTACACTATGATAACATTTTTCAAAATTTTCATTATACAAGTAGTTTTATTCAATTCGCGCAACGCGTGAGGGTCCCCTTGTAGGTTATAAAGCTATAAAATTTTAAGCCCTCACAATGTGCCACATAGGCTCTTTTTATATCAACCCTTGGATGAAAATAAGATTGATTTTGGTTCATTGGATTGAAAAGTTATACATGTATCAATATCTTTGTAACTAGAATTAATTTGTTTTTCATATTTACCCATCTAAAACTTCAACAATCTCATATTTATCACTCTACATAATAAAAAAAAAATAGAATTAACCCTTCAAAAATCTAATAAAACTCTCAACATAATAGGTTATAATTCTAAAAAAAAAATTATCTCATTAAACCACATAGGCATTTGATATTGATCATTATACTGGATCATCTAAAGGTTAAGTTTTAGCCATATGTCGTTGGTCAAGATTTTCTTTAAAAAAATTTTAAGATTCATCACATGTACATAAAAAGGCTGTAAACGGGTAAGATACTATCCGACCGACCTCTATCTATATCCACAAAAAAAAACAAAAAAATTATCTGAATCAAAATTATTCATATTTGGCCGAATACTGATACAGATTTGGTTATCGATATTTAGCTCCCAGATACAGATTATTTGTTATTCAGATAATAACCGGTTTTAGTTATTTCACTATATATAGAATACATATATTTATAGGAAAATATGTATGGATATCTTGGATTTTTATTATATTCGGATAAGGATATTATTCATATTCATCTTAATATTTTGTACATGTAATGATGTAAACGAGAGTATTATTTGACCGACCTGTATCCATATACAAAAAGATCATATACAAATCAAAATTATCTGTATCCAGCAAGGATACGGTACATATTTGGATAATTTTATTTGTATACGAATTTTGGTGATCTATTTGGCTTCCGGATACAGATACAATTAATATATGTATCATCCGGATAATTTGTCATTCTAATAGTATTCGTTTTTGGATATTTCACTTTATATAGATATATATACCATACAAATACTAATAAATGTATGGAAATTTTGTTTTATTTTTAATCATATTCAGATACAGATATTATCCATATCCATATTAATATTTGGTCGCTAATTCTTTTAAAATTTTCTTACAAGTTATTATAATTTATTAACTTTGTTGTCAAGAATAGTTATGAGTTTAGAAAAATAATATGGATATGCATCCGTTTAAATATCCGAAATGAATCAGTATTTGTATTTGTATTCGTATCCAACAATATCCATATTGTGTTCGTATTTGAATAAATATCTGAGCTAAATTCGTATCTAAAGCTATCGCATTCTTATCTCCATTTAATTGTTGTCGATAATGTATTTTTTATTTTTCTTTGTTGTGTTTATATTAAACTGAAATTTTTGACACAAGTGTAGCATTTATTTTATACTTTAATACAATTATTATCTTATTATTATTATTATTATTATTATTATTATTATTATTATTATTATTATTATTATTATTATTATTATTATTATTATTATTATTATTATTATTATTATTATTATTTTAAGTTATAATTATTACTTTTTAAGTAATATGATAAAATTTTCGCACAAGGCTCGAAAGAATTTGCTATTATTTAATAAAGTCTCATAATCCTTCAAATATGGGTAAATCTCAAATTGGAAAATTCGCTCATTTCAACCAGCTGGTAAAAAGGCACTACCTAATCGGTTTATCAGTCCCAATATTCAGAATAAATACACAGAAGAATAACAGAATAGCACAAAAGTCTTAGTTCGGCAAGTTTTACATGGTAAAATTTTGCAAAATGTATACTAGATATTGTAAGTTCTGTAGGGATACAAACGGGAAATCAATAATTCATTAGAAAAGTATGATCCATGTATTTTTTGTGTTAGTTGCATAAAGTTTTCATCCGATTAACATTTTTGCATGCAACACGCATGACTATATCATCTATCACTACTAACGGCTTAAAGTGTTTCAAATCGTTTACTGGCAGTTTAAAATGTGTTGCATAATGTATCACTACTGGTAGAGGTGGCAAATGGATGGGTCGGATCATTCGGGTCTCGGATCATTCGGGTCTCGGATCGACCGGGTTTCGGATAATTCTGATCTCGGGTCGTTCGGGTTCGGGTCGGGTCGGGTCTCGGGTCATTGATTTGTCAACATTTTCGGGTCGGGTCAGGTTTGGGTTCAGTAGGTCGGGTCGAATTATCGGGTCAGGTTGGGTTTTAGAGTCAGGTCAGATTTTGCCACCTCTAACTACTGGAGGCGTCGTAAGCATTTTTGTGACGGATTATGAACCGCCACTTCATTGTGGTACCTAAACCCACCACTCCGTTGTGGCAGTTATTCCCGCTAGTACGTATGTTGTCGTACTTTTAATATCCGTCACTATATTGCGGTACTTATACCCGCCACTACATGTGGCACTTTTAGCTGCCACTACATCATGACAAAAAAATGCCACTATTTACAAACGGAGAAAACTACGACTACTCCACTAGCACCAACTTTTTAGCATAACAAAGCACCACTATTGTAAAATATTTTTTATATCATATTTTTTAATTTATTATGATTTGTCTCATCTCATATTATATTAAAAAAATCAATTGCATAAATACACACATTCATAACAATAAAATAAAATTTTCATTATTATCACCAGTGATGGAGCTTACCAGAGACTGGGAGGGCCCTCCTCTAAGATATTGACAGAGTATATATTAGTAGCAAATTTTTCGTTAAGGGTCCCCCCCAAAAAAAAAAAAACCCCAAAGAAAATATTACGGACAAGCTCTGTCCCTGATTATCTCTATATCATCTATATTCCATTTAAGTCAACGAAACAAAAATATAACTCAAATGTCTTTATACCAAAATTAACTAAATTTCCTTTATAGATGTACCGTCAAACCATCCTTGCTTCCTCTAGCATCTCTAATTCTTCCTAACATATTAAAAAAAATTTTAGAGAAATTTTGGAGAGGGTTTAAATCGCCCTTCAAAATAATTTATATATATAATCTTAAAAGTTACATAGTTTCTTTTTCTTTTATAAATTGAAAATTCGAAAAGAAAAAAAAAATCAATGGGCTTATTTTATATAACCCGGATTGGGCCAACCCTACAAGAATAGAAAAATAAAGAACCGGATTTATAAGTCCGGGAAAACTAATCCTAGTTTTGGTAATATCTCAGAATTTAAAATCTATTTACTACAAAAATCTTAAAATTATGTATCTTCTTCAGACAAACCTATCATCTTCTCTCTCATCTTCTTCTTTTAATCCACTTGGCGGCGGGTCTGAAATCCGAAAGTTGAAGCTCAAAACCCCCCTCTCTTCTCTCATTTTCCTCTCAACAAGTTTGATTAATTCCCATTCTCCAACTATTTCATCCATCAGCTCTACCTATTACAATTGAAAAGATAATATCTCCAACTCCAATCTTCATTTCATTATTATATGCCTTCCTATTTTAAGCAGACCAATAATTTCTGTTAAAATAATTATTATTAATTAAAGGAAAAGTTGTTGATGATATAAGAAAAAAATGTCACTTAACTTTGTCTTCAATAGCAATCAAAACATTGCCAACTTATGCAAAAGTTCAGATAGAAACATCATAAAATAAAATAAAAACGCATGCAAATAGTCCTCCAAGTACAAAAGACCAAGCTCAATTTAGTCTTGCCATATGCCAATATAACCATATTATCCAAGACGCCAAGCAGATCCTTTCTGGAATATAAAATCCAATATAATTCCATTTAACACTTCAATACAGAAGTAAATAAAAGAAAATTATTCATGTACAGTATGCTGCTTTTCCTCCAATTACTTTTCTTCCAAATTCTTAATAAAATAAACAAGTAAATAAAAGAAAACTAGACAAGTTTTAAGAACTGATGGACAAAAATGCAGTTTCACATGTTAACTTGAAGTATGCACAAAGATTCTAATAATTAAACCACAAGTACAACGAGGCTAAGTTAATTAACTTACTGTTTTAATAATACTAAAATGGTGGTTTCGCACGAGCCATCAGAGATTACATCTTTTATCTCTCTCAATTTCCATGCGTTAACTGCAGTTTTGCAACTAAAATTTGATTGGTAATCGTTCAGATTGTTTTTTTTTTTAGAACAATCGTTCAGATTGTTGAGGGGTTGTTGCATATTTTTTCTCCTTTAACAACCAGTCTAATGGTATAGGTTTTGTATAGAAAATATTGAATGTTGCATATTTTTTCTCCTTTAACAACCAGTCTAATGGTATAGGTTTTGTATAGAAAATATTGAATCCTGATATAATCGAAGATTCAAATTTGAGCTTTCTTGATTATTTTAACTAATACATAGCAATATATAACCAGTAATTCTAAGTAGAATCACAGGCAAGAATCAAATTGAATCAAACCACGTGAAGATAAAACCACGTGATTTGGTCCCGAAAATTTTTTTACATGGAGATCTCCAGTACACACCCCTTTAATTCATTTCATTTCCATCTATAAAAAACTCTCATCTCTGTTTTTCCAGCTCCCACTTCCCAGCCATCTCTCTCTTTTAAATATCTTTGGAGAACCTCAACATCTAAGCTCTGGCGCTGGATCCAGGCCTGAAAGTAATCGACAAATCTGTTTTGCTTCCGGAGCAGATTTATGGGCGAGACTTAACGGATCGGAAGAAATTGTCGGGTTCAGCCATGAGAGTGAGAATGATTTGGCTCTAGTGGTGAGCCTTTTTTGGATTGATGTATTGAACCTGACTGTAATTCAAGCCTAGCGATGTTTATGTTCTTTTTGGTCAATTTCATGATATAATCAGGTTAGAATTTCTATTCAAGTTTAAGCTTGATTAGCTAACCTCTCTGCTTCGAATTGGGGTGTACCAATGGTTAATTGATGATTTATTAGTGTAATTGTGGTTTAGTGAGAGTATGTGAAACTATCAATTGAGGATTAGCAACTAAAATTGCAATCCATTCTTCATGAAATTGCAATTCAAGATTCCCCCGATAGCTAGTTATAAATTCATATCTTGATTGGAAATAAAGAGAGATGATCGACTCAGTTAAGCCATGACAGTACATATAAAATACTTACTAGGGGATTTTAGCGTATTTTCGGTGAATTGGTGTTTAACTGGAGTTGATTAAGGTTAGATATGAACTTACTTAAATGAATCCAAATTTAGATCATTCTAACAGGTAGACGATATTAGTACAAATGTACAATGAATACCATGGCCAAAGATGAGATTTGTGCAACTTCTTTTATTGATTAAACCAAATATGTTTTGTTACATTTATGTCTGTGCGGAATTGATTGCATGATATAATGATTTGTGCATATTTTTATTTGAAGGTGATTTGTGCGTATGTTGTCGGGTATATATTGTTTAGGGTCTTATGAGATGATGATAATTGTCATGATGAAATGAGAGTCGAATTTTCTAGAATTCACTATAGTGAAAGCATTTTTTTGGTGGATGGAAGCTGGTTTAAGATTGTATAGGTTTTGAAAAATTAGCATAATAAACTTTCTTTTGTATATAATAGTCGCTAATATTATGTAGTAACTTAATAGGGAGCTCCAGGAAAAAAGAAAAAGAGAAAGTCAGAGAGGAAGATTGTGTTGAGCCGAAACTGAAAGTCACCGTCAGAATTGCAACATGCTAAGATCGAAAGTTCTAATGAGAAAGTAGAAGATGAAAAAAAATAAAATATTAAAATATGTGATGTTTTTTTGGTCCCTTGTAATGTTCTCTTATGTGATTATTCTATATATAAAGTAACGTATGCATATTCCAAGTTTTTCATAATGAATGAAATAATGTGTTTGATTCATGTAGTAGTATTTGTTAATTGAACTCATGTGTTTTTTTCTTATAAGCTTTTGTGAATTTATTATTTATTACTTAACTGTCAAATTTGTAAATGTGGTTCGTGATCAACCATAATTGTGTTACTGATGGTTTAGATATGTATCACCTCTAAATTTATGTCACATGATATATTATTTCTTTTAGTATACCTGTTTTTACAAAAAAAAAATTATGGTAATGATAATTATTTTGTTGTGAATATACTCTTGTTGTTAATATACTTGTTTTTTTACAAATCTTCGCAGTAATCGCGGTAATGACAATTATTTTGCTATGAATATATTTCTATAAGTACCTAAATTTAACATTTTATATTACCAGAATATACTCTTACTATTAATATACTTGTTTTTCTACAAATCTTCGTGGTAATGATAATTATTTTGCTATGAATATGTCTATAAGTACATAAATTCACTCATTTCTATTACCAGAATATACTCTTATTGTTAATATACTTTTTTTTACAGATTTTTGCTGTAATGATAATTATTTTGTTATAAATATACACCTATAAGTACCTAAATTCACCACTTTATATTACCAGAATATACTCTTGCTGTAAATATACTTGTTTCTTACAAATATTCGTGGCAATAATAATTATTTTGCTATGAACATACACCTATAAGTACCTAAATTCACCCCTTTATATTACCAGAATATACTCTTGCTGTTAATATACTTATTTTTTACAAATTTTTGCGGCGATGTTAATTATTTTATACACATATAATTACCTAAGTTCATCCCTTTATATCACCAGAATATACTCTTACTGTTAATATACTTTTTTTTTTTAATTTTGCGACGATGTTAATTATTTTGCTATGAATATTCACCTGTAAGTACCTAAATTTACCCCTTTATATTACCAGAATATACTCTTGCTGCTAATATACTTATTTTTTACAAATCTTCACGGCGATGTTAATTATTTTGCTATGAATACATAATTATAAGTACCTAAATTCACCCTTTATATTACCAAAATATATTCTTACTAATAATATACTTATTTTTTACAAATTTTCACAAGTAATGATAATTATTTTGCTATGAATATACATCTAGAAGTACCTAAATTCACTCATTTATATTATCGAATATACCCTTTAAATTTGAATATATTACCGGAATATACCCTTTAATTTGAATATATTACCGGAATAAACCTACTTTTGAGATTATTTTTTACTTTGAAAATACAATTATCAATAAGTCGACTCTTCCATGTGAAGATTTAAATAAAACATGCTATAACGTCATTCATGACTATGACAATGTGAAGAATCTCCATGATCAAATGAATGAAAAAGCAAACTTAATATAAAAGGAAAATCTGAAATCAGGGTGTATAGCGACAATAAACTATTTTCTCATGTTTCTATATACACTATATATTGTTTTCAATTTGAAAATATATATTGTTTACCAAATAAATTTTTATATGCTGTTTGTTTTCAGTTTATATGTTTTTCTTTTCAGTTTTTATATATCGTCATTGCAGCACCACGATATATACCGTCGTGATATATCAGATTCCTAATATAAATTAGGTTTTGTTTTGTTTTTTGAATATTTGTTTGAAATACAATTTTGTTGTCTTTATATGTTCTTTTCTAAATTATTTGTTGTGATTGGTTGATTTATTTCCTGAAAAAATACATTTTTTTGTTATCTTTATGTGTTATGTTACCTTCTTCATAAATATGTATTTTTTATTTATTTTGGTAAAATTTAGCATCAAAATTAATATGAATTCATCATTTTGTATTACTAGAATTTACTCGTGTAACGTACAGAATTCACCCTTCTCAAAAAAAAATTTTAATTTTACGAGCGTGCGTGTAATTCCGCACTTGGACGCTTGTCACGTGGGGCAGTTCAAAAACGCATTTTTTCAATCAAAACATGTTTTTTTGGTCAAAACGTGTGCCCGCCAAACGCCTCCTATTATTTTAGTGCCATGTGTTGCATTCTAATTGGGGATTCTTCTATGATTCTTCTAGTGTGTTTCGATTTAGCTGGCCCCATATATAACTTGAGCTTTATGTTATTTTCGGTTTGATGATGTTTAAAACTATTCTGTAACTACTAATCCTTTGTGCTTTTATGAATAAGTTTTAGTTTTGAAAAGCGATCAAGTCGCTGTGTGTGAAGACCTACTCAAAGCGGACATTCTCCGATCTCTATAGAAGATCTAAAGATCTCAAGACGTGTCAAGTGTTTAAGGTTTACTTGAATGTTTTCTATTTAGTGAGTTTTTCTTTGAGAACTTAATTTAATCACCACAAAAAAGAGTTTTTTACTTAATTTTACTGTTAATCCGCTTAAACTGACTCGCAGTCCGTTTAAATGGATTTGACGGTTTTTCATCGAGATGGCAGTTTTCTTGTTTACTCGGCCCCTCCTTCCTTCTTTAAATATGGCCGGCCATAGCTCATTTTATAAGAAACTTTTTTGAGAAATTTAAGCAAAACTCTCTCTAGTGATTGATAAAATTACTCTAAATTCCTTATGAGATTAGGGAGAATTTTAGTGAGCATTTGGTTGATTGCTTATTGCTGTGAGATTGAAAGAAATCTTTTGTAAGTTTGTTTCACCGCTTCGTCAAGAGTTGTTATAAGGCGAACGGTGGATCGTGGTCTTGTATAAGAAATACTATTTGGATTAGTACAATCAAGGAGCTGAAAGGTATACCCGAAGACTAGGCACTCGCGAACACGGTAAGGACCGTTGGTGAGAAAAGATAGTAACTGCAAAAGCAACCACCTATCCGAACTTCATCAACAGATCTCGTGTTCGGTATCTTTATTTACTTTTCTTTATTTATCATTTCTCTAATTATTTAATTATAGAATAATTTCATATATGCCATTACAAAAACTCAAAATAACATATTTGCTACTCTAAAATTGCTAATATCATATTTGCCACTCTAAAAACACAAAATCTATCAAATTTGTCATCCTCAAACTTGAAAAATATCAAAAATATCCAAACCGTTAACTTTCCGTTAAATTTGTTAATTAAACATGATTTATTGTTATAAATTTTAATTAATCTAATAAATCAAATTTAATATGTCTAAAATACCCTCAACCACATCTCCTTATTTACTGAGACTTTCCATCTTCACTACAGACTCTTCTCGTATTCTCTTCAACCTTTCATCTTCGTCCCAAGTACCAAGTCATGCTCTGTAATTTTGTTTGTCAGGTAATGAAGTCCTATTTTACAATCCATTGTCATTCAAATGATTTACTTGTTGAATTTCCTCTTTTTCTTTCAGTTAATCAAGTCCACTTCTACGTCTTTTGCCCAAGTGTGTGACTCGAAGCAGAGAGCTGCCATGAGCTGATTTCTACGGTGTGAATGTATACTATATATTATTAGTACATCAATATATACTACCTATACACAATAGATAGTTGTAATTTTTGCCATCCTCAAATTATTTCTTGTATTTTCTATCTAGGATTTTTTTTCTGAACTTAAATAGTAGTAATTTTCATGAGACCCAGCTTTTACAATATTTCCTCAATTCACGATGAAAATTTTTGTATATATGATGACACCAAAGTCCAGTTCCCCTTTTCCTCTTTGATTCTATTTTATTCTCTTACAATTACTTAGTTGCATTCATTTTTTACCACTATTTTAGAAATATTTGCATTGATATGGAGACGGAGAAGGATATTTCTGTGGGGATGCATGATGCTGAGAATATTCCTACACAAGGTAAACCTAGATGGGAACATATGGTGGAATCGCCCATTCTTGAGTAAGTAATATAACTATTAGATAATACTTAACTGTGACTTTTCAATTCTAATTTAATAGTTTGAGATTACAATATTAATGCAGTGACTAATTATTCTTATTTTAGGCAAGAAGAACCTGCTAATTACAAACTGAAAATAAAATATGGAGGATATTTCAAGTTACTCAAAAACTCATCTAGAAGAAGTTATTGTTTTTCTAAACAGAAAATAATTTATACTGACATACGCTCATACAAGTGGAGTGATTTAATGGAGGAAGTGTAGAATATATACCCATCAGATAGCAATCAAATTCTTTCGTTGTGCTTTGTGGACAAGTCTGCAAGCCAACAGACTTTTATTCCACTTGACTCAGATGGTGCATTTCTTGTTATGCTAAATATATATGAGGAGAAGAAAGAAGTAACAATTTTTGTAACGGTTGAGAAAGATCTGGCTTTATTAACAGTTGATACAAATCAAATGGCGAATCCAAATCAAGAGGGTTGCAATGATAATTTGAGGTTAGAGGATAATAATAATTCATTGTCACTTGACGAAAATGATTCAGGCTACTGTCCGAGTAAGCAAAGTTACCATAGTCGTGGTGGTAGTGAGAGCGAAGATGAGATATCAACATATGAGGGGGAGACCTATGTCTATAACAAGGATAATCCAACTTTGGAAGTCAATTCAAAATTTCCAAATGTGGTTGAGTTTATGAGGGCTATGAATCATTATGCATTGTCGAAAGAATTTGAGTATCTCATAGAGAAAAGTGATCCGACTCGGTTCATTGCAAAGTGTTCCAATGCAGAATGTAAGTGGAGGATTCATGCTTTTATTCTACAAGATGACGTAAACATTGAGGTAAGCATAAAGAATGGAAACTCAAGTTTTATAAATGTGTTAATTGTTATATATATCTTTTTCAATAATATCTCATATTACACTTGTAGATTAAAAAAATGGAGTACCCACATACATGCCCTAGTAGTAATAAGTCTGGAAACAAAAGTGCTACCCAGGGATGGATTGCCGATAGGGTAGTTGATAAGTTAAAATCTGAGGGTGATGTTCCGGTAAATGAACTCCGGAAATGGCTTTGCATCAAATATAATGTTGAGATTCCGTATTTGAGGGTATATCAGGGGAAAGAACAAGTTTTGAAGGAAATACATGGGAAATGGGATGATTTATTTCTAAAGATGGATGACTTCAAAGAGGAGCTGCTTAGAAGAAACCTAGGAAGTGTTGTAGAGATGCATCTCTAAAGGATTTCTTGAGGGTTGCCATCCATACATAGGCCTTGATGCTTGTCATTTGAAGGGAAAGTTCAATGGAGTACTCGCCGCGGCCGTTGCTGTTGATGTTGATGGTAACAATTGGATTGGCTTATGGTGTGCTCGAATCAGAGAATACTAACTCATGGCTATGCTTTCTTAAGGCATTGCAGCAGGCTATTGGAATATCTAAAGGTCTAGTTCTTTCTTTTGATATGCAAAAAGGATTGGGTATAACTGTTGCCAAAGTGTATCCGGTGTAAAGCATCGTGAATGCATTAGACACTTGTATGATAATTTCAAGAAATATTTTAGGGGTGAGTTCTTTAAATCTTCTCTTTGGGGAGCTGCAAAAACATACTCCGCCAACCGATATGACGAATTTATGCATGAGGTTCGAAAGATCCGTCCAGAGGCTATTGCTTATCTTGAGAAGGAGCATAGCAAGATATTGACAAGGAGCAAGTTTGGTACAACTACGAAGTATGATTATTTTACAAATAATATCGCCGAGACATTTAATGCTTGGATAGATAATGTAAGGTCGCTTCCTGTGATTGACCTACTCAATGCTATCAGAGAAAAACTTATGATTACATTTGAGTGAAGGAGAAGAATATCAAGAAAATGGAAGGGAATGTTAGTTCCTAAGGTTGACAAAAATCTTAAGAAAATCTCTAAGGTATGTAATATCATATTTATGTTTCTTTGTCTGTGTCGTCGGTTTTGTGTCAATACTAAATATTCTTTCATACTTATATGTAGGGTTTAGGTGAATTTGATGTGTGTAGAAGTAGTGATAATCGGGTAGAAATACATGCAAATGGGAATTCATGGGAGGTACTTGCTTGATGAAAAGACGTGCGCTTGGCGTGTTTGGCAAGTGAAAGGTGTTCCATGCATTTATGCTGCTGGGTTCATTGGCTTCATAAGAGATACTAATTGGGATAATTATGTACATTCTTATTTCACTATTGCCAAGTTTAAAGCCGCTTATGCTTTGGAAATAGCCCCAATGCCGGAAAAAGATCGGTGGGTACATGTAGAGACAGACTATAAAATTTACCCACCTATTTTGAAACGCCCACCTGGATAGCCGAGAAAGAAAAGAATCAAACCATCTGATGAACAAAAAAGAAGACACTGATGCTCTCGATGTGGGTTATTTGAGCACCATCAAAAGACTTGCAAAAATCCGGTTCCTCCAGAAAATACTATGGAAGCCATAGACAGTACTTCCATGCCTGGAACTTCTCAATCATCTAATAACAAAAAGTTGAAACTTCTTGTTTGTTCGACTTTTACATAAAACCAATATTTTGTAATTATCTAATACGTTGTATAAAATATAGGAAGCGAGGAAATAAAAGGCAATAAAAGATGTGAAAATAAGAAGTTGCAGCCCTATTTGAGCAAGATAACACTTAAGTTATTTAGATTTTAGCATGTTGAGACATATCATCAAACACCTTGAGTTGAGTGCGAAACTCATGACACCAGAAATTGAATCTTTTTCGGTGTTTGATATGAGCGGCGGATGAAATGAAGTGAGGGGTTCTTTTATTTTCTAAAAAATTAAATTTATGATGGCCCTAAATTTCGAAGCCCAGTAAAATTTCAAGTCATTCTTAAAAGGGGATATGAATTCCCGATTATAACTAAATAGAGATTTCATTTTCCATAGGGGATATGAAATGTACTTTCAGTTGCAGTTTCTACAAGCATCATAATTGAAACAAAAGATTCAATGAAATTATTATTTGTTCAGTTCCAAACATGACATATAACATTGTAAATAAGAAATTCTTCCATGTATTGAAATGTTTCTTTTTGAAGGAGAAATATGGGTTTAACTTCCGCCACAACAGACAGCCTTAAATGTGTTCAAGCCCGAAGGCCAATGCCGACCCTGTCAGGGGAGTTGCCAACCGTCTCTGCTTATAGAATCAAAAGGTATATGTACCCCCCCCCCCAATTGATTCGGATCAAGATCCGCCACTAGACGTACTTGCTCTCGCCGATGGGCTGTCCGATCTCAAAATTATCGAGCGTCCAGCATTCCTCGTCTCCTCCGTCGTTGTCGTTCGCCTTCGGCATTGGTGACTGTCAAGTGTACTGAGAGAGAGAGGAACTGTTGGCGGATAGTTTTGGAGTGTTTTCAAATTTCAAAAAGAGGGGAGAAGGAACTGTGTGATTTTTATAAATTGGGCTTTGGGCTTGAAATGGCCCTCATTTAATAGGTTGAACGAGAATTTATATAATTATATCTGTTTTTTAAACAAGCAGTACATGAGCTCACTGTTCAAACATTTTATTCAAAGAGAGAGAGATATGTTCTTCGAATAAAAATTTGGGAAGCTAATATGTTATTGATCTTTTTAGAAGAATTTTTATGTATATTATATAATAAAAAAGTTTCAGATTAGTTAAACGGCTTTGTATACAAGGCATGCATGTAGTCATCAAATACAATGTGCTATTTCTTGGCAAATTAATTTTCTCAAAAATCGCAAGAAAAGGATCTAGAAGAAAAAGTTAATCATAATAAATGCAAACATTATGATGATCATTAAACACATTACACCATTTATTCCTGAATAAAACTCACATCAAGAGATCAAAACAGTAGCCGAATAAAGTCTACAGACTCTACAACATCACCCATGCATGCACATTTCTAATAACAAGGAACAAGCACAAATTACATAAACTCAATTACGAACACAACAAGATAATTTAAATCTACAACTCAAGGAAAAGTGCCACATTTCTCCGGATAATTTCGTTCACACAACTCATATCATTCATTTCCAATAACCGAACTGCGGCCTGTTAACAGACAAACTCTCGGGTAAAGGATCAAGTTCATATTGGTTCATTTCATGTTCAAACCCTAATTCTACCCTATCATTCTCAAAATGACATGTCGGTTCCACATCATGTTGCTGTTGTAGGTAACTGTAAGCACCGACAGGCATCTGAGCATTCAGTACCTGGAAGTTCGGGTTAGGGTTAGGGTTCCGTGAGGTGTGGTTCTGTAACGAGTCGAAAGCTACAGCTTTTGGCTTTGAACTTGTTGGTGTCATTGGATCAGCTTGTCTTGTCTTCCTAGAACAGCCCCCTGTTGAAAAAATTAAACTTAATTAGTCAGTTATCTGTAAAAAAGGTGTTAAAACAATAGTAAATTATTTCTTTCTTTTATAAGTACGTACCGACTGGTACATTGCGTAGGGTTCCACCATGAGTCCAATACCGACGACATGTGCGACAAAAGTGGCGTGGCTGCATGAGATTATAGTTGTTGTAATAACAAAACTTCGTGTCGTTTGATTTACATCTTGGGCATGGTAATGGAGTTGAAGGTGCATAAGAAGAGGGTGTGTTCATTTTTATTTTGAATATTTATGTGTTGATCATTAATGGAGGTTTTTGGAGAGAAGAAGAGAGAGTGTTGGTTTGATTATGAGGAAGGTTGGTGGTGGTTTATATATATATATAAAGGAATTTTAAAACAATGTATTTTTCCGTATTGTTGAAGTAAATTGATTTCTATTGTCATTTTAATAATATGAACAATTTAATTCATTCATTCATTCTTAATAAAATATTTATGAGCTATGTAACATTATTAAGATATATAATCCAACATCACCAACTGTGTTCCTCAAAGGATGACGCAAGTAGATCCAATGAGGATTCTTGTTTCATTCTTGATTTAATTGTGAGAATTGAAGACTAATTTTTGTCTCTAATTTCCAAAATTTTCAATCATGGAGTCAATGGATCAATTGAAGAAGCATCACGTATTCATCTTGCTCCCTCCAGTCCTGGAGGTCTCCATTACCTAAACTCACTAGTGCATTTTCAATAAAATTGTTAATAGAGGTAATAACTAAATACTGAATTGAATACTGAAGAAAAATGGATGTCTTCATTTTGCAATGAATGGAGAGAAAATATAGAATAATCAAATGTCTCCATTGATGGTTTGAATTTACGAAACGGAATAAAAATTATATACATCAATTTGAGAGGAGATTCAAGAAGTGTGAGTCAGTTTTGAAGTGACCCATTTTGGATTTAAGACATTTGCATTTGACCATGTTAATTATTGCAATACATTATTTATTAGTCGGTGGGGATTTTGTGCTCTGTTTGGACTCTCTTGACAAGTTATTCTGTAATGTCTGTCTATTCATACATCCCTTGCAGCAAACGTAATATCAAATTGCAACTAAAAGATGAATTTAGTTAATTTACTTTTTTATCTGTCTCAACTGTAATTAAAGCTGAATTTTTTAGTTAATATACAAACTAGGTGGGTTAATTTCAAGTATCATGAAAGGGACAAAGAAGTGTATTTTACAACAATTTTTATGAGCTCAAATAAGATATTTTGAAATATTATGAATGATTTGCCTCATTGAAAGTTTTAGGCATGAATATCAGAACTTGATCTTTCTTCGTAGTTTTGAAGTAATGACTGGAGGATAAATAATTTTTTGTAGAGAAACATCAATTGTGTTCAATTTGAATAATTGGTTGAGAAAGGTTGGTGTTTTTTATGGCGCCGTTGGTGTTTGAAAGGAATTTGATAGGATTGGTTTCTTAATTGAAATGGCCATTGGAGACCGACCAGAGAGATAGAGATTGACATCTCTTTTCTTCAAATCTGATTTGAGAAGCTAAGAATTTCCATTTTAGCACGACAAGTATAAAACAAATAAAGAAAAGAGAAATAATTCCGAGTGGTCAAATCTCTAATCATACAGTTTTAACTGTGCATATATATATTTGCACTTGAATATATCATTTGTATTTATAAATATATTTTTTTTGAAAATATTTTTTTTAGTAATTTCACTATACATTTTGTATTTACAAGAATATCTTTTCGTAATTTCATCAAACCTTTTGTAATCGGATGTTGCTGAACGCTCTAAATTATTGGCACTCCATATCTGAATCCTAAATAAAAACCCCACAATTTCCCAAACAAAAAATGACCACATTTTGACACAGTTCTTGCACTAATGCCGAATGTTTTTGAGAAAATTTCATATATACCCTTCCCAGATCTCAAAATATCAAATATATCCTTCAAAATACAACCCTTCCAAAGGACAAAACACACAAAATCATATCTCCTTTTTTATTTGGGCGTGCTCAACTTCTCTTTGGGCGTGCTCAAGCTCGTCGCTTTTTCAGATTTTCCTTTTAACTTTTATTTGTACGGTTGGATCAAAATATGTGTAAATTATGAATTAGGTGCTTATAATTGAACAATTAATAAGTTTCTTTGTTTAGGGATAATCAAGGTTGATTTGGAACTTCCTTGTGCGTATTGTCTCTGATGAAGCCCAGGATCTCATCTCTACTCTCTCATAAACCCTAAAATTAGCATATTTCATTCAAAAAAGAGTAGATTCAAATGAATTTGATTTTCATAAAAAATATTATCATTAAAATGTAGCTTTTGGTGGAGGAGTCATCAAAGAGGCTATCTATACATAAGATACTAAAGCATCCATGGATCCAGAAGAACGCTGGTCCTAGCTTCTGGTTGTAATCTTTACACTTTGATAGAGTTGCAACTTAATAATCACTGTACCTTTTAAAATGTGCACTGTTAGTACATAGATTTTAAGTGACAAAATGAATGGTACTGGGATTAATTCACAACTCTGTTAAAGTAGAACTTAGAAGGACTAACTTTGCATTTATCCCAATATTAATTTTATATAATTATGTATATATGAATGAAATATAGGTTTGAGTGTAGGGTTTGAACGATAATTATCACATGAAACGAGAGTTGTGTAGCACCATAGCAACTATCATAATTTATAATAGGCCAAATTTCATATGTACCCCTGCAAAACCTCATAATTTCATGTATACCTATATAAAAAGTGAAACATCACCAATACCCATACAAAATCATTCAAATATCATGAATACCCTTACAAAACCATACATATACCATGAATACACCCACAAAAATTCTTAAAATATCACTAATACCATTGTCGTAAATATTTTGTCAAAATATGTTAGCCAAATAATATATATATGATTATATTATTATTAGTTACTTTATTAAAAGTATATAATAATTATATGCTACTTTTTTTATTTATTTTTTATTAATTTATTTTAGAGAATTATAAATTTTTCTATGAAACATATTCATCTCAAACCTGTCACATATAAACTAAAAAGAACATAAAATGACTTAATATAAATTCTTATCATATTTACATATATGTAAAAATGAAAAATATATAAATGAAATAACGTTAATCTTAACACTAAATATATCATAGGGGTGTCCATGATATTTGAGTGATTTTGTAGGCGTATTAGTGATATTCTACTTTTTGTAAGGGTATAAGTAAAATTATGATGTTTTGTAGGGGTACACGGGAAATTGGGCCTTTATAATACTATGTTAGATAATATGCTCATGATTGTTGCATGGAAACATGATTATTCACATGCTGCAACTAAAACCATAATTTGTTGGTCATGATATCCTAATGAATTTGGTTCCGTATAACACGTAAAGAGCATATCTGAAAAATATCTCCTATTGGTGGTTGAATACATGTTATATATACCGTGGTACTTAAACGCACGAAAAACTTCATCGCCACTAAGACCTGTTATTTCTTGATTACATTGTAATGAATTAATAGAGTGAGGGAGTAGAGAGAAGACTTTAGATAATTATATAGGATTGGATTAAATAATATGTTCCAAAAGTGAGGCTTTATATATAGAATGGGTCTCTATCTAATTCTATTTAATTATATACTAATTTATACCATTTAATTCCTACAATTTCATATAATATACTCCACATTCAATACAATACATACAACTACCCCTATAAAAAAAGTAATTGAATTAATTAAACTATAATAAAATATTAAATTTATAATAGAATATAATTTTGAACATTTTTCTCTCTATATAAAATTCGGGTAGAAGTGGAATTATTCAATCATAAGGTTGTTAACATTAGAAAATAATTTCTTTGCAAAATTAGATCTTTTTATTCATATTAATATGCGTTAGAGACCCATTATCATTATGCTTCCACCGGGTTCTATTCCACCTCTTCTAGAGATTCAAGAGAAAATAACTTAACGAAAAATAATTTAAAACATGATAATACATTTATACAAAACTTCTAGCTTGAGCATACATAATAGAGCAATAAACAATTAAGTGAAACTGTACCTCATGAACAACATTATTTATCTTTTGTATATCCACATTTTATATTTTTTATATCATTTGGATTATGTATTTGTTCTCACTGTTGAACAACTATTAAGTATTTGTTCATATGAAATATTTTAATCTCTAAACTCAGGCCTAGTTCAGAACAAATAAAATATAAGAACAAATAACATCTGCACTCTGATAACATTTTTCCACTTTTTCACTATACAAATAGTTTTAAAGAATTCGCGCAACGCGTGAGGGTCCCCTTGTTGGTTATAAAGCTAAAAAAATTTTAAGCCCCCACAATGTGCCACATAGGCTCTTTTTATATCAACCCTTGGATGAAAATAAGATTGTTTTGGGTTCATTGGATTGAAAAGTTATACATACGTCAATAACTTTGTAACTAGAATTAATTTTTTTTTCATATTTACCCATCTAAAACTTCAACAATCTCATATTTATCACTCTACATATTAAAAAAAAATAGAATTAACCCTTCAAAAATCTAATAAAACTTCAAAATAATAGGTTATAATTCTAAAAAAAAATTATCTCATTAAACCACATAGGCATTTGATATTGATCATTATACTGGATCATCTAAAGGTTAAGTTTTAGCCATATGTCGTTGGCTAAGATTTTCTTAAAAAACAATTTATGATTCATCACATGTACATAAAAGGCTTTAAATGGGTAAGATACTATCTGACCGACCTCTATATATATCCGCAAAAAAAAAACAAAAAAAAATCAAAATTATTCATATTTGGCCGAATACTGATACATATTTGGTTATCGATATTTAGCTCCCAGATACAGATTATTTGTTATTCATATAGTAACCGGTTTCAGTTATTTCACTATATATAGAATACATAAATTTATACGAAAATATGTATGGATATCTTGGATTTTTATTATATTCGGATAAGGATATTATCCATATTCATCTTAATATTTTGTACATGTAATGATGTGAAACGAGAGAGTATTATTTGACCGACCTGTGTCCATATACAAAAAGATCATTTACAAATCAAAATTATCTCTATTCGGATATGAATTTTGGTGATCTATTTGGTTTCCAGATACGGATACAATTAATATATGTATCATCCGGATAATTTGTTATTCTAATAGTATCCGTTTTTGGATATTTCACTTTATATAGATATATATACCATACAAATACGAATACATGTATGGAAATTTTGTTTTATTTTTAATCATATTCAGTTACAGATATTATCCATATCCATATTAATATTTTCTCGCTAATTCTTTTAAAATTATACCTCGGAACTTCCTGATCCGCGAGACGAAGAACGGATGTAGGTCTGAACATTTCTGGCGTGCAACCTTCTCCTTACTGAAGCTCGACTCGAATGAACTCCTTGCTTCTCCTGGGATAAACAAACTGATTGCTCGCTTGTCTTCAAAGCAGAAGACCTCTACTCATATCTAGGTCGATTTTCAGACGCACGGAATACCCGGACTCGTCGACGAGTCCGGAAATACTTTCCGAAAATAACTCAAAACTTTCTCTCTCTCTCTCTCTCTCTCTCTCTCTCTATCTCTATTTTTGTGTATTAGACGGCCTCTAAGGCTTCTGAATTGTGTGTCGAATAGAGAGACTATGCCCTTCTATTTATACTAGAAAGAGAGGCAAACAATTGCTCAGTTACCATAACTAAAAATCCTAATATGTGCCTATTCCGTTGCCAATGGAACTATTCCGTTGCCAATGGAATAAGTATTTCCATAATGGAATACTTGGCAGCTAAGGTTATTATAGTTTCCATATCTATTCCAATCGGAACAGAACTATTCTGTTGCCAACGGAATGGTATTGTTTTGTTCAATCAATTATCCAATAATTAATTATTTCGTTCACCAATTTATACATCATATGTATAACTTCTTTGAGTTCATTGTGTGACTGTGTTCACTTCATCCCGTACGAATGGAGTTCATTGTGTGACCGTGTAGGTTCCATTTAATGCTGGCAACGATCTTCTAAAGATCGTAAGTCATGAGTAACCTCTAGACTTGATGTCATGACTACCCATATTAATGAAATGATCAACGGTCATAAACCTATCGGAATAAACGTTTTCTTATTCCTTTTGTTCTACGATATATGTCTTGATCACAAGGCATGGAAGTATGTCATCTTTGAATTTTATCAAAGTCTCTTTCCTGATTGAGAATTAGACTGAGTAAATACAAAATGATATTAATAACACATGTTAATCCATTTTGAGCATAGTGATGCACTTCCTTAAGTCATAGTTCATCAAGTGGCCCAGAGATATCTCCCTCATGTCGAGACGAACAAATCCCATCTTGGTCACTCACATTCCCCGTCATGATTCAGTACATACCTAATGATGACCCTAATGATCATCCCATTACGGATGACGTAGGATCATTTTAAAGTATGCAGTTCCACATACAGGAATTCATGGTGACCTCAGGTCGTAGGAACAAGAATACTATTCATATGAGAATCACTAATGACATATACCATGCATATTCTCATAGTGTGGTCAATCCAGTACGTGTTCTCTAACACGTACCTATATTCTAGACTTGACATCTCTATGTCCATGATCAGCAGAATATGATCATCCAGCCTACGAATATACTAGTGTGGATATATGACTTCTTACCTGAAGTATGTCTATCTCTATAAACAGCCTACATATCACTAAGGACAGTTTGAATGTCATTCGTTAGTTCACAGTTCCACTATCAGAATCACGTATTCCGATGACGTGAATACGAAGTATCATTCTTTGTTGATTTAAGATTTACATTCACAACCCATATACACAGATATATAAGAAACAACTTTTATTGAATAAATAATAATACCTTAATACATAATCAATTTCCTAGCACAAATATATTTGGCCTAGGGCATGAATCCTACAGTCTCCCACTTGCACTAGGCCAACTCTAAGCATCTTATTCCCATAGACCTAACATGACCCTCATGCTTCGCTTGGGGGAGTGGTTTAGTTAATGGATCGGCGACATTGTCGTCCGATGGCACTCTACACATTTTAACATCACCCATTTGTATGATCTCTCTGATTAGACGGAAGCATCGCAGTATGTGCTTGGACTTTTGGTGAGATCTCAGTTCTTTTACTTGTGCGATCGCTCCATTGTTGTCACAATATAGATCCACTGGTTCTGAGATGCTCGGAACTACTCTTAGCTCCTCCAAAAAGTTCTTTATCCAAATAGTTTCTTTAGCCGCTTCTGCAACGGCTATATACTCTGCTTCCGTTGAAGAATCTGCTACAGTATATTGCTTGGAACTCTTCCATGTCACTACGCCTCAATTTAGGCAAAATAAATAACATGATTGCAATCTAAAATCATCTGAGTCTGTCTGGAATCTTGCGTCAGTGTAACCCTTTACAACGAGCTCATCTTCCATACCTCCATAGACTAGGAATAGGTCATTAGCTCTTCGTAAGTACTTAAGGATTCTTTTAACAGCTATCCAGTGACTTTCACCTAGATTAGACTGAAACCTACTTGTTCCGCTCAATGAGTATGACACATCGATCTAGTACATATCATGGCATACATGATAGATCCTATAGCCGAAGCATATGGGATCTTATTCATGCGTCTTCGTTCCCTCACTTGTAGGATACTGTGTCTTACTGAGAGAAACGCCATGTGTCAAGGGCAAAAATCATTTCTTGGATTCTTCCATTCTGAATTGTTTCATGACCTTGTCTACATATATATACATTGACTCAGACCTATAAGCCTTCTAGATATATCTCTATAGATCCTGATTCCTAGCACGTAGGAGGCTTCTCCTAGGTCTTTCATCGAGAAATTATCTCCCAACCATTTCTTGACGTTCAAGAATGTTGGGACGTCATTTTCCATGAGTAATATATCATCTACGTAAAGCACCATGAATACTACCGTGCTCCCACTAAACTTCATGTAAAGACAAGACTCACCTTCACTTTTGATAAAATCAAAACTTTTGATGACTTCATGAAAACGAAGGTTCCAGCTTCGAGACGCTTACTTCAATCCATAGATGGATTTCTGAAGCTCGCAAATCTTACCAGAATTCTTAGGATCGACAAAACTCTCGGGTTATATCATATGCATGTCCTCGGTCAGATTTCCATTTAAGAAGGCTGTTTTGACATTCATTTGTCATATTTTATAGTCATTATATGCTACTATGGCTAATAAAATTCTGATGGATTTAAGCATAGCTACAGGTGAGAAAGTTTTGTCATAGTCAATACCATGAACTTGTTTGAAACCTTTCGCCACAAGCCTTGCTTTGTAGGTTTCTACCTTTCCATCCACGTCAGTCTTTTCCTTAAAGACCCACTTACATCCGATGGTCTTCAAGCCTTCGGATTGATCAATCAAAATCCAAACTTGATTGTCTTGCATGGATTGAATCTTGGCTCTCATGGCCTCTAACCATTTCTGAGAGTCAGAAATCTTCATAGCATTTTGGTAGGACGTGGGTTCATCATCTATGAATATCACATCATCATCATTAGACACGAGAAATTCGTATCTCTCGGGCCCATGATGAATACTACTAGATTTACGTTGAGTATGTTGTGTTTCAAGCTCACCAACTCCTTGAGAGCTTGTTTGTTCCTCCATCATAGGTTCTGCGACTATAGCTGGGTCTCGAATTTCTTCGAGTTGTACTTTGCTCCCACTGCTTCACATAGAGACAAACTCTCTTTCCAAGAAGGCTCCATTCCTAGCAACAAACACTTTGTTCTCCGATGGGTGGTAAAAGTAATATCCTTTAGTTTCCTTAGGATATCCCACAAACAGGCCCTTATCAGATTTGGGTCCGAGTTTATCGGAAAACTGACGTTTGACTTAAGTCTCACATCCCGACATTTTGAGAAAAGACAACTTGGGACTTTTCCCCGTCCACATCTCATGTGACATCAAGATATTAAACTAATAGAGAGACTCTGCCCTTCTATTTATATTAGATAGAAAGGCGAACGATTGCTCAGTTACCATAACTAAAAAACCTAATATGCACTATTCCGTTGCCAATGGAATAGGTATTTCCATAACGGAATACTTGACATCTAAGGTTATTATAGTTTCCATATCTATTCCGTTAGGAACGGAACTATTCCGTTGCCAATGGAATGGCATTGTTTTGTTCAATCAATTATCCAATAATTCATTAGTTCGTTCACCAATTTATACATCATATGTATAACTGTTTTGAGGCATATTCATCCTGTACGAATGGAGTTCATTGTGTGACCGTGTAGGTTCCATTTAACGCTAGCAACGATCTTTTAAAGATCGTAAGTCATGAATAACCTCTAGACTGATGTCATGACTATCCATATTAAATGAAATGACCAGTGATCATAAACCTATCTGAATAGACGTTTGCTTATTCCTTTTGTTGTACGATATATGTCTTGATCACAAGGCATGCAAGTATGTCATCCTTGAGTTTGATCAAAGTCTCTTTCCTGATCGAGAATTAGACTGAGTAAATATAAAATGATATTAACAACACATGTTAATCCATTTTAAGCATGGCCATGCTTTTTCTTCAATAAGTTCATCAGGGGGTCCAGAGATATCTTTCTCATGACGAGAGGGACAAATACCATCTTGGTCACTCACATTACTCGTCATGATTCAATGCATACCTAATGATGACCCTAATGATCATCCCATTATGGATGACGTAGGATCATATTAAAGTATGTAGTTCCACATATAGGAATCCATGGGGACCTCAGGTCATAGGAACAAGCACACTATTCATATGAGATTCACTAATGACTTATACCATGCATAGTTGGGTTTCAAACGTGCATAACGCAGCGGAAAACAAAAATTTCGTCCAAAACCAATCCGAGGATCCGTGCGTATCGGTTAAATCAAAGAAATAAATCTTAATAATACCTTTCGGATTACGCTTAATCCGTGACGCTCAAACCATGCGTGTTGTCCATGTGTCTCTAAACCGGTTACCGTCATAACCGATTTTACGTCCGTCTAGGTCGGATCGTGCGGAAGTCATCTACCGCACACACAATCGGTCTCCACCAAAACTCTCAACAAACTGTTCTCATCTTCTTAGGCCGAATAGATCACAAGCGCCGAAAGTACGAATGCCTCTATTGGTGTCCACATGAACAAACTTCTTAAAACGAGAAGAAGAACAATATATATGCTAGTAGCTTGTTCTCCTCTTGCATAAGAAAACTCTTCTTATTTTATCTCACAAAAGATGTATATAATTCCTCTCATATAATCGCACTCTTTCATTTTTGTCATACAAAAGAAAGCACCTTTTCATAATTTTGTCATACAAATTAGAAAGTATATTTTCTCTCTTTTGTCTCACAAAAGAGAATGAGAAATAATGAGAGAGAGAATGATGTGTTGTATATATGAATTTGGAGTCTTCTATGTCCTTATATAGAGGTGAAGTGTCATGTCTCTTCACACTAAAAGATGTGTATGACATCACTCATCATTATCCATGTACCATCATCTAGACTCTTCTAGATTACATGATCTTTTGTGCTCATAGTCTTTATATACATATATATCACATCTTATCACATAAGATGACAATATATTTTGTGACATTCTTATGCAACTCATCATATAAGTCGCTACGATTTTCTGCGTCCGTTTCAGTTTGTTCTTTGTGTGTAACCCTGTAGGTTCACTTAATGTTGGCAATACACTTGTCAGTGTATAAATCATGAGTGGACTCTAGCAAGCCATCATGACTACCCAATTTAAATGAATATCGGTGATCCGATTTACCTAATCAACAATCACGTATTTAGTCCCTTTGTCACGCGATATCTATATCGGTCATAAGGCATGTAAGACGCCATCCTTATATTAATCGATTAATATTTCTTGATTCCGAATTAAACTGAACAAGAACAAATGACATTAATAACTCTTATTAATTCATTTGAGTATGGCCATACATTTCTTCAATTCAATTCATCAAAAGGCCTAAAGATATCTCTCTCATTTATGGGAGGAACAAATCTCGTCTTGATTGCACTCATCCCTCTACATGATTCATTGTATACCTAATCATAACCATTATGACCACCCAGTTAAAGGCAGTGTTAGATTATATTAAAGTATAAAATTACTCATGTTGGGAACCGAGACAATCTCAGGTCAAAGGACTATAAATACTTTATGTTACAAGAATCGCTAATGACGTAAAACATGTAGCATTCTTATGGCGGGTCAGTCTAGTATATGGTCTCTAACATATACCTATGTTAATGACTTGATAACTATTTATCCATGATCAGTAAAACTTAATCATCAGTCAACTAATATACTGGTGTACATTTATAGCTTGTTTATTTGTATATATATATATATATATATATATATATATATTTATATGTATCTGCAAGTATATTTATCTCCACAAATATCCTATAAATGACCAGGGACGATTTAGAATAGCATTCATAATACTTTATAGTTTTACTATCAAAGTCACACACTTTGATGACATAAAGCTGAATTGCATATTCATGGTCTATTTTAATTATATTAAAATAACCTATACGCACATATTATATGAAATATCTTAGAATAAATATTATGTTTGTTATTACAATCCATCATCTAGGTCACAAACACTTTGGCCTAGGGCATAACACCATCAATCTCCCACTTGCACTAGGCCAAAACAATCAAGTATCTCATACGCATTGATCTATGTGGTATCACATACCAGTTGACCTAACATGATCACCATCATTTAAGGGATTGGGTTCTTAAATGGATTATCAAATATTGCCATATGCAAATACTTTGCATATTTTTATGTCCACCATAATCTAAGAAGAATACTTTATCCTTCTCAAGTATATAATCATACTCTTGATTATTATTTAGTGACTTTCACTAAGATTAAACTTATGTGTGCTTATTACACTTAATTCACATCATATGTAATTATGCTCCCACTGAATTTCTTGTCAACATAAGATTTATCTTTAATTTTTGATAAAACCAAACTGTTTGGTTATTTCATCAAATAATAAATATTCACCTAAAGATGTTTGCTTTAATTCATAAATGAATTTATACAACTTGCAAACTCTTTTCAAATTTTTTTTTTAGGATAGATAATACTCTCAAGTTGTATCATATACATACTTTCATATGTTTCTATTAAGAAACAACGTCTTGACATCCACTTGGCATCTTTTAGAGTCATACTATGAACATATGCCCAAGAAAATTCTGAAATACACAAGCATGATGACTTGGAAAAATATTATCATAGTCTATACTATGAGTTTAACTTAACCACAAATCATGCATTATATGTTTGCACATTATCCATGTCGATCTTTCTTTTAAAACCGTATTTCCATCTGATGGATCAATAAAATTCAAAACTTGATTGTCTGACAAGGATTACATCTCAACTTTCAAAGTCTCTAACCATTAGAGCCTTGACTCTATTAGTAGAACGTGGACTCATCATCTATGAGTACGAAATTTTTATTATTAGACACGAAAAATCTATATTTTTTGGGCTTGTGATAAATTCTAATAGATCTACATGAATACACTTATGTTATATACTCAGACTCTTCAACATCTTGAGAGTCTAGTTGACTAATTGCAGACTCAATCACTAGTTGAAATCTGAATTAATTTCCATCTGAGCAATACTGTCAGTATGTGGAATTTGAACTTTTCAAATTTACTCCCACTAATTCTTTTGGAAACACTTCTTCCAAAGAGATATAATTTTCGAGTAACAAACACTTTGTTCTCATATTAATTATAGAAGTAATATCCTTTACCTTTTTTTTTAGGATATTCCACAATAAACACTAATCCGATTAGATGCATGATGCTTCAATTAAGTATCATATCCTCAAATCTTGATAAAAGATAATCTAATACACCTACCAGTCCATATCGCATATGGATTCTTTTAGAACTGCTTTAGATGGAATTATATTCAGTATGAACGCAATAAGAGCGTAACCCCGAAAGAAATAGAAGATATATTTGACTCATCATAATCGAACTATATCTAATAAAGTTCGATATCATTATCATGATCATCAAACACTTGTTTCTCGACTCCTCGATCTCATCGAAGAAATTCGATTTTTCAAAGCCAAGTTTATTGTCTACTTCATTATTTGAAAGTTTTGAACCTTTCAAAATATTCAAATTTATTGGTTCAATAAAGTGATGAAGTAGTTTTCTCTAGCACCTTCACTCATTGATGAACATACATCACTATGTATGAGAGCCAATAAGTAACTTGCTTTCACCTTACTTTGTGAAAGACGTTTATGTCATCTTGTCTAATAAATAAGTTATACATGTCTCAAATGATTCAAAATTAAATGAATTTGAAAATCCATTTTAATGGATTTAATAAATGTTCATCTTATTTAAGTAGACCAAGTGACAATGCTAGATTTAAATTCTTAATATTAATGTTATAGATAGACTCATAATTATTTTGTTCGATATAACACAAAAGGTAATTTTTTCTATTGGAACATTTCCAAAGAAAATTGACATTTGTGAATGGTGAAATTATTATTCTCAATAATAAATTAATAACCATTCATAGATAAACTCGAACTATAGATAATACAAAATTTATTGTCGACATTAAATAATAATTATTTATGTCGACGATAAGTCCAAAAAGACAATGTAAATAAATGAGTTACTTGAGAAAATGCAACAACTTTTGCTACATTTGTCACTCATATGTTAACTTCATATTTACTCAATAGTCTACAACTTTGTCAGCACATTTTCACAAATGCGTGATTCACATCGTGTATCTAATACACATGATGTGAAATAGACAAGTTAATTTCTATAACAAAAATACTTGAAGCGGTAGTCACACTATCCTTTCATTCACTTTTTCATATCTTCTTGAGAAATTATGGTTTCTTTCAATGAACCGATTCACCGCAAAAGATACTAATTTCTTACCTAAGGCCGAAGCCTCGAACAACACCTTACCGTTATCTTTGGGATTACTCTTTACGATTTTTTTAAGCACGAGAACATTATTGATAACACTTGTCCATGTTCGTTTTAACGATTATAAGCATCTTATGCTATATGTCCTTCTCAAGGACCTATTGTGAGACCTAAATAGATATATTATTCGAATTAAATAATATGTAAAGACTATTATTCTTTAAATATTTCATATAATGGCTCCCACTATTTTTTAATCAAATCAATAACCCTCAATCGCATTGATTCGAAAACTTTCAATCCATGAAGTTTCATAGTGAGACAAGATACATATTTCAATTAAGTCCTAAGTGAGCTTTGGCTCATCGCCCAGAACTTAACTTATTTAGGTAGAAATAATTCCAATTGTATCTCATACAACTCTTGAACAACATAGGATAAGCATCATATGCCTGACGTATATATCCTATCGTATGCCCCGAGCCCAAGTCCGACTTGATAGCCCAGTTAAATCAAACCATGTCTAATCATCGGCAAAATATTACCCAACACACTCAACTTTGGCATGACCTATGTTGGCTCCCATTTCCCACATTCTCTCCTCCTAAGGTTGTCCCTACATACCCAGCTTTGGCATGACCTATGCAGGGCCGATCAGAGTATGAAGAGATTTAGACTTATGGAAGGCACTTCATGACTTAACATTATTTTGAGAGATTTTATTTAATATTATATGTTATTATGCAATATTCAAAGAATATCACATGTACCAATCGAATAAAAATAATAACGATGATATATCATAGCCTTGATCTTTATGAATTAACATAAAGATTTCCTAATATATATTTCATTTCCATGAAATTTTTCTTAGATTGTATATGAAAATCTTATCTCCATGTATAGAAATCGATGAACTCTTTCATCGTCATGATGTGTGGTTAAAAATGAACTTGTCATCTTAATGATGTATTCATGATAGATGATGAACTCCTTCATCTCCATGATGGATGTGTTATGCCTAATGAACTCTTTCATTATATCAACACATATCAACAAATATATCAAATATAAACATAATCGTATTATGTTTCGATTATTTAACCATTTATAAAATATATATGTATATATAAGGCTTATGAATGCGAATTTGGGGCACAGTCGTAATTGTCTACATTTGACAAGTTAAAAACCAATATTTGATTTGGTCAACATTTGACTCGGTCAACGATCAACATTTGACAAGGCCAACAGTCAATGGTCAATATTTTGACTAGGTCAAGATCAACTTTTGACCAATTTAATGGTCAACAATCAAGGGGTAAATTAGTGTAGTCAACTATCAACAATTAACAGTCAATACAGTCAATAGTCAACATAGTCCACAGTCAACACAGTGGGTCAACAATCAATTGTCAACATGATCAACATGGTCAACACCTGGTCAACTTTGTCAACACACATTTTTCTACACATTAATACATCATAGGCATCTTTTCATGAATTCAATACATCACATGCAACTTTTCATGAAATAATGCATCACATGCACCATTTCAAAAAGACAATTCATGGTATGCACCATTTCATGAAGACACAACTATTCAAGAGGTCGCAACTATTGCGATTGCACCTTTTCGGTTGTACCTCTTAGTTGCGCATGTCGATTACACTCGTTGGTCGCACCACTTGGTCGCAACCGTTAGTCGCAACCTATTGGACGTGATATTTGGATCATATCCATTGGTCACACCCTTTAGTCACACCCTTTGGCCGCACCCATTCGTCGCAACCTTATGGACGTGACATTTGGATCGCATCTGTTGGTCACATCCTTTAGTCGCACCCTTTGGTCGCACCCATTCGTTGCAACCTTATGGACGTGACATTTTGATCGCATCCTTTGATCGCACCCTTTGGTCGCAACCTTTCGTCGCGTCTTTTGGATGTGACATTTGAATCGCATCCCTTGGTCACACCCGTTAGTCGCACCTTTTGGTCGCACCCTCTGGTCGCATCCGTTGGTAGCAACCTTTCGTTGCGTCTTTTGGATGTGACATTTGAATCGCATCCCTTGGTCACACCCGTTAGCGGCACTTTTTGGTCGCACCCATTCGTCGCAACCTTATGAATGTGACATTTGGATCGCATCCGTTGGTCAAACCCTTTAGTCACACCCTTTGGTCGCAACTCTTGGACTCAACTTTTGGATCGCATTCCTTGGTCGCACCTTTTAGACGCAATCCTTGGTCGTGACCTTTGGATCATATTTCTTGGTCGCAACTCTTGGATGCAACACTTGGACGCAACCTTTGGATCGTATCCCTTGGTGGCATCTTTTGGACACAACTTCTGGATCACATCTATTCATCGCATCTTTTGATTGCATCTTTTGGACATAACTTTTGGATCACATCCTTTGGTCATATCCTTTGGTCGCATTCTTTGGATGCAATTCTTGGATCATATCCATTATTCGCATCTTTTCTATTAAGAATATTCAACACTTGAATACTCTATATGCAAGCCTTATAATTATAAATCAAAATTATAAATGGTATCCAAATAGTATATATCACATATATACCGACACAATTTAACCGAAACACGCACGTCGCTTTGATACCACTGTTGGGTTTCAGACGTGCATAATGCAGCGGAAAACAAAAATTTCGTCCAAAACCAATCCAAGGATTCGTGCGTATCGGTTAAATCAAAGAAATAAATCTTAATAATACCTTTCGGATTACGCTTAATCCGTGACACTCAAACCATGCGTGTTGTCCATGCGTCTCTAAACCGGTTACCGTCCTAACCAATTTTACGTCCGTCTAGGCCGTCTAGGTCGGATCGTGCGGAAGTCATCTACCGCACACACAATCGGTCTCCACCAAAACTCTCAACAAACCGTTCTCATCTTCTTAGGCCGAATAGATCACAAGCGCCGAAAGTACGAACGCCTCTACCGGTTTCCACACGAACAAACTTCTTAAAACGGGAAGAAGAACAATATATATGCTAGTAGCTTGTTCTCCTCTTGCATAAGAAAACTCTTCTTATTTTATCTCACAAAAGATGTATATAATTCCACTCATATAATCGCACTCTTTCATTTTAGTCATACAAAAGGAAAGCACATTTTCATAATTTTGTCATACAAATTAGAAAGTATATTTTCTCTCTTTTGTCTCACAAAAGAGAATGAGAAATAATGAGAAAGAGAATAATGTGTTGTATATATGAATTTGGAGTCTTCTATGTCCTTATATAGAAGTGAAGAGTCATGTCTCTTCACACTAAAAGATGTGTATGACATCACTCATCATTATCCATATGCCATCATCTAGACTCTTCTAGATTACATGATCTTTTGTGCTCATAGTCTTTATATACATATATATCACATCTTATCACATAAGATGACAATATATTTTGTGACATTCTTATGCAACTCATCATATAAGTCGCTAGTATTTTCGGCGCCCGTTTCAGTTTGTTATTTGTGTGTGACCCTGTAGGTTCACTTAATGTTGGCAATAGACTTAACAGTCTATAAATCATGAGCGGACTCTAGCAAGCCATCATGACTACCCAATTTAAATGAATATCGGTGATCCGATTTACCTAATCAACAATCACGTATTTTGTCCCTTTGTCACGCGATATCTATATCGATCATAAGGCATGTAAGACGCCATCCTTATATTAATCGATTAATATTTCTTGATTCCGAATTAAACTGAACAAGAACAAATGACATTAATAACTCTTATTAATTCATTTGAGTATGGCCATACAATTCTTCAATTCAATTCATCAAGAGGCCTAAAGAAATCTCTCTCATTTATGAGAGGAACAAATCCTGTCTTGATTGCACTCATCCCTCTACATGATTCATTGTATACCTAATCATAACCGTTATGACCACCCGGTTAAAGGCAGTGTTAGATTATATTAAAGTATAAAATTACTCATGTTGGGAACCGAGACAATCTCAGGTCAAAGGACTATAAATACTTTATGTTACAAGAATCGTTAATGACGTAAAACATGTAGCATTCTTAGAGCGGGTCAGTCCAGTATATGGTCTCTAACATATACCTATGTTAATGACTTGATAACTATTTATCCATGATCAGTAACACATAATCATCAGTCAACTAATATACTGGTGTACATTTATAGCTTGTATATAAATATATATATTTATATGTATCTGCAAGTATATTTATCTGCACAAATATCCTATAAATGACCAAGGACGATTTAGAATAGCATTCATAATATTTTATAGTTTTACTATCAAAGTCACACACTTTGATGACATAAAGCTGAATTGCATATTCATGGTCTATTTTAATTATATTAAAATAACCTATACGCACATATTATATGAAATATCTTAGAATAAATATTATGTTTGTTATTACAATCCATCATCTAGGTCACAAACACTTTGGCCTAGGGCATAACACCATCAGCATATTCTCATAGTGTGGTCAGTCCAGTACGTGTTCTCTAACACGTACCTATATTCCAAAATTGACATATCTATGTCCATGATCAGCAAAACATGATCATCTAGCATACGAATATACTAGTGTGGATATGTGACTTCTTACCTAAAGTATGTCTATCTCTATAAACATCCTACATATCACTAGGGATATTTAGAATGTCATTCGTTGATTCGTAGTTCTACTATCAGAATCACGTGTTCTGATGATATGAAGCCGAAGTGTCATTCTGGGTTGATTTAAGATTTGCATTCACAACCCATACACACAGATATATAAGAAACAACCTTTGTTGAATAAATAATAATATCTTAATACATAATCCATTTCCTAGCACAAATACATTTGGCTTAGGGCACTAATGCTATAAGTTCGTCATTCTCGGCCCTCTGTTTATCTTGTTGTAGACATATTTTATCGCCGAGTAATCAGTGTAAGTGGCAATGTTCGATCTGAGCAGGTAGGGCCCGAATCGCTCCAGCGAGTGGAAAATGCGAAGATCTCTTTCTTAGCCCTCGTGTAACATTTCTGCTTTTCTTTTGAGGCCTTACTTCCCGAGAGGATTGGACATGGGGACACTATTCCTTCTTTTGGAGAGACACACCCCTATTGCCCCTTGTGCAATAGTAGTCATGAGGTCGTAGGGTACGAAGACTAGTGCTGGGCTCAAATCTCCGGTATCTCGGAAGTTGTCCATCCCTAGATGAGTAATCTTTATGATCAGATAGTCATATGGATGTAAGAAAGTGTACTCGAGACCTTGAGGTAGTGCCCTTAAACTTCCATTTTCTCACTCAATCTTTGCCGTCATTGGTAGACAAGCGGGGCTGAGCTCATTGAGGATTCTTGGGTTATACATTGCGTACACCTATTTCCTCCTATTTTCTCATTCGCTTTCTTCAGGCCTAAGATCTCGGTCTGGGAGTTCATCTGATTCTTCATGTGTCTCCGCTGGTTTCAGTTCATCGAGTCTTTGTCCTTCAGGTTCATTGATCATACTTTGTCCTCCTGCGTATGGTTCATCTGCTCTTGGCTCGTAGATCGCTAATTGGCTGAGTGATTGGTCCGTTCGGCTCTTTCGGTTCTTCCGATTCTCTTTTTGTGTCTTTATCTCCAATTCCAATTCTATAACACATCTTCATTCAAGGCCTCGCGGAGTTCTTTATGAAGTTGAATTCCATTTTGGCCTCCCAAGGTTGAATGACAATCACTCTTTCTTTACGTCAATTATTGCGCCAACGGCTCTTAGGAAATGTCTTCCTAGTATGATGGGGCAACGGTGTTCAACTTTCATTTCTGCCACCATAAAGTCTAGAGGAATGTGAGTCTCCCTTACTCGCACCGGTACATCTTCCCTTCTTGATATCTCACCAATTTGTCCGCCATGGTTAGGGTTATCGTTGCTTCTTCCAAATCTCCAATGCCCAACCTCTGGTGGACTAATAGTGACATTAGGCTTATGCTCGCCCATAAGTCACATAGTGATCGATCGAATCACTCCTTGCCAATGGAACAGTGTATAGAGAAACTACTTGAGTCTTTTAGCTTTTCGGGCTATTTTTCTGAATGATAGCGCTGCATTGTTCCGTGATTGCGATGTTCTCAAAATCTTCACTTGTTGGACAAGATCTCCTTTAGGAACTTGGCGTAGGCCGGCATCTAAGCAACATCCGTGAAAGCTAACATGACATCAAGCTTCTTCAAAACTTTGGCGAATCTCGTGATTTGCCGATCAAGCTTGTGTCTTGCTATCCTTCGTGGGAAAGGTGGGTGTGGCTTTTACGGTAATGGAGGTTCATAATTTGGCCTTGGTGGTGATGGAGGAAAGTCTGCATTAGGCTTGTCGATGGGTTCTAGTACTTCGGTCAGGGTAATGGGTTCAATCGGTTCTCCCCTTCGTTGTCGTTCATCGCGGGTTGTGGATTCGTTGGGTCTTCGGTATTTATTGCAGGTTGTGCGGTGGAGCTTTAGGTTAGTGCAGAGGCTGCAGGTTATGGCACGTTCGCCACAACTCTCTCCATTATAGGCTCTTTGTATCCTCATCCGCTCCTTAGTGTCATCATAGCTTTGACTTGCTCGTGTTGGTTCTCAATTCTGCTTACGAGCTTCCTTTCTTGCTGGAATGAACTGCTCATTTGATGCGCTATATGCATCTTCAGCACCTTGTTGTGCGATGCTAGCGAGTCCACCCTTCTTGTTAACTTCTGCATTTGATTATTCAATTCTTGGCTTAGACTTGTAGTTCAGCGGAAATTTTCATTTGTTTCACCATAAAATTAGTTAGCATAGAATAAAGTCCCGATCTTTGACTGTCATACCCTTGATTGCGTGCGATATTTTGGGGTTGACTCAACTGATTATTTCTATAGTAGAGGTTTGGGTTCCTCCGATTATTATTGTTGTTGTATGTGGGTTGATTGTTGTAAGCAAGTGTATATTGATATATAAACTTGTTCATTTTCATCTTCAATTATTGTACAGTTATTACCATCGTGCCCTAATTGGCCACATACTACACAAGTAGAATCGGAATTGTTTACCTAATTTATGATCGCGAATTGGGCTTCCTTTGCCTTAGTGTAGTCATCAAACTTCTTGTTGAGTGCGTCCTGTTTTTCTTTAAGTAGGGTAGAGCTATCAACCGCGTGAATCAGTGTCTTCATCATGAGTTGCCTTCTTACTGTTGTGTCTATGTTGCCCTTCATTGTGTCATTCAGCCCGTTGTAGATGGTATAGATGAGGAGTCATTGTTCGAGTCCATGGTGTGGGCAAGCCCTCATCATGTCCTTGTATCGCTCCCAAACCTCATACAAAGATAAATAACATGGTAATATGCTAATAATATTAATTAGAAATATTATGATAAATATATAATATAAATAGCATGATAATATGCTAATAATATTAATTAGAAATATTTTGGTAAATATATAGTATTAATAACATGATAATATGCTAATAATATTAATTAGAAACATTACGGTAAATATATACTATTAAATAACACAATAATATGCTAATAATATTAAGTAGAAATATTATGGTAAATATATAATATTAATAACATGATAATATGCTAATAATATTAATTAGAAAAATTATGGTAAATATATAATATTAAATACCATGATAATATGCTAATAATATTAATAAGAAATATTATGGTAAATATATAATATTAATGACATGATAATATGCTAATAATATTAATTAGAAATATTATGGTAAATATATAATATTAACAACATGATAATATGCTAATAATATTAATTAGAAATATTATGGTAAATATTAAAATATATAATATAATAGTTATACAAAACAAAATGACATTTATAGCATAAAGAATGTATTGAATTTGTTGGTTAGTGAGGCAAACTTAAAACTTTGTTCTAATGGGTGAACGTGAGTTCGATCCCCACTATGGAATTATAATTTTTCGGTTATTTTAAAAATCCAAAAATCTGGTTCTAACTTCTAAACTCCATTTAGCCCCACCAAGTAATTTTTAAGGAGAATAGAGGTTGTTATATATGGTTGCATTTATCATTGGGTACCCTCTTTCATGTGAAAGTGAGGCCGTGCCCCCGAGAAGATCTTTTCCAGCTTCTTTAGCTCTTTATGGATCGGAACGCCGTGTCTCGTTTGGTCGAGATAAGAAGGTGTCGTAGTCTGACCTTCAATCCTTATTATCCTTGCGATCAACTCCGTGACTATAGTCCCCTAGTCCCGGATGGTAAGTTGGAGAAGGATTTGAGGGTAAAGAAAAGAAGATTTATGGAGATTTAGACTCCAAAATCAGACTTGGAAGAGTAATAGAGCGGGAAAGATCCAAATTGCCAGTGAGTTTTCTTCATATAATAAGAAATGGTTGACCTTTACTTTGCCTTGGGTAAGAGCTGGAGTCATTTAAAAGAAAGGCTATGGAACAAGCAAAGACATAGAAAACATTGACATCCGAGCTATCAGTTAGCCTTTAGACATTGATTGAATTTGACATCCAATAGTTTCCTAGTGTGAAATTGAACATTCTAAGACTAGCCCCTTCTTTGTGTGAGTGAGCCCTATGATGTTGTGTGGCATAAATTACGTAGGTTCAGATGTTACGGAGAAAGCCCAGACTTGTGGTTTAGAAAAGCTTTCCCCCTGGCTGTCCTCTTCTTCTTTCTTGGGAAGAGTACTGACTGATGGGAGACAGGCTTTGATACGGATGGGGAAGCCAACGACTCAGAACCGGAAGCAGGCTTTTTTCCTAAATATGGAAGCTCCAGGCTAAAGGCAAGCTATAAGTAGGCAATTCGGTCTTGCTGGAAGAGCTGCTGGCCTTTATTTTCATTATGGCCTTGCTAAGGCTCTAAACGGTTGGGCTTTGAGCATTATTTCATGTTTATATGTGGGCCGGCTTGAGCAAGTTTTTCTAATGGGTAATGTATGACCCGCTTCAGATTAGCCCATTCATAAATGGTTACAGAAAATCAAATAGTTGGACAAGTTTTTCTAACGGGTAATGTATGACCCGCTTCAGATTAGTCCATTCATAAATTGTTATAGAAAATCAAATAGTTGGACAAGTGTCAAAAATATCCCAAATCATAAATTTTATATATTAGAAGGAATATCAAGTTATAAATTAATTTTAATCTAAGCCATAACTTGTTTGTTGGTTATGATATTCTAAGTGATCAGACATTTCCCTCTTGTATTTCTCTAGTTTCATGGTTCTCCATAGCATTCAAGTCATATTGGTCCTTATGATAAATTGCAATTAGGTGAACTAGTTTTTAAAGGACATTTATGCTTGATCTTATGGATTTAGACAAATTAATACTTTTTGAATAATTAATGCCTCTGTTATTAGTTATTTTAAAAACTTTACACATTTAAGTGTTTTATTTATTTTGTTCTTATTTTTTATGATCAATTTAACAAAAAAAAATTGCCTGCCATGTTTGCTCAACCTTCATGACTTGCACAAAGTAGAACTTCGACAAAATATTTGATGTCTCTGTCATTTGTAGTGATCTCTTAAATCATCGGAGCCATATTAATTGGTTTGAATAAAATTTCAATCCTTGGTGACATTTTATTCAAACTTTATGCAACAAACACACATAATACATGGATCATAGTTTTCTAATGAATTATTGATTTGCCGTTTGTATCCCTACAAAACATAAAATATCGAGTATACATTATTAATGGTTTATAAAGTTATACATTTTGCTAACATATCATTAAGCCACCTCTAGTTCTTTAAGTCTGACCTTTAGATAACCTCATTCAAATGTTAAGATTGACCCACATGTCTTTTTATTTATTTTTTGCCTCTATAAAAAATCCTCATTTTCTAATTATTAATAGTTATTAATTAAAAAAAAATCATATTAGAGCTCCACATCATCTCTTATTTTGCCCCTTGGATCAACATTCAAAATAATTTCTACCCATTGAATTAAGAGATGTATCAATTTGATTGTCATAGATCGTGTGATTCATCATATCACATTTTATTTTCGGCCCTTGGATCAACGTCTAAAATTATTTCTATCCGTTAGATTATGATATTTGTCAATTTGATCACCACAAATATTATTTTTTATTTGTATTGTAGCATCTCGCCAACACCATCCCCCCCCCACACCCAGTGGACACACCAAATTTGTATCCACTGGATTCGGAACAATCCGAAATCCGAATACGGTTCGGATATTAAACAAATATGGATACGGTTCCGATATTTCAGATACGAATGTAAATCTGGATATTATTCTTATAATTTATACAAATATTTAGTACTTATTCTAAATATTTATTTTATACTTAATCTAAATATTTATTTTATACTTAACCTAAATTTTTATTTTATCTCTCAAATATAATTGTACATAAAAATATTTAAAATTTGAATAAAAACATATTTTTTTTAGTTCATAAAATTATCACTATTAGATAAAAAAAATATGAAGTGCCACAAAATCGTCCAAAATATATAAATAAACAAGAAAAATATCATAAATTACCATTTTTAAATTACTATTTATATATATATATATATATATATATATATATATATATATATATACTCCGGGTATTTTTCGGATCCGGATTAGGTCGGGTTGGGCAATATACGGCCCATGTACACCCCTATACACAGCTTATTTATTTTTTTCATATCTTTCAATTTAACCATGTGACATTTTTATCTTCAAACTAGGTTCTTTGGAAATTTTAATGGTTTTGTACGAATAGAAGATAAATTAGTATGTTGAAGGACATTATATTGTATACACATATGAAATTGTAATGGATAGTTATAATTTGTATGCAAGTATCCATTAACGCTTAATTGTGATTGATCTATCTTTTGGAGGTTTTCGATTAAAGCATTACATTTTTTTTTATATCATGTTGGAGCATAATATTGAAAACTCAAAATTATAATGAAATTATAATTCCATCAAAAAAAATAATGAAATAATAATTAACATAAATCAGTTAACTTGGTTAACACGTTTTATACCAGCCATGATGGTCATAATATATTACTCACAGCGTTAATTACCATTAATTACATTTACAACGGTGGCCCATGATATTATCATTTTGTAACATCTTTGACTGGTCAATAGGTTTTACAAGCCAATTAAATCTTAGATTTTAACCCGATAAACAAAATTAAGAGGCTAATTAATCTATGAATGTTACACACTCAACAATAGGGTAGTACGCCTATATATATGTTATGCTATCCAGTATTGGATGACAAGAGAAAAGGAGAGACTAGAATATATACTAAGAAATATAGTATGCTGAAATCCACAATCTCTCTATATTATATATATATATATATATATATATATATATATATATATATATATATATATATATATATAAACAAAACTATATTTTGACGGGTTGTTGAAGAGGAATGCCGTCAGTCACTTACATACTCGTGCACTAAGCAGTGAATTATTCAGACTATCTTGGAGCGATTGTACAAGTCTACACGTATAAGACGGAATACGCTTTAGGACAGTTCTATGTGATCCGGGTAAAAAAAGTTTTCATTATTTACTTATTTTATATATGTAAAAATGAATTTTTATTTATCAATAAATAAAATATTTTATTCTTTGTCAAAATCCGAATATCCAAAATAATTTGTACCAACAATCGAAAGCGTAATTTCCGAATTCGGATATTGATGAGAAATGAAATAAAACATGATATTTCTTATTTCATCATTTGCCTATAAAGAACAATACAAATATTTATTGTTAACTCGTGATTTCTAATTTTGATTTAGACTCTAATATTGTTCCGAAAAGAAAATGAAAAAGTTTATTAAAAATACTTCACACAACAATACTTCTTTTTTTTTGAAGAAATTTGGAGGGATTTATGCACCCCTCTTCCGAAATGAATTTTCTATTTATAAAGTTAAGCTTTGTACAATGGTCTTTACAATTTCATTTCCGGCCCAAATGGCTTTTTTAGAAAATAAAATGTATAATTTTCTTTTCATTCCAACCTATGATCATTCATCAATATCTAACCTATGATCAGAAAAAATAAAAATAAAAAAAAACTACGGCCCAACAGCCCAATGGCATAATATTTTCCACCGCCATCTTTCTTTTTGATGAAACCAAAGCACCGCCCACTTCTTTCATTCGCCATTGTTGTCTGGAAGCCTCCTTCTCTCTTAACCACATCACTCCCTCTTTGTAGATTCTACCTTCTGTATATCACTCTCTTCTTCTAGAATTTCTCTGATGAAAGTCTCTTTCTCTTTTTTTAATTGGCCAAAAGCCCTACTGTATCCCTCTCTCCACAAAATGAAGATAAAGAGAGCTGATAGTCTTCTCGCTCAGTCATCTCCTTTCGAATCGAAAAAAGACTCCATCATTGCTAACGATTCAGGAGGCAGCCAGGACTCCTGATGGGCGGTGTTCTCAATAACCGCCAGTGGTGCCTTGTGAACTCACAATCAGCTGTCAAATGGTCGACCGTTTCACTGCATTTTTCACACATATAGCAGCGATTTGCAAAGTAAAATCCTCTTCTTTGAAGATTATCTATGGTCAGCACCTTCTTTTGTTTTATTTCCCATAAAAGGATTCTCATTCGAAGGGGAATTTTAATTTCCCACAAACTCATCGGTTGGAGTAAGGGTGTACCCCCAAAAGAAGGAACTGATATGCAGACTTGAGTGGAGAATTGGCCATTAGCTGTCCATTTCCACTTCAATTTATCAGGGTCTTGGCTCGGTTGTGCTTGGTTCGGCTTGTGGACAAATTCAGTAAATTCTCGTTGAGCTTGTACATATAGAAGTTCTCTGAAGAGGCCTCTTCTATCAGGTATTTCTTTGTATTGTTTTAGGGTTCCAGTTTTGTGCCATAGATAGGTGAACAAGAAAGGGTAATCATTAGAGAAAACCCCCTCATCCCATCGGGCCATCCACATATTAATATTGTTTCCATCACCTAGTACAAAATATGAACTGAAATGAAAGAAATTGCATGTTTTCCTTACTTCATCCCAAAAATAGGAGCCTCTATTAGATTGAAAGGTCTCTTTTGGCCAATTTAGGAGATTGATAGTCTTCAATTGCTAGATTACCTACTAAGTGTTGCCAATTTAGGTTAGTTTTAGGTTGGTAATATTTCCAAAGCCATTTTATCATAAATGCTTGGTTGAAAATCCTAAGATTCAGTATGCCCAACCCTCCTTGACTCTTAGGTTTACATACTTTATGCTAAACAACCAAGTTGTATCCACTTTCTTTTTCACCCTTCCAAAGAAAGTTTCTCCTAATGGTGTCCATTTCTTGTAATGCCCAATTAGGAAATTTAAAAAGGTTGAAATAATTGTTTGGAAGAGAGGAGAGGATTGAATTGATTAAGATTAACCTACCAGCCTTTGACAATATCTTTCCTTTCCAACCTTTCAACATTCTTTCAAACTTATTTATCACATTTCTATAAAACTCTTTTGCAGTTTCCTTGTGATCTAGTGGCAGGCCCAAGTAATTTAGAGGTAGTGAGGATATTGGGCAACCCAATTCTTGAGCCAACGAATTACCCTAAAACAATACAAAGAAATACATGATAGAAGAGGCCTCTTCAGAGAACTTCTATCTGTACAAGCTCAATGAGAATTTACTGAATTTGACCACAAGCTGAACCAAGCACAACTGAGCCAAGACCCTGATAAATTGAAGTGAAAATGAGCAGCTAACGGCCAATTCTCCACTCAATCTGCATATCAGTTCCTTCTTTTGGGGGTACACCCTTACTCCAACCTAATGAGTTTGTGGGAAATTAAAATTGCCCTTCGAATGAGAATCCTTTTATGGGAAATAAAACAAAAGAAGGTGATGACCGTAGATAATCTTCAAAGAAGAGGATTTCACTTTGCAAATCGCTCCTACATGTGTGAAAAATGCAGTGAAACAGTCGACCATTTGACAGCTGATTGTGAGTTCACAAGGCACCACTGGCGGTTATTGAGAACAGCCGCCGATCAGGAGTCTTGCCTGCCTCCTGAACCGTCAGCAATGATGGAGTCTCTTTTCGATTCGAAAGGAGATGGCCGAGCGAGAAGGCTATCAGCTCTCTTTATCTTCATTTTGTGGAGAGAGAGATGAAGTAGGGCTTTTGGCGGATTCAAAAAAGAGAAAAAGACTTTCATCAGAGAAATTCTAGAAGAAGAGAGTGATATACAGAAGGCAGAATCTACAAAGAGGGAGTGATGTGGTTAAGAGAGAAGGAGGCTTCCAGACAACAATGGCGAATGAAAGAAGTGGGCGGTGCTTTGGTTTCATCAAAAAGAGAGAAGACGGTGGAAAATGTTATGCCATTGGGCTGTTGGGCCGTAGTTTTTATTATTTTTATTTTTTCTGATCATAGGTTAGATATTGATCAATGAACATAGGTTGGAATGAAAAGAAAATTATAGATTTTATTTTCTACAAAGGCCATTTGGTCCGGAAATTAAATTATAAAGATCATATTGTACAAAACTTAAATTTATATATAGAAAATTCATTTTGGAAGAGGGGTGCATAAATTCTCGCCAAATTTCTTCAAAAAAAAAATTCTTGAGCCAACTCTATCTCAACCACTTGATCCACACAACAATACTTCTATATTAGTATACGGTCTACTTCGAGTTATATTATTTTGCAGGCATATAGAATCAAAAAGTAAAGATAGAGCACAGAACGTTGGCAGCATGAAAAGAATTACTGAAGTGTACTGTAACCCGAGTCAGTGCTCTCATGCCAGGCTTGTAATTATAAGTTTTGGATTATATATTTTCCATGTATAATATGTTTCTTGTTAATCACTGTTAAAATATATTCATTTAACCCATAATCAGTTCAAATATTTCTAATGCATGTATATAACTGGAAAATTCCGTTAATATTTATGTTGTTTCATTAGACTTCACTTGACATGGAAAGTCCTCTAAATTGTATCTGATGTACTGTACTTAGTGAGAATATATCTTGAGATGTTCACCTAGTTTTAGAAAATTTTGCCTGTAAAACTTGCCGAATTAAGACTTTTGTGCTATTATGTTATTCTGTGTATTTACTATGAACATTGTGCAACTGGTAAACTGGCTAGCTAATGCCTTCATGAGATTGTAACCGCACATCAGGAGGTATACTCATAGCTTGTAATGCGCGGAAATTCACCTTGACGGAAGAAATTAAGCTTCACTACTCTATTACTGTTATTCTACAATGTACGTGGGATGACGCTTCTTTCATGGTAACCGGCGTATATGGACCAACTGAAGACCAGGCGCGTCGCCAATTCTTCGAAGAACTTCAACACATAAGGACAAGATCAGACGTGCCATGGTTACTGTTAGGAGATTTCAATTCCATCCTTGATGTATGCGAACGAAGCGGAAACAACACAAGCTGGAGGGAAGTTGCACAGTTCAATAATCTATTACAAGAATTACAACTACTGGATTCTCCGCTTCACGAACGAAACTTCACATGGGCCAACTCATGTGACGCACCTTCCATGGCTAGGTCAGATCGTTTCATTTTCTCTCTTCCTTGGTCTAATCTCTTTCCCAATTAATCCCAGGAACCTCTACCCAACATAGACTCTGATCATCGCCCCATTTTACTTAAAACTTCAACATCTTTCCAAACATCAAATACTTTTAGATTTGAAAACTTCTGGTTAGACCACGACCAACTAGAAAATATTGTGACACACTCATGGGTGGGACCAACCGCTACGAACTTGATACAACTTACTGCAAAATTCAATACACTCATCAAGAACATTAAAACTTGGCTCAAACAAACCATTAGAAACATTCCCTCCCAACTACAAAACTGTCGTATAACCCTCTCATGGGCTAGATTAAAAAAAAAAGTACTCCCACTTACACTACTCGAAAAATGGCTACATCTCCAACTCAAATTAAGGTTCTCACAACTAGCCGATTGGGTGGAAAAATTATGGACGCAACACTCGAAAATAAGGTGGATAAAAAAAAAGGATATGCCAACACACCTTTCTTTCATCAAATAGCTATCCTACACAAGATATATTCCTGTTGAAAAATCCATAGCCATGTACATTACATGCGCAGCGGAACTTATGGATTAAACCCGCTCTAGGATCATCAGTAAAAAAATAAAAGCACGAGATTAGCTATTAAAATTTATACCTCGGATCTTCCTGATCTGCGAAACTCCTTGTGACCTTCTCCTTTCTGAAGCTCGGATGTAGGTCTGAACTATTCTGACTTGTAACCTTCTCCTTCCTGAAACTCGACTCCGCGAAACTCCTTGCTTCTCCTGGGGATGAAGAACAATCACTCGCAAGTTAGAGAACCTTCACTCGTATCCACGCGAATTTCAGACAAACGGAATAACCAGACTCGGCTAGACGAGTTCGAAAATACTTTCCGAAATTACCTCACAGAACACTCTCTCTCTTTCTGTATATGTGTCGGCCTCTAAGGCTTTAGAATTGTGTGTTAAATAGAGAGGGATTGCCCTTCTATTTATACTAGAAAGAGGCGAACGATTGCTCAGTTACCTTAAATGAAAATCCTAAACTGCGTCTATTCCGTTCCCAACGGAACTATTCCGTTACCAATGGAATAGGTATTTTCTTAATAGAAAACTTGGCAACCAAAGTCATTACAGTTTCCATATCAATTCTGTTCAGAACGAAGCCATTCCGTTGAGAATGGAACTATTCCGTTGACAACGGAATAGCACTGCTTTGCATAATCAACAATGCAATAGTTGATTATTTCGCTCACCAATTTATACATCATATGTACAACTGTTTTAAGGTATTTTCATCCCGTATGAATGGAGTTCATTGTGTGACCATGTAGGTTTCATTTAACGCTGACAACGATCTTCTAAAGATCGTAAGTCATGAGTAACCTCTAGATTGATGTCATTACTACCCATGTTAAATGAAACGACCAGCGATCATAAACCTATCTAAATAGATGTTTGCTTATTCTTTTTATTCTACGATATATGTCTTGATCACAAGGCATGGAAGTATGTTATCCTTGAGTTTAATCAAAGTCTCTTTCAAAATCGAGAATTAGACTGAGCAAATACAAAATGATATTAACAACACATGTTAATTTATTTAGAGCATGGCCATGCATTTCCTTTAGTCCTAGTTCATCAGGGTGCCCAGAGATATCTCCCTCTTGACGAGAGGAACAAATTCCATCTATGTCACTCATATTTTTCGTCATGATTCAGTGCATACCTAATGCTGGCCCTAATTATTATCCCATTACATATGACGTAGGATCATATTAAAGTATGCAGTTCCTCATACCGGAATTCTATACTTTAAAGGATCATATTATTATCTATACATTTTCACTTTTCATCTATATTTGTCTATGTTATAGAATGAAAGAAACATTGATTAGTGAAACCGCAAATTGGACTGATAAATAGAGAGGAACTTCTGCCTTAATAGTTTTCTCCTCTTTTTCACCTTATAAAAAATCCCGGAAAAAAAATAGAACAACTGAAAATGGTTCAGAGAAAAATTTACACATATATAATGCTTCTTTTCTATTCCATCACCGCTTTTATATTACAGTAATCACTATAGCACATTCAGACTTAACTCTATTGATTATCACTTACTTTAAATTCTATTTAGCCTTTATGATCATTCAGAATTTAACAAACTTGTCATTTGTCTAAGAATTTTAGTTTGACCTTTGTGACTTAGATAAAGTAGACATTCACCGGTGGCATTTAATGTGTTTTTTGTTTGCTTCGATCTTTGAATTTATCACCACACTTAATATCTAAGTCATAAAAGGAATGAAAAGAGAATATGACATGAGAGAATAAAATGAACAGTCGTATTATAACCTAGCAAAATATATTCATGATAAACTCATGCATGTTGCAAGACGTATGCTAATCACATGAAAACTTTATGTTAACTAACATACGCAATATGTGGATCATAATTTCCTAATGAATGATTTTCTGTGTGCATCCCTACAAATTATAGGTATTAAAGCCTCGTAAAAACCCAATATTATGTGCTTAATTCAGAAATTTTTTATGTTCTCCTGTGTATTTATATTGGCTTCATTTATGCCATATTTGGAGAAAAAGAGCAAAATGAGTGAACATTTTAAGAGTCTCGGTTTTTCTTTATTTGTTTTATTCTTCTCGTGCCAAAACAGAAATTCCTAGCTTCTAAAATCAGATTTAAGAAAGATATCAATATCTATTCTCTAGCTCTTCGTCCATCCCCAAAGGCCATTTCAATTAAGAAACAAATCCTCTCGAATTCCTTTCATACACCAATGGCACCTCAAAAAGCACCAAACATTTTCAACCATAATCCTCCAGTCATTAGTCAAAACTACGAAGAAAGATCAAATCTGATATTCATGCCTAAAACTTTCCATGAGGTAAACACTACTGTAAAAATACTATGTAGATGCGAGATTTATGATATGCCAGACTAACTCGTAACTACACAGATTTTTTTTAATTTGAGATTGTTACGGCTGTACATATTCAAATTGAGCCGTGGTAAGCAAAATGAGGGCGCCAAAAAAAGTCCGCCTTCTTTTTTCCAAATTTCTATTTATTTTCCATTTAAAATCCTATTCCTAAATCCCAGCCATCCTCAAATCGCCCCCAAATCAAAGGATTCGGGGATGGTTCAACATATGTTGGGCCATGCTTTTTCCAACATAATTACAACCATTTGATTTTAATCACATAATTTAATTCTTAAATGGAGGATTTAACCCTGTCAATTCAAAATACAGGAATGCATTAATGGTGAGATTACCCTTAACAGGGTGTATATTATGCCCCAAGATCCCCCTCAAAAATGCCGTATGTGTCTGCATGATGTAAGCAAGCATTTTTTGGGGTTGGATTACCCACCTCTTGGGTTCCCAAGTCCGGTTTTTTTAAATGGATGTGCGGAATTCCCACATGGGCTTGAAGGGATGGAAGTCTTTTTTTTTTGCCAGGATTTAAGCTTTTAGTGTGAGTGAGCCCAGTGAAAATTTGATCATATTAGGCCGCAAATTGCACCACGTGACAAAAAAGAAAGGGGTGCCATTAAATGGGCTTGACACTATACAAGCCCCTAGAGTAGATAGGTGTCAATTCTCGTTCCCCTCCATTATCTCTCCGATTTTTTAATTTTGAAAAAAAATGGATGGGGGTAGTATTTTCTGAAGGAAGCAGGACACGAGTGGTGAGTGAGAAATTGTTTCGCGCCGGAGCCACCGTATGTCCTCGAAGAAAAATCCGCTGATTCTCACCGCCTTGACGATCATGGAAAATGTCTTCCGAATTTTTCTCAAGGCGGTAAGTTTGTGTCGAACTTGTTTTTGTTTTTTTGCGTAGTTTATTTGTGTTGGAAAAATCATTCTTGACACAAGTTCCTAGGTGTTTTGAATTGAGTAGGGACAAATTGATGTGGAATTACGATCATATTAATTAATTTACAGATAGATTGTGGATTATCATGCAATTATGTTAGAAGTATTGTTAATCTACATGGATTGGATTTCCTCCTTTTGTAATTTTTCAGGATTATTATGGGAGAACCAGTGTATGTGGAATCCTCTGAGGAGAGTAGGGAGAATAAGGTCTTGTTGAAAAGATCGGCGTATGCTATTATTCAGGGACTAGCTCCGCATGAATTTACCATTGAGAACATAATAGGATTTATTGCATGGCATACTAGTTCTGTCGTCAGTGAATTTTGATACCTCTTCGCAGGTCACAATAGGTATTTAATAATATTCCTGGAGAATTTTAGGAGGACTCTCTTCTTAGATCACGAGACGGAAAGTTCGACGACTGTGTATGCAAGTTTGAAGCATGGTATCTTGTGAATGACGCCTTAGAGGTGTGGTACGTCAAGAAGGTATGTATAAGAGGTGTATATAATTTTTTTTTCCATATCAAGAAATGACGTTTCACTTGTTGCTTGATTTGATGGCCTGGCTTAGGGTTATGATTGTACCTGACCATCATTACACTAAGAAGAGCGCGGAAGCCTTGGTGAGCAGTTTCGGTTAGCTTTCCGCGATAGACCTTGACAAGATATAATGGTGGATTGCCAAGATATTGTACCTATTCCGCAACAAATGTAATTTATTTTGTATGGCCTCTACAAATGACGGTTGGTATTTAGCATTGTTTTGGACATGGACATACTTAGGTTTTGACGTGCTGGGGTACAATGTGTGTGGTTTGTCTTACGGGGTGGTATTCGACCTCACCAAGGAAGGTGTAAGGGCTAAGCGGGTATGTTTGGGTTGCCTTAGTCTAAAGTAATTTATATTGTATAGTTTCATATCGTGTATGTCCCCCACTTGGAGTATGTTGCAAGATATGGGGTTTATTGATTTATGTAGAGCAGTGAACTTTTGTATTGTGACTCATTAGCTTTTTGCAAAATCTAATTGATTACCATTGTTGTTACTTGAATTTTTCTTATTAATGACACATTGTTAAACCTGGATACCTTATTCTGTGTGAATTTGAATTGATTTTTTTTTCATTAGTTATTGGGAGTAGATGGTTATTTTTGGCGAGTTGTTATTATATATGTGGGTGTGGGATGCTGAGTAGGTGTTCTTAATGAATTATATGTGGGTTGTTTGTACAAATCACAGACATGAAATGCCAATGCATCCAGATTTAACTTTATTTTTGGTAAAATCAATAAATAAAAGCGTAAATTTCATTAATGAAATAGCATACAAACATGCCTACAACTTCAAATGAAACTAGTCGTCTTCTTTTCTGTGGCGAGACGGGTCGAAACATGCGAAACGAGTCGTCTTCTTATTCACCTTTTGGCGCTGAGTTTTGAATTAATTTTCCAGATTTCATGCGATGAAACGAGCTGCAGCTTGCTTGAAACGAGTCACTTTTGTGCGAGCTGGGTACTGACTCGTTTTAACTCGTTCCGCTGATCTGGTGTGGCGAACCGGTTTGAATCGCGTGAGACGAGTCATAACTGATGAAACGAGTCATCTTCTTCTTCAGAATTAGCGCTGAATTTCTTTTCTCGACCTTCTGTGGCTTGCGATCGTGTGCTCGTCCTAAAACAATCCTCTGACAGCCGTGTAAGTTGTGAATTTGGACTTTGGATCGATTTTTCTCTTGGATTTCGGACCCGTTTACCCGTTTCTCACAACCATCGATTAGAACTTGTGATTCTGTACATTTCGCTGTGATTCATCAATCCAGATCTCTTATCCATCTTTTCACGATTCCACAGGGCTTTGAATGGTTGAAAACCGTTGAGTTTTGAGTATCATCGGTTCGCTGTTCCGCCATTGCTGACCAAGAGTGTGCAAATCGATCTTTTTTCTCGCATTTCACACAACGAAATCCAAAACGGTGACTCAGGCTTTGTTCTCAACTTCCTCACGATGATTCACAACCATTATAGCTTCCCAATCCGCCTCGAATCCAGAGAATTCCTCCATTAACCAACTCGGTTTCAGTTTGGCGAAAATAACCAAAAACTGCTGAACTCGTGAATCAAACTATGATTTTGAGTTGTTTTTCCATCGAACTGAGGCTTCGGAATTCATTGTGAGCCTTTACTAAAGCTTTAAGACACAAAAAGAATCATCTTTGCTTGAGAAAAATTGAAATGGTTGATCGAATTCATCCGCTGTTCGAAACTCGACCGTTGGTTCATCAGTTCTTCAAAAGTTCATTTAGGATTTCGTCGAACAGTTGATTTAACTTCAGATTTCTCACTCGATTTTGCACCATTTGATGAGTTCTTCATACGGATAGAAAGGATAGGAAGAGAGGACGAGAATAGAGTTGGTTTTGGCTCGAATGGTGGACTGTAGAAGGCAAGGTTGCTCGAAAAGCTTTCTCAGGTCAGAAACATGGCTGGTTGCTTTTGGCTGGCGGATTCTGGCGATCGCCGGCGTTCTCAGAGGTGGAGAATAATACCAACCGATTCGTCTTGTCGTGCTGAATCCAAGGATATGCAGTTTGATCGATTTTGAGCTTGTTTGAAAATCGGTTATTTGGGTGAATTTGTGTAGGGTTTTGGTAGACTTGGTTGGCCATATTTGGCCCATGATTTGCAATTTGGGTCGAAATCTTCATCTTACGGCATTTTCGCCTGTAAAATAATATAAAAAATGTATTAAGAGGTTCCAAATCATGTTTTATGAATTATAAGTATTTTTCATACATTTAGGTGAATTAAGGATGAATTTGAGATGATAAAAACCGTAAAAATGTGTATAAAAAATACACATTACAGCTTTCTAGGCAGAATGAACGGCCACCATGTTGGTGTCGAATATTCATTCTTCATGTTCAACGAGTGGGAGCAACCCTGGTGTGAGGCGATATTGTCTAGCATCTCCTGGAATGTCGCCTTCGTGCAATCGGTACATAATTTCTAATTGTTATAATGCGGTCTTATATTTCGTGCAACATAGTGCTTGTCAGGGTTTGTCAACTCATAAAATCAAGTCTGAAAATAGGGAGTTAGTTGAGTTAGTTAGATTCGTGACACGTCATGATTGTGTCGGTTAAAGAAGAAATTAGTTTGGGGGATGTACTTACGAGAAGCGCGAAGAAGCAACCAATAAATCTTGGACTGGACGGCTGGTCAGTGTGAGCCTTGAAACCCAACTCCAGCAATTGTCGATTCTTAAAGTCGAAAGCCACAACACCCCTACTTGTATTCCCATAGCCTCTCGGGTTTGTCCACATACTCTCAAAATTGCATGGGAACATTGCAGTTGCTTTGTGAGAACAATGTAGTTGAGAAAAAAAATAAACATGGATAGCCATTCTAACGGGGTCCCAACACGGTTTTTTTAGGAACAATTCATGGAGAAGATTTGTCCCGAGGGTGTTGATAGTTTAGCTGTTGAATAATTAATGCGTGAGGTTAGATTAGACACATTCTCCCCTTTTCTGATGGACGTCCACTGGTCGGTCAGTCACACATAGGTAGAGGATTGCGAAAATACCGGGGCCTTTCGGACGAACCAACTTGCTTTTAAAGTCGAATGTGTTCATGGAAGTGCTCCGCAAGTGTAGAAGATCTAGGAGAAATCCTCGTTGCAGCTTCATGTGTGGTTGGTCGAGGAAATAGCGGAATGGTCAGTCTGCTATGAGTCGGTGGTGTGCGCGCGTCAATCCGCCCTAGATTTGAAACACAAGAAATTAAGGAAGCAATTAGCGTTGCAATAGGGTGTGACTTTGCAGCAAGTTAGGGGTGGTGTTTCGGATTTGGGTTTTGCAACCTTCTTCTGAGGGGCCATTAGTGGATTGGGAAGGACTGAATGGAGCGAAATAGGTACGGAAGTAGAGTGGTGTTTGGAAGTGTGAGGTGATGCGTTTCTTTTGGGGAGGGGGGGGGGGCGGGGGGGTATATTGTAGAGGAAATAGAGTAGAGACCTCCGGTGTCGGATGTGATAGATCCGCAATCATTAGGCCGGAAGAGGCATGAAGGTGGGTGTTGATTAGACACCAGACATCGCACAATTTACAAGGGATTTGCCGAAGGGAGAGATTTAGGCAGTGAGAATCATTGGGAGAAGGGACTGTAGGTTGCATGACCTACTTGGCTTATCCAATTATTCCTACTCACATGCGGTATGTTTGGTATTTTTGTTTTTGGGCTTTTGGATTAGTGAGTTGTAGTGTTGAACTGGGGTTATTTTTTTGGTGATAATTTGGATGCATTTTTTCATTCTCTATTTTTGGAGAACCCATAGCTATGTACGTTACATGTGCTGCAGAACCTACGGATTCAACCCTCCCAAGCATCATCGTTAAGGGGAAAAAAAGTACAAGATAAGCTATTAAAAATTATACCTCGTATCTTCCTGATCCGCGAGACGGACAACAGATGTAGGTCTGAATGATTCTGACTTGAAACCTTCTCTTTCCTGAAGCTCGACTCCACGAACCTCCTTGCTTCTCCTAGGGACAAAGAATGATCGCTCGCTAGTTCTCATTTTAGAAAATCTCTACTCGTATCCATGCAAATTTCAGACACACGGAATTACCGGACTCGGCTAGACGAGTCCAGAAATACTTTCCGAAATTACTTCACAAAATTCTCTCTCTATTTCTGTATCGCGACAACCTCTAAGCCTTTAGAATTGTCTGTAAAATAGAGAGGGGTTGCATCTCTATTTATACTAGAGATGAAGGCAAACAATTGCTCAATTACCATAACTGGAAGCCTAATTTTTTGCGAATATTCCGTTCAGAACGAAATATAGTTTCCCAAACTACGAAAACCTTGCTGCCAAGAAATTGGCACCTTCCGTTCAGAATGGAAGGACTTTTGTGCATAACGGAAGTGTGCTGATTATGCACAATCAATCATCCAATGATTAATTATTTTGTTCACCAATTTATATATCACATATATAACTGTTTTGATGCATTTTCATCCCGTATGAATGGAGTTCATTGTGTAACCGGGTAGGTTCCATTTAACGCTGGCAACGATCTTCCAAAGATCATAAGTCATGAGTAACCTCTAGATTGATGTCATGACTACTCATGTTAAATGAAACAATCAGCAATCATAAATCTATCTGAATAGACGTTTGCTTATTCCTTTTGTTCTACAATATATGTCTTGATCACAAGACACGGTAATATTGTAGGATTAGTGCCCTAGGCCAAATGTATTTGTGCTAGGAAATGGATTATGTATTAAGATATTATTATTTATTCAATAAAGGTTGTTTCTTGTATATCTGTGTGTACGGGTTGTGAATGTAAATTTCTTATATCAACCAAGAATGACACTTCGGGTTCACGTCATCAGAATACGTGATTCTGATAGTAGAACTGTGAACCAATGAATGATATTCTAAACTGTCCCTAGTGATATGTAGGATGTTTATAGAGATAGACATACTTCAGGTAAGAAGTTACATATCCACACTAGTATATTCGCAGGCTGGATGATCATGTTCTGCTGATCATGGACATAGAGATGTCAAGCCTGGAATATAGGTATGTGTAGAGAAGACGTATTGGACTGACCACACTATGAGAATATGCATGGTATATGTCATTAGTGATTCTCATATGAATAGTGTGCTTGTTCCTACGACCTGAGGTCACCATGGATTCATGTATGTGAAACTGCATACTTTAATATGATCCTACGTCATCCGTAATGTGATGATCATTAGGGTCATCATTAGGTATGCACTGAATCATAACGAGGAATGTGAGTGACCAAGATGGGATTTATTCGTCTCGTCATGAGGGAGATATCTCTGGGCCCCCTAATGAACTAGGACTGAAGTAAATGCATGGCCATGCTCAAAATGGATTAACATGTGTTGTTAATATCATTTTGTATTTACACAGTCTAATTCTCGATCAGGAAAGAGACTTTGATCAAACTCAAGGATGACATATTACCGTACCTTGTGATCAAGACGTATATCGCAGAACAAAAGGAATAAGCAAAAGTCTATTCATATAGGTTTATGATCGCTAATCATTTCATTTAACATGGGTAGTCATGACATCAGTCTAGAGGTTACTCATGACGTATGATCTTTAGAAGATCGTTGCCAGCGTTAAATAGAACCTACACGGTCACACAATGAACTCCATTCATACGGGATGAATATGCCTTAAAAACAGTTATACATATGATGTATAAATTGGTGAACGAAATAATCAATTATTGGATAATTGATTGAACAAAAATAGTACCATTCCGTTGGCAACGGAATATACATGAAAACTCTAATAACCTTAGCTGCCAAGTATTCCGTTATGGAAATACCTATTCTGTTGGCAACGGAACAGTTTCGTTGGCAACATAATAGGTGCATACTAGGGTTTTAGTTATGGTAACTGAGCAATTGTTCGCCTCTCTCTCTAGTATAAATAGACAGACAGAGTCTCTTTATTGGATGCACAACTTAGAAGCCTTAGAGGCCATCTACTACACAGAAAAGAGAGAGAAACTTTTGAGAGATATTCGGAAAGTATTTCTGGACTCCGGTTATTCCGTACGTCTGAAGTTCGCGTGGATACGAGTAGAGATTCTCTATCTTGAGAACTAGCGAGCGATCTATCTTCATCCCTAGGAGAAGAAGGAGTTTCTCCAGCCAAGCTTCAAGAAGGAGTTCTTCGAACCAAGCTTCAAGAAGGAGTTCTTCGAGCCGAGCGTCAGGTAGGAGCTTCGCGAGCCGAGCTTCAGGAAGGAGATGGTTGCGAGTCAAAATAGTTCAGACCTACATCCGTTCTTCATCTCGCGGATCAGGAAGATCCGAGGTATAAATTTTAATGGTTAATCTCGTACTTTTATTCCCTTAACGTAGGTCCTAGGGCGGGTTAAATCCATAGGTTCCGATGCGCATGTAACGTACATGGCTATGAATTTCCCAATAGTGGCATCAGAGCGTTCGTTAAGGAAATAATCGTCGATTACATATTTAAAATTTAGTAAATTCTAGTATAATAAATTTTAGGGTTTTGAAAATATTATTGCAAAACAACACGAAATAGTTTCTAGGAATATAATATTGGATATGGATTTTCTGGAGTTTCGAAAACTAGTTTTTCGAAATCCGTTTTGGAAACGGAACTAAAACAAAACCATTCCCAACGGAATAATGCTGATTTTGCGAGAATCCCTAATTTTTGTTATACATGGAATTTAAATATACAAATATGGTATGAGCTTTATAGCTGTGATTGTTCTGCGATATAATCTTGTGTGTGAATGCTTGTAATTTATTTAATATCTATAGCAACCAGTGAGTTGTCCAAAGTTATAACTATGGCAACCTGTGAGTTGTCCAAATTTGTAAATTACCTTTTCTAGCTGTAGAATAGTTGTTAGGATAGATATTATTTCAAGACTTCAAGGCAAGAGATCTTGGCGCAATCTTCGGAAGATGGAATTGGATCTTCGCACACACAATGAAGGGTTCGTTGAAGATTACTTCTGCAATCTAGAGATAGATTAAGAATTAGGAACCTCATGATCGCTCGTGAGGATTAGGCTCATACCATATTTAACTTAGTTTCTGTGATGTTTATATTTATAAATCTAAAAAATATCCTTCAGAATGTTAAGTAAGGAAGTGCCCCCCCCCCAACCCCGTCACTGAAGCACTTGGTGCTCAGACAATCTTCCATGTGGGTCATGCCAAAGCTGAGCATATAGAGGATTGTCTTTGTAAAGGAGGGTATGCGGGAATTGGAGTCCAGCATGGGTCATGCCAAAGCTGAGTGTGCTGGACTCTATTTTGCTGAGAATCATGCATGGTTAAACTTAACTGAGCAAGCAAGTCGGACTTGGGCTCAGGGCACAAGATGGAATAATACACCGGGCATATGATGTCATTCAATAAAAGGGAAGAGTTGTATATGATACAATTGGAAGTGTTCCTACCTAAATAGTTGTGTATTAAGAGTTGCGCCAAAGCGCACTTAATACTCAATGAAATACGGATCTTAACTCACTATGAAACCCCATTCATTTGAAGTTTCCGAATCAATACTACTGAAGGTGGTTGATTTGAAGAAAAATAGTGGGAGTACAATATAAGAAACACCAAAACAAAACAACCCCAATGAATAAATAATAATGGCACTTTACATTTTAACTTGTAGAATAATGACAAATAATAATTCAACTGGGTTGAATTTGCGATCTATCCTTGAGAAGGATAAGATCAATGGGTCTAACTTCTTTGACTGGTTTAGAAACCTGATAATTGTTCTCAAGGCTGACAATAAACTGTATGTCATAGAAGAGGCTTACCCAGAGGAATAAGAACAAGGAGCCACAAGGGTTGCCTGAGATACGTATGCTAAATACGTTAAGGACGACACGGAGATAGCTTGTCTAATGCTAGCGACCATGACCTCCGAGCTTCAGAAGCAACTGGAGGACATGGGTGCTTACATTATGATCGTAACTCTCAAGGAAATGTTCCAAGAGCAGGCTAGAGTTGAGCGCTACAAAGCGATCGTCTCTCTGACTGACACAAAGATGGCTGAAGGTTCATTTGTGAGTTCACATGCACTCAAGATGAAGAGCTATCTTGATCAATTAGAGAGGCTTGGTTCAGCTATGCCCAGAGAATTGGCTGTTGACATAATTCTCGGGTCGTTACCTCCTTTTTTTAAGCAATTCATCATGAACTATAATATGCATCAGATGGAGAAATCCATCACCGAGTTGCATGGGATGCTTAGGAACGCACAGGAGGACATGAAGACAAATGTTGTCAAAGATGTTCTAATGGTTCACAAGAAGAAGGGTAAGAAGACCGGGAACAAGAGCAAGGGTAAGGGCATGTTACCTAAACCTAAGATCAAGAAAGACAAGGAGGGAGTTTGCTTCCATTGCAACAAGGTCGGCCATTGGAAGAGAAACTGCAAACTCTATCAGGACGAAATCAAGAAGGGTAGTGTGACTACCGCTTCAGGTATTTTTGTTATTGAAACTAATTCACTTACTCCTAAATCTTCGGTATTGGATACCGAATGTGGTACTCACATTTGTAATGATGTGCAGAGACTACAAAGGAGTAGAAGATTAGCTTAAGGCGAAGTCGACCTGCGTGTGGGAAATGGAGCAAGAGTTGTTGTGTTAGCCGTAGGAACATATTTATTGACTTTTCCTAGTGAACTTGTATTAGTACTTAATAATTGTATTTTGTACCTGCTATGAGCAGAAATATTATTTCTATTTCTAGTCTAGCTTTGGATGGTTATAAATTTGTTATTGAGAATAATAATTATTTTATCTTCAAGATAATCTTTTCTATGGAAATGTTCTATTAAGAGGTCTTTACGTGCTAGATCTTAAGAAAGAGAATTATAAGTCCATATATAACATTAACACTAAACGATTCAAACCGAATGACTCAAATACGACATACCTCTGGCACTGTCACTTAGGTCATATAAATGAGAAACGCATTTCTAAATTCCACTCTCATGGACTTTTAGACTCATTTGATTTGGAATCATTTGAGACGTGCGAGTCTTGTTTGATTGGCAAGATGACTAAGAAACCTTTCACTAATGTTGGTGAAAGGGTCAATGACCTATTAGAACTCATACATACTGATGTATGTGGACCAATGAGTACGCCAGGCTAGAGGTGGATATCGGTACTTCATAACTTTCAAGGACGATTTCAGTAGATATGGATATGTCTACCAAATTAAGCACAAGTCTGAATCCTTTGAAGTGTTCAAAGAATTTAAGAATGAAGTACAGAACCAACTTGGCAAGAAGATTAAAGCACTTCAATCTAATCAAGGAGGTGAATATCTGAGTCAGGAATTTGAGGATCATCTCAGAGAATGTGGAATATTTTCACAACTGACTCCTTCAGGAACTCCTCAGTGGAATGGAGTGTCCGAAAGGAGGATTCGAACCTTATTGGATATGGATCGATCGATGACGAGTCAAACGAGTCTCTCAATGTCTTTCTGCGGTTACGCTCTTGAGACAGCCGCATTCATACTGAACAGGATTCCATCCAAAGCTGTTCAAAAGACGTCATATGAGATGTGGACGGGGAAAGGCCCTAAGTAGTCTTTTCTTAAAATTTGGGGATGTGAGACTTATGTCAAACGTCAGTTTCCCGATAAACTCGGACCCAAATCTGACAAGTGCCTATTTGTGGGATATTCTAAGGAAACTAAAGGTTATTACTTTTACCACCCATCGGGGAACAAAGTGTTTGTTGCTCGCAATGGAGCCTTCTTGGAAAGAGAGTTTATCTCTATGAGAAGCAGTGGGAGCAAAGTACAACTCGAAGTAATTCGAGACCCACCTATAGTTATAGAACCTATGATGGAGGAACAAACAAACTCTCAAGGAATTGGTGAGCTTGAAACACAACAGACTCAACGTAGATCTAGTAGGATTCGTCATGAGCCCGAGAGATATGGATTTCTCGTGTCTAATGATGATTATGTGACATTCATAGATGATGAACCCACATCCTACCAAGATGTTATGAAGAGTCCCGACTCTCAGAAATGGTTAGAGGCCATGAGAGCCGAGATGCAATCCATGCAAGACAATCAAGTTTGGAACTTGATTGATCCATCCGAAGGCTTGAACACTATCGGATGTAAGTGGGTCTTTAAGAAAAAGACTGACGTGGATGGAAAGGTACAAACCTACAAAGCAAGGCTTGTGGCGAAAGGTTTCAAACAAGTTCATGGTATTGACGATGACGAAATTTTCTCACATGTAGCTATGCTTAAATCAATCAGAATTCTATTAGCCATAGCAGCATATTATGACTTTGAAATATGACAAATGGATGTCAAAACAGCTTTCCTAAACGGAAATCTGACCAAGGACGTGCATATGATGCAACCCGAGTGTTTTGTCGATCCTAAGAATTCTGGTAAGCTTTGCAAGCTTCAGAAATCCATCTATGGATTGAAGCAAGCGTCTCGAAGTTGGAACCTTCGTTTTGATGAAGTCATCAAAAGTTTTGGTTTTACTAAAAGTGAAGGTGAGCCTTGTATTTACATGAAGTTCAGTGGGAGCACGGAAGTATTCCTAGTGCTTTACGTAGATGACATATTACTCATGGAAAATGACATCCCAACATTATTGAACGTCAAGAAATGGTTGGGAGATAATTTCTCGATGAAAGACCTAGGAGAAGCCTCCTACATACTAGGAATCAGGATCTATAGAGATAGATCTAGAAGGATTATAGGTCTGAGTCAAAGTAGATACATAGACAAGGTCATGAAAAGGTTCAGAATGAAAGAATGCAAGAAAGGATTTTTGCCCTTATCACATGGCATATCTCTCAGTAAGACACAGTGTCCTACAAGTGAGCAGGAATGAAGACGCATGACTAAGATCCCATATGCTTCAGCTATAGGATTTATCATGTATGCAATGATATGTACTATACCAGATGTGTCATACTCATTGAGCGCAACAAGCAGGTTTTAGTCTAATCCAGGTGAAAGTCACTGGATAGCTGTTAAAAGAACCCTAAAGTACTTACGAAGAACTAAGGACCTATTTCTAGTCTATGGAGGTCAGGAAGGCGAGCTCGTTGTAAAGGGTTACACCGACGCAAGCTTCCAGAAAGACTCAGACGACTTTAGATCGCAATCAGGTTATTTATTTTACCTAAATGGAGGCGCAGTGACATGGAAGAGTTCCAAGCAATGTACTGTAGCAGATTCTTCAACGGAAGCAGAGTATATACCCGCTACAAAAGCGGCTAAAGAAGTTGTTTGGATAAAGAACTTTTTGGAGGAGCTAAGAGTAGTTCCGAGCATCTCAGAATCAGCGGATCTATATTGTGACAACAATGGAGCGATCGCACAAGCAAAGGAACCGAGATCTCACCAAAGGTCCAAGCACATACTGCGACGCTTCCATCTAATCAGAGAGATCATACAAAGGGGTGATGTTAAAATGTGTAGAGTGCCATCGGACGACAATGTCGCTGATCCATTAACTAAATCACTCCCACAAGCGAAGCATGAGGATCATTTTAGGTCTATGGGCATAAGATGCTTAGAGTTGGCCTAGTGCAAGTGGGAGACTATAGGATTAGTGCCCTAGGCCAAATGTATTTGTGCTAGGAAATGGATTATGTATTAAGACATTATTATTTATTCAATAAAGGTTGTTTCTTATATATCTGTGTGTATGGGTTGTGAATGTAAATTTTTTATATCAACTAAGAACGACACTTCGGGTTCACGTCATCAGAATACGTGATTCTGATAGTAGAACTGTGAACCAACGAATGACAATCTAAACTGTCCCTAGTGATATGTAGGATGTTTATAGAGATAGACATACTTCAGGTAAGAAGCTACATATCCACACTAGTATATTCACAGACTGGATGATCATATTCTGTTGATCGTGGACATAGAGATGTCAAGCCTAGAATATAGGTATGTGTTAGAGAACACGTATTGGACTGACCACACTATGAGAATATGCATGGTATATGTTATTAGTGATTCTCACATGAATAGTGTGCTTATTCCTACGACCTGAGGTCACCATGGATTCCTGTATGTGAAACTGCATACTTTAATATGATCCTACGTCATCCGTAATGGGGTGATCATTAGGGTCATTATTAGGTATGCACTAAATCATGACGAGAAATGTGAGTTACCAAGATGGGATTTGTTCCTCTCGTCATGAGGGAGATATCTCTGGGCCCCCTAATGAACTAGGACTGAAGGAAATGCATGGCCATACTCAAAATGGATTAGCATGTGTTGTTAATATCATTTTGTATTTACTCAGTCTAATTCTCGATCAGGAAAGAGACTTTGATCAAACTCAAGGATGACATATTACCGTGCCTTGTGATCAAGATGTATATCGTAGAACAAAAGGAATAAGTAAATGTCTATTCAGATAGGTTTATGATCGCTGATCATTTCATTTAACATGGGTAGTCATGATATCGGTCTAGAGGTTACTCATGACTTACGATCTTTAGAAGATCGTTGCCAGCGTTAAATGGAACCTACACGGTCACACAATGAACTCTATTCATACGGGATGAATATGCCTAAAAAATAGTTTTTCATATGATGTATAAATTGGTGAGCGAAATAATCAATTGTTGGATAATTGATTGAACGAAAACAGTACCATTCCGTTCCCAATGGAATATACATGGAAACTAAAATAACCTTAGCTGTCAAGTATTCCGTTATGGAAATACCTATTCCGTTGGCAACGGAATAGGCGCGGATTAAGATTTTAATTATGGTAACTGAGCAATCGTTCGCCTCTATCTCTAGTATAAATAGAAGGGCAGAGTCTATCTATTGGATACACAACTTAGAAGCCTTAGAGGCCATCTACTACACAGAAAAGAGAGAGAAACTTTTGAGAGATATTCGGAAAGTATTTCCGGACTTGTCTACCCAAGTCTGGTTATTTCGTACGTCTGAAGGTCACGTGGATACGAGTAGAGGTTCTCTATCTTGAGAACTAGCGAGCGATCTATCTTCATCCCTTGGAGAAGAAGGAGTTTCTCGAACCGAGCTTCAAGAAGGAGTTCTTCGATCCAAGCTTCAAGAAGAAGTTCTTCGAGCCGAGCGTCAGGAAGGAACTTCGCGAGCCGAGCGTCAGGAAGGAGTTTCGCGAGCTGAGCTTCAGGAAGGAGATGGTTGTGAGTCAGAATAGTTCAAACCTACATCCGTTCTTCATCTTGCGGATCTGGAAGATCCGAGTTATAAATTTTAATGGTTAAATCCTAGGGCGGGTTAAATCCATAGGTTCTACTGTGAATGTAACGTACATGGCTATGGATTTGCCAACAAATATGTCATCCTTAAGTTTCATCAAAGTCTCTTTCGTGATTAAGAATTGGACTGAGTATATACAAAATGATATTAACAACACATGTTAATCCATTTTGATCATGGCCATGCATTTCCTTCAGTCTTAGTTCATCATGGAGCCCAGAGATATCTCCCTCTTGACGAGAGGAACAAATCTCGTCTTGGTCACTCACATTTCTCATCATGATTAAGTGCATACCTAATGATGACCCTAATTATCATCCCATTACGGATGACACAGAATATTAAAGTATGTAGTTCCACATACATAAATCCATTGTAATCTCAGGTTGTTGGAACAGCACACTATTCACTAATGACATATACCATGCATATTCTCATAGTGTGGTCGGTCCAATACGTGTTCTCTAACACATACCTATATTCCAGACTTGTCATCCCTATATCCATGATCAGCAGAACATGATCATCCAGCCTGCGAATACACTAGTGTGGATATAGAGATTTTTACCTGAAGTATGTTTATCTGTATAAACATCCTACATATCACTAGGTATGGTTTAGGATGTCATTTGTTGGTTCACAGTTCTACTATCAGAATCACGTATTCTGATGATGTGAACCCGAAGTGTCATTCATGGTCGATCTAATAAATGTAATATATTAGTCACCCATACACTCATGCATATATGAACTGAATAAGCGTGTTTCTCATAATCTAATCTCTAGTCCAATACTTTGTCCTAGGACAAAATTCCTTCAGTCTCTCACTTGCACTAAGCCAATCCTAAGCATTCAATGCTCATTAGGCAACATGACATTCGTGTTCTACTAGCGGAAAATATATGCCTATTAGATTATAGAAATTTACATTTTAAACTTGTAATGTCTACTATTGATATTTATCATTAGTCGAGCATTTTATGAAACAGGTACTTGGATCCTTGTAACTCTAGTCTAACCGATTCCTTGTTCACAATATAGATTGTCGGGCTTTACGGTCACTTGAGACTACTCCTAGTTCCAAAATCAAGTTTTGATTTAAGCATATATTATGTCCGCTTCTAAAGCGACAATATGAATTTGTTTCAGTTACAGTATCTTGTTTGGAACTCTCTCCAAATTATTGTGTCCAAAATAAACGAATTGCGATAATGATCTATGTTAGGAAAGTGTAATCTCTTACCACTACTTAGCTCCTCATAGATTGGGATATTTATTCTAGTCATCAAATGACTATGAATTGCTATCTTATGCCCCAAGCATATTGCACAGTACATTGTATGGTTTGAAGAATCTTATTCATCCTGTTAACAAGAACTGTTTCTTGTACATTGAACCTTTCAATAAACGGATGATAGGTATATGTCTTCATTATATGAACGTCACAGGCAAGAATTCTTTCTTGCATATTAAACTCCTTCAATATATTGTTGAAAGCATAGCATCCAATTCATGTGTCTTTCATTGTTCATATTAGTACTACAAACAAGAACTCTCTCTTGCATATTGAATATTCAATATTGTGCATTTATGATCTAATTCACCCATATGAACCTAAGGAATGTCATTTCTATGTCCCTCAAAAATAAGTAAAATATTTAATATAGATGGGTTTAATCTAAAGTTTGGCACAGTTGATATTACAATATATCCTCAATTTTTTGGAGGTTGTGCGCTAAAAGTTCCCCTAAAGTTGTTTCTTCAGTCATTTTTACTTTATTTTGTTCTTCTATGGGTTCTTTTTCAATTTTTACAACTTGAGATGATGATGATGAATTTAAATTTTGAGAGGGAGAGAAAAGTCCAGATGAAGATGCACGGATGATGAGAGGTTGGTCTTGAGCTTTTTCTTGTGGTTCTTCCACGTATGGTAATTCTATTTTTGGATCTTGAGGACCTAAGGAAGCAGAAGCATCCCCTTTGCGATCTTATTGTGAGGAGGATGAAGCACTTGGCACAGCTCTCACCTTTTTCTTCTTTATTTCCCGAAGCTCCTTGTTGATCTCTGGATTCAAAGGGAGTTATGGTTCGCCTTTCGACCTAGTTGATATCATATACCTTCAAAACAAAGACAAAAACGAAAATACTAGAGCAAATGTGAGATCGGTTAGTTAAAATTCTAATGCAAGCCAGCTCCCCGGCAACTGCGCTATTTGTAAAGATGTGTAAATCGTGTCATTTTTTTCTCTAATTTTCAATCTTAGCAAAAATATTTATAACTTTCCTAATTCATTCTCAAAATGTATATACGAAGATTGAGTTTAGGGTATCAATCCACTAGGAGGTATGGCCTTAAGTTTCAACTAATTAATAAAACTTTTTATTTTAGTGCAAGATGAAGTTCAAGTGTGATGTTGTTGTTTTATAAAGACAAGAAAAGATGCAAGAAAATATTAAAGGAAATAAAGATTTTTATTTTTAAAATTTCAAAATAAAAAATAGGGAAGCAATGACAATTTGTATAACATGTGAATCATTAATCACAACAAGTAGCTATTCTTTAAATGGTTTAAAAAGTTAGGCTCGACTAACTTCTTTCCAAAAAATCAATCAACAAATAAACCAAATATTAGATCTAACTAAAAAGCTTCCACTTTCAACTCATGCATATACTCAATTTAAAATCTTATTCGACCCAAGAAACTCTTGCAAGTTCCTATGATCAAATAATTCTCAACACAAACAACATAAATAATTCAAATCAAGTTATTCTTCCAAATAGCTCAACTCAAACATCATTTAAAAGTGTTCAAAAAATAAACTTTTTAATACCATAATAAAAATGCATTGTTTAACTCAAGATTACATCATAAAATTTCATACAAAAAGTCTTTCCCTACTAAAAGACTACTCACTCATGCTCAAACAAACTATATTTACAAGTATTTGAGACAGTTTATTCATTCAACAAAAGAGAAAGAAATAAGGAAAATAAAGAGAAAAATAAATCAAACTCTATAGGTGAAAATTGAGCTAGAACTCTCCCTTCTTGATTGATCAAACCTTTGCTCCTTCTATAACAACACCCATTTCTCCTTGCAAAATTTCAACTCTCTTTCTACTCTTAAGAAATTAGGATTTTGAGCTTTCTGGTTATTAATGGTGGAAGAAGAAGAAGAAGAAGAAGAAGAAGAAGAAGAAGAATGCAGATGGTGTAGAATGGTGGAAATGGTGTGTAAGAATAGATGAGAATGGATGTGGATGAGAGTTTATGAATGTGGATGGTGTAGAATGGTGGAAATGGTGTGTAAGAATAGATGAGAATGGATGTGGATGAGGGTCTATTTTATAGAGAGAAGTGGCCTTGAAATATTTTAGAAATAAGATTGTGGGACTAAAGAGAATTTGGTCAATCTGATTTTGATCATGGGTTGTAATTTGGGGGATGTTTAACATTTCTCCTTGTAAAATTCATATTCAAAATCAGTCTGGGTGCATTGTTTGGAGTTCTCTAACATTTTTAATCCTAAATACCAAAATGGACACGTGGCAGTGTTTGATTGAGGCAGAGAGGATTTTCTTGCCACGTCTCATCTTTGGATTAGGGAAATAAGAACCTTGGACTAAGCAAAGTCAGAAATGCATTTTGGATGTATGGATGAAAGTTTGCCATGTGTCGCACTATGGTTGGATGCACTAGATTTTCTGAACTATTTAGCCACGTATTGTTCAGCCATTAGCCAATTTTTCTCCTCAAATTTCGATTTAATTCCTTGTACAGAACGAAAACGCGTTTCGTAAGATGAGCTCGTCACATGTCGCCTCCTCATTGGTGCAAAGGGAACCTCATATTGTCATCGTACTGACACATACCAAGTGGTGCAGAAAATGTATACGCCATCTTCTCCGTTTTATTTCACCAGAGAGTCTGGTGAGCGATCAAATGCGTGTTATGTGGGCAACGGAGGCATCCGTTTGAATGATAACATGAGGAAAAATTATTTTGTATTCTGAGGAAACGCATGTCCCGCGTCAATGCTGTAGAATCCTCCCCAATAATGATCATCAGAATATATTGCCTCCTCATTGGTGCAGAAAGTACCACATGTCATTATGTGATTGCACCGTCGGTTCACTCCATTAACTTATTCCCTCGGACTCGTCAAAAAGGCAGACATGAGATGACACGTGGCAGATCCTGATTTGAGGAATTCTGACATGACTTGCCACGTGTCGACACCCGATTGGGCAGAGAAAAAATTCTGAGAAATTAAGGAGAGGAAAAAAAGGGACACATGGCAGCTCCTGATTGGTCCAGTCTTGGTCAAACATTGACTTTGTCCAATTTTGACCAGTTTTGTTTTGCATTTTTCCAGAGTTCTAAAAGATCTTTTTTCACGAGATTTGTACCGTTGGATTCATCTCGTTGAGCTCTTCAATTTGGAACCTCATTTGACCCCTTTGGAACAATTTACTTTTGATCAATTCGGCGATTTTTCGAGTTTGATTTCCGTCTTTTTGTGAAAATTTTAGGATTTGGCTTTGATGGTTGGTTGGAGAAGGGTCGTTAAAACTTGGAGAAGCATGTGTAAGGTTTTTGCGGAGATTTGTGGAGAATTTGGCATCCTTGGCCCAGGATTTTCAGATCGGCTCTTCGTTTGGAGTTATCTTTTTACTAAGTCCTCCAAATATCATTTTCTTGATCTTTTACCTGAAAAATCACAAAAAAGTTTATTAGGAGTTTCAAAATTAATTTTTATTAATATTAAACATTTTTCATACATTTTCTGTGATTTAAGAGTGAAATATATATTTTAAAAGCCTTAAAAATATGTATAAAAATACACATTACAGATACAAAGTTTGTTTCTAGGAAAACGAATCTTGAATAAGGAAATTCTTACAATGCCAAGTCAAACAAGTGTCATACACCTTACCAAAAAAAGTGTCATCTCTGTACTGCTCTTTCACTTCATCGAAACCGATAATATTTACTTACATAGTAGACACCAAGGAATTATGTCGGCTTAATGCATCCGAAAGCCATGCTTGTGCTTGATGTTAAAAGTGTACTCATGTAGGAGCTCAACGCACTTTCCGGTCCGGGGTTTAAGTTTGTGTTGGCTGTTGATGTACTTCAGCGCTTTGTAATCGGATTGAAGAACGAACTCCTTCGATATAAGATAGTATCTCCAACGAATTAATCCTCGAATGATGGTGTAGAACTTCTTGTCTTATGTCGAATAATTCTTGCATGATCCAGAAAGTTTTTGGCTGAAGAAGGTAATGGGACATCCTTCTTGGTTTAGAACATACCTATGCCCACATTAGAAGCGTCACATTCGAGCTCAAAACCTTGTCGAAGCATGGAAGCGTGAGGACGGGAGCTTGGGTCATCTTCTCCTTGATTAACTCGAAACTCTCTTGAGCTTCATATGTCCACTTGTACACACCATCCTTCACACACTCAATGATTGCGGCAATCAGATTACTAAAGTTACGGATAAAACGTCAATAAAATAAGACGAGAACATGGTAGCTTTGTATGTCGTGGATAGATGTCGGATCTGACCAACTCACAATTGCCTCAACTTTCACGGGATCAACCTTAATTCCATCGTCTAATACCATGTACCCCAAAAACACCAAGCTTGAGGACATGAATTCGTCCTTCTTCAAGTTTACATAAAGTGTTTGCTCTCCTAACGCCTCGAAGATTTGGTGAAGATGTCGTACATGCTCATCAGGATCCTTACTATAAACGAGAATATCGTCGAAATATACAACTATGAACATTTCAATAAATTACTTAAACACAACATTCATTAGTCCCATAAAGCTACTCGGGGCATTTGAAAGGTTGAATGGCATTACCATCCATTCATAGAGACCATCGCATGTTTTGAATGTCGCCTTCTTTTCGTTGCCTGGTCGCATTCGAATTTATTGATATCCGCTTCGGAGGTCAATTTTAGAGAAAATTGTTGCACCATGGAGTTGGTCGAGGAGGTCATTGGGTTGAGGTATTGGAAAATGATACTTTAATGTAATCTTATTAATTGCACGACTGTCGACACACATGCGAAATGAAACATCCTTCTTTCGCACGAGCAGAGAAGGTACGGCGCATGGGCTCATGCTTTCACGCACAATACCCCTGTAATAGATCCTCAATATGTTGCTGGAGTACTTTAGTTTCCTTGGGGTTCAATCGATAAGCGGTTTGTTCGGTAGGGCAGAACCATGGATAAAATCAATGCAATGTTGTATGTCTCTCATAGGTGGAAGTCCGAGAGTTATTTCATCCAGCATTATGTTCCGGAACTCTTCAAGAAATGGCATGACGTTTATCGAAACGTCTAGGTTGTCGCGAGAGGCAGTTTCTTCTACTAAAAGGATAAAGCAATCTCTGATTCTTCAAAAGATTTATTGAATTTGGTCTTGATTAGAAACATGTTATTCTAGGTGATAATTGGTTTAGATAGGTCTTCGGGTTTAACGGTCTGAGAATCACCATTTTTTCATCTTTTTCAAATGAATAGGTATTCAAAAAACCGTTATTAATAACTTTATGGTTATACTGGAAAGGTTTACCTAGAAGCAAGTGGCACGAATCCATAGGTACCACGTCACATCATACCTCATCTTGGTATTTAGGCCCAATAGAAAAATTAACTAAACATATTTTATCTACTTCAATGGAATTACCATTTTGAAGCTTTGTTAACTTGTAAGGTTGAGGGCGTTGTTCGACTCTTAAAGGTAATTTACTGACCATATTTTTTGAAATGATATTCTCACAACTACCACTATCAATGATAACTTGGCATACCTTGCCATGTGAAGTACAACGTGTGAGAATGATATTTCGGCAGAGTCAACTTTCGACAGGGGTCGAATTAGCTGTCAAACATCGTTGCGTCACCAATAGTTCTCCAGAATCCGCGAATGTCACTTCCTTGACATCTTCTGGACCATCGTCATAAATTGTCGGGGTGTCAATATTCTTCATCTCTTCTACGGGTTCTCCAAAAATGGTGAATACTCTCTAATTTGGCAATCTAATGCGATGTGTCCATTGTTGTTTTATTGAGGTCTAAAGGGGGTGAATAGGCAAAAAACATGCGGAAATGTGATTTTTAAATTTTTTGGGTTTTATAAATTTTAGATTTTTAGACTTTTAGTTAGATGATTGAGTTAATTCAAAGTAATTAAACTAAAGAAAAGTAAATAAATAAAAGTAGCAGAGATATCGAGCACACAGATCTGTTGACGAAGTTCTGCAAGGTAATTGCGTATGCCTTAAGCATCCATTCTATCTAGCATCCCTTGCTACGTTCACAAGTACCTACTTTCCGGGCATGCCTTTCGGCTCCTTGATTCACTAATCCGAATAGCGTTCGTTACAAACTCGAATCACCGATCGCTTTACAAACACCCGCAGCGATTCGGTGAAACTAAACTTGATTTCTTTCAATCACAATCAAATACAACAACCGCTCACTAACTTTCCTAATCTCACATAGGATTTAGAGTAATTTTGTTGAACACTTAAGAGAGAATTATTGCTTTTGAATATTGAAAAATGGTTAGAATTTCGGATTGGGGCTGCTCTTTTTAAAGGGAGAAAGAGCAGCCCCACAAAAAAGGAAACTGGCCATGTTCCGTTCGAACAGAACTCGAACATAGAAGGCTAATTAATAGGAATCAAGAACAAATGGCTAGAAAATATGTACTTCCGTTCGAACGGACCAAGGTTCTGTTCGAACAGAATAAAGAGAATTTTCAGCCATAAAAAGGTCAGAACAAAAACTCTCTAAACGGAAGCTATCTGTTCAGAATGCAACTTCCATTCGAACAGAACTTTGCTCCGTTCGAACAGACTATACAACAATTGCAGGATTCTCTATCTTTAGTATAAAAACTGAATTACTCAAAAACTAAACTTATACTAGAAAAACCCTTGACGAACGCTCCAAAGCTTGATCGCATGAGAGTGCCATAGCGTCTTCTAGTCCTTTCGAGATTGGAGAAAAATGTCCATTTCGAATAACGCTTCATTTATTTATCGCTTGAACTTGAAATCAATGAACTTAAACAATATTCTCATAAATATATTAGTAACTCGGAATTATTTTAAATATCATCAAACTGAGAATTTGTTTCATAACCCTTGCACTTAAAATATTGGGTTGCCTTTCCTTTGGACCAAGTTACAATGGTGCATTTGGTGGACTTGTTTGGGTTATTCTTAAAAGGATTTTTTGTGGTTTCTGTGTGGTGGCTTCAATTCAACCGAGAATTGAATTCTTGATTGCTGTTACGGGAAAATTCACTGCGGTTTACTCTTATCGCATTCAATTTTTTTTCTCAATCCTTAATGCAAGTTTCAACACGTCATTGTGACGGCGGCGGCGGTCTGACGATCTCTTTGTTGACAGGCGGCGGCCATTGAACCTACTCTGATACCAAATGACGGTGAACGGAAGCGAATAATTGAAAGAGAAATAAAGACTAAGATACAATACAGTAGGAGTATTACTCAACTCAAGAAATAAATTTATTAATGATTGATTGGTTGTCTCTTACAATAGCTAATAGATCATTTATATAGGCAAGATCTGAGAAGTTGTCAAAAGAAATAATTAATTTATTATTAAATTTGTCATAGTATGTTGTCTTATTACAAAAGATAAAATAGGAAATAAAAAAATATGTGATAATAACTAAATCTTCTTGCTAAAAAATCTTATTCCTAGGAAACTTTATTTTTAATTTGTAAAAGGATAAAAGGCTAAAGGGGGCCTTTTAAACCCCCAGGTCCTAACTAAGTTACGTTTTTTAAAAGCTATTGGCTGGTAGGCTGCTAGCTTGGATTTTTTATTTTTGTCTTTTTTAACTTTAACTAGCCATCTTATTTTTAATATTTTTGGGGCCTCATAAGCAGAAGCCAGTATACAATAAAATAGAGTAATATACACTACTCACAATTCACATGGTAGAATTTTTTTGAATAGTAACACTATTTTGAAGAATAATTAATCAGATAATATTTTTTTCAAAATATTTGGGTAGGTAGCACTTTCGCCAGACCCTCTGGCCGAACTAAAGTAGTTCCGCCAGCTCTGGCGGAACTAGGTATTTTTTTTTTTTTTTTTGCTAATCTCGGCCATTTGGCACCCTTAAACACGCTTAATTAATGGAAAAGGCTCATTCCCCATACCATCTGGCGGAACTAGATAAAATTTATTTTTGGCCCAATTTGGAGTGAAATGGGCCACAAAATGACGAAAATATAGGTTCCGCCAGACCCTCTGGCGGAACTAGCTAGAAATAACTAGTTAACCATTTTTTCAACTTACAATCTGGCCCAAAATAATCAAAAAAAGGTCTAGTTCCGCCAGACCCTCTAACGGAACTAGCTAGAATAGGTCTGGCGGAACTAGTTATTTCTAGCTAGTTCCGCCAGAAGGTCTGGCAGAACTAGATCATTTTTTTGATTATTTTGGGTCAGATTGTAAGTTGAAAAAATGGTCTAGTTCCTCCAGACTCTCTGGCTGAATTAGTTATTTCTAGCTAGTTCCACCAGAGGGTCTCGCGGAACCTATATTTTCGTTATTTTTTGGCCAATTTCACCATCCAAATTGGGCCAAAAATAAATTTTACCTAGCGCCAGATGGTATGGCGAAACTAGCTTTTTCCATTAATTAAGCGTGTTTAAGGGTGCCAAATGGCCGAGATTAGCAAAAAAAATACCTAGTTCCGCCAGAGCCTCTGGCGGAACTACTTCAGTTCCGCCAGAGAGTCTGACAGAAGTGCTACATACCCAAATATTTTGAAAAAAATACTATCCGATTAATTATTCTTCAAAATAGTGCTACTATTCAAAAAAATTCCAGATGGTTTGAAGATAATTTTGAGTGTGAAATTCTCTCCTTCGGCCATGTTTCTTAATTAATGAATTAATTAAACAAATAAAATATGTGTGGTTTATATCTTTGCATTTGTACAGATTTACTATTTAATTGGAAGACTAGTTTTCTCAGTTCATTTTTTGAATGATTATTAGCCAAACCAGGCATAGTTGTAATGATGATAGTTTCAGACAGATGAAATAACATGCAACAGGCTTTGATTATGTTATCCGTGCTGTAATGAAAATTTTCAATGAAATAATATGCAACATGCTTTGATTGCAAAAAAAAAAAATGTAATAAAAATAAAAACACACTTAAAGAAAAGAAAAACAAAAATAAATACATCTTATTTATTTCCTTAAATGCAGGACATGCTTACATCAATATTATACCAAAAGAAAAAAAATTTGAAGAAGAAAGTAGTCATGATCTAACCTAGATTCCACATTAAATATTGGGGCCCAAACCCTACAAAATTCCCTTACCAACCTTCCAATATTTTAATATTTCAACTAACATCCAAACTTAACTTACAAAATAGCTCCACTAATAATCATCAAGCACCTATCAACTACTCATCTGAATATTAACTCATGACATATATGTTTAAAAACTCGCTTTTTTCAACGAAGTAAGTTTCACAGACGATCCGAGCGCAGAAGTCCCAACTTCAATCTCAAATGAATCGTATCTCAAAAACAACTGCACCACCAAAAGCCGCGCGATGAACACAACAAAATCTTTTCCAGCACACTGCTTATTTTCAAGCGTCGGCATTTCAGTCTCAGGCCCGTTCGACCAAACCACATATTTCAACAACTCTTCCCCTTCCTGCCCCAAAAATCGATCCGCTACAAATTCCTCGGCCTGGTCAAAAACTTTGGGATCTTTCGTGGCCATTGGTTGGTAGCCAAACAACATTTCACCAGCTTTTACGTGGAACTCAGCATCATGACTTTTTATAACCAGATCCTTTTTTGCCCGTCCGTACTGCATCGGCACGGGCGGCTCTATACGTAATGCTTCGTAAACTAAAGATTTCGTTAAGGGCATGGATTCTTCAATTAAACGCATGGTTACAACACCGCCCGCATTTTTCACTGCAGTTCTGATCTCCTGAGCCAGTTTACCATGCAGTATGCCGCCTGCCCGACCGATCCACTTGACCAAACTTGGAAATAATATTTTCATCCCTCCAAATGTGTTAAAACAAATCGCAAATATTATGTTGTGAAGCGCCTCTTCGTGTGAAATTCCGAGCCGGTCAGCCTCATCAAAAATTGGTCCGGCTGAGGCTCTGAAAAACTCGGTTAATCTTTCATAATCGGATTTAACTAGGGCTGTTGGTAATCTAAATGTGTGTAAGAGTAAATCTTCAACATAAGTTGGCAAACCGAGTTTAAGCAAGGGACTTATTTGGAAAACCACCCATTTCATGATCAGTTTCGGTCCGTCTTGACCAAGCCTGGTCTCTTTTGGATCTTGACCCAATAAGGCTCGGGCTAGAAAATCGAACCCGGCCTGATCATTCGGGTCTCCAAAATCAGCCTTTCCATTTTGAGCAATTTCATTTTCAAGATTGTCAAATAGCGTACCGAAAGTGGTGATGAATTGAGGAATGATTTCATGGCGACGAGAGGAGAGGACAAAGAAGAGAAGTCTCTTCAACGGAGCATGATTCGGTTCTGACGGGTCGAGATAGGATAGAATTCGAAACCCGCCAGTGAGTTCTGTTGAAGGCATGAAAGTACCTGTAAACAAATCGCGCTTCTCAACAAGTGAAGTATCGAACAGAACAGGGAAACTCGAGGCGTCCAGTAGCGCGATCACTCGTGGATCTTTAGCCACAAACGGGCCAGGTGGCATGTTGAGACGAACAACAGTAGATCCGTATTTTCTCACACGAGATTTGAAGAAATCGTCCCTTCCTTCATAGTAGAAGAAGGATAAACGGTCACGAAAAGCTCCGATCAATGGCAGCCCGTAATCTCCTGGAATCTTGCGCACGGGTTTTGAATCGTTTGAATTTGAGATGATGGGTTGAGATTTCTCAGAGATTGAAGAGGTGATGATCCGATGACTTCTGTTGGTTCTGGTTCTGATTTTGAGAGAAGGGGTTGATGGAGTTGGAAAGAAAGTAAGAGATGCTACTATAGCCATGGCTGTCGAGTTCGGATTCTTTTTTCTCTGATTTTGATTTGAGGAGTTAGAGAGGGAGGAAAGTAGCATAAGAAAGAGGGTGGCCGGTGGAATTTTCTTTTTTTCTTTACTTTTTTGGTTTTGTTTTTGCACTTCTCTTTTGTTTAAGAAATCTATTTTGGGACTTTCTGGGATCAGAGAGTTATTTGACTGATGCGCGCCATTAGATTCTCTACACGTGTGCATGCCCGCGTGGAAAAGTTAGTAGGGAAAACGTGGTCTATATGGACCGTGTGAATAGAAAAAATGAAAAGGTGGACCGATTAAGTGGCTCACACTGGAGTCTTACTAAATTGGAACTTGGAAAATAAAGACATTTAATATAGCAACTAGTTGTTGAGAGAAACATAATTAATTACTTACTATTTTTTAATATGTGTTATGAATAATAATAGTTTGGATTCATCAACCTTAATATGCTTTGTAACCTGTATTCTAATTAATTTTCTTCTATATATATATTTTGTATTCTAATTGAGTTTGTTATACTTTGTATTTTCATTATTAACTTGACTCTCTTCTCTACTTTCTATTCTTATTAATTATTATTAACTCTTTTCTATACTTTGTATTCTCATTCATTCTTTTCTATACTTTGTGTTCTCATTATCAACTTTCTTCTTTATTTTGTATCACCATTACCTTGCATTTGCATTATTAACTCGCTTATATATATTTTGAATCTTTATCAATTGTTTTCTTTTATTAATTATAACATGATGTAGCTCACCCTATACGTCGAACCTTGTTATGTAAGAAAAATAAACAATTGAATGAAAATATTTTTCTTTTTCTCTCCCGTCATTTTAGTTATTTTATATCAATTACTTTTTTTAATAGTTATTTTAATACTGTTTTTAAATATAATTTTTAGTATAAATCTTCAGTCTTGTTATTTGAATATAATTTTTTAATGTCCTTTTTTATGATGTTAAATATATACATTATAGACATGCTGGCTTTTCTTGGCCGCAATGTTATTCTTTTCCCCTCCGGACTTGGACTCAGTCATGACACGTGCTTTTAATGACCAAGTTGACTTGACTCTATTTTAAATCTAAATGGTGTTAAATCTTACAGAATTGTTGCATGCCAGAAAAAAATTTGCTTTCATACTTGGTTTTATGACTTCATGCTAAAAATTGTTAGAAATAGAAAGATTTTAGGAAAATAAAAATAAATGAGCATCATACTCAACTATTATATTAAAATATAAAAAGAGATAAAAAATATAATGTGCATTTTTTTTTAGTGGAATGATCTATCAACCCATCACCATCACAATTAAATTTAAAGCATATTGTATGAAAAGATGCTTTTTCCACATGCTTCAATTGTTTCTCCCATTTGTCACCTTATAATTGAGTTTTTATTAATAAAAGCATCATCCGTACAATCAATTGGCTTACCAACCAAAAACTCCACTGGACCATTATCTAAAACTAAAAGAAATCAGAAATTACTAAACTACCCCTACAAAGGATAAAAAATCTAAAAATGAGATGCATGTCATGTACCCATCAGAAATATTTTTCATGTTTTGTAAGGGCACGTAGAAATGATATTTCTCATTTTGAAGGTTGGACATGAAATTGCACAGTAATAATTAATAATACAGGGTCCAGTTCTTTGAAAAATAATTAAATAAACGATTACAGGCTAATAAATAGTCGTGTCAGGTGGTGGGCCGTAAACTGATTGCCACGACAGCGGAATTTTCCATCCAGCCCCTTGCTTTCCTGAATATTACAATATCATCCACCAATAATAATAATAATAATAATAATAATAATAATAATAATATACCATTAAAATTATCTGGATTTAGATCCAAAAGTTTGCAAGTTGCATCGGCCAATTGAAAAGAGTCGCAAATATTATCTCCTTCTGAGCAGTAACTCATCAAACACGTCACTCTAAATCCTTTTGCCTAATAAGAAATAAACAAATATTCAAATCAATTTAATCATCACAAGATAGAATTTTATCAACGATTTCCCTTAAAGGGGGAAATTTGCCAAAAAGAAACCTGCATTATGCTAAAATTGCACATACCTTCATTAATGAAAATTGCAAAAAAGCCCCTCTATTTTTAAACAATAATATTTTTTTCAATAAAAAAAATTGTTTTAAACAATCGATGGCCTTTTTTGCAATTTCCATTAAATGGTGATTAAGAGTATAGTTTTTTTCAATTATACTATAGATATAGAAAATATTCAGATGATTTCTATGCTGACACGTGTACTGTTTGAAAGGTAAAGTCAACACCCATTATATGTAGGGGTATTAACTCAGTCGGTTCAGTTCAAACCGAACCAAATAAGGCCAAACCGAATTAAACCGAAAATGAACTGAACGCAATAAAGATTGAACTGACTTTTGAACCGAACCGAATAAACCGAATTGTATTTCGGTTTATTTGGTTGAACCGAATTAGAAAGACATATAAACAATATTAAATCAAATTTAATATTTTTTAGACCAAATAATGACTATACTAATTAATATTACAATACATAATTTAAATATTAAGATTAAATCATTATAAATTAGCAATTTAATATATAATTCGGTCGCTTCGGTTTATTCGATTTTCCCAAACCTAAATCCGAACCAAACCAAATTAGCCGATTAACCTAAATTTCAAACCGAACCAAACTGACCAAACAACCGAACCGAAATTAACCGAAATCGACCGGTTCAGTTCGGTAACCGAATAAACCGAACCGAATGAACACCCCTAATTATACAGGCCAACCACGCTGTTAATAGCCTGACATGTCCATACTAACATTTATTTCAGGTATCAAACTCATCCACCAATAGTGAATTTTATGGCGATGTTAACATAACCAATTTAGCAGGCTTGCACTAAGAATCACGGAGAGTATTATAAACAACTCCTGTGTTTTAAGCTTTATGCGTGTGGGACTAAAGAGGAAGCGTACAAAACCGGAAATAACAGTTGGGTGTCAGCTTTTTTTTTACTTGATTTTCTGTTGCGTGTCTCTACATCCAACGATGAAGCGGGTTATTTTAGTAATAGTATTTTAACATATTCTACAAGAATCAACCAAAGATGCATGTATTATTATTTATTTGGTCACACCAATATTTCACCAGCATTGTTTTAATCCCAGAAGTAGGGTGGTTTGACTCATATCATGTATATTTATGCATAATAATTTTCTCATTTTCTGTACCTTATAAAATCACAAAAAAAAAATTCCAAAAGGCACTCATCTATAACGCAATTTCATTCAATTCTATGCATATTAATTATTGTTAAATACATGAAAGAGGTATAATGTTTGTACGAGTTTGTCAGGTATAAAAATAGATAATTACATTTACACTACCATAAAATGGAAATAAGACATCATGTATATTTATGTATAATCTTTAGATTCTTAATTCTCATTTTTTTTGTACCTTATAAAATCAGAAAAGTATGATTATAAAAAGTAATGATATAATTTTGTTTGGAAAATATAGTAGTGGCAAAATTATGTTAGACAATCCCAAAGCGGAGTGAGGGTTAGCCTAGTTTCCAATAAAGGAGGTTCTATTTTGCAATTTAAGCATAATACAGGTGCTTTTGCGCAAATTCCTAAAAGTATCATAATACACTAATCGAGCTCAATAAATCATAAATCAATAATTAATCAACCATTTATTAAATAATCAATAACTTACCTTGAAGAACGAGAATAAAGCAGCGAAAGGCAGGCTAGCAAAATAGTCAAAATCAGTCAAAGGCTCATTTTCATCTTCATATTCTTGAATTAGGGTTTGAGATTCTTGATCGTTTATTAAACCTTCTGAAAGAGAAATAATATGTTTCCACCTTTTTTTATCAGGATTATATTCTTCCAGTTTTTTATACCCTAAGTTCTCACACTGAGGGTCAAATCCGTCATTTCCAATATTGGAAATATAATATATATTGCTGCATTTAATTTTAAAAAAAACAATGTTAGTTAATTTAATGACAAATATAATTATATAATGTATTAAATACAAAAAAGGTATATTTTTACCTGGATGAATCGAGTTTTTTCTTCTTAGAAAAGTCTAAACTTGAAAGAATAATAATATGCTTCTTGAATCCAAGGTTCTTTATGAAGTTAGCCATGTTTCTTGCAAATTGAATAATCATTCCCTATATAATAATATATAATTTTTGGTCATGTAAAACGTTAGAAAGGAAAAATATTTTTTTTAAATTATATATTTAGGAAGTGAAGTTTTTTATATACCTTAATAATTGGAGATCTTTGCTGAATAAGAGTCAATCCATTTGATGCAGTTTCATATGCTACATGAAAAAATAAAAATAAAATAATATGGTTATAAGTTATAACCAAAATATGAAGTGTAATTCTAAACTGATATTCTAATGTTCAGCAGTATAATGTATAATATAAAGCTGTAAACTTAATAAACAAGAAATTGGCTAGATGAAACATTTCATCAAACACTGGATAGACTATTATCAAAAACAAAAAATCAACATAAGTACTATATACCATACACTAAGCCAGTTTATTTATAAAGCATAATTGGAAGTAATTATTTCAAAATTGAATATTATAAAGTTGTAAACTTGCAAGACAAGCAACCTACTATATGAAACAATTCAGTGAAAAAACCATAATCAACACTTAAAAGTTAGACATGATATTATCATATTTAAAGTAAGCACAAACAAAAAGAAAATCAACCTTTAAGCATTCTGTATTGATTATCAATCACTAATCCATATTACGATAAAAAAATATATAAATTTTAGTACAAAACTGTAAACTTGCACAACAAGCAATGAAAAAATAAACAGAAAACGAACCTTCAAGAGAGACAGAGAGATTTCCTTCAGGCTGAGGGCCAAAAGCGTCATTTCCCACACAGGGAAGAACCGACGAATCGTCCAAAAACCCAACTCTCTTTGCCTCAGTTGATGAAATCAACAGATCAACCGCCAATTGCCCCACGTTTCCAATTGACAACGCTGGCTAAAACAATACAAAAAGAACAATAAAGAGATTAGAAGGGGTAATAAAGGGTTTAGGATGTGGGAATTAGGGTTTAAGAACCAGAAGGAGAGAGGGACATTCGTCGGAGAAGCTTCGGCCTTCTTCTGCGGTGAACTCCATGTAGAAAATGAAAGTGAAATTTGGTTTTCTCTCTCCGTGAATCTCTCTCTCTCTCTCTCGCGCGCTATTTCTCTCTTTTCTTTCTTTCTCTGAGAACTGAGAAGGAGAAAAAAAGAGAGAACTGGTGATTCATAAAGTGGGCCTGTTTAGAGATTTGGTCTGGGCTGAAATTTGAACTTCTTTGTTTGTTTTTATGAGTCCATGATATATCAGCCTACTTACAAAATAATAATATAATAATTATTGGTACAGAATTGCAGAATAACAAGTACTAAATTGTAGAATAATACATTACATAATTTGTGAAATTAAAACAGATAACCATTTTTTTTCCTAAAGATAAAGAAAGAAAATCTACCATTCTACAAACTAGAGCAACTTACAGAAGAACTGATTTGTGTAGGAATCACAAATAGAGTTTAGGTAGACTTTTTTTTTCTGTAAATAGAATAGAAAATAGATGTAAGAAATTTTGAATTTTAATGAAAATGCATTTGGAAGGGGCACACCAAGCTCTCTTCAAATTTTCTCAAAAAACAAATTCTGATTTGTTACTAACATGGTCCTGATTGAGACTTTCTTTGAAAACGAGATTATGACTGTTTATTAGAAAAGAACTTTGATACATCCAGATTGGTTAAAAAGAACAAGTCATATAAATGTATTGAACAAGGCATAGAAAGAAATCCACAACTCTTTATTTGAAGTACTAAAAAGAAGAACTTACATAGTTAGTTACATTACATTACATCTACTTGGAAAAAAACAGAATAAATTACACAAATATATACAGCAAAAGCATATTCATCAATACATTAAAAGATTACTAACTAGGCGCGAATCGATCAAACACAATACAGAATGTAATATCAGAAAGAGATTTTCTGAGTTCTTTCTTGCTTTCTTCTTCCTTCTTTTCGCCATGAATCTTCTGAGATTCTTTCTCTTGTGAGCTCTGATTTCTCGGCCCCTTTCCGATTTTGGCAAATTCGTTTGCCCATGTTCCCATTAAGCTAGTCATTTCTTTTTCTTTTTGTGGAAAGAAAGATGGAAAAAATGGTTTTTCCTTTTGATTATTTTTAATGAGGTTTTTCTTAATTGGTGGGAATTGGAAGAGGAGTGAATACCGATTATATAGAGGAAAATTGGTAATTTTCTAAAGAGGCCCTCAATTTTTGTCATTTTGCTATATTTGTCCTTGTCGTATTTTGTTTAGCGGACTATAATAGAAAGAAATGTTTACAATTACAAATTTATTATATGCATCCATGTTATAAGTTTTGGTACGCATAAATTTCTGTTTTAAAGATCAAATCCACTATTAGTAGATTCAGAGACTTTCTAAATATCAAATCTATTAAATATATAAGGTCCCTAGCACGAGCAGCTTTGGCACACATAAGTTTCTTGAAACTCATATTTGATTTTTCAGATACAAACATTATAACTGCGAATCGTATTTGTTTTTGCAATGAATTTCTATCAAAATTGTGTAATACTAAGAAACTGTAAGATGGAAAGTTTTTGTAGGGTTTTGTGTAAATTTGTCATCTAATAATGATGGTTTGATCATGACAAGGATGGAGAAAGAAAACCAAGGGTCGTTTGGTTCCACTTTCTTGTTTAGACTAGTTCCATAAATTTGTGAACCCTAAACCATGGAATTCTATAGTTCGATTGGATTTTGCCATGCAATTACAAATAAAACAATGCTGGAAAATATTGAAATGCTATACTTGGATCGTGATGTATTGCCACTAGAGTATATTATATTCAGAGTTAATGTTAGTTTGTCTCAAAAACCCTAATTACTTTTCTTTTTGGATGGAATATGATTTAAATCTTATTATATTTATTACTTGAACTAACGAAATTTGAATCTTCTCAATCTTTCTTATAACAAAATGTCAATTAAATACCCAACAATAAATTTTGTCAAAATTTTCAACACTTAAACATAATTAACATAGAATTGGCTAATTTATATTTCAAATTTCAAACATGCTATTCACATTTTTTTTAAAACATACTATTGCGCATAGGTGGAATAAAAATGTAGTATAGACCAAGTCTAGAAAATGAATTTTCATCCAAGACCTCTCGCTAGGAAAACCCATGATCACGTTGTCCCACAGTTTAGACCTTTTGTCAAAAGGAAAGGAAATCGTGAAATAACGATAACCCTTGCATTATGTTGAATTTTCAAAAAAGGACTCCTATATTAATTATCAAACAACACAGAATTACTTCCCCTTATTCTTTAAAAACATTCAAAGGATACATTTCATTTCCTAATTTTAATTCTTGTCTAACAGTTGAATAAATTAATGACGATATTGTCTAACTTTAAAAGTTGCAATGTAAATTACTGAGATCATTATATGAATAAGATAGGCTAATAGAACACCATCAGAAATATCATGAGGTGCAAGATGGGAAGTGTGGCTAGCGAAACAACAAAATATTTAGAGGAACTCAGTTCAGCCACAACCCGATGATATATATTTAAGGAGCAACATAGTAGACTGACCAAACTACTACTAATAGAGATGAATGCTCTGTGTGGCTGATAATATCTAACCAAAAGAAATATCTGTAATTCAACTTATAAGTAGAGCTTTTCTGTATTTGATTGAGAATCAGTAGCTATGTTAGGTTTTGAGCTCCAACGCAAGGGGGTTTTATATTGTACATCTTTTATCATTTTTTGGAAAGTGAAAGGTACTTTCCGTAATCTTGAACTATGTAAAGACTTGATATATTTGTAAAAATTGCATGATTTCTTTGTAAAATTCTTAATGAACAAGGAAAAAGAAAAAACAGCCCAATAGAAAACCAGTTCCTCTACTCTTATCCCTTTTGGCTCCAAGCGGAAGAGGCCACGTGCCAAACCTTGTGTCCACAACAAAGATTGGGTCCATGCACACGGGAATAAGGTAGGAATATCCTGGAATAGAGGCTGGAATTATATTGGAGGGATATATTTTCATTCAAGAATCAAGATGCTGGAATGGAATTGATTAAGGAATGAGGTAGGAATATCCTGGAATAGAGACTGGAATTGGAGGGATCTTTTTCATTCAAGATGCTGCTGGAATTGATTGAGGAATGAATAGGTTGATTCTTATTCCAGTCTCACTGTAGCCGCCTGATTTGGCTGGTACACATTGTTTTGAATTGGATTGGTTTGGTTCCTTGAATCTTCTATTTTCAAAAAATAATTTCGAATTTTCAGAAATAATTATTTGTTTGCTTGTGTTGGAAATAAATGTGCGCGACCCGTCATGCTGCACGACGTGCTTCTCAACCGCCGGTGCACCCTGTCTTTCTTTCCGACGTTCCCTTCTTCTCCAACGCGACAATCTAATATATAATGTTTTATCGGCTTTTGAAGAAATTGTTATATATATATATATATATATATATATATATATATATATATATATATATATATATATATATATATATATATATTGTTATATTACAACTCATATTGTTATATATATTATTTTTTTCTCTAAATTATATATCACTATATATATAATGTTATATCCGAATTATATACTGCCTTCTTCCGAATTAGAATTATATATATTGCAATATCAAAACTTTATATATATATATATATATATATATATATATATATATATATATATAAAGAGAGAGAGAGAGAGAGAGAGAGAGAGAGGAAAGAGAGAGAGACTAAAATACATAGGTAAGTACATGCCTTATTTTGCTTCGGAATAATATATCATTTCCATCATGTATCATTAAAATATGTATTTATATGTTATGATGATGATGACATATATTTTGATGAGACATAATGCCAATAATATATTATTCCGATTCCCCGTGAAAATTGATCCACAACACATGCAAAACATATATATTACATCCGTACGGTTTAAATTTGAATTTTCATTTTTTATAACCAAATATACATCCGTAAGTAAAATAAGACATGTACTACGTAAGTATTTTAGTCCCTCTCATATATATATATATATATATATATATATATATATATATACATATATACATATATACATAAATATATATATATATATATGTATATATAAATATTATATATATATATATATATATATATATATATATATATATATATATATATATATATATATATATATATATATATATATATATATATATGTATATATTTCTAAATCATAACTTTTCCGTTTAAAAAATCTAAATCTTAACTTGCCCCTTAAAAAAATTTTGTATCCTAACTTGCCTTTTTTAAAATTTACATTTAGATTTCTTAAACGGCTGAATTGAAATGTCAAATTTTTGTGGACTTTTTGAAAGACATTTTTATTTAGCATTTTTTTTTTATGTTTTTGGATTTGAGTAGTATTTTCTATCAAGATTGGATGATATTTTGAATGGATTAAAAAAATGATATTTTGGTTGTTATTTTTTATGTTCTAGGTAATTTGTATATTTTGGATTTGAGTTTTCATTTTTATGTATTAAATAATGCACATTTAGATTCTTTATATTATAATTTGATGGGGCATGAAGATGCCCACAGGAACGGAAATCCCTGCACGGTGGGGATGGGGCAGAAAAAAATTTCATAGATTAAACGGGGTTCGGGGTGGGAATCCCCACGAAAGTCGGGACGGGTACGGAGAAGACTTGCCCGGGCCTCACTCCATCTGTTGACATCCCTAATAGTATTCTAGAAATATAATCTATTAAATTTTCATGTATTTACAATATAAACGAATCAATTTTTTTCATCAAATCAAAAGTCATCTCAACCAAGATATTTAGTACATGGGAAGAAATATCTCTCATTCAAAAAATCTATGTAATTACAGAAATCTAAGAATTTCTTTTGCAGAAATTGTTCAAAAGAGACAAATATCATTGTATCTAGACAGACATGTCATCCCTCAACTTTTTTTGATTTGTCAAAAGATGACATGGACACTCACAAATTTTATCTACAAATGAAAAAATTCTAAGCAAATTCAATAAAATTTATTACAAATGAAAAATATCCTAGCATGTTAAAAAAACTATCTACAAATTAAAGTATCCTAGCATGTTCAAGGAATTTTTACAAAAGAACATTTTCGAAGTCATTTTATCCCTCTATTATTTCCATGAAGTTTTGAGAAATAATGTTATCTATATTAACATATCACAACTACATTATACACCATACTCCAAAATTATCAAAACTATAAAAATAAAATAAGAGTTCTTATATAGTGGCCGAAGATTTTCTAGATCTTATGATTGATTAAATAAGGGCATTTTGGATATTTATCAATTAATTATACAATTAATTACACAATAATTGATTTCCTTGTTTCTTTATGCATGTGTGTGTTCTCACCTGTCCATTCTATCCTCTCCATTTCATTTCATTTTCTCCACCCGCTTCGATCTCTTAACTTTGTTTAATTATACAATTCGAAAAAAAAAAAAAAAAAAACTTTGTTTAATTATGAAACTAATTATTCAATTATCTGCTCCCTATTTTGTTTCTCTTCCTGTCCCTCACGAATCTCTCTCCTTTCTCTTTTTCTTTCCATCTTGACATAAAAAGTATTATATTAACTTTGAAATTGGCCTTAGTTGCACACAAAATAGTATATTAATACTAAGATCGGCACAAAATTATATATTATCACTTAGGAGTATATATCGATACTATTAAAATAGTATTCTAGAACTATGATATATTATTACTTGAAAATGTATATTGAAACTAAAAACTAATTTTCGTCACCTAAAAATATTTATTCAAACATCCAAAAAGTATATTTAGACATAATCTACGAAAATATAATATTCATTAAAAATCCGAAATATATTGAGCAATCACAAAATACTAAAAAATTGAACAAGTAAACTATACATTACGTTGTATTGTCACATAAAATTATATATTCATACCAATATCATACTTGTCCAAAAATGACTTATTGATACTAAAAATAATATATTAATATCGAAAATGATATATCAAACTAAAAATATTATATTGACACACAAAATAATATATGCAGATTGAAATTTGCACAAGATGTACAAATTAGCATTTAGAAATTTACATCACAATACAAAAATAGAAAATATTTGTTAATACTAACATATATATATACTTTTTTTTTTTTGAGAAAAGATTCCAGGTCAAGCCTGAACATCTATCAATTTTATATAATAAAGGAAAAGGTCTCAAATCATCAACCGGATTGATGACAGGCACAGGAAATAAAATTAAAGAAATAACCCTATCTTAGCCTAAAACACAAAAACCAAAAAAGTAAAGACCAAGATGAAAAAACAACTAAAGAACTAAAAATAAGAACTTTATATAACATATATATATATAGCTAGTCTGCTACTGAAATATCTTTATATAACATAAAAAAAATAATACTTAGACAAATTCTAAAAAAGAACTCACTCAACATCCAAATTGTACCACAAAAATACTAAAAATAGTTGGATGGCTAAATTATATTGAATAGTATAGTTGCACTAAATTGGTATATATGTTGTTGACCCCAACATCATACTGGTAAAAAAATGACAATGACACTAAAATGGTATATTCGCATGGAATATGGTATATTGATGATAAAAATAATATATTCACAGTGAAAATAGTATGTTGGCACACAAAATGATATATTAACAATGAAAAAAAATATGATATATTGATAGTAAAAATGATTTATTCATTATGTCCAGTTTAATTATCTTATCTATTACATGCAATATAAAATCAATTATCCAAAATTGGTCATCAAAGCATAAGGTCTAATATTACATCTTTAACTAATCAATCATTCAATATAACTTCGCCATTCACCCCTAAAATTCTGTTACCAGCTCTCACTGACTCAAACCTGAAGAACAAAAAAAGCAATTAAACACCAATTCTAATTTTTTCAAACTCTATAGACTATATACCAGTGAATTATCAAAATTAGTAGCAATTAAACATTGGTACACATAATCGAATCCTTAGGGCGATGATATTTTTTATCAGACGGGGAGTGAGGAATCTATCGGGTCAGGAGTCGTAGGGAGAAAACGGGGAAGAAATCAGTCGAGTCCAATGGGAGGATCTCTCGTAAGGGGAAGAATGTCGGAGAGGAGGAGAGACGTCAGGAAGTAAGAGAGTTGAGGAGAGGACTCATGGAGTTGGGAGAGAGATCAATAATACGACTGGAGAGGAGCACAAGAGAAGAGATGACAATTAATGGGTAAATTATTTTATTACCCTTTTATGTAATTTGGTAACTGATTGTAATGGAAAGTTTAAGAGCTGGCTAATTTCTTTAAGATGTATGAACCGTCGGATTAAGAAATCAAGATTCAATAACAGTGGTTTAAATATCACTAGGGCAACATATAAAAATCCATAAAATGAAATATATGTAAAATGCAACTAACTTCTAATCTAATTAGTTAAAATATTTATGAAATATATGTAAAATGCAACTAACTTCTAATCTAATTAGTTAAAATATTTATATTTATAACAAAAAATCATAAGTTCAATTTCTAACTAACACAATATAACACATATTTAATAAGTCTCTCAATCTATTAGGTTGAATATAAAAAATATATATAAAATAAACCGAACTTATTATTCGCCACCAAGTCATTATCTCTCTATTATTTCCATAAAATTTGGAGAAAATAAACTCCAATATTAACATCTCACAAACTATAGTATACACCACGCTCTAAAAATTACAAAAAACTACAAAAAGATAAAATAAAACCAAAATATTTTAATTATTGTCCAAAACAATCTACTAAAACAGACAAAGCAGTCTCAGAATCCAAAGCAGTAGGCTCAAATGATTTGCTCTTTAAAGCCCACTCCAAAATTGAAGATTTAATGTTTGAACCATCCTTATTGAGTCGGGGTTTTTCTTGAATTTCGGCGGACCCGGTTGAAGAGAACCCGGTCCAATTTTTCTCTTTGAGCCTCTCCATTTCTGAACTCCATATATCTATCAGGCCAGACATTTTAATGGGTGAAAGGAAAGAAAAAATGAAGTGTGTCTGAATTGTGATGAAGGTGAAATTTATTGGGTTTTTTATAGAGAGACAGAGAAGAGAGAGAATTACAATGGGAAAAGCCCATTGGAAAGAAGCAAATTGGTTAGAACTTCTGAGGGTATACCGGTATAGTGCCCCCTGTTTTTATATATTTTTTTATAATTTTTATGTGTTTAAGTTTGACACAATATTAAATTATTAAAGTGGATTATAGGTTTTTTTTTTTTTTTTGATATAATGCGCTCAAATCGCTGTAGTTAATAAAATGAAAAAATTCTCAACATCTTGTCAACACAATCACATAACCAATGAAAAAAGGTTTACTAACACATTATGATATAAACAATATAAAGAAAAAATACATATTAAAAATAATCAAAAGATGCACGAAAATACTATCCATCATAGATCTTACATGCATGAATGAAAGTTTTTAACCTTTTCTCAAAAGGTAGTCCTTTTTCCACTGATTATGATTTGTATCCTTCTGTGGGCCTAAGAAAGAAGATGCACCTTTTTTTACTTTTCAGATTTTTCGGCCCACTGTTTTGTAAAATCAGATGCCTTTCTCTTTCTTTCTTTCTTTCTTTTCAAAATATTTTTTTTTTCAAGTGCTGATAATTTAGGAGAAACCCCATTTGACCTCTTATTGACCAAGACTTTTCTCTTATAAATATCTAATTGTGGTTGTATATTTTATTTATTAAATCTATATATTATTTTTATTCTTTTATAAAATTTTTTTTTAAATAATTATATTATTTTTAGTCAAACCATCTCTAGTAGAATAATAAGGCATCACCCATTTTTTAAAGTCATGAGTTCAATATTTAACAAAATCAAATTTTTTTGAATATATATGGGAGACATTTATACCCTCTCTATAAAATAAAATAAAAAACTATATTATTTTTAATGTAATATTTTTTTTTGAAGCCTGCAAGGAAAAAAAAATATATAACACTAAATGAAAGGACTGACACATGATATGCAAGCTGCTTGGTGAGTAAGATTTTTCATTTGAGTAGGTGATCGCCTAATTGTCGTATTCTTAAAAAAAAATATATATTTTTCATTTGAGACATGCAAAAAGGACGTGTGGAAAGTAAAGAAAATTTTGGATTAATGGTTTCGCAACTAAACACCAAAATCATTCATTTCAATTCTCAAACAAACACACAATGCAATCGTAAAACTAGACTCGCAAGTATATTTTAGGAGGGTTGGTTCATTTGAAAGCTCAAGATGGAATCAATTTGCCAGCTTGGCCTTCCTAATGAGATTTCCAAGTTCGGTCCGATCTTTGGTACCATTTTGTTATTTGTGGAATCATAAACAGAACATTTATCTCCATTTAATCCCTCTATTTTGCGAGCTTTATTTGCCACATGAAGTGTTCTTTGCTCTAGCATTAGTACCTAATAATCATAAGATAAGAAAAGAAGTATTAATTGTATAGTTATTAATATCAAGGATGAATTCATCACAAATACAAATAAATTAATGAATGAGAAAATATATAAAATAATAAAAATGTACCGGAAAAGATAAATAATTACCTGATTATCTTTTATGAGAGATATGTTTTGTTGAAAGGAATGCAAAAATTTACCATGTTCTAGCGATGAAGGTATCCTGCATGAAAATTAAATCAATTATTAAAATACTTTTTTTACAATTGAACAAATCATTTGTTGACTATATTTTTATCAATACTAACCATTTATTCATTGCAACAAGCCAATTTTCTGTTGGTTTAGGACTACTTTGTTATTAACAGTTTCATTTTATAATTTGTTTTGTTTTATTGAGTCAAATCAAATCTAAAAACTGAAGAACTGGAATCTGTTAATAACAATTTCTGCTAATTATATCACTATCTTTTGATCTTGTGTTAAGTTTAATTAGAGCTAAGTTAAACATGCATGTACAATTATTTTTGGTCTGCTGTGAACTTGAGAGACATTTATTGTCCCATGTAAGTGTTTCTATTTTCACACCATTTTGATACCATTTGTTTGTAGAGAGACAGACAGCAAGGCAGAATCCATTAAGGACTCCATTAATTCTATGAGAGAGAGTGACTTCAAAATTTGGATTATCCTTTCATATTTAGGTTATATATAAGCGAAAATAATCATTTTTTTTCCTCCAATAATAAGCGAAAAAAAATATTACATCAACTCACAAATTGTGAGTTTGATCTACAAATTTATTTAACATTGATAGACAAATAATGGCTTAGCATATAGAGAGGCAGCAAAGCAAGACAATAATAAAAGGCCCAGAGATGTATATTTTTGGTCACTTTCTCTACATATCTAGGCGTTATGTCATTTTTCATGAAGGATCCAATTGAAAAACAATCTAGCTACCAAAGTTTGAACTTGGATTTGACTGATTAAATTATTGTCAAGTACATGCATGTGCACATAGACCAAAAGGACAGACAGACAATTCAGAGAGAAAAATGAACCAAAAATTAAGGAATATTAACTACAGATAAAATGCAAATTATGTTTGATTGATGTATATAATTATTGTTATGTGGTGCAGTTGGCACATGCATGAAATAATACGAAAATGGATTACTATATATATAGAAGCATCTACTGCCTTTGCATAAAGCTCTTCTTAACGTACCACGGTCAAACAGTAAAAACTATAGTGTAAAACTCGCAGTGATGATCATATCATGTGCCATCCCTTTCCCTTTCTGTAATCTTTCTTGATGTTGTCAGTCTCTCTCTCTCTCTCTCTCTCTCAACATTACACACAGTACACACTATAACTGATTAATTCATGGTGTGAAATTAACAATGTTTAAATTGAGTCAAAAGTAAATAGACAGACCTAGTGGACTTGAAAGGCGGTGGTGGTGTGAAGAAAGAAGCAGAAGTGTTATTGTATGCAGTTGCTTCCATTTCACAGCTTATCTCTTCTGCTGTTCCCCTCTCCCTCTGCTCTACTTGTCCTGCTACCACCAGTCAAAAGTTCAAAATATACCCTATTTTCTTTATTTATTTTAATTAACTTTTGGTTATTTTTTTTTTATGGAAAACTTTTGTTTATTGGCTAATGAAATTTATTATAATAAAAAGAAATTACTCAAGATACAGAAAGAATAAACAAAAAGGACAAAAAGACCATCATCTTGAGACTTCTTTTACTATGTCAACACTATTTTTATTTTATTTTATAGAGGGTCTCATATATCCCGTATTTATATTCAAAGAAATTCTACTTTGTCAAGTATTAAATCCATAACCTTTGAATTAATAGATAATGTCTTATTACTTTACTAAAAATGATTTGGCACTATGTCAACACTATTTTACTTCAATTAATAATTAAACAACATAAATTTAGTAATAAAATACATTATATGTATGAATGTATGGATGCATACATTATATGCATGTGTTTGGTATGTAGTTTGTGTTTATCGTAAATACTAACTGATTTTTTCCTTAGATTTTGTAGAGTATTATTAATTATGTGTAGTTAAAATTGGTTGTACTAAGATAAAAAAAAAATACTACATATTTGTTACATAATATACGAACTTTACTTGTAATACTACAAATATTATATACATTTGACAGACAAAACGATACATTGATTTCATGGATTATATATACCCCATGATATCAGTGATTAATTACTAATATATTATTCATAACAAAAAGAAATATAGAATTACAGAAAATCAAAGGTGATGATGTAGAAAAGTAAAAGTACCTGGGGTTCGATCCGTGCTCCTAACAGTTCTATACATCTACAAGAAAAACAAAACATTAAATACTGTTCATAAAATAAAGAAGAAAACAAAGTGCCAAGCTCTACAGATGCCATTCGTCCTTTCTGCTTGTATCCATGCATTTATATATTAATATAATATACTGTTTTCCATCTAGACTTAAGGAATACTGTTTTCAAAAGTCATTTTTGAAGAGATTTGTAAAAAAAGTCTCTTGTTGTTTTGCCAAAATTGATTCAAAAAAAGATTGAAAAGCTGTTTACTCAATATAATGTACTAACAAAAAAAGTTTTTGTATGGATACAAAAAAATTGAATATGAGGGCTATAATTAAAAATAATCAAAATTATACGTACCCTAGCTTTATAGATAGCTAGATACCTAAGGAGAAAGGAAGAACTAGAAGTACTTGACATATAATTGTAGCAGACTAGCAGGGCAAAAGGCATGGAAGAAATAAAGTAGATAAAAGAAAATGCATTGTTTACTTTGTTTTTTTTTATTTTACCTTTTTCATTTTTTTATTTATTTTTTTGTAATTGTTTGTGTTTTTGTTTTTTCTATACCTGAAGATGGCTTTTGATGTGAGCAAGTGTGAGATCCTTCACGTTCATCAACTCCAATACTGATTTTGGCGTTGCTCCTGACAAAATTAGAAACATATCATAATGACTATAGTCCTCAAATACTATATTATTCAGGTTAATTAATTGTTCAACTCATCGGAAAAAGTCAAACTTATCTCCTCACTACGAACTAGAGTGTGATTTACTAAAAAAAACTAGTGTGCTAGAAATGACAAATTAAGAATAAGTTAAAATCTTAGGCCAGAGTAAAACCCCAACAAGAAAACAAAATACTCAAGGGTAAATATTCACACCAATCTAAACAAGAGACGATAAAAAATAAGAACCACACAAAGAAAAGCCCAAAAGAAATCAAAACAAAATACAATGATTAACATTATCAAATGTCTCCAAAAAATGATTAACAAGATCAAAATGAACAGCTTTATGGTTTGTTTTGCTCTTAGGGCTTAACTTTTTTGTACCTGAACAGCTTTATGGTTTTAATTTTAGTTGTTAGTATCTCCCATCTTCAGGAAAAGAAAGCATTGTCAAAATGAAAAACAATAATACGAAGGATCATGTTAACTTGTATGTCTACAATCATGATCAAGAACTTGTACAAATGAATCTTTTCTATTGTGATAATATATTTTTTTGAATGCTTTCTAGTGTGATAATAAGACTACATGCTTCGTATAACCCATCGAACTCGAAGTGATTAAAACAAAATCATTCATACATTTATCTGAATTTCCATTTGCAAAAAAATTGTTCTATATTTTATTACTACAATATCTTTCTCTTGATCAAATAGTTCTGTTGTAACCACTGCATCCATGTACTAATGATTAATAGCAACAGATTTATGACAATGCTCATATGAAAAGAAAGAGATTATTCCTTGGATTTTATTTTCCAAGTGCATATAAACAACGAAATGGAATGCTTACTCTCATGACCACCAAGAAGTTTCACCGCATGAACAAAACGTGCGTGAAGTGCAGTCGTCCATCTCATTCTTGGAGCTCGGTTACTCCTCTTGCCTCCTTGTCCCGGAGCCGAATTCTTCTTGAATTTGTAGATCTGAGGTTTTTGCTGGTATTGCTTGTGCTGATGAATATAATTTTTGTGATGTGTCAGATTCAGGACACTTGATTCTACGTGTGCTGGATTTGGCATTGCTGTGTTCAGAGCGAGACTTAGTGTTGGTTCGTTGCATGTAACAAGATTTTGATTGTTACTGCTTGTACTACTCGGAGAGTTTTTTATTGTGGATCCACTAATGGAAATAGATGAGGAGGGAGGACTTATGTGGAGAGAAAGATCATGGTTTCTAATGGTGGAAGTGTTGGAGGCTAGTGAAGTCATTTGCTTTGGTGCCATTATGATGTTATGATGCATGTCAAAAGTTGATGTAAATGATCAAAGTGGTGATCTAAATTAGGGTTTTTAGAGAGATAGAATGGGGAAAGGGTAAGGGAAGCAAGGGGAAAGTTAGACAGGGAGGATGGAATATTGGAGAAATAGAAAGGTGAAAGAGAAAGGAACTAATTGGGATTGATGGATGGAAAAGAAGATATAAAAGAGTGTGTGTGTGTGTGTGTGTGTGTGTGATTAGGTCATGAGTGGCTTATCATTTCTATGGTAGAGAGGAATGCACTCATTATGTCGTATTAATTGTGTATATATAAAGAAAAAAGTTCAAAAAAAGAAACATTAAATTCACTTATTTTGTTACACATACACATCTAAAATTCATATATTCAGAGAGAAATTCAAGAGAGTCGCTATGAATAATAAATGTGTCATACAACAATGATGGCTATGAGGAATATTAAGAGTACAGACAGGTTGTTTTTTTTTTCTTTTTTGTTTTAAAGCCCGTAGGCAATACAGACAGGTTGTAATAAAACGCAAAGAGACTTGGATAGGTGATGTGTGAGTGTTGAAGCGGTTGTAGATAGTGAAATGGCAGAATTTATTGCATATGGTCAGTAGTTTGGCAGGACCCAAACAGAATATTAATTAATAATTCAGATTAAGGACAAAATAATTCAGGTTGCATAATACCATTTTATTTGAGTGGAACTCTCACGACACAACAAATTCAAATTCAGACTCGATTTCTTGTGCAATTTTGGATTGACATGTAGACATTGTGCTTATTGCCACAGAGACAAACACACAATAGGGGATTGAGGATGAGAGAGAGTAGGGTCTCGGCCTTTTGATCATACGGTTAGTCATAGTGCGTGAATAATTAGCTAGGTACAGGTATAGTTATACAGCAAAGCACATGAGAGAGAGTTATATTATAAAAGAAGAAAGGAAAAAGAGAAAAGAAAAGGGAAGAAGAAGAAAGATCCATCGAAATGGATTGGATTCAGTTGAGAGATCATGGAGTCAGTCAGGTCTGGTCATGAAACAGCATAATTAATTATGAGATGAAAATTTAGGTCTAAAGCTGCTAGAAAGTGACCCACCATTAACCGCCTCTTTCGCCAATCTGTGTACCCTCTTTCTTTTGCTTCCCCCATGACCATGGCCCTAGCTAGCTCCACCTCTCACTCTATTCATTTCTGATATGTACTGTGTTGTGTTTGAGTTTTTTACGTATAATTAATTATATTTAGTTAAGCATCATGTATTTTTGGTGTAACAGAAGCTTTTACAAGGACAGCATAAAACAGTATATAACTAATAATAAAACAGTTAAATATATATAACAGCATGTAAATATTTTATAAAAATTAGTAAATAAAAGGCAATACATTTGGATTGGGGATAAATACAAGCCCTCCCTAAATTTTATCAATATATATATATATATATATATATACACGATAAAGCAAATATAATATAGAGCTTACTAACTGGCCCATAGCACATAATCAGAAGTTCCCGATTCGAGTTCTGTTAGCATCAAAAGTAAAAACGTAATACAAAGATCCATCTCTATTCAATAAATAACAATATAATATATAGATAATTGTATTACACATGCAATAAAATAATAAAATATGTATAATAAAGAAGTGCATACACTTATAACATAACAAAGTAAATTAACGTACCCAACTCCTTATTTTTCATTTTTTTTTTAGTTTTCTCATGGAGCTAAATCATCACTTTTATCTCGTACATTCGATCAAATTTTGATATCAAATCTTAACCTTTTATTTTTTTAAATTTGTTAATATTTTATGTCAATATGTGTATGATTATTAAAACATAATCATATAATTTGATGAATTATTATTTTGTATTTCATTCTCGATTTAGTGAGAATCTTTGAATTTGTTTATGGCCATCACATCTTATTCAGATGGTGTCAATGAATCATGATCCAAAATTATGTTCAATTATTATTTTGTATTTCATTCTCGATTTAGTGAGAATCTTTGAATTTGTTTATGGCCATCACATCTTATTCACTCATTAAAACATAAATATATTTTTTTTCTTTCTTCAACAATAATAATTCATAATGAAATATTTTATTTCTCATGTTAAAATCGTCAAATATAAATTTGTTGTAATTATCTCTTTATTTTGAATTACATATTGTAATGGTTTAATTTCAAGTTTTTTCTTCCTAAATTATGTGAATATAGAATATATAAAAGAATAAGTAAAAAAAGACACTCATTAAGTCTTACCTTATTTTTTTAACTCTCTTTAGTCATTCTCAAAATGTCTATCATCAATTTTCTCATGGCAATCAGATCAAAATCTTAGTTTTTCATTTAAATTATTATCATAATATCACATGATTAATTAGATTATATATTTCATTTTATATCTCTAATTACGTGACAATTATCATATCAAAAAAAATTCAGAATATTTAGAACTATATGACATTACTTAATATATTACGGGTTTCGAATAACATATGTTATCAATTTATACATAATTCATATCATTTTAATAACTAAAATAAAAATAAAAATAATAAAAATGGTGGTGACAATTTCATTTAAATTATTACCAATATAATATCATATTTTCCATTTTAAGCATCATGTTAAATATAATTATTATTTTTATATTTTTTAAAGGTAATACCTATAATTTTTATTTTTATCTTATGTAGTTTCAACTAAAATCTTCGAAATAAATTATCTTTCATTTTTATTTTTATTTGCTCACATTCATCTAAGCCTGATTAATTCTTGATTTTTTTTCTAATACAACTAGAAGACTAAAGAAGCTTGCTCCCACACCTTGAAATGTTCTCTTGAAATCCTTTAAAGAGTAATGACTTCTAGTCTTCCCGAGATCAGAGAGATGCTTCCATTCCGATGAAATCTCCATTTCTGTAAACTTGAATGTGTAACATTCTGAGATTATAAGACATTCTCAAACAAAATTAGAAATTATGGAATTATTTTAAACATCATCAAATCGGGAACAACACTTTGATCTGATGGTGTAGAGGGAAATGATGATGTGGCACATTCTAGTAAAAGTACTGTAGAAAAATGGTTTTAGGGTTATATATATTAATAGATTAATAGATTTCTCTCTTAGATGGAGCTGTTATATATATATATATGCTTTGATCTGATGGTGTAGAGGGAAATGATGATGTGGCACATTCTAGTAAAAGTACTGTAGAAAAATGGTTTTAGGATTATATATATTAATAGATTAATAGATTTCTCTCTTAGATGGAACTTATATATAAGTGTGTGTGTTTTTTCTCCGGTTTAAATGAGATTTTAGTCCCACCACTCTAAAACAAAAGCATTATGAGTTGTTTATATCAGTATGCAATGCTAACATATGGGTCATATGTTTCAGCCTAATGGGTTTAAATCGGCCAGACCACCAGCTAATGTTTGAAAATATCTGGATATCATACATGTCATTGGATGATAAATTCCTCTTGCAAGGATGGCATGGATTATTCTTAAACTGGAAGTTGAGACGTGTGGCGAAACACAGCTCTAGGACAATGTCAATTGTAACAGTATAAGAAAACCAAAGAGATTAAAAAATAGATGATTTTTTAATCATAGAAATCTTAATACAAACATAAACCGATGTCATAAATTAATTATTCAAATTCTTTAGTCGGTAATTATTCTTTATTTTTTATGAATTTATCATTTATTTTATTTTATTTTTTGTATGTAAATTTATTTATGTAGAGTTATAAATCCTTACAAAATTAGATGTGATATAGAAAATATTTTTTGAATGAATAATAAATAAATAAAATATCTTATGATCTAATTCAAAATAATTTTAAATATGAATTTTCATAATTACAATTGAGGAACTAGATGATGTGGTTAAAGGATGGAAACCAAATAAATCCCCAGGTCGAGATGGATTCAATGGGGAATTTTATAAAAAAATTCTGGCCCATCATGAGTGTAAGAATGCGAATTTATCATTTTAATTCACAATTTAACAAAGAAATTTATAAGTCTCCTAATACAATTCAATGTATATGTGGTATGCGAGTTTAGGACGTCGATCCACAAAGAAGCAAGGCTTTAAATTTTTAACTTTTAATCTCGTGTTTATTAAGTGCAAGTTGTTGATCAAGATGTTGTTGTTGTTGCGAATTTGTCATTTTAATTCACAACTTAACAAAGAAATTTATAAGTCTCCTAATACAATTCAATATATATGTGGTATGCGAGTTTAGGACGTCGATCCACAAAGAAGCAAGGCTTTAAATTTTTAACTTTTAATCTCGTATTTATTAAGTGCAAGTTGTTGATCAAGATGTTGTTGTTGTTGTTGTTGTTGTTGTTGTTGTTGTTTTTAAAAGAAAAATGCAAGAGAAATTAATAAAAATAAAATTTGTTTTTAAAAGTTCAAAAGAGAAAAAATAGGGAAATGTCGACTATTCATATGACATGTTAATATTTCATCACAATACATAACAATTTATTACTAAGATTTAAAAGCAAGGTTTGATCAATTTATTTCCACAAATTAATCAACAAATAACTCAAATATTAATTTTTACTCAAAAACTTCTATTTTTAAGTATCAGAAATACCCGATTTAAATCCTTATTTGAATAAAAGAACAACATTTCCAAGTTATTATTACTCAAACAAATCTCAACACTTCTCACAAATATTTCAATTTAAATCATTCTTCCAAACAACTTAAGATTTGATGAATTAGTGTCAAAATTTAGCCTTTCAAATATCATAATAAATATAACTTATTACTTAAAGTTTTATTAACATATGTCACATAAAAAGTCTTTTCCTACTATGAATTTACTCTTTTATGTCCACAAACATCAAATTTACAAGTCCTTGAGTGATATTATTCATCCAAGAAAAGAAAGAAAATAAAAGGAATAAAGAGAAAATAGATCAAACCCTAAAGATGACAACCGTTCTCGAATTTTCCTCCTTCATGGTTGATATTCACACTTGCTCCTTCTAGATTTAGTGCTCTCTCTTTAAAAATCTCACTCTCTTTTTATCTCAAGAATTTAAGCTTGAAGTTTTGTGGGCATTAATGGTGGAAAATAAAAGAATGAGAATGGTGGAAATAGAAGAAGAAATGAGTGTGATAATGGATATGAGAATGGATGTATGAATGGATGGTTAGAGAGAGAAAGAGGTATATTTTTATAGAGAGGTTTGGACTAGAATATATTTGAAAATATGATTGTGGGACTAAAAATTGAGCTTGATCCGGATTCTGTTTTGAGTAGTAATTTGGGAGGTATTCAGCACTCTTTTGCCTTCATTTCCATTCAAATTCTGCTTGGGTGCAAATTTCTCAGTGCATTTATCATTTTCCCTCTATCTCATCCCCTTCCAACAGACTGTACACGTGGCGATCACTAATTGGCCAATTAATCCAATGTCCAGCCACATGTCAGCCTCTGATTGGGGAGCAGCAGATCCACGTACTGACAGGCTCAGAAAACTCGTTTGAATTCCCCTCCATTCCAGCAAACTTGACGGTCCAATGTCCCCATTTTCCCATGCTAATCAAGCAAAAGAGGTGTCCATTTCGTTAATACCTTGAGGGAAGAATCTATTCAGTTCTGAGAAAATACGTAAAGCCACGTGTCACGTGGTGAATGGAGGAAATACGAATCTTGTACCGAATGAACGGTACTGTGTCAACGCATTTTCAAGAAGCGGCCAGCCACGTGTCTGATGGTGTTATGCCCTAGGCCAAAGTGTTTGTGACCTAGATGATGGATTGTAATAAAAAACATAATATTTATTCTAAGATATTTCATATAATATGTGCGTATAGGTTATTTTAATATAATTAAAATAGACCATGAATATGCAATTCAGTTTTATGTCGTCAAAGTGCGTGAATTTAATAAGTAAACTATAAAGTGTTATGAATGATATTCTAAATCGTCCATGGTCATTTATAGGATATTTATGGAGACAAATATACTTGTAGATACATATAAATATATATATTTATATACAAGCTATAAATGTACACCGTATATTAGTTGACTGATGATTATGTTTTACTGATCATGGATACATAGTTATCAAGTCATTAACATAGGTATATGTTAGAGACCATATACTGGACTGACCCGCCATAAGAATGCTACATGTTTTACGTCATTAGCGATTCTTATAACATAAAGTATTTATAGTCCTTTGACATGAGATTGTCTTGGTTCCCAACATGAGTAATTTTATACTTTAGTATAATCTAACACTGCCTTTAACCGGGTGGTCATAACGGTTATGATTAGGTATACAATGAATCATGTAGAGGGATGAGTACAATCAAGACGGGAATGAAAGAGATATCTTTAGGCCATACTTATAAATGAGAGAGATATCTTTAGGCCTCTTGATGAATTGAACTGAAGAAATGTATGGCCATACTCAAATGAATTAATAAGAGTTATTAATGTCATTTGTTCTTGTTCAGTTTAATTTGGGATCAAGAAATATTAATCGATTTATATAAGGATGACATATTACATGCCTTATGATCGATATAGATATCGTGCGACAAAGGGACTAAATACATGATTGTTGATTAGGTAAATCGGATCACCGATATTCACTTAAATTGAGTAGTCATGATGGCTTGGTAGAGTCCGCTTATGATTTATAGACTGTCAAGTCTATTGCCAACATTAAGTGAACCTACAGGGTCACACACAAAGAACAAACTAAAACGGACGCAGAAAATCATATCGACTTATATGATGAGTTGCATAAGAATGTCACAAAATATATTGTCATCTTATGTGATAAGATGTGATATATATGTATATAAAGACTATGAGCACAAAAGATCATGTAATCTAGAAGAGCCTAGATGATGGCATATGGATAATGATGAGTGATGTCATACACATCTTTTAGTGTGAAGAGACATGACTCTTCACCTCTATATAAGAACATAGAGGGCTCCACATTCACAACATAACACATCATTCTCTCTCTCATTTTTCTCATTCTCTTTTGTGAGACAAAAGAGAGAAAATATTATTTCTCATTTGTGTGACAAAATTATGAAATGGTGCTTTTATTTTTGTATAATTACGAAATGGTGCTTTCTTTTTGTATGACAAAAATGAAAGAGTGCGATTATATGAGAGGAATTATATACATCTTTTGTGAGATAAAATAAGAAGAGTTTTCTTATGCAAGAGGAGAACAAGCTACTAGCATATATATTGTTCTTCTTCCCGTTTTAAGAAGTTTGTTCGTGTGGACACCGGTAGAGGCGTTCGTACTTTCGGCGCTTGTGATATATTCGGCCTAAGAAGATGAGAATGGTTTGTTGAGAGTTTTGGTGGAGACCGATTGTGTGTGCGATAGATGACTTCCGTACTAGACGGCCTAGACGGACCGAAAATCGGTGAGGATGGTAATCGGTTTAGAGGCGCATGGACAATATGCATGGTTTGAGCGTCACAGATTAAGCGTAATCCGAAAGGTATCTTTAAGATTTATTTCTTTGATTTAACCGATACGCACGGATCCTCGGATTGGTTTTGGATGAAATTTTTGTTTTCCGCTGCGTTATGCACGTCCGAGACCCAACAGTGTCTTCACCGGATTGGGCAACGCATCACTGTAGGTGCAGTTAACGCATGATCTCTCCTCGCCATTTCCAACTAATGGAGGTTCCAATGTTTGCTGAAACACGCGTTATATGTACAACGGAGGCGTCCATTTAATATAGAACTTGAGGGGAAAAGGGCCTGGCTTAGGCAATTTCGTTATCTCACATATCAGTCTCATAACTAAATAGGACGGGGCAGCCAATGCCAAGGATTTCAGGCCAATTAGTTTGATAAGCAGAGTTCAAAAGCTGATTTCTAAAGCTTTAGCCAATAGGTTATAGAAGAGAATTAATGGGTTAATTCTCCGTAGTCAATTAAGATTTTTAGAGGGGAGGGAGATAATTGATTGCTTTGTTTATACAAGAGAGGCTCTATATGCTGGAAAAAAGTATAATAAACCACTATTCTTTTTCAAGGCTGATATACAAAAGGTCTTTGACATCATTTCCTGGCCTTTTATTATTAGGTTTCTAGAGGCAAGAAGATTTGATGGTAGATGCATTCAATGGGTGAAATATTACATTTTAAGTGGAGCAGCAAAAATTCTAATGAATGGTATTCCTGAAAAAATTGTACACTTAAAAAAAGGTATGAGACAAGATAACCATTTATCCCTACACCTCCTCATTATAGCAATTGATGTTCTAGCCAAGAACTATAGAGGCTTTAAATTCAAAAAATTTCGTAGAAAGACCATCATAGGGGATTATTACGGTGCTATTATATGCTTATAACTCACTATTTCTCATTAAACCAGACATAATACAAGTAATACGGGGATGAAAAAGTAATACTGGTTTACAAATTAATTATGAAAAATCTGAGTTTGTGATTGTACCATCAATTGATGTGGGGGTGCAGGATTATAATGCAATTTAGGTGCCTAGGCTTTCCACTTAATTACAAACAATCCTCAAGAGAAGATTATAATGCACTGCTAGAAAAATTTGAGAAAAGACTTGAGGGATGAAAAAGTTCCCTTCTAAGTAGAGGAGGTAGATTTATTTTGATAAATTATGTATTGTTGTCCTTACCGACGTACTATTTTTCAGTTTTTAAGGTACTAAACTAGATAATTAAGGAAATGGATGCAATTAGGAGGAATTTGTTGTGGAAGGGAAACAGTGAAAGTGTTTACTTGTGAAATAGTAACAAGACCTAAAAATGTGGGTGGAATAAGTGTCCAGAATCTAGAGCTGTTCAATACAGCCATGCTTACCAAATGAATGTGGAAGTACTTTACTAGTTATAATGGCTTAAATTGGAAAATGTTTGTAAGCAAATTAGAAAGGGATAATTTAGAAGGAAAATACATACCTAAAATGGGTTCTTATTTCTGGAGTGACACAACTGAAATGATTTAGTTCTTCATGAATTGTTCAAGCTTTCGGACTGAGAATGGGAGAATGCTAACTTCTCGCACAATAACTGGGGAAGGGATTGCATGCGTGATATCTTCCCAAACCTTTATACTTTTACTGAAATTAGAGAGCGTACAATTAGACGCGACAAAATCTGACCCGACCTGAAAACCCGATCTGACCCACCCGAACCCAGACCTGACCCGACCCGAAAATGTTGACAAATCAACGACCTGAAACTCGACCCGACCCAAACCCGAACGACCCGAGACCCGAAATAACCGAAACCCGAATGACCCAAGACCCGAGACCCGAATGACCTGAAACCCGAATAACCCGAGACCCGAATGACTCGAATCTAAATGACCTGAACTTACATATAATGAATGAATGGTCATACACGTGTCGATTTCACTATTATACTAATATTATATATTATTTTATAATATCTTATTTTGTTTCTTATAATGTCAAGATATTATTTTAGAAATAATATATTAATTATATTGGTTTCGAAGATATAAAATTCTATTTGAGACTTTTAAGCTCATCGGCCTCCTTTTACAACTTGCACAAAATTGAAAATAGATAGATATTTATTGAATCAAATATTTTTCATTACAAGTTAAACACAGTGCGTAACTAGAGCTGGCAAAATTTAACCCGACCCGAAAACCCGACCCGACCCGACCCGAAAATGTTGACAGTCAACGACACGAAACCCGACCCGGCCCAAACCCGAACAACCCGAGACCCGAACGACCCGAGATCCGGATGACCCGACTCGAACCCTACCCGAGACCCGAATGACCTGACCCAAACCCACCCATTTGCCACCTCTAGGTACAATAGCCTCTATTAAAAGCCTGCCTGAATTCAATCAGATCTTTAGAGAAACCCTGCTGGAAAATCAACACAAAAAACAGAATTATTTAAACTAAAAGATCTGACAGAAGAAATTCAATTAAATAAAAATCAAGATGAGATTAAATAGAAATTAGAAAAAAAAATGGTACCTTTTCCACAAAAACTGTTTACACAGCTCTGACAGAAGAGAATCTGTCCACTAATGGTCTGAAATTTGTGTGGGAAATCGAGATTCCACTGAGAATTAGGGTTTTAATCTGGATATGGATGCAAAAGAAAATTCTTACGCATGATAATCTCAGAAAGAGGTTCTTTAATATTGTTAGTAGGTGCAGTTTCTGTTGCAAAGAGATTGAAACTGCCTTGCATCTCACAATCCAGTGCGACTTTGTTCAAAAATACTGGAACCTAGCTCTCAATATCTTAAACCTCCATCACAACTGGTTCTCCTTAGAAGAAACCCCAGTTAAAAAGTTGTTCCTTAACCGATGAAATCTGAAGAAAAAAACAACTTGTCTCAATTTTTATTTTCGTGATTTGGCGTGCAAGATGCAATAGAATCTTCATGGGGACAAAGAATGTCTTGTTCTCGGTTTGGTGATATTTAAAATAATTTCGTAATTATTAATATTGTTTGAGAATGTCTTATAAGATCAGCATGTCACACGTTCAAGTTTACAGAAATGGAGATTTCATCGGAATGAAAGCATATCTTTGATTTCGGAAAGATTAGAAGTCATCACGCTTTTTGTCACGCCCCGAAACCGGACGTGACCGCCGTATATTGAGTCATCCAAAATAAATTAATAATATACGAAGCGATTTTGCCCCATTTTGAGTCATCCAAAATGCCATCCGCTTCGATTTTTGTACCGCTCGACAACCTACGCCAAAGGAACCAAATAAATGGATGAGTTTAAACTCAGTAACCGGTTTTATTAATGACGCAGCTTCTCCATATTAAATCGAATTTATAAAAATAATAAATAATTTCTTAACCATCATATTGAAAATATATTGATCATAATAATATTAAAAAAAAATCATCAAAATTAACCCTCTTTATTTTACTCTTTAATATACTTAAATATTTTCACTTTCCAATTATTGAGCGAGATGACTAAGATCGCTACTCAGGAGATCTCGCTACCCGTCAGGTCGCCCAGGATCGTTACCTGAGATGCTCCGATGTTGTGCGCATCCGGGTCCTCTAGACCCGGAAAGGAGTGCCCGAGATCGCTACACGTGATGCTCTTAACGCATGAAACCTCGTTCAGGATCGCTACCTGAGATGCGGCCATTTTTCCGTCAGATCTGACCACTTTTCTTTTCTTTTCTTTTCTTTTAATTAATTAAAAAAAATTCTTTCACCCCACAACCCGATACAACGACAAAGTACCGTAAAATAATAATAATATTTATTTATCTAAATATTAAAAAAAAATACTTTGATAAAGATGAAGAAGTCCGATTACCTTAATAGCAATGATAGAATTAGTTTCACAGAGTTTTGACTCCAAAAAAAGACATTGAAAGACTAATCCGATGACTCGTCAGAAAGAAAATCAACTAAAGCAAATGAACCGGCTATGCACTAATTTCGCCCTCTTCGTATGAAATTGGGCAGTAGGTTTTGACTGCGCCCCTTATAAATTGAATAAAACATGGCTAATATGCAAAGAGGTCTACTAAGATTCATATTCCTATTTTAACCATATATCCTCCCCCCCCTCCTTTTCCGGCGGCTCCCATTTATGTGTATATATTTATTTCTATATACTTCCTATTCCTTTTCCTTTATTTTTTTAATTTGCTTAATTACTTTCCTAATCGTTTTCCTTAATTATTGATTGAATAAATCTGACTTGTTGTTTAAGAAAATATTAATGATGGAAAAACGTAGGAATTGAATTATGACAAATATGCGAAAAAAAACACCTCATATTTTTATATTTTCATCTTAACCCTTATATATATATATATATATTTTTTTTTCTTTTCGTTACACTTTTAAAGGATTTCAAGAGAGAATTTCAAGGTGTGGGAACAAGCTTCTTTAGTCTTCTAGTGTGTTGTGTGGAGTAAGTAATTTAATTTGTACTAAAAAAAGAGTAAAATCTATAATTTATTCAATTTCTACTAGTTCTATTGGCAACGGAACCAGTTCATTGACAACGGACCTCTCCGTTGCCCTTTTTTTTTCTCCTGGAGTTTTGGCTGAAAAATTATTGCGTTCGTTCCATTGGCAACGGAACTACAGGAATATAGCCGCTTGATTTGAAATTCTTATTGATTTCCTTCTGCATTTGCAGTCCGTTGTCAACAGAACTGCGTAGGTTTCTATTTTTTAGAGGGCTGCTCTTTTGCAGTGAATCGCGAGTATTAACCTAATATATAACAAATATATACAAATAAATATATATAAAAGTATATGTATGAACATAGATATTAAATAGCATAACAGATTCTAAATTAACATAAATAATTTGCATTAAAATAGCATAGAGGAAAAAAACTGGGCCTCGGCTAATACATTGGAGTAAAACTGGCCTATAAAATAATGTCAAGGCCCAGCCCATTAAGTTTCCAAGCAACCCAGCCCATCTTTGTAAGGTCATTTACAAAATTTACAAGATATACGAGGTCATTTTTGCAAAAGTAAATATAAGTCTACACCTTATACTGACGAAGAACAAGGGGCCGAAAGAAATCGATTTAGAAAAAGATTGAGCGCTGAATCACAAAGAAAGAAGAAGAGAAGAAGAAGAAGAAAAAAGAGATGACGCTGTTTCATTTCGTGAATTGTGCGATTCTCACATTCGGCCCGCACGCCGTTTACTACTCCGCCACCCCCTTGTAAGAAGAGATTGACGTTGTTTCAATCGGAATCAGATTTGTTTTTTGTGTTTAGATCGGATCGGTTTGTCTTTTTTTCGATTGAATTTGTTACATTGAGGATGTAATTGAGTTAATTAGGATCGGAATTGGTTGAGTGGCGATTGATCTGTGTATTTGTTTGTAGTTGAGCTGATTTTTATCTTAATTTCAGTCGATCTGAATATAGAGGTTCACATTAGCTGTAAAATAATGCTTTTGAGCGAAATCCTTTGTCATTAAGCCTCGTTTTGTCCAATTAAGCACCAATAAAACATTAAAGTACTGAAAATGAAAAGATGAAAAAATGTCTAATTGGTAAATTAACTAATTTGAATAGCTGTTTAAACTCGGATACATTTTGATTCCGAACTTACTTTTCATCTTTCCTCTATTTATTCAACTCAATAAATAATAATTATTATGTTTTCATTTCTCTATTTTTTTCTTGTACAGATCTGAATATGACACGCTTGGAACTTGTGTAAAAGCAGCCGTTGTTTATCTCTTTACCGCTCTAGTGAAGGTATTATTAACATCCAATATCAATTAAATAAAAAATAAAACGATTAAACTATTTTTTCCACCAATATATCGTTGTAAATTTTTAATATTATAGCTGGTTTGTCTCGCCACATTACTCAAAGTCCCTGAAAATGAAGGTTTCGACCCTTACCAGGTCCTTAAACAAACCCTAAGTTTCTTTAATCACCATTTCAATTTTACATATTGGTCCCTCAAAGTTGTTTATTTTATTTTACAGGAATTGATTAAAGTTTTTATTGGGCTCATAGATGTAGCTGGGCTTTATTTCGCGTTGACTCAATTGACTCACCGAAATATCTCTCAAAATCACAAATTCCAAGCTGTTGGTCTTGGTCAGTCCTAATCTATTAATTAATTAATTTAATTCCTTTAATTATATACCTATTTTTTATTTTTTATTTTTTATTTTTTTAATGAAATGGTTCCAGGTCATGTCTGGAAACCAAACAATTTTGAAATTATTTTCTTTTATTTATTTATTTATTATTGTGGTCATAATTAATTTAGTTCCTTTAATTATATATCTTTTCTTATTATTTATTATTTATTATTTATTTTATATTATTTTTATTTTTATGGTATTTTATTATTTTTGTTTTTATTGTATTTTATTATTTTTTTAATTATTTATTTAATTATTTATTTATTATTCACTTATTTATCTATTTATTTAATTATTTATTTATTTATTATTTTTTATTTATTTAGGATGGGCATTTGCGGACTCAGTACTGCACAGATTAGCGCCGCTTTGGATCGGCGCAAGAGGACTGGAATTCACATGGGAGTTTATATTCCAAGGACTCGAAGCAAACGCAAATCTCGTAATTTTGTGATTTAGCCCCTCAAAACCTAATCATTATCGTCTTATATGTTTGAGTATTTATTAATGTTGTTTATGATTGAATTAGGTGATGACGTTGTCCTTGGCTGCGCTGGGTTCGCTGATGTGGCTCAGGAAGAATAAACCTAAGACGCTTATTCCGATTATTTATTCCTGCGCTATTCTTCTTGCAACTATGCCTTCTATTACCAGGTTTATTTTATTCGTTTTATTTCTCATATACTATATTTCCTGATTATTAGTTTTATTTTGCGTAATTGATGCAAAATTGTATTGAATTGAGGTTTAATTTGCACGAATCAAGTTTTCTTGCATCAAATTTGGATTCAAACCCTCAAAAACTGTTAAAATAATTTTATGTAAATTTATTCTGAAGGAAAATATTAAATATTACTTTTATATTGAATTGTAGTTATTTGAGGAGAGCATTAGAATGGCAAAATCGTGAGGTTGTGGGATTTGAGATATTTTCATCTCTTGTGATGGCGTTTCTGAGCTGGCAATTATTCTCTGCTTGTCAGAGACCTCTTTGAGCTTTAAAAAAATATATTAATTAAAAACAACTTTTTTTAATTTATTAATTTTCACGTCTATGCTAGAACTAGAGGGAGAATTCTGTGTTTTCGGATAGATGAATTTTTTCTTTTTTTTTTTGTTCCGTCTTGTGATGTCTTATTGTTGGCTGGTGTAAGTTTAGATTGATTTCTTTTTTCTTTGTGCTACTGAATATTATAATGCATCAATCAATTTCAAGAAGAGAATTTTTCTGTGTTTTTCAAATATGACAGTTTAAATGATATATACTTTGTAAGATGTCAGTATACATTTCCCAATATGATTTTAGGGAAAAATGTATTTATTCAGAAGAAACAAGAATCCAACTCTATATTCGGTAAATATACAAACATGTATTCAAATCAAAAGAGGAACAACATTCATGCCAAAAATAAACATGTATTCAATTCAAAAAATGAGACAAGATCTCTTTTTCAGAATTTGAACATAAATTTGTTGTCAAAAGTATTTCAACCGATATAGACTTTCATACAAGAAATATTTATACTTCAAAACAAACGCATATATCAATTTGCCATATTTATCCATATATTAGTTTACTCTCCCTTTACTCTGATTCTTCCAAACTGGCCTCAATTCGGAGAAGCACGAATCCAACTGCAACTCCAACCAGCACCAATCCATTCATTGTCAGCGCTATTTGAGCTATTTCACCTGCATTACAATATACCAATTTTGCCTCAGTATATATGCTTTTTATAACATTTATTATCTTTCCAAAAGTGGAGTATTCTCAATAATACACAATTCTAATCAACTATTTTTCTGTATCTCTGAATCTATGTTGCGTGCGTATTCTTCTAATATACAAGTCATGATATAAAACAAAAGATATCTTAATAATATACATAGCAAATTATGTTTGTGTATTAGTAATTATCATTTTCAGTGTCAATATATCATTTATAGTATCTTCAACAAGTCAAATCAACCAGAAATAGAAAATATTTGACCTGCGACACTGTGTCTGACAGAGAGGGCGCCACTACCACCAGAGCTTCTTCCGAATTTGAGAGAATTGTGCGCCTGCTTGAACGAGCCGTATGCTTTGTGATCCGACAGGGAAAGCTTTCTGATTCCTACATAAGGCAATGCTTGAACCGATGCAGCCCTCAGGCTGATGCTTGATAATCCGATTGATGAAACCGAAGCCATTTCTCTTTCAATAATCTATAAAACGAGGAAAGAAATTAGAAAATATTGTAATGTATGATTGTATATATGTGTATGAGATTTATGATAGGTTGTTGATTTCTTACCTTATGTTGCTTTTGGAGAAGTGTGGTGATAGAGAGAGAGTATGAATATGAGAAGTTTTTGGGTGGAGAGATTTAAGGGAGTAATGATAGAGATAAGGTTAGAGAGAGAATGGATGGTTGAGACTTGAGAGGAGATTTTATTTATCTTGCTTTTGAGAGAGAGAGAGAGAGAGAATTGAAATGGAGGCCAAGAGAAATGGAGGTCCAAATTTGCTGGTTGCTGATTGGTTGAAGGAGGTCCACACCATATTTGTAATTTCTCATTTCATACCATTTATAGTAGCACAAGTTTTTCTAACAGAACATTTTGAATAAGCATGAAAATGTACAATACGCATAAAATGATAACGTTATAATATAAAAGTTACAATAAATATATGCTTGTTTGGAGTTTTCATTGAGAAATTTGATTTTTCACATGTAGAATTTGAACATAGGGCTCAAACATATTAACAAGTTAACAAATTAACAAAACAAAATTACAATCAAAATTTTCTTTTCTTTTTCTTTTCTTTTCTTTTTTTTTTTTTTTGTTCTTTTCTCAGTTGCAAAAATTATACTAACATAATGGTAACTATAAACAAAAGCATATAAATCCCAAATTTAAAAAGGCACCAAGTGCTCAAATCGAAGCACTGGTAAAATTGATCCACGAGGCAACCAGCTTAACATAAGGCCTTCATTGGACAAAATAGGAGCAAAAATAAATAAACAAAGAAAATAAATCATTTTTTTGTCAGAAAATGGAGCCCACAAGAGCCTTATTATTATAATAACATCAAGAGAATACGATATTAGGATCATAGTATATCGTATCAGATATTTTAGAAGGCGGCCAGTATCTTAGTACCGATCTCCCAATTATATTCTTCACTGGAAGGGGTCCCCTGCAATTTTCCAAAAACCCAGGGTCAGAATTGCAAGTTCGTAAAATAAAATAAATAAAATAAAAAATAAAGATAAAAAGGAATGATATTGCAATATAATTAACATACCAGTTGTGAGAATCAAAGCTGTTGTTTCTATTATCGCCAAGCACAAATACAAAGCCTTTTGGCACCAGCTGCAAATTCATTTTTTAATATTTAATTAGAAATTAATAATTTCAAATTGAATAATAGTTAATAAAATGGAATATTGGGATTAATGAATCAATTAATTAATTACCAGAGGGGCCATCTTGTAATTGAGAGGCTCCAGCACAAATTCTTCTTGTTGCTCTACACTGTTCACATATAATTTACCATCTCTCACCTAAATTATATAAATAATAAAAATAATAATTAGCACAAGCATATTAATTCTACAATAAAAAATAACAATAATATTTATTTATTTATTTATTTTACCTCGACAATATCACCAGCCTTGGCCACGACTCTTTTGATGAACACATCACTAGAGCTGTATCCCATTCCCTGCAAAATTAATGCAACACATTTTAGCAATTTTAACATCTAAATAGCTGAAAAAAAAGATTCAATAAAACTACTAAATAAATTCATACCTGAAGAACAGCTGGAGCTCGAAAGATCACAATATCCATTACATCAGGCTCTCTGAAGAAATACGAAACCTAAAACAACAACAAAAAAATCGATCACATTACAGAACTAAAAAAATTAACTAATTAAAGAAAAACCTGAAAAATTCTTACAGAAAAAATATTGTTCTTACCTTCTCAGCCAGAATCCTGTCACCAACATCAAATGTGGGAAACATGGACCGAGAAGGAATCGATCTCGGTTCGGCCAGCGATGATCCCGATAGCAACGGAACCGTAACCGCCGCAAAAACCGTCTTCGCGTCGTCAGACCAGTTCGCTAACCACCCCCCGTTTTTGTCCCCAATAAATCCTCCTACCTTTGTTTTACCACCAGCCATTGGTTTTGGGTTGTTAGTGGTAGTGGAAGAAGGAAGAGATTGCTTTCGAAGAGATGAGGTTGATTTTGAGACGGAGCTTTCTTCTGCGCCGGCTACAGGAGGGGCCGCAGAGTTAGGGTTAGAGGATTTAGGGTTAGGGTTAGGAGAGTTGGTACTGGCGGTACAAGAGGTGCCGGTACCGGTACCAGTACCACCTTTGTCTATGGGACTGGTTCTGATAGAACTGGGGAGGTACTCACTACAGGGGAACCACTTGCTAGCTAGAAAAGGGAGGAGAGAAGAAGGATTGAAACCAGAGCTCACAGAAGAAGAAACACCGAGCGCCGTGGTCGGAATTGCTCCCGCCCTAGCACCCCCAGATCCCGATGACACCACGGCAGACAGCAATTGAGCGGTCAGAGTCGGGGATCTGGCAGAATTCGCGCAATTCGTCACCAAGGATGAGAAACTGCAGGTGCGATTCTTCTTCTCTGAATCTGACAGATCAATATCAGACCGATGGAAGAGGAGGGAGAACGGGCGGGTGGCGTCGTGGAAGAACCGACATCCCCCGGACGACGCCGCGCCGCCACCACTGCTAGCAGCGGCGGAGGCGGTGCAGCGGTTGACGATGGTCTGCGCCACATATCCGGAGAAGGAAACAGTCATGCGAATCGCCATGAGGAAGAATAGGATAAAATGGAGGTGAAATGAAGAGTGAATAATGGATACGCTCAGAGATTGAGTTCCATTGCGTGAGAAGCAACGACGGATCGATCGGAAGAAGGAAAGGGGAATTGAAGGAGGTAAAAGAGACCGGTTGATGAGTTAGCGAGCTCCAATTCAGGTAATGGGATTGAGGTTGGAGCTCGTTCTATGTAGTAAAGAGGGTCTTCTCAGCGGCGGCGGCGCTGAGAGAGGGAAGGAGAGGAAAAGGGAAAGAAACGGAGAGAAAGATGGAAGGGGGGTTGAATTTTAAGAGGGGAAGAGGTGGGGAAATGCCACCGGGAGTTCCGGATATTTACCAAAAGACCAGGATCTGTCTGTGCGTCAGTTACTGCCCGTGTGAAAGGACTGTAAAGGTGGTCAAACATGTGATTCGTATTTTGCTTACTGACCCGATTTTTTTTTGAACAGTAACACTATTTTGAAGAATAATTAATCAGATAGCATGATTATCAAAATATTTGGGTACTTAGCACTTCCGCCAGAACGTCTGGTGGAACTGAAGTAGGGTCTGGCGGAACTAGGAATTTTTTTTTTGCTAATTTCGGTCATTTGGCACCCTTAAACAGCCTTAATTAATGAAAAAGACTAGTTCCGCCATCATGTCTGGCGGAACTAGGTAAATTTTAGTTTTGGCCCAATTTAGACGGTGAAATTGGCCCAAAAATGACGAAAATATAGGTTCCGCCAGACCCTCTGGCGGAACTACTAGTTCCGCCAGTGGGTCTGGCGGAACTACACATTTTCCCAACTTACAATCTGACCCAAAAAGTCCAAAAAAATGGTCTAGTTCCGCCAGACCCATTGGCGGAACTAGCTATTTTCTAGCTAGTTCCGCCAGACACTCTGGCGGAACTAGACCATTTTCCCAACTTACAATCTGACCCAAAAAGTCCAAAAAAATGGTCTAGTTCCGCCAGACCATCTGGCGGAACTAGCTATTTTCTAGCTAGTTCCACCAGTAGGTCTGGCGGAACTAGACCATTTTCCCAACTTACAATCTGACCCAAAAAGTCCAAAAAAATTGTCTAGTTCCGCCAGACCCTCTGGCGGAACTATCTATTTTCTAGCTAGTTCCGTCAGAACATTTGGCGGAACTAGCTAGTTCCGCCAGTAGGTCTGGCGGAACTAGACCATTTTCACAACTTACAATCTGACCCAAAAAGTCCAAAAAATGGTCTAGTTCCGCCAGAACATCTGGCGGAACTAGCTAGTTCCGCCAAATGGTCTGGCGGAACTAGACCATTTTCCCAACTTACAATCTGACCCAAAAAAATTTCAAAATTTAGGGTTTAGTAACGGTTTTTAATAAAAAACCGATACTAAATATTAGTATTGTATCGGTTTTTATCAAAAAACCGATACTAAATCGGGAATTTTTTTCATTTAGTAACAGTTTTTATAAAATAACCGTTACTAAATTTAGGGTTTAGTAACGGTTTTTAATAAAAAACCGATACTAAATATTAGTACTGTATCGGTTTTTATCAAAGAACCGTTACTAAATAAGCAGTTAGATACAGTATTATATTTAGTATCGGTTTTTCGTTCAAAACCGTTACTAAATCCCCAAAATATGCATAATTGTTTGTTTCGCCCTAGTTCCGCTAGACCCACTGGCGGAACTAGCTATTTTGTAGCTAGTTCCGCCAGACCCTCTGGCGGAACAAGCTATTTTCTAGCTAGTTCCGCCAGACCCTCTGGCAGAACTAGCTAGAAATAAGTAGTTCCGCCAGACCATCTGATGGAACCTGTATCAGCGTGTCTTTCGGACAGGTCTGACTCCAAAAAATTAAGAAATAGCCTAGTTCCGCCAGGGCCTTTGGCGGAACTTGTTCAATCATTGGAGCCTGTTATAAAAGGAAAATCTTTCTCTCTCTCCCCCAATCTAACCTAAAATCCGCCCCCAAAAAATAAAACTACTATTCAGGCGATTTTGAAGTGTATTTGAGGTGATTTTGACCCAAATAAATAGAGAAAATAGAAGAAAAGAAAGACGGAAATAAATAGAGAAAATAGAAGAAAAGAAAATAGCTAGTTCCGCCAATGGGTTTGGCGGAACTAGACCATTTTTTGAACTTTTTGGGTCAGATTGTAAGTTGGGAAAATGGTCTAGTTCCGCCAGGCCTACTGGCGGAACTAGCTAGTTCCGCCAAATGTTCTAGCGGAACTAGGTAGAAAATAGATAGTTCCGCCAGAGGGTCTGGCGGAACTAGACCATTTTTTTGGACTTTTTGGGTCAGATTGTAAGTTGGGAAAATGGTCTAGTTCCGCCAGACCTACTGGCGGAACTAGCTAGTTCCGCCAAAGGTACTGGCGGAACTAGCTAGAAAATAGCTAGTTCCGCCAGATGGTCTGGCGGAACTAGACCATTTTTTTGGACTTTTTGGGTCAGATTGTAAGTTGGGAAAATGGTCCAGTTCCGCCAGACCCTCTGGCGGAACTAACTAGTTCCGCCAGAGTGTCTGGCGGAACTAGCTAGAAAATAGCTAGTTCCGCCAATGGGTCTGGCGGAACTAGACCATTTTTTTGGACTTTTCGGGTCAGATTGTAAGTTGGGAAAATGTGTAGTTCCGCCAGACCCACTGGCGGAGGGTCTCGCGGAACCTATATTTTCGTCATTTTTGGGACAATTTCACCGTCTAAATTGGGCCAAAACTAAATTTTACCTAGTTCCGCCAGATATGGTGGCGGAACTAGCCTTTTTCATTAATTAAGGCTGTTTAAGGGTGCCAAATGGCCGAGATTAGCAAAAAAAAAATAATTCCCTAGTTCTGGCGGAACTACTTTAGTTCCGCCAGAAGGTCTCGCGGAAGTGCTACCTACCCAAATATTTTGAAAATCATGCTATCTGATTAATTATTCTTCAAAATAGTGCTACTATTCAAAAAAATTCTACTGACCCTCTAAAAGTAAGTAGTTGGAAAGAATTAAACGAATTTAACAATAGATCATAATGTATTTTTTTTATTTAATTGTTGTATGATGAATTTAAGTAGATAAATAAATAAATAAATCATTAGTTTTGTTTTTTGTGGTAAAAAATAATGAAAAAAAAATCCTTGATGTATATATACAATATTATTAATGTCTAATAAATAATTTAGACTCACTGAATTTTAGTAGTATTTAGTATTTAAACTTTATGTAATAATAATTGATAAGGCTACTATACAACTATAATGATGTAGATTTTATTTTTAGTTATATTATTATAGTTTAGAAAACTTTTTTTATTTTATCCACATAACATTTAAAATAATAAGATTAAAACTTCATAACATATATATTAGATTTATACATTTATGTTAAAATTGAGTCACGAATATACAAACAAAATATATTTGATAAATATTAAACTTATTGAAATCTAAAATTCAGTCAAGACGCCTAAAAAAAACATTCAGTCAAGAATATACAAACAAAATATATTTGATAAATATTAAACTTGTAGATATCCAAAATTCACTCAAGAATATACAAACAGAATATATTCGATAACTATAGAACTTGTTGATAGCTAGTATTAAATATTAAAAAGCATTCAAAGAAGTAAAGCAAACGTGATCAAATTAAGAAAAGAGGAACAAGAAAATGAAATAATATATTTGAGGGCCTTAGGAATAAAGTTCTACGCACGGTACATGTGAAAGCAGATAAAGATTCCACGAGAATAAATCTCCAGCATCTTTGGTGAAAAAGAAAGGCAGCAACCCCACAACCGATGAGTGGCACTTCCGTAATTAACAAAATATCTAAGGATAATTTTAAATCAATTGAAAGCTTACTCTTTAACTAAGCATTGTATTGGTCCACCATAATTTCTTCGTTGCTTCTGAGAAAATGTCAATCAAATATAATGAAATATTTTCTGCATGGACGTGGTATGAAACACCAGGTATTATACTTGTCAGTGATTCAGTGATACTATATTTTTTCGACAAATACAGAATTCCAGGCTCAGCCAGTTGAAGATATGAGATTGTCTGTTTCTAATGACTGATTACTATGAATCTAAATAAACGACACAAAATGTCGACATTAAAATTGTGATTAGTGGGCACTGACGCAAGCACTGACGTCAATTATACGCTCAATAAATTATCTCTCTGCTTCCCCTAATATAAACAAATTGAATAAATTTGTTCCCAAAACTCAAGACTCCGTTTGGATGGAGAATAAGATGAATGTAATTTTATCTATAGGAGCTACGTTTTCTTATATCTCAATTTTGGAATAGTGTTTGACAAGATAATAAAGACAAAAATTGAGATATAATTGAATTTAAAAATATAATAATTTTTAATGATCAAAATATCCTTTGTGTTGTAATATGATGAAAATAAAAATGTATAATATTTTAAATTAATCAAATATTAATAAATACAAAATAATTATTTTTATATTTTAATTATTTATTATGTATTTATATATTAACAAATAATTAATTAAATATTTATTTATTTATATATACGTATAAACAAATGTCTTATTCATTTAATGTATCATGATGATATATAAGTTAAATATTAATATAATAATTTATTAATATATTAAATTTATTATATTAATAATAAATCCAATTTTAAATAAATTAATATATTATGAGTTTAGTTAAATAGTATATTTGATCTTAAATTAACTCACTTATAATTAATTAATATACTATTTATTGTTTATTAATCAATATTAATCACTATATAAATATTATGTTGTGAGAAAGAGATAATAAAAAATTAAAACAAAGTAAATTGAGGGTATTTTTGGAATTAACGGAGGCATAAGATGGGAGTAGTCTTATCCTCATGTCGGTTATAAGTTTCTGCCTTCTAATTCTTTTTATTCCTTGTTTTTTAATTTGTATTTGGCAAGAAATAATGGCATAAGCTATACTATTTCCTCCTTATCCCACATCCAAAGAGAGCCTAATAAAACATCAACCATCTTTAATACATGCACAATTCATTTTCAAGTTAAATTGACGAAAGAGTTGGCAAAAAATGTGAAACCGACGGAAGTACCAATACCATACCGATTTAATTAATATGAAATAGAAATATAAATATAAATCATTTTCGTAAGACATGTAAATCTGCATGATATACTACACTGGGAAAAAATCAGTGAACATGAAATTCAAAATTGAAAGTTCTCATATTTAATAATTGTTCTAATCCACCATATCTTTTCTATAACTATTCAAACTAGCGAAAAGGCAAATGTTATTACAAACTTGACAAACATAGAGTTAGTTAAGAGTTTAAATCTGGTAATTGAACTAGTTAAAAAGTGCAAAGATCATTCTACAACTCCATGAAAATGGAGAGTTCAAAGAGTGGGTTAAGCTACTCTAAATAATGATGCAAAATAAAATGGCTTCAGAGAACTGACCAGGTTCATTGAATCAATTGCAAAAAATTTACATTCTATCTAAAGATTAAATAAATAAAAATGTAGGATCCACACGGTTTTATTTTATGCATTATATTATAATTATATTTTATATATATATTATATATATATATATATATATATATATATATATATATATATATATATATATATATATATATTTTAGAGATCTTATATGCACCGTCAATTTATTTGGAGTCCAGTATCGTCCGAATTCAGAAAGATATAGCATAATTATAAAAAAATATATTGATAAATAAAAAAAATAAAATGTACACATATAAAAATATATTGATATACAATAAATATTATTTTTCAATTAGTTTAATTAGTGGACAACTAAAAAGTTATAAATATATGATGGCGTTATTTAGGCGATGTTTAAGCGGATGATGTGAATATTTTCTCAATTATTTATAATCTTATCTCGTCGTGATTTTGATGCTTGAACGAGATTTTGAAACTTTGGATGAAAGTAATACTATTAAATTTCATTTTTATCCTCCTAAATATCCAGTTTTCTTTTTTTCCCACTTTTAAGAGCAATGCAAAATGAATGAAATAGACACAAAACTTAAATAAGGATTTTGCATTTTATTCAATTCCATCAAATATTTTGTCAGTATATAATATCATAAAAACCTATATCGCAACATCTGGATCATATCAGATAAAGAATACAAGACAAAAAAAAAATACATATTACAACTTACAAGGTCAAAGTTGGCTGCAATACGATACAAAAAATGTAAATAATTAAGAATCAATTATAAACTTAAACCATAAATCACATCACATGTCATGATTATAATAAATAATTTGCACAAATCAAGTTGAATTAGTCAAACAATAGTAGACCAAGAAAAAGAATCAAGAGAAAGACCAAGACTCGAATAAAATAAATGTTGCTAAACAACTCAATTATTCCATTTTCCTCGCAAGAGGATATAAAAAGATAAAAATGACAAGAGTAAGAGAATAAAATAGGTACTAAATTGAAGAGTAAAGGCTGAGCAATCAGAGGACGGCCTGCAGATGCAATGCAACATTCTGAACTCAGCAGGTATCTGTCATTCCTCAGAAAGGAGCCCAAATTTAAAATATAAAGATACATTGTATGATATGATGGTGGTCAATAAATTAGGAAATATATTTTTTGAAAATAAACTTTTTTGACAAGGAAATTTGGTATTACCATGTATAAGATTTCTTCACAAGAAGGTTTAGTATATTACCATGATTAAGATTTCTTGACAAGAAAATTTAATATTATCATGTATATTTTATTTACTATTTTATAGGGATTGACTATACTATAAATAGAGGGGTAGGGTTAGAGTTTTGTTCATTCCAATAACAATAATATTTTGTATCTCTTTTTTTCTCTTATAATAAGAAATTTACCTTATTTTTCAAGTTCCATTGTTCAATCCTTTCTTCTTCTATTATTATTCTTTCTTGGGCTAGTGTGAGCATATTGCTGCACTATTATTTCCGCTGCTGATAATCACATGGTCGCTGGTTTAGTACTGTCGTGTTACTGCGTAGTCACTATTGTTCTGTTTCTTTGTTAGAGACGCAATTATCTGGTTCAGTCCTTGTGTGTCTGTCTTATTTCTTTATATGGTATCAAGAGCTTCAAGAGTGGTAGATGACGACGTTGGCGATAGACGGTGTTGTTCTCGTCTCTTGGTGAAGAAGAGGATTGTTTATTACGGCATCCATGGAGATTGGAGGTCGGGTTAGTGGACTTGGTATTGAGTCTCTAAATCTTTCGAATTATTCTATGTGGAAGAGTTGTATGAAGTCTTGTATTAAGAGTGAGGGGTTATGGGAGATCATTGTTAGTATGGAGATTGCACCGATGCCTGTCACCAGTACGGATGGTACGGTGACAAATGCAGACACAATAAAAGAGTGGTCGAAAACGAATGCTAAGGCGGAGTTCTTGTTGAAGAGGTCAATATCACGCGATCTATTTGAGCATATTAAGGGCTGCAAATCTGCGGCTGAGATTTGGAGAACTTTTGACGAGTTGCTCAACAAGAAGAACACGGCACGATTACAATTTCTGGAGAATGAGTTGGCGGGTTGCACACAAGGTGAATTATTTATCTCTCAATATTTCTTGAGAGTAAATGGTTTATGTTCTGAAATTTCTATCTTGGAACCGGAAGAGGCTATTTCGGAGGTGAAGTTGAAGCGGTATATTATTCGCGGTCTTCGAAGAGAGTATATCCCGTTCGTTACCTCCATATAAGGGTGGGCTCAACAATTTGAAAATTTGCTCGTGTGCTCGTTTCTCAAGAATTATTGGCTCGACAAATGGCGGGTGTTTCGGTTTCTGAAGGCGAATGTCACGCTTTTGTGTCTAACAAAATAAAAACTCGGTATGACCAAGAGGAACAAAAGAAGGAGGTTATGAAGAAAGGGGAGTCTTCATCAAATAGTGGTTCTTGGTCGACTATCAAGTATTACCGATGTGGGAAACTCGGTTATATAAGGAAAAATTGTCGTGTTATGTTGAGAGAAGGAAATGCCGAGGGTAAAGAGGATATTGTGAAGTGTGAAGTTTGGGATATGGGTTTCGTAGCAGAAGGAGTTTCGTTAGACGTATGTACTTCTGTTAACTACGAGGACAACTAGATCATTGATTATGGTTGTGGTCATCATCTGACTGGTGACGATTCCAAGTTTTCTTAACTTCGTGGGTATAAAGGCAATACTGCCTTTGTTACTGCCGACAACAGTATTCACCATGTGGTGAATGAGGGAGCGACTGTTGTTTCTGATAAAGACAACAGGTCGATAACTCTCGGCAGTGTTTATCACGTGCCTGGTATGAAGAAGAATTTTTTGTCAATGGCGAATGCGGTTGATGCTGGTCACTATGTGTTGTTTGGCCCGAAGGATGTGAAGTTCCTCCGGAATGTGGAGGAGGTGAAGGGTGATATTACTCACGTCGGTAAGAAGGTAAAAGACTTGCATGTTCTTTCGGTTTCTTCCTCGTATGTTGACAAGATGAGCAACAATGATGGCGTGTCGGTTTGGCATGCTAGGCTCGGCCATGTGGGTATTGACAAGTTGAAGGCGATGGTTTCGAGGAATCTTGTCAACGGGATTCCGTCTCTTTCTTTTGCAAGTGGTGTTGAGGTATGTGAGGGTTTTCAATATGGTAAATCTCATTGGCTACCTTTCGAGAAGTCACAGTGAAGGTGTAAAGGTGCGTTAGAACTTATTCATGATGATTTGAAGGGTCCTATGCAAAATGCGTCTTACGGAGGTGCTCGGTATATGTTGTTACTCGTCGACGATTTTACACGGTACACTTGGGTTTATTTTCTGAAGGAGAAACGGGAGTCATTCTCTAAATTTCGAGAATTTAGAATAATGGTTGAAGGAAGGCTCGGTAAAAGGATTAAGAAGTTTCGAACCGACAATGGAGGCGATTTTACATCCAAGGATTTTCTCTCATTTTGCGAGAGGCATGGCATCAAGAAGGAGTTGCCTTGTGCTTATACACCGCAACAAAATGGTGCGGCAGCACGGAAAATTCTGCATCTGGTGGAGGTATGCAGGAGTTGGGTGTATGCGAAGAATTTACCGAAGGCCTTATGGGCAAGAAGGTATGGCATGTGCTACTTACGTAGTTAATCGGCTTCCCTGCAGTCCGATTAACACGAAGTCAGCTCACGAGTTGATGTTCGATGAGAAACCAAGCGTGAAGCATTTGAATGTGTTCGGTTGTACGTGCTTTGTTCACGTATCGGATGAGAAGAGGACGAAGTTAGACGCTAAGACTCGGAAGTGTGTTTTCATTGGTTATGATCAAAGGAAGAAGGGATGGAAATGCATGGATCCGACAACTCATAAATTCATTGTCGCCCGAGACGTGGTGTTTGATGAAGTGTCTTCTCTATATGGTGATGGTGATTCCCAAGCGGTAGTTTCGAATCTGCCGACACCATATGTTGTTCACATGGTAAACTCAGATGTTGATGACATGGTTAACCCAAGTGAAGATCTGAGGTTCTCATCACCTACGTTGACTGTCACGAGTTCAAGTGAGATGGATCAAGGTGACATGGGGAGCAACGAAGTGCAATCGCAAGAAGAGGAAAATGCACAAGCTCTGAGGAGGTCGACAAGGACGGTAACTCGGCCGGTTAGATATAGAGATGAAAACTTCGTGTCGACGTATTCGTGCTTCTTTTCAGGATCGACGGATGGTGAACCTTCCTGTTTTGAGGAGGCGAAATGTAACAAGTAGTGGTAAGATGCTATGGACGAGGAGATGCAAGCTCTTCGGAAAAATGAAACTTGGGATCTTGTTCCGAAGCCCAAGGGAGTGGACCCGGTTACTTGCAAATGGGTCTACAAGTTGAAACACAAGGCGGATGGGAGTGTTGAGCGCTATAAAGCGAGGCTTGTAGCAAGGGGATTTTCTTAGCGGTATGGCGAGGATTATGAAGAGACTTTTAGTCCTGTCGCCAAGATGACATCCGTGCGAATTGTAATTTCAATGACGCTTCACTAGGTTGGAAGCTGTGACAGCTGGATGTGAAGAATGCTTTCCTGTATGGTGAACTCGACAAGGAGATTTATATGGAGCAACCGGTTGGATATATTTCCAAGATGTGTCCTGACTATGTGTGTAAGCTGAAGAAGCCGCTGTATGGTTTGAAGCAGGCATCTCGAACTTGGTATGGCAAGATTGCGGAATATTTGCAATTTTGTGGTTATTCTTCCTCGAGTTCGGATCAAAGTTTATTTGTGAAAAGGAAAGTGGGTCTACATGTGGTCGTCCTTTTATACGTGGACGACATGATCATCACCGACAATGATGAAGCCGAAGTTGCAAGATTTCGGGGCGAGCTCTCGATTATATTCGAGATGAAGGATCTTGGAGAACTTAGTCACTTCCTGGGATTGGAAGTGAAAGGTTTGAAAGACGGCTATTTTGTCTCTTAAACGGGTTATGCTGGAAAGCTCATTGAGAAATTTGGCGTAAAAGAAGGTAAGCATTGTTCGACACCGCTGGATGCAAATTTCAAATTGAGACGTGATGATGGAAAGGTACTTCCGGATCCTCAAGAAGTTCCGTGCTCTTGTTGGAAGTCTGATTTATCTCATGATTACTAGACCGGATAGTGCCTTCGCGGTCGGCTTTGGTATGGAAGTTATAAGTCTATTTTTAGTTCTTCCATCCGTTAAGTGATTACGTGTAAGTTAAATTTGACACGTAAGCAATACGTGACATATATTTTGATATATATTCTAACGTGGCAATGGTGGCATGACAAATATTTGAAAAAAAATAAATTTTTCTTAATTTCCCTCTTTTCTTAAAATATTATTTTATTGTACGTATTTGTGGTGCATGTTTATTTAAAAATATGTTATTGCTTATGTGTCAAGAATATATGTTATGTCATTGCGTACGCGTCAAGTTTAACTAACACGTAAGCACTTAATGGATGTAATAACAAAAAATAGACTTATTGAATAGTTTAGGGATTAAAATTTAACCAACAAAAAGTTGAGGGACCAAAAGTAGACTTATTGAATAGTTAAAGGGGCAAATTTGGACTTTTCTCTTTTAATATTCACTAGCAAACAACAAGTCAAAATAAGACAATACTGCATCAAATCAAAATAGAGTTTTACTTAACATAATACTCGTTTTACTTGATAGGTAAAAGGAAATTAGTCACTTTACAACAACGTTGATTTTGTTACCAACGCAAATAAAGGAAAAAGAAGAAAGTTTTCAAAAATCAAAAGAGAAATCTTCTTAGCAGGCTCTATTTTGATGATTCCTCAAAAGAATCAAATTTCTTCACTCATATTGACGCAACAAGTGTAAGCCCCTACCACCAATACCAAGCTCATGCACTAGCACAACTCGTCAAAAACACAAAGCACGTCAACTCAAAAAATAGAGCTTTCATCATTGAAGAAAGAGCAAAAGAATCTCAGCAAAGATAAAAAACAAAAAACAAAAGAGAGAAGCAAACTTCAAAACAGCAAAACAATTTCCAAGAAATGTCTCAAAGCAACTCAAATGCAATCTGTTTCTTCAACCATAAACAACAATGGCAAACAACCTATACATCATAATGCATATGACAACAAAGGCAAAAGCCAAAATCACCACAACCATAACAAACCTAAGATTAGATTGGGTTTCAATACAATTGCATGAGATCCATCTCACTATCATCCCCCCCCCCCCCGACAGCCATGTGCCAGTGAAACAATACACCCAAAAAAATCATTAATTCTCAACAACCCTGTCATAACTATCATTCATACCATTCTTGATCAAAGAGACAAAGAACTAAAAATATCTACAGTGGACCCACTAGAACCCCCAAAATGAGGAAGGATCAAATAATGCATGAATTCAGGACAAAAATCCTTCAATACCAAGTCAAAGAAACAAAATTGGCTAAGAAGGACTTAGAAAGATACTCTTCACGTATCATTCTTTATGCAAGATTAGCAGAAGGCCACTCTGTAAGCAAGGTCAAGAAGATCATTGAGAAGAGTAAGGCCATCACTGGCCCTACAACACATTCTATCTCTTCCAGGAGACATCTCTTTTCTTGAATTCTCTGACTTTCCACCAGCCATAGCTAGTGGATCAGGGACATATGTCATTCCCATGGTCTAGATACCATAAAACTTTCAAATCACCTTACACAATTAGGGCATGGATAGACCTCTACAATCTTCCCATAATTGGTTGGAGATATTATCATCCCCACAATATGATTGCAACTTTTGGTTCGCTAGAGTATCATGGCCATCTCATCAATGTTCAATCCTTATTAAAACGAAGGATTGTGGTTCTTGCACCAGCTTTGCATGCAATTCCAGAACTCATCACCATGCATCTCACGGATCTAGGCACTGAAGTCCACTTTCATATCCTTGGATGAAAAGATAAAATACATGAAGTAAAATAATCATTCAACTATGAACTAGATGAGTCCTATTTTGCTGAATTAGAAGGAAATCTGAGAGAAGTAAAAGAGAGTAAATGGACAAAGCAACTAGCCTCAAGGCTTAACATAGCACTCTCACCCCTTGAAAATTTCACCAAGAAAGAGGCTTTGTTGACTGGCCTCCTCAAGATAGACATGTCCACTAAGGAGAAGGTCAACATTCACAACCTACTAGCTAAAGTAATCAAGGACAAAGAAGACTTTCAGAAACTCCATGACAGTGGATGAAAACTCCACTTCATCTCTACCAGAGATGATGAATTAATTGTGCATAAGCTTTTCAACTTCAACCATTGTCTAAACCAAACTCAAGCACAACAATTCCCATCACCCACACTGCACCATAATCCCAATTTCAGTCTCAAATCTCTTCTAACAGCAAGAAGAGAAAGCTTTTGAAACAACAGAACGTTATATTTCCCCAATTGTCTGCTTTCTCAACCTCTCAGCAACCATTGCAGCCTCTCAGACCTTTACTAGGTCAGACAGTTCCTCAACAATGGGAACTACGAAGGAGCACTAGACAATCCACAAAACAGTCTGTTACTCAATCGATGGAGCCAAGAACTTTCGAGCTCAAAAAAAAAAATCAAGATACTATCAGCAATTGCATGCAATGCAATTCTCTCAAGTATCGATCTAGAGACTCTTTTCAATCTGCCTCTTGATGAGAAGGCCACTGAACAGGTGGCCTCTTTCTGCATAACCAAATTGGAGGAAATAATCCCAAAAAAGATGCAGAAACTCTGAGAAGGTCTTGTCGATCTTAGAGAGAATCTGACAGATGAATCGCACGAGGACGGAGAGATTGCAGATCAAGTCATGACAGATGTACCAGTTGGAGGATGAAGTGGAAGAAGAAGAGGAGGAGGGTTTTGGGGTTCAGCCGCTAGCCGGTGAAGGCCAGCTTGAAGAGAATGAGGTAGAACTGCAAGCCATGCAGGCACTGGAGGAGAGTATTCGAGAATCATTGCAAGAGGAGGTAGGTCAGAACGAGAAGGTGAAAGAAGAGAAAGAGACGGCCAAGGAAAAAGAGGAAGGATGAGAGGATAAGGTCGAAGGCTATACGAACGAGGGAGAAGAGAAGGTCTGGAGACTTCCGGAGTAGCTGAGGAAAATTGGGCCATAAATGTCTTGGCCCAACATTTGAATTAATTATCCCACTAGACATTTTTAGTGGGAATATTTATTTTATTATTTTGCATTTATTATTTTTTAGTACCCATGTGTTTGTTATGAATTTAAGTAGATTTTCAATTATTTCTTGGAATGTACGGGGTATTGGTTCCGATGAAAAATACAATGTTGTTAAGAATTCTATTAGGAATTTTAATTGTAATTTATTAAGTTTGCAAGAAACAAAATGGAATGAAGTTTTCACATTCTTACATACTATAATATGTCTCTGCCATATAAATAATGTTATTGTCAAAAAAGCAGTCAATGCAGCTGGAGGAATCCGACATGGTCAAATGACTACCAATGCACATATTCCTCAATATGAGAATTCTTCATCACTTGTATTTTGAAATTACACCAACAATTCGAATTCATGATAACTAACGTCTATGGTCCCACAATTGACATACCAAAAAAAAAAGATTTCATAAGTGAACTCTCAGATATCATAAACTTAAATACATTACCTTAGAAAGTGCTGGGAGAATTTAATATGATTAGAGCACTCGATAAATCCACCGGGCATAATCATACTTTGAAATCTATTCTCCAATTTAACAGCACACTAAATAATTTAGAACTCCAAGAATTGCAACAACAAAGGAGAGATTTCACCTGGCCAAGCAAATGCCCGATACCAACTTTCGCAAGCTAGATAGCTGTTTCACCGCCTCTGCATGGTTGACACTCAACCACCTACTTAAGCTTCAGACACGTGTTGCTACTACATCAAACCATGCACCTATCCACCTGACTCTGCATAAACAAAATAGACCTAACAGGACGAGATTTAAATTTGAACTCTTTTGACTGAAATATGTTGAAATAAATGACGTGGTTCAGAATGCATGGGGGCACAACCTGCATCTCTCCAAACCCAGCAAAATTTTTCACAATTAAGCTAAACAAAGTTACACTCGCACTAAAAGGATGGGCAACCAAAAAGTTTCAAAGGCTTAATGAGCAAGCAATCAAATACAACGCCATCTTAGACAACATTGACAAGGTTGAAGAGCGACGCACTCTAAACCGCCATGAATTCAAAATCCATATTGCACTATGGTAAATGATTAGCAAAGTACAAAATACAGAGGAAACGAAATGGAAACAACGCTCCAGATGCAAATGGCTAAAAGAAGGGGATAAATACACAAAACAAAATTCATCTAATTGTCTCAGCAAACAGGCAAAACAATGTAATATCTTCACCATGAGTCGGAGACAACACACTCGACTCACATAATGAAATAACACAGGATATTCAAACACACTTCTTTGTTGCAATGAGAACATCCTCTGAGTCATCCCACCCCTCAAAAGCTTTCGTAGACTCTATCCCACGAATTCAAGGGTTAGAGAAATTAGCATCCGACATCTCGGAAGCAAAACTAAAATTAGCAGTTTTTGACTTAGCTAAAGGAAAAGCATCTGACCTAGATGGCTTCCTAAATGAGTCATGTCAGCATTTTTGAAAATTAATAAAGGAAGACCTAATCCGACTCAGTAATGTCTTTCAAAACAACAATCTTGAATTATGGAGACTCAAGAAAGCACAAATCTCACTCATCCCTAAGAAAAAGGATGCAGCTGGCATCAAAGATTACAAGCCTATCATGTGATAGACGGCCCCATAAGAATCTTCTTCAAAATATTGGCGACAAAGCTACAAGGCAAAATGCCTCAATTAGTCAGTATTAAATAGATAACGTTCATAAAAAATAGGCAAATTTTAGAATCTTTTCTTGCAGCAAGAGAATTTCTGAATTTCATACATAAAAGCAAAACGCTCGCTGTCCTCTATAAAATGGACTTTTTGAAAGCATTTGACATAGTCAACTAGGGCTTTTTGTAAACAATCTTGCTTCAAAAAAGATTCCCTCCTAGATGGATCAAATGGATCCACAACCTCCTTGTCTCTGCATCCTCAGCCATCAAACTGAATGGACAACTACAACCATTAATAATACACAAGCAGGACCTCAGATAGGGGGACCCTCTATCTCCTCTACTTTTTAACATAGCAGCAGATGCATTACAATACCTAATACGGTACATAAACATGCTAGCCCCACCGCATGCAAAACTTCTAATGCAAGCAGTACAATATATTGATGGCACGATAATCATCACGGAAGTATGTAGGGAGAATTTACAACTAATTGAATTAACCATGAAAAATCATCTTTCACTCCCATGCACATACCTACTAAACGTGAGGCACTCAAACACATTCTCAAATGTGAAAATAGGATTTCTCCATCAACTATCTGGGATTACCGCTTTCGGTCGCAAGACCACCAAAAGAGATCTTCCTTCCGCATATAGAGAAAATACAAAAAACAGTAGCAGGATGGTCAACAAAATTCCTCTCACTGGGAAAGAATTACGGTTATCAATTCGGTACTATCAGCAGCCTCACTATACTTCATGCAAGTATTCTTGCTGCCCAACTGGATTATCAAGGAAATCAATACAATTTGTAAACTGGAATATAAGAAAGGAAAACATCTCGCAAACTGGAAGTTAACATGCACTCCCAAAGCCAACGGAGGTCTAGGCACCAAAGATCTAAAACTGCACAATCAAGCACTACTCATGAAATGGCTTTGGAAGGTAAAGACAGAGGAACAAGATTTATGGACAGATATGATCTGCTATGGCCAACAATAATATTACTATGCATCAAGTCATGACCAATGACACCCAGCAAACACCAAATTTGCGGTGAGTTCCGCATATGAGTTTTTTATAGTCACAGTGGTTTCACATATCATATGCAGTGTCACCTATGGAGAATCAAAGCATCATCACGAATAAAAACTTTCACTTGGCTAGCTAGAAAGGATAAACTCCTAACGAGCTCAAAATTGGAAACTAGCGACTAAGTAACATTACTCCACACAATCCAATGAACAACTTGGCAGCGAGATGGACCGAACCGCTAAAAGGACTCCAGAAAGACCAAAAGAAATCATGGGACACGCTCTGGCTTAGCTTGCTGTTGGAAAATCTGGAAAGAGCGCAATCGACGTGTTTTCAAATCAACAACTATGATGTACTCGAGAGTATTCAATCTAACGAGATTAAGCTGGATGGAGTGGTCCCGAGTTTTGTTAACCTCACCTCCAACTTAAAAGGGGATAGGGGTCTTTTTTATTTTTATTTTTTATTTTTCTTATATAAAATTGTAATAGGAATACTATTATACATTAGTTCATCTGGCAATACTTGTAACAAACTTTGTAATTCAATCAAAAGTCTTAAGTAGGCTTAGGCCTACTGCTTAAAAAAAATACATGTCAATAGAATACATCCATTGGTATTGCACCGGTCCAATAATTCTTACTTCTTTGGCTAAATGAATAGGCGAGTGAACCATAACATCAAATAATGATGGTGACCTACATGCGCTCTAGATTACAAAGTATGAAAGATATTTTACTTTCCAACTCTAATAAATCATTTGGTTTAATTGATTTAGAGCATAATTCTCTTAAAAAAATCACAAATCAATTATGACAGAGCATACATTTTTAGGCAAAGTTTGCCAAATTGCTATAAGTAGCAATTATTTTATTAATATATGATAATCATGTCATTTGAGTCCACTTATTTTGTGATTGTTCTGATGAATATACCGTCTGGTATTACCAGCATAACCATCCGGTACCTTAATACCCTTTACCTATTTTAAAAAACATGCAGGCAGAGCCAAAGTTTCGTTACCTATTTTAAAAATCATGATCTAATGCCCATTTCTTCCAAATCAAGGCAACTATTATAATTATCTTTCAATTTTCCATCAAGATTCAATAATGTCGAAAGAACAATATCAAAAACACTCAATATGCATAACATCTAAATTATGACTTAATAAAAGTTATTTCCTAAATGGTTAGCTCAAAGAATATACTTCTTTTCCTCCAACTATTTGGAAACATTTGTTTCCCTCAATTAGATTTATGTTTTCCGAAATTATTACAAATATCCTTGACTTGTGGAAAGACTTCATTACCTGATAATGGGGCCCCAAATTAAACCGACGTACTTCCACATAGCGAGGACAATTTGGATTTAACCCCATTCACTATAGTATAAACAACCATCTCACCAAGTCCCACCAAGGCCAAAAACTCTCTCAAGGCTTCTCTACTCACTCACCAAAAGAAATTAGACTCAAATTCAAAAAAAAAAAAAAAAAGAAGAAAGAAAATATGCAGAAACTAATATTACGAAGAAAGAAGAAGATGAAATCAAAACAAATTTCCTTAATACATCGGAATTGAAATTTCATCTTTTAAAATTCGGATTTCCAATTCTATCCGAAAATCAAGAATCCTGTTTCTTTTTTTAATAGTAAATATATAATTCAGAATCCAGTTTCAGTTCTGAAATATCCAAGTTCCAGATTTGATAAAAACTAGTATCATATTTCTTAGTTTAAAGATCCTAATTTTTAATTGTACCAATTTGAAATCCTTGATATATCATAGAATAAAAAAATTCTAAATATAATGGTATAAAAAAAGAAAATTATCTAATAACCAGTAAAATTCTAAAATTTGTTATTTATAATTAAACTAGTGTCACAATATCATGTTCTATAAAATTTATTTGATAAAATATAATATTTCTTGTCATATCATATGCAAATAATTAATTATCATGCTTTCTCTCTCTCAAGAAAAAAACAACAAAAAAAAAAATTTCTTCGCCTTGTAACTGTATATCTCTTTGGATGCACAATGATTTTATAGGTTAGGAAATGAGTTTTTTAGGGATTAGAATTGTGAAATGGGGAATCCTAAAAGATAAGTAATATGTACGGATTTTAAAAAATGTTGTTCGGATGTTGTTTTAGGAAAATAAAGGAATCTAGATTATATTATGTTTATGTTTGTATTTAATTTATTTATGAATTTTATATTAATATATGGTATGCAATAATTTTTAATTTTTAATATAATAAAATAATACAAAATAAAAAAATGTAATATAAAATAATGTAAAATAAAATAATATAACATAAAATAATATAAAATAGTATCATATAGAATGATATAATATAAAATAATATAATAAAAAATAATATAATATAATATAATATAATATAATATAATATAATATAATATAATATAATATAATATAATATAATATAATATAATATAATATAATATAATATAATATAATATAGTATAAAATAAAGCAAAATAAAATAATATAAAATAATATTACATAAAATAAAATAATGAAAATAATATAATATAAAATAAATAATATAATATAATATAATAAAAAATAAAATAATATAATATAATATAATATAATATAATATAATATAATATAATATAATATAATATAATATAATATAATATAATATAATATAATATAATATAATATAATATAATATAATATAATATAATATAATATAATATTTGTTATTATTTTAATAAGACCCTAAAAATTCCTACAAAAAACTTGTCAAAAAGTCAAGTTTTCAATCCTTCCAAATTTATATACAAAATTTCCCTAAAAATTCCTAAACTAAAACCTCCCAATAATTCCTAAATTGCATCCAAACATATATTTCTATGCATTCTAAAAAAGTTTCGTAACCTACTTTTTCCTTGGAATTCTTTGTACATCCAAACATATCAAGAATTATTTCAACTCACAAATTAAAATATGTGACTGGTCTAAGCCCCTAAAAAAAAACTATCTAATCATTCATAAATTTCTATGTCGTGTAATTTTCAAGAAATGAAACATCTCTCTGTCTTGTATTTGTACTCCATCTCTTCCCTAAAAAATTATCTAATCTTTCATAAATTTTGGAATATGTGATTTTGATCTAAGTTTTGGTTGTTGGTAGATTGTACCAAGAATACAAGCCAATTGAAGAACCATGGTTGATATCAAACAAATTTTTATGTAAATAAAGCAAAAACAAAAGGTTTATGGTAGAGAAATACATAGAAAACCAACTTCAAAGAAGTAATTTTGCGTTTTAGAGTATAAAATAACATGAAAACATATATCACAACATCTGTATCATACTAGATAAGAACACAAAACAAAAGCATTTCAAGGTCAAAGTTGGCTGCAAGACGGATACAAAAAATGTAAATAATAAAGAACAAATAATAATATTTAGCCATAGATCACATGTCCTAATTTCACAAATTAATGCACAAATTAAGTTGAATTAGTCAAACAATAGTAAAACTCAAATAAAACATTGTTGCTAATTACTGGAACAACAGAAGCATTCGAATGAATTTTCCCCAAAAGAAAAAAAAATAGCAAAAAAGATAAAAATATAAATATAATAATGAAATAATAAATTAACAACACAAAGCTACATGGTTACATTCAAGCCACACCGTACGTAAATTAACGCCTTCCGGTACGGGTTTTCGGCCTTGCAGCTTTCTACAAAAAAACAATTAATTATTTAATTAATTAACCAAATGGTATATTTATACAACAAAGTTTATATTATAAATGAAATTGTGTACTTACTGAGGTTCCACCAAAACTTGCTCCTGATACACTAGCTCCACCTAATCAAAAGAAAAAAAAATCATTAAATTCCATAAAAAGACCATAGGGAAATTTGAACAAAAAATTATAATGACTAATCGCACAATAGAAATAAAAAATCCAACATAAACACAAAAGCCCCTCATCTTCAAAAATTCAAAAAAACAATCCCTACCATCAAAACCCCTCTTAACATTGCAACAATCCAAAATTCAATAAACAAATTTAAACATTTACTGCGAATAATCAATAAATTCAGTAGTAAAAATCTCTCATCGCAAGAGAGATCTCAAAAGCAGGAGAAATTATTTCAATTTCATAAACGGTCAGGGTTTTTCTGCAAATTTCACAAGAATACAATACAAAGGAAAAACTAAACAGACATACCGAAAGGAGGAGTGGGGAAAAGATTAGACCCAGGAATAGCGGGCTGAGGCGTGGATCCGATTCCGAACCCGGACCCGAACCCGCTAGACGGAGCGGGCGTGGACCCGAACAGCGAACCCGACCCGGACCCAAACGGAGTCGACTGAGTCTGAGTCTGAGGAGTCGCCCCACCGAACAAACCAGAACTCGGAGTGGGTTGCTGCTGCTGAGGAGTGCTGAACAACCCGGATCCAAGAAGTGGAGGAGTCTGTTGTTGAGGTTGTTGGGGACTGGGATTAGGATTGGGTGCGGGGGTTTGATGTGCGGCGGATGGTGTGGCGGGTGGGAGGTGGAGAGTGGGATGGACCCGCATCGCGGCCGCCGCGCGGCGGGCCGCGTCGCGACGGTCGGCTTCTAAGAATGGGTCGGAGGTGTAGTCCCCGAGTCTTCTTTGCTCTGTTAGGTAGGAGGTTTTCATTTGCTCTACGTATTGGTGCAAATTCTCCACCTGTCAAAAAAAAATATTAATTAAAAATTATTTTGGAAGTTGTAAAAAAATATTGCAATTTATTTTTCCCCATTATAGTACTATTATTTTGTTGGTTTATGTTGGTATTTAATAGAGGAAAACTAAGTGAGGTTCAATTAATGGAAAACTTTGATTAAATTAAGCCTGATTTAGTTTAATCTTGGGGGAAAGCAAAATATATTAACAAATTAATGACTGTATAACAAACTAACTAACCTTAGAGGCGACAGAAATGAAATTATTATATGTTTTACAAAAAGATTATATTTATGTTAAGTATTTTTCAAAATTTTTGTTTTTGTTAGCTTATTTAGTGTTGAAAGGCATAAATTAGGGTAAAATATTGAGGCGAGAACTAAACTGTGGTTCAATTATGGAAAATTTGAAAAATAGATTAACACAGTAATAAATGTAAATAACAAAATAACTAACTAACCTTAGAGGCGACATAAATGAAATAATCATGCAAATTAGACATGACTTTAGGCAAAGACTCAATAGATCCAACACGCTCTTTATTTCGTTCCATCTGTACAAGCTGCTCCAACTCCTCGACCCATTTAACACATTCTTCTAGAAATTTTTGTAATCTCTCAACTGAATCCACAAAAAATCCAGAGGGTCGTTTGGGCAGGCCGTTGTAGAAATCGAAGTGGACAGCTGGCACGATCTGATTGGTCGGTTGGTTAGATAATGAGTTGATGAATCGGGGTCTGAGCAGCATGTACGAGTGGATCGCGAGTTCTGTGTTTCGCATGGTTTCTTTTATGTTGGCGCTGAGTTTTTGGAGCGAGAGCTTTTCTCTCTCTATTGATGTGCTTGTCACTCCAAGTTCCTTTAAAAAGAAATTATAATTAGATTAGTTCAGTTGAAATATTTCGTTTTACTTTTTTTATTATTTGAAATTTAAAGGGACCTGAATAATGTGAGTTGCGTCAAGCTCAAAACCTTCATTAGAAACTGAAGATTCGTAAAGACGGCTGCATTGATCCAGTTTCTCACTCTCATCCCTGTATTCTCTGATTCTCTCTCTACAATTTCAAATTTCAACTTATTTCAAATTGAGAAGCAAATTCCACTAATTAAGTGCAAATTAGAGAAAAAAGAACAAAAAGTAACCAAATTTTCACTCTATTGCTAAATTTAACCAAACAACAAAGGCATATGGTAGTCAAATTTCACTCTTTCCGTCTAAAACCCTAAACCCTATCACCACAAACACAAAAAAACCATTCAAAAACAAAACATACTCGATCTGAAGCAAAACTTTCTGCGAATCGGGATGCAAGTCCTCCCACTTGGTCCCCCAACCAGCCGGCGCCTTATTCTCCTTCGTGTAGAGCAACAACTGCGACGGCTGCTGCACTTGCACCTGCTGCTGAAACCCGAACTGCGATTGAGGCGTCTGCTGCTGCTGCTGAAACCCGAACTGCGACTGAGGCGTCGGGTTTTGCGGCGAGAAGAACGACATGGTCGCCGGCGAGGGAGAAAGAGAAGAAAGAGGCGGAGGGAAAGTGGAGTTGTTTGTGTTGATTTGGGGATTCGAATCGAAGTTCAGTATAGTTCCGGATTGGATTTGGGTTTGGATCGGGTTATTGGATTTGGTCGTGATAGTGAATCGGCCTCTACTACGGGTTTCGGTTTTGTTTTGGTTTGGATTTGGATTTAGCATGGTGTTTGTTGTTTTAGTGCATTTTTTGTTTGGTGGAAGGACGGAGATGCCCTGGTTGAGTTTCTTGGTTTTCTTGGAAGATGAGGGTATTTTCGTCTTTTAGGTAATGAAATTGTAGTGTGGTGGAAATACTGGAGGGATTTTATAAAGTGGTATATTGGGCTTTTATTTGGGTACTGCGGTGGAAATACTGGAGGGATTTTATAAAGTGGTATATTGGGCTTTTATTTGGGCTCTGTGGTGAAAAAATGGGAAATATAGAATGGGCCATATTAATTTTTTTTAACATTATAACCCGTAGGCCAATGGGCCGTATTAACAAAATGGTATAAACACACCACTTCTGATTTTTACACGCATAAAGCGTTTCCCGAGAAAGAAAATAATGGAACAAAAACTGAGAGCACCTAAAGTACTCTGCTTAACATATGTAATTATGCATAAGCTTCATCTTAAGACATGAGTAACCATATCATTAAGTATAACTATATAATATGTATATGAGATTCTAGTATTTATCAACTTCGATCTGGGATGAACTTGGTTGTTTCATATCCAAAATTTATTTTTTGTTTCCAGCTTGATAATCCAAAATGTATTGTTCACTATAATTTGTAAGCTTGAAATCATTTAACACGATTGCTGTGGGTCTAGAGTTGTTTGTTATATCTCAAAAGTTATTAATCGTTATGCATTTAAATTTACAAGTAACATATTTATAAATCATTTTTTTTCTCATGGAACTTCAATTTGTAACCCTTTTCGGAAAGTTTAGTAGTTTATTATATAGTAATTCTTTGCTAACTCTAATATAATTAACAAAATATAAATTACTTGCGAACAATAAAAGAGTAAGCAATATGAATGAAACCGGATAAAAGATCAATAGAAATGAGAGCTGAAATATTGAAATTTGGAAACCTCAAATGCTATGTAAAATCGAAATTTGTGTAAATACAAACAAAATTGTTCCAAAATATTATTTACAAAACACCTTTTTTTTTTACTTAATCGATCAACGTATTTCTTCTCTAGGAACTATCATTTAATTTTAACCTCCTCCAAAGGGTCTCTTACCATTTTTTAATCTGCAAAAAAATGTAGATGAGAATAAATTAAAATATGAAAAGAATCAAATTGAGCTTTGAAAATTTCCATTTGTAATGCAGCTATCAATTCAATCAAATTAAAAAGGGAGCATCAATCCAATTGTATCACTGTTTTGCGTATTAGTCCCTATATAATGATTTTTTACCAATTGTCATTTCTATTTCTTTACTAATCAGATTCTCTTCAGACAAGGTGCCACATAGCAATTTAGGCAAAATATTATCATGCAACAAAATAAAAAAGCATATTAGTACAAAGTAGACAATCAAAATAAAAACAGACCTCACATAACTTGGGAGAACAGATTCAAGCTGCAATTGAAAAAAATAATCAAGGATTAAAATAATTAATCTTTTGGTTGGACTCTCACAAAACCTAAAATTCACCAGCAGAAAAGACTTCTGATTAAACCCTCCCAAAACCCTCTAACCTCAAAATTCATTGGGAAAAACCTTGTACCAACCTCAATAGACGTAAAATTCTCAACACATGCATAGTTGATTTGTTGCGGCATGAGATTCTCTCAATCTCACTCACTCAACATGGCTTATTTAGGCTTTTGCTTGTTGATCCCCCAATTAACACTCTCATAAGACCTAAATAAATAAATAAATATTAGAATCAAAGAGAACAAATTTACCTAGATTTATTTAGAAGACGGACTTTTAATCAATTGAAACCCATATTGTAATCTTAACATTTAATAAATGAAATAATTATACTAAAATAAAAAAAAATTGTACTACTAAATCATCCTTGCCCAAATTACCCATAAATAAGCACTAATCACTCGAAATTTAGCACCAATTACCTCTAACTAGGACAATGCTCGCGCTTCGCGGTGAGTATTTTAATTTTAATAGTTATTTCAATCTAATAATGTATACCTTGTAATTATGAAAATTTAAAATTAAAGTTTATGAATCCATTATACATAAATAATACATGAGAATTAAAAATTATTGTCTTTGATTTTCTTATGTCATTATCTCTTGACATATTATATTAGAAAAATAAATTAAGTATTAATCGGGCTTAGATGAATGAGATCGGAAAAAATAAAATGCGGGATAATTTATTTCGAAAATTTTAGTTTAGAAAATTTTATTTGAAACTACATAAGATTAAATTATATATGATTAACTTTGAAAAAATAAAAAAATAATAATTATATTTAATATTATATATATGGTAAAAATATGTATACTACATAGGAAAATGAACATTACTCATTTTCTTCAAAAATTTGTCACCATTATTTTTCTTATTTTTTTTTAGATGTTAAAATGGTATGGATTACACATATGCTATTATGAAATATGTAGTATATTAAGTAATATAATATAGTTTTCAATATTCTCAAATTTTATTTGAGAAGATAATTCTCACATAAGGGAAATATAACACTTGAATATTAATCTAACTAATCTTGTGATATTATGATAATAATTAAAATTAAAAGCTAAAATTTGATAAATTTTTTTATTCGCGCATGAAAGAAAATTGATAATAGTTCTCTTGAGAATTTTCAAAGATGTGTAAAAAAATATAATAAGAATAAATGAGCTTATCATTTCATTACATGTTCTTTTACATAGTCTATATTCACATGTTTTATCAAATAAAAATGAAATTGAAATCATAACAATATGTCTTTATGTGATATTGTGCATATAATTGAAATAAAAAGCTAAGATTTAAAAAAAAACAACTACCGAGAAGAAATTGACAAGAAATCTTTTGAAAATACTCAAAGAGAGATGAAAAATAAGGTATAAAGTATAATTTAATGAGTATATCATTTTTGTACATATTATTTTATATAGTCTATATTCACATACTTTAGCAAGAAAAAAAAATTGGAACCATAAGAATATGGAACTCCAAATAAAGAGAAAATTTCAACAAATTTATATTTGATGATTGTAACATTAGAAATAAAATATTTCATTAAGAATTATAATTTTTTAAAGAGAAAAGAAAAATTATTTATATTTTAATGAGTGAACTCTTCATTAACTATTGATATTAATTGTTGAACATATCTTTGCACCACGATTCATTGAAACTATATGATTAAGAATTGATGGTCACAAACAAACTCACAACGGTTCTCACGAAATTGGTATGAAACACAAAACAACAATTCAACCAATCATATGCTTATGTTAATAATTACATAAATGTTGTCATAAAATATCAATAAATTTGAGAAAATAAATGGCTAAGATTCGACAAAAAAAATTGATAGAACGGTTAAGATAAAAGTGATAATGTGACATTTTGAGAAGGCTCAAAAATAGATGAAAAATAACGGATTGGGGTTGATTACTCCCAGTTCACCAATACCTTAATTACTCTCGGTTCACCAAGTATTACCCTAATCGCTCCCGTAATTTTTGCTAATTCAACAATGATCAGTCTAAATTGCCCTTAAATGTACGACTACCCCTATACAACCCTAGTTGCCCTTAAATCAGCCGAAATTACTCAATATTCAGCATGAATTATCCTTAGTTACTCCTAATTCAGTGCTAATACCCTAATTCAGCCATAATTTTCCCTATTTCACCAATAATCGGTCCTTATTGCCCTAATTCACACAATACCAATTTCATTAGAGAAAGAAATGACTGAAGATTCTTGGAGCAAAGGAGAAGAGACCTGACAAACAGTCCTAAGAGATCTGCAACGGCCAGAATTGCTAATTTTAGGTTTGGAGAGGTTGCCGATTTAGTGCTTTGATTTAGCGGCAAGAAAATGGAGGTGTAGGTGGAGGCTTCGGCGGCGTTCATCTTTCATCTACAAAATCTGTATAGGATATAGATTTGCAGGCCGTTCAGTTATATTTATTTGATATTACTTGATAGTACAATGCAGATAATGACAACATCATTAACTATGATCTTCTACTTCAGAAAGAAAATAAGGTATCAAATTAAAGAATGTACGCCCAAATGAAGTAACTGTAATGATTGATATTAAATAATTTGGGTAATGTTATTTCTGAGAGCTATATTTGCTTTGTCGAGAGCAATTTAAAATTTTTTTTGTCTAATGTCAATTTTATTCTTATTTATTATGATCAGGATTCATGTTAATTTATTTCATTCTATATTTATCCTTCCTAATAATTAAATGCTAATCTTATAAAATAGAAAACAAATAACTCATGATTGTACTGTCTCTATAATTCATTTTTATAAGAAAAAAATACAAGCTAATAATATAGTCAGATTTAATTAACACTAATAAGATTTTTTTCAATTATTGAATATCTTCTTATTAAGATAACCAGCCTCTGTGCCACTAAACTAACGAAAATATTTTCCTATTTGTGATGCAATCTGTTGATTTGAGAAATGTTGTTAGGATTGATCATAATTCAAAAGTTTAATGAAAATAATACAATACTAAAACACGCCAACATTCAAACACCAAAAATTGGTTCCATAAAAAATAATTAAACGAAAAGTCTTAAATTATTCTCTCATGCAAAATAAAGCCAACAAAAATGTTACTCATAGAAAACACAATATAATAATAGTTTATTCTCTCATCTAAGGCTCACAGGTGAAGCAATATGTTGTTGCCGACATAACCGTGCAAATCAACTCCTCTGTAATAATATAATGACAACACAATTAGATTAAAATATAACAAAAATTAAATGCTAAGTGATTCATGTTGTAAAACTAACCTTATGGTGATAAAGTTAACGGAATGTTTAGGTCAAGCATGTGCATCTCCTGAGTATGATTTGCGACATTTTGAGACGCGTGGTTATTGATGCGATTATTAGCTCGGGATATTTTACATAGTGATGCCTCCACTATCTCAAACTGTGAACGCTCTCTTTTGGTAGAGCTTTTTGACGCTCTCTTCTTTGATGCCTTCTTTTCGGTCTTTGTGAGGCCGGATATTATTTGGTTCAAAAAGTATTTCGGAATGGCCATTAAGTTGTGAAAGCTACTCTTCTGCATTTTCTCTCTAACTAAGAGGCCACTCTTGATAATTCTTACAAAACTCACATTTGTATTGTTAGTTGGAAGAGCAAATGATCTTTGGTTGATCCTCCACTGCGGATGAATACTATCAAGAGTAATAACCATATTTGGAAAATTTCTGATTTTATGAGCACATGGAAGGCCCATTGTAGCCGTAAAATGTCCGGTGCAATTTGGTTGCATAGTACCGGACGTAACCTTTTCGAATTGTGTATATAATATTTGTAAAGCGTGCAATGAAACTTTCATTAGAATTTCTTTGAAAGGAGGAATATTATATTTAAGTGGAATCTTCATCTTCTCACTCGCAAGTTGAGTTTCAATCCCCTTAAACTCTTTTTCAACTGCAAGAATTAATTTGGCCTTAACTTGCTGAAGGTCACCTGTTGAAACCAGGAGATGTTGTTTCAACTTTGCGTGTGCTCCCTCGGCTCTAGAGGTTGATCGATTGCCTAAATGTAAATGCTTTTCTGTCCAAACATCCACAAATCTTTCTCTTAACGACAACCATACATGTTTAAAATTAAATCAAAATTAGCACAACATGATAAATTAATGACTAGCACAACATGATACTATCTAGTACTTATCAGATTTATCATAAACATATAAAATGCTATCTATGCAACTCGCAACTTGAATATGTACAACATCTATTCAAAGACTACTTCTCTAACCAGATTTGGACAATTTCAAAATAGAATTTGAAATATGACATAAATACATAATAGAATTTAGAATTTATTTATGATAATGAATACCTTCTTAATGTATTCGATCACATTCTTTTTCGCCTTATAGAGTGACTCAAATTCATCACAAGCTTCAGCATATGCAATCTCATCTGAAGCATACACTACATTATTCCAACAGAATAAAAAGTTACTCCAATCATCACCTTCCTCCTTTCCAAATAACGGCTTACACTTGGCTAAAATATTCTTCTCAATGTGCCACACACATAGAATATGTTTTGTATCCGGAAAAACAATCTCAGTGGCTTTCATCAGTGCTAATTCTCTATCGGTTCCAATAACCGAAGGTTGATTAGCACCTAAAACCTTGCTATAATATTTTAAGGCCCATACATAATCATCTACTTCTTCCTTCTCAAGAAAAACAAAACATGAATAAAAAGAGGAATTAAAACATGACACACCAATGATATCCAGCAACGGCATTTTATATCTATTGGTCTTGTAAGTACAATCCATAATAAAAATGTTCGTGAAATCCTTGGTTAATGTTATTGTCATGGGATGAGAAAAAAACAGATGCGTCAAATGCCCGTCTTCACCATGCAAATAATCAAATAAAAAACCACCTTTTCCTAATTCCTCAAATAATGCTTGTATAGGCATCCGGCCTGCTAAATTTTCTTTCCGAATTTTATACTTAGCATTATATATTGTCTTAGATATTGCGCCACAATCCGGATTGTTTTGCTGAAAGGAGGATAAAATCTGTCGAGGTGGGATTCCCGAATTACTCAATTGCTTAACACTAGTAAGTTCTGATTCAGTTAATCTCCGATAAATCGAATGACCGTAGATATTACTAGAAGGCGCATGGTTGTCGTTACTCTTTTTAATTTCAATACTCCATTGGCCATCAAGTTTTCTCTTTCCATAAATTTGAAATGGGCAATTCATTAAACGCGTTGTGGTTGTTCTTTTTCTTTGTTCGAGTGGTATGTTACGAGGATCATGGTAGGAACCACCTCTGTCACAACGCAAATAGACATACTTGTCTTTTCTCGAGGAATCGATTGACAGAGCATAACCCTTATTCCGATAAAAAGCTCGGACATTCTCGACTAACTCTTCAGATGATTCGAAGTTACGATTAACAAGCTCTTCAACTGTATTCATAATCTGTAAAATAAAATATAAAATAGCAACGAATTCATTATCTAAAATTGAATATATTGACATCTAAAGAAAAAAAAATTGGGTCAATTAATAGTTCAAGATTTAGCTTGTTTTCTAAGAAATTATAATGTTTCCCTTGTACATCCTAATTTTGCTGGTGATATGTCAAATGAGTACTAAGAACTTACATTAAAAGGAGAACAAATTCAAGACAAATTTTTCAAAGAAAAATGGAGAAACAAGTAAAAAAGACAGAGAGATAACAGCCCAAAGATTGTTTAATTTAGATTATAGATTTTCATATATCTTATAAAAATGAATTATAGAGACAGTATAATCATGAGTTATTTATTTCCTATTTTATAAGATTAGCATTTAATTATTAGGAAGGATAAATATGGAATGAAATAAATTAACATGAATCCTGACCATAATAAATAAGGGTAAAATTGACATTAGACAAAAAAAAAATTTAATTGCCCTCGACGAAGCGAATATAGCCCTCGAAATAGCATTACCCAATAATTTTCATTCCATATCTTTATCTTTTTAGTGTTGTTATTCTTTGCTTTTGTTGAGTGTCAAGTTAGTAGCTTAATATGGTGACATCTAAATAAATTGAAGAAACTCACAAGAACCGTAATTCATTCAGATTATTTATAATCTTTTGTTTAGAATCTTCAATAAATTGTTGGACTATTTATTGCTCATATTAGAGTCTTCAACTGATTGGATTTGATTTTTTTTTTACCATACAATTTGATTAACTTAGAAATTACTTTCCAGGTCCTTACTATGAAAAAACAAGAAAAATGTAAATTGGACCCTGACCCGAGTTTAAAATAGAGAGAAAATTTAACTACAATGAAAGAATAATTATTTTCAAAAAAATATGGGAAAAATAGGGATAAACAAAAACAATACAGCAAAAATATGTTCATCACTCAATATGTTGCACGGATACGGATACGGTATCATATCCGATAAGATATGGATATGGCGATACGGTAAATCTCAAGAAAATTTAGAATACAAGTACGATAATTTTATATATTATTTTATTATTCATTTGTTATGATTTATATTTTTGACATATGTATTTAGATATTATAATTTGATGTAGGAGATACTAAAAATTTGTTATTGACTTATTGTAGAAATATTTTTATGCATAATATTTGTGTTTTCTCGTTAGTTAAATAATTAGATGTCTTAATTTTATTTTATTAATTTTATATATGTTATCATCTATTTTTAAGAATATATAATTTTATGTTAGAAGTATCCGATACGGATACGGAAAGTATTTGTGAAAAATCCGTTAATATTTTGGAATAAAATATTAGGAAATGCCATGTGACGTGTCTGATACGATATCCGAGTAACTGATATGGGTATCAGTATCCGATACGATATGGCTGAATTTTTGAAGTATTATCTATGAAATCCGTTATTACTTTTGAACAAATTATTAGAATACGTTACGTGACGTGACATGTCTGATACGGTATCTGAGTAACTGATACGGATATCATTATCCGATATTATGCCAGCCTAAAATAGACCACTCATTTTACCTTAACGTAAAGACCACTTGAATTGTTTTCCTTACTCATTTTCATGTAAAGACCACTTGAATTGTTTTCCTTACTCATTTTCATTTAAATCATCTGGACCGTCCCGTTTGTTTCTCACCAAATCCAGAGATAGAACACCAAACACAAAAGTAGCCAATCACAAATGAATGAGTTATATGCAACATATAAATTTGCACAAAAGATCAATGATTGTACGTGGACCATTGTACACATAAGTGACGGTCTATGTAAACCAAGTCCATTGACATATTATTAAAATTGCCATGTGTCAATGTGTTATTGTCTTTGGACCTGTTGCAAATAGCCACGCTATAGCGCGATATAGCGTACTCGGGAGGCTCAATGACGCAACGCTGCGATTTTGATACGATATTGCATTTTCCGACGCTACAACGATATAGCGGCACGATATATCATGAAGCGTGTGTTTGTAGCGCCTGAAACAATAATATTGTGCAATTTTATTTCTTTGAACTTTTTATTGATTCTTTGAACTTTTTATTGATTTTTAGGATATAGCGTATTATGGATTATAATATGTGATGTTTTGGATAAATATGTTGTATGTTAATATTTTAATATTAATCTTATCATCTTTTGATATTTGATAATTATTGTAGGAATATTTTGTAGATATTTGTTGTTTTAGATATTGCATATACATATATTATATTGTGATACATAAGAAAAAAATATTTATTACTATTATCCGCTACCCAAGTATAGCGTGTTATATCGTCCGTTATTCGCTACAAGAAAATCAGGAACGCTGCAAACCGCTACACGCTATTTGCAACCTTTCTTTAGACAAAACACCTCAAAACTCTCTTTTACAGAGACATGAGATAAGATTAGATTATGAATGACTTTCACATTACTGTTCAATTGGCACATAAAACCTGGCATGTGATAACAAGTCTATATATATAGGTGGGATATCAAACAGTACATTTCTCATCAATTACAAATTTCATCATGAATATTTTTCCATGCTATGTGTGCTCCTTTTCTTACTGCATGGTTCTACCATATTCTATTCTTCAGAGGCCGCTGGAACTCTTAACAGAGATTGTGCATGTTTATCATGTGTTAAAATGTTGTTTTTATGAGACCTATAATATTGCATAACACTGATAACAGTATATAAAATTATTAAAACCGTATAACATCTCAATACACTAAAGCAAAACATGAAACGAATTCAATCCTAATTTCCAATAGGGCATTTAGAGAGAGAATTCACCAAAATGAAAAAAAATAAAATTTATTACATTGTTCTAATAAAATATAAAATAACTCATAATTTATGAATTTTGCATCGAATAGCGTGCTAAATACCTTCCGTAAGAGCGAAAACCCTGCCAGTAAAAGACGAAGGCATCTTACTTATTGCTTCTTCAATTTCCTGAAAATACCAAAAAAACAATAACAATGTCAAGATAAAATCCACATAAAAACTTTCACAGTAAAATTGTTGAAGGTCCCTATATTTTCTATATTATTTCTCACTTGTATGTATTGTTGAATATTTTCTTTTATAATGTTTTATTATATATACCATTTATTATACCCTATGTTGCAGTTTTATCATGCATACAAGATATTTAACGTTTTATATGTTTGTGTATGGAAACTTGGTACTAAATAATCAAAATTTACTTTAAATATGTATTCCTACAAGTACTAAAATAGAAAAGTAAGATAAACTAGTCTCTAAAATGAGATGATGATATAGTGTAATAATTACGCCAACAAGCCCAATACACGTGTCTGAGAAGTGTCCTGACGATTTTTAATAATAAAATATTTGACACGCCACGTGGTGTGTCGGACACGTGTCCGAGGAGCGTCGTGTCCAACACGGTATCCGACATGGACACGGCCGGGTTTTTGAAATGTCCGTGCAACATAGATTATACCTATATGCAGCATTATTATCATGGAAATTATTTATTACACTTATATGCTGCATTATATATATATATTTTGAAGGCTATATGCTGCATTATTATCAAGGAAATTTTCCAAAAGATTTTTATATTTATAAAAAAACCCTAACTTTTAAAATATTACAAAAATTCTTTAAATTCACATACCTTAACACGATACCATGGAGAAAAATGAATCAGAAGAATCGCTTTATTCAGAAATCTTTCAGCAAGACCCGAAATCTGTATATAATAAATACAAGCAATATCGAAAAACTTTCATTAATATATATATATATATATATATATATATATATATATATATATATATATATATATATTAATGCTACTTCATTCTAAAAATTTAGTAAAATTCATTCATACTAACCTCATGTAAAAACCTCATGTAAATGTGTGTGACCGTATTTTCTCGCTTCCTCAACCGTTTTTTTATTATCAACAAACGTACTCTAAATAAAAAAACAAAAAATTAAGTAAAAAAACAAATAACTTAATTCATTTTAACCCTCCACTTTTGAGAAATTAAATTACCTCCATTACAAGAATGCGAGATTTAAGCACGTCAGAATTGTTCGGATCCAAAAAAAAAATCTGACATTGTATCGCCTGTAAATGCAATTTCAGGCGTGGTTGTCGTGTTTGTGATCTGTGTTGAGAAAAATGATAAAAAATATATATATATAAATGAGTGTAAAATTCATATACATTTTGGAAAATTTCACTATTTCTAGTGAAAACCCTAATTCCTTTAAAATTAATGAAAAAACGGACCTCCTTATTTGATGATTTCAACTCTTTAATTGTTTCTATTGTTGAATCGACATATTCTTGTTTGAGCTTTTGTTGCACCGTATATATCAAATAACCCTGAAAAAATATTTAACATATTTTATTTTTTTAATAAGTATGATAATTTCATGAAGGAAATCGGATAAAAGTTACCTGACTCGGAATTACATGATATGTTTTAAACGCTTTTACTTTAAGATTCTTTGTGATTTTGTATTCTTCCCCTATATAAATAAAAACAGTATATAAACAAATAAAATGAATAAACCCTGAACAAAAAAATATTCGAAATAAAATGAACAAAGATCAATTAAACACAAGAACCAAAAAGTCACTGCCACACAAAATAAATAACAACTAAGAGAAAAGGAAAAAGAAAATGAAAAATGGGAGAAAATATAATAAAATATATACTTTAGTTCTAAGAATGATTTAAATAAGGTCTAGCACACAAAAAAAAATCCGCAACTACATACCGGTACCAAATCAAACTATTACGATATATTTGGTACTAAAAACTCCAATAATCAGTTAAAACTAAAATAACCATTAGAAAAAAAGTACTAAAATAAATAAATAAAATATACCGATTTTTAAGCCGATAAGATTGTGCTTCAATTCATGTTGGTTTATCTCACGATACATCTCAAAAAGTCTTTCCACTTTTTCTTTTAAATAAGCTGGTACAAAAATAGTTGGAGGTTTCATGCCCTGTAAACCACGAGTCGCTACATACGAAGGTAAACCACACTGAAAAACAACACAAAAAAGATTATGCTGTATTTTTCTCTATTTAATTAAGACGAATTGTATTTGATTGTGTTGAATTCTCTCATTTTTTGCTCTTTGATTTTCTAATTTATTCTTCATTATTCACAAAATCGGTTCTTTTTTAACAGAGTAAGACCAGCCCAGCCTTAAAAATTTGAACATTAAAGAAAGTCCCAACAAATCAAATTGTTAATTACAAAAATTATTAAAAACATGCATCATTATAGAGTAAGGTATACAACATGTTAGTCCAGTACAGTAAACTGGTACCAGCTTGTACTGACCAATGATTTACTCTAAAGAAAATATATACTTTTATTATCTGTAAGACCAACCCAGCTTTAATTATTCGACATTAAAGCAGGTCCCATTAAAATAAACCCTTAATCACAAAAAAAGATTAAATTAACAATAATCAGAAACAATAAATTGGCAACAAAAATTCTTACCATATGATCCGTGTGGCCATGAGAGATGAAGAGAAAATCTTGCGAGATTGCGGATTGGGGACATCTACCAATATCGAAAGCCAATTTCAAAGTCGGGAAAATTACACAGGTCTCTTGGCCTGCAATGGAGATTCCTTCAATTGGGTAGCCTTCAATGGAGAGACTCCCTTTCTTCTTGCTCTCTTGGTCTTTCTTCTCCAGTTGAGGAGGGACTGAGACTGGAGAAGAAAAGACGCTTGTTGATTCGAGTGGAGAGATGCTTGTTGATTTTCCAACCATTTTGATCAGGCTTCCTGTAAGCATTTAACATGTTCATAAATCTTCCTGGGAACCTAATCCTTCCAATTATCCCATCAATTAGCTAATTCATTGATATACCAAATCTGTTCAAATTCTACAAAACTAAATTCGCCCCCAAATCCATCTAATTCTACTAAATTGAGTCGCGTCCTACTGCGAGCGAGAGAGAGAGAGAGAGAGAGAGAGAGAGAGAGAGAGAGAAACCTGTTACGAGGAATAAACGGTAGAAGACCAAGATCAAGGTCTGACCACAACGAGAGAGAACCGAAGAGAGAGAGAAAGCGAGAGAGAGAGAGAGGTTTGAGAGAGGAGACGGGAGACATGAAAGGCGGCAGATAGAAGACGTGAGTTGAGAGTGTACGAAAATGTCTCTTTTGGCATAATTTTTGTTTTTCTATTTTCTGTTTTTTAGAAACAGAAAACAATTTTCTATTTTTTTTATTTCTGTTTCTGAAAAACAGTTTTTTTATTTTTTAACTTGAAAATATTTTTTTTCTTCACACTTCACATATGTCATCACAGTAAAATAACAACATAAAAATACAATATTCATGGACAAATTATGAAAATATGTCAAACAAAAATCATAAACAATGGTAAGAAAATCTATCAAGGACAAAATATGGAAATAATTTATTTGACTTCCTATCCCTGGCTTGATTGTGTGAAGCAAATATGGTAGGAATTAGCCGTGCATTGAGAAAAAACAAAAACGGAAAACTAGAAACATTTATTTGTGGTTTTAAGAAACTCGCTTTGTTTGGGTGATTGGATGAATAAAATGGAAACAGACATATTTAGCCATACACGTTTTGATTTTTTTTGGGCAAAAAAAAAAAAAAAAAAAAAAATCGATACCAAACGAGGCCATATTGCATTTTTTTTGTTTTTAAGTGCTAAATCGTACACTTAGAATGGATTTATGTGAACCGAATATAATATAGGAATAAAAAAGTAGTTGTCATGGCTCATGTGATCCACGTTTAGAGATAATAATACACAAAATCTAGATGCTATGTGTCAAACCCTAAGTGCCGTTTGCTTTGCTCTTTTAAATGATGATGCTACGATGGATTTCATTTCTACGTTTGATAAGTTACTAGATAATAAAATAATAACATCCGATGAAAATATGATAGCCATCAAAATTGATGGCTTTCCACATTCTCATGAAGACTAAAAACAAAATAAGAAAACTTTTCTTCTCTCATTAATTTGTTGATCTAATAAATTTGCCAAATTTAGAATATCAATAAATCAAGATCTTCTACATTCCTTCGAATAAATACAACAAACCAAACATATCAATAGCACATGCATTGGGATTACATTCTAAGGCATCGTTTAAAACTCGAACCAAATGGACCTTGAAAGGCTTTACTTCGCTATAATGTGATATTACCATGGTAATTACATTCCTATGAATGTGTTTCCTTGACAAGAGAATATTTTTGTTTATTTTACAAATTTAGATTTATATGAATGTTAATTGTTTTGAACTATTTTTAAATATGAAATGACTAATATGCCCTTGATACCTAGTATAATAAATCAACCATATTTAATTATAAAATTTTACTAACTCCATATGACATAATTTCTAAATAAATATTTTGTTCTATAAAATTATATGTATTTCTAAATAAATATTTTTTTTCTATAAAATTGTATCTTTATTATCATTTTAGTTGAATTGTATTTTTTTATAATTAAATCATAACAACTTTGCAATAAATTAAGAAAAATAAAATTCACAAAACATTTTTGAATAAATATTTAATGAATACAACATATAATTTAACTTTTAAATTTAAATTTAAATATTATTATTATTATTTAGTTATATTTTATTTCTAAAATTAAAATATAATTACTAAAAATAATAAAATGATGATAATCATGTTAATTTAAATAGCAAATAACATAATAAATAAGGAAATTTTGGTAATAAATATGTGAATGTAACATTATAAGGACATTTTGGTAATAATAAATATGTGAATGTAACATTCTCATCCTTTGTGGTGGGAATCACATTCCCACAAATGTTGTAATATCATTGGCCATGGGAATTTGATATTCATGCCACGTAGAATTCCCATGTCAAAGTAAACATGATAATGTAATTCAAATTTCCTAACATTCTTAGGAAAGTTCAACTTTCCCACGAAGTAAACGCACCCTAAGTGGTAGTGACAAAATCAGATGAAAACTCCCTCTTTTATATGCTTCAAAAGACTAGAATATGTTTGTTTTGCTTTCAAATTATAATGTGAATGCTTGAAGTATTTTTAACTAGAAAATGATAATTAATTTTTTTAATTTGTGCGAAATCATAAGATTATAATATTACTATTACTTATACTAGGTGAAAGAAAACGCGCAATCAAAAGAGGCACATCGGAATAAAAAATTTATCCGTATCCTAACCGATGATCCGTGCAAATATCAATCAAATCATAAAATAAATCTTATTTATATCTTGGATTCGTCTAATCCGGTTTGTAGGGCTTCGCGATTTGTCTCCAAACGATCTCCCTACATCTTTTGCGGATCTGATCACAAAAGGCACTACAATTCCGACACCGCCCTCTACACTTATCCACACGCGAATTTCTCTCGTTGGCGGATAAACCGAGATTACTAGATCCGGTTTCTCTTTCTTTCTTTCTCAAAAGGCGGCTAGGTTTATCAGAATTCTCTGACCTAATCAGACGAAATTTTATCTATTTATAACATCTAATGCTTATACCTCTTCATATTCCATTTGATTTTTTTTGTCCAACTAAGTTGGTTCTGTTTATGTGCGATCATGTAGATTTGTTTAATGTTGGCAATAAATTTCAAGTTTATAAATCATAAGTAGCCTCTAATATGATGTTATGATTACCCAAATTAAATGAATGATACGTGATCATAACCTAAATATCAATTATGTATTTAGTTCCTTTGTTAAACGATATTTATATTTTTCATAAGACATGATTTATGTTATCTTTAATATGATCAATTCTCTTTCCTGGTTTATAATTAGACTGAATAAATTAAAGACATTAACAACACATGTTAATTCTTTCATACGCGGCCGTGTGTTTTCTTTCAGTCTCAATTTATCAGGGGGCCCAGAGATACCTCTCTCGCATCCGAGAGTAAAGAATTCTATCTTGATTATTCACATTCTAACTCATGGTTTACTAAATACCCGATCATAGGTTTTATAATTATCCGGTTAAAGATAACGTTTAACTATGTCAAAGTATTAAGAAATACATGTAGGAATCTGTGATTACCTCAAGTGAAAGGACTACCCATACATTAGATGATGAGAAACTACTAAAGACATATATCATGTATATTCTCATAGTGAGTCAATCCCATATATATTTATGTTAATGAGTTGATATCCAACATCCATGATCAGGAAAACGCAGTGTTGCAAATAGAGGTCTGTAGTGGCGAATAGTGGCGCTATAGCGGTTCTGGAAGCTAAACGTTGTGCATAGCGGTTTTGTTGCGGTGTAGCGTTTTTCGACGATTTAGCGGTGATGCGGGCCGCAATAGCGGTGTTGCGTGTATGTGTTGTGGTGTAGTGTTCTGAATAGCGTTTTTGATGAATTTTTTTTTAATTGATTTTTTTAATGGATTTTTTTTAATGGATAGATATGTTGTATTTTAATATTTTAATATAATCATATTTTGATTTTTGACATATAATTTTTGACAAGAACATTTCAAACTTCTATTGTTAGATTTTGTAGTGCATATATTGCGCAGTGGTATATAGGGAAAAAATATTTACACATATTATCCGCTATAAAAATGTATCTCCGCAACATCTATGCTATACGCTACGTTATAGCAATTCGCTACATGAAAATCCTAAATGCAACACACTGCTAAACGATATTTGCAATCTTGGTAAAATGTGATCATCATCCAACTAACATACTCGTATGTGTGTGTGTGTGTGTGTGTGTGTGTATGATTTGAGATTTTCAAATATGTTTTTCTTACAAAAATCTCATATATGACTAAGGATTATTTAGAGTTGTATTCATTTTGCAAACATAAATAAAAGTAGATGTAAAATAATCACACATAGAAATATACAAATGAATAACAATTACGAAACTCAATGATTAATCAATGACTAAGATTTGTTCATATTTTATTATATGATGGTTTGAAACAAATTTAAATTGAAATCATAACAATATGAAATTCAAAATAAAGATATTCAAACAAATTTAGATTTAAACATCTTAACATGATAAATACAATATTTCATTACGAATTATTATTTTTAAGAAAAAAAGAAATAATATTTATGTTTTAATAAATGAACTATTCATATTCTCTTTGATTAATGTTTGAACATAAATGTATCATGATTCGTTAGAGCCATTTGATTCAATCTAACGATAAAAAAATAACTTTAACCGTTCTTACATAATCGAGATATAGAATAGGAAACATTAAAAACACCAATCATTGTTATACATATTAGTACGATACGTAAAAAAATCAATATATATATATATATATATATATATATATATATATATATATATATATATATATATATCAATGAAAAATTGAATAGTTTAGATATAATCATACTATTTAATCTAAACTTTAAAATAATTTAGGTGATATGACCTCGTGATTCAAAAGGTTTTAAAAAATAAATGAGTGAAAAAATTAATAATAATTTCCCACATAAAATACATAAATAATTCTCATTTACTAATTAAACTACTTCCAAGCATTCAATCTATAATTTAATTCTCATTTACTAATTAAACTACTTCCAAGCATTCAATCTATAATTTTATCACACTGATTTACAGTAAACTATTTATAAAATTGAAAACAATGATTTCCAACATAAATTACAATCTTGAATATCATTTACTAACTAAACTCATTTAATCACTCAATTCATAATTTTATCACACAAACTACACCCTTCCAAAATATCATATTATCAATCCACATTTCTTAGAAAATAAAATAACATTATTAAACAAAATATATTACATATCTCACTCCTAACATACCAAACTAAAATAGTAAAATCCCAACATATAACAACACAAAGCACATAAAAACGCCTCTTATTCATCAATCCAACAATTGCAAACCGGCACGATTTCACAAATGTTCCACGCTTCCCATCCAACTGGAAACCGGTGCAATTTTACGAGTATTCCACATCAGGCCGCTCAGCATACCAAGAGGGATAAATACGCATGCTCCTCAGAAAATTCGACCAATAAGAATCCGGCATTTTACCTTTCTCTTCCTCATCAATTTCTTCCTGGGATTTTGGAATCCCGTCCGGCACGTGCATCGGCGGCTCGACCTTCAGCACCGCCGCATTTCTACAACTTTCTACTGATCCAGCTTTCAGAGCTTCTGATTGGTCGCGGCTCTGCTTTTCGCTTATTGTTGCGCGATGGATCCCAGCGATTATGGAATCGAAACCGCCGTAGCCGCCGCTCCAGTACCTCTGTAGGAAATACTTGACTCTATCTTCTGGCCAGATTTTCTGCAATTTTATCATGTTGGAAAAGGAAATGAGTCTTTTTTTTATGAGAAAAGTCTACTTTTGGTCCCTTACCTTTTGATTAATGTTCAATCAAGTCCCTAAAGTTCCAATTTGTTCAATTAACTCCTTTACCTCTTTAATTTTGTTCAATCAAGTCCCTCCATCCATTAAGTGCTGATGTGGCCATTAAATGCCAACATGGCAGGCACACACAAGCGCCTCCATGACATTTCTACGGTGACGAGGCTCATAATATTACAAAAAAAATATTTTATTAAATTAAAAAAAATCATTTCTCGCAAAAGATTAGAAATCACTTTTTTTTAAAAATATTATTTACATAAAAAAAATTCAGATTTTTTCCCAAAATAAACTATATCTATTTAAGAAAATATTTCTTTAAAATAAAGTTAGAAAATACTTTTTCGAAAAATTATTTTTAGAAAATATATTTTCGAAAATACTTTACCGAAAATATAATTCTCGGAAAATAGTTTTCGACAAATATTTCAAAAAAAATATTTTTTCAAAAAGTACTTTTCAAAAAATATTTTTCGTAAATTTTATTTCAAAAGAATTCTGAAAATAATTTTTCAAAGAAAATTCTGTTTTTTTTTTGAAAAATAGTTTTCAGAAAAAATTCGAAATATTATTCCTGAAAATTTTAATTCGAGAATAACTTTTTAAATATAATTTTATGAATAAAAATTTCAAAAAACATTATGTGGAAATTTTTATTTTTGAAAAATATTTTTAAAGAAATAATTTTTCAAACGAAAATACTTTTACCAAAAATAATATTTTTTGAGAAATAATATTTTTTCCAAAATATTTACAAAAAAATGTATTGTAGAGCCACGTCACCGTTAAAATACCATGTAGACGCTTGCTTATAACTTCCATGTTGGCATTTAACGGCCACATCATCACTTAATGGATGGAGGGACTTATTTGAACAAAATCAAAGAGATAAAGGACTTGATTGAACAAATTAAAACGTTAGGGGCTCAATTGAACATTAATTACAAGGCAAGGGACCAAAAATGGACTTTTCTCTTTTTTTATTGGATTTATTTGTGAAATAATAAACATCAGGAGGTAAAATGAAAAAAGATGCATACTTCCAGATCTTGTAGTTCATGGTAAGCTTCCCAGCAACTACAACACTCTTCTCCTTCAAGTGTGGTACAATAATCTGTCAAAAGAAAATGGATCATTAATAAATCAATTAGATTTGATTGATCTAACTAATTTAAACAAAAACAATCATTAAGCAACTAGAAGTGATTCAATTGACTATTAGGATATCTGATTACTGATTAATTGAAGTGAAATGACATAAATTAAGCACAAAATCCTGACCGAATAAACAAAAATCAGAAAAAAATATTAGTATTAGGAAAAAGTAAAATTCGAACCAGAGAGCTTCTCCTTGGTTCTCTCAACAAAAGGCAGCTCATCAGTCAGCCTTTCAAGCCACGTTGGCTGCAAAGGCTTCCGTTTCGGAATAGACGAATAATCTCTCACGCAACGGACCACGGAGAACCGGCTCCGGCCAGATGTCGCCGGCGGCCGGACCAGCACGCCGGAAGAGCTTGCCGGAGATTGGAGAAGCGTCGATCCCAGCATATTTTCCACTTTTTGTAGGATATTTTGGTGCTTTAGAGGATATTTCGAGATCTTTATGGGTTTCTCTGATTTTTTTTTGTGTATTAATAGACGGGATTGAGTGAATTGGATAAGATCAGTGAGATACTTTATTTGGAAATACTTCGTTAAAGTGACGTGCCATATTTACTAAGAGTGTACTTGAAAAGAAATGATTTGATATTTGCTGAGGTGGCGTGAGGGTGATACCCCAAAGAAATGATTTGATTTGGGGTGTGATTGGGTTTGGTCGCTGATTTTGGGAGTTTCTAGATCTTAGCCGTTGATTTGAGAAGAACCGGAGGCCGCAGTTGGTGATAACTGATGAGTCTCTATTATTTATGTTAAAAATATAATGATGTATTTATATGTTATGAAAACAGTTAACTAATTAGGAAAGATATTTTTTGGAAATAAGATTTCTTGATAAGAAATTTTGGTATTATCATAAATTAGACTTTTTGATAATGAGATTTAGTATTTCCATTTATAGGTGTTAAATGGGTCAGTAATTCTTTGAATTATTTTCTTATATTAGATATGACTATCCTATAAATAGAAGGGTATGGATAGAGTCTTATTCATTCCAATAACAACAATATTTTGTATCTCTTTCCTTCTCTTGTAATAAGAAATTTATCTTATTTTTCAAGTTGTATTGTTCAATCATTTCTTCTTCTATTATTGTTCTTTCTTGGGCTAGTGTGAGCGTATTGCTACACTATTATTTCCGCTGCTGATAATCACAAGGTTGCTGCTGGTTTAGTGCTGCCGTGTTACTGGACAGTCACTATTATTCTATTTCTTTGCTAGCAATGCGATTATCTAGTTCAGTCCTTGTGTGACTGTCTGGTTTCTTTATATGGTACCATAGCTTCAAGGGTGATAGACGACGACGTTGGCGATAGACGGTGTTGTTCTCGTCCCTCGGTGAAGAAGAGGATTGTTTATTATGGCATCCATGGAGTTTGGAGGTCGGGTTAGTGGACTTGGTATTAAGGCTTTAAATCTTTTGAATTATTCTACGTGGAAGAGTTGTATGGAGTCTTGTATTAGGAGTAAGGGGTTATGGAAGATCGTTGTTGGTACGGAGGTTGCACCGACGCCTGTCACCGATACGAATGGTACGGTGACGAATGCAAACGCAGTAAAGGAGTGGTCGAAAACGAATGCTAAGGTGGAGTTCTTGTTAAAGAGGTCGATATCACGCGATCTATTCGAGCATAGTAAGGGGTGCAAATCGGCGGCTGAGATTTGGAGAACTTATGACGAGTTGATCAACAAGAAAAATACGGCACGATTAAAATTTCTGGAGAATGAGTTGGCGGGTTGCACACAAGGTGAATTATCTATCTCTCAATATTTCTTGAGAGTAAAGAGTTTATGTTCTGAAATTTCTATCTTGGATCCGGAGGAGGCTATTTCGGAGGCGAAATTGAAGCGGTATATTATTCGCGGTCTTCGAAGAGAGTATGTCCCGTTCGTTACCTCAATACAAGGGTGGGAACAACAACCATCCTTGACGGAGTTTGAAAATTTGCTCGCTTCTCCAGAATCGTTGGCTCGACAAATGGCGGGTGTTTCGGTCTCTGAAGGCGAAGGTCACGCTCTTGTGTCTAACAAAGTAAAAACTCGTTATGACCAAGAGGAACGGAAGAAGGAGGTTACGAAGAAGGGGGGGTCTTCATCAAATAGTGGTTCTCGGTCGACTATTAAGTGTTAACGATGTGGGAAACTCGGTCATATAAGGAAAAATTATCGTGTTAAGTTGAGAGAAGGAAATGCCGCGGGTAAAGAGGATATTGTGAAGTGTGAAGTTTGGGATACGGATTTCGTAGCAGAAGGAATTTTGTTAGACATGTGTGCTTCTGTTAACTACGAGGATAACTGGATCATTGATTCCGGTTGTGGTCATCATTTGACTGGTGACGATTCCAAGTTTTCTTCACTTCACGGGTATAAAGGCACATCGCCTTTGTTACTGCCGACAACAGTGTTCACCATGTGGTGAATGAGGGAGCGGTTGTTGTTTCTGATAAAGACAACAGGTCGATAACTCTCGACAGTGTTAATCACGTGCCTGGTATGAAGAAGAATCTTCTGTCGATGGCGAATGCGGTTGATGCGGGTCACTATATGTTGTTTGGCCCGAAGAATGTGAAGTTCCTCCGGAATGTGGAGGAGGTGAAAGGTGATGTTACTCACGTTGATAAGAGGGTAAAAGACTTGTATGTTCTTTCGGCTTCGAGGAATCTTGTCAACGGGCTTCCGTCTCTTTCTTTTGCAAGTGGTGTTGAGGTGTGTGAGGGTTGCCAATATGGTAAATCTCATCGGCTGCCTTTCGAGAAGTCTCAGTCAAGGTGTAAATGTGCGTTAGAACTTATTCATGGTGATTTGATGGGTCCTACGCAAAATGCGTCGTACGGGGGTGCTCGGTATATGTTGGTACTCGTCGACGATTTTACACGGTACACTTGGGTTTATTTTCTGAAGGAGAAATGGGAGGTATTTTCTAAATTTCGAGAATTTAGAATAATAGTTGAGGGAAGCCTTGGTAAAATAATTAAGAACTTTCGAACCGACAATGGAGGCGAGTTTACATCCAAGGATTTTCTCTCATTTTACGAGAGGCATGGCATCAAGAAGGAGTTGACTTGTGCTTATACACCGCAACAAAATGGTCTGGCGGAAAGGAAAATTCGGCATCTGGTGGAGGTATGTAGGAGTTGGGTGTACGCGAAAAATTTACCGAAGGCCTTATGGGCGGAAGGTATGGCATGTCCTACCTACGTGGTTAATCGGCTTCCCTGTAGTTCGATTAACATGAAGTCACCTCACGAGTTGATGTTCGATGAGAAGCCAAGCGTGAAGCATTTAAAGGTGTTCGGTTGTACGTGTTTTGTTCACATACCGGACGAGAAGAGAACGAATTTAGACGCAAAGGCTTGGAAGTGCGTTTTCATTGGTTATGATAAAAGAAAGAAGGGATGTAAATGCATGGATCCAACAACTCATAAATTCATTGTCTCTCGAGACGTGGTGTTTGATGAATCGTCTTCTCTATATGGTGATGGTGGTTCCCAAGCGGTAGTTCGAATCTGCCGACGCCACCTGTTGGTCACGTGAGAAACCCGGGTGTTAATGACATAGGTAACCCGAGTGAAGATCCGAGGTTCTCGTCACCTACGTCGACTGTCATGAGTTCAAGTGAGATGGATCGAGGTGACAGGGGGAGCAACGAAGTGCAATCGCAAGAAGAGAGAAATGCACAAGCTCTAACGAGGTCGACAAGGACGGTAACTCGGCCGACTAGATATAGAGATGAAAAATTCGTGACGACGTATTCATGCATCTTTTCAGGTTCGACGGATGGTGAACCTTCATGCTTTGAGGAGGCGAAAGGTAACAAGTCATGGGAAGATGCTATGGACGAGGAGATGCAAGCTCTTCGGAAAAATGAAACTTGGGATCTTGTTCCGAAACCCAAGGGAGTGGACCCGGTTACTTGCAAATGGGTCTACAAGTTAAAACGCAAGGCAGATGGGAGTGTCGAGCGCTATAAAGCGAGGCTTGTAGCGAGAGGATTTTCTCAACGGTATGACGAGGATTATGAAGAGACTTTTAGTCCTGTCGCCCAGATGACATCCGTGCGAGTTGTGATTTCAATGGCTGCTTCGCTAGGTTGGAAGCTGTGGCAGCTGGATGTGAAGAATTCTTTCCTGTATGGTGAACTCGACAAGGATATTTATATGGAGCAACCGGTTGGATATATTTCCAAGGTGCGTTCTGAATATGTGTGCAAGCTGAAGAAGGCACTTTATGGTTTGAAGCAGGAACCTCGAGCTTGGTATGGCAAGATTGCGGAATATTTGCAATTTTGTGGTTATTCTTCTTCGAGTTCTTATCGTAGTTTATTTGTGAAAAGGAAGGCGGGTCTACACGTGGTCGTCCTTTTATACGTGGACGACATGATCATCACCAGCAATGATGAAGGCGAAGTTGCAAGACTTCGGGACGAGCTCTCGATTCGATTCGAGATGAAGGATCTTGGAGAGCTTAGTCACTTCCTGGGATTGGAAGTGGAAGGTTTGAAAGACGGGTATTTAGTCTCTCAAACGGGTTATGCTGGGAAGCTCATTGAGAAATTTGGCGTAAAAGAAGGTAAGCATTGTTCGCCACCGCTGGATGCAAATTTCAAATTGAGACGTGATGATGGAAAAATACTTCCAGATCCTCGGAAGTTTCGTGCTCTTGTTGGAAGCCTGATTTATCTCACGATTACTAGACCGGATATTGCCTTTGCGGTCGACCTGGTCAGTCGGTTTATGCAAGCTCCGACAAAGTCGCATCTGGATGCAGCAAAGAGAATTCTCAAATATATGAGTTCGACTCTTGATCTCGGGTTATTTTATAAGAAGGGTTCCGAGTTCGTTTTACATGGATATACCGATGCTGACATGGGAGGTGATTTGGATGATCGGAGATCGACATCCGGTTATGTTTTTTCTTGTGGTTCTGCAAGTGTTTCTTGGTGTAGTAAGAAGCAAGATTCGGTGTCTCTTTCTAGTACTGAGTCGGAGTACAAGGCTTCATCACTTGCGGCGCAAGAGTGTGTTTGGTTGCGGAGGTTGTTTGAGGATGTTTACAACACGATTATGGGTCCTACGGTTATTCGAGGCGACAATCAGAGTGCATTGAAGTTGGCGACCAATCCTGTGTGTCATGCGAGAACCAAGCACATCGAGATCGAGCATCACTTCATTCGTAAAAAGGTACTTGATGGAATTATTGGAGTTGGGGATGTGAGAAGCGTTGACAATGTGGCTGATATCTTCACCAAGTCTCTCTCCAAGGGATCATTCGAGTTATTGCGAGCCAAGTTGGGGCTCGTGGCCAAATGCACTTTAAGGGGGAGTGTTAATTTATAAAGATGCATTTGTATGTTATGAAGGCAGTTAACTAATTAGGAAAGATGTTTTTTGGAAATAAGATTTCTTGACAAGATATTTTGGTATTATCATAAATTAGATTTCTCGACAAGGAGATTTAGTATTTCCATGTATAGATGTTAAATGGGGCGTAATTCTTTGAGTTATTTCCTTATATTAGATATGACTATCCTATAAATAGAGGGATAGGGGTAGAGTCTTATTCATTCCAACAACAACAATATTTTGTATCTCTTTCCTTCTCTTGTAATAAGAAATTTACCTTATTTTTCAAGTTCCATTGTTCAATCCTTTCTTCTTCTATGATTGTTCTTTCTTGAACTAGTGTGAGCGTATTGCTACACTATTATTTTCGCTGCTGATAATCACAAGGTTGCTGCTGGTTTAGTACTGCTGTATTACTGCACAGTCACTATTATTCTGTTTCTTTATTAGCGATGCGATTATCTGGTTCAGTTCTTGTGTGACTGTCTGGTTTCTTTATAGTATCCACCCAATCGTAAAACGGAATATTGTGTGCATTAATAGAATAATTGACGGAAAAATAGAACAATAGACCGAAAATAAATACCCAAGACAATCCTCAAGAATACAGCGATATGAACTTATATAAACCTCGATTATCCCGGTGACATTTATTCAAGTTTGAGATTTTCCGTGACAAATATAATACACACATATGAAAAGAATCATTTACAAATAAATCTATCACCTACTACACAATTTTTCATATGATGTCTTATTTTCCTGTGACTATGAAATTGAGATTTTTTGTGATAAATATGCTACATAAAAAAATAAAACGAGTCATTTATAAATGAATCTATTACTCACTACACAATTCTTCATATGATATTTTTTTTATTTTTCTGTGACAATATCTTTTAATTAATACTCCTAATGTTCAATGTTATTACAGAATATATCACTACATATTCACTCTTTGAATATTTTAAAATGAGTGCGTGATATTGTTGTAATTTATAAAAGATTTAAGAGCATTTATCTGCCTCGCCTCCATTTGTGTGGGCCCACAAGAACACTACAACGGGCCAATAACCAATAAAAAAGAGAAAATTTCATGACACACACTATATTATACAAAATTTTACAAAATTTCAAAAAATGATCTTCATATTTATAAATTCAAAAAAGCCCCTACATTATTGCCAAAATTGCAAAAACGCCCCTTTGATAATTTGGAGTTAACACAATTATTTTAGAATTTCAATTACGATTAAAATATGTTTTAAATACTATTGGTTCATATTTTTCTCTCTTTTATAAGATTTTCTAAAGATTTAACTTTTTTAAATTTAGTTAAGAAATTTAATTAACTTAATTAAGCTAAATAACATATCAATTAAGTCTTATAAAGTTAATAAATTTCAAAAAATCTTAATTATTATTTTCAAATAATTTCTAATATATATTTCTCAAAAAAAATTAAATTATCAAAATTTATTCTTAATAAAATTATATATCCCCAAAGTGGAGCGAAGATTACAATTAGTTATACTATACTATACATGCTATATTTTTTGCCTGAATCCCGACACGTGTCCCTCCACTATAAACTTTCCATCTCTCATTCTCCTGCATGCACACAAACAAGCACATACGGGTACAGCCCATTTTTCATCCATCCATCAACCCCATAACAAGATCTTTTGCCACTTATCGAGGGATGGATATTTTTTTTTAAAAACTCTTTGTTGACTCAAAGTTTGCATGTGGGACTAAATATAATGAATTTCAAAAAAAAGTTAATAATAATATAATATAAACCTCATTAAATATGCTATGTGCTCTCTAAAAAGCTGAGAATCATTGTTCGCAGAATCGAATAATTTCCATCCGATTCAGCTAATCCAGATAGAATTGCCAAGGTCCAATCTAATGAACCCGATTATCACAATTATATAAAATTGGTTTTTTATATAAAAAATTGTCTAACTTTTCATCTGATTCGCCCTATTTGGGTCCTATTCAGCTGATTTTGAATCAATATTCTAATAATTTAAGTGGAATGAGCAAATTTAATATTCTCACATATTTATTATATTAATAAAAAAAAATATGCCAAAAAATTACAATTCTTCATTTTTATTTACATCAATTGTATTATTAACTATTATGTTACGTTTGTCAAATTTATTAGGAGTAGGGAACAATGAAGGCGCTATGATAGTTTGATTATAGTATGTTAATTACGCCTTTGACACTCACACAAGCTTCATAAACAACCTTACAAATCTCTAATATATTTTTTCTTAACGTAAATCTCTAATATTATGCATATCCCTCAAGAAAATAATATGAAGTTGAAATTATAAAGTTTGAACATAAATAAATTTTTTATGAAAGTTTGATAATCATATTTTTGATATATTTTAATCATTTTAGTGGTAATTTCATTATAGAGAAATTTATATTGAGTAAACTAAACAATAATAAAATAAATCTCTTTTAAAGGGACAATCAAATATTCTTTTTTTTACACAATGCACATGATTTCATTCACATTTCGGATGCCATAAATGATATTTTTCGTTAAATTCTGTAAGTTCAATTTTATTATTTATTACAAAAAAGTAAAATAAAAAAGTTGTGTTCTAAATGCAAATACCATTTTATTTATGCTGATTTGTATTTCTTTTCATTTTTTTTTATTCATTGAACAAAAACAATCTGCTAACATTTGAAAAGTTAGAATAAAAAATTGCGAGATTCTTAGCCCCCCAATCAAATAGCGCCACATGTCAAAACGAGTTATGAGGACGCGTTTCTCAGGAACCGACACAGAGTACCCCTTCTGTTCTCGTTCAAACGGACGCCTCCGTTTCCTCATTAGCGAGTGCTGCGCGAAAAACTGGACCATCCTGTTCATAGCAATGGAGAGCCAATTCAACGTGGTTTCTGCGCTACCGACGAAGCTCAGTACAAGGTTCAGTACGATGAAGATCTGGCCAATCAGAGTGTGACACATGGCGCCTTTATCTTAGAAGACAGGTTGCATCAGTACGAAGATTCTTTTTTCCACCCATCGCTGTATGCCACATGGCAACGCGTTTCCACATATTTTTTGACCAGGACGCGTGGCAAGTTCTGGTTCGTTGGATTAGATTTGAGAATTTAGTGTGGGCCAATCAGGGGACGGTCATGTGTGCAGTCTGATGCTTGAAGGAGAAAATACTAGATAACTCCCAAAAGTGTATCCAAGCAGATTTTGAGTAAAAAAATGAAGGGAGAAATGTTAAATATCCCCCCAAATTACTACTCAAAGCAAAATCCGGATCTAGCTAAATTTTTAGTCCCGCAACTCTATTTTCAAATCTTTTCTAGGTCAAATCTCTCCATAAAATGACCATCATTTTTCTCTTAAAAAAAAAATCCATTGCCACATTCATTATTCTTCTTCTTCTTTCTTTTTCCACCATTAAATTCCAAGCTCAAACCCTAATTTCTGAGAGTAAAAAGGGAGATAAAAATTTGTAAAGAGACGAACTTTGATCTAGAAGGAGCAAGTGTTGAAGGGAGATTAAATCAAGAAAGAGGAGGCTCGAGTTTGATCCTCACTTAGGATTTGATTTTTCTTTTAAATTTCTACTTTTGTTGAATGAATAAAATGTTTCATGTGCTTGTAAATATGGGTTGTGATTAGTTTTTTTAGTAGGGAAAGAATTTTTGTGAGACTTATGTGTTGAAATCCTAAATAAACTTGTACTTTTTTATGGCAATAAAAAGATTAATTTTTGGCACTTTGAAATGAGATTTGAGTTGAGTAATTTGCAAGAATAATGTGATTTAAAATATATGTGTTTGTGTTAAAGATTGTTTGATCATTAGAGACTTGAAAAAGTTCTTGGATGTTCAAATAAGATTTTGAATCAATGATATGAAAAAATTGTAAATGAAAGTTTTTAAGTAGATCTAATGTTGGTTTGTTTATTGATTGATTTTTGAAAGAAGATGGGTCAAGTCTTGTTTTAAAAACTATTTAATTAAATCTTTATCTTTTGTGATTAATGATTTACTTGTCATGCGAATTGTCATAACTTCCCTATTTTTCTCTTTTTGAACTTTTAAAAACAAAAACCTTTATTTCTTTTAATATTTTCTTTAAACTTTTCTTATCTTATTAAAACAACAACATACTTGAAATTTATTTTACAATAAGAAGTAAAAGTTTGATTAATTAGTCAAATCTTAAGGTTACACCTCCTAGTGTATCGACACCTTAAACTCTCATTCCACATATATACTTGTGAAATCAATTAGGGGACTTATAAATATTTTTGCTAAGATTGTGAATTCACAAACGACACGTTTTTCTCATTTCTTACAAGCGTAAGCCAATTATTTAGATCAACAAAATGTAACATGTAAACTTGATTGGATAAGGATGAAGTATTCTATACAAAATGCAATCATTATCTCATTTAATAGTTTGGAAATAGTTGTTTCATAGGAACAAATTAATTAATAACATCATTTTCCAATTTATTTTCTTCATTATATAAAGGAAAGATTCCGACAGTAGCCTAAATTTGTTTCAAAATTATCAAAATTACCCCGCGTGCAAAGTAATTCCTAAACCAGCCTAAGGAATTTCAAATGCCTCCACTCTCAAATAAAATATATTAAAAAATTTGGAACCTACTCAACAACTCGTATGACACAGATAAAAAATATTAGATTTTGGAGGCGTTTGAAATGCCTACAAAATTTTGGAGGCCTTTGAAACACCTTCAAATTTTTGGAGGCATTTCAAATGCCTCCATATTTTAGATCATGCTCATCTCATGCTCGAAGCGAGAATATTATTAGTAAATTTGAGGGATTTGAAAGACCTCCAATTTTTTTTAAAGACCCCCCAATCTTTGTTTTCACCATCTCCTATCCTCTCTGGATAATCTTGCCTCTTGAGTTATAGTTTTCCATTTAGGTAATAACTTTAAAATAAAACAAGGGAAAGCACAAGCTTTGCACAAGTTTTTCTAGGGTGAAATTATAACCCAACTTAACTATAACGGGTTTAGATTTTCTCAACCCAAACCCAACACATAATAGTTATAACAAAATTCAACCTGATGATTTTTTTGTTGGGCGGGTTATACCGGGTTTTGAGGTTTATTAAGTGTATGTTATACAAATATATATTAACCATATATAATTCATGTCAATACAGAAAAAACTATAAAAAGTAAATTTTATAATTTCATATGTATACATGTCAAGGGTTTGTGAGAAATAGAAACTTGGGATATTCACCACATAATAGGTATTTGCACAAGCTATTTAATACTTTAAGTTTATAATTGGAAAGTTATAATTATGAATTATGGAAATAAAAACTAAAAATATAAAATAACATATAAACTTAATTGAAAAATATAAGATAACCAATTTTGTAGTGTGTGGGTTGGGCCCGGTTAATTGGGGTTCTTAATTTAAAACCCATAATCCAACCCACAATTTCGGATTATTCAAAATTTAAATCCGAACCTAACCCAACCACGTCAAAACCCGCAAAAAACAGGTTCGACCGGGTTGGGTTACATGGGTTCGGCAGGTTGAGAATTATTTGTATACCTCTAAGTTTTTCACAATTTTTTCTCACTACTCATTGAAATAATATAAACTTGAAGCCACTACTGAGCGTGCAAAGTAATTTATATGTTTTCACAATTTTTTCTCACCACTTCACCCTTATCCAATTAAGTTTTCACAATTTTTTCTTCTCACTACTCATGGAAAAAGAAAGCACTTTCAGTTTGATGTTATTTTGCAAATAATAAAAAAAAATTAAAACTTGGAGGAATTGATTGTAATACAGAAAAAACTTTCATAAAAATTAGTGAAATAGAAAATCACGACGAGATATTGTAGCGACCGTGTAGCGACGAATTGAAATTATATATTGTTTTCTCGCGTTTCTATATACGCTATATATTGTTTTTATTTTTTTAAATAGATATTGTTTACCGAATGAATTTTTATATACTGTTTGTTTTCCGTTTATATGTTTTTTATATATTGTTTTCATTTTTTTTAAATATATAATATTTTGCCGAATAAGTTTCTATATACTATTGGGAAATTTACAAAAAAACCCCTATCTTTTCTGAATATTACAAATAACCCCCTATATTTTCGTTTATTACAAATAACCCCCTGTCAGAAGAAGATTTCTTTCAAATACCCCCCTACATCACTATTCCATCAATTCCAAAGTTAATTATTTTTAAAATGACTAAAATACCCTCATGTATTATTTAATTAACAAATTAATTAAATAAACAAACAAAATAAATTAAATTAAATAAAAATTGTTAAACACATAAAAAACAATTCATTAAAAAGAAATAAAACTAATTAAAAAATAAAAATAATTAAAAATAAAAGGTTAAAAAATAAAATAATAAAATAGTTAAAAATAAAAAAGTAAAAAATAACTCAATAACAATTAATTAAAATAAACAAGATATACATAATTAAAAATCTAGAAATAATGAAACAAAATATAATAATTAAATAAATAAATAAAAATGAAGTAAAGATAAAAAATAAAATTATAAAATTATAATTAATGTTATAAAATAGGGAAATTTACAAAAATACCCCCTAACTTATTTGAATATTATAAAATACAAAAAAATTAAAAAAATAAAATAAAATAAAATAATAGAAGAAAAATTAATTTTTAAAAATAGTAATAATTATCGACACACACAACTCTATTTATTATAACATAGTATAAGTGCCTAGTGCATTAAGCGGCACGAGTGCAACATTCGAAGTCAACACCATATTGTCCCGAAAAAAGACTTAAACTTGGTTGGGCTTTTGGGAACAATATGTATGGGACTGAATGTTGGACTATACCGGTTAATGCACTAGACACTTATACTATATTATAATAAATAGAGTTGTATGTGTCGATTATTATTACTATTTTTAAAAATTGATTTTTCTTCTATTATTTTTAATTTTAATTTTCTAATTTTTAAAATTTTTAAATTAAATTTTTTTTTTTTTGTATTTTATAATATTCAAATACGTTAGTGTGTTATTTTGTAAATTTCCTTATTTTATAACATTAATAATAATTTTATTATTTTATTTCTATCTTTACTTAATTTTTATTTATTTATTTAATTATTATATTTTGTTTAATTATTTCTAGATTTTTAAATATGTATATATTTATTTTATTTTAATTAATTGTTATTGAGTTATTTTTTACTTTTTTTATTTTTAACTATTTAATTATTTTATTAACCTTTTCTTTTTAATTCTTTTTATTTTTTTAATTTATTTATTTTAATTAGTTTTATTTCTTTTTAATGAATTTTATTTTTTAATGAATTGTTTTTTATGTGTTTAACAATTTTTATTTAATTTATTTTTTTACTTATTTTTATTTAATTTATTTTGTTTGTTTATTTAATTAATTTGTTAATTAAATATATTCAATATACATAAGGGCGTTTTAGTCATTTTTAAAAAAATTAATTTTGGAATGGATGGAATAGTGATGTAGGGGGGTATTTGAAAGAAAACTTCTTCTGACAGGGGTTTTTTGTAATAAACGAAAACAAAGGGGGTTATTTGTAATATTCAGAAAAGATAGGGGTTTTTTTGTAAATTTCCTTATACTATTTGTTTTCAGTTAATATGTTTTTTTTTTAATTTTTATATACCTTCGCTACATGATCGCTACAGTACCATCGTGCAATATCATCTCCCTAAAAATTAAACCCTGGATATCTACACTCAGTCCAAGTAACGTTAAAGTTTGATAGCACAACCATCTATTGTTACATCTGGAAATTGGCATTACAAAAAAACATAAGTTTTATATAATTCATGTTGACCTTGCTACAACAAAAGTCCCATAGAAACCACAAAACCTAAAAAAATATAATACATTAAACTGGTGAAGATATTACAATGTAACCATGTTTAATTTCTGTGAGGCCTAAATGATTTAAAATTTTAAGAACCACAAATCTCTGCAAGGGGTCACTCCAATGATTCCCTCCAAAGTGTCCATGTTAGAGCTATTGCACGACATGGATTAGGATTAAAACCTAGTTTTTTACATTTTTAACTTCGCCTAACAACTCGAGGGATCATCTAGACTGTTTATATACCATTCACATGAGGAACAACTCGATGGATCTTCTCGACTGTTTACACCATTCACAGGAGGAATTAAAACAGTGACAATATGCCTGTTCTTTAAGACATTTCGCCGAACATTTGATGTGTATTATGTGAAGTGTGTGTTAATTTCTCTCAATAATTTTGCTAGCGCTTGCATCAAAAGCCACTTTAAAGAACTTTATGGCTCGTCTTGGATAGTAACATTGTTCATATGAGGAATTAAAGCGGTCCAAAAAAGAAAAGTTCTCTCAACATTTCGTCAAACACCTTTCATGCATTAGTTCATCACCAAATACTTGATATATGTTGCAAGATGATTAAAATCGAGTTTGATAACCACTGGCTGGAGTAGCATTCTACTTGTCTGTAAAGATGATTTAGTGTGTGTAAATGTGATTCAGTGTGATATTGAAAACAATAGCACTTCAAATCTTCTTGGGGCAAATAAACCAACCTGCAGAGCAACTCGTCTAAGAAAGCAGATTAGAGTGGGAAGTGAGGATGAAGAACAAAGAAAAGAGCACCGCCAAGTATAAGAGATGTACATGAGAGAGACGTTCGCTAAGGGGAGAGGGAGAGTAGATGAACCGAAGCTTTTTTAATTTTTGTTGCTTTTCTGAACTGAAGCAAAGCTCGGTTGAAGAGGTAGGGGCTAAGGCATGCGCATAGAACAAAGAAAGAAGAATCAACTGATTACACGCGGTTTAGAAACAATCACATGGACCTAAGTGTGATTATTACTCCAACTCTATGAGCACATGATAAATCGTATGAACCATGAGCAGTCAAAATTAAGACAATACAATAAAAAAACAATAAGACTACGGTGACAAACACAAAAACACTACCAGATACAAACGACATACGTGACTCTTCTCTCTCCTCCACGTCAGACCATGAAAATAGAAGAGAACAAATAGACCAAATTTGATTTTAAATAGTTGTTAAATTTTGTTACAATTTCCTCATAAATTTTTATAAATATTTGTAGATATATCATATTTTCTCCAACACATTCATAAAGCAAAAGAAATTTACTAAAGGTACTACACAAATTCATACTCATTATTTATTTTCAGCAAAAATATATATAAGTTATAATACATACTCATGCAGTATAATGTTATCTTAATACATTCTCAAGAATACTCATTATCCTAACAAACTCAAATTCATAAAAAACAAAATAAAACCAATTTATTCTTAAACCATAAAAACGAAAAAAAAAGTTACAAATTCTGAACTCTAAATCCCATAAATCCTTATTGGGTCGGATCCGATTACCAATTCAGCAGTTTTCTTTTTCTCCTAACGAAATCATTAAATAGAGAGATTTGATTTGATCTGTTTGTTATTTTCTATTTTCATGGTTTGACGTGGAGGAGAAAAAAGAGCCACGTAGGTCATTTTTTTCTGATAGTATTTTTGTGTTTGTCACGGTTGTCTTATCGTAAAAAAAAATATATAGACATATTTTTACTGTCTTATAATTTTGGACGGGTTATTGCCTGGTGACATGTGTCCAGGTGATTAAAGTAGCATTTATTCACTTTGCGAAAAATCTATATATTAAAGAGACTGTTATGAATATAATTAATGTGGATGTCCATTACATGGCCCCTAAGAAAAGATAAATTAGGAAATACTTGTAAGAATAGAAGGAGTTGTGGCAGGATATTTATTACTGTATATTCTATTGCATTTAGATTAGATTATTTCCTTTATTGTAATTCTAAATCAGGCAAGAGACTTCTTGACCATCACTCACCCTCTACTATATAAAGAGGGCAGTGGCTATTGTATTCGAAATCCACAATTTAATGAAATTCTCTCCTTCTAATTCTCTCTTTTATTATCCTTTTGTTCTTTATTTTATAACACGTTATCAGCACGACTTTACATAAGTATTTGAAGTTCTAAATAACATAATTGAAACTCCGTTTCAGAAGGTACAATTTCAAATTTTTAATATTTCATTATATTATTTATTTTGGATTTCTTTTATTCGATTTTTTTCTTTTCTTGAAATTCGTTATTTTACGAGCTTCTTTTAAGCAACATATCTCTGCACCAGAAGTTGCAGATTCTCTTTATAGATCAATGCACCAGAAGTTGCTTGTTTAATTATTTTTATTTTGCAACCAGAAGTTGTGTGTTTATTTTTATTTACGCACCAGAAGTTACTTGTTTAAATTATTTTGTATGCACCAGAAGTTTCTTGTTTAATTATTTTTGCAACCAGAAGTTGCATGTTTATTTTTATTTACGAACCAGAAGTTGTTTGTTTAATTTTATTTACGCAACTAGACGTTGCATGTTTATTTTTATTTATGCACCAGAAGTTGCAAGTATATTTATCTTTATTCTATGTACTTTTATTTTATGCACATTTACTTTTATGCACATTTGCTTTTATGTACATTTATTTTCTGCACATTTATTTTTATGCAAATTTATTTTTATTTATGCACCTGTAGTTGTAATAAATTTTTTTTCTTTGCACACAAGCTGCAAAATTTATTTTATGCACCAGAAGTTGCAAAATATAGCACCAGTAGTTGCAAGAATATAAATCAGAAATATTGTCTAAATCTCAAACATCAACTCTCAAATAATAATTCGACAAAAGATGAAGAATATATATATTAAATAAAGATATTCCTTACATTTTATTTTGCTCTTGAAGTAGCTGTTAGTAGTATGCCCTAGGCCAATATATTTGAGACCTAGATGTATGAATTATGTTAATCAAACATTGTCTTTATTTAGAGATATTTTATATAATAAATGCGTATTGGTTATTTTATTTTATTACTAAAATGAACCTTGAATATGATATTCAGCTTTATATAATCAAAGTATGTGACTTTGATAGTAAAACTATAAAGTATTATGAATGATATTCTAAACCGTCCCTGATCATTCATAGGATGTTTGTGAGACAAACATATTTTATGATAAGCTATAAATGGACATCAGTATGTTAGTTGACTGATGATCACGTTTTACTGATCATGAATAAGAGTCATTAAGTCATTAACGTAAGTATATGTTAGAGACCATATACTGGATTGACCCGCCTTGAGAATACTACATGGTTCTTGTCATTAGTTATTCTCAGTAAAGAATGTATATGTAATCCTTAGACTTGAGATTATCTCAGTTTCCTACATGATAAATTTTATACTTTAATATAGTCTAACATCGTCTTTAACCGGGCGATCATAAGGATTATAATTAGGTATATAATGAATTGTGCGGAGGAAATAGTTTAATTAAGATAGGATTTGTTCCTCTCATAAATTGAGAGAGATATCTTTAGGCCTCTTGATGATTTGATTGAAGAAACGCACGGCCGTGCTCAAGTGAATTAATAAAGAGTTATTAATGTCATTTCATGTTCAATCAAATTCAGTGTCAAGAAATATTTATCGACCAACATAAGGTTGACACATACCATGCCTTATGGACGATATAGATATCGTGTAACAAAGGGATACAATGCATGACATAAATTAGATTTGATCGAATCATCTATATTTGCTTAATTTGGGTAATCATGATGTCTTGCTAGAGATCGCTTATGATTTAAAATTCGTTGTGATTATTGCCAACATTAAGTAAACCTACAGGGTCACACACAAAGAACAACTATTGAGACGTACGCAGAAAAATCATAACTTATGTGATAAGTTGTATGAAGAGCTATATAGTCAAGTTACACATTCAATCCTACATCTTATATGATAAGATATGTTGCATATATGGTTACACAGTTACCATGCACATAGGATATGAAACTTATGGATTATATAGGCACAAGAGACACCCCAAAAATAGTTAAGAAGACATATTTTTCGTCCATCTTTTGTGAGACAAAGAGGAGAGAAAAATCCGAAAATTATTCTTTTGTTATTTTCTGTGAGAGAAATGAAGAACGAATACTAGCATATATCGTTCTTCATCCGTTCAAAGGGGTTGTTCGTGTGGATACCGGTAGAGGACGAAGCGAAGTGCGGCGTCTTTGTGATTCGGGTTGAAACCGTGGTTTTGTTTGGAGAATCGGTTTTCTTGGAGAATCCATTCGTTTGGAGATCGGTTTGTTAGACCGGTTAGGCGAAACATACAAAGGATCGATTTGGAAACTGGTTTGGAATCGACCTAAGAAAAGCGTCAACCAAATTCGCTTTTGATCATCACGGATTAAGCGTAATCCGAAGGTACAAAGTTATGAACTTTTCTTTGATTTAATTGTAATTCATGGATCCTTCTTTTGGGTTTCGAATTCGATTTTGTTTCGTTTTTGTATTTTCCGCTGCGTTATGAACGGCTGAAACCCAACAGTGGTATCAGAGCCAAGTGAATTCCAATTAAATTAAGACAGATAAACCATTTTCGAAATATTTCTTTTGATTTTGAGGCGTTGTTTTTCAATTTTTGAATTTTGGTCTTGAACGGTTGCAATTTCATGAAAGGGTGCGACTTCATGAAAGGGTGCATGTGATGTATCTTGATCATGAACGGTTGTGATTTCATGAAAGGATGCGACTTCATGAAAGGGTGCATGCGATGTATCTTGATCATGAACGGATGCGACTTCATGAAAGGATGCGAGTTCGTAAAAAGGTGCATGTGATATATCTTGATCATGAAAGGTTGCGAATTCATGAAAGGATGCGACTTCATGAAAGGGTGCATGTGATGTATCTTGATCATGAAAGGTTGCGATTTCATGAAAGGATGCGACTTCATGAAAGGGTGCATGTAATGTATCTTGATTATGAAAGGTTGCGACATGATTGAAAGGGTGCCTTGGGTATGTCATGAAGGGATGCATGTGATGTATCATAACCTTCGGATGGGTGTCTAAATTTTATGAAAATGTGCGAAACTACGTATATGATACACTAAATAAATTTCGAAAAGATGTATTCAACACATCAAGTTTTTTAAAGAAATTTTGAGTTTCGGCACTGTATAAAATAAAATTCCTTCGGATGGATCCCCGAACCCCGCACTCACGCATAGATTAATCGTAGACCTCAAATTTCATATTCGTAACGCCTTATACAAATTTCGTAAAATGGTTTAAAGTACAACAAAATGCATATAACATGGCCTATTAGATATGTGTTGAATGATTGTGATGTGTGTAATATATGTATGTATGTAAAAACGGGCATGGTTCCGTTCTTGGTTGATGTGATGTAATTTATTTTGATGGTTAATTGTGACGGGCATGGTTCCGTTCATTTTATATATAATATAACTCCCACGATCATACACATCATGGAGATGAAGGAGTTCACCATCCACTTCATACGCATCATGGAGATGATAGAGTTTACCATCCACCTCATACACATCATGGAGATGAAGGAGTTCACCGTCCACCTCATACACATCATGGAGATGAAGGAGTTCATCAATGCCTTGTGGTTGAACGTATCTTAGGAAATGATCTTAATGATTGACTCATTTAGATCATCAAGGCCATGTTATATCATATCATATTTATTTTATCTGTGCATGTGATGTTCTGTGATGAAATACATGATAAAATAAAACAAAAGATTAAACATAACAATCCCTCATATAATATTGAATCATAGAAATGCCTCCCATGTATCTATACTTATTATCCCTTCGATCATGCAAAATTTGGGTATGCCAAAGCATAGTAAATTAGCATAATCTTAGGGTGATGAGAAGCGAGAAATGGTGATTCTCGATATTTAGACATGGTTAGATTCAATTGAACTATCAAGTCAGACTTGGGTTCGGGGCATATGAGAGTTGTATGCGATACAATTGGAAACGTTCCTACCTAAATAATTAGGTTCTAGGCGATGAGCCAAAGCTCACTTGGAACTTGATGAAATATGGATCTTGGCTCACTATGAAATTTAAAGTTAAAATTTCTGAATCAATACATTTGAGGGTTATTGATTTGTATAAAATAGTGGGAGTTAAAATTATATTAAAATATCTCAAATCACATATTAATATAAACCTGCATTTAATTCTGTGTAGAAAATGGCAACAAACAACACATCAACTTTAACATTGCGATCCGTCCTTGAGAAGGACAAGCTCAATGGGAAAAACTTCCTTGACTGACATCGGAATTTGAGAATTGTTCTCAAACAAGAAAGGAAGAACTATGTCCTTGAAAGGCCCATTCCTAACCAGCCCGCTGATGATGCTGATCAAGAAGTGATAAACACTTATGCCAAGCATACAAGCGACTCTAATGATGTGACATGTCTCATGTTGGCCACCATGGATGCCGATATTCAAAAGCAGTTTGAAAATTTAGAGGCATTTTCAATGTTGGCACAGCTCAAGGAAATGTTCCAAGAGCAAGCTAGAAATGAGAGGTATAATGCACATTGTGCATTAGCAAGTTGTAAGATGGTTCCCAACTCCTTGGTGAGTGCTCATATTCTGAAAATGAAAGGGTACCTTGATCAACTTGAGAAACTAGGGGCAAAGATTGGCAATGAGATGGCTACCGATTTGATCCTTAGGTCTCTTCCTCCGAATTTCAAGACATTTATAATGAACTATAATATGCATAACATGGACAAGAGTATCACCGAGTTGCACGGCATGCTAAAAAACTTCGAGGGGACTATGAAGACAAATGTTGTCAACGATGTTCTCTTGATTCAGAAAGGCAAGGGTCAAAAGAGAAAATTCAAGGGCAAATTCAAAGGAAAAGGTAAGGGCAAGGTGTTGTCCGAACCTAAGAACAAGAAACCCAATGAGGGTGTTTGTTTCTTCTGCAACAAACCAGGCCATTGGAAAAGAAATTGTCAGGCATACTTGGACGATCTAAAGAAGAAGAAGAAGAGTAGTGAGACTACTACTTCAGGTATTAATGTTATTGAAATTAATTTATCTACTTCCTCATCTTGGGTATTAGATACCGGATGCGGTACTCACATTTGTAATAATGTGCAGGGGCTGCAAAGGAGTAGAAGATTAGCGAAAGGTGAAGTTGACCTGCGGGTGGGAAATGGAGCAAGAGTTGCTGCATTAGCCGTGGGCATTTATTTATTATCATTACCTTCTGGACTTGTAATAAATTTAAATAATTGCTACTATGTACCTGCTGTGAACAGGAATATTGTATCTGTGTCGAGATTGGTTTTGGATGGTTTTAAGTTTGTTATTGAGAATAATAACTTTACCATAAGTAAAGAAAATATTTTCTATGCGAATGGTCAATTAGAAAATGGTCTTTATGTTTTAAATCTTGATCATGAACATTACAAGTCTATCTATAGCATTAATACAAAGAGATTTAAATCTAATGATTTGAATCCGACATATTTCTGGCATTGTCGTTTAAGACACATAAATGAGAAATGCATTTCTAAACTCCACCAATATGGACTTTTAGACTCATTTGATTTAGAATCATTTGAGACGTGCGAATCTTGTTTATTAGGTAAGATGACAAAGGCTCCTTTCACAAAGAGAGGTGAGAGGGCAAGTGAGTTATTGGATCTCATACATACAGATGTATGCGGACCAATGAGCACACCATCTAGAGGTGGTTTTCGATACTTCATTACTTTTACTGATGACTTAAGTAGATATAGATATGTTTACTTAATGAAACATAAATCTGAATCTTTTGAATTGTTCAAAATTTTCAAAAATGAAGTAGAAAACCACCTAGGTAAGAAAATAAAAGCACTTCGATCAGATCGAGGTGGCGAATATTTAAGCCTAGAGTTTGACAATCATCTTAAAGATTGTGGAATAGTTTCACAACTTACTCCTCCTGGAACACCTCAATGGAATGGTGTCTCGGAAAGGAGAAACCGAACTTTACTAGATATGGTTCGGTCTATGATGAGTCAAACAGATCTTCCGATATCCTTTTGGGGTTATGCCATTAAGACTGCCGTGTTCATACTAAACAAAATTCCATCAAAAGCTGTTCAAAAGACTCCATATGAGATATGGACTGGGAGGAGTCCCACATTGTCTTTTCTAAAGATTTGAGGTTGTGAAGCTTATGTGAATCGTCAAATTTCTGACAAGTTAACACCGAAATCTGATAAATGCTTATTTGTGGGATATCCTAAAGAAACTAAAGGATATTACTTTTATAACCCATCCGAGAACAAAGTGTTTGTTGCTCGAAATGGTATCTTTTTGGAAAGAGAATTTATTTCTAAAGGAACTAGTGGGAATAAAGTACATCTTGAAGTAATTCAAGATCCACTAATTAGCAATGAACAACCATTGGAAGATCCACAAGTCTCTTCAAGAGTTGACGAATCCGGTCTTGAAACACAAGATACTCCTCGTAGATCTGGTAGAGTTCGTCATGAGCCCGAGAGATATGGATTTCTCGTGACTGATGATAGAAATGTGGCGCTCATAGATGATGAACCCACATCTTACCAAGAAGCTATAAAGGATCCTGATTCTCATAAATGGTTGGAAGCAATGAAAACTGAGATGCAGTCCATGTACGATAATCAAGTTTGGAACCTAATTGATTCACCTGAAGGTTCTAAGACCATTGGGTGTAAATAGGTTTTCAAAAAGAAAACTGACATGGACGGAAATGTGCATACCTATAAAGCGAGACTTGTTGCAAAAGGTTTCCGACAAACTCATGGTATAGACTATGACGAAACTTTCTCACCAGTTGTCATGCTTAAATCGATTAGAATTCTGCTTGCCATAGCTGCATATTATGACTATGAGATATGACAAATGGATGTCAAAACAGCTTTTCTTAATGGAAATTTACTCGAGGATGTGTATATGACACAACCCGAGGGTTTTGTTGATCCTAAGAATTCTGATAAGGTATGCAAATTGCAGCGATCCATTTACGGATTAAAGCAAGCATCTCGGAGTTGGAATTTTTGTTTTGATGAAGTAATCAAAGGTTTTGGTTTTATCAAAAATGAAGATGAACCTTGTGTTTACAAGAGGGTTAGTGGGAGCGCAATAGTTTTTCTAGTACTTTATGTAGATGATATATTACTCATTGGAAATGACATTCCGACTTTAACAAATGTTAAGACATTTTTAGGAAAGTCTTTTGCAATGAAGGACCTAGGAGATGCCGCTTATATACTCGGCATTAAGATCTATAGAGATAGATCTAAAAGGCTCATAAGTCTAAGTCAAAGTACCTATATTGACAAAGTGTTGACACGATTTCGAATGGATGATTCGAAAAGAGGTTTTATACCAATGTCACATGGCAGAAAATTGAGTAAAACTCAACGTCCTGCTAATCAGGAAGAACGAAATCGCATGAATAAAACCCCATATGCTTCGGCTATTGGATCTATCATGTATGACATGCTTTGTACTAGACCAGATGTATCATATGCATTAAGTGCAACTAGCAGATATCAATCTGATCCCGGTGAAAGTCACTGGACAACAGTCAAGAATATTCTGAAGTACTTGAGAAGAACTAAGGATTCATTCTTGGTTTATGGAGGATTTGAAAGTGAGCTAGTTGTAACAGGTTACACGGACTCAAGCTTTCAAACCGACAATGATGATTTTAGATCGCAATCTGGTTATGTGTTTTGTTTGAATGGAGGTGCAATAAGTTGGAAAAGTTCCAAACAGGACACTGTAGCGGATTCTACGACAGAAGCGGAGTACATAGCAGCTTCAAGAAGCAGCTAAGGAAGCAGTTTGGATGAAGAAGTTCATGGAAGAACTCGGTGTGGTTCCTAGTATAGCAAATCCTATGGATCTTTATTGTGACAACAATGGGGCAATCGCGCAGGCAAAGGAACCAATATCGCATCAGAGAACCAAACACATACTTCGACGTTTCCATTTGATCAGGGAGATCATTGCGAGAAGAGATATTAAAATATGCAGAGTTGATGATGATGATAATGTTGCCGATCCGTTGACTAAACCACTTTCTCAAGCAAAGCATGAGGGTCATGCTAGGTCGATGGGTATTATATACTTGTTAGATTCGGCCTAGTGCAAGTGGGAGATTGTTAGTAGTATGCCCTATGCCAATATATTTGAGACCTAGATGTATGAATTATGTTAATCAAACATTGTCTTTATTTAGAGATATTTTATATAATGAATGCGTATTGGTTATTTTATTTTGTTACTAAAATGAACCTTGAATATGATATTCAGCTTTATATCATCAAAGTATGTGACTTTGATAGTAAAACTATAAAGTATTATGAATGATATTCTAAACCGTCCCTGATCATTCATAGGATGTTTGTGATCAAACATACTTTATGATAAGCTATAAGTGGACATCAGTATGTTAGTTGACTGATGATCGCGTTTTACTGATTGAATAAGAGTTATTAAGTCATTAACGTAAGTATATGTTAGAGACCATATACTGGATTGACCCGTCTTGAGAATACTACATGGTTCGTGTCATTAGTTATTCTTAGTAAAGAATGTATCTGTAATCCTTAGACTTGAGATTATCTCAGTTTCCTACATGATAAATTTTATACTTTAATATAGTCTAACATCGTCTTTAGCCGGGCGATCATAAGGATTATAATTAGGTATATAATGAATTGTGCGGAGGAAAGAGTTTAATTAAGATAGGATTTGTTCCTCTCATAAATTGAGAGAGATAACTTTAGGCCTCTTGATGATTTGATTGAAGAAACGCACGGCCGTGCTCAAGTGAATTAATAAAGAGTTATTAATGTCATTTCATGTTCAATCAAATTCAGTGTCAAGAAATATTTATCGACCAACATAAGGTTGACACATACTATGCCTTATGGACGATATAAATATCGTGTAACCAAGGGATACAATGCATGCCATAAATTAGGTTTGATCGAATCATCTATATTTGCTTAATTTGGGTAATCATGATGTCTTGCTAGTGACCGCTCATGATTTATAATCCGTTGTGATTATTGCCAACATTAAGTAAACCTACATGGTCACACACAAAGAACAACTATTGAGACGTACGCAGAAAAATCATAACTTATGTGATAAGTTGTATGAAGAGCTATATAGTCAAGTTACACATTCAATCCTACATCTTATATGATAAGATATGTTGCATACATGGTTACACAGTTACCATGCACATAGGATATGAAACTTATGGATTATATAGGTACAAGAGACACCCTAAAAATAGTTAAGAAGACATATTTTTCGTCCATCTTTTGTGAGACAAAGAGAAGAGAAAAATCCGAAAATTATTCTTTTGTTATTTTTTGTGAGAGAAATGAAGAACGAATACTAGCATATATCGTTCTTCATCCGTTCAAAGGGGTTGTTCGTGTGGATACCGGTAGAGGACGAAGCGAAGTGCGGCGTCTTTGTGATTCGGGTTGAAACCGTGGTTTTGTTTGGAGAATCGGTTTGTTTGGAGAATCGGTTTTCTTGGAGAATCCATTCGTTTGGAGATCGGTTTGTTAGACCGGTTAGGCGAAACATACAAAGGATCGATTTGGAAACTGGTTTGGAATCGACCTAAGAAAAGCGTCAACCAAATTCGCTTTTGATCGTCACGGATTAAGCGTAATCCGAAGGTACAAAGTTATGAACTTTTCTTTGATTTAATTGTATTCAATTCCCAGAAGTGAATGTTGCAAAATAATAACACAAATGAGACCGATGTCAGAAGCCATTACAAGAAAATGATACAAGACAATGAGAAGATACAACAAGATATAATTTATGACTGATTCTAAAATGTTTTTTTTTAGATGTTTTATGAAAGAGCATTGGTTAAGTACATGTTGTACACCAAAATATTTTGTTGAATTTTATTAAGTCTCTTTATAAAAAAGGGTTAATTTTGTTTGTAATTAAAAATCATTTTAGTAAGCTCTTAAATATTACAAGACATATATATTTATTCAATATATTTTATTTATTTGTGAAATCCAAAATGGATGATAAAGATATGTCCAGCAGACATTGAACGACTAAAATAATACTTAGAAATTGAAAGGCAAGTGCTAATACAATATCATGTATTATAAATGTAATTCAAGACTCCAGAAGAGTTACTATTTTGTTCCCTGAATAAACAAAATTTATAATAGATAATGCTTTAAAATTATGAATTACTATCATTGTTTCTTGTATATAAGAAAAATTATGAATTTTATACAATTGATTCTGCATCATTCCCAGAAATGAATGTACCACATATATAAGTCGTGATTGTGAATGTGTATGTGGACATAAAAGAGGTCAATGTCGAAACTATACTTACCATTGTGATGATTATATTCAGAAAAATGCACAAGAAAGTGGAAAGAGCACACAAAAGATAACTTTTAAATGGTCTAAAAGTTTATGTGATTTTAAAGGACATTTGGTATATCCATGTGTATGCCCTAGAATCTTGTGGAGTTTTATTTAGCCGTCTTGAAGGCAAAGAGAAAATAATAATGTCGACGTTGGTTATCACGATAATGAAAATGTTGATAACCGATAATGATACCATCCATTGGATCTAAAGTGCATTAGCAAGAACGAGTTAGAGAGAGAACCGAGTAAGAAAAATTTCTTTTATTCTATTTAATATTTTTATTATTATTGTTATTATCATTATCATTATTTTTCTTTCTTTTGATACTACTAATATGAATCAAAGTATGTATGGGCGCAATAAGAGTTATAAATATGTGTGCCTCATTGTAGTGGATAATATTTCTGCATTTTAAGAAGCATTTTGAGAAATGTTCATGAAAGAAATCTAAATTAGACCAACATGCAGCTTTTCTATTGATTTGTATTATGAAGGACTAATACAATTAAGACAGATTTATTAGTAAATCAGAAGTTTATTGACTTAAAACTTATTTATGCTTTTGCATAATAGATTTGATCCAATTTGAAAAATAATTTTATAATTTGACATGAACTTGAAGTTCACTAATTAGAAAAGAAACTTTATCATTAAACATGAACTAGAAGTTCAATAATTTGAGAAGTAATTTTATGATTTGACATGAACCAGAAGTTCACTAATTCGAAGAGAAATTTCTTGTTTGGCATGAACCCAGAAGTCCACTAATCTCGGAGCAATGATGATTCAAATAATCACAGAGAATTCAAATATGCATCAATTAAAGAACTAGAAGATTCTTTTATCATGTGCTGCATGTTATCAAAGGAGAATTAATTGTTAGACATTACAAATCAGGGTTGGGAATGAATCACCCAATTTCCTTGAGCGTATTAATCGAAATATATAGGGCCCTATTACTCTTTCATGTGGACCATCTAGATATTTTATGATATTAATTAATGCATCTATTAGATGGTCACATGTATATTTATTTAATCTCGAAATATTATATTTGCGAGATTGCTTGCTCGAATATTCTAATTAAGATAATAATTTCTGGATCGTACAACTAAGAAAAATCGTCTTGATGATGATCAGTTGGCTACATCCCAAGTAATAATTGACTATTGTACGTTGATTTAGATTATAGTTGAGCATTGGCCCACAAACGCACTTAGAATGATCTAAGATCATATCTTGTTAAGCGATTATAATTAATCGTAGGCCCCTAATAATGAAATGAAAGCTCGTCTTTTGATTGAGGCCATGAAATGATATATGCTACAACACTAATTAGAGTAAAGCCAATATTTTATAATAAGTACTCCCCATTATAATTTGTGACTGGCCTGCAGCCAAGTAAATACTATTTGAAATATTTTGGATGTGCAATATTTGTTCCGGTAGCTCCACCGCAACACACAAAAATGGGTCACAAATAAAAGTCGGGCATATATGTTAAGTAAAATCGCCCTGCTTAATTTGATATCTTGAATTTCATTACTTGAATATATTCACTACATGATTTATTGATTATAAATTTGATGTGACAGATTTTCAATCATTATCTAATTTTAATACTTGATCTTATATATATGAACTATAAGTTAAAATGTAACTCATTTGTAAAATATAGCAAATCTATTATTAGATATTTTATAATAAGTACTCCCCATTATAATTTGTGACTGGCCTGCAGCCAAGTAAATACTATTTGAAATATTTTGGATGTGCAATATTTGTTCCGGTAGCTCCACCGCAACACACAAAAATGGGTCACAAATAAAAGTCGGGCATATATGTTAAGTAAAATCGCCCTGCTTAATTTGATATCTTGAACTTCATTACTTGAATATATTCACTACATGATTTATTGATTATAAATTTGATGTGACAGATTTTCAATCATTATCTAATTTTAATACTTGATCTTATATATATGAACTATAAGTTAAAATGTAACTCATTTGTAAAATATAGCAAATCTATTATTAGATATATTTGTTCTTTCATAAAACTAATCTGACAACATCTTAATTCGGATGGATATCTAAAAATACACCTGAAGTGTGTTAGATATTTATAGACAAAATTTCAGAAGAAAGAATTGAATGAATACCCAAGTGATTGTTGTGAGACAATTAAATATTAATGAATATGTTCAAGATATAATAGACAATGAAAGTCCTGAAGAACTTGATTAGTAATTAATGATAACATTAGGGGGAGAGAAACAAGAGCTGGAAAATGTAAGTTATATCTTATATAGAATGCATCATTAATATATTTCACTTAGATCCTCGAACAAGTTAATATGAACTAGAAGTTCATAAATTTATTAATGTGAAACAACATGCAATTATATTATTTATATTGATGCAAAAATGATTATCATATCATACATTCCAAGCATTATGTGCTCATAATTATATTGAAGTACCCTTGGATAATTCTATGTTTGATATATGCCAGAAGCATGGTCGACCAATCGGTTCCAATGATAAAGATCCAAGGAAGAAAAAGGAGCATAATAAAAAAGTTGGCATAATTGAAGTTAACGATACTTCTAAAGAAATAAATTCTTCTGAAAAGAATATTAACGATAAAAGAGCAGAAGACATAGACGAGCAAATAACCCCAGAAGAGGTTCAGGTACCTAATAATATTGAAAATATTGAAAATGATGAGATCTCAATAAATTATGTCTCTACTAGAATAAATATGGAACCGTAATAAAATTAAGATTAATCAAAATTTATTTATGCAATTGCAATTCATATAATAAATAAAAATGAGGATCTAGAATTAAAATTATTTGTATAATGTCGACAGATAAAGTATTGGCCAAGTCGAAAGATGTGATTAAAGCATCATTATTTTCACTAGTGAAATATAAAATTGTGGACATGTAGTCCAAACACCTGGCATTGTATAACGGTAACTTATAAGCGGGTATAACTTATAAGAGGGTGTTTTAAGAATATGTAATAAGAAAATTAAATTGTGATGTGCAATTATATTTCTAATTTTGTCATCCCTGATGGACTTATTAACGTAGTAGCAAATTATTCATATCTCATTTGATTGCAATATATTAATGAAAATCCCTGAAGGATTTAGAATGCCTGAACCATTTCAAACTCTCGAGAGATTTAAACTATTAAATTACAAAGATCTTTGTACTAATTAATGCAATATTGAGATATGTGATAAAATTGCTATAACAAATGTTTGTTAAATGAATGTTATGTAATTGATCAAAATTACGTATAGGAAACTATATATTTACCTTTTGAATGTTGATATATATATTGATGATTTAAAATCTTATAGTACTCTCGAAGAGCTCCAAATGCTACCATATTATTTAAAAGAAAATAAGATTAAATTCTTTAAGGCATAAAATATTATCTTGAATCATAAATTAAATATTATTTCCGGAACGAGTTATTGTTTCACAATCCATCTATTACAATGATATAATGTGAAGAAATCGCATCCATTAAGATCATCAAGATAACTTATTTGATGTATTGACAATTGAAGTAAAGGATGCTGAGTTATTTTCATGCATGAGCATGATGATTGTGAAACGAATATTTAACGAATCTCCTCAAATAATGATCCAGCAAAATCTCTTCTTAAGCATATATTACAAAGATTGAACTTTGTCATCTCACATATAGTTGCATAAATGAGGGGGAGAAATAATACGCACTACACTCTTTTTCCTTTGTCTATGGTTTTTGTCCCAATGGGTTTTCCTAGCAAGGTTTTTAACGAGGCAACTTTTGTGCGTAATATATAGAATGATGATGCACTCTTTTTCCTTCACTAGGATTTTTGCCCATAGGATTTTACCTAGTAAGGTTTTAACGAGGCATATTTAATATATGAAATAATGAGAAATAATGATAATACATGATGCACTCTTTTTCCCTTAGCCAAGGGTTTGTCCTACTACGTTTTTCTTATAAGGTTTTTAATGAGGCAACTTCTAATGCGTATGAAAGATAAAATATGGACATCCAAGGGGGAGTGTTATGAATATAATTAATGTGGATGTCTATTACTTGGCCTCTAAGAAAAGATAAATTAGGAAATACTTGTAAGAATGGAAGGAGTTGTGGCAGGATATTTATTACTGTATATTCTATTGTATTTAGGTTAGATTATTTCCTTTATTGTAATTCTAAATCAGGCAAGAGACTTCTTGACCAGCACTCACCCTCTACTATATAAAGAGGGCAGTGACTATTGTATTCGAAATCCACAATTTAATGAAGTTTTCTCCTTCTAATTCTCTCTTTTATTATCCTTTTGTTCTTTATTTTATAACAGAGACATTAATATTAGTATTGTGGTAGGTTTGTTTTCTTGTCACACAAAGCACCCGGGTTTAATACACGGATGTTTTTTTTTTTCACAATTTTTTTGAAGTTTATGGTCACCCACCATATAAACATGTGACAGTCAAAAGCGGAGAGAGAAAGAGCAATAAAAATGGGATTTTTTGGATTTAGTAGCCTGTTCCGCCACTAGTAGTGGCGGAATAGGTCCGTTTTTTTTTTGCGTTTTCCAGGTCGGGGGCAGTGAGTGGAAAATTTGGCCTGTTCCGCCACTATCAGTGGCGGAACAGGTGAAAAAACCACATGTTCCGCCACTACTAGTGGCGGAACAGAGAGTATTTTCACCTGTTCCGCCACTTATAGTGGCGGAACAGTGGTTTTTTCTGCGTTTTTCAAGTCGGATTTAAGGAGTTCATTTGGCTGTTCCGCCACTTATAGTGGCGGAACAGTGAAATATGCACTGTTCCGCCACTAATAGTGGCGGAACATAGTAATTCTTCAATTTTTACGCTAATTACCCATTCATGAGCCATGTTAATCTTTAATGAAATATTTTAACATGTTCCGCCACTACTAGTGGCGGAACAAGATTTTTAATACTAATTAACCACGTTTAGTGCGTAAAATGGGCCGTTTTTGGCGAGGCGAAAATCTACTGTTCCGCCACTACTAGTGGCGGAACAAATGTTGTTCCGCCACTAATAGTGACGGAAATGGTAGTTACCACATTATTTTCAAACCAATGGCAACTGTTGCTTTATTTTTCTCAATAGTGGTAAAAAAAAAAAAAGTCGGAAAGAAAGGGGGTGCCTAAGGAAAGGTGTTTCTTTCTTATGTTTGATTGTTAAATATTAGCAAGAAATAAGTTTCTTTTTGGAAACCAAATTCCACAAATCTCATATTTTTAGTTCAAGTTGTTTTCCATTCAAAATGGAGAGAAAACACATTATATTATATTATATTATATTATATTATATTATATTATATTATATTATATTATATTATATTATATTATATTATATTATATTATATTATTTTATTTTATTTTATTTTAAGTTAAATTAAATTATATTATATTATATTATATTATATTATATTATATTATATTATATTATATTATATATTGTATTATTTTATTATATATATTATATTATATTATATTATATTATATTATATTATATTATATTATATTATATTATATTATATTATATTATATTATATTATATTATATTATATTATATTATATTATATTATATTATATTATATTATATTATATTATATTATATTATTATTTTATTTTATTATATATTATTTTATTTTGTTTTGTTTTATATTATATCCTATTGTAGTATATTAAAGAAATAATATTTAACCTACATTTTCCTTTTCAACTATTTAAATTTTCCTTTATATCAAACAATAAATTTTACTTTCCATAATTTAATATTCTCGCACATCAAATAACACATGAAGAAACATAATTCTTGAAACCATCTTACCAAGAACACTAATTCTAAGAACCCTTTTTCTTTCCATCATATTCTTTCACATCAAACAAGCCATATCTTAATTAAGCCCATATGCTGTTAAATGTCATAATTTGGATAGAGGAAAAATCTTCATTTTTTGGTTTTCTATATTTATTGTGCTGTTTTTATTTTAAGGCTAACAATCGTAATTATAAAATTTGTTATTACAAATATCAAAATATATTCAATTAAAAAAAAATCAAAATATATTGCATGTTCCAATAATCAGATAAATAAATAAAGTTAAAATGTCAAATTTGCTCTTTTGAGGCAAAGCTTGCTTACTCAACCAGTGAGACACCCTTGAACGTTTTGAGAGGTGACAAGTTCGAATTACAGTAAACACATTTAGTATTATTTAGTAAGTCTTTTAATTCTTTTAAATCAAATTAATAAAATATATGTTTACAAAAATACAAATATCAAATTTATCATATCTTTGCTCAATATATAAAAAAATATTAACAAATTAATCTTTTTTTGCGCCTCAGAAATTGAACAAGCTCCAAGAAACTAGAGCCAGCTCTAGAATTTTTTTTTATAAAGTATTGCATTTCAAATAGGTAATAAATTTTAATCTAGAAAACTGCACTCAAACTTTTAAAAGTAAAAACACATAAAATTACTCTTCCAAAAACATATATACAAAATTTGTCATGATGAGTTAAAAATAAAAAATATTTACAACTATATTTTTTTTAATACCCAACAAGGCAAGACAATAAAATTAACATTCAAAAGTTCAAATTCTTTGTAAATAAAATATTCTATAAAAGTATTAGAAAAAAATGTTGATAAATTAACCAATTTTACAGCTCCAAAACGGAGCAAGGATAGACTCTAGTGTGATGTAGATTGGAGGGCAAACATTATTTGGACTATGTGGAATAATGAGGTAATAGTACTGTAGATAACCTCTTTCAAGATTATACCATAAAAATAGATTATAGTTAAATACACATAATTAATGTTTTAATAATTAAGTAGTCCATAATATTATTAAGTTCAAACATGTTTTAGAACATCTACGACATAAATTAACACAAATTTAAAACATTCTAATATCACAAAGTTAATACATAAAATATAAATATAATTTAAGTGGTTCTTTATCTAGAGTGCAACTGGTCATGAAGTGGTGGAGTAGGATCATTTTCGACAATTGGTGACAACAAGGAAGAAACACCATATTGACTAGAATTCAGAAAATTAGGATGGTAGGTGAGATCATATGAAAAATTAAGGTTTAGATCGGTCATTCTATATGAGGTATCTGTAGTAAAATAATCATGAGTTCTTTGATTAAGTAAATTCATCAGGGTTAATGACGGATTGTATTCCATAATCTGTTGAGATTGAGAACCTGAACCCTGCTCAAAGTGGGTGTCAGGTGTTTGTGTATAACCCGCCTAATGATCAAATCTTGATAATTTGGTATAGCGTCATAAGCAGCAAATATAACTCCAATTGCTTTATGAAATAATTGAGACCGCAGCAAATATAACCCTTGCTCATACATTTTTCTATATGCATATGTATTATAGAAATATGTACTTTGTTGGCCTCCTGATTGAGGTATGTGCACTTTATAAAATTATCTTTTATTGTGACTACGATTACGTTTTGTTACCGCAAATGTATCCCACGAATGTTGTTCAGTACTCATGTAGCCATTGATCTCATCCTTCCTAGAGAAATTTTTTATTCTTGTTTTGACCTGAGATTTGAGCATGGTCCAAAATTCTAATTGGGGTGTACCATATGTTTTGACCCTAACTAATTTGACTTGAGGTTTGAGCATAGTCCAAAATATGGAGGTGTTTCAAATGAATCCAAAATTTCGAAGACATTTCAAACGCGCCTTCAAAATTTTATATTTTTTATTCCTGTGTCAGATGAGTTGAGTACGTTCTGAATTTGTTAGTTTATTTATTCGAAAATGGTGGCATTTGAAATGTTTTAGGCTAGTTTAGAAATTATTTTAGATGTTGGAACATTTTGATAATTTTAAAATAAATTTAGGCTATTGTGGGAATCTTTCCTTATATCAATCAAGATGCGCCTGCCAATGTGGGAAATATATAAACTAGAAATGTAACTATCAAAGTTGGGAAATACCAAAACATAAATCAATAGTAGGTGTGATTCACTTTTGATATAAGTCTATGTACTTTTATTAAAGGGTCTTTATACACACATAAAAGAAGGCTTTATGATGCTAAGCAAAACACCTTATTGGCTCTTCTATCTCTTTTTCTTCTTTAAAGTTTAAATCACTATCATTTATCTAATGAACAATGCTCATTATTACTATATAAATCATGAAAATAGTGCACAAATGAAATAGCTATTTTGGGAGAAGGGGGGAGGGGGAAGACAAATATTTTAGAAATATCGATATGCTTTTTTTTCTCCTCAAATGTTATTCGCAAATTGGCTTATTTATTCACTGTGAAATTATATTTATAACATTTTGTCAAGTGTTGATTTTAAAAATGCACATGCTTAAGTTCTCAATACTTCCAAAATACATTACTAGTCTAATTAAAAATAAAAATATTGTTATGTGTCTTGCCCAAATCCATTTTGGAAGCTTCGTTCATTCTTACTCAGCTTATTTAATTTTGAAATTACTGCCAAAATATCTCACTTATTTAATCTATCTACAAGAGTAATCTAAAATATCTGTCACCAAGTAATTCGGCAAAAAATAATCTAAGAAAGGAATCCCTATATTTGGGATCATCTTATAGACCAAGACATGAACCATACGAAAAAACAAGCAAATGTAGCATTGGTTCATGTAGAACAAGTAGATCTACAAGCTTTTACTTATTGGGCTGAATTATCATTGACTTTGGCCCAGCCTCAAATTTCAAAGCCTTTGTAAAATAAAAATAAAACAAAGGAAAACAATCACAGAAAACTCGCACTGAGTTTTATTTTCTTGATGGGATGACGTGGTGAGGGTCCAACAAAGAGTCCAACTGAAAATATTTTTTTTTTAATTGCCAACTGAAAATATTTAAACTACAAAGTCTTGATTTTTCAAATTTACATTGATTTTTTTTAACAAATTTGTTTAGAAAACTGACATAAGAGTCAACCCATAATTTCTGTATTATGTTATGATGTAATTTCAACTAATTAAGATGTGAAATATCTATTCGAATGACAAATTGGTTGTTACAGAAAAGGAAAAAAGCAACAAAGGAAATAACAAAATATCGAAACTTAGAAGGTCATGGCTGGAAAAGTGATAAATATCCAGAGAGAGAAGTCAATGAGTGATAAGTTCCTTTTCATTAAACTATTTATATAGTAGGGAAATAAAATAAAATAACATAAAGAATCATATGGATCTGTTTTTACTGGACCTTTTCAACTCTTGTCTTCCCATAAAAAAAATAGAAAAATAAAACAAGTGGTCGCTTGCGTTGGGCATAGAGAGAGAAAACAGAAAGAGGAGAGAGGAACAATAAATGCATGGTTTTGCTTTGTGTGGTATTTGATTTGCTTTCAAGTTATAATGGTGCAAAAGATGGGGTGCTTTTAATTCTTGCTCAGGTGAGTTGGTGCGAAAAATAAAAATAAGGAAAGAGAACCAATTTCAGAAGGAGAGAGAGAAAGAGAGAGATTTGGGGATCTGAGAAATTTGGTTTTGTTTATCTCAGTTTTTATCAGGTTGGTTTTGTTCCTGATTTCTCTTTGTGATCCCTTTTTTCTTGATATTTCTGGGTTATGATCCAATTATTTGGTTTTCTGCTTTGATCCTGTTTTATGCGGGATTATTTTCCAACTTCTTTGAGCTGTAATATTTGTTTCACCTTTCGATTCCATCAATTCAAGCTATTTTCATGTCAAAAGCCATCAAATTTACTTCTAGTTCTCCAATTTCTGATCTTCAAACACCTTTTCAAACCTCAAAAGCTCCAAAACTCCAGAAATTCTTCATCCATCCTCTCTAATTCCCTCCCAAACTATTTTCTCCCAATTCCCCCTCTTTCCCCCTCCAAACCACAACCAAACCTGCAAACCACATGCATCTCTCTCTATGGAAGCCTCTCTCGCACTGCGCAGCCTTAATCCTCCGCTCAAGCAGCCGAACCGACTCCTCCTCCGCCAACCCCTCCTCGCCCGCCGGCCTCCGCAACCTCCACGAACGCAAGCTCCGCGAGGCTCTCGAAGAGGCCTCCGAAGCCGGCTCCCTCGCCAAATCGCAAGACCCCGATCCTGACCCGGATCCGTCCGTGACTCGGTCTCGCTCTCTCACGCGGCTCCAAATCCAGCGCGATTTCCTCCGCGCGACGTCTCAGGCCGCCGAGCGAGTCTTCCTCTCCGCCGATTCCATTCCGTCCCTCGCCGAATCCTTCGAAAAATTCATCGCCATGTATCCTTCCTACGTCTCCTCCTCAGAAATCGACCGGCTCAGATCGTCTGAGTACTCTCACCTCTCAGAGGAGAACTCTAGGGTTTGTTTAGACTACTGCGGGTTCGGTCTCTTCTCTCTCCTCCAAACCCTAGATTCTTCCTCCTTCACTCTCACCGAGCTCACGGCAAACCTCAACAACCACGCTCTGTATGGCTCGGCAGAAAAAGGAACGGTTGAAGACGATATCAGAACGAGAATCATGGATTACTTAAACATACCTGAAAAAGAATACTGCTTGGTTTTTACAGTCTCTCGTGGATCCGCGTTCAAACTCTTAGCGGATTATTACCCGTTTGACAAGAACAAGAAGCTCATCACCATGTTTGACCATGAGAGCCAATCAATCAACTTTTTGTCCCATGAAGCGAAAAAGAAAGGCGCAAAAGTCAACTCAGCCTTGTTCAAACTACCGGGTTTGAAACCGTGCGGGTCGGATCTGAAAAAAATGCTATCCGTTAAGAAAAGACGGAAAAAAGACTCAGCTGTTGGATTATTCGTATTTCCCGTTCAATCTAGGGTTACAGGATCGAAATACTCGTATCAATGGATGGCTTTGGCTCAGCAGAACAGCTGGCACGTCTTATTGGATGCTGGTTCTTTGGGCCCGAAAGATATGGATTCATTAGGGTTATCTTTATTTAGGCCTGATTTTATAATCACTTCTTTTTACCGGGTTTTCGGTTTGGATCCAACGGGTTTCGGATGTTTGTTGATTAAAAAATCCATTATGGGCTGTTTGAGCAATAAAAACGGAAATACAGGTACGGGAATTGTGCGTATCGTACCGCAGTATTTGAGCTACAATAATTCATTTGACGGATATCTAGAGGACGATTTCATGGTTACCACACCAAAGGCCGCAGAGTTTTCTAGCAACAAAGAATCTGGTTTACCGGCTTTTTCAGGAGCGTTTACCGGCGATCAGATGAGGGAAGTTATTCAAACCGAAACGGATCTTGAAAATCTTGAAAACGGATCCGATAAGGATAATGCGAGTACTATTTATGAGGAGAGTGAGAATCTTTCGGTCGGGGAATTAATGAAGAGTCCCGCTTTTTCTGACGGATCGTCAGAGAATAATTACTGGGTTGACCTTGGTCAAAGCCCGTTTGGATCGGATAATGGAAATAGTCCGTTTAGAGGGAGGAAGAAATTAGGGTTAGGGTTAGGGTCTCCTTTGCCCTCTTGGTTTCGGAAAAATAAGAATAGTAATAAGTTACCGAAAAGCCCTTTATTTGACGGAAATAATGGAAGTAGTAGTAATAATGTTAAGAGTAAGAGTAATAATGTGATGTCATTTGATGCAGCTGTGGAAGCTTCTAGAAGCTCTCAGAAGAATCCATGGACTGTTAATGAAATCCAAGAGGAGGAAGAAGAAGAAATAGAGACTCATAACAATAATAGCAATAATGAGAGTAAAAGAACGCCTGAAACGGAATTACACAACGGACCCTCGACAAGTTACTCAAACGGGTCGACCCACTTCGAAAACCATGCGGATTTAAGAGAGAACGCGATGATTAAGAGAGAGACAGAAGGAGAGTTTCGTCTTTTGGGCAGGAGAGAATCGGACAGAAGAGTCTCTTTCACCATAGAAAATGTGAGAAATCACGATAATAATATTAATAATAATAATAATAATATTAATTTTGAAAAGGGGGAATCTTCAAATCAAGTGAATAATTTAAGTTCAAATTATTTGGAAGAAGAGGAAGAAGAGATATTGAGCGAATCGGACGGCCAGGATTGGTCGGGCCGAAAAGATCCAGAAATAATATGCAAGCATTTAGACCATGTGAGCAAATTAGGGCTCAACAAAACCACATTAAGGCTCCGATTCTTAATCAACTGGCTTGTAACCTCATTGCTCCAACTTAGGTTAAAGACAAGTCAAGATGATAATGAGGGAATTAATTTAGTTTATATTTATGGGCCTAAGATAAAGTACGAAAGAGGAGCGGCCGTTGCATTTAATGTGAGGGACTTGAGGGATAATTCTAGGGTTTTGAAGCCTGAGTTTGTGCAGAAAATGGCGGAAAAAGAGGGGATTTCTTTAGGGTTAGGGTTTCTGAGCCATGTGAAAATGGGGGAGGGAAATGCGGATCGGGTTGAGGTTGTGACGGCCTCGTTAGGGTTTCTGACGAATTTTGAAGATGTGTATAGAATGTGGGCTTTTGTGGCAAAGTTTTTGGATTTGGGTTTTTTTGAAAAAGAGCGGCTTTCTACCGTTGATGAAGAAGTAGAAGAACGAGAAGTTGAAGAAGTGCCGATTCAATTGTAGTAACAGTTTCTATTTTATTTTTATTTTTTTGGGTTGGTGTGAGATGGTAAATTTTATTTATTTATTTTTGTTTTTTTGGTAGGGTGGTAAAATTTTTTGTTTTGTTTTTGTGTAGAGTTTGAGTTATTAATTATTGTGTTGGAATGGTTGTAAAGGTGATTTGGCTGTGGATAGTATGATTTTGAAATTTAAGTTTGGATAGTCTGACTAGATGAAATTTGACTTGTTTTGTTTAATAAATCTGGTGCCATTTAAAAAATAATAAGTTCAATGATTATTTGATATTGTGATTGATTTATTGTTTTTATTTGAGTTTGGATGGTCTGGCTAGATGAATTTTGGCTTGTTTTGTTTAATAAATTTGGTGTTATTTAAAAAATAATAAGTTTAATGATTATTTGATATTGTTTTTCGATGTTGCCTGTCTGGGTTTATTGAAACAGCTACTTGTTCAACCTCATCATGAGAAAAAAGATGTCAGCTTTTTTAAATATATGTATGTATTTTATATACTCTTCAGACTTGCAAGACAATGAATGGTAGTAGTTGTTATGAAGGTTGGTACCAATCCACAAAGAATGGAAAGCAACATTTTACATTAATATAACATAAAATAAAAGCAACACAAAAAGGCAAGAAACAAGTTGAATGAATAAATAGACCAGTCTTCGTGTTCTCATAACTTTTGTTGACATTATCCAAAAAAGATGTGTTAGTTGAAGAAATTAATATCACCTTCAACAATTTTCTCTTTATTTATTATTGTACTTTTTTATTTTTCTTACTTTATTTTCCTTTTTTTTGTAACATTATCTTTCAATAATTAATTGATGATATTCATTGCAATCTTGATCAACAGTCCACAAAGTTTATACACAAATACAAAAGGTTGCAATGAATGAAAACCACCATTAAAAAAATAAGAAAAATAATTATTGTTGAGTGACGGTTTTGAGAAGAAAAGCCGTTTCAATAGCTAATTCCTTGGTCTGTAAATACTTGCTATCCTCTACAATATCTGTGGTGAAATTCAGTACAATTGGCCGTAATGGGTCATAAACCGTCATCTCTCTGACCCGTGCCGCCCACTTTGCCGCCTCCCACACTCCAAACCTACAATTCCCATATCCCAAATCTCAAAACTCAAATTCCAAATTAAATTAAATTTAAATAATTAGAGAGAAAGAGACCTTGTGTTGAGAGAGGAGGTGACCATGACAGCTGGATAAACAACGCCCTTTTTGATGTTTTCATAAGGAGAATATTCCTTTATCGCGTGAAAATCTTCCAACAAAATCGGAAATCCAAACTCCTCATAATCAGCAGGCGTCAGAGGCAAAATTGGGTTCATTAGCGTGTTCAACACATCTAAAAACGGCACCTAAAAAACAAAAACAAAAAAACAATTCATTTAATTTCAACTCTTGTTGTAAATACTTTTTGGGGGAATTTCATATAAAGTTACAAATATCAAATTCACTCCTCCAAAAATATGATATTTCTTATAAAAAAATTTGATATTTACAACTTTAGAAGGGTAAAAATATGACATTTCTCATTTTCGGATGTGTAAATACGACCCCCCCCCCCCCACACACACCCAAAAACAAAATATTAACCATTCTATTTTTTTACAATACTTTTAGAATTGCGGAGCGGAATAACTCAGGCCTGGAATTAATCGCAGAGGCGATCAAAAGGCCGCCAGCACTGTATCCCCATCCGGCCAGCATATTCTCTTTGATTATTCCTTTTTCAATTAAAAATTCCCCGCACGAAATAAAATCGTTTATTGAGTTTATTTTCTTCGCTCGCGTCCCTTCGATGTGCCACTTTTTGCCTTTTCCACCTCCACCTCTGTTCAAATTACAAAAACAATAATCCAATAATTAAATCAAATGGATAAAAAAAGTTTGTTCTGTTGGGTATTATAAAAAATAGATCCTATATTTTGCAGGGTTACATACGAAATTTCTTATTTTTTCAGGGGCATTTGAAATTTCTCATTTTTTATACATATATATTTTCTCATTCTTTCATTTTTTCAGGGACATAACTAAAAACTGACCTGACATCAGCAAAACCGCCACTACTAGTTAAAACATAACATAAAATTCCAACATTTTTTTTTACTTTCACGGGAGGTATGTGGCCCACAAGGCCCAGGTCTAGGAACCGTAATTTGGAGTTTTTTTTTGTAAATACGAGTTTTATAATTTATTTCAAGTTCTTTTCGGCCTGTAAAATATTCAGCTCCAAATACTAACACAAAGCCTATGTATAAATTAACAAAATAGTATGGCCCTTAAACAGGCATTGAATAAATATAAATTTTCATCATTAGGCTTCAATGCTAATATTTTTCACATCAAAAATTAAAGGCCCTTCGAAACCCTTTTGTCAAATCTCAAATCCCATGTTCCCAATGAATGAAAGTTCATCCAAACAACAACAAGAAGATTTTATAATTGAGTGGGCAATTTAATTGTTGACAAATTTGATACTAATATTTTGTGAAATTGTGCGTAATTTTTCAAATTTTATAGTCTTTAAAAATAGTAAAAAAATATTTTAAAAGACTGAAAATTAATAAATATTTTTGCAGGGCCCTCATGTTTAAAAATGGCCTTAGGCCTCATAAATCATGGGGGGCGGCCCTTCACAACACAACATTTTCCAAATTTTCATGTGCACATATTCAATTTCTCAACTTTTGAGGGGTGAAAATGAAAAAAATTCACCTGACATCAGCAAAAGCCACGGTCCAATTTTTTTAAGGTACACATGAAATTTTCCATTTAGGGGTACATGTAAATTTTTTTCAGGGCCTTTTTCGTATATGAAAATTTCCAATTTTTCATGTGCACATATTCAATTTCTCAATTTTTGAGGGGCAAAAAACAAAATTTACCTGACATCAGCAAAAGCCACGGTCCAACCACGATCCAAAAGACTCTTGAGCTCACTCCTCCATCTCCGGTCCGCCACCTCACCATACGCACCGTGTCCGTGCAGAATCCCAGCTTCCTTCTTATTCTTTTTAGAATAAATAATTGTTAATGGAATCAGAACCTCCCCGTCTTTTGAAGGGATGTTGTAGTGCTCGCATGAATAGTACTCCGATAAATCGGTCCATAAATTATCATCATTATTGTTAATATTGATATTACTATTAATATTATTTTTAATATTATTTCCATAGAGGGATTTGGATCTTTCTAGAAGAAGATTCTGTTGCTGCACTATGGCCCACTTGCCAGTTTTCAAGTCATAGTCTACTACTGCATCTGGCATCTGCATTTATTTATTTACACAAAATATATACATCAGTAAATAAAATTAAATAAAAAAATGTAGTAAAATGGGGAGGTAAGCTCACCACAGGTGAAGATAGGGTGAAGCGCATCGTAGAAGTGTAATAGTCGTAATTCGGTCCTGACGATATCTCACAGACGTGTTGAGGGAGTGGTAGTTCAGAGGGATGCAACGCGGATAGCCGCACAGGTAGCTGTTACAGCGGATCGTAAATGAAAAAGAATTCTGAGATATGAAATAATTAAGTAAATGGAATTGGAAGCGTTGCTTACGGTTAAGTCTGAGGGGAGAGGAAGGTTGATGGAACAGAGTCTGAATTTATTATTGCTATTATTGTTAATGTTTTCTTGATTGAGAACAAGGACCACATGTGTGTCGCAAAAATCAACGTCTATCAAGCTCATTCCATCTTCTTCAATTAGTAAATTCTGAAAATAAAAAAATAAAATAAAATAATTAAAAACTGAAAATTTTATACAAATATTAAATGGTATTGAAATAAATGGTAAAATAAAAACAAATAAAAAAAATGAAAATATTTAGATATTAAATGGTATTGAAACATTAAAGTACAGACCTTCCAGTTATAAGATCCTGCTGAGTCAGCATCAGAACAAAGGATATAATGCGAATCATATGAAACATCATTATCATCTTTAGAAGAATTAGTAAACAAATAAAGTTTTCCTTTATTATGCTCTACAATGCAATGAGCTTGAGCTTCTCCTTCCCAAATTAAATTCATATTAGCCAAAGGTTCATCTCCTTTTATTAAATACACCTATAACTAGTAAAAAATATTAAAAAAATACATTAAAAAAATGTAAATTCGTAAAGTTTAGGACTAAAGTGAAATAAAATGATGATACCTTAGAGCAAGTATCTGAAAATACATTTACTGTAATAAATTTATAATCCTTCGTATTTCTAATATTTAAATGCACATTCTCATTCGTTTCCTCCAAAATTAAAATATCATCCTTTCCAGATCCAATCATACTACAATATATCCTACAAAAATAAACAATAAAAATACCATCATAAAATAAAACAACACAAGGGTTTATATTCCATTTCAAGATTTTACAAGGGCATAAATGAAACTTTTCACCAACCTAAAAGGTCTTTTTTCTTCATCTGTAACTGTATATAATAAAGCTTCACCATTAATTGCCCAAGCGAGACCTGAAACTCGATCTGCACAAGGCTTGTTCAGAACCGTACCAATTCTCAAATCTCGTACCAGTAAAACAAAACAGTCTTTCTCTTTATCATACATTGTATACGCGATGTAATTATGATTCGGCGATACTTCTGATAATTCCTCGTATGAATATCCTGCAAAAAAAATTACAAATTAGTACCTGATTTGCAAGAATATTGAGTTTTACATGGTTCTCTGTGGAAAAAGTCAAGATCTTTTTTGTTATTTACCGCCGAATTTTTGGGATTCTTGATTGTAGTCGATTAGAATTTGTTCAATTTTCTGGCCGGATTTGAAATCGAATCCAGCTGAAGGATCGCTGTACGAAATAAATTCTGAGTGTAAATTCGCTTTTCTTCTGCATAAAACAGAATATTGCTTTCCTTCTTCTACTCTTCTGTAGTACAGCCATGGACCCCACCTGTCAGAAAGAAAAAAAAAATCAAAGATTCAACCTTTTTGCGTTTTTATCCAAAAAAAGTACAAAAAACGGTATATTGCGGAGTCATATCATTTTTCCGATTTACCTTAGAAGAAGTGTTTCAAATTGATGAATCTACTGACCTTACAGGTGGAGTGCTAAGATCAGAAGCAAGACAAGTCGCCATCTCAATTTGAAGCTTTCTGACAAGGCGATCCGCGCCAAGAGAAGCCAGTACGGCTTCAGTGTACTTCTCCTCCTGCTCCATGTGTAGGTCCATGTGGCGCATGGCGACGGAGTCCGACAGGGATCCCATCCAGGCGTACGGGTCGTGAAGGGTTTCGCCGTGGAGAGAGACTGGGACGGGCTTTTGCGGCGGTTTGGGCAGCGACGGCGGCGGAGGTAGAGGAGGAGGTGAGGGCTTTGAGGGTTTGGAGGCCCGCCGGTGGAGGAGCCGCCGGAGTAGATATGCCGTCGCCGGCGGAGAGGAGAGTCGGAGCATGGTGGAGGAGGGGAGTTGTTTGGCGCGAGGTTTTAGCCTGGGGTTTAAGAGTTTTTTCTCTCTCTAGCTTGGGTTTTTGGAATGGAGAATTTGGTGTTTTTTAGGAATTTCCAAAAACAGTCTTACGACAATTAAAAAAAAATGTCTTACAAATATTATGTACTTTGTACTGACATATATTTTGATTTATAAAAGTATTTAATTATTTTCATACTGAAATGAAAGAAAATTTAATATCAAAATTAATATGTATTACACATAAAATAAAATAGTTTTAATTATTTTGATTTGTAAATCTATCATTATTGTTGCCCAAAAAACATAATTTATGAATAGAATTTTCATCAAAACAGAGTAAGGATAATATTATACTATAGTTAAATTACAAGCTGATTTCAAAAGAAAACTTGAAATCTACTATTATTGCATGAAGTTAATTGTATTTAAATCTTTTTCTTTTTAGTAAGTTAATTCTTGATATGAACTTTTTTCTTATATTTTTTTTATTTCAGTTTTTAATTTATTTTATTGTGTGTGGTAATTTATTTTGTATTTAACTAACATATAAAATTGATATTTTGTATTTTGTAAAAAACTCAGAGAGTACCTCTGAAGTCCAAAACAATTTTCATAGAGGCCCTTATTCCATAATCAAAATGTGCATATATTATGAATGTGTATAAAATATGAATATAATATTAACTAAATATAATCAATTATAAAAAAATATAGCTAAATTAATTAGAAATAATATTATAGTATGTGCATATATATAAAAATGTTAATAGTTAATATATAATTTTTGAAATGAAGTAAATTTAATAAAATATAGTACCATGCTATGACATTATTTATGATGTATTTCATATATATAGACATGTGTAATGGATTTAACATGTTTAAATCTCGACATACTTTATTTCTAATGAATTTAACTAATTTTTATTTCAAGGAATTATATTTACTAAATATTATAAGTATATTTTATATATACATACTGTTCAGTACAATTTGGAGATTGTTAATGGACTATAACCCTCTATCTATGTTACGCGGACACTCTCCGAAATGAGCCGTAGGCGTGTCGGACACGTGTCGGACACGGACACGGCTCAGACACGCCTACGATACGTATCCGACACTTCAAATCGCGTGTCCTAATATTTTATCGTACAAACAATATGGACACGGCTCGGACACGGCAGGACACGGCGGGACACGTTTAGGACACGTTTTGGACACGGATTGAACACGGCGGACTTAAAATCCGGCCCAAAAAAAATTTATTTACCCTCTCGGCCTCTCCCCTTCTTTCTTCTCTCCCCTTCAGTCGCAGAATCCCTCTCCCCTTCTTTCTTCTCTGAGTCTCTGACTGTCGGCGCCTCTCCCCTTCAAACTTCTCTCGTGCGGTTCTTCGTGCGACAGACAGGACAACCGAGTTGCAACAATCCTCCTTCTCCTTTCCTCACAACGATCCTCCTTCTCTTCGCGACGATCCAGTAACGATCCTCCCCTCTTTGTGCGATGATCGGCCGACAGGAGCTTCGTGACTATACTGGAGCTTCTCTAAGTTCTCTTCTCTTCCTATCTCAAGTGACTGCGTGAGTGATTTGGATTTTTAATTTTAAAATGTTATGATCTGGATCAGACCTCTCTGACCTTATAGATAATTTTTTTTTCTTTGCAAAATTCATAGAAATAGACAATGACCACGGAAAGTCATTCATCTAGCCCAAGCATTACTAGTGTATCAATCGGTTCAATTGATTCTATTTCTAAGAATACTCCACTTTGGCGATATGTTACAAAGATTACAAAACATGAAGGTGGAGGAAACACTAGGTTTACGTGTAATTTATGCGAAAAAAGTTTCAGCGGGTCATATCAAAGGGTTAAGGTGCATTTACTTCGAATAAGTGGCTCGGGTATTAAACCTTGTGATAAAGCAACGGCCGAAAACCTCATAAATCTGAAACAATTACAAGATGAGGCCGAACTTAAGGCGAAAAATTTAACCCCAAAATATGTTCCTTTACCTAGTGGTGGTGCTACCTCGGGTTCTGAAAGGGGACAAAGTATAAACCCACAAAGACCCGTTGAATCTAAAAAAAGAAAAATGACCACTATAGAGAAAGCATATGACATGAATGCCCGAAATGAAATTGATGAGGAGATAGGTAGGATGTTTTATACGGGGTGCCCTTCTTTTAATCTTGCTAGAAATCCCCATTTCATTAAAGCATTCCAATTATGTGCGGACCGTAATGTCGTTGGTTATCGGCCCCCGTCATACAATAGATTGCGGACTAGTATCCTTGAAAAAGAAAATTCTCACATTGACAAGTTACTCTCGGCCATAAAAGAAACATGGAAGGGAAAAGGGGTATCAATTGTTAGTGATGGATGGACCGATGTACAAAGGAGGCCTCTAATAAATTTTATAGCAATAACCGATGGATCACCAATGTTCTTAAAGGCGATTAATTATCAAGGTGAGATTAAAGATAAGTATTTTATTTCCGAAAAAATTAAGGAGGTGATTGAGGAAGTTAGACCTCAAAATGTAGTTCAAGTGATCACGGATAATGCTCCGGTTTGTAAGGCAGCCAGAATGTTAATTAAGCGCAATATAACCATATTTTTTGGACACCTTGTGTCGTTCACACGCTCAATCTTGCTTTGAAAATATTTGTGCCGCTAGAAACACCGATGCTAATAGTATTGTGTATGATGAGTGTAGTTGGATTAATATTGTTGCTTCGGATGTTTCTTTAATCAAGAATTATATCGCAAATCATTCTATGCGGTTAGCTATGTATATAGATCATTCCAATCTTAAGTTGCTTGACGTAGCCGAGACACGGTTTGCCTCGGTTGTGGTTATGTTAAAGAGGTTCGTAACGGTTAAAGAAGGATTAAAGCAACTAGTCATCGACAATAGGTGGTCTACTTATAGAGATGGAAGTGAAGCAAGAGCAAACCAGGTAAGAGAATTGATCTTGGATGAAACCGTTTTTTGGAAGCAAATTGAGTATATTCTTGCTTTTACTGAGCCTAGTTATGAGATGTTGAGAATAGCTGATACCGATAAACCGTGCTTGCATATGGTGTATGATATGTGGGATTCAATGATTCGTAAGGTTAAAATTGCTATCTATCGGAAAGAAGGAAAGAATGAAAATGAACAATCTTCTTTTTTTGAGGTTGTAAACACGATTCTAACAGATAGATGGTCAAAGAGCAACACACCGCTTCATTGCTTAGCTCATTCTCTCCATCCACGGTATTCCAATTAATATTTAATTTATGCATTATTTCACATTTTAATAATTCTTATTTTAACATGGTTATTTGCTTGTATTTTTTTGTGACAACTACTATAGTCAGAGTTGGCTTAGTCAATGTGCGGGACGTGTGCCTCCGCACTTGGATATTGATATAGCAAACATGAGAAACAAATGCTTCACAAAGTTTTTCCCAAATCCCGAAGAAAGAAGAGCCATAAAAGAAGAATTTGCAAGATTCTCAATTTTTAGTAGCCCGTTTAATGAATTTGAGTCCATTAGCGACAGGTCAGAGATGGATCCAATAAATTGGTGGGCAGTGAATGGCATGTCAACGCCAAATATTCGAATGGCATGTCAACGCCAAATATTCAAATTTTATCTTTAAGTTGCTTCGTCAACCATGCTCGTCATCATGTTCGGAAAAAAATTGGAGTACATATTCCTTTATTCATAGTGCAAAAAGGAATCAAATGACACCACAACGGGCGGAGGATTTGGTGTTTGTGCACTCTAATTTACGACTTCTTTCAAGAAGGTCATCCGAGTATTTGAAAGGAGACACGAAGATGTGGGATGTGGGAGGTGATCAATTTGAGCCATTTGATGGTGCGGAGCAACTTCAAGGGGCGGATCTCTCACTCGATGAGCCGGAGTTAGAGCGCATTTTGTTTGATGATGAGGCAAGTTAGATGTGGTTATGTGATTGTATGAACTCTTTAATCTAGTTATGATTTTTCTACTTTTGAATTAGGTTAAATTTGGTTTTGTGGTTAGTGGATGTTTGAATGAAGTATGGACCTCATATTTTGTGCTTTTAATTAGATTATTTTTGTATTAATATGAACTATGAACTATCACTTAAATTATGGACATTTTATTAATCAAGTTATTATCAATTTAGTTTATGTTTTTTATATTATTTATATTTTTTAAACATAAAATAAATATTATATATATATATATATATATAACGTGTCGTGTCCGGAGATTTTTTTGAGATTGCCGTGTCGCCGTGTTCGTGTCGTATCGGACACGACACCCGTGTCCGTATCCGTACAACATAGCCCTCTATGTAAGAAATTGAACTATATTGCAGTGCCAAAATGGGTAACGGGCAAAAGAGCAAAAAATTTAGATTCTTCATGGCACTATTTGATGAAAGGAATTTATAACGGGTTCATTAGGAAACTGATATGAACCGTTACATGAAATATTTCACAGACTTGATCATAGTATCTTTATGAATTTAGTGGGGTCATTAGATTCTTTATTGAACTTCTATAGTACAAATAAATATATAATGAGTGATAATTGAATTGTTTCTCTCTAATTAACTCGTTAACAGGAATTATACTAAAAAAAATTGAGAAAAAACACGTGTCAGTCATCTATCAAAGTTGGAAAATTGCATAGAGGGGGGAATATGCAGTACCTACTATGGTCAATAACTATTTTATCATGCATTTAATAAATTCAACTTATCAACATAGCTCTCCTCTTTTCTTTTTTGCTGTGTCACATATTGTCTTATTATATTTTGCACACAAGAAACACACAATTTTCTACATTAATTTATCTATAAGAATTATCCTGATTAATTATTCATGAAAAAAACAAAGAAATGAAGACTAATTTGAAGCAACATTTTTTTACATGAAAGTAAGTATTGATAATACAGAAAGATAAACTTTAAGGAGAACTCTTCTACATTTCTAACTAATGAACCTGCTTGAGGCACCCATCGGACAATTAGGGCTGCATTCCTTTCATAAAAATAATCAATTGATTTCTTATTCATATACCTGCATATCAAGAGCATACTTTATGATAAGATGTAAAACCAAAAGAACTGGAAGCGACAAAAAAGAAAAAAAGACAATTTGAAAATAAATATATTTACTAGGGTTGACTTAGTCAATTCTCCCTCGGATGAAAAACCATTTTTTATAATTGAAGTAAACAAAAGTGAAACATTTTTTGAAAAAAAAAATCATATGTTTTCAATCCGGCGTCACGATATATTGTTGTAACTATAACAGAGAGAGGTTGAGAGACCCAATGTACCTGTATTAAATTAGTTAGCCTCCAATATCACATTTTAATCAATATTTAAATAAAAGATGATAATATATTTTGTTTACAAAATTTATCTTTTTGCATCTAGTATAGATCGGCTACCTTTTATAATTGAGCTAGTTTTATTTCAACAAAGAAAACCCGTCACATATCTTACAATTTGCGTGACATCTAGAAGTAAAATGTTAACTAACTTGTGAAGTTAAAATGCATTTTTTTCATTCATCACGCTTTGCTTATGAGAACCTAAATTTGATGATCCAAATCATACAAGTTGAAGCAGGCAGGTAAGAAAAAGGGGAACAAAAAATGAAAAAGTACCAAGTGGTAAGTAACCAATTGATCAAATATCATTTGTTTTAGAAATTTTTTAGTACAATATATGGGCCGATTTATGGGGGTCTGAATATTAGAAATGAAAATAATATGTAGGCCCAAATATTTTAACACCATCCTTTTCGGTTATAATATGTTAGCTTTATAACGGAGCTTGACTGGAATTTCTTCCTGCTGATTAATATTCTACAAAAAATTTGGAGAGAGAAAGGGCCAAATGTATAGAAATATATATATTTAAATTTTTTTTTAATAAAGTAGTACTGATATATACTATTCCGTGAAAATAGTAAGAAATTGCCATGATTTTCAGTCTCTATTAAGTTTCATCCCCGCTTTTATATATGCAGAACCTACTTCGGCCAATATTCCACTAACTTGCATTTTATACTATACAATATTAAAATTTATTATCACTGGTCTTTTTCTTTTTTCTATACCAGCATATTAGCGCACACAAGAAAAACACAAAATGTTCTAAGATCATAGAGAAAAATCACATCAACATTTAGAAATACAAAACACGGTATCATATAGACTATCATAATTACCCTTATTATCAAGGAAGAAAATAAAAATAAAGAAATGAAAATTAAAACTTTCTTTCCATCAAAACTAATTTTAAATAGAAAATACATATATGTAAAAAACTCTTCTACATCTAAAGTTAATGAAATAGCGTGAAGCACACATCGGACAAGGAACACTTTTTCTTTGCAAAAATAGTCATCTGATTTTTCATTCAAGTGACTGCATATCAAGATCATACTTTTAATCAAATGTGAAACATACAACGGACCAAAAAAAGGGGAGTTAGCAAATATTTATGGTAGGGACCGAGAGGTAAATTCAACTAAACTAGGGTCGATTAGGTTTATTCTCCAGCTACATAGTAAAAGATAAAAATAAATCTTTTCATAATTCAAATAAAAAAAAACATACCAATTTTTGAATCGTGTAACGCAGGAAGTTGAAGTTTCTTTGAAGAGGAAAAAACTGAAATAATTGAGAAAGTTTATGTTACAATAGTTATTCTTAGAGAAAACAGTCAAATTATGTTAGACTCCTTTTACTGCTTCAAAAATAATTTTAAAAATTAATCATACTTATATTACATTAGTTATCCTCCAATATCACATTTCAATCAATATTTTTACAAAGATGCAAATATATTTATTTTATAAATTTTATCTTTGTATTAATCTTGTATTCCTGGGCTTGTTTTTATCGCAGAGCTCTTCACATATCTTACAATTTGCATGATTAATCTTAAGGTTTATTGAAAAAGTAAAATAATAACTAACTTAGGAAGTTATATTTATTTTCTCAATTAATCAAGCATATGTTATGACAGCCTAAATATGATGATCCGAATCATGCAAATTGAAGCAGGTACTTATGGAAAAGCGGAGAAGGCGAGGGTTTGAAGGCACGACAGTGGTAGAGTAGCCGAATTAGAGAAGGCGGTGGGGGATTGGGAGGAGCAGAGCCGGTCCTGTACTTTTGGAGGTCTTTGACGACCACCAATTTAAAACTCCGAAGTTTAGAATCAATACCATTCAAAATAGAAAAGCATAATAGTTTTAAAATGAAATAACAAAACAAAAAGCAAAAAGAGAAATAAAGAGAAGCAAACATATATCTATGAATGATTTTTTTAGATGATTTAGGAGATGAGAGAAGACCAGTAACTTAGCTTTTAATTTGAATTTAGGCTTTTAATTTTTTTTTCTTTCTCCTCATTTCTTTAGAATGTTTGGCGAATAAAATATTTGAGGCCCTAACCCTTGAGAGACCTTCGACCTTCGACCTATGTTGCACCGATACGGATACGCGCGTCGTATCCGGTACGATACGGACACGGCGATACGGCAATTTCAAAAAATCTGTGGACACGATACGTCTAATATATATATTATTATATTATTAATTATATATCTAAATATTTTAAAAATATAAAAAATAACTAAATATGATAAAGAAAACGAAAAAAAAAGAACGAGAGTGAGAAATTAGAAAAAAAACATTTTTTTAAATAAAGAAGAGATATGTAATCGTCTTTAGTTATATTTCTCATGAGTGATTTTCATTAATAAAAAAAGAAAAAAAATAATATTAAAAAAAATAGGCTTTAAAAAGATCATTTTTAACAAAATAAATAAATAAATAAGCGAAAATGGAATTATAGAAAAAAGGGATTTAAAACATTAGGTCGTGTCCTCAGCCGTGTCCCGCCGTGTCCTGCCGTATCGGTGCCGTATCGGAGCCGTGTCCGAAAGTCAACATATATTAAAATATTCGGATACGCCATGTGGCGTGTCCGAAACGTATCGGTGCCGTATCCGTGTCCGATACGTATCCGATACGCGTACGGCTGATTTTTTGAAGTATCCGCGTAACATAGCCTTCGACAAGGTATACTACAAGGCCGACTCTGGGGAGGAGGAAACAAATATATAAAGGTTTTATCACATAATCTAAAAATATATATAGGCTCAAAGTACAACACATTTTATTGTTTTGGCTTGTAACAGTATAATATTGTTTATTCATGCCTGATTTAGATATTTTTTTTCAGTTTTATAATATCTCAAGTCATTCTCACTTTCTTGTAACAATGTCTAAACATTTTATTTTAAATTTAATATTATTTTTAGTACTCAGTTTAATCATCAACTTCATCTCTTCTCTTTCTTTTTCTGTATCAACATATTATGTTAACTTCATGCACACAAAAAGAACACAAAACGAATTGATCATAGGGAAGAGTTATATCACCATTCAAAAGTAGAAAAAGCGAAATCAAATAAGCTACCATAGTTACCCTAATTATTGAGGAAAAAAAAATAAAAAACAAAGAAATGAAAATTAATTGGAAAACAAACTTTCTTTCCATCAAAACTAAGTTCTAAATAAAAAATAAAAAATAGAATATATAAAAAACTCTTCTACATCTCAAAGCTAATGAACTAGCTTGAGGCACCCATCTGACAAGGAACACTTTCTTTTTGCAAATAAAGCATTTAATTTTTCAATCAAGTACCTGCATATCATAAACATATTTCAATATTAGAAGTAAAACAAAAAAATTGGAAGAAGCAAAAGAGGATAAAAAAATGGTAATAAATAGTTAAGGGACCTAGGAGTAAATTCAACTAAACTAGGCTCAATTGAGCCAATTCTCCATCTATACAACAAATAGATGGAAAAACATTATTTTCATAATTCAAGTAAAAAAAGGAAGGCATACCATTTTTTGAAATGATTCAGGTTAGAGATTGATTTCAAGTGGAGATGAAGGAAATAAAGTGGTAACAAATTTTAAGATGCAGATAATTTGATGTAATTATTACAAAGAAAATTTCAAAAATAATTGGTATTTATGTTGAATTAGTTATCCTCCAATATCATATTTCAATCAACATTTGAACAAAGATGCCAATATTTTTTCTATGATAACTTTTATCTTTTTGCAGTTTGTATTGATCAGCAAGTTTTTATAATAGAGCGAGTTACACTTCAAAAAAGAAACCTCATCAGTCATCACTTATCTTACAATTTGCATGAATCAACAGTACAACATAATAGAAGTATGGTTATTAAAAAAAAAAAAAAAAAAAAAAAAACTAATTTAGGAAGTTAAAATACATTTTCTTCATTCATCACACCTTTGTTATGACAACCTAGAATTGATTCATGCAAGTTGAAGCAGGAACTTCAGAAAAAGAGAAAAAATGAAAAAAAAGTACCAAGTCATAGCAAATTGAAACCTCATTTGTTTTGTGTTTAGTTGAGTTTAATGAGGAATTAGGGCCTTTTAGGCTCTCAAATCTCAATTTCATAAGTAAGAATTTATCAAGGTCGTTTTATTTGAGAAAATAATCTGAGCAGTTATTAACCGTAAAATTCAAAATTTAGGTGGTTCTATTGTTACTAACCCATAAATGATATTCTAATCCCAAATTCAACCACAAAGAAATTAAAATAAACAAAATCTCTAGACAAGTCACGAAAACAAGCTATATCAGCTAATTAGAATCAATATCATTTCAAAAGCTAGGATCTTTGGTGAAGGAAGCTTGACTTACCCTGTGAGAGCTCACAAAAAGCTCGCGCGCTGACTGACAAGTAAGAGGTGACGCGTGGCCCCACCTTCACCACACCATCGAATGGTAGCACCAGCGACTGCATCCCGCCCAGCACTTCCAAATTCCTACCAAAAGAACAGAGAAATCCAATTCAGATCTGAGGACTAGAAGAAAACAAGAAGCAATGGAGAAGGATTATTTACCTGGACGGAGAGAAGGACGGGCGGCGGCGAGGGGCGGAGGGAAGCGGGGACGGGCGGCGGCGAGGGGCGGAGGGAAGCGGGGACGGCCGGACGCGGGCGGCGGAGGAGGGAGGTGATCGGAGTGAAGAACGAGCGGTGGTCATCAGAGATCGGGAAATCGAGCTACGGAAAGCCATACCTTTCTTCTCGGCTTGAACAGAAGAAAGAAAATCAGTGTGGCTGGAGGAGGAAGATGAAGAAGTGAGGGTTGAGGGTTTTATTTAGGATTCCCAAATCCAGGATATGAAATCCTAGTTATGACAAAATCCGAGATTTCGAATCTTGGTTTGTTATATCCAATCAGGACTTTACTGATGTGAATATTTAGTTTACAGTTAACGTTTTTTTATTAATTGCATTTTCCACTTGTTTCAGTTATTTTGTATTTAATATTTTTGTTTTAGTTGTTTATATTTAATATTTTGCCTTTTTGTAATTATTTTTGCCTTCTTATAATCAGGATTTCAAATCGCTCCTCCTCGTAGGTGGAGAGGAAGAAGAATAAGGAGGTGAAAAATGGCGCGCCAAGCTCGACTGTGCGATCTGATCACTAATTCTCTGCTTCCTTTTACAGTTAATTCACTTAAATCTCGTTTAATTTCTAATTATCTCGTTAAAAGTACGCTATTAATCAATCTCTCGTTTTATTTTTGTATTCAATTTCGTTTCAGGAAAAGAGAAATTGTGATGCGAGTAAAGAATTGGAGAAGAAACTCCTTCTCGCCCTGTCTGATGTAAATGTTTAATACTTGATTCTAATCAATTATTCATCTTTATGAATTTTTTCTAGTATTTATTTACTTGTTTTATGATTTTTTTAGGTGTATAAAGAGATACAGCAATTGAATGAACTGAAAGAAATTGAAGAGGTACTATTTATAATAATACATTGTAATTTATTCATAATGAGCTTTAAGCAATGTTCTTCTGAAGCTTTAAGTATATTCTATTGCTTCAATTTTGAAATTTAGGCAACTTTTTGGGTTTAACTCCTCATTTTCAAGCACTATGCCCTAAAAAAATCTAAATACATATGTACATATTTGGTTAAATTTCCTATGCAATTATTATTTAAAGTCAAAAATTCTTTATAATTTATTTTTCATATTATTTGATAGGAATCTTCAGTTATTCACAAGTGTGTATTGCAAGAGGAAAAACCTTTTAGTGAAGAACGCAAATGCATATCTAATATTATTTCTACTATGGTAAACTGTCCTTTATATACTAAATTTTTCTTTATATATTGGATTATATATTCAGGCTTCAGCTAACTGTTAATAATTAATAAAATTGTTTAAATGTAGTGATTTAATGTTATTTTTTTGAGAAATTATTTAATGTTATATTACCAACAGTACAAAGATAATATCATTACTGGTTGATATTTTTTTCATTTTTCAGGTTTTTTTCATTGAATGTGAAAGCGAATTTATTCAACATGTTACTGGAAATATTCTATTTTCAATCTCCAAATCTCTAATTCAAACTGTATGTTTTACTCTTTCCAAACACTTCTCAAATACTAATTTTTTTATACTTTTCATTTTTAATATATTTTTTATATTACAGGCTAGCATTTGGAATAAATTTATTCTATTAATATATTTAACTCTCGAAACTTCATTTACACGCATTTGTGGATCCACATTTCAAAATAAACACATTGCAAAATACGAAAATTCTGAAATGGAGATCTCCAGTTCAGAAATTCAGTTCTTCATTTCAGTACTTAATTCAACAAATCCAAAATTACGCTGGAAAACCGCTATTGGACTCTTTCAAATTATCCGTAAAATTTTGAAATATTTGAAAAACGAAGATCAAAATGAAGAAATTGAAGAGAAATTCATTTATTTATCGATGAATTTTGTGGAAAATTTATCTTGGGATTTATTTGCTAAAATTGATTCATCAAAATCGAAGGAAATTCTTTCAGCTTGTATGCTTCAATTCATGTGCTCTTTAGTTGGAAAAAATGATTCAGATGACGATTTATTTGAGGAATCAAATTCAAATTTGAATTTCAAATTGCTTGATCTTGTTCCAAACATTATATCTTGCTTTCTTGATTCATCGAATAATTGCCTTAATGAATATATGAGACATAAAATGCTGGTAAGTTCTAATTTGATTTCAATTAGTTGAAATATTGTTTTTTACATATATTTCAAAACCAAAAAGAAAAAAAAGGTGATATTAATAATTTTAATTTTCATTTAATGCAGATGCTAATGATAAGGCTCATTTCTCACACAAAATTGCATAAAGGCCCTCACATTATTCTATATTTAAATTCTCTCAAAGACCATTTTCACGATTTAATATCTGAGCCCCTGCAAAATTACGAAATTACCCCTGAAAGTTGTTTACAAGAATCCCCATTTTTCCCTCGTAAATCCCAAAACAGACATTTGAAAAGACGATCTTTATTTCTTTTCTTCAAATTTTGTTTCTGTTTAATTCAAACACAAGAGGAATTTTATTCAAATATTGGGTTGTCAGAAATTTCAGAATGGTTAAAGTTAAATTATATTGATAAATCATATATGAATTTTTGCTTATCCTTTGTGCAACTCTATATTGATGAGGTATTTTTTTTTTTAATATTTTGTCTTTTTTGCCAAAATTTTCTTATATATTTATTTATTTATCATAGTGTTTTTTGATTATTTATTTGAATATATGAAAGAAATGCAGGATGATATGCTATTTAATATGTTTTTATTGCTTTTGGATGGCTCTCTGACTAACTTGCAAATGTAAGCTATATATTAATTTATAATTTTAGTTTTGATATTTTTATGTAATTATATTATTGACTTGAAAAATTTGCAGATACGACCATGGAAATAAATCTGATTATGAAGAGACCATAGAAACATTGTCAAACATTTTTAATCCTGTATATCTTTTTCATATTTTTCTCTTATTGGTATACAACAATACTTAAAAAGCTTTTTCGTAAAAAATATTTATTAATTTAAATTCATATTAATTTGTTGATTTAATTTTTGCAGCTTGATTATGATCACATGGTGATTATTGATTATTTGATATCTAAAGATACATGCGTTCTTTGTGCCCAATATATATTAAGGTAAATTATTTTCATACTTTATAAAAATTAAATAGTTGGTTAATTTATTTATTTTTACTTTGTTATTGTTATAATTTTTTAATTTTTTTTAGATGTTTAAGGGTGATATCTCAATCTTGGAAGAGTTTTGCGGAATTTTCAGTTTCTAAGAGGGAATTAAAATTAAATAGTCAAAGCAATAAAAGACAAAAGAGTGATCAAAGTTTTGAAAATGCGAAAGGATGTTTAATTTCTTTGAGAAATTCATTGGAGGATTTGGATAAGAAGAAATTATTTCCTTATAAACCAAAAGCTCTTCTTAAAAGGTACTGTTTAATTATTATGAAAATAAATGAGAAATGATTTGGCCTTTTTATATGTACGATGTTCCATTTTTTGCATTTTTAGTTATTTACCTTTAAATGGAACAATGTATACTAAAATGGTTTATTTTATTTTGTATTTTATTTCGAACTTTTGAATTATGGACTAAGTAATAATTACTCTTTTATGCAGTTTGGCCAGGTTTAAAGATCTTTGTGATTAATAATTAGCATGAAGAATAAAGTAATAGGAAATGTATGTTAGAATCTGGTAAGGTGCTAGCTTGTATTCATTTGTTTATTTTTGAAATACTGGTTTCAACAATATAACTGAATATATTTTGTTAATATTTAAGATCAACGCAACTAATAATATCCTTTTATTTAATTAACATTGTTATCTGCATAATCATGTAACGAAACATGGTTCAAAATAATGATTTTTTTGAGGAATCAAATTTGAATTTGAATTTCTAATTTTTTTGATCTGGTTCCAAATATCATATCCCGGATTCATCAAATAATTGCCTTTATATATGAGACATAAAATGATGATGCATTCTAGTTTAATTTCATTTAATTAAAAATATTAAATTTGTTACATATATTTGGGAACCAAAAAGAAAAAAAAATGAGATTAACAATTATATTTTTTATTTTTTGCAGATCCTAATGATAAGACTTAGTTCCCACACAAAATTGAAAACAACACTCATATTATTTAATACCTAACCTAATATAATACTCATGCTGCGTTGTGGATATTTAAATTTTATTATTAATTTTGATCTAAAGTATATAAAACAAAAGTTATGAATTTTTTTTTCTTATATATAATGCTTGTGAATTGGGCATATTTTGATGTGTCCAATTTCTTGATTTTATGTGGCACATTATTTATGGACAACCATGTAACGAGTCATTTCTATTCATTAAAGTAATAAATAATAAAAAACTAAGAAAAAAATAATATCATTTTCATTCACTAAAATAATAAATAATAAATAATAAAAAATGAAGACAAAAATAGTATTTTTTAATATGAGATAAATTATTATTTTTGTATTTTCTATTATGTCTCACTCCATCAAAGTAGGAAAAAAAAATCATGTAACAAACCATTTTCATTTATTGAAATAACAAATAATGAAAATTTAAGACAAACAAATATCATTTCTATTCATTAAAATAATAAATAATGAAAAACTATGACAAAAAATAATATTTTTTAATATGAGATAAATTATCATTTTTAAATTTTTCATTATGTCTACCTCTATCAAAATAGAAAAAAAAGTATAATTTCTCATTTTCTAATTTATTTGTTCTCACATAATTTTAATTTTACAGTTTGATGTTGTGAATATGACATGTTACATTTATCATCTTCTTATCTCATATTCGTTCTTTCAGTTATCTTTATTTTGAAAAAAACAAATTCATGAATTTAGTTTTAGTTCTTCATAAGATGTCAAAATGAGAATGTTGTTATTCTCTGTTTGATAATATTTAAAATAATTCCGAACTACTAATTTAATTTGAATTCTATGAATAATAACAAATAATACACAATCTCAAGACGACGTATATAAAGACTTAATCGTGATGGATGTACCAGGATTAAAATAGAATATCTCGAAGACCTCAAGACACTCAAGACTTGAAGATCTCGACGACGAGTGCTTTCTAGTAATTAAATGTAAAAACTGAATAAACTTATTAAACACGATAGATAAAAATAAATAATCAAAGATTTGGATCACTGTCCGTTCAAACGGAACCCTTGTTTGTTCGAACGGATCAAAAATGTTTTCAGTTTTGTAATCAGTCCATTCGAACAAATCATATTTCCGTGTTTGAACGGATCATTAAATACCTTAGCTGTTTGAATCAAATATTCTCATTGATTGCCTTCCATTTCTGTAGCCCGTTTCGAACAGACTAGACGGCAATTTTCTTTTTTGTAGGGCAACTTTTTCCTCTTTAAAAGGTAGTAACTGTTGGGAAATTCATAGCCATGTACGTTACATGCGCAGCGGAACTTATGGATTTAACCCGCCCTATGATCTATGTTAAGGGAATAAAAGTACGAGATTAGCCATTAAAATTTATACCTCGGATCTTCCTGATCCGCGAGATAAAGAACGGATGTAGGTCTGAACTATTCTGACTTGCAACAGTCTCCTTCCTGAAGCTCGGCTCGCGAAACTCCTTCCTGACGCTCGGCTCGAAGAACTCCTTCTTGAAGCTCGGCTCGAGAAACTCCTTCTTCTCCTCGAGATGAAGATAGATCACTCGCAAGTTCTAGATAGAGAACCTCTACTCGTATCCACGCGAATTTCACACGAACGGAATAACCGGACTTGGCTAGACAAGTCCGAAAATACTTTCCGAATAACTCTCAAGACTTTCTCTCTCTTTTCTGTGTAATACACGGTCTCTAAGGCTTCTAAGTTGTGTATGAAATAGAGAGACTATGCCCTTCTATTTATACTAGAGAGAGAGGCGAATGATTGCTCAGTTACCATAACTAAAATCCTAATATGTGCCTATTCCGTTGCCAACTTTACTATTCCGTTGGCAACGGAATAGGTATTTTCATAATGGAATACTTGGCAGTTAAGGTTATTATAGTTTCCATATATATTCCGTTGGGAACGGAACTATTCCGTTGCCAATGTAATGGCACTGTTTCATTCAATCAATTATCCAATAATTGATTATTTCGTTCACCAATTCATACATCATATGTATAACTGTTTTTGAGGCATATTCATCCCGTACGAATGGAGTTCATTGTGTGACCGTGTAGGTTCCATTTAATGCTGGCAACGATCTTCTAAAGATCGTAAGTCATGAGTAATCTCTAGACTTGATGTCATGACTACCCATGTTAAATGAAATAATCAACGATCATAAACCTATTTGAATAGACATTTACTTATTCCTTTTGTTCTACGATATATGTCTTGATCACAAGGCACGATAATATGTCATCCTTGAGTTTGATCAAAGTCTCTTTCCTGATCGAGAATTAGACTGAGTAAATACAAATGATATTAACAACACATGTTAATCCATTTTGAGCATGGCCATGCATTTCCTTCAGTCCTAGTTCATCAGGGGGCCCAGAGATATTTTTGTCATGATGAGAGGAACAAATTCCATCTTGGTCACTCACATTCCTCGTCATGATTCAGTACATACCTAATGATGAACCTAATGATCATCCCATTACGAATGACGTAGGATCATATTGAAGTATGCAGTTTCTCATATAGGAATCCATGGTGATCTCAGGTCATAGGAACAAGCACACTATTCATATGAGAATCACTAATGACATATACCATGCATATTCTCATAGTGTGGTCAGTCCAGTATGTGTTCTCTAAAACATACCTATATTCCAGTCTTGACATCTCTATGTCCATGATCAGCAGAACATGATCATCCAGCCTGCGAATATACTAGTGTGGATATGTAGCTTCTTACCTGAAGTATGTCTGTCTCTATAAACATCCAACATATCACTAGGGACAATTTAGAATGTCATTCGTTGGTTCACAGTTCTACTATCAGAATCACGTATTCTGATGATGTGAACCCGGAGTGTCATTCTTGGTTGATATAAGAAATTTACATTCACAACCCATACACACAGATATATAAGAAACAATCTTTATATAATAAATAATAATGTCTTAATACATAATCCATTTCCTAGTACAAATACATTTGGCCTAGGGCACTAGTCCTACAGTCTCCCACTTGCACTAGGCCAATTCTAAGCATCTTATGCCCATAGACCTAACATGACCTTCATGTTTCGCTTGCGGGAGTGGTTTAATTAATGGATCGGCGACATTGTCGTCCGATGACACTCTACACATTTTAACATCACCCCTTTGTATGATCTCTATGATCAGATGGAAGCGTCGCAGTATGTGCTTGGACTTTTGGTGAGATCTCGGTTCCTTTGCTTGTGCGATCGCTCCATTGTTGTCACAATATAGATCCACTGGTTCCGAGATGCTCGGAACTACTCTTAACTCCTCCAAAAAGTTCGTTATCCAAACAGCTTCTTTAGCTGCTTCTGCAGCGGCTATATACTCTGCTTCCGTTGAAGAATCTGCTATAGTACATTGCTTGGAACTCTTCCATGTCACTGCGCCTCCATTTAGGTAAAATAAATAACCTGATTGCAATCTAAAGTCGTCTGAGTCTGTCTGGAAGCTTGCGTCGGTGTAACCCTTTACAACGAGCTCGCCTTCCTGACATCCATAAACTAGAAACAGGTCCTTAGTTCTTCGTAAGTACTTAAAGATTCTTTTAACAGCTATCCAGTGACTTTCACCTGGATTAGACTGAAACCTGCTTGTTGCGCTTAATGAGTATGACACATCAGGATAGATCGAATAGACGAAGTATGTGGGATCTTATTCATGCGTCTTCGTTCCTGCTCACCGGTAGGACACTGTGTCTTAATGAGAGACACGCCATGTGACAAGGGCAGAAATCATTTCTTGGATTCTTGCATTCTGAACCGTTTCATGACCTTGTCTATATATGTACTTTGACTCAGACCTATAAGCCTTCTAGATCTATCTCTATAGATCCTGATTCCTAACACGTAGGAGGCTTCTCCCAGGTCTTTCATCGAGAAATTTTCTCCCAACCATTTCTTGACGTTCAATAATGTTGGGATGTCATTTCCCATTAGAGCTGGCAAACAGACCCGAACCTGAAAGACCCGCCCGACCCGCCTGAAGTCCGACTCGGCCTGATTCAAAATTTTTGAAAAAGTCAACTGACTCGAACCTGCCCGACCCGGAACCGACGAACCCGAACCCGAAGAAATTGTTGTTTGATGACCTCTCTAGCCCGACCCAGCATAAAACCCGACTTGTCCGAACCCGATATAACCCATAACCCGAGAACCCAGACCCGATAAACCAAGATATGAATTGACCCGAACCCAAATTGGACCGCTTTTAAAACAACCCGAAACCCGAATATAACCCGAAAATAATTTAATTTGACTAGGACTTCAAAATAATAAATATCATAACATAGATCAACTAAGATTACCAACAACAAATAATAAATATATCATAACATAGATAGCCAATGATGAGAGCCAAAAAGGGGACGTACGAATCGACCTACAAAACAGCATAACACAATTTGATAAGCATTGAAGAAGTTGTAGCATTAAGAGCAGTAAAATGGAACAAATTTAACTGATATTTTGAAGAATAAAAATTCCGAAATTTTATGATTATAGTCAATGATTTAGATGGTTTATTTTTCAGCACAATTGCACACATATATATAGAGAAGAAGAAAATAAACACATCAATGAAATATGAGAAGAGAGAAGGGAATTTAATATTAGAGGCAAAGGCAATGCAATATTATTTCTAAAACTAATATAACTTTCTAAATATTTCATATTACATAAAGCAGGTAACTATTTCATATTACGTAAAGCAGGTAAATATTCCACATTATACAAAAAAGCAGGTAAATATTTGATATTTCATATTAGATAAAGCAGGTAAATATTTGATATTTCATATTAAATAAAGCAGGTAAATATTTGATATTTCATATTAGATAAAGCAGGTAAATATTTCAAATTGTAATGTTATTTACAATGCATATTTCTTATTTGACAATTATGCCTCTAAATTGATTGGCTTATTTTTTCTTTTCGCTCTGACTTAAGAGATTGAATGGATAGAATTATTTATCTTCCTTACTGAAGTTGCATGTGTTATAAATGATCATGAACTATTTATTTTATTTTCTTACTATATTGTTAGAGTTCTATTACCTGTATATATATGCCTCACTATTTATATTAGTTGTCAAATCAAACTCATTCATATTTATTTTTACAAATAACTAAAGAAAGATGATCATAATACACCTATGTCCATATATCTAAGTTGCGGTTTGATATATTTTTATTTTAGTTTTTTTTATATATATTAAATATATATTTTTATATATATATATATATATATATATATATATATATATATATATTGATCGAGATACAATACATATATCTAAATATTTTTCTTATATTTTTTTGACTGAATAGATTGTTTCGATTGAATACATGTGGCAGTTGTTGTTTCGATTGCATACATGTGGCAGTTGGTAGGTTAGTCAATTCGGGTTGTTTCAGGTTTCGGTGGATTACTGATTAGTTTGGATGTTTTCGGGTTTGGATTTATTTTTGGTCGGTGGTCGCTGCCCGTGTCGTTTATGGGTTTATTAGTTTGGGTAAAATTTTAGATCCGGGTTGTTTAGTTCGGGTCGGGTCAGGTTTTCGGTGGGTCGGGTGAGTCACTTGGGCTAGAATTAGGTTTAGCATCTCAAGTTACGGATATTTAAGTTTTGGGTTTCGGATCAGGCTCAGGTCATTGGGTCTCGAATTATCAGTCAGTTCAATTAGTTCGGTTATGGGTCACCTCAATTAGCTGCGTGTTTCGGGCCATTCGGGTTACGGATCAATTCAAATAGTTTCGAATTTCGAGTCGTTCGGGTTACGTGTTGATTAGTTTGGATAACATTTTGTCTTCTGGTCGGGTCAGGTACAGGTTGGTCGGGCAGGTCTCCTGGGTTCGGGTTAGGTTTGACACCTAAAGTCATGGGTTATTTAGGTTTCGAGTCGGGCTCGGGTCATTTCGGGTTTCGAGTTTTGGGTCGTTCGGGTTACGGATCAATTCAAATAGTTTCGGGTTAAGGGTTTATTAATTTGGGTAACATTTTATGTTCGGGTCGGGTCAGGTACTGGTTTCACGGGCGGGTCTCCTGGGTTAAGCTTTGTCACCTCAAGTCATGGGTCATTTGGGTTTCGAGTCAGGCTCGGGTCATTTCAGGTTTCGTATTTTAGGTCATCCGAGTTACGGGTCAATTCAAATAGTTTCGGGTTTCGAGTCGTTCGGATTAATTTATTAGTTTGGATAATATTTTGTGTTATGGTCGGGTCGGGTCAGGTACTTGATTGGTCGGGCGGGTCTTCTGGGTTCGGGTTAGGTTTGTCACCTCAAGTCATGGGTCATTCGGGTTTCGAGTCGGGTTGGGGTCATTTCGGGTTTCGGGTATTGGGTCGTTTGGGATACAGGCCAATTCAAATAGTTTCAGGTTTCAAGTCGTTTGGGTTAAGGGTTTATTAGTTTGGGTAACATTTTGTATTTGGGTCGGGTCAGGTACTGGTTGATCGGGCGGGTCTCCTAGGTTCGGGTTATGTTTGTCACCTCAAGTCAGGGATTGTTTGTGTTTCGGGTCGGGCTCGGGTCATTTTGGGTTTCAAGTCATTCCCGTTTCAAAGTCAGTTAATTATCGGGTTATCTAGAACTCGGGAGATCAGCCATTATGGGTTTTGGGTTGTTAGAATTCAGGCCGAGTCGGATCGTTCATGATAGATCAGCATTTGCCAGTTTCGAGCAAATACAACCCGAACCTAGTTGGCCCGAAGCCTGAAAAGACTCGACTTTCACTTGATCCGAACATCCATTCAACCCGAACCCGAAATAATCCGAACCCAGATAACCCGACCACAACAAGATCCGAATACAACCCGACCCAACCCGAAACTCACCCAAAGACACTGTTGACCCGAAAAGAATCCGACCGACACAAGATCTAAAATCGACCTGATCTGACCCGTGTTGACCAAATCCGACGGTGACCCGAACGTAAAATTGACCCGAACCCAAACGGGTTAACCCTAATATGACCCGACCCTCCCGTTTGCCACCTCTATTTCCAATGAGTAATATGTCATCTACGTAAAGCACCAGGAATACTACCGTGCTCCCACTGAACTTCATGTAAACACAAGGTTCACCTTCACTTTTGGTAAAACCAAAACTTTTGATGACTTCATCAAAATGAAGGTTCCAACTTCGAGATGCTTGCTTCAATCCATAGATGGATTTCTGAAGCTTGCAAACCTTACCAGAATTCTTATGATCGACAAAACCTTCGGGTTGCATCATATGCACGTCCTCGGTCAGATTTTCGTTCAGGAAAGCTGTTTTGACATCCATTTGCCATATTTCATAATCATAATATGCTGCTATGGCTAATAGAATTCTGATGGAGTTAAGCATAGCTACTGGTGAGAAAGTTTCGTCATAGTCAATACCATGAACTTGTTTGAAACCTTTCGCCACAAGCCTTGCTTTGTAGGTTTGTATCTTTCCATCCACGTCAGTCTTCTTCTTGAAGACCCACTTACATCCGATAGTTTTCAAGCCTTCGGATGGATCAATCAAGTTCCAAACTTGATTGTCCTGCATGGATTGCATCTCGGCTCTCATGGCCTCTAACCATTTCTGAGAGTCCCGACTCTTCATAGCATCTTGGTAGGATGTGGGTTCATCATCTATGAATGTCACATCATCATCATTAGACACGAGAAATCTGTATCTCTCGGGCCCATGATGAATCCTACAAAACCTACGTTGAGTCTGTTGTGTTTCAAGCTCACCAACTCCTTGAGAGCTTGTTTGTTCCTCCATCATAGGTTCTGCAACTATAGGTGGGTCTCGAATTTCTTCGAGTTGTACTTTGCGCTCACTACTTCTCATAGAGACAAACTCTTTTTCCAAGAAGGCTCTATTGCGAGCAACAAACACTTTGTTCTCCGATGGGTGGTAAAAGTAACATCCCTTAGTTTCCATAGGATATCCCACAAATATGCACTTGCCAGATTTCGATCCGAGTTTATCGGGAAACTGACGTTTGACATAAGTCTCACATCCCCAAATCTTAAGAAAAGACAACTTGGGGCTTTTCCCCGTCCACATCTCATATGGCATCTTTTGAACTGCTTTGGATGGAATCTTGTTCAGTATGAATGCGGCAGTCTCAAGAGCGTAACCCTAGAAAGACATTAAAAGGCTTGTTTGGCTCATCATCGATCGAACCATATCCAATAAGGTTCGATTCCTCCTTTCGGACACTGCATTCCACTAAGAAGTTCCTAGAGGAGTCAGTTGTGAAACTATTCCGCATTCTCTGAGATGATCCTCAAATTCCTGACTCAGATATTCGCCTCCTCGATCAGATCGAAGTGCTTTAATCTTCTTGCCAAATTGATTTTGTACTTCATTCTTAAATTCGTTGAACATTTCAAAGGATTCAGACTTGTGCTTCATTAGGTAGACATAACCATATCTATTGAATTCATCCCTGAAAGTTATGAAGTACCGATATCCACCTCTAGCCAGCGTACTCATTGGTCCACATACATCAGTATGTATGAGTTCTAATAAGTCATTGACCCTTTCACCAACATTTGTGATGGATCAATCAAGTTCCAAACTTGATTGTTTTGCATAGATTGCATCTTGGCTCTCATGACCTCTAACCATTTCTGAGAGTCGGGACTCTTCATAGCGTCTTGGTAGGACGTGGGTTCATCATCTATGAATGTCACATCATCATCATTAGACACGAGAAATCCGTATCTCTCGGGCCCATGACGAATCCTACTAGACCTACGTTGAGTCTGTTGTGTTTCAAGCTCACCAAATCCTTGAGAGCTTGTTTGTTCCTCCATCATAGGTTCTGCAACTATAGGTGGGTCTCGAATTTCTTTGAATTGTACTTTGCTCTCACTGCTTCTCATAGAGACAAACTCTTTTTCTAAGAAGGCTCCATTGCGAGCAACAAACACTTTGTTCTCCGATGGATGGTAAAAGTAATGTGGAGATATGTAAAATTCATTATCAGTAATTATGGATGGTCATATGATGCCCACGAAATGTGGAGATCTCTCATGAATAGGTTTGAAGGAAACAATCAAATGAAAATAACCAAATTAATGAGATTTGAACAATAATTTGATTGTTTTCGGAAGATCGAAGGTGAATATATTGAGGATATGTCAGTCTTATGTCACATATCCAAAATAGATACACTGTTTGAATGGAGACCCTAATGAATCCTCGAATTATAGGTACATTGTCACAAAGCTGGGAGACACTTCAAGTCCCATTGGAAATGATAATGACGCAAGAGATCGGGCCAGGAGATCAAATCGACTACTTCTGGAATTTTGAGTCTCAACTCAAGCAGATGAACACTCACACTCAATCTAGAGCTATGGCTATGCCAGTAGCCAACACACATGACGAGGACGATGAGATGATGCTTTTGGTGAGGGTATTCGGCGAATTTTGAGCACATGAGGAACGGTTCAACGAAAACCGTAGATGCAACAAGAAGATCTATTATTTTAAGTGTAACAAGAAGGGACATACAATCAACAACCGCTACACTCTCATCTCGAGATTGGCCCTTGGAACAAGAAAGAAAGTGAGAAACAAGAAAGACGATCCGACGATCAATGCGAAAATGAGAAAAGACGTGAGAGGAGGCATGGAAAGGAAAGGATAAGAAAAAGAAGTCGAAAATCCACTCCGCCAACATGGCCATTTGGGGAGACGAATCGAGCGATTCCTCCGACTCGAAAGTGGCTAATGTTGCTCTAATGGCGGGATATCTACCTCGGTTGATGATGTAGTTGAGCAATTGTTACAAGAAATGTGTAGCAAACAAGAACGTGCCGCTCCTCCGACATTAACCGTGGCTTCCCCATTCGACGCATCATCTTCCAATTCTTCCTTACATATTCTTCCCCATTTTTTTGAAATAAACATTACAATATATCTTGAACCATCCTTCATTGTTGAAAATGAGGGAGCCAAAGAGGTGGGTGAGAAAATGAAGGAGCTTGTTGCTTAACACTATTGGGAAAACCATAGCCATGTATGTTACATGCGCAACGGAACCTATGGATTCAACCCGCCCTAGATCATCGTTAAGGGACTAAAAATACGAGATTAACTATTAAAATTTATATCTCGGATCTTCCTAATCCGGGAGATTACATCGGATGTAGGTCTGAACTGCTACGTCTCGCTTCCTTCTCCTTCGTGCTCCTAAAGTTCGACTCGAACGAACTCCTCATTTCTCATAGAGAAAAGAAACCGATCGTTCGCTAGTCTTCAAAGCAGAATACCTCTACTCGTATCCACGTTGAACTTCAAACAAACAGAATAACCGGACTCGGCTAGACGAGTCTGGAAATACTTTCCGAAAATACCTTACATAACTCTCTCTCTCTCTCTCTCTCTCTCTCTCTCTCTGTATATGTGACGGCCTCTAAGGCTTTAGAATTGTGTCAAATAGAAAGGGACTGCCCTTCTATTTATACTCGAGAGAGAGGTGAAAGAACAGAGTAGGTATTCCGTTCCCAACAGAATAGGTATTTCCTTATTAGAAAACTTGGCAGCCAAGGTCATTTCAGTTTCCATATCTATTCCGTTCCGAACAGATTCCGTTGAGAACGGAATTATTCCATTGACAACATAATAACACTGTTTTGCATAATCAACAATCAAATAGTTGGTTATTTCGTTGACTAATTTATACATCATATGTACAACTGTTTTAACACTGGCAATGACCTTCCAAAGAACGTAAGTCATGAGTAACTCTAGACCGATATCATGACTAACCATATTAAATGAAATGATCAGCGATCATAAACCTATTTGAATAGACATTTGCTTATTCCTTTTGTTCTACGGTATATGTTTCGATCATAAGGCATGGAAGTATGTCATCATTGAGTTGGATCAAAGTCTCTTTCCTGATCGAGAATTAGACTGAGTAAATACAAAATGATATTAACAACACATGTAAATCCATTTTGAGAATGACCATGCATTTTCTTCAGTCCTAGTTCATTAGGAAGCCCAGAGAAATCTCCCTCTTGACAAGAAGAACAAATCCCATCTTGATCACTCACATTCCTCGTCATGATTCAGTGCATACCTAATGATGAGCCTAATGATCATCGTCGTATTACAGATGACGTATGATCATATTAAAGTATGCAGTTCCACATACATGAATCCATGGTGAACTCAGGTCGTAGATACAAGAATACTATGCATATTCTCATAGTGTGGTCAGTTCAGTACGTGTTCTCTAACACGTACCTATATTCCAGACTTGACATCTCTATGCCCATGATCATCCAGTCTGTGAATATACTAGTGTTGATATGTAGCTTTTATATGAAGTATGTTTATCTCTATAGACATCCTACATATCACTAGGGACGGTTTAGAATGTCATTCGTTGGTTCACAATTCTACTATCAGAATTACATATTCTGATGACGTGAACCGAAGTGTCATTCATGGTTGATATAAAATATATAAATATACATTGACAACGTATACAAACAGATATATTAGAAACAATTTTTATTGAATAAATAATAATGTCTTAATACATAATATATTTTGTAGCACAAATATATTTGGTCTAGGACACTAATCTTACACACATGGAGGTGGAACTTCTCAAAGATTATAGTGCTCCATTTTGTGAAGATGACTCGTGCAAAATTGGGGTGCTAGGCCTTTTAATGGTTAATATTTTTTTTTAATTTTTTGTTTGGAGAATTGAGTCACAGTGGGTAAAAGATGGACCACGTTGGTAGGTACAAGCCAATATGTTCTGATTTGTGATTATTGAGAACGATCACATTTTTTCTGGTTTTTTATTCAAGTTGAGTGATTGATTAGAGTGGTAAAATATCCATATTATTTATGTATCCTATATCAATGTAGCGTTCAAAATCATGTCTACTCAAATTGGTACCAATAATAAATGGTCATTACGTGTTCTATGAATGCTTAATCTCCAACTCATGAGAAAACACACGTAACTTATATTTTTAAGAGACACTTAGAAATTGCTTCTGTTGAAACCGGTTCATATTGTTATGCACATTATTTATGCTTGCACATTATGTTCCTTCTATTGCAGGATGGGCTACTTGATGAAGATTATTCCAAGCATAATGTTTTATTGTTCTTTCAGTCGAAATTTTTTTTGACTCCATAAGTGTTTGTTATGATTGTACGTATTTACTATGTATCAGTACCATTCAAATATTGTATTTACACTGCAAACAAGAAATAAAAGTTTCCAATCAAGTAACATAGGTAGAGCTAGTCCTAGGATTTTAGTTGTCCAAGCCCAAAATGTGAATATTATGTATGTTAGTACATTAATCAAAATATAAATAAAAAGCAAGCAAAATAAATTAATTAACAAAAAATTTATATAATATGTTCTCATATTATTTTCTCTTAAATCATTTGCTCAAATAATATTTGCTATGATATCATTTGCTTTGATACCAATTTTTAACATTTGCTCTGATACAAAACTGGTTAGTTTCTGGGTTCTAGAAATCTTTTTGATATATGAATTTTTATAAATAAATTTATAAATTACTAAATAAATATTTATATAGAACTTATTCCCTCTCCCTCCGAATTCTCTTTTCACTCTAGGTATATAATATACAAAATTCACAAATTTGAATCAAACTGTACTGAATCAAATCTAGCTCTTTTATTAAAAAATTATGGACATTCTCAATCATGTATATCAGATCCCAATTAATGCTAGATATTTGTGTGAGTAATGCAGCATGTTCTTCCATTATAATTCGGAACTCTCTCCCTATCTCTTCCTCTTTAAATTTCTATCTATTATTCCATTGATTGTCTATTTATTTTGCTAATTGTTATATTTTAATTGTTGTTTTCAATTGTGAATCTTCCATCACTGAGAATGTCGGAAATGCCGCTCATCACCATAATGAATTTGTCCATAGGTGTGATTAGTGCTTCAAGGCCTTTGAGACTGTGCACTGGTTGTCACTTCATCAGCTAGAAATGGATAGGCACAATCTCCCTTCTGCCTCCTATGTTCACCAGGTTAATTTAATTTCCATTCTTCCTTCTAATTTATGTTTTGTTACCATAATTCCATTTTTCTTTTTACTTAGGTGAATCGTGGAGGAGGTCAACGAAGATCAGTGTTGGTGATTGATATTCCTGATGAGGACCTGGTTCATAGCGTGATTCATTTGGTAAGAATTTTCAATTTCATTCAATTTTGATCCTTTTTCAATGATTGATCCGTTTTTCCCCAATTTCTTATTAATAGGGGGCGGACATTGAAGATCGTGCTGAGCTGGAGCGCCGCTTGGCACAGGACGGCAAGTGGAAGGAGAGATGTGCTACAAAATGTTGGGAGGAAATGTTACATAAATAGTAAATGTTACTATAATTTATTTCAGTATTAACAAATAAAATACTAGGAATTTTGTCTTTAGTTATTTGAATTTTTTTTAGAAATAGGTTATTACAAGCATCATAATATTTTTGCATAATTAGTCCACAAATGTTACATATTAAGAGATTATATAGTTTTCAATGATTATATGTTTAATACCCATAAATCATCAAAATGAATAATGATAATCATAGCCCCATAAAATTTACATTATTTTACTGAAATGTGTATATTTTATCAAATTTGAAAATTAATTTAAGTTATAGTTCATGTATATTATATTTCTAGTCAATCGTTTATAATTATCTAAAATATATGGAATATCATTCCGAAGCAGAGCGAGATCCCCCTAGTAATTGTATCTAATACCTAAAAAATCTCTTTCATCTGCTTTTGTTGGGTTTCGATACCACATCTGGGTTGGTGGGCAACATCAATTTTGACGGAGAGCGAATGTCTCTGCAATAGTTTATTCGCCCCCAAAAAGTTCCATAAATAAACTTTTTTTTTCCGCCTCCTATGTCCATCTCCGTCTCAATCTACGACTATCGCCCATCTCTGCCTCCTTCTTAAGGATTTACGGCACCTATCTTCCATCTATCAAGTCGATCATCATTGCCACATCGCCTCTCTCATCTCTAAGCTTACAAATTACTCTCAATCCTCCACGAAATTTTAGCAAATTCAACATATCTCGCATTATTTTGTGATTAAGTCAATTTTATTCAACACATCTCGCACTATCAATATCGAAAGAGCAATACATGTCGTGCTTGTGGAAATATTAGGACTTGCGGGCCATACAAAAATATAAGATGTTATCTTATTTGTGATGAAAGAGGAGAATTTCAAGCTTGTGGAAATATTAGGACTTGCGGGCCATACAAAAATATAAGATGTCTTATTTGTGATGAAAGAGGAGAATTTCAAGATATGTATTTTTTTTCAAATGTCTAAAACAAATCTAGTTTCTCTGCGCATAATTGTGGGGAATAAGATGAGAGAGTAGATTTATGCTCAAAATAAGGCTTAGAGCACATTTGCGATCACCACATATGACAGGGTGCGGATGTATTGTGTAGAATGAAAGAAAAACGAATTGGGTTACTTTATTGTGAATGAAGTCCTTATATATAAGAATCCAAAACTGAACGAGCCTTAGTTTTTTCTCAACTTAAATGTGGTCATAAGATTCTTATTATGGATAAAACCCTTGATAATAGATTAGATGAGTTGTGGACCATTGTTGATCTTTGTTGCTCCAAACAAGAAACAATGTAAATCGGAGGTAAATCTTCAACTTTAACTGCAAAAAAAAGTTCGTTGTGCGTGTTAGGCTGACAGATGCTCAGCAGACTCTTTACACAAGCATCATGTTTTATTGTTCTCTCAGTCCAAAAATTTCTTGACTCCATAGAGATTTATTATGATTGTATATATTTTATTATGTACTAGTACCATTCGAAGATTGCATTTACAATGTAAACAAGAAATAGAAGTTTCCAATCAAGTAACATAGGTAGAGCTCTAGAAATTTGGTTGTCCGATGTTATTACATTAATCAAAATATAAACAAAACACAAGCAAAATAAATTAATTAACAAAATATTTATATTGTTGTAATATCGTTTGCCCTCAAATCATTTGCTCTGATACCATTTGTTATGATATCATTTGCTTTGATACTAATTTGTAACATTTGCTCTGATATCAAACTGATTATTTTTGGGTTGTTGAAATCTTTTTGATAGATGGTTTTTTATAAAGAATTTATGAATTAATAAATAAGTGTATATATATAGGGCTTATTCCCTCTCACTCCAAATTCTCTCTTCGCTCTGTGTATATAATCTACCGAATTCAAAAATTTGAATCAAAACGAACTGAATCAAATCCAACTCTTTTATTCAAATAAAATTGACATTCTCAATCATGTATATGAGGTCCCAATTGATGCCATATATTTGTGTGAACGATACTGCATGTTCTTCCACTGCAAGTCAGAACTCTCTCCCTCTCTCTACCACTTTAAATTTCTAATCTATTCTCCCATTGATTATCTATTTGTTTTGCTATTTGTTATGTTTTAATTATTATTTTCAATTGTAGATCTTCCATCACTGAGCATGTCAGGACTGCGGTTCATCACCAGAATGAATATGATCATAGGTGTGATGAGTGCTTCATGGCCTTTGAGACTGTACATCAGTTGTCTAATCATCAGCTAGAAATGGACAAACAAAAGCTTCCTTGTGCCTCCTGTGTGCGTCAGGTTAGTTTAATTTTCATTTCTTCCTTCTAAGTTAGGTTTTGTTTCCTTAATTCCATTAATTGCATTTTTTTTTCCCATTTAGGTGAATCTTGGAAGAGGTCAACAAAGGTCAGTGTTGATGGTTGATATGCCTGATGAAGAACTGGTTCGTATTATAATTTATTTGGTAAGAATTTTCAATTTCATTTAATTTTGATCGTTTTTTCCCATGATTAATATGTTTTCCCTTTTTTTCGATTTCTTTGTTAACAGGGGCGAACATTGAAGATCGTGCTGAGCTTGAGCACCGCTCAGCATAGGACCGTAACTAGATATTTTAGAAGTAAAGTATGTTTGATAATATGTATTTTTTTTTTGGAAAGATTATGGTAGTATAGTAATGATATGATAGTATAGTAGTTTTTATGAAAGGTTATGATAATATAGTTTAGTTATGATATGATAATATAGTGTATTTTTTGATAGTTTATGATAGTATAGTGTTGCAATGATTGTTTTGTACATTGATTAACGCATGAAGATCATATTTGTTTTGTAGTTTGATGAATTCTTGAATATCTTATGCATAACGAATTGTGATCCAAGAAAGAAAGGCTCAATTAGATAAAAATTGTATCACTTTCTATATTGATATGTTAAGCTTATAAAAAAAATGCAAAAAGACATTAGATTGATTCACAAAAAGCGAATGTCTCTTCAATAGATTAGTACCCTGTGCGGGATCCAACAAGATGGTTCCAAATTAATTTGTATTCTTGCTAAAATATGGGAATATAGACTATGTAAGAGAACATGCTGAAAATAATACGTTCATTGAGCATTCTCAAGAGATCTATCATCAATTTTCTCTCGGCCATCGGATAAAAAATATTCCCAAATCCCAACTTTTCATTTGAATAATTACCACAATATCACATGATCATTTAGATAAATATTTTGTATTTAATTTTTTTTGGTCTATTTCATCTAAGTTAAATTGAGATCATAGATTAATTATCCAAATTATTTAGTAGTTTGTTATTTTTTGTTTTCTTATGAATTCATTACTTATGTTATTTTATTTCTCAAATACAAATTTATTTGTATAGAGTTTTTCGTCCTTATAAAATTAGATGTGATATAGAATATATTTTTGAATGAATAATAAATAGAGAAAATATCTTATAATGTAATTCAAAATGATTTTAAACATATCCAACTTATTTAACATAATTATTATATATTATTAAGGTACTATGAATTCATTTCAAATTTTTATTTTGAATTTTCATAATTAGAATTTATACATTACAAATTGAAATAAATAATACAATTGAAATATTCACAAAAAGCACGAGCATTATTCTAGTTATAAATAATAGTAGTGTACCATACTGCTTTCTCAAGACTTCAAACAGATTCATATAAATAAACATATTAGAATATTTATAAAGAAGTCGTACAAATATATGACCATCTCAAATATGACAATCAAACATTACATTCATTTCTTTTTCATTCAAACACTATATAAATCCATATGTACAAAAACAAAAAAAAAAAAAAATTGTTTTAAACCATTACAAAATTACAAAGTTACCACTTCAAAAGAAAAAAAAAATCATTTCACATCACCATTTCACATCCAAAGTCAAAGTTTCAGGTGGCAAAACAATATTATTAAATTGCGTAAACGAAATATTCGACATTAAACTACTCCAAGCTGTCGATTCAACAGCATTAAATTCTCTCTTCACCTTTTTCACCGTTAAAACCTTCAATTTCCCCTCCTTTAAAACCCTAGCCAAAACCTCAATCGTCAAATTCTCAAACCTAGGTTTAGTTTTCCAACCCTTAGTTCTTCTCCAAACCCTATCTTTCTTATTCACTTCTCTCTCTAAACTCAACCTAAATTTCACCACTCTAAATGAAATTATTTTGGCTTTCACAAACCTAATATATTTCTCATCCAAAATTATTTTCCCGTTAAATCTCCTTATTACCTTATCTAACAACCCTAATTTTGAACTGACCGAACAGAACAAGCAAGAAGAGATTTCTCTCACTTTTCCGTAACATTTATCTGGTGATAACTCAACTGTATCACGGTGTGAATTGAATTTAAGGATAATTGGAGAAGAAGGGTTTAGGGTTTTATTTGCAATTACCAAAATCGACCCTAATATATTCACTGAGAGTAATGGCGAGCAAGAAGGAAAAGCCGGGGGCAAAATCGGAATTTCAGCTTTGTTTGGGGTTGAGAAAGTTCCGTTCAAATAAAGGCCAATATCATTAGGATGCGAAAAAGAAATCTCTTGTGCCCCAATAATTCTAATTTTGATTCCATATGGGATTAATACTTGCTTTAATCCAGTATATGTAACATTAATCTGCACAAAAATATGCAAATCTTAATTAAACATCTTCAAAAGGTATTAGTATTCTTCAAGTATTGCTGCATTAATTAATAAGTTCAAACTCACTGAGGGCAAATTGAGAGAAATCTGATCAAGTTCACTCCCCTCCATTCCAACACGCAACTGGAGAGGTCCAGTCAACTCAAGATCTTTCACGACAGACTCAACCCGACCCGCATCTCCACCAGCAACCAGATCCGAATCCGACTCCACCATCACGACCCCGTTGCCGCCGCGCCGCCACTTCACCGTCTCGTCGGAGAACTTGAATCCGAGCTTCATGTTCCTCCCGATCTTCGCGTCGAACTCGTACCTGCTTAACACTCCAATCTTCGATGCCGTTTCATGGAGATCCGAAACTTTAATCTTAGCTTTAGTTTCGGATTCAGGATCCCAGCGCTCCTTCTCGGATAAAGCGTGTGCGATTTCGGACAGGAATGAGGAGGAATTCGTGGAGAGGAATTCGGAGGAGTGAACAGGCGGGAAGGAGAGGAATAAGACTGGAATAGCGGAGAGGAATAAGAAGGGGGATAGTACCATCGCTAATTCCAGTGATTGTAATGGATTATTGAGGATTAAAGAAAGAATTTGGAGAGGAAGATTAGAGATGCTTGAAGACGATGACTGGATTGGGGTTATGTTGTACGCCGGTACAGTTTAAGAGTGTATTGTATCCTGGAAGGTAACGGACGGTTGAGATTGCAAGATCAAGTGGATTAATTCAGGAGTCAATGTTAAAGTGGACTGTTGGGCTCAGATGAAGGGGCGACGCCCCATTATGCCCACAATTGTTGGCTCAAAATAAAATTAATGAACGTTATAAACAGTCACAGATCAGTTATTGATAAATAACAGAACAGAAGTTACAAACAAATTTGGAAATCTGAAAGAAGTGATGTGATTTATAATTTTAATTGAGAAAAAATCATGTATAGACTCCTATAAAACTTGATTAATATCATTAATAATTAATAGCAATGGGATTAGCTCCATTCTTTATTAATACAAAGAACGGTTCTTGATAATAACAGATCATAACAAATTTACTCTTGATTAATATCATCATTCATTATTAATAATCAAGATGAAATGGAACTATTAGTGAAACCATGCAATAAAAACTTAAAACAATATAATAATTCTTTCACAAAATTTTCATACAAATGATTCATTTGCAAAAGCATTTATGAAGTAAAATAAAAATATATCGTCTGTTTTGAATTACTAAATATGAAAATAAAACATTTATCAGGAAAAATAAAATAAAACGTATATTTTTGTATAGAAAATTAGCTAAGCATAGTCTGATGTCCTGTTTGCAACATTCTCTTTAAAACCCTAAACGAAGAATCTGACGAACTGCAAAAATAAAAAAATATTAAAAAATATTAAAAAAAAAATGAAACCCATAAAGATATTTGTGTAAATAAAACAAATTTGAGGGACTAGAATGCAACCTCAAGATTGAGATTTCATAAGGAAACGAAGCTCCTTCTATATTAGGAGGTATATTTGGTAAATGATCTCTTTTCTCATTCACAAACTTTATAATTTCAAATAATATTTCGCGCAATGAAGATTCTAATTTATTACGGTGCGTTTCTCTCTCGTCAAATGTAAACTCTAGAATTTTCAAAAAAAGGAGGGTGAAAATGCAATTTTGTACTGAATGTAAAATATGAGGGTGAAGATGTAAATTTACCTCCAGGATCAATGTCGACTTTCCTCTGATTAGGTTTATTATGTGTTTTGTGATTAATTATATTCAAATTAATGAACCACCTTTCGAAATATATACGGTCTGATTTATTGCTAAACCATGCTGCCTGTTTAGTCTCAAAAAATGATACACATATCTGCAAGAAGAAGAAGAAGAAGAAGAAGAAGAAGAAGAAATAATAATAATATAATAATAATAATAATAATAATAATAATAATAATAATAATAATAATAATAATAATAATAATAATAATAATAATAATAATAATAATAATAAATAATAATAATAATAATAATAATAAATAATAATAATAATAATAATTTTTTTATACTAATTTAAAAAAGTGATATATTGGTGATTAAATACTGAACATGGTTTAAGTTACACAAAAATGGTATATTGAATTGAACATCTTTTTTCTAAATTAAAAAAGTACAAAATATTTTAAAATTTTTAAAGTAAGAACATAAAAAATTAACCTGGCTTCTTCTGTTTGGATGTTTTTTAACTTTATGAATAAATTCATCAATTTTTTCTTCTATTTCTTTTTCCACATCAGCAACCCCACATTGTACCTATATTTTTGTAAAAACAAATAAATTGAAAATTTAATTAAAAAGGGAAAATAAATGTCCGAAATTATTTTATATTTTGAGATAATTTGGTACTTACATATGTTAATTCAAAAAGCTCACAATCTACATCCTTTGGCCTAACGAGGCCTAAAGCTCTGTGAAATAAAATTGTATGTAATACACCTGAATTAAAATTCAACTATTTGTCAGAAAAAATAGAAAGTATATTTAAGAGATAAAACTTTAAATAAATTTTATGAGGAGAATAATCAAAGTATGAAACAGGCAAATTACATTACAAAAACATGCAATTTCATTTCAAAAACTTTTCAGTTTGAATTCTGATGAAATTGAAAGGATATCATTACATATGGAAATCTATCCTTTTTCAATATTTTACTAATGTAATATAATTATAACTGAAATAAAAAGAACGATGAAAATAACTGAAATAACATAGTATGTCAGAATTCCGATTCAATCATCTGATAGAAATATTCAAATTTAATATTCAACATATATATACTGTATATAAATTATTCAAGAAGTGAAACGAATCAAATAAATTTGTGTTCAATTAAAATCGATAAAATGCATTTACAGCTTAACACTTCTTTGATCTCAAACTGCTCCACCTCCTACAATTTACCCAAATTAACAAACGATCAATCGAAGTCACAAAACTAATCACTCAGGAACCCAATAAAAATAGACAAATAGACCAAAAAAATCGAAAAAAGAGAACACGAACCAACTCTTTCAGCTCGCAAACTTCACAATTCATGTCCGATCAGCAAATCGCCCCTCTCTCTACACAATCAGTGGATAAAATCAATCAATCACTTGGAGTTTACTTTACACCGACTATTTATCTTCCAGAATAAGCAAAACGATTAATTTTACTATTTAAAACGAAGAATAAGTGAATTGAATCTTGTTACGGGGTCTCTTTTAAAAGTTTAAATATGGAACGAGATCATCTGTGACGAAATATGCGTTTAAATATATGTAGCGTTTCACTGCAACTGAGACCCACATTTACAACAAGGGGGGACTCCTCGATCCGCTTCGGAGATCTCTATACATTTATTTTGATAGTTTTCGGAGATATTGATCAAAAGACTATCAACGATGATATTTTTTAAAATCACTGACGGAATAATTATTTCTATCAAATATATAAAATAACAAATAATAGTTCTTATTTTTTTTTAGATTTTTGAAGGATACACATATTTCTATTGGGAAGCCATGGTTACAAAAGTAACATATTTCTATCCTTTGAGATAAATATTTTATATTGCATGTGTTTTGTAGAGGTTACATGAATATTTGTTTTTATGTAAGATGGGCCAACAATAAAAATATATTGACTATTCCTATTCTATAGGGGTATACATAATATTTTGACTTTTGTAAAATTGTCCATGTTTTAAGTGATGGATCATATTAATTTTTTATATAAAGCCAGATGTTAAAAAAAAAAAAAAAAACTAAATGAGCGAACACAATGATATTTCTATTTTGTTGAGTTATATTTTGAAATTTTATAGGGCTCTAAAATACTATTCTATTTTGTTGAATTATATTTTGAAATTTATAAGGTTCTCATGAAAATTCTCTACCAAGAAATGACACCATAGAGTGGTCCTATCCCCTCATTTAAGAAATATAATATGTCTCTACCCAGTAACGCTTCGCCTCTTCCACTCGGATACAAACTCATTTGTGATACCACTATTCAAAATAAAATTATATACTCGATTAAAAGATTTCAATATGAGTGGCAAAATGATGAAATTATCCTTACTTTTTTGAAGTGTATGAGTTTTTTTAAGGGCATTATGATAATTTCACACATAATGTTTTGTTTCATGTGTTGAAATGACGGTATTGCTCTCAAATTCTTGGAAACAATGTTGTTTTGATGGGGGTATTATGGTAATTTTATCTAGTGAATTGAAGAGATAATTGAAAAAAAAAACATTCAATATCCAAGATTCGAATCAAAGACCTCAGGATTACAATACAACAGACTGAACCCATGCTCCAACATGAATTTTGTGATATATTTCAACTAAATAAATATAAATGTGCTATTAGAAGGGACATGTATGAGCTTCAGGTGGAACTTGAGCTTCCATGTATATATGATTAATAAATGAAATCATAAATTATATGAATGAAAAAATATATTATTTCTATAAAATAAAATAAAATAATGTGTAATCACAAATGGAAAACTATCTTTAATTCTTATAGCTAAAAAGAATATAATTTTTAGAGACTAAAAAATGAATATCAAATGTTAGGTGATCTTTAAAAATATTGTGAAAAATAATAGTGTTTCAAAAACCTCCAAAACAATATCAAAATTGAATCAAGTCGGGTCTCAGTTTTTATTTATATATGAAAACATATGATTTAAAATATTTTATTTTGTAGGGACTAAAATAAAAATACGTAATGAAAATATTTTAGAGGTATATGAAAAAGATCCTTTTTTAGAGTGAGAACCATATTATTTTAGTATAATTTATCCAATATCATAATATATTATATTATTAATTAGTACTAATAAAGCATCATAATATCAAACATTAATTGATACTATTTATGACATATTATTACTCCTTAAAATAACTTAATAAATAAATAAATAATTCTTAAAAAGGTGAAAATAATGATTAGGTACAAAGTGGAGACTCATATCATATAAGAGTACATAGTGGGGTTCAAATTCCAAGCTACCCATTTGAAGTTACAAAATATTATTTAATTTTAACTTATGTTGCACGGATATGGATACGTGTATCGTATCCGATACGATATGGATACGGTGATACGGCAAATCTTAAAAAATTTAGGATATGGATACGACAATTTATATATTATTTTATTATTTATTAATTATATTTTATATATGTAATTAATATATATATATATTTAGATATTAGACTTTGATGTAGGAGATACTAAAAAGTTGTCATTATAGAAATATCTTGATGTGGAATATTTATTTATTATAGTTAACTAAATAATTAGATGCCTTAATCTTATTTTATTGATTATATATATATATAATCATATATCTTAAGAAAAAATGTTCTCACGTTGGAAGTATCCGATGCACATACGGGAAGTATCTGTGAAGTATCCGGTATTATTTTGGAATAAAATATTATTATACGCCACGTGGTGTGTTCGATACTGTATCTGAGTACCCAATACGGGTATAAGTATCCGATACGATACGGCTGGATTTTGGAAGTATTCGCGCAACATAGATTTTAACATTTTAATCACTTGAAAAGTATTTTACAAATAGTAAATGATATTTTTCTTTCAGAAATTTTTTTTTGATTAATGAACATTTTTTAACTGAATTTTTTTGTGAAGAATTCTTTTCAAAAAATAATAAAAAATATTCTTAAGAAATATTTTTCATAAAAAGTAATTGTCTTACGAAATATATTATCATTAAATAAATTCGAATTTTTTTCTAGAAAAAATTATGAATTAAGTATTTTTCTTAAGTTTTACATGAAATTCTTTTTTGAAAAAAAAATATTTGTTATGAAAACTTCTGAATTTTTTTCCAAATATATTTGTAATATTTTTCTTAAAAACAATTTTCAAGATGCATTTATGAATTGCTTTCTTCCTATTTAGGCATAATTAGTTAATAAAAATATTTTTATGAAAAACGTATTAATTAATATTTAAAAGATATTTTTCAAATGGTTAAACTATTGAAACAATGTTATCAAAACCGGATGGACAATGACCCGGATGAGCATCGGGTCACTTGTTCATTGGTCGGACCGTCGGGCTGACCGATTTAACTGCTGATTTTTCTTACTAAAATTTTAATATATCTAGATTAATGAAAATATAATATTGAACAAGCCAATGAAATTAAGGAAAGATAATATATTTAGACATAAAGTATGTAATATATGGATTGATAATATCAAATAAAAAACAATTCTCCAACAAAATTATAAAATTTTGATTAGTCAAACTCTAATAGATCTAGACCTAGAGTTAACTTATGTTTCATCAATCAAATTTAACAGTTTTTAGTATAACAGTAGCATTATTTCTAATCTTCTCCAAGAAAAAGCAAAACATAACTCAAATAACAATTAATCACAAAACAAACACTTAAAACAAGAAATTACTAGCTAATTGCCTGAATCAAAGTTCATTTATGATGGTTGTCACAAAATTATAATTTGAGCTTAAGCCAAATTCCTTATTTTCTCATAAAATGCACAAGTGTCATTAGAGTTTTCTCTATTTTGTTTGGTCGTAGTGCTATTTGAATGAATGGACATTTCATCGAACAACTGAAGGCTCTTCAGTTATTATAAAAATAAAAAAAAACAGATGGCTCTTCAGTGGTGTGTGTCCAATAGAGGTCTCATATGAAATTGAAACCATCAACATTGAAACAAATTAGAAAAAGTATAAAGAACACCCAGTAAAACTTTCAAGAATATAGTGGAACGATTTCAAAATAATCAAATTAAAATTGAGATGGAAATCACAAGCTAGCCATACTTTGAGGAACTTCAAGCTTGAAAATAAATCTGAGAAGAGAATTTCGACCCAGCTATAAGAAAATGAGAATAAAAATCTCCATCCCTATTATCCAACCTGCTCAAGAATCAAAGTATGAATGAACTCACACAGAGAGAGAGAAAGGGCTAGACAGGACAAAAGGAAACAAAAAAAAAAACCAATGTTAAAAAATTTCCAGCCAAAAATCGGGTTTTCACTCTGGTCCGATCCGCGATTTTTTATTAAAAACCGGATGGTCTAACCAGTTTTCACTGGTTTTATTGCATATCCGATCCTTCATTCAAACCAAACTGGAAACTGATCCGGGTCCGATTTTTTCCGGTCGAACCAACGGTCCGGTACGGTTTTAATAACACTGATTGAAACTAATGTTGTTAACTTCAATAGAACGCTAGGGGTATTTTAGTAATTTTGAATAATGCATTTTTTTTTACGAATTTTCCAAAAATAATTATTGCATATATTAAAATTTGGTCACCCAATCTGACCCGCCACACAATACTCTTCATTGAATGGCCACAAAAGATCATTAAAAAGGACACATTCAAAATTGCCCTCTTTTATAAGTTTTATATATATGAAGAAATTTAAATCTCCCACATAATATTTGCATATTAATCCAATTTCCGAGTCCGTCTGAGTTCTCAAAAAAGAAAAGAAAATTACTAAGAAGCAAAAATAATATTCCTATGGTCATAACCTCTAGAGCCGCTAGATTTTTGTGTTCCTGCCATTGTGCGCGGGTCCAGCGTGTTAGGAACCGAGACACAACAGCAAACACAGAAAGCAAGACGCAAGAACAAAAAGATATTTTTTATGTGGAAACACGGTCGCCGGCACTCAAACACTTTCTTAATACTTGAAGGAAAGAGAAATACAATACAATTGTTTGTGGTTGTTGGAATGAATAAAACTCTACCCCTACCCCCTCTATTTATAGGATAGTCATACCTAATATAAGAAAATAACCCAAGGAATTACTGCCCCAATTAACACCTAATACATGGAAATAAATATAAGGTAAATAAACATATTCCAAATTCTAATTATGAATTAAGGAATAGTATCGACCAAATATGGAGAACTTCCATATCTTTCTTAGTGTTCCTTTTTTTTTTTACGGTATCCAGAGTTTTCCAGAAGTCTCCACACAAAACAATCTCCCACTTGGAGACTTCATAATGACATAAATCCTTTGCATTGAATCCATTCTCCTTTCTCCTGTATCTTCCTTGAGCCCGGCGACATACTCCCACTGACTCACTCGACCAACCCCACTGAGGCAGCGCACAGCCTCAGCTTGTCGATGGGGACTTCCTTGGTCAACTGTCTGGGATCCTGTTTTAGACCGTATAAGCTTTTCTCGAGCTTATACGCTAGACCCTCCTTTCCCGGGGTCTCGAAACCTTCAGGCTGCACCATACAGATGTCCTCCTCCAAATCGCCATGGAGAAACGCCGTCTTGTCATCTATCTGCTCAAGGTACAAATCTTCGGCCGCTACAATACTTAACACCGTACGAATGGTTGTTAGCTTCACCACCGGCGAGAATAACTCTGTGTAGTCAACTCCTTCTTTCTGTAGGAATCTCTTTACTACCAATCTTGCCTTGTACCGCTTGTTGTCAGCTGGTTCATCCTTAATCCGATAAACCCACTTGTTTTGTAGTGCCTTCTTGCCATCTGGTAATCAGGTCAATACCCAAGTATTGTTCTTTCCGAGAGACTCAATCCCATCTCTCATTGCACGCTCCCACTTGACAGAATCTCCCGTCTCTACCGCCTAATGGTAGTCCTCAGATTCGTCATTTGACCTATCTTTGTAGTAGCGTGACCCGCCTTGGACCGTAGCTGGTCCCCACAGATCGCTCTGCACCAAGTCTAGCTTCCCCGTCCTGAGTTCTCGCCCGACAGTCAAAAAACTAACCCGTTTTTCCTTGGAGCACGCAGTTATCACAGAAACCGATTTCTACCGATTTCACCTTGGGTAACAAACCCTTTGAAGCCAGCACTTGCAGTCCTTTGTGACTGACATTACCGAGCTGATTATGACACAATATCGGCTCGGTTGTCGACCCCGGAACCGCTAACAAATCTCCCTTGTTTTCCATGAGATAAATAGTTCCTATTTTTGTACCCTTCGCCGCAACCATCGCACCCTTTACAATCTTCCACAACCCGTTCCCAAATACGGTTTTGTACCCCTCACTATCCATCTGCCCAGTGGATATCAAGTTCTTCTTTAAACCCAGAATATATCGAACTCCCCGCAAAGTCTATCTAAATCCGTTACTTGATTTTATTTGGACATCGCCCATGCCCGATATGCATAGCGGTTTTCCATCCGCTAAGTAAACTTTTCCAAATTCTCCAGATTTAAAATTCAAAAACTTATCTTTCTGTGAGGTAGAGTGTAAGGATGCGCCTGAATCCAGAACCCACGAATCGATAGCGCTTTCGATGCATAGAACTAGGGCATCATCTGAATTCTCCTCAGTGGCTGCATTTGCGGAACTTGTTTCCGCCCATTTCTCCTTTCTCGGGGATTTGCAGTCCCGTTTTATGTGGCCCTTTCTGCCACAGTTCCAACACTCCAACTCGCTGCGACCTCTCGACTTGGATTGTCCGTGGTTGTTGTTTCTCTGACCTCCATGATCCTGACTCTCCACATTCAAGGCTGAACTCATGGAACCCGAGGTTTCGCTCCGCTCCCTTCACCGAATATCCTCGTTTAGGATGCGGTCTCGTACCTCCTCAAAAGTCAGATCCTCCTTGCAGCCGATAACGTCTACTGTCATTGACCAGCTTTCCGGCAATGATGACAACAACATAAGAGCCTTCGTCTCTTCACCCAGGTTTAATTTAAACGAGTCTAACTGGTTTGAAATAACCTGAAAAGAGTTCAGATGCTCGGCTACAGATCCACCTTCCGCCATCTTTAGATAGAAAAGACGGCGCATCAGATGCAACTTGTTTAATGAAGACGGCTTCTCGTACGTGTTGGATAGCGCTTTCATGATTCCAAAACCCGTCGTCTCCTTCGCCACGTTCTTGGCTAAGGACAATTGTATGTAGCTTAGCGCCTTGCGGTTCATCTTCTTTCATGCACCAGCGGTGATCCCTTCTGGCTTCGTTTCGAGTAGCGCATCTTCTAGATCCTTTGGCAACGCTTCTGTTTGCATCTTCCAATAACTGAAGTCTCGCCCGTCGAACCGACCCACCGACACCTTGCTCTCGTCCATCGCTCGTCTACGTATCGCCTCCTCGTTCGCACCCAAAGGGAATTTTCTTCGAACCTTGGCTTTGATACCACTTGTTAGGAACCGAGACGTTACAGCAAACACAGAAAGCAAGACGCAAGAACAAAAAGATATTTTTTATGTGAAAACCCTAAAGGGTAAAAATCACGGCCGCCGGCACTCAAACACTTTCTTAATACTTGGAGGAAAGAGAAATACAATACAATTGTTTGTGGTTGTTGGAATGAATAAAACTCTACCCCTACCCCTCTATTTATAAGATAGTCATACCTAATATAAGAAAATAACCCAAGGAATTACTGCCCTAATTAATACCTAATACATGGAAACAAATATAAGGTAAATAAACATATTCCAAATTCTAATTATCAATTAAGGAATAGTATCGACCAAATATAGAGAACTTCCATATCTTCCGTAGCGTTTCCTTTTTTTTTACAGTATCCAGAGTTTTCCAGAAGTCTCCACACAAAACACAGCGAGTACACGAGTCTTGATTATGTCAAAGAGCTTTTTTCCTACTCTGATACTGAAAAAGAACAAGAAGAAAAACCTCTTGTATCTAAACGAGCTTCAGCCAGGTCCTTTTTTTCCTTTTTACTATTAATCGTTTTGTTCTTTTCGTGTGTTTTTTATAATTGAGGTATTGATTTGGATTTTGATCTCTTCAAGTTTGAGAAATTGATGCTTTGGGAGAGAAACTGATTTGGATTATGTCTTGCTTCCAATGTATTTTTGATTTTAAAGAGTAGGCTCAAAGTTCTATATCCTCGTATCTTGATGAAAAAAAGTATTACAAGCCATAATTACATGTGTAAGTTTAAAAGAAAAATACAAGTGAAATGAAAAAGAGTAAGAAAAAGCAGTGAAAATGAAAAAAAAGAACTGAAACAATTGAACTTTTTCTTGAACCATGTCTGCCAGCATTGACGGGTTATTTAATGTCGCATTGAAAATTCTGTTGCATCATTCTTTTCAAACATGAAAGCAAAAAGCAAGAGCGAATAAGATGTTTACGTTTCCTTTTCTTGCATTCCGTAGAGAGGAGAAGACCTTATTTATAGGGATGTAGATAATTCCCGGGTTTTGTTTTAGGATGAATGTCTACATTTGGGAAGTTTAATGAATGTCCTTAAATAAGTGGTGTATTGACTCAAGGCTGGAATTACACAAGTAGTATTTGTTGGGTATGTGCCAACCTCTTTTCGCTAAATTGTCTACCGTGCTGATTTTGTTTTTTTAGCGCTAAGTATTTGAAAGCCTTTATTCGTAGCGATGCTTTTATTTTCCAGATTTTTCGGAGGTTGGAGATAGTGTAGATTCTTTTCGTCATAAAATTGTCCGCACTTTTTTTTTATGAGAATTCTCCATTTGGTTCTCTTCTCCATGAGATTTGATCTTGTCCCTCCATTGTATTCTCTTGTCTCAGTTGTATTCATAACCTCGTTAGTTCTTCATTAGCATGCTGACTTAAATTGTGTCTCAAGGGGTATATGCCAGATTCCTTGTTGACGAAATTCACTAATAGAGATCCATCTTAATTGAGTGCAAAGGAGTATAAGTTCGAGTAATCATGTATTAGTATTTTACCTAGCCAATTAGTCCTCCAAATTTTACATGTATTACCATTTTCTAGTTCTATCTCTACTGCCAGCTAAAATTGTTCCAGAAGTGTTGTATAGTATTTCCATAGTGTTGATGCTTTTGTATTGATTGTACTATCCGTTGTGGGAGACTGTACCAATTTGCTTTTAGTTACTAAATTATCCCAGTTATTTGTGCTAGATTTATGGACTTTCCATATTCACTTCATGAGTAATGTTTTGTTCATGGTGTCAATGTTGAGGATCCCCATTTTACCTAGATTCCTAGATTTACAAATTTCCTTCTACTTGAGCAGTGAATATCCTGTTAAGTTATCATTATTCTCTTTTCATAGAAGTTTTCTTCTTATCTTGTCTATTTCCTTAATTAGCCAATCTGGTAATCGAAATACTGACATATTATATGTATTGTTGAAAGCATCGCATTTATGACGTCTATTCTTCCATTAATTGAAAGCATGTTCTTTTTCCATCCTGAGAGGCGCTTTGATAGTTTTCCAGTTCTGGCTTGTAGTGTTGTTTTTGGAGGTTTTGATCAGAGAGAGCTAAACCCAGGTATTTAATTGTGAAGAGCGTATATTTGCAACCTATTTCTTGCTCTAAGTTATTTGGCAATAAGTTATCGGTTGCAATTAATGTAAATTCTTATTTATTTTAGTTTATATTAAGACCAGATACTGTACTAAATAGGCTTAGAATGAATTTGTACCGTCTTATCTGTTGGATGATGGGTCAAATGAAGAAAATAGAGTCATCGGCATACAGTAGGCAAGAGTATCTAATGCTGGAGTTATGAAGTTTTTCCCCGACAATTCATGGATGAGAGAAGCAAGAACATCCATGGCTAGAATGAAAATATAAGCTGATAGGGAATCTCCATGCCAAACTCCTCTCCTATAATATATTGTTTTCCCTGCAGTACCATTAACTATAATATTTGCTGACCCCTTCAGAATATGATTAGTGATCCATGCCATCCATTTGTTATTGAAAACCACTTTTCTGGAGAACCTCTTGGATGAAATTCTAATCAATCGTATCAAATGCTTTTGTGACATTGGCTTTGAAAGTGAGTAGTTGGGCTTTAGAGGTCTTTCCTAGATGTAATAATTCTTATGCATATACAAAATTCTCTGTAATGTTTCTTCCTCTCATAAAAGCTGTTTGATTTCCTCTTATCATTCTATATGAGTCTTATAGGTCGGAAATCACCCGGATGCAAGGCATTATCCACTTTCGCAATTAAGGTAATATAGGTAGTATTGAGTTCGTTGAGCCTTCTGTTAGGGTCTCATTTGAATTGAAAGTTGCTAATAAGTCTGGCATAAGGGTGTTCATGAACTTTTTGTAGAACTCTCCCGTTAGTCCATTAGGACCTGATGTTTTGTTTTTGCCCCATTCTTTGATTGTTTGTCCTATTTCTTCTGTGGTGAGTTGAGATTCCAATTCACAGAGGATTTAAATTTTGTGGTTTGAGGCAAAGTTGTATAGCTGGTTGACGTCTAGTCGGGTGATCTCACAGTCTTCGTTTTTTGTTCCCATAATGCTCTTAAAGTGTTCAAACAGAATTTGTGCCTTTTTATCTTGTCCGCACGCCCTCTATTGAACGTGTTGGGAGATCCACAAGAAGGAATCGGCACAGGGAATCTAGTCGTGTATTGTGCATTCTTATCACAAACCGAACCCAAGTCCTTCAAAGAAGCAAATGGAGACACTGATTGGATTTTAGCAATGCAAGATGAACTCACTCAATTTGAGCGAAATCATGTGTGGACCTTAGTCCCTCGACCCGACAACCGATCCATTATCGGTACTAAATGGGTTTTTAGGAACAAACTCGATGAACACAATACAGTTGTGATAAATAAAGCGAGATTTGCTGCTCACGAATTCAAATCAACAAGAAGGAATAGATTTTGAGGAGACATTTTCTCATATTGCTCGGTTGGAGTCCATTAGACTACTCTTAGCATATGCATCAATTAAAGAGTTCACACTCTTCCAAATGCATGTTAAGAGTGAATTTCTAAATGGATTCCTCGAAAAAGATGTCTGCATGGGGCAAACCCCCCCAGTTCCATGCCAAATTGCTCCATGTATGGATGACTCTCCATATTCTTCGCATCCAAAGGCTTAGAATGATGAAAGAGCGACACCACACTCCTCACAAAGAAAAATGGGAGATTCGATTTTACTTGTTCAAATTTACGTTGATGATATTATATTTGGATCTAATCTAGTGATGCGGCACTTGCGAGGAATTTTTTGTTTTGATGCATAATGAATTTGAGATGAGCATGATCAGCGAGCTAAACTTCTTCCTTGGATTGCAAATCAAGCAAACTCCCGAGGGAATCTTCATCAATCAAGGCAAGTACACACGCGAGTTGCTCAAGCAATTTGGCATGGACCAAGACAAGCCGAACGATACTCTTATGATAAGGACATCAAGCTCGATGCTAATGAATCAGGTCAATCAGTGGATATTTCTGAGTATCGAGGTATGATTGAAAGTTTATTATATTTAACGGCTAGTAGACACAATATTATGTTTGTCATGTATTTATGTGCCCAGTTCCAAGCAAACCCTAAAATATCCTACCAAAATGTGGTCAAGTATATATTTAGGTACCTAAAAGTGACAATAAGACGGTTGAAGCAGAATATGTCCCGGCGGGAAGTTGTTGTGCTCAACTATTATGGCTCAACCAGACGCTAGGTGTCTACCGTCTCGAGTTTTGAGATTCCTATTATGTGCGACAATAATAGTGCTATTTCTATCTGAAGACAAAACACATCAAAATTCGACACCATTTAATCAACGATCACGTCGAAAAAGAGGATGTCGAAATTCCTCAATTTGGCTCAACCGAATAAGTCACCGATATCTTCACAGAGCCGTATGCTCCATTCTCTGACCTAAGGTTAAAGCTCGGTATGCTTGAACTCAAAGATTAATTTTTCTTTTCTTTAGAATTTTCTCGGTGTTTTATTGATTCTCCTTGATTTTATATATATATATATATATATATATGACTAAATAACTGTACAAGCAAAGCCCGAATTTTGCTTGTGACCAAAATTCATCAAATTTCATCAAAAATTCAAATTTTAACCGTACGGATGGAATATATATGTTTTGAATATATTGTAGATTAATTTTCATAAGAATTGGAATATTATATCATTACCATCATATATTATCAAAATTCATCAAAATATATATAATATGTATTATATATATTTTGATGAATTTTGATGATACATGATGGCAATAATATAATATTCCGATTCTTATGAAAATTAATCTATATCATACTCAAAACATATATATTCCATCCATACGGTTGAAATTTGAATTTTTGATGAATTGTGGTCACAAGCAAAATCACAAGCAAAAAACGGGGTTTGCTTATACAAGTTGTTTAGTCATCCTCTATATATATATATATATATATATATATATATATATATATATATATATATATATATATATATATATATATATATATATATATTATTAGAATAAAAATGTCTTGACGAAAACTTATTCGAAAACACCTCTCAAAACCCATAAAAAAAAGGGAAATTCATCAAAAAGCCCCTAACTTTTCTCGCTATTTATCAAAAACCCCCTAACTTTTCAATGTTCTTCAAAAACCCCCTATAAAGTGAATTCAATTTTTTTTTAGCCCCCTATGGTGTTAAATTCAACTTTTTCATCCAATTTTGATTTGTAAAAGACTAAAATACCCCTCATATATTTATTTTCATGTCTATTTTATTGCATTAAATAAAAAAAATTATATTTTACACTAAATTTAAATTAATGACTACAATATAGACAAAATCACAATAAATAGTAATGACGAAAATAATATTTTACGAAATATAAAATTATAATTTAAATATAGGATAATAAAAAAATTGTAATATAACACCATAAAATAAAAACTAACATATCATAAAATAATATCATAAAATATCGTAAAATTAACATCGTAAAATATTATATTAAAAAATAATATATTTATTTATTATTTTATTGAATATAATAAAATATGAAAATAAATATATGAGGGGTATTATAGTCTTTTACAAATCAAAATTGGATGGAAAAGTTGAGATTAACACCATAGGGGCCAAAAAAAAATTGAATTCACTTTATAGGGGATTTTTGAAGAATATTGAAAAGTTAGGGGGGTTTTGATAAATAGCAGAAAAGTTAGGGGGTTTTTGAAGAATTTCCCAAAAAACAAATTTCAAAATTTTCCTTGGACCTCCGGTTATCACGGCCATGCCCAAGTTGTCCGACGTCGAGAGAACTATCACTTGTCCTCATACTGCGGAGTCCAACAATTTCATTTGTCCGAAATTCACGTGGATAATCCACACCTGCAACTATACTTACGACAACTATCTATATCAAATAACCTCACAACACACATCTAAGGTCAGAGCGGGACCCCACAAGTTAGTTTTAACATTGAAGTTAACAGATGGGTAAATATGATATTTCTAATATTTTAGAAGGGTAAATACGATATTTTAAACTTTAGAAGGGTAAATATGATACTTTGGATTTTTGGAAAGGTCAATATGAAATTCACCCGGGATTTTAATCAACTTAATGGCTGATGTAGTAGTCTATCAGTTCTTATCATACACAAATATCAGATGCAATATAGAATTGTCTCCATGTTTTTTGCCTAATTAAAATACAGATTCAACTTCGTGGAATTATCCAGCAAGAAACAAGAACCCTAAGAAGGATGCTTCTTTTGCCATTGCTAATGTATGCCTTCGAAGGAAGAAATAATTTATATTTGTTATTATTTGACAAAAATCCATACAACAAAATCTAACACCATTCCTCATTGCAATTCAAGTAGAGAAATTATATTTCCCTATCATTCAGTAGAATAAACTAACATATGTAAAAGAAAAGCTAGCATGAAAATAATCATAACCATTAGTAAAGATAAACATATTCAAGAATGTATTTATATATCGTTAATGTCTCAATATCATGCGAAACCAAAATGAGTGTACATCTCTACTGAATAAATGAATAATGTTCTTTTATTAGAAAAATGGAGAAATACAAATACATAAATATGTCCATAATGTTTTTTTTTATAAAAAATGGAAAATACAAATACATAAATATGTCCATAATGTTATTTTATTAAAAAAAAAAAAGGAAACATACAAATATATAAATATGTCGAGGACTCAAGTTTCCAAAATAAGGAAACCAAAATGAGTGCACATCGATCTCTTCAGGATAAATGGCATGTTTTATTTTTAAAAAAATGGAAAATTACAATTACATAAATGTCGCGCCGATGAAGATTCAATTTCCTAGAGCTTTGGGCAATACCACAGTGCAGCTGTTGGCCAAGATGGAACGGAGTGCTCAATATCATATACATCAATAACACGATTCTCCTCAAGACTAAAGACCCCATTGTCCCATTGGTAGCCATTGGAGTTATAGTCATCTTGAGTAAAGTAAATGCAATTGGGCATGCACCAAGAAAACTCCTCGGCATAAATAGAGCTGGTGTCGTTGGGGCCCAAAAGAAGTGATCGCCCCCGCAGCGTGGAAACCCTACTCCATGTTCTTCCTGCGAGGCCCTCCTCTAATCTATAAACTTCAAATCCCCAAGTTTCATGGGGCCGATCTCTCTCATCATCTTCCTTCTCTTTGCCGAATCTGCGAATGAAGAAGAGTTGGCCGCACGACTCGGCAAGGTTGTGGATTTACCCTCGCAAACTCACAATTTTAATGGAAGAAGAACAACTTTCCTTTTCTTAATATTTCTTAATATATTTCTTTCTTCTTGTCTCTTACAAAATGAAAATGGGTTCTATTTATAGGCTAAATGGTTCATGCATACATGAATCACATTAAACCCTAACATTATACTCACACAATTATCTAAGTACATGATCCATATTTCTAGATGGTGGATACATGTATTACAATTCTCTAGATGAATTTACATAGAAAAAAAAACACAAATATTATTTCTTTTGGCTTGGGCTTATCAACAAATTCCTCCCTTAAGCTCAAGCCTATTCTTCATTCCGATCATCGCCTTATAGTTTTCAAACAATGCCGTCGGAAGTGGTTTCGTGAATTTGTCAGCCACTTGGTCATGACTTGCCACATGACTTACTCGCACATCACCTTTCTTCACCTGCTCTCGGATGAAATGAAAACGCACATCAATGTGCTTACTCCTCTCATGATGTGTTGGGTTCTTTGCTAACTCGATTGCGGATTTATTATCGACTCGTATTTCGGTCGCCTCGTGTTGCGTCAGTTTCAACTCGTGCAACAAGTTCCTTAACCAAGTTGCATGGCATACACACCAAGATGCTGCTACGTATTCCGCCTCGCACGTCGATAATGTCACTATTGGTTGTTTCTTTTTGGACCATGTGAATGCCGTTTTTCCCATGTAAAACACATACCCCGATGTGCTTTAACTATCATCAACATCTCCGCACCAATCGCTATCGGAATATCCCACTAGCTTGAAATCTTCTGCTTTGGAATAGAATAACCCAAATGATTCAGTTCCCCGAATATACCGCAAAATTCTCTTTATCGCTTTTAAATGCGTATAGACCGGCTCCTCCATGAATCGACTTACAACTCCAACACTATAAGAAATGTCCGGTCTTGTGCATGTGAGATAGCGGAGACTCTCAACTAGACTTCGATATTTGGTCGCATCTACTCGTTCGCCACCATCAAACTTAGAAAGTTTCGCCCCGGGTTCCATCGGTGTCAATACCGGGTTGCAATCCGCCATTTTGTTCATTTTCAGAATTTCTTTTGCATATGTTTCTTATGACACAAAAATCCCAGTCTTTCCTTGTCTAACCTCCAGACCAAGGAAATACTTCATCAAACCCAAATCCGTCATCTCGAACTCCCGAGTCATCACGCTTTTGAACTCCTCTATCATCTCACCATTGTTCCCCATAAAGATGAGGTCATCAACATAAAGAGCGACAAGGAGCAAATTGCCTTCATTCTTTTTTACGTATAGTGCATGCTCGTATGGACATTGAGTAAACCCGTTCTCCTTGAAGTAAGTGTCGATGTGAGTATTCCAAGCTCGAGGTGCTTGTTTCAACCCGTAAAGTGCCTTCTTCAATTTCAGCACCTTCTTCTCTTCCCCGATTTTCATGTACCCAGGTGGTTGCTCTACGTACACCTCTTCTTCTAGCACGCCATTCAAAAATGCTGACTTGACGTCCATTTGAAAATTTTGCCATTTGAATTGAGCTGCTTGAGCTATGAGAAGGCGAATCGTCTCCATTCTTGCAACTGGGGAAAAGACTTCATCATAGTCTATCCCCGCCTTTTGTCGATAGCCCTTTGCAACTAGCCTTGCCTTGTACCGCTCTATCTCACCTTGAGCGTTCATCTTCTTTTTGTATACCCATTTTACTCCTATGGGCTGACTTCCTTTTGGCAATTCAACCAACTCCCAAGTTTGGTTTCGCTCTATTGCTTTTATTTCTTCATTCATGGCTGCTTGCCACTTCTCATTTCGTACCGCTTCCTCAAATGTAATTGTTTCGGCATTCGCCAAAAGACAAATTAAATGTACCTCACTTGTCGAGTCGTACAAATCTTGCATGCTTCACATCCTTGGTTGTCTTGGCTCATCTTCAACATCAGATGGTACGGGGCTAGCCGGTACAAAGGTTGATGCCGGTGATTCTCCTTTCTTAGCCTCACCTAACTTGGCCTCGTCATGTGTCATCTCATCTTTGCGATTCCAATCCCACGCGCTCTCTTCATTTACATGTACGTCCCGGCTCACCATAACTTTCCTTCCAATTGGGTCGAAGAGCTTGTATGCCTTTGTTTTCTCGTCATATCCAATGAGCACGAATTTCTTGCTTTTATCGTTAAGCTTAGTCCTCCTTTGATCCGGTACGTGTGCATAGGCCACACTACCGAATACTTTGAAATGTGATACAGTCGGCTTTTGACCACTCCAAGCCTCTTGGGGTGTTATCTCACCTAACTTCGCATGTGGGCATCGGTTTTGTATATACACGGCACATTGTACCGCCTCGGCCCAAAATTCTTTTGGCATACCCTTGCTTTTCAACATCGACCGAACCATGTCGAGGATGGTCCGGTTCTTCCTCTCGGCCACACCATTTTGCTGAGGAGAGTATGGTGCAGTCAAGAATCGCTTAATCCCATACTTCTCGCAATAACTCGTGAAAGCGGTTGACATGTACTCCCCGCCTCTATCCGACCGTAACGCCTTGATGTAAGTCCCGGTCATCTTCTCGACTAAAACCTTGAACCTTTTGAACACTTCGAGAGCCTCGGATTTTTCCTTCAAAAAATAAACCCATGTCCTCCTTGTATTATCGTCAACAAATGTGATGAAATATCTTTTCTCACTGAACGATTTGGGTGTAATTGGGCCACATATGTCGGTATGCACCAACTCGAGAGGTCTTTCTGCTCGGTATTTCGCCTTTTTCGGAAATGAGGTCCTTGCTTGCTTGCCGAATAAACATCCTTCGCAAAACTTGGTGATGTAGTCCATGTCTGGTAGCCCATGGACCATGTTCTTCTTGGCCAACTCCTTTAGGCCACCATAATGAAGGTGACCAAACCTTAGATGCCACAATGCCGATTTGTCCTCCATATCGACTTGTAGACATTTTTCCTGCACATTTCGCAAGTTGAGCTTGTACATGCGATTTTTGGCCATTTCAACTTGTGCTACCAAGCGTCCTTGATTGTCTTTTAATTGTAGTACCCGGTTTTTCATGAATACCGAGTATCCCTTCTCCATGAGTTGTCCTATACTCAAAATATTGCTCTTAAGATCAGGTACGTAATAAACATCCTCAATTGACCCTTCCGTACCACCTATTTGTAAATAGTGAACCGTACCTTGACCTTTTACTTGGATCTTTGATGCGTCTCCGAATGACACGTGTCCATTTTCAACCTCTCGCATCTCCTTGAATAGGTGCTTGTGCCCGCACATGTGGTTGCTTGCACCGGTGTCGAGGTACCAGACTGTATCGCCATCGGTGTTGATATCGTTGTATGCCATCATGAGAAACCCATCTTTCATCTCATCCTCCGTGACAAGGTTGGTGTTCTCCTCCACTTTCTTTTCGGCATAGCAAACTTTTGCGTAATGCCCGACCTTGCCGCAATTGTAACACTTGTCGGAGTTGCAGTCCTTCGCATAGTGACCGTATTTGCCACACTTATAGCACTCGACATTATAGTGATTTGACCGGCCGCCTCTCCCACGACCAGGTCCTCTACCTCGCCAATTTTGTTGGCTTGACTGCCCCTTCTCCTCATAGTATCCACCTCGACCGCGGCCTCCACCACCGCGATCATTGCTGCGACCTCCACGGCCACGCCCTCTACCACGAAAGTTTTGAGTGTAGAGTGCCTTTTCGTCTTTGATAGGCATCTTGGCTTGCAGCGCTTCGTCAAGCGACTCGTTCTTCTTCTTCTTGCGTTGCTCGTGTGCCTCTAACGACCCAGCGAGATCGTCAATAGTTAGCTTCTCTAGGTCCTTCGATTCTTCGATGGCGCACACGACATTCTCGAAATTGTCGGTTAGCGACCGTAAAATTTTTTCCACGACCCTCGAGTCCTTTAGAGTTTCACCATTACACTTGAGCTGATTTACCACGGTTTGCACACGTGTGATGTAGTCGGATACACCTTCTGACTTCTTCATCTTCATACACTCCAACTCGCCGCGTAGAGTTTGGAGTCTTACTTGCTTTACTCGGTCGGTTCCCTTGAAAACTTTTTGCAATGTATCCCATGCTTCCTTGCCCGTTACCGCGCTTGCTATCTTTTCAAAATCTGACTCGTCAACTGCTTGGAACAGCATGTATAGCGCTGTCTTGTCGTTCATTCGCTTTTGTTTCAACGCCTTGATTTCACTTACTGTCATATTGTCGGTATTCTCTGGTTCGGTGTAGCCGTTCTCGACTACGTCCCATGCATCTTGGGCCCCGAGTAGTACTCGCATCTGGATGCTCCAGTTGTTGTAGTTAACTCTCGTCAATCGTGGCAGTGACATACCCCCAAACGACATTCTCCCGGGATTCGCCATCGGCTCTTGATGCCAATTTGTTGATTTACCCTCGCAAACTCACAATTTTAATGGAAGAAGAACAACTTTCCTTTTCTTAATATTTCTTAATATATTTCTTTCTTCTTGTCTCTTACAAAATGAAAATGGGTTCTATTTATAGGCTAAATGGTTCATGCATACATGAATCACATTAAACCCTAACATTATACTCACACAATTATCTAAGTACATGATCCATATTTCTAGATGGTGGATACATGTATTATAATTCTCTAGATGAATTTACATAGAAAAAAAAACACAAATATTATTTCTTTTGGATTGGGCTTATCAACAAAGGTGACGCGTAAGAGGGATCCAATCATCTCCACAAAAATGGTTATCTGGCAGTGGAACTGTATCCAAGATGTTGAGAATATCGCAATAGTCGAATTCCGAGAGATCCTTATATTTCATAGCTGCATAAATTCTCCCTTGGAAAAAGATGACATCCTCATAACTTTGAAATAACTCGTCGGTACATGATACTACTAAGGGATTGGACCTGACCACGGTCTACTCTCCCTCCCCCATGCGGCACACAGCAAGCCTTCTATAAGAATCGAAAATAACTGCAATAATACAGTCGGACGAGGAAGGATTGCCTGATAAAACAACTCGGCTAACATAGTGTCTAGGATAGATTCCCAATTGGAATCCACAATCAAGCACAGGAATATTTACATGATGCTTTATTTGGGCCCGTGTAACAAGGTTAAAAAACGAAAGGCTCAGGTTACTGTCGATCATAGCAAGCCAGCCGTTTGACATGCCACAAAACTAGCGTCCTTGAAACTCTGTGACCTTCAAGTCGTATGTTCCGAAATGTTGCAATTCGAGGAATGTGCATGTTTGGGTTTCAGGGTTGTAAGGAAGCAAACGCGTGTGTGTGTTGTGGGGGGGGGGTGTTCATTGAATCGGGGGTTATCATTTGAACGGTTATGTCATTCCACTCTTTGCATACCACACCAAACTTTTGGAGGTGAGGAAAGAAGCTTATTTTGTCCACAATTGTGTTCCTGATATCTCTCGGCAGATTCGACCAATCACGCACCCTACAATACAAAAATGCATAAAAGTTAAAGATACAGCCTAGTACGATAAAAGTGACAATTAAAATAAAAAAAAGTACAAGGCAATTCATTCATTCTACGACTCATTCAGTTATTACCTTACAAGATTTTGCAACACAAGTGGGATTTGATAAAAAGGATATAATGACAACTTGTTTAATGGTTATCATGCACAAACTTGGCAAACCTTCAGTTTTTCCCAACTCAAAAAATTAAATTCAAAAGCAAATAACATAGACTGATCAAGAAAGTTGCCTCAATAAGAATGAATGATATTTCTGAGTAAAGAGATCAAACAATAAACAGTCACTGATTTTGTAGTGTGAAAGATTGAATCTTTGGAACAGAGATAGAACCAATTTCGCTTCCAAGCCTTCAATTTTTCTCAATTTACAGAAATCAAATCGGAATCAGTACCTAGACCAGTACATACCCAAATTGGGAAATTGGCAATGAGTAGTAACTATAAAAAAGAAACGATATTTTTCGCAAATCGAACTCTCAGTAGCACAAAAGAAAAATAATGTTGAAACAAGCTCACTTTCGCCCCCTGAACTTTTTAAAATTGTTCAACTTTCCCTCTAAAATTTTTTTTGCACATTTTTGCCCCCTAAACTCATCCAAACGTTCAACTTGCCCCCTCCATCCATTAAATGCCCAGTCAGCAGTCAACTGATTGTGTGGCATGCTGACATGGCAAAAATATTAATTTTTTATTCCACGTCAGCAGCAGTCTCTTCCCTTTCTTCTCTCCCCTTCGCGCAACAGACAAAAGGCCCTCCTCTCTGCATCTCTTCTCTTCCCTTCGCTCGCGCGACAGAAGCCGCCGCAGCCGTCGCTGCCGCTACGCTGCTGAGCTGCCGTCACCGTCGCCACTGCCAGCCGCCCCCTCTCCTCCTCCTATTCTCCCTCCACTCGAAATCCTAGAAAAAAAAATTCAAAATCGGTCCTAACGAACGATGAAGCATCTACATTCAGGTCAGTACGTCTTAATCGCTAGCACAAATCTGAATTGTATGACTGATTTTGGATTTTAATTTGAATCAATTGCTAAATTTTTTTTTTGGCTGATTTTGGATTTTGAATTGATTTGAATTAATCTAAATTAATTTTGGACTGATTTTGAATTTAATCTGAATTAATCTGATTTTAATCTGAATTAATCTTAATTTTGGACTGAATTTAATCTGATTTTGATTTTGAATTAATCTGAATTATTTTGAATTTAGGACTGATTTTGATTTTGAATTAATCTGAATTTTGAATTAATCTGAATTAATTTTGGACTGATTTTGAATTTAATCTGAATTAATCTGATTTTAATCTGAATTAATCTTAATTTTGGACTGAATTTAATATAATTTTGATTTTGAATTAATCTGAATTAATTTGAATTTAGGACTGATTTTGAATTAATCTGATTTTGATTTTGAATTAATTGTTAAATTTGAATTAATTTGAATTTAGGTTTGATTTAATCACAGAATACAACAACTTTTTTTTAGGGCAGAAGCGGGTCATGAACAGTAGCGTAAAAAAATTCGATATAATAATAATAATAATAATAATAATAATAATAATAATAATAATAATAATAATAATAATAATAATAATAATAATAATAATAATAATAATAAGGGTGAATATGGGTGGAGTTATGGTAAAAAAAAATTTGACACATATTATTTGTAGATATTGGTGATCATGGTGAATATGGATGGAGTTATGAAGAGGGGGATGCGTATATGTGTCCTCATTGTGTTAGAAAATGCTTGCTGCTTCATGCAAAAACCCAAAAAAATAATGGTCGAGCATTTTACAAATTTCAACTTTGCGAGCACTTTGCTTGGTGTGACGATATTGCCTTCGCACCAATCCACCTCAAGTACCAAGTTCAACGTTTCGAGAAAAGATTTGAAGAATTTGAAAAGATGCAGAGACAGAGATTTGAAGAAGTAGAAAAGAATTTAAAAAGATTAATTATGTTGTTGTTTATGTTGTGTGTTATAATTAGTATTGTAATTATGCGATTATGGGAATAATTTATTTTAGGATTTAGGATTTGGAGTTGAGGATTTATGTGATGTTGTATGTTTAGGGTTATATGCGATTATGGGAATAATTTATGTTAGGGTTTAGGGTTTGGAGTTTAGGTTTTATGTGATGTTGTATGGTTTAGGGTTTAGGGTTTAGGATTTATGTGATGTTGTATGTTTAGGGTTATATGCGATTATGGAATGTGATGTTGCGATTATGCGAACGTCAGAAATGTTGTATATGAAACACAAATAATGCATACAAATCTTGATAATAAAATTAGACCAAATATCACAAAATGCATTAATTAAGTCCTTACGAAACATAAAAATATCCAAATGTCACAAAATGCATATAAGTCCTTACAAATGCAAAAGATAATAAGAATACAAGTCCTTCTAAAACATAAAAATATGCAAATAAAATAAAATGCAAGCCTTAACATTCAACAAATCTAATTGTGTGGTGTCTGATTCGAAGATTGTCCAATAGATGACGTCCTAAAATTATAAAGACACATTAAAAAAATTGAATACAAAAATTAATTATACGAATTGAATATAAATATTAATACCTGCTCTTTCGTATGGGACAAGTACTTTTATTATGACCTGGTTGGCGGCAAACACTACACTTTACTATTTGACCTGATTTCGACATTTTGAAACCGATGGTTTAGGCACTACATCTTGTTCACGTCGAGCATGTTTTTTAGGCTTACCCGGCATCCTTCTTTTCGATGGAGGTAGCGGAGGATCAATTCCCGTTTTAGGCCAATCTTGCCTACCGATAACCGGTACCATAAAATGAGAATAAATTGCCCTTACAAGATCATCTGCTGCCTCGACCGATACATCCCGAATGAACGCCCTATTCTCTAAATATTGTGATTCGGTATATGACCAAGCACATAACCAAAATAATTTCTTCAAATTTCCAATGTCATATCGCTTGCTCCAATTGCTATTTATGTGTCGGGCGCACATTCTATGCTCCGCGTCAGGTAAAAACTACTCGATTGCTATACGTAATCCCTATAAAGAAATACAAACATAATTAAGAAATTATATTTAATAATAAATAATTTAATCACGAGAAGTAAAATAACACATACCTTTTGTTGATCGCTAAGTACAACCCATTGATAACCTGATCTCATATCCAAATCGTTCGCCAACAAATTTAAAAACCAACTCCAATTATCCTTATTTTCTACATCCACAACAGCCCATGCAATGGGATACATTTGATCATTAGCATCTCTTCCAACTGCAGAAAGTATCTCAAATTTTATGGGTCATTTCGAAAAACATCCGTCTAACCCAACCATTTTTCTACAGCCACTTAAAAAACCTTTCTTACACGCACCAAAACAAATATTAATTCTATGAAAACGGGGTCGTTCATCCCCTTGATTTCGGTTAACATTTATCCGTATAGTGTTATCTCTATCTGCTTCTAACAAAGCTTGTGCGTAATCCCAAATTTTTTCATATTCTTCGGAATAATTTCCTAAATATTTTCTCATTGCCTTCAATTTTGCTCTTCTGCATTGACTTATCGTAACATTAACACCCATCTCATTTCTTATTATTTTTTGCATTTCTACCGATTTCCATCCCGGATGCGATCTAATTCTTTCTTCATATATATTAACAAGATGAGTTGATGTTACCTGACTACACTTAAAAGTGGGAGCACACGTGTGTTGAGAATGGAAAGTTTTTACTACAAAATTTTGTTTTCTGCTATTTAACGAGGCAAATACAACCCATGGGCAACCAGAATTTTTGCATACCGCTCTCACTCTATATGGGTCATTTTTCACAAATTTAATATCTTTTACATTTTTAACCGCATAATTCTTAACGACGGTCTTAAATTCCGAAGCTCCTGAAAATATTTGTCCAAGATCAAATTCGGTACAATGACTTTGTCCCATATCCAATGGATGCATAAAATTTAAGGGTTCTTCTTCGCTATTATCGTCATCTTCGTTTGAAAAAGAAAATTCGCTATCCTCATGTTCAACATCCTCTTCAAAACTTTCCCTTCCACCATACACATCAATCGCCAAATTACTCGATTCATCACTCCAAATTGTCCTGACAAAATTCGTATCCTCATTTTCACTCAAGTGTTCAACATACAGCTTAATACACTTTGCTTTGGTAAAATTATAGAACATTTCCTGAACCGAATCATCGGAATATACAATTTGTATTATATCATTTTTCGGCCTCTTATAAAACAACTTCGAAATATTACAAACACCTAATTCCTCTTCTATCATGGATTTAAGATTGGTGTATGTTAAAACATCTTCAAAATCCCCCAATTCATTATCTTGACCATCGACATACTCCCAAACGGAATCAGTCAATACAAATGAACCATTATAAAAAATCCTAAAATAGCAATCCGTGTACATCTTTAAGGTGCGGATAATTAGAGGTTGGTTCCTAATTAATAAAAAAAAATACCATTAATTAAATAAATTACTCAAATTAGCCAATTTACTATGAGCAATTTAGCAAGAAAATAGCACTAATTTATTGAAATTAGAATTGTAGAAACAAAATAAATAGACATGAGAGGAAAATGTACCAATTAATTGAGCAAATTTGGACCAATTTTGAATTTTTTTCTAGGGTTTCGAGTGGAGAGAGAAGAGGAGGAGGAGAGAGGGCGGTTGGCGGTGGCGACGGCGACGGCGGCTCAGCGGCGTGGCGTCGATAGCTGCGGCGGCGTGAGTCGCGCGAGCGAAAGGAGAAGACAGGCAGAAGGGAAGAGCAGAGAGGCCTTCTGTTTGTCGCGCGAAGGGAAGAAAAGAAAGGGAAGAGACTGTTACTGACGTGGAATAAAAAAATTAATATTTTTGCCACGTCAGCATGCCACGCAATCAGTTGACTGCTGACTGGGCGTTTAACTGGATGGAGGGGGCAAGTTGAACGTTTGGAAGAGTTTAGGGGGCAAAAGTGTGCAAAAAAAATTTTGGGGGGCAAGTTAAACAATTTTAAAAAGTTCAGGGGGCAAAAGTGAGCTTGTTTCAATAATGTTACCTGGCTGAATTAGCTGGCCGATATAGAAGTGGTTCTTCTTGCTGAACATCAGCGCAAGAAGAGACCCCCTTTACACTGTCCAAACTTGTGTACTAGGTTGATGATCTACATAGACGAGTTGAGCATCGGCTTAACCAGGCGGTGCGGTTACTGTTGACATCTGGGAACGGCATGCTTAATTATTTAATTTTCCCTTTGGAGAAGCTCTCAGAACAGAAGTGGTTTAAAAAGAATAGAGATGGATGAGGATTGTATTCTCTCTAGCTGTACAAGGATGAGGAGGAAGAGAAAGGTAATAAATTAAGTCGGCCAGAATGTTTCCTTGTATTCCTGCTCAAATGGGGAAGTTTATGAGCTTTCCTTGTAGGAGTGAGGAGTGAGAGGAAACAAGGGAAGCGAAGGATGATGATTGTGTTTATTTGTTCAGCAGTCTGGGCCCTAATACTGTTTTCTAAATTTTGAATTAAATATGGGCCGGGCTGTATTCAAGAATTATAAAAAGAATAGTATATTAGATATCAGCTCAATCAAGGATTTCAAAAGAGACATTCAAAACGGGCCGGCTCAATTGAAGGGTTTCAAAAGATAATATTGAAGGAAAAAGATTTGGACTCCCCATTATATATGTAGTTCTTATTGTCTATTATTTTTTGAGAGTGCAATTTAAAGAGCCGGTCATACTGCAAAGAATTTTTCTCTTGTTTCATAATGATTCAAATACATTTCATTCCAAATATTCAATAAGGCCAAATTATTGGCTCCCCCAACTCTGATCTGTTTCATCTCGCATTTTTTTTGAATTTCTCGTGACATAGACGATACGGGTCAGAATTATACAAACATTCAAGTTCCAATCGCTGTTTTATTTCCCCGCTCCGCTCTCTTTCTCTCTCTTGGCTAAACGACCATTTTGAGACGATTCAGACATTTTTTCCCATTTTTTGGCCGATTCAGACATATTATATTACTAAATCCAGAAGCAATCCGCACGCATGAAAATTGTGAGGATTGTAGTTTAGATAATATCTTGTCAAGTCTAGACAGTTGGTAAGAGACTTTTTGTCGCGAAAGTATTTACCAAATATATTTTATAAAACTCTAACTCGACTGACCTAAAAAGGATGGATAGTAGAAGTAGAAGTAGAAGTCGATCCACAGGGAGTTCTGAACGTAACTTGGAAAAGAACACTAGAAGACTCAGACTTATGACTGACATTTGATGTGAAATTAGAAAATTAGAACACAATGATTGTTTCTTTAAAAATGTTGATGCTTCAAGAAAATTTGTGGAAAATAGAAATTGAAAAACAAACTAAACAAGGAAAGGAGATCGGGGCTATAGAAATATATGTGGATATTAACCTAGAATGGACTGTAATTATTATTTGTAGTTGAATTTATCATCGGGGTTCTTAAATAGATAAATGTCATAATAGGTGTAGATTAGAAAACTAATTAAGAAATTTAACACAGATATATAAAACACTCAACCTAAGCAACCTTATAGTTGACTGATTTATATAAACTAAACATAAATTATTCTAGTTCCAAAGCCTACTAACTAGCACCTAGTTAATAAACCTTTTGTACTGATTATTAAATTTCGCTGTACCTTTGAACCTACCTTCAAACCTTCAACAAGACTAAAAAGGCTGCTACTTAGTTTGCACAAACAACTCGTACAATAGCGAAATAACGATAATTAAAATTCAAAGAAAGTAATAATCATTAATAATAAAACAAGGTTCAATACATGACATGATAATGAAAACCAACACCTCAAAAATTCAGCACATAACAATTCACAAATCCATGCTAGGTTAAATTGAATTACTCACTAATCATGATGCCTGAAATGAAAATAAAAGAGTTCAAAATATTACAACCCATAAATATGTGAATAGAAGAGGATACTTGAAGCTTGCGAACCGTCTTCACTTGTCCTTCCTTTGCTCCTTGTTGACAACCTTGCACCAGCCAGAAACTTCGCCTCAACAGCCCGTCAGTTCAGCCACCAAAAACAACCGAAAACCAATCCTGTACCGGCCACAAACCAGTACCAAACATGCCTCTGTAACAGCCCCAAAAACAGCAGCCAATAATCCCAAAACTTCAGCCAACAAAACACCTAAATTCAGCTCGCAACCGAACTGAATCCAACCCCGTGCCGGTCACAGAACCGGCTACACACGCGCCCAATAACAGCCCAAGAAGACACCCACAAAGATCAAAAACACCTTGACTGCCAACGCAGTCAAAGTACTTGACAAAATCTCTCTCTTCGCTTATTGATCTAATAACATATAGATCATTGAAAACTCAAAATCCAATTAATTAAGTGCATTTGTTAATTGAAGGATTGTAATCTCAAATCACATTAATAATTTTTTTATTTAATTAATAAATATATACAGATAATTTGTTTGTTGCTCACACAAAATATTGTCAGATAAATAAATATAATGAAGAAATAAGAAACATAAGAGATATTTTTCACATGAGAAACTTGAAAAATATATCTTTCAATGTTACCTTATCAACAAGCATTATTCATTTTTTATTGTTCATATAATAAATTAATAATATGTCCCATAATTAAATGCAAATGTTTATAAACCTAGTCTATAAAAATAGGTTTTTTAATCTTAAAAAATTAGTTGACTTATTTGAAAATAGATGACCTAGTTACACAAGCACTATCAGACTAGCAGTTAACTGGTAACAGCTAAAGGTCTATAGAAAATTAGTTTCGCCCATTAGCAGAGTGAAACATCTATTTTTTCATTTTTTCCTATTGAATTAAGCTAAGAAAGCGAAACTCGCCCAGTGAAATTTTTTTTGACTGTGCGAAACAGTATAAATAGTATCAGTTTCGTCCGGTGACTGAATGAAATGGTCACTTTTGCAAATATTTTCAAAACTAAGCTATTTTCTTAATTATTATTATTTTTTTTTTTTTGCCACTTCAAAAAAAAAAAGTCAAATTTAACCTGCCATTGAGGTTGATGATTGAATTTCTTTGTTGTTTGGGAAATTGAACCTTTGGAAGAGAGAACTTGGTTTGAAATTGATGATTCAATGCAGTTTGAAAGATTGGAGCTCAAATTTGGAAGATAGAAGCTGGTTTGAAATTGATGGTTCGATTTTTTTTATCGTTTAGAAAATTGAAGCTTAGGAAGATAAAACTGGCTTGAAATTGATTGTTCAATTTCATTGTAGTTTGAAAGATTGAAGTTTTGAACTTTGAAGCACCAGCTCCTATCTCTCAAAGCTTCAGTCTTTCACACTAGAAATCGAAATTCATATCAGTAACTAGACCACTATAACTCTAGAAATTGGCGATGAAGAACTATGCAACAGATCCAATCTTTCAAATCAATCGAGTGGGAAAACCAAACTTTCAATCGAGAGAGAGAGAGAGAGAGAACATTTGGGTTTTAATCAATCATCACAGCTTTTCGTGTTTTAATCAACGACGGGTCAAAGAAAAGAAAAAAGAAAAGAGTAACTGAGAGAGCGAGCATTTGTGTTTTTTATTTTTTTCCGAAAAATGAAAATTTGTTTAAAGAGGAAACAAGTGTTCACATGTGGCCTATGTTAGCGCCCATACTTAAAAAACTCGGCCGTGTCCGTGTCGGACACGACGCTTCTCGGACACTTCTTCACCACATGGCGTGTCAAATATTTTGTTATTAAAAATCGTCAGAACACTTCTCAGACACGTGCATTGGGGTTGTTAGTGCAATTCTTGCACTATTTCATCATCCTCGTATTTTAGAGACTAATCCATCTCATTTTTCTATTTCAGTAATTGTGGGACTATACATTTATAATGAATTTTGATTATTTAGTGTCAAGTTTCCATACATAAACATGTAAAACGTCAAATATCTTGTATGCATGTATAAAAGTGCAACTTTAAATGTTATATATATTGTATCAATTATAAAATATTACGTATAACTTTATAATTATAAGGTAAAAATATGTATAATCATTTAAAATAAAATAAAATTAACATAAATAATATATACAATAATTAAATTATATATTTAATTCATAAAAATAATATAATAATATATATATAAAACGTGACGTGTCCTGATAAATTTTGAGATTCGTCGTGTCGCCGTGTCCGTGTCGTGTCAGACACGACGCCCGTGTTCGTGTCCGTACAACATAGCATGTGGCATTTATTTTGCTGGATTCTTTCTCCGAATAGATCTCAATATTATCCGTTAAGCCCCAATTCAAAACAATATTATCACGAATATCCCTGTAAACATACAAATATGACATAGATAGGGTATATTGATGTTTTATAGGGGACTTTACCGAGAATTAGGCCTTCCTTCTTCACTGACTCGCTCCGATTTATCCATTGCTGATTCCTAAATTTGGATTTCGAAAGAATGATGCTTTGGATGGAGAGAGAACTGCTTCCAAAGCTTGAGTCCTTCGTTCACAATTGAAAGAAATTGAAATCACTAAATTTATTTTTGTGTGCTGCTATACCGAAGCAGCACTGTCGTAATTGGGCGCGGACATTTTCAAAATCCGGTCATGTTCATGTTGGACACCGTGTCAGACACGACACTCCTCAGACACGTGTCGGACAAGCCACGTGGCATGTCAAATATTTTATTATTAAAAATTATCATGACATTTCTCAGACATTTTTCAGAACACTTCTCAGATACATTGGGTTTGTTACCGCAATTATTACACTATTTAATTATCCTCGTATTTTATAAATTAGTTCATCTCACTTTTTTATTCCAGTAATTGTGGAACTACACATTTAAAGTGAATTTTAATTATTTAGTGTCAATTTTTTCATACACAAATATGTAAAACGTCAAATATCTTGGGTGTACTTATAAAAGTGCAACTTCAAATGTTATATATATTGTACAATTATAAAATATTATGTATAACTTTCTACTTATAAGGTAAAAATATTATGTATAATCCTTTAAAATAAAATAAAATTGACATAAATAATATATACAATAATTAAATTATATATTTTATTCATAAAAAAATATAATAATATATATATAAAATGTGTCGTGTCCTGATGAATTTTGAGATTCGCCTTGTCGCCGTGTCCGTGTCGTGTCGGACACGACACCCATGTCAGTGTTCGTGCACATAGGTTACAACCTTCCTCTATATTAGTCTGTGTCATATTCACTGTTGAGAGAGATTGAGTGTTGTTCAAAAAATATATTATTGATATGTTAATTTCTATATCTACTTCTATATATATTATCTATATGTACTTATAACATATCAATACTAGGGCCGGCAAAAAAGCTCGTGACTCGGTAGCTCGCTCGAAATCGCTCGATAAAAGCTCGAGTCGAAACAGCTCGAAACTTAACCGAGCCGAGCCGAGCCGAGCCGAGCTCGAATCTAAACGAGCCGAGCCGAGCCGAGCCAGCTCTAGCTCGGCTCGGCTCGTGGCTCGATTAATTATAGAAAACCCTAAAATTTAGTTATATTATTTTTATTTTTGTTGTTTTTCATGTTGTTCTTTGGGTTATATTACTTTTTTCTAGCTGTAATTTTTATAATTAGATTTTATTTGATTTTTATTATTTTTATTTCAACAAAATTATGATTTTACGAAAAAAAAAAATCCTTGCCGAGCCAGCCGAGCCGAGCCGAGCTGGCTCGAGTTTAAACGAGCCGAGCTCGAGCCGGGCAAACCAGCTCGAAACATATATTGTTATCGAGCCGAGCCGAGCCGAGCTAGAGTCGAGCCGAGCTCGAGCTAGGCCTGGCTCGGCTCGGCTCGGCTCGGCTCGTTGACAGCCCTAATCAATACCATATTATGTCCAGATTTTAATAATTGTATAGAAATCCAACCATGAATGGATCAGACTGGTATAATCTTTTGCTGTTCGTGTTTTAGTTCAGTTGTGGTGGCTGCCTAATAGTTTGAAAGTATTGGTGCTTGTTTCAGCACTTTAGGTCTTTTCTGATCGGTTTATTTGGTGTGCATTTGCAAAATTAAAGGTAATAGAAACTTACTGTCACAATTTAGGATTGATTGAGTTGAAGCTGGATTCAATTGAGACTTAATTTTAAGGGACCTACTATAGCACGACGCACTGTAACGTGACTGTTCACGACGGGATCCAATAATAGTATATATAATTTATTTTCTAATAACAATATATACAAAACAGTATATATGATTTATTTTCTAATAACAGTATATATATAAAAAGTGAAAACAATATATAAAAATGGGAAAATAGTATATAAAATGGGAAAACAGTATATAAAAGTAAAAAAATAAGAAATATACAAAGAATAAATAACAGTATATTAAATGGCAAAATAGTATATAAAATGAGAAAACAATATATAAAATGAGAAATAACAATATATTTACAGTGCGTTGTGTTACAGTCGTGCTACAGTATATCATGTTTGCGCATTTTCCTAATTTCAATATTGTTAGTAAAGATCTTTCTTTATACTTTTTGACCTATTAACACGACAAAAAATTCAAGCTTGTCACGAACAATTTGAAATAATGATTAAAGTATCTGATTTCAGTATCATACAATTCAGATCCAGACTAGCTTGAACAAGGATAGTATGATACATGAAGGATTCAACGGATTTGTGAGTTGAGGTTCAGTACGTGAACCGGTTTAGGAGAAGAATTACAGATTTATGGGAGGTTAAGGGTGTTTTCTTACCTATATGGTAAAATGCTAATCTTCTAACAGTAATAACCCTGGTTGCCAACTCGGTTATAATTCCAAGCCAATATTTCAATTAGGGGTGTACAAATAATTTTCTGACCCGTTCAACCCGTCCAACCCAACCCGACCCGACCCATTTTTTACAGGTTTTGAAGTTGTTTGATTGGTTCCGGGTTTGAATATTGAATAACCCGAAGTTATGGGTCGGATTGCAGGTTTTAAGTTGTAAACCCGTATTAATCCGACCCAATCCGTACATACCAAAATTATATATGGAGTATACTATATTCAATTTATTTGTTTCTTATTGAGAAAAGCTCACTTTTGCCCCCTGAACTTTTCAAAATTGTTCAACTTGCCCCCTCAACTTTTTTTTGCACACTTTTGCCCCCTAAACTCTTCTAAATGTTCAATTTGCCCCCTCCATCCAGTTAAATGCCCAGTCAGCAGTTAACTGATTGCGTGGCATGCTGACGTGGCAAATATATTGATTTTTTATTCCACGTCAGCAGCAGGCTCTTCCCTTTCTTCTCTTCGCTCCTGACTCTTCTCCTTCGCTCTCTTCTCCTTCGCTCTCCTCTGTCTCTGTCTCTCCTTCGCTCTCTTCTCTGTCTCTTCGCGCCCCACTCGACGCTGGCAAATCTTGTTCAGAAAATTACCTTTCGTATCGGTTTTAAAAAATAACCGATATAAAACTCACATAATCAGCAACGGTTCCTTCAAACAACCGTTACAGAAGAACTTTTCGTATCGGTTTTCAAAAAATAACCGATACAAAATAGTAACGGTTCCTTCTAAAGAACCGTTACAGAATAAACACTTTTCGTATCGGTTTTCAAAAAATAACCGATACAAAATAGTAACGGTTCCTTCTAAAGAACCGTTACAGAATAAACACTTTTCTTATCGGTTTTCAAAAAATAACCGATACAAAATAGTAACGGTTCCTTCTAAAGAACCGTTACTGCATTTACAATCGGTTCTTCCCAAATAGCCGCTTCATCGTCCCTTCACTTCGCGCGACCTCTCTCGTCTCCCTGCTCTCTGTCTCGTCTCCTCTCTCTCCGCGCAACGCCAAACCCGCCGCCACGCCCACGCCCACGCCGCCACGCCGTCAGCCAGCCAGCCAGATCTCCGGCCCCAGTCTCTCGCCACCGCCAGCCAGCCCTTCTGGACGATGAAGCATCTACATTCAGGTCAGTAGGTCGTAATTGCTCGCACAAATCTGAATTTCATGACTGATTTTGGGTTTTAATTTGTTGAATTTATTAACTCTTGAAGTGCTTGTTACTCTTTAGGGTTTAGGTCTTGTTCTTCGGTACGTCCGATTTTACCGGTACGGTACCTACATTCTGTCTAGAATGACCTAAAAATTACAGATGATCATAATAAATTACTAATATATTCTTATGAACTAAGAATTTACTGATAGATTATTGTGAAATTTGGCAATTTTATGCATTGAAATTTGGCAATTTTATGGTAAAAAAAAAAATTATGACACATATTATTTTGTAGATAACGGTGATCATGGTGAATATGGATGGAGTTATGAAGAGGGGAATGCATATTTGTGTCCTCATTGTGCTAGAAAATGCTTGCTGCTTCATGCAAAAACCCAAAAAAATAATGGTCGAGCATTTTACAAATGCCAACTTTGCGAGCACTTTGCTTGGTGTGACGATATTGCCTTCGCATCAATCCACCTCAAGTACCAAGTTCAACGCTTCGAGAAGAGATTTGAAGAATTTGAAAAGATGCAAAGGCAGAGATTTGAAGAAGTTGAAAAGAATTTGAAAAGATTAATTATGTTGTTGTTTATGTTGTGTGTTATAATTAGTATTGTAATTATGCGATTATGAGAATAATTTATATTAGGGTTTAGGGTTTAGAGTTTAAAGTATTTGCGATGTTGTATGTTTAGGGTTTGCGGTTTGGAGTTTAGTGTCTATGTGATGTTGTATGTTTAGGGTTTAGGGTTTGGAGTTTGGATATTAGGGTTATATGCTATTATGGAATATGATGTTGTATAGGAGTAATTATGCGATTATGCGATTATGCGAACGTCACAAATGTTGTATATAAAACCAAAATAATGCATACAAATCTTGATAATAAAATAGATCAAATGTGACAAAATGCATAATTAAGTCCTTACAAAACATAAAAATATCCAAATGTCACAAAATACATAAGTAAGTCCTTACAAAACATAAAAATATTAAAATGTCACAAAATACATAATTAAGTCCTTACAAAACATAAAATAAAATTCAAGACTTAACATTCAACAAATCTAATTGTGTGGCGTCTGATTCGAAGATTCCCCAGTAGATGACGTCCTAAAATTATAAATACACATTAAAAAAATTGTATATAAAAATTAATTATACGAATTGAATGTAAATATTAATACCTGCTCTTTTTTATAGGACAAGTACTTTTATTATGACCCGTTTCGCGGCAAACACTACACTTTATTATTTGACCTCATTTCGATAGTTTTGAAGCTGATGGTTTAGGCACTACACCTTGTTCACGTCGAGCATGTTTTTTAGGCCTACCCGGCATCTTTCTTTTCGATGGAGGTAGCGGAGGATCAATTCCCGTTTTGGGCCAATCTTGCCTACCGATAACCGGTACCATAAAATGAGAATAAATTGCGCGGTGAGTTTCTTTTTTAAAACAATCCGACACATAATGAATGAATCGGGTCCTCGCCCTTGTTAAATATAGCAGAAATGGCATGAGAACAAGGAATACCGGAAATATTCCAAACCCCACAAGAACACGTACGATTTCTAATATCAACCACATACGTGTATTCTTTGACTTCTCCTTTTTCATTTGTCAAATTTTGAGTTACCTCATAACCGTCTGACCCATTCCAAATTAAATGACAATTTCTATTCCAACTAATATGGTTTTTTAATTTCTCAAAAATATTAGGGCAAATCAAATCTTTGGTACATCTCACTTTCATGTGCGAGTTTTGCTATTCTCGACATAACCATGCGTCTAATCTCTTCTAGCATGGTTATTATTGGCTTATGTCTCGAATCCTTTATCCAATTATTAAATATTTCCGACATATTATTATCAACTATGGCGCCCTTACAACAATCCTTAAAATATGCGAGACACCAATGCTTTGGATTTGTCTTTAAAAGATCATCTGCTGCCTCGACCGATACATCCCGAATGAACGCCATATTCTCTAAATATTGGGATTCGGTATATGACCAAGCACATAACCAAAATAATTTCTTCAAATTTCCAAGTGCCATATCGCTTGCTCCAATTGCTATATATGTGTCGGGCGCACATTCTATGCTCCGCGTGAGGTAAAAACTGCTCGATTGCTATACGTAATCCCTACAAAGAAATACAAACATAATTAAGAAATTATATTTAATAATAAATAATTTAATCACGAGAAATAAAATAACACATACCTTTTGTTGATCACTAAGTACAACCCATTGATAACCTGATCTCATATCTAAATCGTTCGCCAACAAATTTAAAAACCAACTCCAATTATCCTTATTTTCTACATCCACAACAGCCCATGCAATGGGATACATTTGATCATTAGCATCTCTTCCAACTGCAGAAAGTATCTCAAATTTTATGGGTCCTTTCGAAAAACATCCGTCTAACCCAATCATTTTTCTACAACCACTTAAAAACCCTTTCTTACACGCACCAAAACAAATATAAATTCTATGAAAACGGGGTCGTTCATCCCCTTGATTTCGGTTTACATTTATCCGTACGGTGTTGTCTCCATCTGCTTCTAACAAAGCTTGTGCGTAATCCCAAATTTTTCCATATTCTTCGGAATAATTTCCTAAATATTTTCTCATTGCCTTCAATTTTGCTCTTCTACATTGACTTATCGTCACATTAACAGCCATCTCGTTTCTTATTATTTTTTGCATTTCTACCGATTTCCATCCCGGATGCGATCTAATTCTTTCTTCCTATCTATTAGCAAGAAGAGTTGATGTTACCTGACTACACTTAAAAGTAGGAGCACACGTGTGCTGAGAATGAAAAGTTTTTACTACAAAATATTATTTTCTGCTATTTAACGAGGCAAATAAAACCCATGAGCAACCAGGATTTTTACATACCGCTCTCACTCTATCTGGGTCATTTTTCACAAATTTAATATCTTTTAAATTTTTAACCGCATAATTCTTAACGGCGGTCTTAAATTCGAAGCTCCCGGAAATATTTGTCCAAGATCAAATTCGGTACAATGACTTTGCTCCATATCCAATGGATACATAAAATTTAGGGGTTCTTCTTCGCTATTATCGTCATCTTCGTTTGAAAAAGAAAATTCGCTATCCTCATGTTCAACATCCTCTTCAAAACCTTCCCTTCCGCCATACACATCAATCGCCAAAGTATTCGATTCATCACTACAAATTGTCCCGACAAAATCCGTATTCTCGTTTTCACTCAAGTGTTCCACATACAGCTTAATACTCTTTGTTTTGGTAAAATTAGCGAATATTTCCCGAACCGAATCATCCGAATATACAATTTGTAGTATATTATTTTCCGGCCTCTTATAATACAACTTCGAAATATTACACACACCTAATTTCTCTTCTATCATGGATTTAAGATTGGTGTATGTTAAAACATCTTCAAAATCCCCCAATTCATTATCTTGACCATCGACATACTCCCACACGGAATCAGTCAATACAAATGAACCATTATAAAAAATCCTAAAATAGCAATCCGTGTACATCTTTAAGGTGCGAGATAATTAGAGGTTGCTCCTTAATTAATAAAAAAACTTACCCGTTAATTAAATAAATTACTCAAATTAGCCAATTTACTATGAGCAATTTAGGAAAAAAATAGCACTAATTTATTGAAATTAGAATTGTAGAAACAAAATAAATAGACATGAGAGGAAAATGTACCAATTAATGGGCAAATTCGGACCTTTTTTTTTCGCAAATTTGCTTGAGTGGAGAGAGAAGAGGAGGAGAAGAGGTGGGCGACGGCGTGGCGGCGTGGGCGTGAGCTGGCGTCGTCGGCGGGTTTGGCGTTGCGCGGAGAGAGGAGACGAGACCGAGAGCGGGGAGACGAGAGAGGTCGCGCGAAGTGAAGGGACGATGAAGCGGCTATTTGGGAAGAACCGATTGTAAATCAGAACGGTTCTATAGAAGGAACCGTTACTATTTTGTATCGGTTATTTTTTGAAAACCGATACGAAAAGTGTTTATTCGTAACGGTTCTTTAGAAGGAACCGTTACTATTTTGTATCGGTTATTTTTTGAAAACCGATACGAAAAGTGTTTATTCTGTAACGGTTCTATAGAAGGAACCGTTACTATTTTGTATCGGTTATTTTTTGAAAACCGATAAGAAAAGTGTTTATTCTATAACGGTTCTTTAGAAGGAACCGTTACTATTTTGTATCGGTTATTTTTTGAAAACCGATAAGAAAAGTGTTTATTCTGTAACGGTTCTTTAGAAGGAACCGTTACTATTTTGTATCGGTTATTTTTTGAAAACCGATACGAAAAGTGTTTATTCTGTAACGGTTCTTTAGAAGGAACCGTTACTATTTTGTATCGGTTATTTTTTGAAAACCGATACGAAAAGTTCTTCTGTAACGGTTGTTTGAAGGAACCGTTGCTGATTATGTGAGTTTTATATCGGTTATTTTTTAAAACCGATACGAAAGGTAATTTTCGAACAAGATTTGCCGGCGTCGAGTGGGGCGCGAAGAGACGAGAGAAGAGAGCAAAGGAGAGACGAGAGACGAGAGGAGAGCGAAGGAGAAGAGAGCGAAGGAGAAGAGTCAGGAGCGAAGAGAAGAAAGGGAAGAGCCTGCTGCTGACGTGGAATAAAAAATCAATATATTTGCCACGTCAGCATGCCACGCAATCAGTTAACTGCTGACTGGGCATTTAACTGGATGGAGGGGGCAAATTGAACATTTGGAAGAGTTTAGGGGGCAAAAGTGTGCAAAAAAAAGTTGAGGGGGCAAGTTGAACAATTTTGAAAAGTTCAGGGGGCAAAAGTGAGTTTTTCTCTTTCTTATTCTACATCAAAATTTCTATGTTATATTATATTATTTAATTTCCAATTATAAACTTAACATAAAAGAATTATATATTATATATTTAGTTTCCAATTATAAACTTAACATTAAAAAGACTTCTATACCGAGTATAATACATCTCACAAATAAAAATAAAACCTTATAATCGAGTCATTTATAATATTTTCACTTGAAGAAAATAAAAGCATAACAAAAACTTGTCAATGTACATTGTACAAAAATACTGTATACTTGTTTCGTTAAAAATGATTTGTTTTTAAAATAATAAATTATTTTTATTTTTTTTTGTATATTCATGTATCAAAATCGTATGCTTTATTTGGTCAACATATGTTATAACAATATATATTTAGAAAAAATTCAAAATTTTATCAACCCGCCTAACCGTCCAACCCGCCCAAGAAAATCATGGTCGAGTTAAAAAAAAAATTTAGTAGTATGGATTGGGTTGGGTTGAAAAAATGTAAACCCGTTCTTATTGGGTTGGGTTGCAACTTTCATACAAACCCGTCCAACCCGGCCAATGTACACCCCTAATTTCATTTATTAAATTATAAAAAAATCCCAACGTCCAAAATTATCACTAAATCACAATACAACCCTTATTTAGACCCACTATCACAAGATCATATTCAAATCTGAATTCAGTTGAGGTTTAGAGTATTGTGGCAGAATCAGAGAAAAGTATTCGTATGTAAAAGAGCATATATTATTCACAAAGATGAAAGAACAAAACATGCAAACTTCTAATTATATATAATATGGGATTCTTTTGGGCTATTTAAGGTTACTCATTGCCTGTTTGGGTCTTGTTTCTTATGGTTTTGGGCCAAATTATTTTTTTTACCTTAACAATCAAATTCTGGCCCTATTTGGTTAATTTCCAGTAGAGAATTGAAGAGATATATTAGCCTTTAATTTTGGACGGTTCAGCTCCTGGCGACACCTGTTCACTCTTACGATTTACTACTTATATTTAATTTTATATCCTGAATAAATAAAATATAGTTGGTGCAGTGGTGTGAACACTGGAATGAGGTTCAGGCCACCAAGCTTCGAACCCTGTTTCTTTCAATTTTTGAAGGTAATTTTCCAATCAATAAGTAAGAACGGGCTGGGCCCAAGACTAAAATTTGTGAAATTTGTAAGTCCCTACATATGCCGAAATTGCAAAAGAAACCCCAATTTTTGCAAAGAAAATGGTCTAAAGGCGCTTCTATTTATCACATAAACTTAAAAAAAAATATCAACCTTTTGAAATTCAATTATTAAAATCAGTACAAAAAATTGGAAATATTTTCTATTTATCACATAAAGTTCAATCTTTTTTTCAATATTCAGTAATTCAAAATATTAAAATCATATTTATCATTTTGAAAACACAAAAAAATCGGAAAAAAAAATTTCATCATAATTTAAACTAATTAAATTATTGCATATATTTTATACATCTTAATTACATGTGCTTAAAATTTTCATTTAACTTTTAAATCAAATTAAAATTAGCGTCACTAAGATTTCAAATTCACTCATAAATTTCTTTCCAAAACAACAATCCATCCGAAGCGGAGCGAGGGGCGCACTAGTTATCTTTAAAACTTAGAGCATGGTTAAAAAAAGTGTTTTTGGTTAAGTTTTAAACTAGTCGAGCCAAGCCGAGCCAAGTGCAGAAAAAAATTCACAAATTTATTCAAATAAAAAGGAAATAAAACATAAAAACAGATTGAAGATATTAATTAATACAGATAAGAACACAGATGAAAATCAGATTAAAATATCAAAAAAATAAAACAGATAAAAAAACAGATTGAAAAGTTGTTGCTGACATGGACGAAGGGGGAGAATTAGTGTTAGGGTTTGTGGAGGATTAGGGTTAGGGTTAGAGTTTATAACGATAAGGGAAGGATTAGTGAGAAGGGAATCAATTTAGGATTACTTTTATGTTGGGAAATAAATTTATTGGATTATTGGGTATATATGCCTTAATTAAAACTAATCCATGAGCTTGTTTCAAACGAGCCATTTTTTTACGAGCTTCAAACGGAACTCGAGCTAACCACTGAGATCTCTTGAGCATAGTGGATACATATTAAAGATATGTTCAATCTGATTAATGGTCTCACTTTAGCACAGTGCATAACATAAAATCCATGAATCCATCCATTGTTTCTTCAGGTGAACTTGAAATATTTTCTAATACTTTCAAATATTTTTGTTCTTTTAGTATGTAATATTCTCTCTTTTTGGACTACTGGAAAAATATATTCACCTTTTCTAGCAGAGAGCTGCATCCGTCAAGGGAGCTCCAGAAGCACTCAAAACTTCTCTTTTAACATAACAAAATGTTCTGCACCATTCAAGTTGTTCAACTTTCTTTATTTCTATCTTAGTTTAAACAAAAATATCTAAATTTATTCATTATTTGTAGTTGTATTGTGTAATTGTCCATCTGAGAAGGAGAGTGTGCCAATGGTGAGCTCTTGCTATTTATTTCATTTTGACATTTCCGTCTTTCTTTCATTAGTTAGATCATGTAAAGGTTAATGAAGGAATGTATCAATGTTACAGAATTATCTTTTATGATTATATTTTTAATTTTTGCGAGTTATTGACTTTGAATGCATTATTGAACAATGCCCTTAAAGAAAAACTATTGCTTTTACATTTTCAGCTCCTTCAAAAACTTCATTGAAATTTTATATATTTTCAATTTCCACCAAAGAGTTGCAGGTCTCGTGTTATCACTGCACCTAAAGAAGAAAGAATCATAGACATCAATAAAAGCAAACAACAAAAAGAGACGCGGGCTTGAGCGAAATGGAAGAATCTTCCGATCATCGGCTAAGAGGCTAGCCATGAACACAAAATGGGGACTTGGACCAAAATTCCTAAAAGGAGGCGAATTACTAGGATTATTGAGACCAAGTTTCTTGTTATCTAGTTTCTCTTTCTTTTTTTTCAAAATTTTCTTTTCTTTTCATACTTCTTTGTGTATATTGTAAATACAACGCTTAACTGATTAAATTAATGAAGCAACAATAGATGACCGCTTATTGTGTATCCGTAAGAAAAAGGCAAACAACAAATTATGAAACAACACATATCTACAACTTATATCATAGTACCGATATGGGTCGATATTTGTACCAATAATAGCTTGACTGAATAATTTCAATAAACGTGCATTATGTTGCTAAAAGTTACAAGTTAATTGGTCAAATAGTTTTCTGAATGGAATCCATAGATTCACACAGAAAAGTTCACATAAAACAGTTATCTCTCATAAAAATTAAAATTGACACTCTGCCAATGCCACTACAAGATAATTGGTACCTTACATTGACTCGATGAATCAATGTAGCCAAAATTCACAAAAAGAAGTAATCACATAATTTGTTCAGTCATATATAATCCCAAATCAGACTGTCACCTAAATCAATCTTTTGTTTTACTGCTCACGAAAATTTACGTGGTTCACATACATCCAAATTCATGCAGTACACAAATATTAACAGAGGATATATAAAGGAGACAAATGCCCAGTCAAAAACCGAATCAGACCAGTAGAACAACATCATTAGCGACATCTTAAGTTCTTAACTGTAGATATGAGCGTATGAGAGGATAAGAGGGGACGAGTGATGAACTATGGAAGAGATCGTTAGGAGGTGGGTCTAAAAGATGCGGAAGAGTGAGACAATCAGATGAGAGAGAGGTCGCGTGTTGGGGTCTCTGTTGGGGCAAAAAAATTTTTTTGCCATCATCGCTTATTCTACTGAAGCCAAATGATATTATTATATAGAATATGAATATCCACATTGTCTTGCAATTAAAAAGAAGAAGAATCAAATGCTCCAAAGTCAGGGTGCACCAGAATTTGGAGTGCTGAAAGCATAAATTACGCAATCAGGGACTCTCACACGAAGCATCGCTGCAACAGTTAAAAGTGAGAGTAGAGGAAGATTAATAGGACATAACATATGCAATTACATATCCCGCATATATGAGTCCATGTATGTCAGGAAGATTAATGGGACATAACATATGCAAATACATGTCCCGCGTATATGAGTCCATGTATGTGAGATATTTGATTACATGCTAAATATGTCTTATCGTTGAAGTCCTAGTCATGCAAGATAATTATGCCCAAAGAACCAGACTTTATTTGCGTAGGGCTCTAGTGCAAGGACGCATTTCATTGATTCAGAGGAGCATGAGCACGATCACCGCTGCTGGATGTGTTCGGACTGCTATCTCATCTTTGAAAGCCCAAGTCGCCTTAAGGATCACACAAGCACAATAAGGAGTCATAAGCAGCCATACAAGACTTACCTTCTCATGCGCACAGAAAAGCATATTCTAGTTCTTGAGTATGGTGTTGTCACTCCTGGCAAATAAATCCAGCAGCGATCGTGCTCGTGCTCCTCTAAATCGAGGAAATGTGTCCTTTCATTAGAGACATATGCACAGAAAATGTGGTGCTTTGGGCATAAGTATCTTGTGTGACGAAGAATTCAACGACAAGACATATCTAGCATGTAGTCACATATCTCACATTCAAGGACTCATATATGCGAGATATGTAATCTCATATATTATGTCTATTAATATTTCTCTCATCTCCTCTCCTTTTTAGCTATTGCAGTGATGGCTTGTGTGAGAATCCGTAAAAACGAACAAGTTATAAGGACAAAGAATATTTCTTTTTTGTTATATGAAGCTGTAAAAATCATGTGCAATTGTTTTCCTTTCTTTGACATTTTCAATCGGAGATTCGGAAAAGAAACTTTGAGTTCTTAATTTCCCTAATTCATTTATTCTCTCTCTCTCTCTCTCTCTCTCTCTCTCTCTCTCCCTATTTATTCTCCCTATTCAGCTCTTAATATTCCTTCTCTCTTTCTTAGCCTCCATGCCGCGCATTCCGGTTCCAAATGGCGCCAACAACAAAAGCTCTCTACACTGTTCTCACTTTTCCTTATGAGAATGAATGAGTTGTCAATAGTGAACAGATCGGCTCAAAACCAATAAAAGCAATCTTCTTTTGCCTCTTCTCTCCTTATGGAAATGAGATTTACAATTTTCACATATGTGTAACTTTCAAATATGTCTTCCGAAAAGTCAAAATCTCATACTTATCTTTGCAAAGTGAAAACCTACCCTTATAGAACTATCAAATACACTATTCCAAAAATTCAAAATAATTAAATTTACTATTTTCAAAAAAATTAAAGTGAATAAATATACTTTGATTATAAATAGATTATATAAGAAAAATAGCGGACGACAAAAAATAAAAAAAAATTAATCCAAATTGGAAGAAGTAAGAAAACAAAAGAAGAAGATAATCAAGACAGAAGAAATAAGAAGACAAGAACAAGAAGAAAACCAAGAAAAAAGATTAAAAAAATGTAAATTACATGTATGATTTCTTCCCAAGATTGATAACTCTGTACTCAAGCACAAGAATATGCTCGTCTCCATGCATTAACATATATGTCTTGTACGGTAGCTTCTGGTTGCGCATCTTTTGGTAGGGTCCTTGAGCCAGTTTGGACTTTCAAGGATCAGATAACAATCCCACCGCATGTAGCGGCAGCGGTCATGCTTGTGGTACTCTGAATTGAGAAAACACATCCGTGTTGTAGACCCTTGCGCAAAGAACATTCAATGCTTTTGGCGGAAGTATCTTGCGCATAGTTGCAAATAACATGCTATAGCTTCGCTATAGTACGAAACGCTACGCGTCAGCGACAAAACACTACGCAATGTGAGTTTTTTTTACGCTATATCTTTGTAATTCTAAATATCATTTTTTGGGTTATAAAAAATAAAATATTTGAATTTACGAACTTATTTAATGAAGAAATAGTACATTATGATGTTTTTTTGTATTAAAAATAAGCTAAATTAACACTCTCCTTTTACAAAAGAATATAGTTTCTCCAAATAATACTGAATGATATCATCTGTTATATATACTATAACATCTGTTATATCGTATGTTGTAGCGTTCGTTAAGCGCTATACGCTACAAAAATGACCTAAACGCTGCAAACCGCTAAGCGTTATTTATAACTTTGATCTTGCATGACAAGGAACTTCAATAGTAGGACATATCTAGCTTGTAGTCACATATATCTCACATACACGGACTCATATATGCGAGATATATAATAGCATATATGATATCAACAAACATGTCTAATGATCTTCCTCTCTTCTCTTCTCTTCTATTCATTCATTAGTTTTCTCTCTTTCACCTATCCAAAAGCCTATCTCTTTCACCAGGTATTTCCATCATGCTTCTATCTCACTTGTTCATAATCCTTTCTCTGTTTTACCCCTTCAACTTATTCTATTTAACTAATCGTTGTTCTATTCTCGTTTCAAGCAGCCATGCCACGTGTAGCAGTCCCTGAAGGTTCGAAATTCTGTTGCTTGGTGCACAAGCTCTTTTGGGTCCATGACAGCAATGCTTACGAACATTCTTTAATGGATGAAAATCATAAGAAGGAAGGACAAAATAATCGATGTAGGTCCTGCTACCTTCATTTGGGATTCTATTGTACTTTATAGGTGCATCCCAGCTAAATGAGGACACACAAGTTGCAATTGAATATTGTCCAAGTGAATGATAATGGCAAGATACTCAATGTGCTGGTTGTGGATTTATCCTCACAAACTCACAATTTTAATGGAAGAAGAACAACTTTCTTTTTCTTAATATATTTCTTTTTTCTTGTCTCTTACAAAATGAAAATGGATTCTATTTATAGGCTAAATGGTTCATGCATACATGAATCACATTAAACCCTAACATTATACTCACACAATTATCTAAGTACATGATCCATATTTCTAGATGGTGGATACATGTATTACAATTCTCTAGATGAATTTACATAGAAAAAAACACAAATATTATTTCTTTTGGCTTGGGCTTATCAACAAATTCCTCCCTTAAGCGCAAGTCTATTCTTCATCCCGATCATCGCCTTACAGTTTTCAAACAACGCCGTCGGAAGTGGTTTCGTGAATATGTCAGCCACTTGGTCATGACTTGCCACATGACTTACTCGCACATCACCTTTCTTCACCTGCTCTCGGATGAAATGAAAACGCACATCAATGTGCTTACTCCTCTCATGATGTGTTGGGTTCTTTGCTAACTCGATTGCGGATTTATTATCGACTCGTATTTCGGTCGCCTCGTGTTGCGTCAGTTTCAACTCGTGCAACAAGTTCCTTAACCAAGTTGCATGGCATACACACCAAGATGCTGCTACGTATTCCGCCTCGCACGTCGATAATGTCACTATTGGTTGTTTCTTTGAGGACCATGTGATTGCCGTTTTTCCCATGTAAAACACATACCCCGATGTGCTTTTACGATCATCAACATCTCCGCACCAATCGCTATCGGAATATCCCACTAGCTTGAAATCTTCTGCTTTGGAATAGAATAACCCAAATGATTCAGTTCCCGAATATACCGCAAAATTCTCTTTATCGCTTTTAAATGCGTATAGACCGGTTCCTCCATGAATCGACTTACAACTCCAACACTATAAGAAATGTCCGGTCTTGTGCATGTGAGATAGCGGAGACTCTCAACTAGACTTCGATATTTGGTCGCATCTACTCGTTCGCCACCATCAAACTTAGAAAGTTTCGCCCCGGGTTCCATCGGTGTCAATACCGGGTTGCAATCCGCCATTTTGTTCCTTTTCAGAATTTCTTTTACATATGTTTCTTGTGACACAAAAATCCCAGTCTTTCCTTGTCTAACCTCCAGACCAAGGAAATACTTCATCAAACCCAAATCCGTCATCTCGAACTCCCGAGTCATCACGCTTTTGAACTCCTCTATCATCTCACCATTGTTCCCCATAAAGATGAGGTCATCAACATAAAGAGCGACAAGGAGCAAATTGCCTTCATTCTTTTTTACGTATAGTGCATGCTCGTATGGACATTGAGTAAACCCGTTCTCCTTGAAGTAAGTGTCGATGCGAGTATTCCAAGCTCGAGGTGCTTGTTTCAACCCGTAAAGTGCCTTCTTCAATTTCAGCACCTTCTTCTCTTCCCCGATTTTCATGTACCCAGGTGGTTACTCTACGTACACCTCTTCTTCTAGCACGCCATTCAAAAATGCTGACTTGACGTCCATTTGAAAAATTTGCCATTTGAATTGAGCTGCTTGAGCTATGAGAAGGCGAATCGTCTCCATTCTTGCAAATGGGGCAAAGACTTCATCATAGTCTATCCCCGCCTTTTGTCGATAGCCCTTTGCAACTAGCCTTGCCTTGTACCGCTCTATCTCACCTTGAGCGTTCATCTTCTTTTTGTATACCCATTTTACTCCTATGGGCTGACTTCCTTTTGGCAATTCAACCAACTCCCAAGTTTGGTTTCGCTCTATTGCTTTTATTTCTTCATTCATGGTTGCTTGCCACTTCTCATTTCGTACCGCTTCCTCAAATGTAATTGTTTCGGCATCCGCCAAAAGACAAATTAAATGTAACTCACTTGTCGAGTCGTACAAATCTTGCATGCTTCGCATCCTTGGTTGTCTTGGCTCATCTTCAACATCAGATGGTACGGGGCTAGTCGGTACAAAGGTTGATGCCGGTGATTCTCCTTTCTCAGCCTCACCTAACTTGGCCTCGTCATGTGTCATCTCATCTTTGTTATTCCAATCCCACGCGCTCTTTTCATTTACATGTACGTCCCGGCTCACCATAACTTTCCTTCCAATTGGGTCGAAGAGCTTGTATGCCTTTGTTTTCTCGTCATATCCAATGAGCACAAATTTCTTGCTTTTATCGTCAAGCTTAGTCCTCCTTTGATCCGGTACGTGTGCATAGGCCACACTACCGAATACTTTGAAATGTGATACAGTCGGCTTTTGACCACTCCAAGCCTCTTGGGGTGTTATCTCACCTAACTTCGCATGTGGGCATCGGTTTTGTATATACACGGCACATTGTACCGCCTCGGCCCAAAATTCTTTTGGCATACCCTTGCTTTTCAACATCGACCGAACCATGTTGAGGATGGTCCGGTTCTTCCTCTCGGCCACACCATTTTGCTGAGGAGAGTATGGTGCAGTCAAGAATCGCTTAATCCCATACTTCTCGCAATAACTCGTGAAAGCGGTTGACATGTACTCCCCGCCTCTATCCGACCGTAACGCCTTGATGTAAGTCCCGGTCATCTTCTCGACTAAAACCTTGAACCTTTTGAACACTTCGAGAGCCTCGGATTTTTCCTTCAAAAAATAAACCCATGTCCTCCTTGTATTATCGTCAACAAATGTGATGAAATATCTTTTCTCATTGAACGATTTGGGTGTAATTGGGCCACATATGTCGGTATGCACCAACTTGAGAAGTCTTTCTGCTCGGTATTTCGCCTTTTTTCGGAAATGAGGTCCTTGCTTGCTTGCCGAATAAACATCCTTCGCAAAACTTGGTGATGTAGTCCGTGTCTGGCAGCCCATGGACCATGTTCTTCTTGGCCAACTCCTTTAGGCCACCATAATGAAGGTGACCAAACCTTAGATGCCACAATGCCGATTTGTCCTCCATATCGACTTGTAGACATTTTTCCTGCACATTTCGCAAGTTGAGCTTGTACATGCGATTTTTGGCCATTTCAACTTGTGCTACCAAGCGTCCTTGATTGTCTTTTAATTGTAGTACCCGGTTTTTCATGAATACCGAGTATCCCTTCTCCATGAGTTGTCCCATACTCAAAATATTGCTCTTAAGATCAGGTACGTAATAAACATTCTCAATTGACCCTTCCGTACCACCTTTTTGTAAATAGTGAACCGTACCTTGACCTTTTACTTGGATCTTTGATGCGTCTCCGAATGACACGTGCCCATTTTCAACCTCTCGCATCTCCTTGAATAGGTGCTTGTGCCCGCACATGTGGTTGCTTGCACCGGTGTCGAGGTACCAGACTGTATCGCCATCGGTGTTGATATCGTTGTATGCCATCATGAGAAACCCATCTTTCATCTCATCTTCCGTGACAAGGTTGGTGTTCTCCTCCACTTTCTTTTCGGCATAGCAAACTTTTGCGTAATGCCCGACCTTGCCGCAATTGTAACACTTGTCGGAGTTGCAGTCATTCGCATAGTGACCGTATTTGCCACACTTATAGCACTCGACATTATAGTGATTTGACCGGCTGCCTCTCCCACGACCAGGTCCTCTACCTCGCCAATTTTGTTGGCTTGACCGCCTCTTCTCCTCATAGTATCCACCTCGACCGCGGCCTCCACCACCGCGATCATTGCCGCGACCTCCACGGCCACGCCCTCCTCTACCACGAAAGTTTTGAGTGTAGAGTGCTTTTTCGTCTTTGATAGGCATCTTGGCTTGCAGCGCTTCGTCAAGCGACTCGTTCTTCTTCTTCTTGCGTTGCTCGTGTGCCTCTAACGACCCAACGAGATCGTCAATAGTTAGCTTCTCTAGGTCCTTCGATTCTTCAATGGCGCACACGACATTCTCGAAATTGTCGGTTAGCGACCGTAAAATTTTTTCCACGACCCTCGAGTCCTTTAGAGTTTCACCATTACACTTGAGCTGATTTACCACGGTTTGCACACGTGTGATGTAGTCGGATACACCTTCTGACTCCTTCATCTTCGTACACTCCAACTCGCCGCGTAGAGTTTGGAGTCTTACTTGCTTTACTCGGTCGGTTCCCTTGAAAACTTTTTGCAATGTATCCCATGCTTCCTTGCCCGTTACCGCGCTTGCTATCTTTTCAAAATCGACTCGTCAACTGCTTGGAACAGCATGTATAGCGCTGTCTTGTCATTCATTCGCTTTTGTTTCAACGCCTTGATTTCACTTACTGTCATATCGTCGGTATTCTCTGGTTCGGTGTAGCCGTTCTCGACTACGTCCCATGCATCTTGGGCCCCGAGTAATGCTCGCATCTGGATGCTCTAGTTGTTGTAGTTAACTCTCGTCAATCGTGGCAGTGACATACCCCCAAACGACATTCTCCCGGGATTTGCCATCGGCTCTGATGCCAATTTGTGGATTTACACCCTCACAAACTTACAATTTTAATGGAAGAAGAACAACTTTCTTTTTCTTAATTTTTCTTAATATATTTCTTTCTTCTTGTCTCTTACAAAATGAAAATGGGTTCTATTTATAGGCTAAATGGTTCATGCATACATGAATCACATTAAACCCTAACATTATACTCACACAATTATCTAAGTACATGATCCATATTTCTAGATGGTGGATACATGTATTACAATTCTCTAGATGAATTTACATAGAAAAAAACACAAATATTATTTATTTTGGCTTGGACTTATCAACACTGGTGAGATCTCCATGACGGTGTACAAATTGACAGGGTATGTAATTTCCAGTTTCAATTTATATTTAGTTACTATAATATTTCGATTTTCTCTTCCTTTCCTTCTTTTTATCATAAAAACTCTTAATTAACATTGGTCGTTCTTTCTTTCTCTCTAATTAGACACAGTTTTTGCAAGATGGCCCGGCTCAACCCGCCCTTCTGGCCCTTGCACCACTAGTGCCGCTGGCCCCTGCACCATCAGCACCACCGGACCGTCAGTCCAGTCTTCTCCTGCCAAGAGGCAAGCCAATCGGCGGAGGAGATGTAGATTTTATTTGATGATTGAGAAAAACTTGATTCTTAATCTAATTTGATTTGATGATTTTATCTGTGAGCTTTTTGGGGAGATTTTGAGAAAATCTTGATTCTTTTTGCATTTTGAAAGTAATTATGCTTTTTCATTCATTTACGACGGGACAGTGGGCCATGACCAGCGACCAATTTCAAAATTATGACGGGACAATGAGGGAGAGACAATGGGATGGTATGATCTATAGTTTAGAAGATAGTCATGTGATTGAAATGTATGATATTGAGCACACCCTTCCATCTTGGGCAACAACTGCATTATGGTATCGCCCAAAGCTCTAGAAAATTGAATCTTTATCTACAAGACATATCTAGCATGTAGTCACATATCTTACATACATGGACTCATATATACGAGATATGTAATTGCATATGTTATGTATATTAATTAGAGTTAAGAGTTAGCCATTGTAAAGGTTTTGTTATAAATAAGCAGCTCCTTTAACCAGTTAATTAATCCATTATATTCTATTCATTCATTAGTCTTCTTTCTCAATCACCTGTCTAGTTAGTCTTTCTCTTTCATCTTTCAATTCGATCCTTCTCTCTTTTAGCAGGTAATTCCGTAATTTGATCATGTCTCTGTTTTACCCCCTTCAAACTATTCTATTTCACTAATCTTTGTTCTCTTCTCGTTTCCAGCAGTCATTCCGCTTGTTGCAGTCCCTGAAGGTGCAAAATTATGCTGTTTGTTGCACAAGTTCTTTGGGTCATGCCAGCAGTGTCTTTGAGCATTCACAGAGACATCAACCACAAGAGGGAAGAGAATAACAAGAGATGCAAGTCCTGCTACCATTACTGTGGATCTTAGGGCGCTTTAAAGGTGCATCTGAACCAAATGAGGACCCATAAGTTACAATTGGATATTATCCAAGTCAATGATAATGGCGAGATGCTCAATGTGCTGGAGTGGAATGTCCACGACGGCAAGCGAATTGACAGGATATGTGATTTCCGATTTCAATTTATATTCCATTGTAAATATTTCTATTTTCTCTTTCTTTCCATCTTTTTATCATAAAAGTCTCTTAATTAACATTGGACTTTCTTTCTTGTCTCTCTAATGATATACGAGTTTTGTAAGACGCCCCAGCTCAACCCGCCCCTCCGACCCTTGCACCACTAGTGCCGCTGGCTCCGGCACCACCAACACAGCCTGACCCGTCGGCCCAGGCTCCTCCTGTCGGGAGGCAAGCCAATCAGTGAAGGAGATGAAGATCGTGATGAAAAACTCGGTTCCTTAATCTGATTTGATGATTTTATCTGTGAGTTTTTTTGGGAGATTTTGAGAAAAGCTTAATTCTTTTTGCATTTTGAAAAAAATTAGGCTTTTTTATTCATTTAGAGTTTATTGTATCTTTTATTTGATATGGATAGTCTAAATGTAGTAAGTGTAGTTTGAGTTGTTGATTCCTGTGATTTGATTCATTTGGTTGTTTGGTATGGGTAGTTTAATAATCATTTTTTGTATTGTAGGGTGCGTGATTGGTCGAATTTGCCGAGAGATATCAGGAAAATAATTGCGGACAAAATAAGCTTTTTTCCTCACCTCCATAAGTTTGGTGCGGCATGCAAAGAATGGAATGAAACAACAGTTTTTTTCATTTGATATTGCAATGCTACAAATATGACAACATCAATAATGATGGCTAAACGGTATGCTTGGACTGGAGAATATACTTCATAGTAAACACAGTAAATACATGTGAGGAAATTGCCCGTGACCAAATACATGCAAAGAGTGGCTACATACCGAGGGACTTGAATCAAGAGGCTGATGGCAATGCGAAAAGAGCTCGTAGAACTACTTAATGTGGAATTAGATTATAGAATATAAACTTATAATTTAAATTCAGTCCCTATGTAAGAAACTAATCCACACGACATCCACGTTCTATGGTGTGGGATCACTATGAGGTAATAACGGATGAACTTAAGATAAGAATATGTTTTGTTGGACAATATACATCTAACATGTGTTGTCATATATCTGACATATGCATGAGTCAACATATGTGATCCCATATGCATGAGTCAATATTTACAGATAAAACTATCAAAAGAAACTTAAAATTAAAGTGCACAATACACAACAATACACAAAATAATCTCTAATAACCGTGACAAATTTTGAGCTACCTAGAATTTCTCTAAAATTCATCCTGAATATCAATACTCAAATGTGGTGTATTGTTTTTCTAAAATTTCATTCTTCACATGGAGATGAATAATGGCAAAAAATATACCCTTATTTATTGAAAAAATAATAACAATATTATTCAATTTTAAATACTCAATATGTACAAAATATCTAATGGCATATATGGTAATATTGTTAAAATTGAAGGGTATTTATTAAATGATTAGAGTGGCCAAAAAAAAAGGATAAGAACTTATAAAAACTCATCATGTGTCTAATTGTGAACTTAATAGTATATTAGTTTAAATTAACATGTTATATATATATAAGTATCAAGCTTGTTGTAAAAAATCGAGAAAGAGAACACGTATCACTCATTGTTAGAAAGTTCATATCCTTATATTATTGAAGAATGTCTATATATAAAGAACCGATTCCATTTAAGTTTTTTTTAAAGAAAAATTAAAATTATTATAGCACTATAGCTAGGCGTGTGCACATAAAAAGCTGGTTGGTTTTAATTTAGAGTCCTTGTCTAATTGCTTTTGGTAAAGCTCTCTCGTCTATATATATATATAATGTCATGCACATAATTCTAATGCTTCGCATAGTTTCATATATATCCTTATAGAACTTAAGAATATCAGCTTTATATTTGGAAAGAGAAAGTATACTATGTTTTCCTTATATTTCTACAAAATATGTCTAAACTATAACTACAACTACCCACTTTCTACGAAAATAAATAAATGATATATTTGTGTTCTTATGCCACTTGAGCATTTATTTCCTCGCTTTCCTTGTGTATATAACTGAACTTTAGTAACTAAATTTCGGTTGGCATTTCTTTGACCTAGCCTACGAAAGATGATATTTTTATATTTTGTAGGGATATATACAAGTTATTTTATATTTTGCAGGGTTACACATGAAATTATTTGGGTAAAGCTAAAGTATTTTTTTTCGAAGGGGAAAGCTAAAGTTTTGATTGAGAAATATAGGCTTTAAACTTGGTCTCCTATATATCCTATTGCATGTTTTATTGTTTTTACTGCGGGAATCCTAAGTACTTTTTTTCTTTCCCTTTGTTTCTTCCTTTGCTGACTCTTTGCTTGGCTTTATATCGCCATTTTAGAAACATTTTTCCCACACGAGTTTTCTTGGTTTTATCCAAAATATTTTGTAGGCTTGTATTCTTGAAATTCCATTTTGTTGTATTATTGAAATCAGTAGTTCCATTTTTAATAAATTTAGCAGTTTCATATTAGTATTGATAAATTATTATTGGCATTATGTTATTTATGTATTGATCATGTTAACCCGAAACTTAAATTTTAATTTGACGTCGCACTATTTTAGTACATGTTGACATGTTGTGACTAAACACTAAAAAGAACTTCAGTTGCGTTTTATAACAAAGAAAAATTATAATTTAATACTCCTTGCATATTTTTTTTTTCAACTTTTCATTTTAACATAACATTTTTCCCTGTAATTTGATAAATATTTTACCATTTATCAAGCTTTACAGAAACAATTAGATAGTCATTATTCTTTTTTAATTTTATTTTGTTTACTAACATTATCTTCTTGCCCTTCTAAAAGTGTTTACAACATGTCGAGTGTCAACATGTGTGCATAGAAAAAGTAAAAGGAAATAAAACAATGAAAAATTGGAAGAGTGGAGTGGACTTTGGTAGGTCACGCTTTGGATTTTGTAACTTTTGACCTTTAAACAAAGAAAAGATTCACCAGAAAAATAAAATAAAGTGTTCAAAAGCGAAGACATGAATGACTTTGAAGAGAGAAAGCAATTAGATCATGCTGTGGGCTCTACTTGTCTGAACCCTTTGCACTAGAGCTCGATTATAATTTGTATACATTGTTTTTCTAGATTCATGGTTTGTATATATCGTAAAGAAACCATAAAGTTATACAAGAACTGAACCAAATAATCACGTCTGCATTAGAGAAACAGAATAATAGTGACTGCGCGGTAACACGGTAGTACTAAACCAGCAGCGACCTTATAATTATCAACGGCGGAAATAATAGTGCAGTAATATGCTCACACTAGCCCAAGAAATAGCAATAATAGAAGAAAAAAAGATTGAATAATGGAACTTGAAAAATAAGATAAATTTCTTATTACAAAAGAAAAAAAAGAGATACAAAATATTATTGTTGTTGAAAAGAATAAAACTATATCATCATCCCTCTATTTATAGGATAGTCATATCTAATATAAGGAAATAACCAAAAAAAAAATACTTCTCCAATTAACACCTAATACATGGAAATACTAAATCTCCTTGTCAAGAAATATAATTCATGGTAATACCAAACCTCCTTGACAAGAAACCTTATTCATGGTAATACTAAACCTCCTTGTCAAGAAACTTTATTTCCAAGAAACATGTTTATTAATTTGTTGACTGTCTTCATAACATACAAATGCATCTTTATGTTTTAACACTCCTCCTTAAAGTGCATTTGGCCAAGAGACCGAACTTGACTCACAATAACTCGAATGATCCCTTAGAGAGAGACTTACAAGATATCAGCCACATTGTCAACACTTCTCACCTCCTCAACTCCAATAATTCAATCAAGTACCTTTTCACGAATGAAGTGATGCTCGATATCGATGTTCTTGGTTCTCGCGTGACAAAAATGATTTGTCACCAACTTCAACGCACTCTGATTGTCGCCTCGAATAACCGTATGATTCGTAACCCCGTTGTAAACATCCTCGACTAATCTCCGCAACCAAACACACTCTTGTGCCGCAAGTGATGACGCCTTGTACTCCGTCTCGGTACTAGAAAGAGAGACCGAATCTTGCTTCTTACTACACCAAGAAATATTTGCAGAACCACAAGAGAAAACATAACTGGATGTCGATCTCCGATCATCCAAATCACCACCCATGTTAGCATCGGTATATCCATGCAAAACGAACTCGGAACCCTTCTTATAAAATAACCCGAGATCTAGAGTCGAACTCACATACTTGAGAATTCTCTTCGCTGCATCCAGATGCAACTTTGTGGGAGCTTGCATAAACCGACTCACCAGGCCGACCGCGAAGGCAATATCCAGTCTAGTAATCGTGAGATAAATCAGGCTTCCAACAAGAGCACGAAACTTTCGAGGATCCGGAAATATATTTCCATCATTACGTCTCAATTTGAAATTTGCATCCAGCAATGTCGAACAATGCTTACCTTCTTTTACGCTAAATTTCTCAATGAGCTTCCCAGCATAGCCCGTTTGAGAGACAAAATACCCGTCTTTCAAACCTTCCACTTCCAATCCCAGGAAGTGACTAAGTTCTCCAAGATCCTTCATCTCGAATCGAATCGAGAGCTCACCCTGAAGTCTTGTAACTTCGCCTTCATCATTGCCGGTGATGATCATGTCATCCACGTATAAAAGGACGACCACGTGTAGATCAGTCTTCCTTTTCACAAATTAATTGTGATCCGAACTCGAAGAAGAATAACCACAAAATTGCAAATATTCCACAATTTTGCCATACCAAGCTCGAGGTGTTTGCTTCAAACCATACAACATACAATGCCTTCTTCAGCTTGCACACAAAGTCAGGACGCACCTTGGAAATATATCCAACCGGTTACTCCATATAAATCTCCTTGTCGAGTTCACCATACAGGAAAGTATTATTCACATCCAGCTGTCACAACTTCCAACCTAGCGAAGCTGCCATTGAAAACACAACTCGTATGGATATCATCTTGGTGACAGGACTAAAAGTCTCTTCATAATATTTGCCATACCGTTGAGAAAAACTTCTCACTATAAGCCTCACTTTATAGCGCACAACACTCCCATCCGCCTTGCGTTTCAACTTATAGACCCATTTTCAAGTAACCAGTTCCACTCCCTTGGGTTTCGGAACAAGATCCCAAGTTTCATTTTTCCGAAGAGCTTGCATCTCCTCGTCCATAGCATCTTTTCACGACTTAGTTACCTTTCGCCTCCTCAAAGCATGAAGGTCCATATGTCGATCCTGAAAAGAAACATGAATACGTCGACACGAAGTTTTCATCTCTATATCTAGCCGGTCGAGTTACCATCCTTGTCGACCTCCTTAGAGCTTGTGCATTTTTCTCTTCCTGCGATTGCACTTCGTTGCTCCCCCTGTCACCTTGATCCATCTCACTTGAACTTGTGCACAGTCGACGTAGGCGACTAGAACCTCAGATCTTCACTCGGGTTACCCATGTCATCAACACCCGAGTTTATCACGTGAACAACAGGTGGCATCGACGGATTCGAAACTACCGCTTAGAAACCACCATCACCATATAGATAAGACGCTTCATCAAACACCACGTCTTGAGAGACAACGAATTTATGAGTTGTCGGATCCATGCATTTTCATCCCTTCTTTCTTTGATCATAACCATGAAAACACACTTCCGAGCCTTAGTGTCTAACTTCGTCATCTTCTCATCCGGTACATGAACAAAGCAGTTACAACCGAACACCTTCGAATATTTCACACTTGGCTTCTTATCGAACATCAACTCGTGAGTTGACTTCATGTTAATCGGACTGCAGGGAAGCCGATTAACCACGTAGGTACCACATGCCATACCTTCTGCCCATAAGACCTTCGATAAATTCTTCGGATACACCCAGCTCCTGCATACCTCCACCAGATGCTGAATTTTCAGTTTCGCCACACCATTTTATTGCGGTGTATAAGTACAAGTCAACTTCTTCTTGATGCTATGCCTCTCGCAAAATGAGAGAAAATTCTTGGATGTAAACTCGCATCCATTGTCGGTAAACTTCTTAATTCTTTTACCGAGCCTTCCTTCAATTGTTCTAAATTCTCCAAATTTAGAAAACGCCTCCCGTTTCTCCTTCAGAAAATAAACCCAAGTGTACCGTGTAAAATCGTTGACGAGTATCAATATATACCGAGCACCCCCGTACGACGCATTTTGCATAGGACCCATCAAATCACCATGAATAAGTTCTAACGCACCTTTACACCTTGACTGAGACTTTTCGAAAGGCAGTCAATGAGATTTACCATATTGGCAACTCTCACACACCTCAACACCACTTGCAAAAGAAAGAGACGGAAGCCCGTTGACAAGATTCCTCGAAACCATCGCCTTTAACTTGTCAATACCCACATGGCCGAGCCTAGCATGCCAAACCGACACGCCATCATTGTTGCTCATCTTGTCAACATACGAGGAAGAAGCCGAAAGAACATACAAATCTTTTATCCTCTTACCGATGTGAGTAACATCACCCTTTACCTCCTCCACATTCCGGAGGAACTTCACATCTTCCGGGCCGAACAACACATAGTGACCAGTATCAACCGCATTCGTCACCGACAAAAGATTCTTCTTCATACTAGGCACGTGATAAATACTATCGAGAGTTATCGACCTGTTGTTTTTATTAGAAACAACAACCGCACCCTCATTCACCACATGGTGAACACTGTTGTCGGCAGTAATAAAGGCAGTATTGCCTTTTATACCCACGAAGTGAAGAAAACTTGGAATCGTCACCAGTCAGATGATGACCACAACCGGAATCAATGATCTAGTTGTCCTCGTAGTTAACAGAAGCACACACGTCTAATGAAACTCCTTCTGCTATGAAATCTGTATCCCAAACTTCACACTTCACAATATCCTCCTTACCCGCGGCATTTCCTTCCCTGAACTTAACACGATAATTCTTCCTTGTGTGACCGAGTTTACCACATCGGTAATACTTGATAGCTGACCGAGAACCACTATTAGATGAAGACTTCCCCTTCTTTGTAACCTCCTTCTTTCATTCCTCTTGGTCATATCGAGTTTTTACTTTCTTAGGCACAAGAGCGTGACATTCGCCTTCAGAAACCGAAACACTCGCCATTTGTCGAGCCAACGATTCTTGAGAAGCGAGCAAATTTTCAAACTCCGTCAAGGATGGTTGTTGCACCCACCCTTGTATTGAGATAACGAACGGGACATACTCTTTTCGAAGACCGCGAATAATATACCGCTTAAACTTCGCCTCCGAAATAGCCTCATTCGGTTCAAAGATAGAAATTTCCGAATATAAACTCTTTACTCGCAAGAAATATTGAGAGATAGATAATTCATCTTGTGTGCAACTCGCCAACTCATTCTCCATAAATTGTAATCGTGCCATATTCTTCTTGTTGAGTAACTCATCAAAAGTTCTCCAATTCCCTGCCGCCGATTTGCACCCCTTAATATGCTTGAATAGATCGTGTGATATCGACCTCTTCAACAAGAACTCCGCCTTAGCATTCACTTTCGACCAGTCCTTTACTGCATTTGCATTCGTCACCGTACAATTCATACCGATGACAGGCGTCGGTGCAATCTCCGTACCAACAATGATCCCCTATAATCCCCCACTCTTAATACAAGACTCCATACAACTTTTCCACATAGAATAATTCGAAAGATTTAGAGCCTCAATACCAAGTCCACTAACCCGACCTCCAAACTCCATGAATGCCATAATAAACAATCCTCTTGTTCATCAAGGGACAAGAACAATACCGTCTATCGCCAACGTCATCGTCTATCACCCTTGAAGTTCTGGTATCATGTAAAGAAACCAGACAGACACAAGGACTGAACCAGATAACCGCATATGCATTCAAAGAAACAGAACAATAGTAACTGCGTAGTAACACGGCATCACTAAACCAGCAGCGACCTTGTGGTTATCAGCAGCGGAATTAATAGTGCAGCAATATGCTCACACTAGCCCAAGAAATAGCAATAATAGAAAAAGAAAGGATTGAACAATGGAACTTGAAAAATAAAATAAATTTCTTATTACAAGAGAAAGAAATAGACAAAATATTGTTGTTGTTGGAATGAATAAAACTCTACCCAAACCTATCTATTTATATGATAGTCATATCTAATATAAGAAAATAACTCAAAGAATTACTTCCCCAATTAACACCTAATACATGAAGATACTAAACCTCTTTGTCAAGAAATCTAATTCATAGTAATATCAAACCTCCTTGTCAAGAAGCCTTATTTTCAAGAAACATATTTCTTAATTTGTTGGTTGTCTTCATAATATACAAATGCATCTTTATATTTTAGCATATATTGTTACTTTTCTAGATATGAAGTTAATAACATTATAGAATCATGACTTGGAGGTTAGAACAAATCTGTCTTTTAATGCTTACTTTTAACAAATATATTCATTATTTTGTATTTTTTATAAAATGCATTCTTTTGTATTTTCATAGTGTGAAGTCTTTAATTTTGATAAATTTTTATCAATTCCTTAATTTTGGTAATTAAGAAGTCATATTCTTTTAATATGTTAATCTCTAGCATTTCTTATATTTTTGTGATTCCAAAGAAAATATAAACTTTTAACATATAGTTTTAAAAGACCATTTTGGAAAGAACAATATTGAACCATATAAGAACACTTTATGTGAAAAATGTATTCTACATAATTCCAACATTAATTTGTATACTATATATTTAAACACATAGGGCCACATATAACTTATGTATAGATGATCCAATGGCCGATCTTGACCAAATATCCAGAGGAACCGTAATGCAGAATATACCAAAATTCTAAAGAGGCACTATATATATAACTTCTAATTTTATATAAAATACAGTAATATATATATATATATATATATATATATATATATATATATATATATATATATATATAGGGAGATGCTAAAAAAATACGTATGTTCGAACATATATTTTTTAAAAATATCCGTAAAGTGGTTATAAAAAGTAAATTTTCAAAATTCAACCGTATGGATGTAATATATATGTTATGAATATATTGTGGATTAATTTTCACAGGAATCGGAATAATATATAATATCATTGCCATCATATATCATCAAACTATTATTCCGATATATTTTTGAATAGTGCTGCATATTTTTGATAATACATGATGGAAATGATATATTATTCCGATTCCTGTGAAAATTAATCCACAACAATAACATATATATTACATCCGTACGGTTGGAATTTTTATTTTTATTTTTTAATACGTATTTTGGGTGTGCCTAAAAAACGTATGTTGGGCATACGTATGTTTTTTAGCCACACTATATATATATATATATATATATATATATATATATATATATATATATATATATATATATATATATGGGTGTGGCTAAACAATATACGTATGCACAACATACATTTTTTTGCCACACCCAAAATACGTATTAAAAAAATAAAAATAAAAATTTCAACCGTACGGATGTAATATATATGTTATGAATATGTTGGAGATTAATTTTCACAAAAATCAGAATATTATAACATTGCCATCATATATCATCAAATATATGCAGCACTATTCAAAACATATATCGGAATAATAGTTTGATGAGACATAATGGTAATGATATATTATTCTGATTCCTGTGAAAATTAATCCACAATATATTCATAACATATATATTACATTCATACGGTTGAAATTTGAATTTTTACTTTTTATAACCACTTTACGGGTATTTTAAAAAAACGTATGTTCGAACATACGTATGTTATTTAGCATCTCCTATATATATATATATATATATATATATATATATATAACCGTTTCAAAAGCTAGGAGGATGGCTGCCCCTGTTATTCCTATTAAAATTCGCCTATGAGATGATCTGATATATTCAGACATTGCAATTATTTGTATGCAAACATTGTATTTCCCATCTCCCGGTTTCACCATAATAATGTACAACTGGACAAGTTACTTCATATGGCCATACTCTCCCATTATAAGCAAAACCAGAAAAAGATAACTTGCTTATAAGTAGTTTAATTGTTTATGTTTGTATAATAATAATAATAATAATAATAATCCATCGAACTTAGAATAAGTGCAATTTCAGGCAAATTTACATTATGACTGTTTAGTTATTCAACTAAGAAAAACTAAAATATAACAACCAAAACTATTCATGTCCCCTCTGGTTTGTTGAAATGGAGAGAAGAGGAAACTGTTAAAGTTCAAACTTAAAAATAGATTGGTTAAGTGCAAGTGCATTAATTAGCATCAAAATGCGAGTATGTCTGTCAACATTTTGTATTATCTTGTAATTCTTGGGCAGAGCTCCTAATTAATGCGCTAATTTTCTTATTAAATTTGTATATTGAGGTCAGAAAAAATAATTTAAATCATGTTGTAATAATTTTTTTAAAAGGTAAATCATTGTAATATTGATGAAATATTAATTTGAATTTATTTTTAATATAAAAATATAAAATATCAATTATTTTCATTTTGAGGGGAAGAAAAGATATTTTTATTATATATGATTGTATTCTCCTTTATTATTATTTTTTTGCCCAAGTTTGAATCATTCCTGAGAAAAATAATTTGATGATCATTAAATTTATTAGAGTCTAAGACAAAAAAAAGTTTTTTTTTAAGCTTAAAGACAAAAAATGTTAACAGGTCTCTTAATTAAATAATCACATCAAATCAATCAAGTATAATGCGAATCTTTGGTTTTTATAATTATTATGATTTGATATCTCATTGCCTTAAAGTACGGTATAAATACTGTACAAAGTGAACTAAATATGATAAGATGGAATTCACTGTATATACATACGAATAAAAATGAAATTCTCAAAAATATATTTTCGAAATAAAATTCCAATTTATAGTATTTTCGCACTTCTAAAGTGCGGTTTACAATTTTTTTTTTTTGGCCCGAATCCACACTTTTGAAGTGCGGTTCGGGAAAAAAATAATTCTTAAACCGCACTTCTAAAGTGCGGTTTTAGAATTTTTTTTTTTTTATAGTTTTTTAGGATGAATTTTATATATTTGGAAAAAAAGCATATAGATCTTTATCTATATGCTAAAAATGAATGTTTATAAACATTTATTTCAATATATGTTGTCAAACATATATTATAGGATAAATATTTTTATAGGTCTTAATTTATTAGCATGATATAAACATTTTTATTCAATTTCAACAACATATAAAAATGTACTTACCAAGTATTCATTTAAGGACATATAAAAATATATGTTTGAAAAAAAAATATATAAGTCATTATTTATATGCTAAAAATGAATGCTTATAAACATTTATTTCAATATATTTGGCAAGTGTATTTTTATATTGATCAAAATGAAAAATATTTTTATATGTCCTTAAAATGAATATTTGGCAAGTGCATTTTTATATGTTGTAGAAATTGAATAAAAATGTTTATATCATGACATAAATTAAGACCTATAAAAATATTTATCCTACAACATATGTTTGACAATATATATTGAAATAAATGTTTATAAATATTCATTTTTAGCATATAGATAAAGACTTATATATTTTTTTTCAAACATATATTTTTATATGTCCTTAAATGAATACTTGGAAAGTGCATTTTTATATGTTGTTGAAATTGAATAAAAATGTTTATATCATGATAATAAATTAAGACCTATAAAAATATTTATCCTACAATATATGTTTGACAACATATATTGAAATAAATGTTTATAAACATTCATTTTTAGCATATAGATAAAGATCTATATATTTTTTTTCCAAACATATAAAATTCATCCTAAAAAACAAAAACAAAATTGTAAAACCGCACTTCTAAAGTGCGGTGTTAGAATTTTTTTTTTCCTGAACCGCACTTCTAAAGTGCGGATTCAGCCAAAAAAAAAATTACAAACCGCACTTTAGAAGTGCGGAAATGCTATAAATTGGAATTTTATTCCGAAAGTGTATATTTTGATAATTCCGTTTTTATTCGTGTATATACAGTGAATTCTACCATATGATAAACATATATATTATTTTGATTCCTCTCGGGGTGTCATGTTATTCACTTCTAAGTTGTGGAACTTGAGAAATGCATCATGCATACAAAAATAACATTAACATATTCATTATTTTTTTTTCAAGACAAAACTAACATTATTCATTATTCTAACACTAAGAAATTAAAATAAAAATAGCCAATATTCTATCTGCATAGAATACTCTCAACGTGTGCAAAGCTCAAAGCTTAACAAAGTGAAAAGTTTTGGTATCTTTGGTTGAATTTGAACCCCACATCATTATAAACTTTACCAAAAGATAAACTTTTGCCTCTGGACGAGGGCTTTAAACCTTCCCCAATTCATTCATTCATTAAAAAAAAAAATTTTTGCCTCTCATTATTTGCTTCTACAACCCTCAAAATATTAATGTGAAAGACTGCTAGCGCAGTTGGCCACACACAAAAAACTCGAATAAAGGAGAGATCCCTAAGTTCTAGCCCGGTTTGCCGAAATTTTTTCTGAAAAATACGTGAGAAGGACGTATGAGCTACCGTATTAAAAAAAAAAAAAACTCTCAAAATATTAGTATTTTTCCACACAGCCTCATATCATATTTGACTTTTTTTTTTAAATTATAGACAATTTATCTACTTAAACTTTGCATAAATAAAAGCATTACAAAAGCTTTTATTTACAATCAATTTTTTGAGCATATAGTTAGCTAAAAAAAAAAAGATAAAGTCTATGTCCTAACAAGTCTAGATTAAGCTCCCGACTGACGGATTCTTGGATGAACATTGGGTTACTTGGCGGTCTTGAGTCTTGTTCTTCATTTTTCCCCATTCTTAAACGTTTTCTAGAATGATAGAGAATCTTATCTTTGTTCTCACTAGACTATATACATTCATTTTTTTTTTTTTTAAGGATGAGACTATATATTCTCATATCCGAAATACAAAAATGTAGTTAAAAACTTAAAGTACTGTTGCTTAAAGAAAAAAGTAACATAGTTAACATTTGAATTATACAGGGACCTTTTTTCACAAGTAAAAATTGAAAAAGAGAGAGAAATAAATATTACAAATGGGATTCTTAGACAAGGAAGAAAATATTTAGTGGAGAGGACAAGATGGTATCTTGTAATTATTTCATTTCTTTTGAGAAAATGTGATTAAAAGAGCCCCCAAAACAAGAAGAAAACCCCAATTATACCCGGTTGGAGTTTGTCTCGTTTTGCACCACCTTTTTATCCCTCCACTTTCGACCCTTTTTAGGACTTTTTTTGGCTTTGTTTTTCTCTTTTTCAATTTTAATGTGATTTAATTAATTAAAGATTGTTCAAAACATTCTTTGGACAAACACAGTTTTGTCTTTCTTGCTCAAATGCTTTAATGCACCCTCTTAATCTTTTCAATATTATATATTTTTTTAAATTATTCTTTTAGAAAGAGGAGAGAATCCCCTCCATCTGATAAGAGATGAAAATCAAATATTTTGTATTATTTATTTATTTAATATATTATATTAATAAACTTATATAAAGCAAATATAGTTTTGTGACTACTCAAAAAAATGTATTTATTGTTAATAGTTTAATGTGGTATTATATTTTCAATTTGTAGTTAGATAAATGTATCCAAAAAAAATCGTGCTCCCTCAACACTAGACATATACTACAAGATTTGAAATGCATTAATTCAATGTTTACAGAAAAATATTTTTGACTAATATTTGGGAAGTATGACTTTATATTCTTTAAACTAATCATTTTGTTATTTTGCTAATATATTTTTATTAAATATGGATATTTTATTCATGCAATAACCTTTACTTATCGGCTAAAACAAAATTGAAAAACAACTATGCTTATTAATAATCATTAATAGTTTAAAAGTTATTAGAAATATTGTATTCACAATTTTAGCACTGACAAAAGTTGAAATTCGGCACCCAACTTTGTCAAGAAAAAAAACTAAAAAAGAGTTGAATTTGGCAAGAAATTTTGGCTTCATGTGAATATAGTACTGAACTACCTATCGTCTCTAACTGTACTATTCATTAATAATATAACCATCACTGTCAAATTTGAAGCAATATCTAAACTTCATTTCTAGAAACTCAAATGTGTGCATATCATTTTTCTTTTTTGAAATATGTGTGCATATCATATACTAAAACTTGTAGATTTAAATAAAAAAGGGGTCTAGTTAAAAAAATATGATGATGAAAAAATTGGAAAATAGATGCATTGTTAAAATAAAAACAAATATCCAAGCCATTTTAAAAAGTTCCCTTTTTCATGTTGTTACAAGAAAAATAAGTATGAAAAGCTGAGAAATTATATTTCCTTGCATGAACTCAAGAAAAAGGCCAATTTATCTCTCGATATTATATTTCTTGGAAATGAAAATAAAAAAGTAAAATAAATTGGCAGACTTTTTTTACTGAGAGAATATAATATGCTGTGGTCAATGGCCTTTTTCCATGTATTTTTATCTGATTAGTTGTGTGACTGTTATGAGTCAGTTTCTCTACAATCATTTCATGAAATATCAATATAATCTTCATTTATTTGTTAGAAATTATAAGTAAATAAGGTTTTTTTAAGGTGTCAACTAGATTTAAACTTTTCAATTAGATGTAGAAAGAAAATCTAAAAAATCAACAAGCAATAATACTTTTCTAAATCCTCCTTCAAAAAAAGATATTTTTCAAAATAACAAAATTATTGATCACGAAATCTTTTCTTAAAAACAAACTTACTAATATGCAATATTCAATATATAATTTACAGATAAAACATATTTGTATTATGTCCATGAAAACAAAATCTCCATCATTTATTTATTATATTAGTTAGCAACCAAAACACTTTTTTTTTTCTATTACTAGTCAAAATTCACCATTTTTTATTTTTTTACCATCCTAATGAAGAAGGATGATGATTGTACCATTTGAAGGAATTCTAGAGGATTTGAACCCTTTTATCTCATTGGTCTTAACTCTGTGCTTAAGACTGCTAATGTTTTCTATATATAAAACGCAGTTGAGTTTTAACAATTGTACCTCCCTCTCTGTCTCTCTCCAACCTTTCCTTTTCCCTTTGCACATGAGACTGCTCAGTTCTTCATCTAGACTCTGTGTATTGTAGTGGGTTGGTGAGTTAACCCAGTAAAACCATTTCTCTTGCATTGGAATGTAGTGACAAAAAGAAAGAATAAAAACAAATTAGCTTTCTTTCTTCACGTTGCTGTGTTGTGCTTCTCTGTTCACCAACTAATTCAGGTCAGTCTCGTTTTTCTTTACTTCTTTTGCTCTCTACTCTGTTTTTGTACCGAAAAGATTTCCATCTTTTTCTCATCCTTTGTCTCATTAAATTCTAATTTGGAGCCGTTTCAATTCAGCTGTCTTTAAATGGAGCTTGTGAAAGGTCATGAAATTAAAATGCAAGAGCTGAGAAGTCAGAAGAAAATTGTGAAGGAAATGGAGTTTGTGAAAGGTCACGAAATTAAAATGCATGAGCTGAAAAGTCAGAATAAAATTGTGAAGGAAATGAATCCCTTGAACTCTTCTTCAAGGCATAAGATTTCTAAAAGGTAGCGTTTTTTTTCTCTTTTTTGTAATTTTATATTTACTGTGTTTCTATTTTATAGTTTCATTAATGGCGATTTTTCCTGATGGCAGCTTCTCTGATGAGAAAGAGAGAAAAATGAGTTTGGATACTTCTACTAAAGCGCCTAGACCTAAGTTGGTGAGTGAGATTTTACTACAATTTTCGCTCTTTTTTGTGGGTTTTTTGAAATTACTAAGAATTAAAATTAATTTTTGAGGATTGAACTTAATTTGCAGGATAATGGAAATATTAAGAGAAATGCCGAACCAAAGAAGAAAATACCTGTCCCTAAATTAGGTCAGAGCTCCTTGAGACAAGAGGTAAATATATTTTAAAAATTTCCATCTCAACTTTTTCTGATCTATTCTCTGAAATTTATTTTTGTTACTCATTTAACAGATTTTAGAGTTAGAAAAAAGATTAAAGGATCAAACGATGGTACGAGGCGCTTTAGAAAAAGCTTTGGGCTACAACAATTCCTTAATTCTACCCGATCCATCTATGCCAAATGTATTTAATTAAATCAATTCTTTATTTCATATCTTTTCATATTTTAACTTATTTAACACACTAATTTCAATAATTTCAATTATTTTTCAGCCGACAAACGAATTGATAAGAGAAATCTCAATTCTAGAATTCGAAGTGAAAAACTTGGAGCAATATCTCTTATCGCTCTACCGAAAAGCCTTTGATTCCAACATTTCCCCAAAAGAATCTCAAATCAGAAAGGATGATTCTACCACAAATAAAATGAAATTGCGGTGGAAGAATTGAGGGGAAAGTAAATTGCGTACAATTAAGGATGATTGTGTGTTGGACCGAGGCGTCAATAGGACGAGTTCTTCTTTGTCTCAAAGAGCGGTTTGTTCGGCGAGAATTTCTCCGTCAGAAGAAAGCCTTGCAAGGGCGCTTCGGTCTTTTCATTCTCAACCCTTCTCTTTTCTTGAGGTAATTTTAACATTTCTCTTGTATAGTTTTGGCAATAGTAGAATTTTTTTATTATTCATTCAAATTTTGAAATTGTTTAAGGATATTTTATTTCGGTGCTTTTGTCAAACCAATGTATCATGTTCAATGCACTGTGAACACAAAGGACAGTTTTGTAATATATTACAATTTTCTAGTAATGCACCATGTGAAAAGAACATAAGATTTAAGAATATAAGATCTTTTTTTTGTCATACATATAATTAATGATTCTCTGTACAAATCACTCATCTAATTTTCTTCACACAATACATTTCATTTAAATCATCTATTCAAAAAAGCAAAACAAACAACATACTTCAAAAAACATAATAAATACCTTGTGCTCATGTCATTTCACAAGTCTTCTAACTTTCCGTAATTTCCCAAATTTAGGAGGTCGAAACCGACAACAATTCAGGCGTAATAAGCTTAGCAGAATACCTCGGCACGAACGTAACCGAGTCAGTCCCTGACACCCCAAACAAAATCTCGGAAGAACTCGTCCGTTGCATGGCGGGCATTTTCATCAAACTCTCCGACCCTCCTTTGGTCCACCATGCACCGAGTCTATCCCCGGCTTCCTCCTTTTCGTCCACCAGCGCCTTCTCCCCTCAATTCATCGGAGGAAATGGAGAGGGTTTTGAGGGGGAATCGAGGCTTGATTCGAGGTTGATTAACCCATTTAGAGTGGAAGGGTTGAAGGAGTTCAGCGGGCCGTATAATGGTATGGTTGAGGTGCCGATGGTTTGTAGGGATCAAAGGAGGTTGAGGGATGTTCATGATTTGCTTCAAACTTATAAGTGAGCTTGCTTCTTTTTTTTTTTTTACTTTTTTATATTTAATTTGGTTTAGTTTAGGGAATTTTGGGGATACATGACTTTAATTACCTTGAACTTGTGAGAAACATGTTCTGTTTTGTGTAAAAGCCTAAAAAAGTAAGTTTGTAGGTCCAATTAAGAGAATATTTTGGTATGTTACAACCTTTAGGAAAAAGCTCTTTGATAAGGGTTTGTATCAATAAATGGAGTTATTTTGTTTAATATGAACAATTAACCAACTCTTATATCTTTTTTTTAGGTCAATTATATGTAGATTGGAAACAGTTGATCCGAGAAAATTGAACAATGATGAGAAAATTGCGTTCTGGATAAATATACATAATGCTTTGTTGATGCATGTAAGTATTTTTTTCCCCTTTTTTCAATATATAAAAAACATTTTATTTTTCTCTTTGTGACAGATTTTCTTTTTATCTTTTTAATGATGCTGTAGGCATATTTGGAGTATGGAATTCCGCAAAATAACATGAAAAAGACCTCGCTTCTAATGAAGGTAAACTTTCTTTTTCCAAATATAAAAATAATATTCTTATTTTCTTGAAATAAAATTGAAAGTTTATTATTTTTGTATTTGTAGGCAAAATGTAACATAGGTGGTAAAGCTATTAATGCTGCCATGATTCAAGGTTTAATACTTGGATGCCATACTTATTGCCCTGGCCAGGTAAATGAATAACAGCTTTTTATCTTTTTTTCCTTGAAATGAAATATGTGAAAAATTATTTACAAAAACAGTAATGAAAACAAAATCTTCACTAAACCGAATAAATGCAAAAGGAAAGAAAAGAATAAACCAAAAGAATCTTCCCAATTGTATTGTGGAAATACATAAGCATCATATATACAAAAATAGATCTAACAGAAAAATAAGGAAGTTTCTTGTTACACTTCAAGGCATGTTTGGTCTAATTTTTTGTTATTTTCTTTTATATACAGTGGTTTAGGACTTTACTTTATTCAAAATTAAAAAGCAAGGGAGGAAATGAATGTCAAAGTTACTCAATTGACCAATCAGAACCTCTCTTACGTTTTGCTCTCTGCTCAGGCAGCCATTCTGATCCAGCCGTAAGCTTCATTGAACAAAACAATTCATTTATTAACATAATAAAGCCCTATCATTACTTAATTATTATTTTAATTTAATCAGGTGAGAGTATACACGCCAAAAAGAATATTCCAACAACTTGAGTCGTCCAAAGAAGAATACATAAGAGCGACGGTCGGGATTTGGAAAGAACAAAAGATTTTACTGCCTAAACTAATAGAATCTTATGCGAAGGAAATAAAACTAAGTTCTCAAAATTTAGTTGAAATGGTGCAACGATATTTGCCTGAGACGTTAAGAATGGCCATGCAAAGGTGCCAGCATGGCAAGTCAAGTAAGATTATTGAGTGGGTGAATTATAATTTGAGTTTTAGGTATTTGTTGGCTCGTGATTTAGCGTTTCCACATTTAAATTGAGATGTTCCTTTTTTGAAGTTTGTTTTTTGTATTTAGGATGGTTGGTTGGTTGATATGAGTGTGATGTAATTTTTTGTAGATAAATAGAAGGAAAAAGGATTATTTTGTGTTATGATGTGTATGATGTGAGTTGTTTTTTTTAGAATAAATGCACCGTTAGTTCCTGTTCTCTCATTCAGTGGCAACTTAGTCCTTATACTTTGGATTTGATATTTTTAGCCCCCGTACTCTTAAAACAATGCTCGTCCAATCCCTGAGGTAACTAAAAATACTAACACTGTGAATATTATTCTGAAATGACCACTTTGCCCTCACTCTTCTCTTCTCCTTCCTCCACGAAAGACTTCTTCCTAATCGCCAGAATCCTCGACCCCGTTCAAATCCTCACCTCATTTCCGCGTCAGTCCATCAACCTCTTATAGAATTCAAAACCTCTCCCCTCCGCCAGTTCCTCTCCTTCTTCCAGTCGTCCTATTCACCGCTTTCGCCAGTTCTCAATCATCAATCGATAATTTCAAGTTTTACTTTAATTTTCTGATTTTTTTTAGCAATTGGGATATTTAGATTTGATGCAGATTAATTTACAATTTCAGATTAGGTTGACATAGTGAAAAATGAAAATAGGAATGAAAGAGAAAAGTGATGAGTATAGACTAAAGAAGTGAGAATCCATGTGATTTGTGGTTGCATGAGACTGACAAACTGGAGGAGAGGAAATTGGAGCAGATGGCATTGACTGGCTTCTTATTTCATGTGCCGAGTAAGTTGCAACCAACTATTGCAATTTTAGATGACAAGTTTCTTAATCGGTGCTAGTTAAGGGATAACTAGTTTAGTAGCAAAAATTTTGTGCTATTAATGGTATTTATGGTACCGTTCTAATAGCGAAGTCGAGTCTTTCATGTAATATAGGGTTAATCGAATTTGGGTTATCATCCTTCACATTATTACTATTGTTATTTTTTTATTTTTATTTTCATGCAGAATGCGTAGTTTGGATTTAACAAGTTGTCACGAAGATTCCAAGCGCAGCCGAACGTAAAACATAGCTTGATAGGGGGGATCGACATTAAAAATGGAAAGAATTATATTTGGGATATTTTCTCAACGTGAGTTGGCGTACAAAGTGGAGAGGAATAGAGGGCTGGTAGGCGCGCAAACTGAAGATATGTCGCATTTTATGGAATAGAGGGCTGGTAGGCGCGCAAACTGAAGATATGTTGCATTTTATTTTATATCGAGTTGGTGTAATTTAGTTTTGTGTTATGTATTAAAGATGTATTTTATATCGCTTTGGTGAGATAGAGGCTGGTGATATTTCTCAGTTTTGTAGTTTTGAGATGGGAGGTGTTGTCAATTTAAGCATGAAACAAGTAATATAGATACAAACAATTAGCATGTACAAAACGTACAACTGCTTAAAACTGGTATAAAATCTCATAATATGTATCAATTTAAAATGATACATATCAAATACGTATCAATTTATCAAATAAAAATTTATATACAAGACGATCACTTGAATTCACCGAAAAAATGATCAGTGTGAATAATCTTTTTAAGTTTCCAAAATAGTATTAACCAGTGACAGAAGAATATCAACAAGCCATCAGGAAAAATAATGATATAATTAACAGTCCAAGAAAAATAACTATATCATAATAATATCAAGTGCTTCCATAATGATGGAGCAGAAATTACACATGCCAACAACCAAATAAACAAAAATGTGACGTTGATTGATTAAGTTAAATATCAAGCAACAAATTCAAGTGCCGTTTGTCACCTCCAATGTTGTCTCCAGGAAGGGCAGCCTCTGTTTTAACATGCGACTGAGCATATTTATGTCTTTACCTTCTTGCCATCTATCTGCACCATTCATTCATTAAAATCATCAAAACCTTTCTTACGGGAAGCGTGAGTGTCGGGTCTCCTCTCTCTGTCCATGAAAGAGAAGAAAGGAATGAGGGCAAACTGGTCATTTTAGAATAATACTAATGGTATTAGTATTTTTAGTTAACTCAGAGACTAAACGTGTACTATTTTAAGAATATAGGGATTAAAAATGCCAAATCCAAAGTACATAGACTAAATTGCCACTGAGTAGTACATGGACTAATGGTGCATTTACCCCCTTTTTTTTCTGTTGAGATTGCTTGAAATTGAATTCATGCTAGTTGATTCTAGTTGATTTTATACACAATGCTTAGTTGAACAAGTTTAATTTGTTAAATTCCAGTTTAAATGGGTAAAATTTGTATTTTGTTTTGGCAAAAAAAAGAGTATATTATCTTAGCCCATATTACAGGCCCAATTAATCAAAAGAATAAATCAAGTGAAAAACACAAAGGTATGGGACCCACTTGTCAGAATAAACAAAAATCACTTCAGAAGACAAATGGACAAATCTGAAAAGAACTCCATTTGTCTTGTTACCACCCCTTTAATTATCAACAGTCCGATTTAACATCCAACGGTTACTATCTCCTTTTGTCTCCATCTTCCTCTCTCACTCCCCACTGACTCTTCTTTCTCAATATTCTATTTTATTCATTCATTTTAGTCATTCAAAGAGTTTAACAGATTAGGGTTTAGGGGTTTGTTTGGGAAGGGAAATGGAGGGAGAAGAGATAGGCCTGGTTCTGGCCCGCGCCTCCGAGCTCCGGTCGAGAATCAGCGACTGCATGGAGCGAAATGGAATCGAAGATTTCAGAGGAAGAGAAGAAAGAGATGAAGAAGAAAGTAAAGAATATGAAGACGAGTCTCTGTTTGGGATTTGCGACGCGCTCGAATCGCTCGAGCAGCAACTCGCCTCTTTGCAGGTCTGTTTCAATCGATTTTTATCTTCATTTTTCTTCTCTTTTTTTTTTTTGCAGAGAAAATTACTGTGCCTTCTATTATTATTGTCGAATTTCAGTTAATTTCCTATAATTACGTTCTGATTCTTGTTTTGTAAGGATTTTCTCTCTTTTAATCAAAAAATAAAAAAAGAATTTACTTTTTTGTTGCTATAAAGAATTTAATTTGTTATTTCAATTACTATTTAGGCCCTCAATTAGACAATTTATCCTTAATATTAGACAACTAAACCTTAATTAAAGCAAATTAATCGTCAGTTTTGATCAATCAAACAGGACCTGCAGCACCAACAGAGGTACGAGAGAGAAACAATCCTGTCCCAAATCGACCGGAGCCGAAGGGCCTTACTCTCCAAAATCCGAGAATACAAGGGGCAAAATTGGGAAGTCATAAACGAGGCCTCCTTATTCGCCGGCGAGACTTTCGACTCCGACGACTCCTATCCAATCATAAGTTCAAGCAAAAAAGACCAAAATACCCCTCCGGTTTTGAATGGATCGGATGGGTCGAGATCTGTGTGGTCTTTCGTGTGGCGGGTTGTTAAAACGGGCGTTTTGGTTGTTGGGGTTTTGGGGGCGATTAAGGTGACGGGATTTCAGCCGCTGGTTTGGAGGAGCAGCATGGATTTTGAGGCAGATGGTGTGGCTAGATGTGTGGCAAGAAGACGTGTGACTGCGCCGTTTGAGTCCGGGGTTAGAGATCCGAATATTAGTTATGGCTCTGGTTAATAATGTTAGTATTGTTGTGAGAAATTTTGTTGTTAATAGAGATGGTGTTTGTATTGTGTGTGATGAATGCGAGTAATATTTTGAGTTTTGTTGGTATTTATTGTTTGTATTTTAATTCTGTTATTGATTGTTTTTAGTAATATTTTGAAATGTATCATCTTTAGATCAACCTATTTTGTTGTAAAAGAAACTTTCTGTATAGAAATTTTTGTGACTGCTAATCTTGTAGTAGTCAAATGAATTTTAAATTAACTATTTTTTTAGTTAATAAAACTATTTTTTATAATAGATAAACCATAATCTCTTTTTTTATGACTTACAATCCAGATTTTCAAATTTTGGTTATACAAGAGAAAATGAATCTTTTGAAGAAAGAAAAAACAAAGAAAATATAGTATTAAATAAACCTAAATCAAATGGGTTACACTAAACTTTGTACTTGTCGAGCAGTTTTAAATTAAGTTTTAGACCACCCTGTGGTTCCCACTGTGCATTCAGATTTAGGCTGTCGGTGGAGCCTACTAGTCACAAATTAGGCCTATTTAGTTAAACTATAACTTAATTTTCATGACGGATCTCATAACCATTCAAATTGGATCCAAATGCGATCCAACAAAACTCAAAAGATTTCATGCCCTGTACAATAATTGAAATATATTATTCAAATAATAACTTTACATTGATTCAATTTAGGAGAAAAATCAAAGATGATAATTTGATACAACATATTCAACCAAAAACAACACCAGCCATGGCAGTGAATTTCACTAGGAAACAAGAGGATCTTGTTATAAGTTCATGAAATGAAGTCAGAGATATGGTTGAAGAGGTTGCTCTCAAGTTCTTCCTTAAGTAATATAAATATAGTATACCATTTTTTCCTTGTTTATACATAATATTCATATATTTTCTCAAGTAATATTATGATAAATTTCTTTTTCTATATTATTGATGTTCAATAGGTTGATTGAGGTAATTCCATCAGCAACAAACTGGTTCTCCTTCCTTTGTGACTCAAATCTGCGTCTCGAAAAAAAACGAAAATCGAGGCCACGCCATGTCCATATTTGTCATGGTATAGAGTAAATAATAAATATTACCTCATTTTTTAAATTACATACAATGATAAGATCAATATTCACAACATGATATATATATCACTATATTATTTTTTTGTACATACATGCGAGGCTGCGACACAACGGAGAAAGACGGGAGAGTTGATGTGGGTGCGAACACAAGTGTGAAACATTTGGCTGCGATTCATTTCAAGGCTGGAATTGTTGATGTACATTTGGATGTATGATTCATTACTTAATTAACTCCTTTTATCTTTTATATTTAGGCTAATTAATTAGTAAGGAATAATTATATCACAAAATTATTAACTGATTTTATAATATGTTCTCTAAATAAGAGGACGTTTAACTGATCAAGGCAGGATTGATATATTTTGGTTTGGATAATATATTTAGGCCTTTATGGGCCCAAAAATAATGTATTATTATATTATTGGGCTTTTTATTTTATATATACGTAAAAACATCTTGGTCTGATGCTTACGACCACCTTGTTGAGGCTATAAAAGCTGAGATGTAATTCATTTCTCATTGAAAAATGTAAAAATTGATATAAACATCTCTATCTACATACATATGTATATCAATATATATCGATATTTTTGTAATGACATATATATCTATCTATATATGTTGTGGAGATGATTTTGTTGAGTGGTTTTATTTTTGGGTACGATGATTTTGGATCAACTTGTGCGGCAGCAGATGAATAAATTGTTGTTCTCATGTAAATTTTGGGTAATCAATAAATTCAAATTTTGACTGCTTTGCTATTAATTATGTACTTACCTGCAATTTTTTTTATTACTGTGTCTGCCCATTAACAATATCAAAACAAATATTACTTTGTTGAAGTTTTCTGATGCTTGGTCAAAAAAAGTTCTCTTATGTGGATAAATATATACAAGTATTAGCATAAGCATACAATTGTAAAGATAACAAAGAACAATTATTTTTTCTTACTAAAAAAAAGAGTAAAGTGACTGAATAAACAAAAGTTGCACTACACACATACAAACATAATAAATGAAAAGTACATAAATCTGTCAACCCAAAAGGAAAGAAAATACAATAACTTCACATCTCAACCGTCCATGCAAAAAAATAAAAATAAAAAAATAACATATAAATGAGACGACATCACTTTCTTACTGTCCCACACACCTGAAATGCAATACAAAACAAAAATGAAATCAATATGTCAACAATATGGAAAAATTAAACGAAAAATTTCCTTCAAAAGAAAATTTAACGAAAAAATAAACTACTTAAATAAATTAATTAACAGAGGATCTCTCACCATAGATTTCTACTTTGTGATAATCCAAACTGCGTAAATAATTCCAGGCAGATATCCAAACAAAGTGAGGAGAAGACATATCCAAAACTCAATCTGTGTAAACCACAAATTTAATAAAAGCCAACAAAGCAAAAATGAAAAATACATGTAGTTTAAAATCATTTGAAATAATAAGAAGAATATATCTCATAAATAAAACATCAAGTACCTTGCAACCGAACTTGAAGAAGACACCAAGCGGGGGCAAGATAATGGCAAGAATTATGTCTATGCATGTCGCTGTTCCCGCCATTCTTAATCTTCGTATTTATTAGTTAATCAAATATGAGATTAGAGATCGAGAAAAGAACTCAACAGATGTCTGTAAAAAGAGAGGAAATAAAATTTGAGATGAGAAAGTATAGTTTGAAGGGGAACGAGTTTATATAGTGGAGTGAAGCGTGGAAGCGTCGCGTTTATTCTTTGCAGCTTTTCCTTCTTCTCAGTTTTATATTGTACTGAAATGTCCATTTCCCTGTATAACACACTGAATTTTAGGACCTAATGTGTTCAGTTTTAGAATATAAACAGAGGGATTGAAGAGGTTTCTATCAAATCGTTTGGCCGACAACTGACCACCCTGCTACGTGTCTTGGATTGTATTGTTTGTGTTTTTTTTTTAATATTGTTTTTGTTCAGTCTACATAATTTTCTTCCAATTCTTTTTTGTAATCTGCCATCTCAATAGTCAAATTAATTATTTATCACTTGATTGTTACTTAGTCAGTGATGATTTTGTATTCAAATCAAGTTTAAAGTCTTTGGATCGGTGAGTGATCCACGTGTTGAACCGTTAATCGATTATATTTGTTTTATTGCAACATTTAGTCAAGAAAAAGTAAGATATGGCTATTTAAGAGGAATAAATTATTAAATACAAGATTTGAAACAAAACTTATGTATTTATAATATAATAAAAACATATTATTAAATATATTGATTTACTAATTAATTGCATAAGATAGAATTAAATATATATTTTGATAAATTTTAATCGATATAGGCATAATTAATATAAAATAAAACTTATTGATCAACAAAACAAAGTTTATGGTTTATACCAAAAAATTTTTTAATAATATTTTAAAATACATAATTTGATACTACAAATCAATGACGCAACATTAATATGGATAAAGAGATGAATTTGCGGCCCAAGAGTAACATGAATGTTAGATTTATATCCAATTGTATTAAAGCATCAGGCCCAACTGAAATTTGTGGAGTGTATTATTTAATGAGCCGCATATAACAAAAATATCCACAAAAGTATGGCCCAATTGAGTATGAATATTTAGACTTTTTTTTTTTTTTTTAGCACTATTTGCCAAAATAAAGCAGCAGTTGCCACTGGTTTGAAAATAATGTGGTAACTACCATTTCCGCACTATTAGTGGCGGAACATAGGTTGTAATATGCGGCTATTTTTGCTTTTAAATATTTTTGAAAATATCTATGTTCCGCCACTAGTAGTGGCGGAACAGATAGATTTTTTCGTTAAAAAAACAGTCCATTTGACGCACTAAACGTGGTTAATTAGTATTAAAAATACTGTTCCGCCACTAGTAGTGGCGGAACATGTTAAAATATTTCATTAAAGATTAACATGGCTCATGAATGGGCAATTAGCGTAAAAATTGAAGAATTACTCTGTTCCACCACTATTAGTGGCGGAACAAGTGCATATTTCACCTGTTCCGCCACTAGTAGTGGCGGATCGAGCCAAATGAACTCTTTAAATCGACTTAAAAAAAGCGAAAATACCACCTGTTCCCATTTACTGTTTCGCCACTATAAGTGGCGGAACAAGTGAAAATACCCTCTATTCTTTAGGAAAAAAACCGGAGATAATTACATATTAGTAACGGGTTTACGTAAACAACCGTTACAGAATTGTGAAAAAAAAAATCTATTTATGCATATTTGTAACGGTTCTTCAATGAAAACCGTTACTAATTACTTTATTAGTAACGGTTTTCCCTAAAGAACCGTTATAGAATTGTAAAAAAAATCTATTCATGCATATTTGTAACGGTTCTTCACCAAAACCCGTTACAAAAACATATTAGTAACGGTTTTTCCTAAAGAACCGTTACAGAATTTAAAAAACATCAACATTTGTAACGGTTCTTTAATAAAAATCGTTACTAAATACATTTAGTAACGGGTTTTACTAAAGAACCATTACAGAATTGTTAAAAAATCTAATCATATTTGTAACGGTTTTTTAATAAAAACCGTTACTAATTACATATTAGTAACGGTTTTCCCGAAAGAACCGTTACAGAATTGTAAAAAAAATATGACTTAAACCCAAAAATTTTCACTCACCGTTACTAAAAAAAATTTTTTTTGCGTTTTCCGGGCGGGGACACCGTGAGTGAAAATTTTTGGGTTTAAGTCATATTTTTTTACAATTCTGTAACGGTTCTCTCTGGAAAACCGTTACTAATACGTAATTAGTAACGGTTTTTATTAAAAAACCGTTACAAATATGCATTAGATTTTTTAACAATCTGTAACGGTTCTTTAATAAAACCGTTACTAAATGTATTTAGTAACGATTTTTACTAAAGAACCGTTACAAATGTTGATGTTTATTAAATTCTGTAACGGTTCTTTTGGAAAAACCGTTACTAATATGTATTTAGTAACGGTTTTTATTAAAGAACTGTTACAAATATGCATAAATAGATTTTTTTTTTACAATTCTGTAACGGTTCTTTAGGAAAACCGTTACTAATAAAGTAATTAGTAACGGTTTTCATTGAAGAACCGTTACAAATATGCATAAATAGATTTTTTTTTCACAATTCTGTAACGGTTGTTTACGTAAAACCGTTACTAATATGTAATTATCTCCGGATTTTTTCCTAAAGAATAGAAGGTATTTTCACTTGTTCCGCCACTTATAGTGGCGGAACAGTGGTATTTTTCGCTTTTTTTTAAGTCGATTTAAAGAGTTCATTTGGCTCGATCCGCCACTACTAGTGGCGGAACAGGTGAAATATGCATCTGTTCCGCCACTAATAGTGGCGGAACATAGTAATTCTTCAATTTTTATGCTAATTGTCCATTCATGAGCCATGTTAATCTTTAATGAAATATTTTAACATGTTCCGCCACTACTAGTGGCGGAACAGTATTTTTAATACTAATTAACCACGTTTAGTGCGTCAAATGGACTGTTTTTGGCAGAACTGAAAATCTATCTGTTCCGCCACTACTAGTGGCGGAACATAGGTTGTTCCGCCACTAATAGTGGCGAAAATGGTAGTTACCACATTATTTTCAAACCAGTGGGAACTGCTGCTTTATTTTGGCAAATAGTGCTATAAAAAAAAAAAAGTCGAATATTTATGGGCACTTCGTGGATATTGCCACATGACCAATATACTATTTCACATTCTCTCACTTCCATAAAACAAACAAAATTAAAATAAAACTAACAGAATAAAGTTCAATCCAATCCAAAACCATGAATACCCACTGGAAATTGTTTCCCAGTATTGTTAAAAATAATCAAATACACATGGTGCAAATCTTAACAACAATTTTTACTCTGAAAAATAGGACCCATGAACTTTTCTTCCTTCCGACATTATTTTGGTGTGTTGTATACGTTTATGCATCAGGTATAGAGGGGTATCCATTATGTATCAAATTTATTATATTTGGTGCACTCGTAATGCCCCTCACGTACATGATCAATTTTTAGACCAACCGTTGTAGTACTCTCAACTTGCCCTAATGTTCTTTCCGAAAAAATAATAATTAAGAAGCAAGTTTCAACAAATAATTGGTCTGGAGGCCTATATAAACACTTTTTAGAGATATATTTTCCAAGCAAAGTTCATTAGCCAAAACAAATACAACATTTTTTGTTATCTTGTGAAAACAGAGAGATTATCAAGATGGTTATCACAGCAAAACAAGAGGCTCTCGTTGTTAACTCATGGAATGAAATGAAGGATGATGCTCCTACTTTTGCCAACAAATTCTTTTTAAGGTAAATATTTTCTTTAAGTATACATCATATTTTGATGTTTTTTTCTTAATCTATTGATCACATCACTATACTTACTATGATCATTAAATCAATATAGGTTGTTCGAAATAATTCCTTCAGCCGTGAAGAGGTTCTCTTTCTTACGAGATTCCGATATACCTCTCGATAAGAACCCTAAACTCAAGGCTCATGCTATGGGGGTTTTTGTGATGGTAACATCTTCATTTTCTAACTATTAATGTTGTCTGAATAAGTTAATTTAAGAAACTTAATATAATTTGTAGACATGTGAGGCGGCAACACAGCTAAGAAAGACGGGCAGAGTTAATGTAGGTGCAAATACATCTGTTCAACATTTGGCTTCGGTTCATTTCAAGTCCGGCATCGCAGATGTGCACTTTGAGGTATGGTTAAAAAAGTAAAAAAATGAACATGATATATAAATCAAAATTTTGTTTCATTTTATGTTTAGGTACTGAAATTTGCGCTGTTAGAGACAATTAAGGAGGCAGTGCCATATATGTGGTCCGAGGAATTGAAGGAAGCTTGGTCTCAATCTTATGATCATCTTGTTGTAGCCATTAAGAATGAGATGTAACTCTACGTCGTGCGAGAACTGAATAATTGATTTCGACACTTGATACCTTTTAATGATCGTCGTCTTGTAGTTTGTTTTGCGATTCATGTATTTTGCTTGTTTGATTATTATTATTATCAAATTTGTTTACAGTTTGCTTTTGAAGCCTTGAGAATAATTGTACTTTTTTCATTCAATAAATTTTGTTGTGACAACAACGGTCATCCTGTAATTGGGTAAAATTAGGGGACAAAAATACGGCTTATTTTCACGTACTGGCTTCTTCAAAGAGACAATGCAACACTATAAATTCGATTGTGGTTGACAATGTTGAGGTCTCAGACCCAAAGGAGATAGAAAAGATGTTCACAGAATCGTTCATCTCGACACTAAGATCTGCTTCTAACACTCAAAGTGAATACAACCTCTCAGCTCTTTTCTCCCCAGAAACATGAAACCCGGAACTGACCTCCATCATAGCTCCGTTCACGGAAAAAGAAATAAAGGACTGCATCATGAGTATGCCGAAAGGAAAAACTTCAGGACCTAATGGACTACCTGTGGAATTTTTCAGTCTTATTAGGAAATTATCAAAAATGACATCATGGAAATTTTTCACGGTTTCTATCATAATAGACTCGACCTGCGGCTTTCCAATGATGTATACATCACTCTTGGTGCCCAAGAGGAATGGGGCAAACAATATCGGCAACTTTAGGCTGATCAGCGTAATTTCGAGCATTCCAAAAATTATCTCGAAAGTCTTATCTCAAAGACTGCAACCTTTTTTGAACGAGCTCATAAGTAAATACCAAATGGCTTTCATCAGGAAAAGGTCAATAATGGAAACTTTTCTAAGTTCTAGGGAATTACTCATTCACTTTAAAAGGCTAAAAGTTCCTACTATAATGTACAAAGTCGATTTCAAAAAGGCGTTTGACAATGTGTCTTAGAAATTTGTTCAAGAAACGCTTAAAGCGAGATGATTCCCTCATCTATGGATAATATGGATAACTAACATTCTCCAAACTTCTACTTCCTCAGTAAAAGTAAACAGGCTCACAGGGGAGAATTTCAGACATCTCAAAGGATTACGCTAGGGTGACCCTCTATCACCCATGATCTTTAATATAGTTAGTAGACACACCACGAGCAATGATCGTCAAAATTAACCCATTGTTGTCTGTCCCTATAGTCATGTCGCCCAAGGCGCTTCAATATGCGGGTGATACTATAATGTTTATTGAGGCCGATCCACGAAATCTAAAAATTATCTCTTGACACTAGATCTATTTTCGCAAATGTCTGGTCTTCAAATCAATAAAGGCAAATCCTCTTTTTTACCGATTGCAATCCCGGAAAACCTCAATTCAGTAATTGAAAGGATTTTGGGGTGCTCGGCGGAGAATAGTACCATATCGTACTTGGACTACCTTTCACGGCGACAAAACCGAGCAAAAAGGCCTATAAGTTCATGCAAATTAACCTTGAATCATGGAAAGGAAAAATATTATCTGACGGTGGACGGCTTACTTTGGTAAAAGCAGTACTGAACGCTGTACCTATGCAAGCATTCAAGTTCTCACCGGGATTAGTAAAACGTCTTTATAAGGTAATCCGAAGTTTTCTTTGAAAAGGGGACGCAGAATGCCATGGCGGAAATATTCTTGTCAATTGGAAAAAGGTGTGCCTACCTAAAAGGAATGGGGGACTTGGACTGCTAGATCTTAAAATGTAAAACAATGCCCTTCTCCTAAAGTGGATATGGAAAGCAACTAATGAATAAAATTCTCTATAGTCGGACACACTATCACTAATTTACAACGTGCAAACAGGAAGAGACCTTGCCAACATCCCGCAGCATCGCACTTCTTTCTTCCTAAAAGATCTAAAGGTAATCACGCTTTTCTTTCTAGCATCTTGTGTACTAAATGACAACGGGACCCAATCATGGAGATGGGAGAACAACAAAATTTTCTCAGCATCATCGTCCTATCATATTATGAGGGAACCTTATCTAAGAGTACCCTGGACAAATAGACTATGGAAAATTAAAGGACAACTCAAGGCAAAAAATTTCCTATGGCTATGTCTTCACAATAGGATCCTAACAAGTGATAATCTACGTAAGAGAAATTGGCAGCATCCGGACTTATGCCCAAATTGTAATAAAATGCAAGAAACGGTAGGACATTTGTTAGGAAATTGTTCATTTGCAATGAACGTCTGGACGAAACTCCAACATGCAATCCCAACAAATAATTTGCAATTCAACGACAATCTCACCGAAAACTGGCTCCGGTATCGGGGAATCTTCTCTTCTCAACACAGGCAAGATTGGAACAGAACTTGACTATCATGCATTTGAGAGATTTGGAAGGAACGGAATAGAAGGATTTTTCAGTCTAAGCAGTCTACACCGGCCATTGTCTTCAACAAGGCATGCAACCAAATAAACCTATAGAAAAATCACTACTAGGAAAATATCAACTATCGAACTCCTCTACATTTTAGTGAACGCCTTATCCTGCTTTTAGCTGTCTCTCTCTCTCTCTCTCTCATCTTTATTTCTTGTTTTTTTCTCTTCTAATCATTGACCTTCGTGGCCTGTCAAGAGTTCCTTGGACATGTAATTATTTCATTTAAATTAATGAAAATTTCGAGAAGTAGGCAATCCGTCTACAATTAAATTTTTTTTTTGTTGTGCTCTGTTATGACACTTTGAATTTAGTTGTATGATTTGATAATCTTTTTACATACTGAAATACAAGTACGAATACTACACAGAAGAATTTGGAATATGATGTTCATAATTGATTTTTGCTGCTAACGCAAATTTTAGAAACGAGAACAGATCAATTTGAGAACATAATTTTAAGCTTTTACACACAAATTCTCTCCATTTAAGTTTTGTTTCCTTCATTCATCTTCAGATTTTTATTTTTACATTTACACAAATGATAGGTGCTATATGTAAATTTCCTACAAGTAACGGAGCAGAACATTTTTCCATTGAAACTATTAAAAGAGAACAAAAATATTCAGAGGAAAAAATGATTGTACATTACATTAGAAGACTAACATAAATTCCTTGACGGTTCAATGAATGTACAGTGCTAGAAACCTAGAAGGAAAAATAGGGAGTGCATGCAGAATAATCATGTAACATATTATCTTTTATCTATTTTACAAAAAAATAAGGTATCACTTGTACCCTAAATAAAATATATTTTTGCAGAGATAATTATTCAGTTTTTTTTTTCTACATTCATGATATGTCATGTTTTCAGTCGAGCCCAAGGGCATTTCAAGCAAAAAAAAAATATTTTAAGTTTTGCAAAAGTTCACATATGAAATAGTATCATAAAATGACAAACTCTTGAGAATTTTTTCAGTCTATAATACAAGAAAAGTGGCGTCTAATAAAAAATATGGTTTAACCAAATTGAGCTCTTTATTCAACGGATGAAAAGATTAGTTAGTATACCATATTTTTTTTACCGTCAAGATAAAGATCATCAAATATGTCTTTATGAGCTATGATTCATTATTGCTATCATGATGTAGCAACACTAGAGTCTATCGATTCAGCGGCTTAGTATAAGTTGATTTCTTTTCATTTTGATATTTATTCTTTTGTTTAATTATGCCTCTGCTATTCATGCCGACTTGACACTTTTCAATCCACTATTCATTTGTTATGAAGTTCTCTATTCATGCCGACTTAATGCTTTTCAATCCACTATTCATTTGTTATGAAGTTCTCTGCCTCAGTCTAGTCCGGTATATCATGAATGCATATTGGTAATTTTGAAATGTCCAACTTATAACATAAATTTTAGCACATGTAAAGTCACCATACGAACGGAATGATGTGACATGTTGAGTCAATGATGATTTCTTCCAATGACTTATAATTTGAATAAATTATTGTTCATCTAAAACAAGTTTTTTATATTTTTGATAATCTTGCTATTGTGGAAAAAAATACTGAAATTTTTCATTCAGAGATAATAAGATTAATATGCTTAAATAGGTCCACTTTCATACATTTCATGCTTCATATGTCATGCCAATGACATGAAAAAAACACACTGTCACAAAATAGTTGTGAAATGAAAAGTTGCGAGAAGGATCAACGTGTATGTCCATGAATTTAAATATTTCAAATTTTGTAAATATATGCACCTAATTATTGTGAAACATATGTTATATCCTGCAAAATTATTAATGATAATAATGCAATTCAATTATCAAAATAAAAAATATATTACAAATTATAATGTACGGACATAACAACATGTAGTGAACGGTAGCCTAATGTTAGAACACCCTTCACCATATCGAGTAGTGATACGACGCCTTTAGAATAGCTCTTTCCTTTCAGTCTATTCGATCTGTATTGTATAACACTAGCAAATCATTCGCGCTTTGCGCGAGATGTTAGAACTCTGTCATATTTAATATACTACACAAATGCGTATTTACTATAATTCATTACAATTTTTACATGAAAATGTCAAATAAATAGTTACAGCCTAACGGCAAAAAATTTGATTATACCTCATCTAACACAAATTCATTCAAAACCGGAGCAAGCAACGCATCTGAGCTTTAAAGGTGTAATTTCAATAATCTCCAACTCCATCGAAGTGGTCTCAATCTCAACACTCAAGTGCCCACAAAAAATAAGATTTCATGTTAGAGAATATTAGGCGCGCATAGACTAAGCCAATACATATTTGTTTGGGAGCATTAATTATTAAGTTTTTAACTTTGTAGGGCATACATGTAGTTTATTATTTTCTATTCTTGATATTTTAATGTAAGGAACGATTATATTGTAGTAGGATATATCGTCCCTAATACAGTTGATTACAATAAAAGAAATTAAAAAGTAAAAAATAAAAAATAATACTTGAGAAAGCTATGATTCTAACGTACTAACCAGTAGAAACTATCGTTACAAAAATATGAGATTGTAGAAAATTTTATATGAAAAATAAAAATGAAATTGAAATTTTTTTATAAAGAAGTTATATTAAATTAATTTACCTCCAGAAAAGATGCAAAATCATTTGCAAATGAGTCGTCTCTACGAACTAAAATTCTTCCATTACTTATTAGCAAAGCGGAGTGAAAATTTGATGCGGCCGGTTTCGTACCTAAAACAAATGGTATCAGCCTGTCAATACAATAAAAACAATTAAAACACAAAAATTAATATTTTACAAATCTTGCAATTTTGCACATGGACCCTCTAAAAAAGTAAAAAAATTCAAAATAATAGTATTTGACTACCATTTGTTAGTAGTTTTGCCGAATTTTTAACTAACTTGTGAGTCAGTTTCTTCACTTGATGCACAATTACATAATGCATTAAATATTAATCACTAAATCTAGTCATTCAAGTTTTGTTAAATAAAAAGGCATATTAATTTTTTTTTTAATAACTTGCACCTAGGTTGTTTTTGGGGAATATGCAAGGCAAAGAAGGGTTGTTTTGCTCTTTTTTTGGGGAGTTTCACAAAAAACAAAACCTGCAGTTTGCCTAAAAGAATCTGTATTATTAGAAATTACCCAAAATACCCTCCATTCTTCAAAAGTATTTTTTTAATCTCCAACATTGGATGGGCCTATTTTGCAATTTCATCGTAACAAAGGTTTTTTTTGCAAAGCTCCCCAACGAAAGAGCAAAACAGCTCTTATTTCTTTGCCTTGCAAAAAAACCTACATTATCAAAAATTGCCCAAAAGACCCTCCATTCTTCAAAACTATATTTTTTTCAATTTCCAACAATGGAGATGCTTATTTTGCAATTTTGTCATAACAAAGGGGTTTTTCGCAAATCTCCCCAAAAGAGCACAACAGATTACCTTCCTATGCCAATTATCCAAATGGAAAAATAGATAACAATACATATTATATGCTCTATTAGCTAATATAAAGGTTAACCCTCATAGTAGATGATACAATTCCAAGTAGGCATTTCTCATACTGAGTTCTATGTTATAATTAATTTACTATTATGATTAAATAAAATATAATATAAATTAAGTCAATTAACTCATATTTGCATACATTTGGTGATCTATAGAATGTAGATTTGATGGAGGAGTTTCTTTTTGTCTTTAGAGGCTGATATTCTGTGCTATATTATGTTTTCTGAAACATCATCAAAACATGAGGTTAAGAAAGACACAATAATTGTCGCAAAAACTTCAAAATAATTTTAAAGAGAATTGACAAATGAGAATAAAGAGCTTCATGCTACTGCCTTTTCAGAAAGATGATTCGACAGAAAAATGCATTCAACTTTTGGGCCTATGCCAAAAGGAAGAAAAAAAAAACTAAAATAGATGACAGGGCTTCAGAAATTTCATGAAATAAATAGAAAAATAATTATGAGTAAATAAACAGGAACTTTGGAAAATTACTAGAATTCTGCTTGAAGCAATTGTGCAAAAATTCAGCCGAAATGTGCAAAATTGTGATATAATCTAGTACTGACGAAGCAAAATATATTTCAAATGAGTTCAATATAATTCAAAGTAGAATTTATCAGACTACAATAAATGGAAAAAAGAAAAAAATTGCATGATAAATCTAATTTTAAAGAGAGAAAATTGGGAGGTTAATTATGAGAAAAAAGGGAATATAATGCTGAAAATCCGTTCGAATCACTGAAAAAAGAAAACCCTGAACCCTAAAGATGTCAAAATTACACTGAAAAGGACATGCATATTACTTTACAGCATACAATTAATTGTAATAAAAAAATACAGTCAATTAGGACAAAAAATCGACATTGCTTACTCAATTAGCACAAAATTCAGTTCTTTCTCAAGCTTGAAAATAGGGAAACATCACAAAACCTATGCACATTCTTTCCAAAATCCAAATCCAAAATGAGAAAAAAAAAGGTTAAATTCTTCTTACCTGTCGTGATAGAAATCCAGAAGAGGCGCGCTTCTCACGCACAAAATTGCCACCTGGCGCAAGGAGAATCTCAACTAAGTAGTAGCATTTTGTTACACCACAGGAGCAGCGACAGAGGCAGATGAGATTGAGGGGAAAAAATGAGAGAAAAGGGGTGAGTGAGTGAGTCAGGCGAATGGGAGAGAGGGAGATTGAGGGGTGAGAAAACCGAACCGAATAAACCAAATTTTATTTCGGTTTATTCGGTTGAACCGATAAGAAAAAAATATATACAATATTAATTAAAGTTAATATTTTCTTAGTCTAAGTAATGATTATATTTATTAATATTAATATGCGTAATTTAAAATTTAAGATTATATCATTGTAAATTAATAAGTTGATATATAATTCGGTCGGTTTGGTCTATATCAAACCGAACTGAATAAATCAAATAACTCAAAATTTCCAACCGAACCGGGCCGATTTAACTGAACAACCGAACCGAATTAACTGAAATGGTCCGATTCGGTTCGGTAACCGAATAAACCGAACTGAATGAACATCAGAGCGAGTGGAAGGGAAAATTATTAATTGCCCCCAAGATTATCCGAGGACCTCTCGCTGACGTCACCTTGATGGTCATGGTGGTAATATTGTTCATAGAGTGGTGCAACACGTGATTTCTTATCAAATTACTCATAATTCTGTGGGTTCCCCGTACTACTAGCCGTTTTACCACTATGTATGCATTGATATTGCACATTAAACGAGGAATAATGATTGCATTTTATATCCCAATCTGCTCAGCACATCAAATCATCATGTACCATTTGATCCCTTGCAGTATAATGATTACTATTTGTACAAGTGTAAAGTAAAAAATCTTTGTAGTGATAATCTCTCCCCCAAATTAAAATCTTTCTTCCATTTTCTTGTTTAATGCCGGTTACTACATACAAGCACAATTCATTAATGAAACAATTTTTAAGGTATTTTTTTGTGAAAATTATTCCCCACCCCATCACAAAAAAAAAAAATATATAGATGGTATGAAAATAATGGCATTAAAAAATGGTATGGAAATAATGGCATAAAAATAAATGGTATGTAAATTGTACTACTATTAATTCGTGTGTGGTGATAATTTAGATTCATGGTGGTAGTAATGATGATAACTGCACTATTTTAGTTCCTGATTTACGGTGATAATTTAGTTTTAAGGTGGTAGTATAGCTTAAGTTCATATTTATGGCATGTAAATTTTTTTGGTCATGTAAATCTCAAATATTAATGTCATAAAAAAAAATTATCAAGTTGAAAAATAAACAAATTCAAAAAATGATGAAAAACATTAATACTTATATTTATCAAGTAATTTATATCCACTAGTGATATATTTATAGGAAAATGTAGTTTTCTCTTCCTAACAGCTAGGCAAAAGGTTATTTACACTAGTCCCAAGGCAAGAATATGAATCAGGAGCTAGTACAATGATGAAAATGACTAATCTTTTCCTACTAAATATTTAGATTTTTTTATTGGTTGAATTGACAGGAAACATCGGGATAAAACCAATATTAATGAGTGTGTATTGTACATGACCCTACAGTTCAGGTCTTTTTTTTCCGACAATACAATTCAAGTCTATTTTAATAGGGGATTTTATCGTAAGTTGCAAATGACCAAGCTCCACTAATCTTTAATATGAGTTTGAAACTCATTAATGATGGATTCCAAAATAATGGCAATGGTATATATTTATCATTAATGACGTGTTTAACAAATTTATGTAGTAGTATTTGTTCACATTTATTTTTTGTGTGTTTTAGCCATAAATGAGATGTACTTGGTGGCATTTTAACCTCTTTTTCATAACTGATGCATGCAAAAAATATATTTATAGGAAAATGTAGTTTTCTCTTCCTAACAGCTAGGCAAAAGGTTATTTACACTAGTCCCAAGGCAAGAATATGAATCAGGAGCTAGTACAATGATGAAAATGACTAATCTTTTCCTACTATATATTTAGATTTTTTTTTGGTTGAATTGACAGGAAACATCGGGATAAAACCAATATTAATGTGTGTATTGTACATGACCCTACAGTCTTTTTTTTTCGGAATACAATTCAAGTCTATTTTAATAGGGGATTTTTCGTAAGTTGCAAATGCCAAGCTCCACTAATCTTTAATATGAGTTTGAAACTCATTAATGATGGATTCCAAAATAATGGCTGGTTTATTATTTATGACGTGTTTAACAAATTTTGTGTAGTATTTGTTCATTTATTTTTGTTGTTTTAGCCTAAATTGTCTTGTGGCATTTCTCTTTTTTAACTGATGCATGCAAAAAATATTGTTAGCATTATGAAGATAAAGAAAAAAAATATAAAATACTCATATTTCGTAACAACAATTTATATTTATCTTCAACATTGAAATTTATATTTTAAGGAAATGAATATTATTCTTTTAATTTCCAGTGGTAATCAAATTATAGAAAATATGACATATTGTTATGTTTACCATTGGCGGTGGTAATCAAATTATTATTGGGGTGGTAAATAGTGGTAACAAAAATATTATTTTATAAGAGAAATAGTAATTTTGATGTATTTTGGTTACTGGCTGATATATATATGAGAAACAATGAATTTGTTTTGAAAATAAAATGTAGTTGTTGCTGGTAAGTGGGTACTGGTAAGTAGAATAAATCAAGATTAGCAAAAATATAAACAACACAAAAAGTTTCAATAAATCACCAATGAATTTTCATTTATATTTATATTTCAATACACCCAAATATCATTATATAAATTGTCATCAATTACATTTACACCAAATTTTAATTTATTTATACACCTAGAAATTATCACCACATCCACTACTGGAAAGACAGGCATCAGGGACAGGGAAAACCGTCCCTGATAGTGGTCAAAATCGTCTCTGAAAGTATCAGAGACGGGCTCCGTCTCTGAAAGTTATCAGGGACAATCCTTTTTTCAGAGACGGGAAAAAAATACCGTCTCTTATAATATATTATAGACGGTATTATAAGAGACGGCCCGTCTCTGATAATATATTACAGACGGTACTATCAGAGACAGCCCGTCTCTGGTAATATGTACAGACGGATTATCAGAGATGGTCCGTCCCTGATGTTAATCCTGATTTTTGCCAGCATATGGCTTATTTTTTAATTTTTCCAATTTCGGAAAAGAAAAAAAAACAGCATGACCTCCCTATTTTATACACACCTCCCATAACAAAATTCATTAAATTTAAATCATTCAATACAAATTTCACATCAAACACATCACAAATCCTAGCTACGCAAACACATCACAAATCCAAGTAGGCACAACACATCACACATCCTAAAGATATGAACCGACTTTGATTTTGTGAAAATAGAAGCTCCTCGCACAATCTAAAATCCTAAAAAATAACATACAATAAATTTCAAAACTTAATTAGATATAAAAAAATCATTAAAAATATTACTAAATGGTAAATTAATACCTAAATTCCCACAAAAATCCGACAATTTTATGCATATAGAAACTCCTCGCCAATTGAAAATCCGAAAAAATAACCTACAATAATTTTTAGAAAATAATTAGATAATATGACATAATTAAAATTATCAATAATTGATAAATATAAACCCAATTCCTACAAAACCATCTTTATTCACAAATTAAAAATATTTGAACAATATAAAATGCTACACTTGCATAAATAATAAACCTAATTCACACAAACAAAAATAATTAAGAAAAAAGAGCAAACCTAAGATATGAATCCCGGCTTTGATTTTGCGAAAAAGAAGCTCCTCGCACACTCGAAAATCCTACAAAATTAACATACAATAAATTTCAAAACTTAATTAGATATAAAAAATCATTAAAATTATCATTAAATGATAAATTAACACCCAAAGTCCCACAAAACCTAAAGATCAAAAAAATGCCCTAAATTATTTGTTCATCTTTTTTATTATAAAATGATATTTTATTAAAAACCCTAAGTAAAAACTTCAACACACCATATTCATAACAATAGTTCTTATTCGAAACAACAATATTTTCATAAATATTTGGAAAAATTGAAACCCTAAATTAGAATAGATAATTATTACTAATTGTTAAATAAAAAATAATTTCCATAAAACTCTATTTCTCTCACAAAATAAAATAATTTCCATTAAAAATAATTCCCGCAAAACAACATTTTCACTAAGTATTTTTCAATACCTAAAATAAAAAAATAAAAATAAAATTATAATAAACCTCGAGATAAAAAAAAATACCCTAACATAACCTAATTAAAAATATAAATTATTCTCACAAAGCATAATTCGACTTACACAAATAATAAACCTAAATATAAAAAATTAACCCAAAAAAAATATTATACCTAAATTCTCATAAAACCCTAATTCTCACAAAACCCAAAATTGACATAAATAAGAAACCTAATTCCCACATAAAAAATAAGATAAAAAGTGAACCTTAAGATGTGATTTGTAGGGGTTGTACCTAGTGGAAAAACGAAACGAAGAAAAATACGTGAAAATAAAATTAAAGAAGAAAATAATTTTGTGTTACCTGCATATTCATAAGACAGCGAGGGGGAAGCCAAGAGCTCCTTCATTGTAAATTCAACACCATATATTTCTGCATAATCAAAATGATAAACATAATATTAATTTGAATAAATAATAATGATTAAATATTTAAAAAATTATATAAAAAATTTACGATCAAATCAAACTTACCATAGGTCCAGTTACTTCCAGAGCTTTGTTTATCAAACAATTGTTCAACTAGAGTCACGGAAAATTCCACAGAACTCACATGTTGCTCCATTTTCTGCCAAAAAATACATAAGTAATTATTAAATATTGAATAAGTAAATAAAATATATAGTTTTCAAAGGGTATTTTATTCATATTTTGGAGTTTTAGAAGGGTGAAATTGGTATTTCAAGTTCTGAAATAGTAAGGTTGATATTACTTTCACAAGGTATCACAAAAAAACTAAAAATCAGATTAGATCTTAGGACAATCTTAGGAGCTCTTTGAGAAACTAAAAAATTGAACTCAAAATCTAGAGAATAAGGACAAATGGCGGCAAAAAAAACTCGGATCGGAGAGAGAAAAATAATCAAATCAAGAACAGAACACTTTCGATCTAAACAAAAACATAAGAAATAAACCTTACACATTTGACGCTAGTGATCCGACCATGGATGAAGAAAGAGGAGGAACGGCACGAGCAGAAAACCGATCGTCTTGCACTTGGGACAGCAAGCACGGTTTGTAAAAGGATTCTCTGCCTGAACCGCTTTAGTCTCAGATCTGATTGCCGTGGCCTTTCTTCGGTCAGATCCGATTGCAGAGTTAGGGTTTCTGCCAGAGGGGCAGGGGATCTGGCTCTGGTGCGCCGTCATTGGAGTACCATACTGCTGACGTAGGGTAGGTTTTAGGGCGGCGGCGGTGGACAGAGGTGGAACGGCGGAGGGTTAGGGCGGCAATTTAGGCCGGCGGCGGGGACAGAGGTGGAACGGCGGGGATTTAGGGAGGAGGGTTAGGGCGGCAATTTAGGCCGGCGGCGGGGACAGAGGTGGAACGGCGGAGGGTTAAGGGTCGGAGGGTTTAGGGAGGAAGGGCTCGTGGAGAGAGAGAAGGGAAAATAGAAGGAAAATAAAGGGGTTGGGTTGGAAAATAAAGGAAAATAAAGGGATTCGGAAAAATAAAAGGGAAAATGAGGTGATCGTCAGTGACTCAGGTCTTTCATCACGGACGGGTTCGTCCGAAATAAAAGCCCCGTCCGTGATAAGTTCTGCGACGGTATCAGAGACAGACCGTCTTAAATAAACAAAATACTGTCTGTAAAAATATCATATCAGAGACAATTTTTAGTTATTTGGGGCCGCCCGTCGCAGTTTAGTGCTTATCAGAGACGGCAGATGTTTTACAGACGGACACGTCTGTTAATTAAACTTACATGGACGGGAGAATATTTTCAGGGACGGGGCCGTCCCTGATGCCTGAATTTCTAGTAGTGATTTTCATCTTAAATTAAAACCTGCAATTGAAAACAAGATTTTTTTTTTAAATATTACTATTTTTATATGATCATAAATGATCTTCATATTCAAAATAAAGAAAGAGTACAAAACAAAATGCATTTACTTGTTTATGGCCTATAGGTAGTAGTGGTTTTTTTTGTGTGTTGGCTTATTGGTTACAAGGAATTTTTTTATTTTGTTAATTTGTTCTATTCAAATGTTGAGCATTAAGTCATTAAAGCAACATATTTTTAGTTGTGGTATTGATGCGTGGTAAAAATAATATTATTTATTATCATATTTAAGTTCACTGCCACTTTTCCATGATTCCAAACCCAAATAGCAAAGGACCCAATTTAAAAAAAAAATCACGATTAATTACCAACAACAACCACTTTAAAAAATGATTTACCATTCCTAAAAAGGAGAAAATCACTAAAAACAAACATCAACACTGATAATTGCAATTAACAAAAGGAATAAAACACACATGTTACATTAACATAAATGCAGTGCACTCGTGCTTACAAGCAGAAAATAAACTAGATTACCAGCATCGACTAAATTTTTTTTTCAAAAGGAAATATAAAAAAAACAACGCTAAGTCCTACATTACCAGCTGAAAAATAAAACAGCCTACAACATAGAACAAGTTATTTTTTTTTTAAAAAGGAAATATAAAAAAAACACTAAGCACTACATTACCAGCAGAGAAACAAAACATATTAGTAGAATTGGCCAAAAAAATTTATAAAAATGAAATATAAGAAAAAACAACATTAAGTCCTACATTACAAGCAGAAAAACAAAACAGCTTACCAACATCGTCCAAATTTTTTTTTTAAAAAGGAAATATTAAAAAAACAACATTAAGTGCATGCTTACCTGATTACCAACGTCGACGAAATTTTTTTTTTTCAAAAGGAAATATAAAAAAACAACAATTTTTTTTAACAAGAAATATGAAAAATAAAACATTAGGCCCTACATCACCAGCAGAAAAACAAAACAGCCTACCAACATCATCCAAATTTTTTTTTAAAGAAATATTAAGAAAACAACATTAAGCGCTAGCTTATCAGCAGAAAACAAACCAAATTACCAGCGTCGACCAACTTTTTTTTTGCAAAAGCAAATATAAAAAAAAATTATAATTTTTTAACAGGAAATATGAAAAAAGCAACATTAAGTCCTACATTACCATCATAAAAATAAAACAGCTTGCCAGTATCGACCAAAAAAAATTTTAAAAAGCAAATATTGAAAAATAGTGTATTATCCATATAAAAAAAAATTCTCTATTTCCAATATAACCAGAAATAAACACTCCAAAATAAGTCTCCATACAACCTTTTCATTTTAGGAGGACAATCTAGCGGAAATACAGGTATGGCAGTAATTCTGATCATTTATCTCAGTTTCAAAAATGGATTCAATTTTTGGGGTGGGGTTCAAGTGGCAAAGGGGTGTATATATAGTGTGTATTTAATGTTGGGCGGGAGTTTTTATAAGCATAAATTTCAAAATAATTCGAAATCAGCCAGCGTATCCATTAATATGATTTGACACACGGTAGGTGGATAATTTAATGCAGGTCCAGGCTTTGACAGTGACAAATTCTCATTATTTATTTCAGCCTGACAGCCCAGTGGTAATTATGGTCCATTTGGATTTCAATGGTAAATTGGCCCATCATAATCTCAGTGTTAATCCAGCCCAGAAAACACACGGGCCAAAAGAAGACCGGATTTACCAGTTGTTGACTCTGACGTGGGCTGACATAATCGATGAGTGATGGGGGAATCCCTGGGGCAATATATATGGACTCGAGTGGAAGAGAGGGCGAGGAGATGGAGGGACGCTCTGGAATTGCCACTTGATTGTAAAATTAAGGGGTAATATCAGGTATACCCTTCCAAAAACTCAAAATATCAAATTTACCCCTCTAAAGTTCATAATATCAAATTTGCCCCTCTAAAGTTTAACTATTATCAAATTTTCACATATCAAACATCTAAAATATCAAATTTGCCCACTTCAAACTTCTAAAATATCAAATTTACCCAAATTACCAAATTAACTATATTTTAATCTTTTAAAACCTAATTACTTTAATAAATAATATATTTAGTTCATTAATATGTCTCTCAACTCTTATTTAAGTTTAAATATACATTAGGGACCGGATAGAGCACGACGTATTGTAGCATGACTGTTCACGACAGATCCAATAACAATATATATTGTACATAGCAGTATATATAATTAATTTTCTAATAACAGTATATACATAAAAGTGAAAATAATATATAAAAATGGGAAAACTGTATATAAAATGGGAAAATAGTATATAAAAGTAAAAAAAAATAAAAAATACACAAAGAATAAACAACAGTATATAAAATGAGAAAACAATATATAAAATGGAAAAAACAGTATATCTACAGTGCCGTCATGCTACAGTCATGCTACAGTATTTTTTTAAATTAATTTGGATGGTAAAATAGAATTTTGGGTAAATTTGATACAAAATAAAGTTTATGAAGGTAAATTTGATATTTTCAGTTTTGCAGGGGTAAATTTGATATTTTAGGTATTTGGAATGGTATACGTGATATTACCCCTAAAATGAATTGGAAAATTTACAAATAAATCCTTACCATTTCAAAATTAAAAAAAAAACCCCGTCAGACACATTTTCTTTACAAATACCCCCTATAACCACTTTTCAATCCATTAAATGATTAAATTCTTAAAAATGATGAAAATACTGTTGGGAAATCCATAGCCATGTACGTTACATGCGCAGCGGAATCTATGGATTTAACCCGCCCTAGGATCTACGTTAAGGGAATAAAAGTACGAGATTAACTATTAAAATATTACATCGGATCTTCTTGATCCACGAGACGAAGAACGGATGTAGGTCTGAACTTTTCTGACTTGCAACCTTCTCCATCCTGAAGCTCGACTCACGACCTCCTTGCTTCTCCTAGGGATGAAGATCTATCGCTCGCAAGTTCTCAAGATAGAGAACCTCTACTCGTATCCACGCGAACTTCAGACGTACGGAATAACCGGACTTGGCTAGACAAGTCCGGAAATACTTTCTGAATATCTCTCAAAACTTTTTCTCTCTTTTCTGTGTAATAGACGGTCTCTAAGCCTTCTGAGTTATGTATTGAATATAGAGACTCTGCACTTCTATTTATACTAGAGAGAGAGGCGAATGATTGCTCAGTTACCATAACTAAAAATCCTAATCTGCGCCTATTTCGTTGGAAATGGAATTCTTAATCTGGGCCTATTCCGTTGCCAACGGAACTATTCCTTTGTCAACGGAATAGGTATTTCCATAACGGAATACTTGACAGCTAAGTTTATTACAGTTTCCGTTTATATTCCATTGGGAACGGAACTATTCTGTTGCCAACAGAATGGTACTGTTTTGTTCAGTCAATTATCCAATAATTGATTATTTCGTTCACCAATTTATACATCATATGTATAACTATTTTTGAGGCATATTCATCCCGTACGAATGGAGTTCATCGTGTGACCGTGTAGATTCCATTTAATGCTGACAACGATCTTCTAAAGATCGTAAGTCATGGGTAACCTCTAGACTGATGTCATGACTACCCATGTTAAATGAAATGATCAGGGATCATAAACCTATCTGAATAGAGATTTGCTTATTCCTTTTGTTCTACGATATACGTCTTGATCACAAGGCACGGTAATATGTCATCCTTGAGTTTGATCAAAGTCTCTTTCCTGATCGAGAGTTAGACTGAGTAAATACAAAATGATATTAACAACACATGTTAATCCATTTTGAGCATGACCATACATTTTCTTCAGTCCTAGTTCATCAGGGGGCCCAGAGATATCTCCCTCATGACGAGAGAAATAAATCCCATCTTGGTCACTCACATTCCTAGTCATGATTCAGTGCATACCTAATGATGACCCTAATAATCATCCCATTACGGATGACGTAGGATCATATTAAAGTATGCAGTTCCATATACAGGAATCCATGGTGACCTCAGGTCGTAGAAACAAGCACACTATTCATATGAGAATCACTAATGACATATACCATGCATATTCTCATAATGTGGTCAGTCCAGTACGTGTTCTCCAACACGTACCTATATTCCAGTCTTGACATCTCTATGTCCATGATCAGCAGAACATGCTCATCAGGCCTACGAATATACTAGTGTGGATATGTAGCTTCTTACCTGAAGTATGTCTATCTCTATAAACATCCTACATATCACTAGGGACAGTTTAGAATGTCATTCGTTGGTTCACAGTTCTACTATCATAATCACGTATTCCGATGACGTGAATCCGAAGTGTTCATTCTTAGTTGATATAAGATTTACATTCACAACCCATACACACAAATATATAAGAAACAACCTTTATTGAATAAATAATAATGTCTTAATACATAATCTATTTCCTAGTACAAATACATTTGGCCTAGGGCACTAATACTACAGTCTCCCACTTGCACTAGGCCAACTCTAAGCATCTTATGCCCATAGACCTAACATGACCCTAATGCTTCGCTTGTGGGACTGGTTTAGTTAATGGATCGGCGACATTGTCGTCCGATGGCACTCTACACATTTTAACATCACCCCTTTGTATGATTTCTCTGATTAGATGAAAGCGTCGTAGTATATGCTCGGACTTTTGGTGAGATCTCGGTTCTTTTGCTTGTGCGATCGCTCCATTGTTATCACAATATAGATGCACTGGTTCCAGCTCGGAACTACTCTTAGCTCCTCCAAAAAGTTCTTTATCCAAACAGCTTCTTTAGCCGCTTTTGCAACGGCTATATACTCTGCTTCCGTTGAAGAATCTGCTACAGTACATTGCTTGGAACTCTTCCATGTCACTGTGCCTCCATTTAGGTAAAATAAATAACCTGATTGCGATCCAAAGTCATCTGAGTCTATCTGGAAGCTTGCGTCGGTGTAACCCTTTACAACGAGCTCGTCTTTCATACCTCCATAGAGTAGGAACAGGTCCTTAGTTCTTCGTAAGTACTTAAGGATTTTTTTAACATCTATCCAGTGACTTTCACTTGGATTAGACTGAAACCTGCTTGTTGCGCTCAACGAGTATGACACATCTGGTCTAGTACATATCATGGCATACATGATAGATCCTATAGCCGAAGCATATGGGATCTTATTCATGCGTCTTCGTTCCTTCTCACATGTAGGACACTGTGTCACACTGAGAGAAATGCCAAGTGACAAGGGCAAAAAACTTTTCTTGGATTCTTGCATTCTAAACCGTTTCATGACCTTGTCTATGTATGTATTTTGACTCAGACCTATAAGCCTTCTAGATCTATCTTTATAGATCCTGGTTCCTAGCACGTAGGAGGCTTCTCCTAGGTCCTTCATCGAGAAACTATCTCCCAACAATTTCTTGACATTCAATAATGTTGGGACGTCATTTCCCATGAGTAATATGTCATCTACGTAAAGCACCAGGAATACTACCATGCTCCCACTGAACTTCATGTACAAACAAGGCTCACCTTCACTTTTGGTAAAACCAAAACTTTTGATGACTTCATCAAAGCGAAGGTTCTAACTTCGAGACACTTGCTTCAATCCATAGATGGATTTCTGAAGCTTGCAAACCCTACCAAAATTCTTAGGATCGACAAAACCCTCGGGTTGCATCATATGCACGTCCTCGGTCGATTTCCATTTAGGAAAGTTGTTTTGACATCCATTTGCCATACTTCATAATCATAATATGCTGCTATGGCTAATAGAATTCTAATGGATTTAAGCATAGCTACAGGTGAGAAAGTTTCGTCATAGTCAATACCCTGAACTTGTTTGAAACCTTTCGCCACAAGCCTTGCTTTGTAGGTTTGTACCTTTCCATCCACGTCAGTCTTTTTCTTAAAGACCGACTTACATCCGATGATCTTCAAGCCTTCGGATGGATCAATCAAGTTCCAAACTTGATTGTCTTGCATGGATTGCATCTTGGCTCTCATGGCCTCTAACCAATTTTGAGAGTCTGGACTCTTCATAGCATCTTGGTAGGACGTGGGTTCATCATCTATGAATGTCACATCATCATCATTAGACAAAAGAAATCCGTATCTCACGGGCTCATCACGAATCCTACTAGACCTACGTTGAGTCTGTTGTGTTTCAAGCTCACCAATTCCTTGAGAGCTTATTTGTTCCTCCATCATAGGTTCTGCAACTATAGGTGGGTCTCGAATTTCTCCGAGTTATACTTTGCTCCCACTGCTTCTCATAGAGACAAACTCTCTTTCCAAGAAGGCTCCATTGCGAGCAACAAACACTTTGTTCTCCGATGGGTGGTAAAAGTAATTCCTTTAGTTTCCTTAGGATATCCCACAAATTGGCACTTGTCAGATTTGGGTCCGAGTTTATCGGGAAACTGACGATTGACATAAGTCTCACATCCCCAAATTTTAAGAAAAGACAACTTGGGACTTTTCCCCGTCCACATCTCATATGAGAACTTTTGAACCACTTTGGATGGAATCCCGTTCAGTATAAATGCGACAGTCTCAAGAGTGTAACCCCATAAAGACATTGAAAGACTCGTTTGACTCATCATCGATCGAACCATATCCTATAAGGTTCGATTCCTCCTTTCGGACACTCCATTCCACTGAGGAGTTCCTGGAGGAGTCAGTTGTGAAACTATTCCACATTCTCTAAGATGATCCTCAAATTCCTGACTCAGATATTCGCCTCCTCGATCAAATCGAAGTGCTTTAATCTTCTTGCCAAGTTGATTCTGTACTTCATTCTTAAATTCTTTGAACACTTCAAAGGACTCAGACTTGTGCTTCATTAGGTAGACATATCCATATATACTAAAGTCGTCCATGAAAGTTATGAAGTACTGATACCCAGCTCTAGCGGCGTATTCATTGGTCCACATACATCGGTATGTATGAGTTCTAATAAGTCATTGACCCTTTCACCAACATCTGTGAAGGGTTTCTTAGTCATATTGCCAAGCAAATAAGACTCGCACGTCTCAAACGATTCCAAATCAAATGAGTCTAAAAGTCCATAAGAGTGGAGTTTAGAAATGCGTTTCTCATTTATATGGCCTAAGTGACAGTGCCAGAGGTATGTCATATTTGAGTCATTCATTTTGAATAATTTAGTGTTAATGTTATATATGGACTTATAATTCTCTTTCTTAAGATCTAGCACGTAAAGACATCTTTCTAATAGAACATTTCCAGAGAAAAGATTATCTTTTAAGATAGAATAATTATTATTCTCAATAACAAATTTATAACCATCCAAAGCTAGACTAGAAATAGAAATAATATTTCTGCTCATAGCAGGTACAAAATAACAATTATTAAGTACTAATATAAGTCCACTAGGCAAAGTCAATAAATAAGTTCCTACGGCTAATGCAGCAACTCTTGCTCCATTTCCCACACGCAGGTCGACTTCGCTCTTAGCTAATCTTCAACCCTTTTGTAGTCCCTGCACAACATTACAAATGTGAGTACCACATCCTGTATCCAATACCCAAGATTTAGGAGTAAGTGAATTAGTTTCAATAATAAAAATACCTGAAGCGGTAGTCACACTACCCTTCTTGATTTCGTCGTGATAGAGTTTGCAAGTTTCTCTTCCAATGGCCAACCTTGTTGCAATGGAAGCAAACTCCCTCCTTGTCTTTCTTGATCTTAGGTTTAGGTAACACCTTGCCTTTACCCTTGCTCTTGTCCATTAGGACATCTTTAACAATGTTTGTCTTCATGTCCTCATGTGCGTTCTTAAGCATCCCATGTAACTCGGTGATGGATTTCTCCATCTAATGTATATTATATTTCATGATGAATTGCATAAAACTAGGAGGCAACGACCCGAGAATTATGTCAACAGCCAATTCTCTGGGCATAGCTGAACCAAGCCTCTCCAATTAATCAAGATAGCTCTTCATCTTGAGTACATGAGCACTCACAAATGAACCTTCAGCCATCTTCGTGTCAGTCAGAGAGACGATCGCTTTGTAGCGCTCAACTTTAGCCTGCTCTTGGAATATTTCCTTGAGAGTTACGATCATATCGTAAGCACCCATGTCCTCAAGTTGCATCTGAAGCTCGGAGTGTTGGGTTTCTACCATTCATAACGCAGCGGAAAAACAAAAAACGAAACAAAATCGAATTCGAATTCGAAACCCAAAAGAAGGATCCGTGAATTACAATTAAATCAAGGAAAAGTTCATAACTTTGTACCTTCGGATTACGCTTAATCTGTGATGATCAAAAATGAATTTGGTTCACCATTTTCTTTGCCCGATCCAAACCAATCCTTTGAATGATTCGCCTAATCGGTGTCACAAACCGATCTCCAAACAATCTCCAACCGAACCGATTCTCCAAGCAAACTGATTCTCCTAACAAACCGATTCTCCAAATAAACCGATTTTCGAAACAAAAATCACGGTTTCAACCCAAATCACAAAGACGCCGCACTTCGCTTCGTCCTCTACCGGTATCCACACGAACAACCCCTTTGAACGGATAAAGAACGATATATGCTAGTATTCGTTCTTCATTTCTCTCACAGAAAACAACAAAAGAATAATTTTCGGATTTTTCTCTCCTCCTTTTCTCACAAAAGATGGACGAAAAATATTATGCCCTTAATCTGATTTTGGGGTGTCTCTTGTGCCTATATAGTCCATAAGTTTCATATCCTATGTGCATGGTAACTATGTAACCATATATGAAACACACCTTATCATATAAGATGTAGGATTGGATGTGTCACTTGACTATGTAACTCTCCATACAACTTATCACATAAGTTATGATTTTTCTGTGTATGTCCCATTAGTTGTTCTTTGTGTGTGACCCTGTAGGTTTACTTAATGTTGGCAATAATCACAATGGATTATTAATCATGAGCGGCCTCTAGCAAGACATCATGATTACCCAAATTAAGCAAGTATAGATAATTCGATCAAACCTAATTTATGTCATGTATTTTATCTTTTTGTTACACGATATCTATATCGTCCATAAGGCATGGTATGTGTCAACCTTATGTTGGTCAATAAATATTTCTTGACACCGAATTTGATTGAACATGAAATGATATTAATAACTCCTTATTAATTCACTTGAGCACGGCCGTGCGTTTCTTCAATCAAATCATCAAGAGGCCTAAAGATATCTCTTTCAATTTATGAGAGGAACAAATCCTATCTTAATTAAACTCTTTCTTCCGCACAATTCATTATATACCTAATTATAATATTTATGATCGCCCGTTTAAAGACGATGTTAGACTATATTAAAGTATAAAATTTATCATGTAGGAAACTGAGATAATCTCAAGTCTAAGGATTACAGATACATTCTTTACTGAGAATAACTAATGACACGAACCATGTAGTATTCTCAAGGTGGGTCAATTCCAGTATATGGTCTCTAACATATACTTACGTTAATGACTTAATAACTCTTATTCATGATCGGTAAAATGTGACCATCGACCAACTAACATACTGATGTCCATTTATAGCTTATCATAAAGTATGTTTGTCTCACAAACATCCTATGAATGATCAGGGACGGTTTAGAATATCATTCATAATACTTTATAGTTTTACTATCAAAGTCACATACTTTGATGATATAAAGCTGAATATCATATTCAAGGTTCATTTTAGTAATAAGAATAAAATAACCAATACGCATTTATTATATAAAATATCTCTAAATAAACACAATGTTTGTTTAACATAATCCATACATCTAGGTCTCAAATATATTGGCCTAGGGCATACTACTAACACGGAGGTCATGGTCACTAGCCTGAGAGAAGCTATCTCCGTGTTGTCCTTGACGTATTTAGCATACGCGTCTCGGGGCAGCCCTTGTGGCTCCTTGTTCTGGTTCCTCTGAGTAAGCCTCTTCTATGATATACAGTTTATTGTCAACCTTGAGAACAATTCTCAGGTTTCTAAACCAGTCAAGGAAGTTAGACCCATTGAGCTTATCCTTCTCAAGGATAGATCGCAAATTCAACCCAGTTCAATTATTATTTGCCATTATTCTACAAGTTGAAATGTAAAGTACCATTATTATTTATTCATTTGGGTTGTTTTGTTTTGGTGTTTCTTATATTGTACTCCCACTATTTTTCTTCAAATCAACCACCTAACACCTTCAATAGTGATTCGGAAACTTCAAATGAATGAGGTTTCATAGTGAGTTAAGATCCGTATTTCATTGAGTATTAAGTGCGCTTTGGCGCAACCCTCAATACACAACTATTTAGGTAGGAACACTTTCAATTGTATGATATACAACTCTTTTCTTTTATGGAATGAGCATCAGATGCCTAGTGTATTATTCCATCTTGTGTCCTGAGCCCAAGTCCGACTTGCTTGCTCAGTTAAGTTTAACCATGTATGATTATCAGCGAAATAGAGTCCAACACACTCAGCTTTGGCATGACCCATGCTGGACGTCATTTCCCGCATACCCTCCTTTACAAAGACAATCCTCCATATGCTCAGCTTTGACATGACCCACATGTAATACGGTCTAAGTACTAAGGGCTTCAGTGACATGGGGGGAGCTTCCTTACTTAACATTCTGAAGGATTTTATTTTAGATTTATAAATATAAACATCACATAAACTAAGTTAAATATGGTATGAGCCTAATCCTCACGAGCGATCATGAGGTTCCAAATTCTAGATCTATCTCTAGATTGCAGAAGTAATCTTCAACGAACCCTTCATTGTGTGTGCGAAGATCCAATGCCATCTTCCGAAGATTGCGCCAAGATCTCTTACCTTGAAGTCTTGAAATAATATCTATCCTAACAACTATCATATTGCTAGAAAAGATAATTTACAAATTTGGACAACTAACGGGTTGCCATAATTACAACTTTGGACAACTCACTGGTTGCCATAGATATTAAATAAAATTACAAGCATTCACACACAAGATTACATCACAGAACAATCACAGATCTAAAGCTCATACCATATTTGTATATTTAAATTTCATGTATAACAAAAATTAGGGTTTCTCGCAAAATCAGCATTATTCCATTGGGAACGGAACTATTCCGTTCTCAATGGAAGTACTCCGTTCTCAACGGAGACGTGTTGAAAATTCGTATTTTCTTTTTTTTAGTTCCGTTTCCAAAATGGATTTCGAAAAACTATTTTTTGAAACTCCAGAAAATCATAATATCCAATATTATACTCCTAGAAACTATTTCCGTGATGGTTTGAAATAATATTTTCAAAACCCTAAAATTTATTATACTAGAATTTACTAAATTTTAAATATGTAATCGACGATTATTTCCTTAACGAACGCTCTGATGCCACTGTAAGACTAGGGCACTAATCCTATGGTCTCCCACTTGAACTAGGTCAACTCTAAGCATCTTATGCCTGTAGACCTAACATGACCCTCATGCTTCGCTTTGGAGTGGTTTAGTTAATGGATCGGCGACATTGTCGTAGCATTGCGGATGACGTAGGATCATATTAGCATTTAACCCGCCCTAGGATCTACGTTACATGCGCAGCGGAACCTATGGATTTAACCTACCCTAGGATCTACGTTAAGGGAATAAAAGTACAAGATTAACTATTAAAATTTATACCTCGGATCTTTCTGATCCGCGAGACGAAGAACGGATGTAGGTCTGAACTTTTCTGACTTGCAACCTTCTCCTTCCTGAAGCTCGACTCGCGACTTCCTTGCTTCTCCTAGGGATGAAGATCGCTCGCTCGCAAGTTCTCAAGATAGAGAATCTCTACTCGTATCCATGCGAACTTCAAACGTACGGAATAACCGGACTTGGCTAGACAAGTCCGGAAATACTTTCCGAATATCTCTCAAAACTTTCTCTCTCTTTTCTGTGTAATAGACGGCCTCTAAGGCTGTTGGGTTTCGGACGTGCATAACGCAGCTGAAAACAAAAATTTCATCCAAAACCAATCCGAGGATCCGTACATATCGGTTAAATCAAAGAAATAAATCTTAAAGATACCTTTCAGATTACGTTTAATCCGTGATGCTCAAACCGGATCGTGCGAAAATCATCTACCGCACATACAATTGGCCTCCACCGAAATTCTCAACAACCCGTTATCTCTTCTTAGACCGAATAGATCGCAAGCGCCGAAAGTACGAACGCCTCTACCGGTATCCACACGAACAAACTTCTTAAAACGGGAAGAAGAACAATATATATGCTAGTAGCTTGTTCTCCTCTTGCATAAGAAAACTCTTTTTCTTCTTCTTATTTTATCTCACAAAATATTTATATAATTCCTCTCATATAATCGCACTCCTTCGTTTTTGTCATACAAAATGAAAGCACCCTTTCATAATTTTGTCATACAAATTGGAAAGTATATTTTCTCTCTTTTGTCTCACAAAAGAGAATGTGAAATAATGAGAGAGAGAATGATGTGTTGTGTTGTGAATTTGGATCCCTCTATGTCCTTATATAGAGGTGAAGAGTCATGTCTCTTCACACTAAAAGATGTTTATGATATCACTCATCATTATCCATATCCATATACCATCATCTAGACTCTTCTAGATTACATGATCTTTTGTGCTCATAGTCTATATATATATATATATATATATATATATATATATATATATATATATATATATATATATATATATATATCACATCTTATCAAATAAGATGACAATATATTTCGCGACATTCTTATGCAACTCATCATATAAGTCGCTAGAATTTTCTGCGCCCGTTTCAATTTGTTCTTTGTGTGTGACCCTATAGGTTCACTTAATGTTGGCAATAGACTTGAAAGTCTATAAATCATGAGCGGACTCTAGCAAGCCATCATGACTATCCAATTTAAGTGAATATTGGTGATCCGATTTACCTAATCAATAATCACGTATTTAGTCCCTTTGTCACGCGATATCTATATCGATCATAAGGCATGTAATATGCCATCCTTATATAAATCGATTAATATTTCTTGATCCCAAATTAAACTGAACAAGAACAAATGACATTAATAACTCTTATTAATTCATTTGAGTATGGCCATATATTTCTTCAGTTCAATTCATCAAGAGGCCTAAAGATATCTCTCTCATTTATGAGAGGAACAAATCCCGTCTTGATTGCACTCATCCCTCTACATGATTCATTGTATACCTAATCATAACCGTTATGACCACCCGGTTAAATGTAGTGTTAGATTATATTAAAGTATAAAATTACTCATGTTGGGAACCGAGACAATCTTAGGTCAAAGGACTATAAATACTTTATGTTACAAGAATTGCTAATGATGTAAAACATGTAGCATTCTTATGGCGGGTCAGTCAGTATATGGTCTCTAACATATACCTATGTTAATGACTTGATATCTATTTATCCATGATCAGTAAAACATAATCATCAGTAAACTAATATACTGGTGTACATATATAGCTTGTATATAAATATATATTTATATGTATCTGCAAGTATATTTGTCTCCAAAAATATCCTATAAATGACCAACAAAGATTTAGAATAGCATTCATAACACTTTATAGTTTTACTATCAAAGTCACGCACTTTGATGACATAAAACTGAATTGCATATTCATGGTCTATTTTAATTATATTAAAATAACCTATACGCACATATTATATGAAATATCTTAGAATAAATATTATGTTTGTTATTACAATCCATCATCTAGGTCACAAACACTTTGGCTTATGGCATAACACCATCATCTAAGGCTTCTGAGTTGTGTATTGAATAGAGAGACTCTGCCCTTCTATTTATACTAGAGAGAGAGGCGAACGATTGCTCAGTTACCATAACTAAAAATCCTAATCTGCACCTATTCCGTTGTCAACGGAATAGGTATTTCCATAACGGAATACTTGGCAGCTAAGGTTATTACAGTTTCCATGTATATTCCGTTGGGAATGGAACTATTCCATTGCCAACATAATGGTACTATTTTGTTCAATAAATTATCCAATAATTGGTTATATTGTTCACCAATTTATACATCATATGTATAACTGTTTTTGAGGCATATTCATCCCGTACGAATGGAGTTCATTGTGTGACTGTGTAGGTTCCATTTAACGTTGGCAATGATCTTCTAAAGATCGTAAGTTATGAGTAACCTCTAGACTGATGTCATGACTACCCATGTTAAATGAATGATCAAAATAGGCATTTGCTTATTCCTTTTGTTTTACGATATACGTCTTGATCATAAGGCACGATAATATGTCATCCTTGATTTTGATCAAACTATCTTTCCTGATCGAGAATTAGACTGAGTAAATACAAAAAGATATTAACAACACATGTTAATCCATTTTGAGTATGGCCATACATTTCCTTCAGTCCTAGTTCATCAGGGGGGCCCAGAGATATCTCTCTCATGACGAGAGGAATAAATCCCATCTTGGTCACTCATATTTCTCGTCATGATTCAGTGCATACCTAATGATTACCCTAATAATCATCCCATTACGGATGACGTAGGCTCATATTAAAGTATGCAATTCCACATACAAGAATCCATGATGACCTCAAGTCGTAGGAACAAGCACACTATTCATATAAGAATCACTAATGACATATACCATGTATATTCTCATAGTGTGGTCAGTCCAGTACATGTTCTTTAACACGTACCTATATTCCAGGCTTGACATCTCTATGTCCATGATCAGCAGAACATGATCATCCAGACTGCGAATATACTAGTGTGGATATGTAGCTTCTTACCTGAAGTACGTCTATCCCTATAAACATCCTACATATCACTAGGGACAATTTAGAATGTCATTCGTTGGTTCACAGTTCTACTATCAGAATCACGTATTCTGATGACGTGAACCCGAAGTGTCATTCTTAGTTGATATAACATTTACATTCACAACCCATACACACAGATATATAAGAAACAACCTTTATTAAATAAATAATAATGTCTTAATACATAATCTATTTCCTAGTACAAATAAATTTGGCCTAGGGCACTAATCCTACAGTTTCCCACATGCACTAGGCCAACTCTAAGCATCTTATGCCCATAGACCTAACATGACCCTCATGCTTCGCTTGTGGGAGTGGTTTAGTTACTGGATCGGCAATATTATCGTCCGATGGCACTCTACACATTTTAACATCACCCCTTTGTATGATCTCTCTAATTAGATGGAAGCGTCGCAGTATGTGCTTGGACTTTTGGTGAGATCTCGGTTCCTTTGCTTGTGTGATCGTTCCATTGTTATCACAATATAGATCCACTGGTTCCGAGATGCTCGGAACTACTCTTAGCTCCTCCAAAAAGTTATTTATCCAAACAACTTCTTTAGCCGCTTCTGCAGCGGCTATATACTCTGCTTCCGTTGAAGGATCTACTACAATACATTGCTTGGAACTCTTCCATGTCACTGCACCTCCATTTAGGCAAAATAAATAACCTGATTGTGATCTAAAGTCGTCTGAGTCTGTCTGGAAGCTTGTGTCATTGTAACCCTTTACAACGAGGTCGTCTTCCATACCTCCATAGACTAGGAACATGTCCTTAGTTCTTCGTAAGTACTTAAGGATTCTTTTAATAGCTATCCAGTGACTTTCACCTGGATTAGTCTGAATCCTGCTTGTTTCGCTCAAAGAGTATGACACAGCTGGTCTAGTACATATCATGGCATACATGATAGATCCTATAGCCGAAGCATATGGGATCTTATTCATGCGTCTTCGTTCCTGCTCACTTGTTGGACACTGTGTCTTACTGAGAGATACGCCATGTGATAAGGGCAAAAATTCTTTCTTGGATTCTTGCATTCTGAACCGTTTCATGATCTTGTCTATGTATGCACTTTGACTTAGACCTATAAGCCTTCTAGATCTATCTCTATAGATCCTGATTCTTAGCACGTAGGAGACTTCTTTTAATAAAAATAAATTAAAATAAATTAAAAAATTAAATAAAAATAAATAATAATTTATTGTTTCTTTTAATTTTTATTATTTTTTATTCTATTAATTTTAATACATTTTTATATTTTTATTTATTTTTATTTATTTTTTAATTTTTAATTTTTAATTTAATTATTTTTATTTTGAACTCTTTTATCTTTTTAACTATTTTCATTTATGTAATTATATTTATTTTTATTTAATTTATTTAATTTCTTTTGTTTATTTAAGTTTATTTATTAATTTAATTTACTAAATATGGGTGAGGGTATTTTCATCATTTTCAAAAATTTAACCATTGTATGGATTGAAAATTGGATGTAGGAGTGTATTTGTAATGAAAATGTGTCTGACAAGGGGTTTTTTGTAAATTTTGAAAAAGTAGGATTTTTTTTGAATATTAGCACTATTTTGAAGAATAATTAATCAGATAACATTTTTTTCAAAATATTTGGGTAGGTAGCACTTTCGCCAGACCCTCTGGCGGAAGTAGCTAAAAATAACTAGTTCCGCCAGAGTGTCTGGCGGAACTAGACCCTTTTTTCAACTTACAATCTGACCGAAAAAAAATTTAAAAAATGGTCTAATTTCGCCAGACCCTCTAGCGGAACTAGCTAGAAATAACTAGTTCCGCTAGAGGGTCTAGCGGAACTAGATCATTTTTTCAACTTATATTATGATCCAAAAAAATAAAAAAAATGGTCTAGTTCCGCCGGACCCTCTGGCGGAACTAGCAGAAATAACTAGTTCCGCCAGAGGGTCTGGCGGAACTAGACCATTTTTTCAACTTACATTCTGACCAAAAAAAAATAAAAAAATGGTCTAGTTCCGCCAGAAACTCTGGCGGAACTAGCTAGAAATAACTAGTTCTGCCAGAGGATCTGGCGGAACCTGTATCAGCGTGTCTTCCGCACAGGTCTGACCCCAAAAAATTGAGAAATAACTTAGTTCCGCCAGACCCTATGGCGGAACTAGTTCAATCATTGGAGCCTCTTATAAAAGGAAAATCTTTCTCTCTCTCCCCCAATCTAACCTAAAGTCTGCTCCCAAAAAATAAAATTACTATTCAGGCAATTTGGAAGTGTATTTGAGGTATATTTGAGGTGTATTTGAGGTGATTTTGACCCAAATAAATAGAGAAAATAGAAGAAAAGGAAGACGAAAATTAGGTATTTTATTATAGATTTTTTGATTCATTATATAATTAATTGATTTTATTATATATTTGTTGTTAATTTGTTGAAATATTATTGCAATTAGTAAGAAACAAATGGCACAAAACTCTCAAATTCTTGTATATTATGATGGTCTTATTGTAAATATACCAAACGGATGCAATTACGACCCGGAGGAACTGGCTTATATTCCAGAAAGTACAACTGCAAATAGGGATTATGACCAACTGTGTAACGAAATTTATGTGAATTTCGGTTGGTCGTATAGTGATATTCTTTTAATCCGAGGTCGGCTTCCTTCCCTTAAGAAAGGCATTTGGCATTATAGGTTAGTGAAAATTATTAATAATACACAATTGATTAATTTTGTGGAGTGCGTCATAAGGGTTGGGATGGAGAAATTAGAAATATATGTTGATGGCGTCCAAAATATAAGAATATCAGATAAGAACTAGTAGTAGATCAAATGTAATTCCAAATGTAGATGAAAATGAGATATTAGAACCCGTTGAGAATGAAATAAATAATGAAAATGCGAATGAGGACCCGTTTGTGACCTTTGATATGGTACGTGTGAGCAATAATGTACTTCCCGAAATAGATGATGATGAAAATGAATTAGATGAGGAACCCGAAATGGAGTCAGAGGACGAGAAAGAAATTTATGGAGATGGCGGTGAAGAAATGGAGAGAGTGAACCATCAGACGGGATATATATGTATATACGGAAGAGGGTGAGATGGTTAGTGTAGATACTTTCGGTGATGCGTTGCTGAATTCGAAGATAGTTCAATGTGGGAATATGCGAGAAATTATGTCTTATTTGGCATGAATGTGAATGAGAATGATGATGAAATATTGTATAAGGGACCTACATTTGAAACGAAATCAGAACTACAATCGGCTGTAAGAGCATAAAGTGTCAAGCATCACCGAGAAATAGAAGTAGACCACTCGAATAAAATGAGATATATTGTGATATGCAAGCTTAAAGATGAAGGTACTAGATGATGTAGTTGGAGGATACACGCTTCGATTAATATAAAAAAATAATTTAGGGGAGATTAAAATATTTAGACAACCACATGTATGTATTAACCAAACACCTAGAAGAGACCACAAACAGTTAACGAGTGTGCTTGTTGGGGGCTAATTCTAGATATCGTAAGAGCGGATTTAGATGTTAAACCTGTAACCATAATAGAAGCCATTAAATTGAAGGTTTAATATACCATATAGTATTGGAAGGCTTGGCACGCAAAACAACACTCGTTTCGATTCTTATTTGGGAGTTGGAAGGAGGCTTATAATTTGCTCCCTGAGTTGATGGCGGCAATAACATCAACAAATCTTGGTACTTTGTATACATTTAAAACTGGTGCCCCAAATAGAGATCGTGAGTTGGTGTTCGAAGGTCTTTTTTGGGCATTTGGCTCATTATTCCATGGTTTTCAATTTTGCAAGTCCGTCATAACGTAGATGGAACATTTCTAACCAGAAAATACCAAGGAACTTTACTGACGGCGATTGCTACCGACGCAAATGGTCAGTTATTTCCTTTAGCTTTTGCTTTAGTTGATAGGGAGAAGAATGAGACATGGGGGTGGTTTTTTAATTGTTTGCGTGATGTTCTCGGAGAAGAAAATATGTATTGCATTATTTCGGATAGGCATGCTGGCATAATTAGTGCAATGAGAGTGAGAAAGTGGTTGTCACCTTATGGTTATCATCGTTATTGCATGCGGCATCTGCAAGCAAATTTCAGTACTGCTGTAACAGACAAAACAGTGGTTCCAATGATTCAAGGATTAGTACGTGCACACAACAAATATAAATTTAATAAGATATGAGAAAAAAATGGAAAAAAAAGATAGTTCAGCGACCGATTGGTTACTGAAGATAAATAAATCAAATTGGGTGATTTCGTACGATACTGAAGTGATGAATTTTGTTTTCAAAGGTATAAGAAAACTACTTGTTACGACAATTGTGGAGGTGATATTTTATAAGCTAAATTGTTATCACGTGAGATATCGGGCGGATGGTGATATGAGGGAAAAGAATTGGTCGGATATAGTGATGTTAAAAAAGGAACGTAGACGCATTAAGGCTGCTAGGCATGAAGTCACTTCCTACAACTTAGAGCAAGGTATTTATCAGATGCTTATGCAAGCCCGGCGTTCGACGAGTTGTATCGGAATTCCGAGAAAGAAATGGCGAGTGGATATCAACGAAGAAAAATGCAAGTGTCAGAAACCTATGATATATCACTACCCGTGTTCGCATTGATGGTGTTATGCCCTAGGCCAAAGTGTTTGTAACCTAGATGATGGATTGTAATAACAAACATAATATTTATTCTAAGATATTTCAAATAATATGTGCGTATAGGTTATTTTAATATAATTAAAATAGACCATGAATATGCAATTCAGCTTTATGTCATCAAAGTACGTGACTTTGATAGTAAAACTATACGTGTTATGAATGCTATTCAAAATCGTCCCTGGTCATTTATAGGATATTTATGGAGACAAATATACTTGCGGATACATATAAATATATATTTATATACAAGCTATAAATGTATACCAGTATATTAGTTGACTGATGATTATGTTTTACTGATCATGGATAAATAGTTATCAAGTCATTAACATAGGTATATGTTAGAGACCATATACTGGACTGACCCGCCATAAGAATGCTACATGTTTTACGTCATTAGCGATTCTTGTAACATAAAGTATTTATAGTCCTTTGACCTGAGATTGTCTCGGTTCCCAACATGAGTAATTTTATACTTTAACATAATCTAACACTGCCTTTAACCGGGTAGTCATAATGGTTATGATTACGTATTTAATGAATCATGTAGAGGGATGAGTGCAATCAAGACGGGATTTGTTCCTCTCATAAATGAGAGAGATATCTTTAGGCTTCTTGATGAATTGAACTGAAGAAATGTATGGCCATACTCAAATGAATTAATAAGAGTTATTAATGTCATTTGTTCTTGTTCAGTTTAATTTGGGGTCAAGAAATATTATTCGATTAATATAAGGATAGCGTATTACATGCCTTATGATCGATATAGATATCGCGTGACAAAGGGACTAAATACGTGATTGTTGATTAGGTAAATCGGATCACCGATATTCACTTAAATTGGGTAGTCATGATGGCTTGCTAGAGTCCGCTCATGATTTATAGACTGTCAAGTCTATTGCCAACATTAAGTGAACCTACAGGGTCACACACTGAAAATCCTAGCGATTTATATGATGACTTGCATAAGAATGTCACAAATATATTGTCATCTTATGTGATAAGATGTGATATATATGTATATAAAGAGTATGATTACAAAAGATCATGTAATCTAGAAGAGTCTAGATGATGGCATATGAATAATGATGAGTAATGTCATACACATCTTTTAGTGTGAAGAGACATGACTCTTCACCTCTATATTAGGACATAGAGGCCTCCAAATTTATAACACATCATTTTCTCTCTCATTATTTCTCATTCTCTTTTGTGAGACAAAAGAGAGAAAATATACTTTCTAATTTGTATGACAAAATTATGAAAAGGTGCTTTCTTTTTGTATGAAAAAAATGAAAGAGTGCGATTATATGAGAGGAATTATATACATCTTTTGTGAGATAAAATAAGAAGAGTTTTCTTATGCAAGAGGAGAACAAGCTACTAGCATATATATTGTTCTTCTTCCCGTTTTAAGAAGTTTGTTCGTGTGGACACCGGTAGAGGCGTTCGTACTTTCGGCGCTTGTAATCTATTCGGCCTAAGAAGATGAGAACGGTTTGTTGAAAGTTTTGGTGGAGACCGATTGTGTGTGCGGTAGATGACTTCCGCACAATCCGACCTAGATGGCCTAGACGGACGTAAAATCGGGTAGGACGGTAACCGGTTTAGAGACGCATGGACAACACGCATGGTTTGAGCATCACGGATTAAGCGTAATCCGAAAGGTATTATTAAGATTTATTTCTTTGATTTAACCGATACGCACGGATCCTCGGATTGGTTTTGGACGAAATTTTTGTTTTCCGCTGCGTTATGCACATCCGAAACCCAACAGTTCACACGTCATAGCAGTTTGTATACGCAAAGTTATATCTAGCGAAGTTTTCATTCATCCGTGTTAAATTTCTAGCTAGAAATAACTAGTTCTGCCAGAGGGTCTGGCAGAACTAGACCATTTTTTTTGACTTTTTGGGTCAGATTGTAAGTTGAAAAAATGGTTTGGTTCCGCCAGATATTCTGGCGGAACCAGTTATTTCTAGCTATTTCCGTCAGAGGGTCTGGCGGAACCTATATTTTCATCATTTTTTGGCCAAATTCACCGTCGAAATTGGGCCAAAAATAAATTTTACTGAACTAGCATTTTTCATTAATTAAGCGTGTTTAAGGGTGTCAAATGGCCGAGATTAGAAAAAAACAAAATCCCTAGTTCCCCCAGACTCTCTGGCGGAACTACTTCAGTTCCGCCAGAGGGTCTGGCGGAAGTGCTACCTACCCAAATATTTTGAAAAAAATGCTATCTGATTAATTATTCTTCAAAATAGTGCTACTATTAAAAAAAATTCAGAAAAAATAGGGGATTATTTGTAAATTTCCCTAAAATTAATGGATAATTTTAATTGACTAGATGTAATGTGTATTTTTATACACATTTTTAGGGTTTTTATCATGAAAAAATCGTCAATAAATCACATAAATTGTATGAAAAATACTTTAAATTAATAAAAATTATCTGTGAAACTCTTAATACAATTTTGTGTGATTTTTCAGGTAAAAAGGCCGAGAAAACGGTATTTGGAAACCTCAGCAAAAAGTCAACTCCAAATGACGGACCGATTTACAAATCATGGGCCAAAGATGGCCGAATTTTCGACAAATATCCGCGAAAACCCTACACACGATTCTCCAAAATTCTTATAACCCTTATCCGTCGACTATCCAAGCCGAGACCTACAAAATTCACAAAAAGACGAAAAGTCAAACCCGGGAAATCGCCGAATTGACCAAAAAGTCAACTTTTCCAAAAAGGGTCAAACTGGGTACCAAATCGAAGAGCGCGACGATACGAATCCAACGGTACAAACCTTGCGAAAAAAGACCTTCTAGAACTCTCAGAAAATGCGATACAAGATTTGGTCAAAGTGAACCTTTGACCTGGTCAAATAATTTTCAACCAATCGGAGGTTGACACGTGGCAAATGCCGTTGGAAATCAGCGAATCACAGAGCAACACATGGCAATTCCTGTTATCATTAGCAACAGAAGGACACGTGGCGCGTTTTTATTGGGGGGCATCACTGACGAATACAAAACGCGTCAGGACGAGAATCTTATTCACCCACTAAGATCACGACGCGCGTCATCCCGTTCATAAGAAAACGCGTTTCTTATCAGTTCAGAAATACTCACCTCCATTTTCAATTGCACTGCACGCCTCCGTTTTGGTTATAACACATATTTTGGTGTGAAATGGACCCTCAGGTGAGATGAAACGGAGACGCTTCTTCATGCGTTTTCTGCAGCGATCAGTACGAGATTTTTCTGTCAGCCAATAACGTATTGACACGTGGCAAGACTGTTTCAGCAGAAATTAAAGGGTGAGACGCGTGGCAAACTCTGGTTCATTGGATTAACTTCCCAAATTTAGTGTGGCCATTCAGATCAAGACACGTGGACTGTCTGTTGGAAGTGGATGAGAGTAAAGGAAAATGATAAATACACCCAGAAAATTACACCCAGTCAGAATTTGAACTAGAAATGAAGGAAGAAAGGTTAAACATCCCCCAAATTGCTACCCAAAATAAAATCCGGATCAAACTAAATTGCTTAGTCCCACCATTCTAATTTTAAATATTTTCTAGGGTAAATTTCACTATAAAAAGACCCCATCTTCTCTCTAGGGGGCCATAGATTGACACAACCATTCATTCATCCATTCTTACATCAAATCATACATCCACTTTTCTTTCATCTCTTCCACCATTAATGTCCATAAACTTCAAAACTTCCATTTTTGAGAATTGAGAGAGAGGATAGAACTTTAGAGAAGAAAGAAGTGCTTGAACTAAAAGGTGAAGGTGATAAATCAATCAAGGAGGGGAGAGATCGAGAACGATTCACTTCTCTAGGGTTTGATTTAATTCTTTTTTTTTTCTTTTTCTATTCTCTTGGTTGGATTTTAATATGATTTATTTTGTGGACATGAGTGAGTAATTTTAAGGGTAGGGAAAGACTTTTTTTGTGTAGCCTTGATGATGAAATCTTGAGAAAACTTTGCATTTATTATAGTATTTTTAAGATTAAATCTTGAATTATTTTTATGAGTTTTAAAGTTAAATTATTTAGAAGAATGATTTGATGTTAAATATTTATAAAGATTCTTAGAGATTTGTTTGAATATATTTGACTTGGAAAAGTTATCCTTATTCAAATAAGGGTTGAATCAATTATAAGAACACTTAAAAATAGAAGTTTTTAATGGATTTGAAGGTTGATGAGTTTATTAATTAATTTTTGGAAAGAAATTAATTAAACCTTGCTTATAAATACTATATAATTAATTTGCTATCATTTGTGATTAGTGATTATCAAGTTACACAAATTGTCATATTTCCCTACTATTTCTCTTTTATCCTTTAAAAAGAAAATTTGTTTTTTTAATTTTATCCCTCGTGCAATTTTTTCTATTTATAGCAACAACAACAATCTTTCAAAACACAAATTCAAAGTGAGAATTGAACGTTAAAATATTTAAGGCCTTGCTTCCTTGTGTTCGACATCCTAAACTCAAATTTCACTTATACACTTTGTTGATGAATTAGGAAACTTATAAATATCTTTGTTAACACGTGATAACAATAACGACACATTTTCACATTGTTACACTAGATGGGATTAAGTTTGATGAATAACTTTTCTTAATCTAATATAATAAATTTGGACTTTTTTGTTTTAGCATTATTTTGAACAGTAATTAATTATATAGCACTGTTTTGGAAATAATTAGCCAACTAGCATTTTTGGCCCTCTGGCGGAACTGAAGTGATTCCGCCAGAGACTTTGGCGGAACTGGCCTGGCACCCTTAAACACGATTAATTAAGGAAAAAAGTCAGTTCCGACAGAGGGTAAATTTCATTTTTTGAGGTTAAACTCTCAATTTAGAAGGCCAATTAGCTCAAAAAAATTACGAATTCAGAAGTTCCGCCAGACCCCCGGCGGAACCGCCTATTTTATATTTTTTTTCCCTCTGAAGGCAGAAAAATTTAGCAAAAAAAAATGTTACTATTCACCACAGTTCCGCCAGAGCCTCGGCGGAATAGTGATTTTTAAAAATTTTATTTTTTTGCTAAATTTTTATGGATTTAGAGGCAAAAAAAATATAAAATATGCGGTTCCGCCAGAGGGTCTGGCAGAACTGCTGAATACGTAATTTTTTTGAACTAATTGGTCTTCTAAATTGAGAGTTTAACATGAAAAAATAAATTTTACCCTCTCGCGAAACTAAGTTTTTTTCCTTAATTAATCGTGTTTAAGTGTGTCAGACCAGTTCCGCCAGAGCATCTGGTGGAATCACTTCAGTTCCGCCAGACCTCTGGCGGAAGTGCTAGTTGACTAATTATTTTTAAAATAATGTTATCTGATTAATTATTCTCAAAAAAATGCTAATTTGCAAAAAAAAAATCATAAATTTGGAACACACCCATCTTTTTTAATTTAATGAAATCAAGTATCTCAGTAGGCAATCGTCAGATTAAAAAAAATTATAATGTACGGACATGATCGCTATGTGGAGAGCACACACACCAATTTTTAATTCTCGTTTAAATATCTTTCAAAACAATTTAGACTGCTAAAACCAGCGAAACCCACTAAAATTGGTTTTGCGATTTCAGATTTTCAACCACCAATTCAAACAATAATTCATATTTCTTACTTAATTCAGGTTAACAAACGGGAACATTTCTTTACCACCTTATGTTAGTGTTATCCATATTTTTGCTATTATGCATATTTGTTGTATTATAATAACGAAAATGAAATGTCTGATCTATATTCAAGCTGCCCTTGATCAAGTTAGTTTCCAAACAAAACTAGCAATAATATCTTGTCGTTTAGAACTAACAAGTAAAGAGAAATAGAAAAAGAGATCAACAAAAACTGGTCATTAGCGCCAAACAAGAGGCTCTTGTTGTGAACTCATGGAATGAGATGAAGGATGATGCACCAACGTTTGCACTAAATTCTTCTTGAGGTATTTTCTTTTGTTTTTTGACTTAATATTTACATTTTAATTCTATCTAAATGCGTTGCTTATAATAAAATGTGATGAAATTCTAGGTTGTTTGAGATTTATTCCATCAGCCGTGAAGAGATTCTCGTTCCTTCGTGATTCCAATTTGCCTCTTGATAAAAACCCTAAACTGAAGGATCATGCTATTGGAGTCTTTGTTATGGTAAAAAAAACATGCATACTCAAGTTTCTGTATTTTTATATAACTTCAAGTTTGGTAAACATTAATATTAGTGATCGATCAAATCCAGCTGAACCTAATTAATTAATTATAGACATGCGAGGCAGCAACACAACTGAGAAAGACCTGCAGCGTTGACGTGGGTGCCAACACATCCGTTAATCATCAGGCTTCAGTTCATTTCATGGCCGGCATTGCCGATGTTCACTTTGAGGTACAAAAATTGCTAACAATTTCCTCTATTATTATACAAATTTCCTCCAATATTATACGAATTACAAAATATTAAAAAAAATAAGGAAAACGGTTCTTTACTAATTTGTTATAATTCAGGTATTGAAATTTGCCTTCTTGGAGACTACAAAAGAGGCGGTGCTGTACATGTGGTCAGAGGAATTGAAGGAAGCTTGGTCTCAGTCTTATGATCGTCATGTTGTAGCCATTAAGAATGAGATGTAATTTAATGCTTTTTGAAGGATTGCGTGCGAGATTCCCTATTTTCTTTCCATTTTGTTTGTCATTTTGAAGAGTTAATTCGTGGCTTATATTTGTAGCTAAGTCGATATTCTTGTAATTCTGTTTTTTTTTTCCTTTTGGACTTTTTTTTATGAAGTTATGAATAAACAATATTGTTATATTTCTTTCTAAATATTCTTGCTCAAATGTTGTTCTTTTTCTAAAATCTGGCTTCTTAATGCTACGTCTATGCTAGTGGTATTGTACAAACGAAGTGGCTATATTACTTACCATAATAAACTAGACTATATATTTACAACATAAACGATGACTTAGTTTCATCCAAAAAAGACCAATTAATGGACTTCAATTTTATTAGGGAACTCATTTTGACTGGAAATATAGACACTTCCTTTGAAAAGTTTCATTCACTGTAAAATACAAATTCTCTGAAAATGGAATAGAAAATTAAAACATGTTTTCTTTTCTTTCAATGTGCTTTCTCAAGAGGCGTATGGATGAAAGTTTTTTAACACTGGAATTACGATGAGAACCTCCCTATGGAGGCAATCGAGGATTGGTTGCTTCCGCCACATAGACAAAGTTGGATTAAGACTGTTGTATATATGGAGAGGTTGGACGTGTTGACATATCTGCTAGACTCGGAATGGGTTCTATTTCAAGGAAGAAATCCAAACATGGATGAGTGCATTTGGAAAATAAAATCTGACGTAAACTTTTGTCTACGATTTAATAATTTAATCACTGAAGAAACTAGTTAATTATCTTGTTGTTTTTGTGTGTGTGTGTGGGGGGGGGGGGGATTGCTGTATAGATGATTGTGGGGGTATTGATGAAAGGCTGTTTTACTCATTTGGGGATGTTTTTTTTTCTTTTTTCTGCTCATTTTTGATGTATATGTGTCATCAATCTGATCAAGGGTTTCTGATTTGGAAACTCTTGCTTCCTTCAAAAAAGAAAAGTAAAATGTGTGGTAAAAGAATAATTATATCAAGAAAATATAAAAATGCTAGATTTTTTTTTTTTACTATTGACACCTTAATTATTAAAAGATACTTTAATATAATTAAATATTGATCAGATTATTTAACCACACCAAATGTCATTTAATCCAAGTACCAAACCTACAAACAGCCTCTGGATTTGATTTCAGTTATATCTCATCTTTTTCTATGACAACATCCCTACATGAACCCATTTTAATTAGGTTTTTGGACTTTTGATTCATTGCATCTATCTTTAAACACTACAAATCATCCTTTGTGCCATTATACTGCTACCCACGTACATAATCCTTGTTTTGACCTAATTAATTAATAATTCTAATAAGAAGGTTCCATAGCCTATATAAGCCTCTCATTCCAAAAGATATACATCACAAACAAAATACAGACAAGAACAAAAATTAACTTTCTTGAGGGTATTTAAGTGTGAAAAAACAATTCTGCCAAAATGGTTATCACAGCGAAACAAGAGTCTCTCGTCGTGAACTCATGGAATGAAATGAAGGATGATGCCCCGACTTTCGCACTCAAATTCTTCTTGAGGTGCAAATCTAATCGTAGTGTATATATGTTACTTCTATATACTTAACTTTTAAATAATACATTAGTGGCAAGCAAAGATTGGGTCTAGTGGTTCAAAGCATGCACGGGTGGAACAACCCACCCGGGTTTGAATTCCACTAAAAAAAAACATACATTAGTCGATTATGTGTATGATTTTTAAGTTGGCTCTGATTATATGTACGTATGTAGATTATTTGAGATTATTCCATCCGCGGTTAAGAGGTTCTCTTTCTTGCGCGACTCGGATGTTCCTTTTGAGAAGAACCCTAAACTCAAGGCTCATGCTATGGGAGTCTTTGTTATGGTACAAAAGTGCTTCATGATTTATTCAATATAATATAATTTATGGAGAAATTTTCGCATTTAACTTTATTGTTTTATCATTGTAGACATGTGAGGCCGCAACCCAACTGAGAAGGACTGGCAGAGTCAATGTCGGTGCAAATACATCCGTAAACCATTTGGCATCCATTCATTTCAAGGCCGGCATTGCTGATGTGCACTTTGAGGTAATTAAAAAAGATAAAAAGTAGTAACATAATACACAAGTAGAGAAAATAAACAGAAATAATAAAATTGATGTGCTTGATTATATGTTTAGGTTCTAAAATTTGCGTTGTTGGAGACGATAAAAGAGGCGGTGCCGTACATGTGGTCTGAGGAACTGAAGGAAGCTTGGTCTCAATCTTATGATCATCTTGTTGTAGCCATCAAGAATGAAATGTAATGGCTTTCAAGCGAAGATATTTTTGTCGTTCTTTTCAGCTTATAAAGTGTGTTTCTCTTCATTTTGAAATAATTTGACATGTTCTCTGTAAAACCCTGTTGTTTATTTTTTATTTTACTGTTAATGTTATTTCTTTATGTGTATTTTTTTTCATCAAAATAAATGAATGAAAGAATATTAAAAGGAACAATTTTTATGCCTATACAGAATTTCTATCACTTGAGACTAACGTTCTAATTTCATTTTTATACTCAAGCCGAACATAAAAGCCCATAAGAGCAATAGAAGCCCAAATCCCATTACGTTCCACAAATGGCCCTTATAACCAGTCAAATCCAACGACTCCATAGAGAATAAATATTTTTTTTTGTTTTTTTTTTTTGCTTTATGAACAAATTAATTTCACTCACTCACATTATTCATTCGATGAAAGAATGTCTATTATTTTTTCCTCATGCTGAATTATGAAGAAGGGACACGTGTAATCATAACTCAATGTATGTGTGTGACGGTGTTCATTATCACTGCTGACACGTGTATTGGATTAGAGTACACATGAATCATGAACATGAGATTTGGGGTAATAAATGTACATGATTTCCAGTTCCAGTACTTAGGCCACATATGCATGCGTGTCGTATTTTCATGAATTACAATAAGGTGCCCATGCCCTGGTGTCTGACCTGACATTGCAAGAATAAGGAGCCAAGCATGAATGATTTGTATCTGGACTGATGATTAAAAAATGTATTGTGCATGAATTTCAAGGTTGGTTGCGTGCCAATGGTTGGTCATGTGTGTTCTTGTTTGTGTACCAATAATGCTTTGGGCCCTTCTGTACACCTATGGTTGCCCACGGTGGGACAGTTTTAAGACCTTGACTCTTGTTCTTTGATTCTTGTCTTGGTAATGGAAAGAATTATATAATTTTCTTAATTTTTTTTTATTTTGGTGAAATTTATGTTCACGTACCTAGTAGCAAATGTAAAATTATACCAAGTCTATGGTATTTATCTCTCTTATTCTTGTTTTATTGACATAGTAACTAGTAAGTAAAATCTGGTGACATGATGACAGGTGAAATTTATTTGGACAGCAAGTCATTTAATTAGTTCTGCAAAATATTCTGCCTAATACAGAGGAGAGTATACTCGCGTAAAATGACTTCTGTTAATGATTAAAGAATACTTTTGTCCTGTTTCAATTACTTAATTCCAGTAATTTCATAACATATACATTTGATACCTACTTAATTATCAAAATCGATTAAAGAATAGTCCATTTGACTGACCTTGTTTGGTGATAGATACAAGTATTTTTTAAATAGATCATCTTATCTGTTCATTAAACTAGGAGTAGTAGGAAACATCTTTAATATAATTTTCCTTATACATGGTGCCCCTCATTTCCTACAATATACATCACCATAACATCATAAAACATATAAATACAAAAATTTATAATATTATAGAGATGTAAATATAACATCATGCTAGGAGTTTAAATCACTTTTTTGTGGGAAATGAAGGGCAAGTTATAATTTTCCTTAATATATTTATTTGTATTAAAAGTTTATTATATTAGTAATAATTGTGAACAAACAATAATTTTTTTTATTACACATGCGTGTAGCCAGAAAAACAATGAATTTGAACGGCTGAAATGTTATTGACATAGTTAATAGGTAGAAGGGAAATGCTTTTAAACTAATCGGGACATTTCTGTGAGTGAATTGCATTTATAACCAGGACAAACAAATACAGAACTAAGCCAGCTAAGAAGTAAAAACACAAACAGAGGAAACAGACAGGATGCTCAAGCAGTTGATAATAAACTAAAAAAATTCAAATAACTCACGTGCCTTTTCTTTTCATTAATCAATAATTCTTATTCATTTACATTCAAAATTGATCTAATAAACTTCAAAATTCAATCTCCTCTCAATATCAGAAAAAAAAACTATTCGTCAATCTTGGCTTGCCATTGCCAGCCTCGTCTGTGGATTTAATCCTCTCACCGTCCAAATCAAGGAAACGATCTTCATTCAACGGCTCTCGATCGATTCTCGTTCAGCCCGCATTATCAGACTCTTCTCTCTTTCTCAACAAATCAAGCTTTTTGTGGTCTCAACTCAGTCTCACTCAGCAATGGCACTCAAATCGGACTTGAAACTACGCCTTTTGCTACTCCCGTTCTTCCCTACAATCTTCTTCTCCGTCTCCATCTCCTCCTCTTCCACCATTGAAAAAGTCAAGGGAACAACAACTCCCTTACGACCCTTTTTACCTCCATTGATTTTCGCCAAGGCATTACTCGCCCTAACAACCAATTTCGCCATTTCCTCAGCCTTCAATGGCCGATTCAACATGGAATTGGGCAAAACGAAATAAATCTGGCCCAATCTCAGCTCCTTATCTCCCCCTACCTTCCTAACAACCTGATCTATCTCCATTGAATCGGAATCACATACAAAGGACGATTCCTCATCTTTCCCCAATATGTAAGATGGCCTTAAAGACCATGAATATTCTTTTAAATCGCCATCTTGCAAAATCAGCTTGACGGTTTCCGGCGAGGCAGCCTTCGTTGAGATGCACAAACCCATTGCGTATAGTTATCAATCGAATTAATTTAATTTGTAATTGAATTTTTTTTCTCTTTTTTCGTTTAGAGAAGCAGTTTCGTTTTGTTTTGGATGGTTGATGTGAAATGAAAGAAGAGAAAGATATTTATAGGGGAAGTAAGACGGTGAGACTGTTTGTTGTTTAGTAAAGTGAATATAGAGCTCATTACAGGCTGGAAATTTGTTTTGACGGACAGTACTTAAAGAGCATCAGATTACATTAAAGCCCTTGGCGAATCTAATAATCCAATATATAGACAATACAAGGTTATTAATGTCATTTTATTTTTCCTTTTCATTTTTTGACGAGAGATATTATGAGAGATGGCATGCAGTAGGGCCCGGCAAAAAAGCTCGTGACTCGGTAGCTCGCTCGATAAAAGCTCGAAACAGCTCGAAACTTAACCGAGCCGAGCCGAGCCGAGCTCGAATCTAAACGAGCCGAGCCGAGCCGAGCCAAGCTCTAGTTCGGCTCGGCTCGTGGCTCGATTAATTATAGAAAACCCTAAAATTTAGTTATATTATTTTTATTTTTGCTGTTTTTCATGTTGTTCTTTGGGTTATATTACTTTTTTCTAGCTGTAATTTTTATAATTAGATTTTATTTAATTTTTATTATTTTTATTTCAACAAAATTATGATTTTACAAAAAAAAAAAATCCTTGCCGAGCCGCCGAGCTGGCTCGAGTTTAAACGAGCCGAGCTCGAGCCGGACAAACCAGCTCGAAACATATATTGTTATCGAGCCGAGCCGAGCCGAGCTAGAGTCGAGCCGAGCTCGAGCTGGACCTGGCTCGGCTCGGCTCGGCACGTTGACAGCCCTAGCATGCAGTATGGATGTATGTATAGTAGACGTCTCTATTATACAGTGATTAATGTATGACACGTGTAATGTATAGGAACCTTGAGAAACGATCTCTAATTCCACACATGCTTTCTTGTACTAAAAAATGGACCCAATTATTATTACTTGTTGTATCTCATTTATTTTGGGTCTGAGCTACAGCCTACAGGGGAGCAAAATAATTTCATCTTTTTTTATTTTATTCCATTGGGTCTTGGTTTGTTAATGAGTTTGTTATGGAGAGTGGATACGTGGCATCATACTGAATGTGCTAAAGATCTTTAGTGTACCATTTCTTGCCACGTGTATAAGTTGTTAAATGTACATGAAATTCCGGTATAGTGGTTAGTTTAGTGTACCAATGGTGAGCCATGGACTTTGTTTGTGTACCAAATGGTTTGTCATGTGGATCTTGCTTATGTACCAATGTAGCTAAAATTGTAGAGAAATTGCATCTGTATGTATAAGACCGAATGGTCCAAATCTGTAAAATTCCGAACAGCTCAATACTTGTAACCGGGTCCATGTAAAGGTGACTAAAGATTGGTACAGACTACAGATTCTGGGATCAGTGCTAAATTATTGGCGCAGGTTTTCTGAAACCCCCCCCCTCCTTTTATTTTTCTAGCAACCAAATCGTAAATATTTGAATAGATAGTATTGATTTGAAAAAAATTAGGTATCTAATATTATCGCCGGCTTTTCTGACGGTATCCTTATACCGTCAGGAATACTGGCGATAAAGCCTATTTTTAAATTTTTTTCATTAGCTGCCTTAAATAGATTAATTAATAACAAATTAGCTTCTACCGCTAGCTATTTTGGTGGTAGATGTGCAAAATTTATTTTTTAAAATTTCAAAAATTTTACCCGTTTTGGCAAAGAAATTAGCGCAAAAATTTAAAAATTAAGATCTATCGTCAGTTTTTCTGGCGGTAGTGGCAATTTTATAATATTTCTAAGTCAACCTGTTATCAAATCCGTTAAGCACAAAAAAAATCCTTCTATCGCTAGATTTTCTGGCTGTAGAAGAACAATTATGCTGAACTTGATTTTGATAAAAGTTCGTTAATTAACTTAAAATTGGAGGTGTGAACTCTTGTTAAAATCGAAAGCTAACATGCATTCCAAGGTAGGAATTTGGGAAAAGACAGGGACAGTTGCCAATTAATTATTCTTAGTCAAATCTATGTTTGAGATATTCATGTAAAGAACATATACCAAAAGAAAAGAAACTCAAATAATTACATTGAAAAAAGAAAAAAAATCAAACTTGTTCTTCTACCGCCAGCAAGCCTGGCGGTAGAAGATATATTTTTTTTTTGGGCTTAACGGATTTAATAACCAATATCTAGAAATATTTACAAAATTACCACTACCGCCAGAAAAACTGGTGGTAGACATAAATTTTCAATTTTTTTCATTAATTTCCTAGCTAAAACGGGTATAAATTTTGATATTGGAAAAATTATTTTTTTGCACATCTACCGCTAGAATAGCTGGCAGTAGAAGCTAATTTTTTCCTAATTAATCTGTTTAGGTCTACTGATAAAAAAATTTGAAAAATAGCTTCTACCGCCAGAATTTCTGGCGGCAGACACTCTCTACCGCCAGAAAAGCTGGCGGTAGTGCTAGATACCCAATGTTTTTCAAATCAGTACTATCTGTTCAAATATTTATGATTTGGGTGCTAGAAAAAAAAAAGTCAGGTTTTCTACACAAGCATGAAATTACAATATTACCACGTGATTCACATTTTCACTACAGGTTCAGATATGGAGTGCTAGTATTTTGAAGTGTCCAACAGCACCAGATTACAAAAGATATGATAAAATTACAAAAAATATTTTTATAAACACAAAAGGTACAATGAAATTACAAAAATGTATATTTTCAAAAATGTATATTTGTAACTACAAAATATATATTCAAGTGTAAATATATATGTGTACAGCTAAAATTGTATGATGTACGCTTCTGATCACTCCGAATAATTTCTCTTTCACCGCAAGATGCATGATTATTCTTGCCATTTGTAAACATAAAGTCCAAATAACTAGTGGTGCTTGGATAAAAAAGTTCTTATAAATTTATCAATTTGATCATTTGGAGTGAAGTGTGTTTTTAGTATGTTAAATTTTTTATATCCAACAAATGTCACCGCAAATTAATCCATCTGATTAAACAAAAAAAATTGTATTTTTAAAAAGACAAATAGAAATTGAACACGAGTAAAATTACCCCCTTTTTTTTTAATATAAGCTTGAGATGGGTTACAAGTACCCCTTTTTTTTAAAAGGAGCTTCAAACAGTCCCTCATCATGACTATTAAATAAATAAAGAAAATAACAACTTGATGATTTGAATTTGAATGTTGCAGATCTAGCTTACAAAATCTACAATACAGATTGGCAAGTCAGTACATCCATACTCCCAAATGTGTTACATTTTTAAATTCTTGAGTGAATGTTACATTTTATTTGGTGGCAAAGATTCCTGTTGCCACCGTAAAGAGATACAACTTTACTAATTTAATATTTCTTCTCAGAATGTTGAAATACATAAATATTTTTTAGCCAGTCATAGTATTATTTAACACGAAATATGCAATATGCTTATGCTTCCATATTATGTTTAATTATTCTGTAAAAAAACACACTAATTATAGCACATTATATAAGAAAGCACCTGATAATTGTGTTTAATTAATCTCTGTTAATGTATGAATCACCAATCATGCCTTATAATCTTCATCTTCAAGGCATGTGAAGGCTATTAGTGTCCTTTTGCTTTCTGTTTAACCGATTAAATAATGATTCGAGTATTTTTTTTCTTTTCAAATAACATTAGTTTGGAAAAATAATTTATCAAATAGCATCATTTTGAAATTAAGAAACAACATTTCCGTCAGGATTCCTGACGGAGCATAAGTTGTTCTGCTAAGGAGTTTGGCGAAACAAATCATTTTTTTAATTTTTCCTAAAAATCTCTTAATTAGATTAAAAATACTGTTCCACCAAGCTATTTGGCAGAACATGTTAAAATTTTAATTTCCAGCGTTAACTGCAAATTAGTAAGAAATTTTAGAAAGAAAACAAAAACAATGTTCCTCGGAACGATGTGGCGGAACAGTTTTTTTTTTTCTATATTTTCATGACCGTTTAGGGACAAAATATATATATATAAAATAGGTTGTTCCGCCAAAAAATTTGGTAGAACATCGAATTTTTTTTTTGATGCTAAATTTGCAGTTAACGATGAAAATTAAAATTTTAATATGTTCCATCAAAGACCTTGGCGGAACAATATTGTTTCGCTAATTAAAATTATTTAAGCCTGCTAAATGGTCCGGGATATGTTCCTACCAGGATCATTAGCGGAACAGTTTTAGTTTCGCTAGAGGGTCTGACGAAAATGCTATATTCTTAATTATTTTCAAAATAATACTATCTAATAAATTATTTTTTACATCAATGCTATTAAAAAATAAGTCTGGTTCCAGCGTTTTAATTTTGTTTTTTAAGATGAGTTATGAGCCATTTTCCATGCAATATGGATGTACAGTTTATCGTGTATCGATATATGATAACGAATGCATGACACATGCTAAGGGAAGCTTGAGAAACAAACCCTAAATCAACACAATGCTTTCTTAATTATATCCGTAATGGACTATGGGCTCTTGTAATTTCATTTCGCATTGGCTAATCTGACACAATATGGCAAATACATTGAATGATTAAACCTAGCTAACTCTTAACAACTGAATTATTTCTTTTTGTTAATTCTAATTTACGTTTGAAACAAGGTTAATGGGTCGGTGTGATTTGTGATGTGGTTGAGAGACATTAGACATGGGCTTTGCCTATGAGTAGTTATGGAAAGGGACGACGTGGCGTCATTAGGATGTGTATGATGTTTTTTAATGTATGATACGTGTATTGTATAAAAAACCTTAAGAAACAAAACATGAATCAACACATGCTTTCTTGTACTCACAAGAAAAAACACATGCTTTCTTGTATTCACAATTGGTCTCAATACTTATTCCTTCTTGTATCTCATTTATTTCGGTCTGACCTACAAGGGAGCAAAATAATGGTCATCTTTTTTTTTTTTTTCAATTTTGTTCTACGAATTTTGGATTTGAGAAGAGATAATTGGGACGGTGAGATTTGTCGAATAGTGACATACCTAAGATCTCGGTTTATTAATGTGTTTGTTATGGAGAGTGGATACGTGGCTTCGTACTGAATGTGGTAAAGATCTTCCCTGTACCATTGCTTGCCACGTGTACAAGTTAAATATACATGAAATTCTGGTACAGTAATGGCGAGCCATATGGATTTTGTTTGTGTACCAATGGTTTACCTTGTGGGTCTTGTTTCTGTACCAATGGTTGGCCATATGGTCTCGAGAAGCGATGATAACTTTAATAATGTTAACTTTGTGTAACATCTTTATTCATAAATGCAGAAAGTAGTTTATTAGGTTATATTATGTTTTGTATATATTATGGAGGTAAAAAAAATGTAAAAATGAAATCTGTATGTAGCTTTTGGAAAAAAAACACTTGATGTAAAAATGTAAAACTCTGTATGTTTTGTATATATTATTAGGTTATATTGTGTAACATGTATAATTCCAAATAACTTTATTGCGGGACCATATAGCTTTTGGAAAAAAACACTTGATGTTTGGTACCGTTATTTGAATCATAGAGGTGTCAATTATTGGTATTGATTTATTTGTAGAAAAGCATGAGAATAACAAATACCACGTGGTTCTTTCTTCTCGTTCAAAATTTCATTGCATGGATGCATGAGCTGTCCTAATTATTGTTGTCTTTGTAAACATAAAGTTCCAATAATTAGAGGTGATTGTGTGTGGGAGTTTTGTGAATTTATCCGTTGATCATTTAAAGTGAATGATATTACATTATTGAAAGGTTAAGTTAGCATTCTGAAGTGAAGGATCTGATAAATGTGACTGAAAAAAAATCAGATGTATTAAATAAAATTACAACTGATCAATTTTAGTTGACAAAATGTAATTTTGGACATGAGTAAAATTAACTCATTTAAAGATTTTACCTCCTCAAAGAACCATCAAGATGGAAATAAATTAATAAATGAAATAACATATGATCATTTAAAATGTCGTAGATCTATGAATTCCAAAATGCTGTAGATCAACCTTACAAAATGTTGCAGATCCATAGTCCAATATTAGGTGGCAAAGATTCTTTTTGCCATGGTTCAAGGAATACAAACACAATATATTATTTTGTTTTACTGAGAATGTTTAAAATACACAAATACTACTTATCCAATCACAGCATTATTTATTTGATGTGAAATTTCCAAAATGCTTCCATTGTTATGCTTAATTATAAATAAAAAATAGACCCATTGTAGAACAATACAGTAAACACTTGACAATTTTGTCAAATGCTCTGTTTAATATACAAATCATCTTTCTTAAACTATTTATCAATTTTGAATAATATAAAAAAAAAAGATGATTTTAAAACACAAAATATAAAAGTATATCCTTTTTTTTTCTGTTCATCTTTTTCCAAAAGTCATTTACATTAAAAAATATTCAAATAAAAACATCATCTCTTATTCAATGCAATGATAGATTTCATTAATCTTGTTGTGATGTGCCATTCATTCAAGTGGCTGATTTAATCCCCACCGCCCAAATTCAATCCTGATCTCCGTTCAACGGCCCTAACAATTCAGAGTTCTCTGTTTCTCAACGAATCAAACTTCTTTTGATTTCAACGAATCAAACTTCTTTTAATTTATTGCTTGATTTCATTTCTCACTCAGCAATGGCGCTCAAATCTGACTTGAATTCAGTTCCTTTTCGGCTCCCTTTCCTCCCCACAATCTTCTTCTTCTCCTTCTCTTCCTCTTCTTCCACCATTGAAAAGGTCACAGGAACAATTGCCCTTCCTTTACGACCTTTTTTACCCCCATTAACTTTCTCCAACGCATTACTCGCTCTGACAGCCAATTTCGCCATTTCCTCAGCCTTCAATGGCCGATTCAACATAGAATTGGGCAAAACAAAATATATCTGGCCCAATCTCAGCTCCTTATCACCTCTAATGGCTCTCACAACACAATCTATCTCCATTGTATCAGAATCGCATACAAAGGATGATTGTTCATCTTTTCCGAGAATGTACGATGGTCTCACGGACCATGAGAACTCCTTTAGATCGCCGTCTTGCAAAATAAGCTTGACGGTTTCAGGCGAGGCTGTTTCCATTGATACACACAGACCCATTGCTTATAATTATGACTGTTAATTAATTTGAAATTAGTTTTAGTTCTTGTGTTTGTTATGAGAGATATTGTTCTTTGTTTTTATTTTGGTTGGTTGATTTGAATGGGAAGAGAAGAAGGGTATTCATAGAGAAGGTTAGTGTTTATCGTCTAGTGTCATGAAGTACAGGCTGGAAATCGGCCCACAAATACTGAATTATCAAAAAGGGGCCTTAAAAAATCATCAAATTACAAAATAAACCTTGGTAAGATCATAATGAACCAATAGACATGAGAACTAAGAAGTTTATTAATGTCCTTTGGTTTTCTCTTTAACTGATTAACAATGTTCATGAGATTAATTTTCTATTTTTTTAAAAGATGAGTCATTGCATACAGTATGGATGTATAGTGTACGTATCTCTATATGATAACGAATGCATGACACACACTAAGGAACCTTGGGAAACAAACTCTAAATCATGACATGCTTTCTTGTACTCCCAAATGGACCCAACAGTCTATGGGCTCTTGTAATTTCGTTTGTCATTGGCTAAGCTGACACAGTAAATGATCTTAAGCCTATATGTAATTTTGACATTTCATATAATTTTTTGTTAATTCTGATTTACGTTTGAAACAAGATTAATAATTGGGTCGGTGTGATTGTGGTGTGGTTGAGAGACATCAGACTTCGACCTTGCTTAAGGGACGTTATGGAAAGGGAACACGTGGCGTCATTAGGATGTGTGTGATGTTATTTTTTTTACAAGAAATTGACACGTAGAGGGCTAAATGGAAGATTGAGATCACGCTAAATGAATGTGCATGAAATTCCTTTACACCTGTGGTGTACCAATGGTTGGTCACATGGCTTTTGTTTGTGGACCAATGGTTGACCATACAGTCACACTATACTATATTATTTTCACTTTAATCTTGCCATGAACTTTTTTATTTCATGAAAAAGTTCAATCATGATATTATGTTTTTAATTTTGAAATCTTTTTTAAAGTTATTCTATATTTATACATTAATGTTTCTAAATCATGATAGTACAATTTCAACCAATCATGAGTTAATTCCATAGCAGTTCAGTGCGCGAATAATATTTGTATAATTCACGAATAACTGATGTATTACGAATAATTTTCGTATTGACGTACTATCCAACCTGATCAGGAATTCGTATATTCTATGAAATTTTTGAAAACACACGTATTGCCGTATAATACGTTTTTAAAATAAATAAATAAAATTTGTTTATTTAAATAAAAAATAATAACTTTTCTGTTGAATAAAAATTGAGCTAAAAAATATTAAAAAAATCTATATGTTTGTAGTTTTGAGCTAAAATAAATATTATTTAAGAAAATAATAATATTTTTCAATTATTTTTAAACAAAAAGTTTATATTTATATACTTTTGTATACCGAATTATTGCATTCCTTGTTTCTTCTAGAGCTCGATTCTGAGAAAAGGCAGGGTTGTGCTTCCTGATAGTGTATTTGAAGCCAAATAGTATAAAATAAGCCTAATTATACACGAATAACCGAATTATAGCTGTCTCCCATTTTATTTGACCGTATAGTTGACCGATTTGAAAAACGTTCAGTCCGAATTATACACGAATGTATTAAGCACCATATTATTCACCTATCACGATGACTAACTATGGTTAACTCTATGGGAAAATGAAAATCGCGACGTGCTTCTCAGCCGCTGGCGCCTCCTGCCTTTCTTCCTGATGTTCCCTTCCTCTTCAACGCGACTGTCTGATATATACTGTTTTATCAGCTAAAAAAATTGTTATTATATATATACTGCCTTGTCTGAACTATATATATATATATATAATTATATATTGTTATATCATATCTATATATTGTTTTCATTTGAATTATATATATTGTTTATGTCATAAATGTTGTCTACTGGAGACCTATAAGGGAGTCTACTACGTACGGGAGTGTGAAGATTATACTAATCTTTAGAGTTTTTAGTTTTTAATTATTTTTAGACTTTTGTTGATTATTATATAAATTATAATTGACAAAGTAAATTAAGTAAACAAGAAATTAAAGTAAAATAGAGAAAATAACTTAAGATTTTCTAATCTTACCTCGTTCACGAGTTGCCTATTCTCCGGGACTTGCTTTGCGGCTCCGATTTCACTAACAAACTTGATCATTACAAGACCTCGAACTATCGCTCGTCTTACAACAAACTTGACGAATCGATGGAGCAATAACTTACAACTCGATCTCTTGAATTTCAACAAACAAACGCGAGCAACACGCTCAAAACTCTACTAATCTCACTTTAATATTTAGAGTAATTTAACTAGTATTAAGAAGAGAGTTTTCTTGCTTTTTCAATTGGGAATTCGTGAGCTTTAGACCTGAAGAGGGTTGCCTCTTTTAAAGGAGGAAAGAGCAGCCCTCAGAAAAGGAATTTTGCACAGTTCCGTTGTCAACGGACTGTAAAAGCCGAAAGAAATTAAAGTAGGATATTCTCCCAACGGCTATAATTCTGATGGCTTGTTGCCAACGGAATAGGTTCGTTGCCAACGGACTATACAACAAAAATTGATCAGCCACGTTAGGAGAAAAAAATCCTCAACGGAGGATTCCGTTGTCAACATAATAGTCTGTTATCAACGGACCACTTCCGTTGCCAACAGAACAAGTCAGGATTCAATATTTTGCAGAATAAAACTCTCTTTTTAATAAAAATTAAACTATCTCAACAGACTACACACTAGAGGAACTAAGAAGCTTACTCCCACACCTTGAAATTCTCTCTTGAAATCTTTTGTACGCGTGACGACTTCTTATTCTTCTGAGATTAGTAAGATACATCCAATTCGATTTATTGTTATTTCCGAGAACTTGATTGTGCGACTATCTAGCTTAAGACATTCTCAAACAAATGTATTAGTAGTTCGAAATAGTTTTAAATATCATAAAACTGAGGACAATAAGAAAGTTATACCATATATATATATTGTTTCTTTTGTCTGAATTATATATTGCTATATATATAATGTTTATTTGAATTATATACTGTTATATCATCATCTATATACTATTTTCGTCATTGCGTCTCTGTTTTCATATCTCAGCAACCACCTTCACCCCGTCGTGCTGCCGTTGTGCTTGGGCTGTGTTAGCCGTCGCGCACGGGTCGTCCCCAAATCTGTCCCGCATATCAGTATAATAGTTGTTCAGTCGCGAATAATACTCGTATAATTCATTGGGGTATTACAAATAATTTCCGTATTGACGTGCCCGAACCCAACCTGATCAATAATTCATGTATTTTATGAAATATTGAAAACACACGTATTCACGTATAATACAATTTTAAAAAAAAAAATTTATTTATTTAATTAAAAAAATATAAACTTATCTTTTGAACATAGATTAACCTAAAAAATATAAATAACAATCTATATATTTGTAGTTTTGAGCTAATATAAATATTATTTAATGAAATAACAATATTTCTTTATTATTTTTGGACAAAAAAATTATATTTATATATGTTTATATATCAAATTATTATATACATACTGTATAAAATAAGTCTAATTATACACGAATAGCCAAATTTACAAATTATATCAATCTCCCATTTTATTTGTCCGAATAGTTGACCGTCTTGAAAAACATTCAGTCCGAATTATACACGAATGTATTGTACTTTGCGTATCACGAATGACTAACTATGATCAATACCCTAATTCTATAGCTGGGACCATAAAGTGCAAATTCATTGGTACTAACCTATGTTGCACGGACACGGACACGGGTATCGTGTCCGATATGACACGGATACGGCGACACAACAAATCTCAAAATTCATTAGGACACGACATGATATATTATATTATTTTTATAAATAAAATATATAATTTAATTATTATATATATTATTTATGTCAATTTTATTTTATTTTAAAGGATTATACATAATATATTTACCTTATAATTAGAAAGTTATACGTTAATATTTTACAATTGATACAATATATATAACATCTAAAGTTGCACTTTTATACGTGCATACAAAATATTTGACATTGTACATGTTTGTGTATGAAAACTCGATACTAAATAATCAAAATTCACTTTAAATGTGTAATCATACAATTACTGGAATAGAAAAGTAAGATGAACTAGTCTCTAAAATAAGAGGATGATATAGTGCAATAATTTCGTCAACAAGCCTAATGCACGTGTCCGGAAAGTGTTCTGAGAAGTGTCCGAGAAGTGTCTTGAGAAGCAGGGCCGGTCATGTACTGTTAAAGACCTAAAGCGATATTTATTTGAGACCTTTGTATACATGAAATTAATATTGTAACAAATTAAGTAAAAATAATTTGCAACACAAAAAACAACAATTACTTATTTTGAGTTCAAAAGCAATTACATAACAGTACCAAAAAAAATTATATAGCAGTCCCAAAAAATTACGTAACACTACACTCACTCATAATTATATAAAAATGTCCAGACAAAAAATTTATTTTAACCGGCATGACTATAATAAAAATTCCTTTCAATTAATAATTATGTTATAACAAAAAAAATCATATTATAAAATTAGTATATTATTTTCTAAAGAACAAAAAACATTACAAAATAAATATGAAATAAAATGTCAAGTACCTTGAGAAGAAAATAGAAGAGACAAGCAATTTGCAAGGAAGGAGACGATTAGATTTGTGCTCCAACTCTTTTGTTGGTTGATTTGCTTTTGATTCAATTGAATTTGTATGCAATCTATTAATAATATTTTTTAGGAAATATATATCTTTGTAAGGAAATAAAATAGAATGACAACTATGACTAAATTTCCAAACTAGACAAAATAAATTCAGCAATTCTATAATTTTCTTGTTTGACTATCGAAATTTCCTTGTTGATTGTCTTTAGCTATTTTTTAATATTATGGGCCAATTAAAATATATATGTACTTGTATATAATTGTGAGACCGTCTATATTTGAGTCCTATGCCATGGCTTAGGTTGCCTTGGTCAAGGGCCCTGCTGAGAAGTGTCATTGAACATAACTTTGAATTATATTTCATTGAAGCCATCTGATTAAGATCTGATGGTCAGAAATAAATTTACAATGATTCTCACTAAATCGGGGATGGAACACAAAATACTATTCAACCAATCATATGATTATATTTTAATAACCACACATATGTTGGCATAAACTATTAATAAATTTGAGAAAATGAATGACTTAGATTTGACAAAAATATTTGATCGAATGATGGAGATAAAAATGATGATGTGATCTCTTGAAGATGACCAAAACTAGTCGAAAAATAAGAGATTGAGATTAATAAGATGGTTTGCATATTGGCAGCGCAGTTAATTTAACACAAATAATATGATTTGCATATTGAAAATAGAGTTAATTTAACACAAATATTATACACAAGAGGGGCCTTTTTATAATGCTCTACAAATGTATATCATTATTTATAATTTACGCTTAATAGAGGAGCTTATCCAATTGTTTCATCACATGATATACTACTATTATTGGTTGGATTTTATCCGTGTATTTAATTCTTAACATTCCCAAGAAAATAATTTTATGTTGTGTAGCCTTTGACCATGGCAGGGGGAATCTTTGCCACCTAATAAAAATGTAACATTGCTAATAAACAATGCAATATTTTGGGGGTATGGATGCACAGAATTGCAAATCTGGAGCAAACATTTGTAAGGTAGATGAACATTTTAAATGATGGAATTGTTATTTTATGTACTTTTATTCTGTCATTAACAATGAACCTCCAAAAACTTTATTTAGAAAAGATAATTCATGTCATGTTCCAAAAGATTTTAAAGATCTCTTTTCTTGACTAAAATAGGACTACTGTTCAGTAAAACTTTCTCTGAAAATTGAATACATTTTTGTTATCTCTCAATAACATTGTTTTTCTTAAGGATTAGTCTTTAACTCTTTTTTTGAAAGATGATATCATTAGTTGTTATTATTAAAGTGAAACCTAGAAGTATGGTTGGAAATCTCCTAACAATAATTGTTGATTCTTTGTATTGAGGTTACAATACAATACAAGGACATAATATGATAATAATGAAGGCCAGCTGGAAAAGAAGGGACGAGACAAGGGAGGAAGGAGAGGGGATGTATGCACGTACGTCCATGCATGCATGGATACGTGCATGAAATTAATTTCACGTGGTATTCATTATTCCACCTCTACCAAAATTAGTTAGTACCTATGTTACGCGAACGCTTGAAAAATTCGATCGTGTCCGTGTCGGACACTCCTCAGACATGTGTCCGATACATCACGTGACGTGTCAAATATTTTATTATTAAAAATCATCACTAATAGTTAATAAATAGTTCACTCAGTAAAATATAAATAATTTTTCTTTTCTTCTTTAAAAAATTATAACTCTTAATGAAATATTTTATTTCTCATGTTAAAATCATCAAATATAAATTATTGGAATTTTTTATTTATTTTGAGTTCCATATTGTCATGGTTCTAATTTATTTTTTTCTTACTAAAATATGTGAATAAAGACTATATAAAAGAACATGTAAATGATATGCTCATTAAGTTATACCTTGTATCTTATTTTTCATCTCTCTTTAAACATTTTCAAGAGACCTATCGTCAATTTTATCTCGGCCGTTGGATCAATTTTTTTTTTTCAAATCTTAGTTTTTCATTTAAATTATTACCACAATATCACATGATCGGCTAGACTAATGTCTCGTGTTATATCTCCAATTACGTGAGAACTATCATATTAAATAAAATTTCGGGGTATTAAAAATTATATTATATTACTTAATGTATTACGGATATTATATATCATTTTAATAACTAACAAAATATAAAAAGAAAAATAATGGTGATAATTTTTTCAAAAAATGAGTCATGTTATATTTTATTATGTATAGAAAACATACTTTATATATATATATATATATATATATATATATATATATATATATATACATATTTTTTTTTACGAATAATGTTAAATATAATTATTATTTTTATATTTTTTTAAAGTTAATCGTCTATAATTAAGTTTTATGGGGTTTCTACTAAAATCTCGAAATAAGTTATCATTTATTTTTAGTTTTTAGATCTCCTTTATCGTCCGATTAATACTTGATTTTTTTCTTATATAATATGCCAATAGATAACGGCACAAAATAAACTAAAGAAATAAAAAAAGATCATATTTTATTCTTAGAAATCTTAATGCAAACATAAATTAATTAGATTGTAAATTAATAATCCAAATTATTTTTTGGATTATTTTGTTTATGAATTTATTATTTATGTTATTTTGTTTCATATATGTAAATTTATTTTTGTAAAGTTATCAATTCTTATAAAATTAGATGTGATATAAAAACTATTTTTTAATGAATAATAAATGGATAGAATATCTTATGATATAATTTAAAATGATTTTAAACATATCTAACTTACATAACATAATTATTATATATAATTGCAATTTATATATAAATTTTAAATGAATAATAAATTTTAATATTCGCAACGAAGCAATTTTAGTATTTATAATTTAGAAAAGAAATGTAATTGATTTCATTTGACAAAAAGGACATAGGGGCTTTAACACAATTTTAGGAACATACAGGTTTTTTTGTCTGCAAATTTCTCTGGTTTAATTTTGCATGAAGCCTCGTGGAAGCTGGACGTTCACTTGCCTTTTGTGCTATCCAATTTTTATTTATTTATTAAAACTCAATTGTCCCCGTACAAATTGCTAAAGCTAGACAAAATAAAAAAAAGGGAAATTTGTAAAAGAGCCCCTACATTATGCCTTAATTGCAAAAAAGTCCCTGTTTTATTGGAAACTGCAAAAAAGCCCCTGCATTATTGCTAAAATTACAACAAAGCCCCTACCGTTATATTGAAGCTAACGCTGTTAGTTTCAGTAGTTCAATCACTTCAAAATTATTTTTTAAATGATAATTGACATTCTTGTAGAAAAAGTATTTTAAAAATAATTAAGAAAAAGTATTTTTTTAATATTTAAAAAAATAAATATTATTTTTCAGTAAATTGTTTTATTAAAAATATATGTTCATGAAACAAAAGTTTTTATGAAACAAATTTTTTTTCAATAACAAAAATTTTTTCGATTTTTTTCTTAAAAATATTTTTTAAGAAATATAATTTTTAGATAAAATGTTAATTAATATTAAAAAAAATAATTTTGAAGTGATTAAACAACTGAAACTCATGGTGTTAACTTCAATCTAATGGTAGGTTTTTTTTTGCAATTTAAGCAATAATGTAGGGACTTTTTTGCAATTTCCAATAAGACAGGGGTTTTTTTTGCAATAAGGCATAATGCAGGGGCTTTTTTGAAAATTTCCCAAAAAAAAAATAACAATTCTTTCTGTAACTTTAAATAATTTATTGTTAATGTAAATTATTATGTTGTGAGTATAGGGCAGTAGAAGGCATGTGCTGAATTAGGGTTTGTTTCCCAAGGCTCCACTAGTATGAGCCACGTATCCTATCATCCATGCTCAAGACTCATGAAGTATTTCCTTAAATCATGATCTCTAAAAAGGAAAATTCATGACTGGTATTGTATATGTAACAAAATTATCAATCATGCATGATATCTAATAAATTATCAATCACTGTGGTACTGTGATGTCTATTAAAGTATCAATCATCATAATGAAACTTATGATGATTAATGACTATGGTACTGGACTGTAATATCTTATAAAATCATCACAATGAAAATTATATTTTTTTACAAGTTTCATAGCTTCTTTTTCTAAAATTAAAGCAATCCTTTCCCCGAAAATAAAATAAGAACGAAAATACTCAGAATAAAAAAAAAACTAAATTATTTTATTTTAGTGTTTAATTTACGAGTAGCTTGGATTTTGTTTCCTTCAGCAATGATGTCATGCATGCAACTTATTCCCTTCAGCAATGATGTAATATACCAGGTATTCTTGTAATTAAATGTTATTCTTGGCCCATTTTGATAATTGTGATGCTTCCTCTTCACTGCACTCTCACCATGTCACTTCCTTTATAAATATCCTCCTCTTCTCATTTCAAATCAACCAACCAAAACAAAAACAAACAAACAACAGAACTAATTTCAAATCAATTAACAATCGTAATTATAAGCAATGGGTCTGTGCGTATCGATGGAAACCGCCTCGCCTGAAACCGTCAAGCTTATCTCGCAAGACGGCAGTCTGAAGGAGTTCTCATGGTCTGTCAGGCCATCATACATTCTCGGTAGAGATGAACAATCATCATTTGTATGCGATTCTGACACAATGGATATAGATCGGGTTGTTAGAGCCGTTGGAGGAGATAAGGAGCTCAGATTGGGCCAGATCTATTTCGTTCTGCCCAATTCCATGTTGAATCGGCCGTTGAAGGCCGAGGAAATGGCGAAATTGGCTGTCAAAGCGAGCAATGCGTTGGGGAGAGTTAATGGGGGTAAAAGAGGTCCTAAAGGGGGAGCGATTGTTCCGGTGACATTTTCAATGGAGGAAGAGGAAGAGGAGAAGGGGAAGAAGAAGATTCTCGGGAGGAAAGGGACTCGTAAAGGAAGTGAGTTCAACTCTGAACTGCGCTCCATTGCTGAGTGAGAATGAAATTAATCCAAGGAAGATTGATTCGAGATTTATTCATTGAGAAGTATAGAGAGCTGACTGGGGGAAGAATTGAGAATCGTGAGGGCCGTTGGATGGAGATCTGGATTGAATTTGGACGGCGGGGATTAGATTGATCATTGGAAAGAATGGCACAGGCACAGGCACTGCACGATTGATTAATTAGATCGGCCATTGACTGACAGCATAAATAGCTTTTACGTGAACATTTTTCAATGTGATTGCATTATTGAGAAAAATGAAAAGAGAAAAAACTCATGATATATTTATATATTTTTTATATTTTAGAATCATCAGATGTATTTTATTTTATTTTTGCAAAGTTCAAGATTGATAAATAGTTTCTGGAAAAAGATTTATATGTTAAACATATACAATGGATTGATTTAACAAAATTATCAGGTGCTTTCAATTATATTTTATAATTTGTATTTCGTTTTTCAAGATTAAGCATAATACTTGGGGCATGTTGCAAAGTTCACATTAGATAAAGCATACTGTTTTTTAACAATAACAAATTAGATAAGGCGTTTATATATGGTGCGCCAGAAAATTTCTCTCCCAGTGCATCGCTGACGTTATCAAGCCCCAAGTTTCCCCCACCACCCCTCGCTGATGTCATTGTCACTTTTTTGTTGGTAATTTTGCTCATAGTTTCGGAATACTGCTAGCTGAATTACCACCTATTTTATGGTGGTAAATCAAGTTATTATAATTTGTTTCTTTTGTTGTTATGAATGATGATAATTTAAGATAACATATAATTGCATGTAATTAAAAGTATAACGAAAATTAGGTAACAAATAAAACTTATTTTGTTGGAAATTTTGCCTCATTTTAATTTTCAAAGTTTAATTTTTATGATAATTTGGTGTATTACTTTTGGTTTAAGTTCGGATTATGTAAATTTTATATGTTTTTCCTTGGTAATTATTTAGGCTTGTTTAAGAACAACATGTGTACATTATTTATTAGTAATTTCTTTTATTAGTGGTATTAGTTACCGGTTACCACGTATAAATGATATATTATTTAATAACAAAATATATTTCTATTACGAAAGAAGTTGGTTAAAAATTATGATATTACGATATAATAAGCAATAATTTATTATTTTAAAGCAGTGAAAATAATAAAAAATTAACACCATAATACCATATTCTTTACTTAATTAACACCACAAATCAAAATACATGATATATAATTAACATCAAATGTACTACATACAAATTACATCAAAATAATTTATATTCCTCACATAATAATTCAATTAACCTACAAATATTCCATACAAGTATTTTTCTATAAATAAATTATCATAATATCCAATTTCACATAATTCCACTACCTTATACTAAAATCTAAATCTTTTCCTCTTAAAACCTGGAAAAAATACCATTTACATCATCAAAAAATTATCATTAATAACAAAAGTTACTTTTTTTTGCATAAATTACCACTACAAGGTATCGGAAAAATGTAATTAATATAAAAAAATAACATTCTCCATAAATTACCACCATATTAAAAAAAAAGGAAATTAGCTAAAATTAAGAAAATTCTAAAATAAAGGAATAACAACAAATGCTAATTAATGCAAACCAAATAAATGGAAGAACAATAAATGAAAATCAAAATATCAAAATTTAGTAAAATTACCACCACTTGATATTACTAGTTTACCACCAGTCCATATTAAAAAATCACAAAATTACCACTAATTCTAATTAATTGCTGAAAATGCTGGAAAAAAGATCAAACAAAATTACTACCGATTCCTAAATTACCATCAGCCTAAAATTTTGAATTGCTGAAAATTACCATCAACTATAATCAATGGCCGAAAATTCACCAAAAACTAATTAATGTAAAATTACTATCAATTTGGAATTGTCCTAAAAAAATCAGCAAATAAAGAATCCATAAATGAGAAATTTCTTATCTTTTTCCTTTATAACAATGTGAAAGAACTAACATAGAAAAAATAGTTACAAAAAAGAAAAATACAAAAAATTCGGAGAAAGAGACAAAAATATAAATAGAAAATATAAAAGTAAAAGATTAATGGAAAAAACATAGAAAAATAAACTAAACAGAAAAAATTGAATTTGCAGAAGAAAAAAAAACTGAATTTGGATTATTAATTAATTAAAGAATAAATAATTCATACCAACAATTTACACAAATTGTTTTGTCACCAAATCAGATAAGATTTACATTATTTCGTTCCATCACATAAGAAAATCTTTAACCACAGGATAGTAGCAGCGTACTTACCAGCAATACCAAAAAGGATTAGAATCCAACAATTATTTTTTCTTTGAGGTCTTTCAAATCAAATAAAAACACAAAAGCTCATCAAACTTGCCATACCGATCTGGCAAAATCAATGGGTACATTTATAAAAAATTAAAAAAATTGGCAAAATCAATGGGTACAACCAAAATTAAAAAATAATCATGCGCCATGTGATAAGATCACCAAAAATAAATAAAATCAACAAATAAACAAATAAAAGACACAATAATCAATAAAAATTTCATGCAAAAAAATTCCAAAGAAATAAATTACCATCAATTTTGAAAGCAATTATTTGAAGTAACCAACAAAAAAGGAAAAATTAACATTAAATATAGGAATTACCAGACCTGCCAGCGGCTGAAATCTATAAGATTAGAGCCCTTGGCCAAATGTATTTGTGCTAGGAAATGGATTTTGTATTAAGACATTATTATGTATTCAATAAAGGTTGTTTCTTATATATCTATTTGTATGACTTGTGAATGTAAATCTTATATCAACCAAGAATGACACTTCGGGTTCACGTCATCAGAATACGTGGTTCTGATAGTCGAACTGCGAACCAACGAATGACATTCTAAACTGTCTCTAGTGATATCTAGGATGTTTATAGAAATAGACATACTTTAGGTAAGAAGCTACATATCCACACTAGTATATTCGCAGGCTGGATGATCATATTCTGCTGATCATTGACATAGATATGTCAAGCCTGGAATATAGGTACGTATTAGAGAACATGTACTGGACTGACCACACTATGAGAATATGCTTGGTATATGTCATTAGTGATTCTCATATAAATAGTGTGCTTGGTCCTAAGACTTGAGGTCACCATGGATTCATGTATGTGGAACTGCATACTTTAATATGATCCTACGTCATCCGTAATGGGATGATCATTAAGGTCATCATTATGTATGCACTAAATCATGACGAGAAATGTGAGTGACCAAGATGGGATTTGTTCCTCTCGTTATGAGGGAGATATCTCTGGGCCCCCTGATGAACTAGGACGGAAGGAAATGCATGGCCATGCTCAAAATGGATTAACTGTGTTGTTAATATCATTTTGTATTTACTCAGTCTAATTCTCGATCAGGGAAGAGACTTTGATCAAACTCAAGGATGACATACTTTCATGTCTTGTGATCAAGACATATATCATAGTACAAAAGGAATTAGCAATCGTCTATTCAGATAGGTTTATGATCGCTGATTATTTCATTTTACATGGGTAGTCATGACATCAGTGTTGGGTTTCAGACGTGCATAACGCAACGAAAAAACAAAAATTTCGTCCAAAACCAATCTGAGGATCCATGCGTATCGGTTAAATACCTTTCGGATTACGCTTAATCCGTGACACTCAAACCATGCGTGTTGTCCATGCGTCTCTAAACCGGTTACCGTCCTAACTGATTTTACGTCCGTCTAGGCCGTCTAGGTCGGATCGTGTGGAAGTCATCTACCGCACACACAATCAGTCTCCACCAAAACTCTTAACAAACCTTTCTCATTTTCTTAGGCCGAATAGATCACAAGCGCCGAAAGTACGAACGCCTCTACCGGTGTCCACACGAACAAACTTCTTAAAACGGGAAAAAGAGCAATATATATGCTAGTAGCTTGTTCTCCTCTTGCATAAGAAAATTCTTCTTATTTTATCTCACAAAAGATGTATATAATTCCTCTCATATAATCGCACTCTTTCATTTTGTCATACAAAAGGAAAGCACCCTTTCATAATTTTGTCATACAAATTAGAAAGTATATTTTCTCTCTTTCGTCTCACAAAAGAGAATGAGAAATAATGAGAGAGAGAATGATGTGTTATATATGTGAATTTGGTGCCCTCTATGTCCTTATATAGAGGTGAAGAGTCATGTCTCTTCACACTAAAAGATATGTATGACGTCACTCAGCATTATCCATATGCCATCATCTAGACTCTTCTAGATTACATGATCTTTTGTGCTCATAGTCTTTATATACATATATATCACATCTTATCACATAAGATGACAATATATTTTGTGACATTCTTGTGCAACTCATCATATAAGTCGCTTGGATTTTCTGTGCTCGTTTCAGTTTGTTCTTTGTGTGTGACCCTTGTAGGTTCACTTAATGTTGGTAATAGACTTAACAGTCTATAAATCATGAGTGGACTCTAGCAAGCCATCATGACTACCCAATTCAAGTGAATATCGGTGATCCGATTTACCTAATCAACAATCACGTATTTAGTCCCTTTGTGACAAGATATTTGTATCGATCATAAGGCATATAATACGTCATCCTTATATTAATCGAATAATATTTCTTGATCCCGAATTAAACTGAACAAGAACAAATGACATTAATAACTCTTATTAATTCATTTGAGTATGGCCATACATTTCTTCAGTTCAATTCATCAAGAGGCCTAAAGATCTCTCTCTCATTTATGAGAGGAACAAATCCCGTCTTGATTGCATTCATCTCTCTACATGATTCATTGTATACCTAATCATAACCGTTATGACCACCCGGTTAAAGGCAATGTTAGATTATATTAAAGTATAAAATTACTCATGTTGGGAATGGAGACAATCTCAGGTCAAAGGACTATGAATACTTTATGTTACAAGAATCGCCAATGATGTAAAACATGTAGCATTCTTATAGCGGGTCAGTCCAGTATATGGTCTCTAACATATACCTATGTTAATGACTTGATAACTATTTATCCATGATCAGTAAAACATAATCATCAGTCAACTAATATACTGGTGTACATTTATAGCTTGTATATACATATATATTGATATGTATCTGCAAGTATATTTTGTCTCCACAAATATCCTATAAATGATCAGGGACTATTTAGAATAGCATTCATAACAATTTATAGTTTGAATAATAAGTCACGCACTTTGATGACATAAAGTTGGATTACATATTCATGGTTTATTTTAATTATATTAAAATAACCTATACGCACATATTATATGAAATATCTTAGAATAAATATTATGTTTGTTATTACAATTCATCATCTAGGTCACAAACACTTTGGCCTAGGGCATAACACCATCAATCTTCCACTTGCATTAGGCCAAATCAACCAAGTATCTCATACTCATTGATCTACGTGGTATCACATACCAGTTGACCTAACATGATCACCATCATTTGCGGGATTGGGTTCTTAAATGGATTATCAAACATTGTCATATGCAAATACTTTACATATTTTTATGTCCACCATAATATAAGAAGAATACTTTATCCTTCTTAAGTATATAATGATACTCTTGATTATTATTTAGTGACTTTCACTAAAATTAAACTTATGTGTGTTTGTCACACTTAATTCACATCATATGTAATTATGCTCCCACTGAATTTCTTGTTAACATAAGATTTATCTTTAATTTTGTTTTGATAAAACCAAACTGTTTGGTTATTTCATCAAATAATAAATATTCACCTAGAGATGTTTGCTTTAATTCATAAATGAATTTATGCAACTTGCAAACTCTTTTCAAAAAATTTTAGGATAGACAAAACTCTCAAGTTGTATCATATACATACTTTCATATGTTTCTATTAAGAAACAACGTCTTGACATCTACTTGGCATCTTTTATAGTCATACTATGAACAAATGCCCAAGAAAATTCTGTAATACATAAGTATGATGACTTGGAAAAATATTATCATAGTCTATACTACCAGTTTAACTTAACCACAAATCATGCATTATATGTTTGCACATTATTCATGTCGGCTTTCTTTTAAAACTGTATTTCCATCTGATGGATCAATCAAATTCAAAACTTGATTGTCTGACATGGATTATATCTCAACTTTCAAAGTCTCTAACCATTAGAGCCTTGACTCATCATAGTCTATTAGTAGAATGTGGACTCATCATCTATGAGTACGAAATTTTTATCATTAGACACGAAAAATCTATATTTTTCGGGCCTGCGATAAATTCTAATAGATCTACACGAATACACTTATGTTATATACTTAGACTCTTCAACATCTTGAGAGTGTAGTTGGTTAATTGCAGACTCAATCACTAGTTGAAATCTGAATTAATTTCCATCCGAGCATTACTGTCAGTATGTGGAATTTGAACTTTTCAAATTTACTCCCACTAGTTCTTTTGGAAACACTTCTTCCAAAGATATATAATTTTCGAGTAACAAACACTTTGTTCTCATATTAATTATAGAAGTAATATCCTTTACTTTTCTTAGGATATTAAACAATAAGCACAAATCCAATTAGATGCATGATGGTTCAATTAAGTATCATATCCTCAAATCTTGATAAAAGATAATCTGATACACCTACCAGTCCATATCCTATATGGAGTCATTTACAACTACTTTAGATGGAATTATATTCAGTATGAACGCAAAAAGAGCGTAACCCCGAAAAAAATAGAAGATATATTTGACTCATCATAATCGAATTATATCTAATAAAGTTCGATATCATTATCATGATCATCAAAAACTTGGTTCTCGACTCCTCGATCTCATCGAAACAATTTGATTTTTCAAAGCCAAGTTTATTGTCTACCTCATTATTTGAAAGTTTTGAACTTTTCAAAATATTCAAATTTATTGGTTCAATAAAGTGATGAAGTAGTTTTCTCTAGCACCTTCACTCATTGATGAACATACATCACTATGTATGAGAGCCAATAAGTAACTTGCTTTCACCTTACTTTGTGAAAGACGTTTATGTCATCTTGTCTAATAAATAAGTTACACATGTCTCAAATGATTCAAAATCAAATGAATTTGAAAGTCCATCTTAATGGATTTAATAAATGTTCATCTTATTTAAGTATACCAAGCAATAATGCTAGATTTAAATTCTTAATATTAATATTATAAATAGACTTATAATTATCTTGTTCGATATAACATATAAGGTAATTTTTCTATTGGAACATTTCCAAAGAAAATTGACATTTGTGAATGGTGAAATTATTATTTTCATTAATAAATTAATAACCATTCATAGATAAACTCGAACTATAGATAATACAAAATTTATTGTCGACATTAAATAATAATTATTTATGTCGGCGATAAGTCCAAAAAGACAATGTAAATAAATGAGTTACTTGAGAAAATGCAACAAATTTTGCTACATTTGTCACTCATATGTTAACATCATATTTACTCAATAGTCTACAACTTTGTCAGCACATTTTCATAAATGTGTGATTCACATCATGTATCTAATACACATGATGTGAAATAGACAAGTTAATTTCTATAACAAAAATACTTGAAGCGATAGTCACACTAACCTTTAATTCCCTTTTTCATATCTTCTTGAGAAATTATGGTTTCTTTCAATGAACCAATTCATTACAAAAGATACCAACTTCTTACTTAAGGCTGAAGCCCGGACAACATCTTACCCTTATCTTTGGGATTACTCTTTACGATTTTTTTTAAGCACGAAAACATCATTGACAACACATGTCCATGTTCATTTTAAAGATTATAAGCATCTTATGCTATATGTCCTTCTTTATGACCTATTGTGAGACATAAATAGATATACTATTCGAATTGAATAATATGCAAAGACTATTATTCTTTAAATATTTCATATAATCACTCCACTATTTTTAATCAAATCAATAATCCTCAATCGCATTGATTCAGAAACTTTCAATGCATGAAGTTTCATAGTGAGACAAGATCCATATTTCAATTAAGTCCTAAGTGAGCTTTGGCTCATCGCCTAGAACTTAACTTATTTAGATAGGAACAATTCCAATTGTATCTCATAGAACTCTTGAACAACATAGGATAAGCATCATATGCCCGACGTATATATCCTATCGTATGCCCCGAGCCCAAGTCCGACTTGATAGCCCAGTTAAATCAAACCATGTCTAATCATCGGCAAAATAGTACCCAACACACTCAGCTTTGGCATAACCTATGTTGACTCCCATTTCCCGCATTCTCTCCTCCTAAGATTGTCCTTACATACCCAGGTTTGGTATGACCTATGCAGGGTCGATCAGAGTATTGAGAGATTTAGACTTATGGAAGGCACTTCATGGCTTAATATTATTTTGAGCTATTTTATTTAATATTATATGTTATTATGCAATCTTCAAAGAACATCACATGTACCAATAGAATAAAGATAATAACGATGATATATCATGGCCTTGATCTTTATGAACTAACATAAAGATTTCCTAATATATATTTCATCTCCATGAAATTTGTCTTAGATTGTATATGAAAATCTTATCTCCATGTATAGAAATCGATGAACTCTTTCATCGTCATGATGTGTGGTTAAAAATGAACTTGTCATCTTAATGATGTATTCATGATGGATGTGTTATGCCTAATGAACTCTTTCATTGTATCAACACGTATCAACAAATATATCAAATATAAACATAATCATATTATGTTTCGATTATTTAACCATTTATAAAATATATATATATATAAGGCTTATGAATGTGAATTTAGGGCACGGTCGTCATTGTCAACATTTGACAAGTTAAAAACCAATATTTGATTTGGTCAACATTTGACTCGGTCAACGATCAACATTTGACAAGGTCAACAGTCAATGGTCAATATTTTGACCAGGTCATGATCAACTTTTGACCAATTTAATGGTCAACAGTCAAGGGGTAAATTAGTGTAGTCAACTGTCAACAATTAACAGTCAATACAATCAATAGTCAACATAGTCCACAATCAACACAGTGGGTCAACAGTCAACTGTCAACATGATCAACATGGTCAACACCTGGTCAACTTTGTCAACACACATTTTTCTACACATTAATACATCATAGGCATGTTTTCATGAATTCAATACATCACATGAAACTTTTCATGAAATAATGCATCACATGCACCATTTCAAAAAGAAAATTCATGGTTGCACCCTTTCATGAAGACACAACTATTCAAGAGATCGCAACTTTTGCAATTGCACCTTTTCGGTCGTACCTCTTAGTTGCGCGTGTCGATTATACCCGTTGGTCGCACCTCTTGGTCGCAACCGTTAGTCGCAACCTATTGGACGTGATATTTGGATCATATCCATTGGTCACACCCTTTGGTCGCACCCTTTGGTCGCACCCATTCATCACAACCTTATGGACGTGACATTTGGATCGCATCCGTTGGTCACACATTTTAGTCGCACCATTTGGTCACAACCTTTCGTCGCATCTTTTGGATATGAAATTTGAATCGCATCCCTTGGTCACACCCGTTAGTCGCACCATTTGGTCGCACCCATTCATCACAACCTTATGGACGTGACATTTGGATCGCATTCGTTGGTCACACCCTTTGGTCGCATCCATTGGTCGCAATCTTTCGTTGCATTTTTTTGGATGTGACATTTGAATCGCATCCCTTGGTCACACCCGTTAGTCGCACCTTTTGGTCGCACCCTTTGGTCGCATCCGTTGGTCGCAACCTTTCGTCGCGTCTTTTGGATGTGACATTTGAATCACATCCCGTTGGTCACAACCTTTCGTCGCGTCTTTTGGATGTGACATTTGAATCGCATCCCACACTATCATTTTTTTTTGTCGCAACTCTTGGATGCAACACTTGGACACAACCTGTGGATCGTATCCCTTGGCGGCATCTTTTGGACACAACTTCTAGATCACATCTATTCATCGCATCTTTTGATCCCATCTCTTGGACATAACTTTTGAATCACATCCTTTGGTCATATCAATTGGTCGCATTCTTTGGATGCAACTCTTGGATCATATCGATTATGCGCATCTTTTCTATTAAGAATATTCAACACTTGAATACTCTATATGCAAGCCTTATAATTATAAATCAAAATTATTAATGGTATCTAAATAGTATATATCACATATATACCGACTCAATTTAACCGAAACCCGCACATCGCTCTGATACCACTGTTGGGTTTCAGACGTGCATAACGCAGCGGAAAAACAAAAATTTCATCCAAAACCAATCCGAGGATCCATGCGTATTGGTTAAATCAAAAAAATAAATCTTAAAGATACCTTTCGGATTACGCTTAATCCGTGACGCTCAAACCATGCGTGTTGTCCATGCGTCTCTAAACCGGTTACCGTCCTAACCGATTTTACGTCCGTCTAGGCCGTCTAGGTCGGATCGTGCGGAAGTCATCTACCGCACACACAATCAGTCTCCACCAAAACTCTCAACAAACCTTTCGCATTTTCTTAGGCCGAATAGATCACAAGCGCCGAGAGTACGAACGCCTCTACCGGTGTCCACACGAACAAACTTCTTAAAATGGGAAGAAGAACAATATATATGCTAGTAGCTTGTTCTCCTTTTGCATAAGAAAACTCTTCTTATTTTTTCTCACAAAAATGTATATAATTCCTCTCATATAATCGCACTCTTTCATTTTGTCATACAAAAGGAAAGCACCCTTTCATAATTTTGTCATATAAATTAGAAAGTATATTTTCTCTCTTTTGTCTCACAAAAGAGAATGAGAAATAAAGAGAGAGAGAATGATGTGTTATATATGTGAATTTGGAGCCCTCTATGTCCTTATATAGAGGTGAAGAGTCATGTCTCTTTACACTAAAATATATGTATGACATCACTCATCATTATCCATATGCCATCATCTAGACTCTTCTAGATTACATGATCTTTTGTGCTCATAGTCTTTATATACATATATATCACATCTTATCACATAAGATGACAATATATTTTGTGACATTCTTATGCAACTCATCATATAAGTCGCTTGGATTTTCTGTGCTCGTTTCAGTTTGTTCTTTGTGTGTGACCATGTAGGTTCACTTAATGTTAGTAATAGACTTAACAGTTTATAAATCATGCGTGGACTCTAGCAAGCCATCATGATACCCAATTTAAGTGAATATTGGTGATCCGATTTACCTAATCAACAATCACGTATTTAGACCCTTTGTGACACGATATTTGTATCGATCATAAGGCATGTAATACGTCATCCTTATATTAATTGAATAATATTTTTTGATCCCGAATTAAACTGAACAAGAACAAATGACATTAATAACTCTTATTAATTCATTTGAGTATGGCCATACATTTCTTCAGTTCAATTCATCAAGAGGCCTAAAGATCTCTCTCTCATTTATGAGAGGAACAAATCCCGTCTTGATTGCACTCATCTCTCTACATGATTCATTGTATACCTAATCATAACCGTGATGACCACCCGGTTAAAGGCAGTGTTAGATTATATTAAAGTATAAAATTACTCATGTTCGGAACCGAGACAATCTAAGGTCAAAGGACTATGAATACTTTATGTTACCAGAATCGCTAATGACGTAAAACATGTAGTATTCTTATGGCGGGTCAGTCCAGTATATGGTCTCTAACATATACCTATGTTAATGACTTGATAACAATTTATCCATGATCAGTAAAACATAATCATCAGTCAACTAATATACTGATGTACATTTATAGCTTGTATATAAATATATATTTATATGTATCTGGAAGTATATTTGTCTCCACAAACATCCTATAAATGACCAGGGACGATTTAGAATAGCATTCATAATACTTTATAATTTTACTATCAAAGTCACGCACTTTGATGACATAAAGCTGAATTGCATATTCATGGTCTATTTTAATTATATTAAAATAACCTATACGCACATATTATATGAAATATCTTAGAATAAATATTATGTTTGTTATTACAATCCATCATCTAGGTCACAAACACTTTGGCCTAGGGAATAACACCATCATCTAGAGGTTACTCACGACTTACGATCTTTAGAAGATCGTTGCAAGCTCGGATATTCCTGATCCGCGAGACGAGGAACGGATGTAGGTCTGAACTTTTCCGACTTGCAACTGTCTCCTTCCCGAAGCTCGGCTCGCCAAGCTTCTTCCTATTACTCGGCTCGAAGAACTCTTTCTTGAAGCTCGGCTTGCGAAACTCTTCTTGAAGCTCGGCTCGAGAGATAGCTTCTTCTCCTAGGGATGAAGATAGATCGCTCACAAGTTCTCAAGGTAGAGAACCTCTACTCGTATCCACGCGAACTTCACTCGAACATAATAACTGGACTTGGCTAGACAAGTCCGGAAATACTTTCCGAATATCTCTCAAAACTCTCTCGCTCTTTTCTGTGTAAAGACGGCCTCTCAGGCTACAAAGTTGTGTGTTAAATAGAGAGACCCTACCCTTCTATTTATACTAGAGAGAGAGGCGAACGATTGCTCAGTTACCATAACTGAAACCCTAATCTGCGCCTATTCCGTTGCCAACGAAATAGGTATTTCCATAACGGAATACTTGGCAGCTAAGGTTATTATAGTTTCCATATATATTCCGTTGGGAACGGAACTGTTCCGTTGCCAACGGAATGACACTATTTTGTTCAATCAATTATCCAATAATTGATTATTTCGTTCACCAATTTATACATCATATCTATTAACTATTTTGAGGCATATTCATCCCGTACGAATGGAGTTCATTGTGTAACTGTGTAGGTTCCATTTAACGCTGGCAACGATCTTCTAAAGATCGTAAGTCATGAGTAACCTCCAGACTGATGTCATGACTACCCATGTTAGATGAAATGATTAGCGATCGTAAACTTATCTGAATAGACATTTGCTTATTCCTTTTGTTCTATGATATACGTCTTGATCACAAGGCACGGTAATATGACATCCTTGAGTTTGATCAAAGTCTCTTTCCTGATCGAGAATTAGACTAAGTAAATACAAAATGATATTAACAACACATGTTAATCCATTTTGAGCATGGCCATGCATTTCCTTCAGTCCTAGTTCATCAGGGGGCCCAGAGATATCTCCCTCATGACGAGAGGAATAAATCCCATCTTGGTCACTTACATTCCTCGTCATGATTCAGTGCATACCTAACCATGACCCTAATGATCATCCCGTTACGGATGACGTAAGATCATATTAAAGTATGCAGTTCCTCATACAGGAATCCATGGTGACCTCAGGTCATAGGAACAAGCACACTATTCATATGAGGATCACTAATGACATATACCATGCATATTCTCATAGTGTGGTCAGTCCAGTACGTGTTCTCTAACACACACCTATATTCCAGACTTGACATCCCTATGTCCCAGTCTGCGATTATACTAGTGTGGATATGTAGCTTCTTACTTGAAGTATGTTTATCTCTATAAACATCCTACATATCACTAGGGACGGTTTACAATGTCATTCGTTGGTTCACAGTTCTACTATCAGAATCACGTATTCTGATGACGTGAACCCGAAGTGTCATTCATGGTCGATCTAATATATGTAATGAATAAACACGTTTCGCATAATCTAATCTCCAGTCCAACACTTTGGCCTAGAGCATAATTCCTTCAGTCTCTCACTTGCACTAGGCCAATCTTAAGCATCCAATGCTCATTAGGCAACTTGACCTTCATGTTTTACTAGGGGAAATATATGCCTTATCAGATTATAGAAATTTACATTGCAAACTTGTAACGACTACTATTGATCTCTATCATTAGTCGAGAACTTCTAAAATAGAAACTTGTATCATTATTGCTCCATTCTGAGATTGTCAGGTTTAAGAGCACTCGGGACTACTCCTAGTTCCAAGATCAACTTTTGATCCAAGCATACCCATTATTTGCTTCTAAAGCAACATTATGGGATCTTGTTTCAGTTACAGTACCTTATTTGGAATTCTTTCCAAACTACTGTATTCAAAATAAATGAATTGCGATAATGATCCATGTTAGGAAAGTGTAATATCTTACCACTACTTAGTTCCTCATAGGTCTGGATATCTTAGTTCTTCATAAGAACTTAGATATTTATTATAGTCATAAAATGACTATCATTTGCTCCCTTATGCTCTAAGCATACAATACATTGTATGGCTTGAAAATCTTATTCATCCCGCTATCAAGAACTATTTCTTATATGTTGAACCTTTTAAATAAACGGATGATAAATGTATGTCTTCATTATATGAACGTCATTGGCAAGAATTCTTTCTTTCATATTGAACTCTTTCAATATATTCTTGAAAGCATATAATCTAATTCATGTGCCTTTCATTGTTCATATTAGTGCCACAAACAAGAACTCTTTCTTGCATATTGAATATTCAATATATGGTTGAAAGTATAAGATCTAATTCTTATATCCTTTTATTGTTCATGTGAATGTCATAAGTAAAAACGCTCTCTTGCATGTTGAACATTTCAACGTATGACTGAAAGTATAGAATCTCATTCGTTTATCTTTTCATCATTCATATGAACACCATGAGCAAGAACATTTCTTGCACATCGAATTCTTTCAATATTTTACCAATGTGCTTTATCTTACAGCCAGAAATCTGTGTAGGCTTCAACTCCTAACTGTTAGGATGGGTAAGTTATTGTAATGCAGGCAGATTGTTATACTCCCACTGAATTTCTTGAAGTCAAGGTGGTCGCATCTATTTTGATTAAGTCAAATTCTTCAATTTACTTTGTTAAATAGATTCATACTGAGATGCTTGCTTTTACCTTTCAGAATTCTTGTGATCACAAAACTCTTGCCATGTATCAAATATACATCCACATCAAAGTTCCTATAAAGGAATGTGAGTTTTATATCCTTATTCCATCATTCACAATCGCATTGTGCTATGGAAGTTAGAATTCGTAATAGCAACAAGTGAGAAAGTCCTTTTACTATAGCCCATACTATAGCTACTTTCTTTGCTATTTGTAGGTTATCCATGTACTGTATGCAATGGTCATCAAGCCATTGGATCAGACTTCTTTAAGAGAGATCTCATCTCCTAAAGAAGCAGTGGGAGTGTAATACATCTCGAAAGGTTCGAGGTCCATATATTAGTGATGAACAATTAATGAGGCCATCAAGTAGTTGATAAGACTATAAGGTCCTCCTTACAGACCTGGGAGACATTAGGCTGAGACATATGATCTCTCATAAAAGATGCTCATAGAGGATGAGTCGACTTCCTACCCAGGAGACTATGAAGAGACAAAGTTCTCAAAATGGTTGGACCATGAGAATTGAGATGCAACGCACGTACGAGCAATCATGTTTGGAACTTGATTCAAACAATTTGAACTCATAATGGATGTAAAACAATATCGAGTTGATATTCTAGAGAGATTGTTGTGTTGACACTATCAAACCTTTTGACACGAGTCGTACTTCAACCTTTAAAGACAATTTGGGACTTTCCAAACCCATATCACATATGGAGTCTATTTGAACCTTATGATATTCAGTGGTTAGTATATTCAAGAGTATAAACCTACTCGGAGGCATAGACTGAATCTTATCCAATAAGTTTCATCTTCTTCTTTATGTGCACATCGTGAGATGCTGCATATAGAAATAATTGTGAAACCCTTTTCATAATTTCTAAGATAATTGTCAACCTATTGACTCAAATACTTATCACATCGATCTGATCGAAGTGCTATTATTATCTTGTCAAAGCGATATCGAATTTCATTCTTAAATGCCTTGAACATTTCAAATATTTTGTGTTTCATTAAGTAAACATTTTACTTAAAACACTTTAATATGAAATTCTGATATTCCTTATTTCTAGCCGGCTTGCTTTTTGTCTCTCGTGCATCTATATTCATGAGACTCAACAAACTAACCCATCAATTTTGTGATGGTTGCCCATTCTTGTCATCATGTTCGTTGAATAAAATTCGCACATCTCAATTGATCCTAGATCCAGTGAGTTAAACTTTCCACATAGGGTGGAGTTTTAGAAATGCGATTCTTATTTTGTGACTTAGATGACATTGCTAGAAGTATGAAATCAATGGACTTATTATTTAGCATATAAATGTTATTTTCTAAGTGAACATTTCAAATAGACAAATCTAGGGAAATTTTATTATTCCAAATAATAAATTTTACAACCATTTTAACGCTAATGTCGAAATAACATTTATTTCATTACAAGTCCACAACGGCTAATTCAATAAAATCCTAGAGCTAATGTAGCAACTCTTGCTTCATTCCCCACTTATAGGTTGACTTCTCTTCTGGCTAATCTTCTACTTCTGAGTAATATCCTGCACATTCAAAATGTGACAATGACAGTGGATATCCAATATCCAAGTAGAGATTTAGGAAGAGGAATGCCTAAAATGGCAGCCATTGATTCTTCTTCATGACATATCTTACATCCTCCTCTCCAGTGATCACGCATAGAACATGCAATCACTTCTTCGGATTCCTCAGGTTTAGGCAACTCTTTGCCTTCACTCTTGATCTAGCTCTCCCATGCGGCTTGTCTATTCAACTCCCTTTCTCTTTCAATCCTGAGGGCATCAATGACAACTTTTGCCTCTATGTCCTTCTCCGCCTGTTTAAGCACCTTATGCAATTCCGTGATCGTCGTCTCCATCCGACGCTTATGATATTCAGTAATGAACAAATCAAAGCTCGGAGGAAGCGATCCAAGAATCATGTCAACCGCGAATTCCCTTGGAATAGGAGAACCAAGTCTCTCTAAGTAATCAATGTGACTTCTCATCTTGAACACATGAGTATTCACAGAGGAGGCATGAACCATCTTGCTCTTGATTAATAACTTGGTGTCCTTGTAGCGCCGAATATTAGCTTGCTTTCGGAACATTTCCTTAAGATCATATCATAGGCATTCATAATACCTATCTGCTTCTGAAGCTTAGGTTTCATTCCTGCTAACATCATCCAGGCTACTTCATCAGAATCGTCAATACACTTCTGATAAGTATCTTGAACAACTCTAGAAACGGTCGAAGGCGGTGGATTTGGGATGGGTGTCTCAAGGACATACACTTTTCCTTCACTCTTGAGAACAGTTCTCAGAGTCCTGAACCATTCAGGGAAGTTTGTGCCATCGAGCTTATCTTTCTCAAGGATAGATCGCAAGTCCGTAAATTTTGAACTCATTCTACAAGTTTAATATGCAAAGTATTATTTAAAACTAGAATTATTCCAATTTGGTTTCATATATTTTACTCCCACTATTTTTCTTCAAATCGTACACCTCAAGTAGTATTGATTCGGAAACTTCAATTAAATAAGGTTTCATAGTGAGTCAAGATCCGTATTTCATTGAGCACTAAGTGTGCTTTTGCGCAACCCTTATTGCCCAACTATTTAGGTAGGAACTCTTTCCAATTGCACCATATGCAATTCTTGTCTTTTATGGAATGAGCATTATATACCCGGTGTATTATCCCATCTTGTGCCCTGAGCCCAAGTCCGACTTGCTTGCTCAGTTAAGTTTAACCATGTATGATTATCGGCGAAATGGAATCCAGCACACTCAGCTTTGGCATGACCCATGCTGGACTCCATTTCCCGCGTACCTTCCTTTACAAAGACAATCCCCCATATGCTCAGCTTTGGCATCACCCACATGGAAGACTGTCTAAGTACCGAGGGCTTCAGTGACATGGGGGGCACTTCCTTACTTAGCATTCTGAAGGATTTTGTATTAGATTTATAAATAAAAACATCATAATAACAAGATAAAATATAGTATGAGCCTATTCCTCACGAGCGAACATGAGGTTCCTAATCCTAGACCTATCTCCAGATTGTAGTTGTAATCTTCAACGAACCCTTCGTTGTGTGTGTGCGACGATCCAATGCCATCTTCTGAAGATTGCGGCAAGATCTTTGGCTCGTAGTCTTCATATAATATCTATCTTAACAATTAACCTATTGCTAGAAAAGTAAAGTACAAATTTGGACAACTCACTGGTTGCCATAAATTACAACTTTGGACAACTCACAGGTTGCCATAGATATTAAATTATATTGCAAGCAATTACACATAAGATTACATCACAGAACAATCACAGATCTAAAACTCATACCATATTTAAATAAAAATTCCATGTATAACAAAAATTAGGGTTTCCGCAAAATTCAGCCTTGTTCCGTTGGGAACGGAACTGTTCCGTTCTAAACGGAATTATTCCGTTCTCAATGGAGACGTGCTAGAAATTCGTTTTTCCTTTAAATTTAGTTCCGTTTCCAAAACAGATTTCGAAAAACTATTTTTCGAAACTCTAGAAAATCATAATATCCAATATTATATTCCTAGAAACTATTTCCGTGATGTTTTGAAATAATATTTTCAAATCCCTAAAATTTATTATACTAGAATTTACTAAATTTTAAATACAATCGATGATTATTTCCTTAACGAACGCTCTGATACCACTGTTGGGAAACCTGTAGCCATGTACGTTACATGCGCAGCGGAACCTACGGGTTAAACCCTCCCTAGGATCTTCGTAAAGGAAATAAAAGTACGAGATTAACCATTAAAATTTATACCTCGGATCTTCCTGATCCACTAGACGAGGAACGGATGTAGGTCTGAACTTTTCCGACTCGCAACCGTCTCCTTCCCGAAGCTCGACTCGCCAAGCTCCTTCCTATTGCTCGGCTCGAAGAACTCCTTCTTGAAGCTCGGCTTGCGAAACTCTTCTTGAAGCTCGGCTCGAGAGATAGCTTCTTCTCCTAGGGATGAAGATAGATCGCTCACAAGTTCTCAAGGTAGAGAACCTCTACTCGTATCCACGCGAACTTCACTCGAACGGAATAACCGGACTTGGCTAGACAAGTCCGAAAATACTTTCCGAATGTCTCTCAAAACTCTCTCTCTCTCTTTTCTGTGTAAAGACGGCCTCTCAGGCTACAGAGTTTTATGTTAAATAGAGAGACCTTGCCCTTCTATTTATACTAGAGAGAGAGGCGAACGATTGCTTAGTTACCATATCTGAAATCCTAATCTGCGCCTATTCCGTTGCCAACGGAACTATGCCGTTGCCAACGGAATAGATATTTCCATAACGGAATACTTGGCAGCTAAGGTTATTATAGTTTCCATATATATTCCGTTGGGAACGGAACTGTTCCGTTGCCAACGGAATGTCACCATTTTGTTCAATCAATTATCCAATAATTGATTATTTCGTTCACCAATTTATACATCATATGTATTAACTGTTTTGAGGCATATTCATCCCGTACGAATGGAGTTCATTGTGTGACTGTGTAGGTTCCATTTAACGCTGGCAACGATCTTCTAAAGATCATAAGTCATGAGTAACCTCTAGACCGATGTCATGACTACCCATGTTAAATGAAATGAACAACGATCGTAAACCTATCTGAATAGACATTTGCTTATTCCTTTTGTTCTACGATATACGTCTTGATCACAAGGCACGGTAATATGTCATCCTTGAGTTTGATCAAAGTCTCTTTCCTGATCGAGAATTAGACTACGTAAATACAAAATGATATTAACAACACATGTTAATCCATTTTGAGCATGGCCATGCATTTCCTTCAGTCCTAGTTCATCAGGGGGATCAGAGATATCTCCCTCATGACGAGAGGAATAAATCCCATCTTGGTCACTCACATTCCTCGTCATGATTCAGTGCATACCTAACCATGACACTAATGATTATCCCGTTACGGATGATGTAAGATCATATTAAAGTATGCAGTTCCTCATACAGGAATCCATGGTGACATCAGGTCATAGGAACAAGCACACTATTCATATGAGAATCACTAATGACATATACAATGCATATTCTCATAGTGTGGTCAGTCCAGTACGTGTTCTCTAACACGCACCTATGTTCCAGACTTGACATCCCTATGTCCATGATCAGCAGAACATGATCATCCAGTCTGCGAATATACTAGTGTGGATATGTAGCTTCTTACTTGAAGTATGTTTATCTCTATAAACATCCTACATATCACTAGGGACGGTTTAGAATGTCATTCGTTGGTTCACAGTTCTACTATCGAAATCACGTATTTTGATGACGTGAACCCGAAGTGTCATTCATGGTCGATCTAATATATGTAAATACATTAGTCACCCATTCACTCATTCATATATGAAATGAATAAACACGTTTCGCATAATCTAATCTCCAGTCCAACACTTTGGCCTAGGGCATAATTCCTTCAGTAATAACTTTAGTTACCAAGTATTCCTTTATGGAAATACCTATTCCGTTAGCAACGGAATAGTTTTGTTGGCAACAGAATAGACGCATATTAGGAATTTTAGTTATGGTAACTGGGCAATCGTTCACCTCTCTCTCTTGTATAAATAGAAGGGCAGAGTCTCTCAATTCAACACACAATTCAGAAGTCTTAGAGGTCGTCTAATACACAGAAATAAAGAGAGAGAGTTTTTTGAGGGGACTTTACTGATAATTTTGGGCTGTTTGATGTAGTGATAACTTTGACCCATTTTTCTGAATTTTTTGGGCGGGCTTTTTTGAATTACTAGTAATACAGCCCGAGAAAAAGGTCATGATAAATGATGATGTCAGCGATGGGGGGCTATTTATATGCCCTCAATTGCTTTTACTCTTGGTGATTTTGGACCCGCTTACTGCTGGAAATCGGGCAAAATCCCACACAATTTTTTCAAAAAAAAATTGGATTTCGCTCACTGCTGGTAATCGAGCATTATCCCACTAAGCAGATTTTAATTTTTTTGCTAGCCGATATATACTGTATGTCTCTCTTCTCAAATATTAGCCCCTCACAAGAAAAGAGGAAAGAAACAAGAAAGAGAAGCATGTGCTGAATATTAGCTCGTTGTCGACGATCTGCATGTTGCCGGACAACCTCACCGTCGACGATCTCCATCTAGCTACTTTTCAAACTAGGTAATTTCGTCCAATGTCACTTAAAAAATTTTAAATTTTTGACTAGTTCATTTATACTCTCTATTTTTCTCCACTCAAATACAAGCCCTCGCCAGAATTGAGGAAAGAGAAACAAGAGAGAAAAGCATGTGCTGAATATCACCTCGCCGCCGATGATCTACATGTTGCCGGACCACCTCGCCGCCGGCGATCTTCATCTAGCTGGCAAGTCATCACCACGACCATCAGCATGTATATTCTATTTATTTAATTTTTATTACTTTTTATTACCTTATTTTATTTTTTGTGGTTTTGAAAAATGCTTTTGATTAATGATTTTGGACCCCACTTATTGTTGGTAAATGACAAGTTGGCAGAAAAATAATCCTAAAAAAATATCAAAATTATTTTATGCTTTCTCTATTTTTACATAAATATTTGTTATTAATTGACATTTTTATTTCTTTTTCAATTTTAGGGTCATGACATTTCATACATCAAATAAAAAAATATACCAAACCAAAAAGAAGACAAATCCTGTCAACTTTTTTGGGGGCCAAACAATACAATCAAATTTTACTTTACTAAACTACTATTGATATATACTGTTTTGTCAAAACCTTGGGAGACCATTCTCCCACTCCTCTATCTCTTCAAAAATTCTCCGCTGACTATATATATGTTCAAAATAATTGGAGTTGTGGTTTTGTCTCTTTTACCAATCCAGGAGAGTTCGGTTCAGGAACCCGCTCAGCCTCACTCATTCCCATTTTTTTTTGTCTGGTTTGTTGCTCGTCTATCAGTGTCAGTCTTTCAATTTCTTTTCGAAGCGAATCATGGTGAGCTTCAATTTAAATATATATATATTTTTTTAAACTAGTTAGATATTATGTATTTGGGTTATTATAGAAGAAATAGTTAAAGAGCATATTTACCATCTTTAAATTTCTTGTCTTGAGATAAAGTCACGATTCGTTGCTTGCGATTTTCTTTGCTAATCGCCAGCATGGAGTGTTGTTGGTTAAGATAAGTGACGCGAGGAGTCAATGAAGATACCTCAGTCTAAACATAAATTATTAAGACAAAAATTATAATATAAATTTATTAATATGTTTCAAATATTTACTCAAATTTTTTAATGGAATTTTTATGTAACCTGTAGTGTGGAGACCTTATTCTCAAGGTCTGTGATGTAATTGACCTTCCTCACATGGGATCTTTGTGCCGACTGTCTGTTTGCCAAAATCCTGAAATTTTGATTTTGCCCCTTTAGCATAAAATTTTAAAATAAAATTGCACTCCATTAATTAAGAAGATTTGTGTAGATTTTATTTTTTGATGAATGTGTGTAGTTTTCATGAAATTTGATTTACCCTTTGAAATTTCATTTTCTTTCATGTCTGGCAAAATCGGCCATGAACTTCATCGCATATTTAACTTGTCTACCAACAACAATTTTTCTTATTATTCAGAATTTAGTATTTACTAAAAAAAAAAGCAGATATTCTTCTTTTATTCATCTTTTTATGTACCTTTTATGTCTCTTGGAATCAGAGAGAGAGCTCAATTCTCCATCCATTAATGGCAGTGAAGATTCGTCATGGCTTTTGCTTTCCGTCATGTCTGATAATTTCGCGTCATTAGGAAAATTATTCTTCCCAATTTTCTCACAATTAGGAAAATTATTCTTCCTAATTTCCTCACAATTAGAAAAATCATTCTTCCTAATTTCGTCACATATATTCTTTATATTATCATGGTTAGATTTAATGGGCTTAGTAACAAAATTTTTATCATTATTAAGCCACGATGTTAAATCGTGACTAAGCATATCCTCCATGTCTTAATCTGCAATGCACTCAAAATCCATTCCGCCTGTTAGATTGTTAAGTAATTTTATCAAAAAATAAAACAAAATAACCCAAATGATTAAAAGAATTAACAAAATAATGTCCAACTGCTTATTGATGCTTAACGATATATATGATATATTTTTTGGGAAGGAGATGCTAGAAGATATATTAATATTCAAAAAATATATATGAGTAAACAAAAAACCCAAAAAATTGTAGAAAGTATAGGAATTATAAAAGTTTCACATAGACTTTGCCTTGTAATAATATAGTATCATTTATCACACTTTTTATAATATTACATAGAAAAAAATGTAAATTATATTGTAAGAATGTATCAAAAAAATATATATATATCAACATTCAAAAAGGTAGATAATAAATATAAAAACATAGATTTTGTCTCTAAAGAACAATTTTCTTAAAAAACAAGAAAAATATTTAAGGTATGTCAGCATTCGCAAAAACTAAACAAACTATTGGTAAATTTGTCTCATAAGAACACATTAAGAAAGGAATATCATAATTCAAAAATGTATATTAATTATAATCGCACCGATCATTATGTTAGCATGAGTTTTCACGGTAGTTTGATCATTTGACAATTGAGCCATCTGGCGGTGCTCCTCCCTCTTGCTAGCCGAAAAGTCCACAAATTCTTTCAATAGAGAAGAAAAAGAAGAAGAAATGTCGTTTTTTGCGTATATATTATGATTATCCCAATTCATGAGGTTATTCTGCATTTGAGGTGGCATTAACTTGTTTGATGGCTGGTGAGTATTCATTTTTTGTTGAATTTGAGTTGGTTTTTGTTGTATTTTGCAAGAAGAGAGACGACCAGTTGGTAGGATTCTAACTTGCTATTTTTGGAACATTTGAGACTAACTTAACAGTTTTTCAAAGATTGGTTTGTCGGTTCTGTTTTTAAATTTAATTCCTCCTCATTGAACACGTAAAAGATATAACAAATTATTTTTCTCGAGTATCATGTCATGTCAATAAGTATAGCACAATTGTTTTTATAGAAATTGATTTTGTACAGCATAATAATTATACCATCAACCAAGTTTTTTTTTGTTAAATAAGTATTTGCCCTCTTTTGAAAACAAAAATGATTATTTTTGTTTCCAGTAATTAGGCCGAAAATGTCAATGCAAAAAATTCACATCCTTATTAAAACATTTTTTATATTACATAAAAAAATAATTGGGGTAAAATTAAGAAATAAAGTGATTATGTTCGCCATAGTAATATGGAACAAATATACGAAACCTTTATGGATATGCCCGAGTTTGACAATAAACTCTTCTTGGAACTATTGCATGAAATGTAGAGTTGAGAACAAGATTTGAATAAAACTTTTTTATTAATCACTCGATAATTTTACAATACACCTTTAGTTCTTAATTATATAACCATCAACTACACTACTATAACTCTCACTATATTCTTCAGAGAAGAATTGATTTGTCGCTTCATGTCTTGAGGAGGCTTGGTGACTTGATGCAAAACGAGACTAAGTGTTACCTATTTATACTAGTAGATGTAGAATTCTACACAAAAGTTTTTGTAGAATTCTCTAGAAACTAGCTATTAAGAATCTAGATATTTTTTTGAGAGATGCATCTAGAAACAATATATTTTGCAAGGCTTGAGTTCTAGAATATTCCATAACATGGCAATTATTTGGGTTGGGCCTTAAATTAGTATTGATATTTTTAATAAGCGTGATTAGTTCCTTAAAAGAAGAGGAGGTGGATTCCTTTTACCATCCTCAAATGAACATCAACGATTCCATATTACTAAATCCAGAAGCAATCCACACGCATGAAAATTGTGAGGATTGTAGTTTAGATTATATCTTGTCAAGTCTAGACAGGCACTACTGTTTTGATTCTTCGACATACTTTTCAAAGGATTTGCTTGATTGGGTGGAGATGGATGTAAGTGTGGAGTCTACATATATCGATACGGATAGTTGGTACAGAGGCGGGGTACAAATTACAATGCATCGAGACAGAAGATCAGAGTTTCTATCGATTGTGGGAGTGATTATTGATTTTGGATAGGCATTTATTTAATTATGTTCTTAGTTTTTTTTTTCCTTTTCCTGAAAATTACCTGCCAAAGTGAAACTTTTAATTTGGCTGATATTGCAAGATAAAGTGCTGACGGCCGAGAATTGGCTCAAGCACGGAGGTATTGATTTTGGGCATTGTGTGTGCTGCCCACTCAACACCCTAGAAACTACATCGCATCTTTTCTTCAACTGTACGTTTGCCATATGAGTATGGACTAACGTGCTCAGACTTCTAGGCTTGCACCGTCAGGGCTTGAACTTAGAAGCAAATAGCTGGGCTCTTGAATCAATGGGAACGACAAACGAGTTAAGCAGAAAGTGGAAAATTTGGAGGGAATGGACGTGCTGGCACATATGGCTATATCGGAATGCAACAAAATTCCAAGGTGGCAATGTTAAGGTGGAGGAATGCCTCTGGAACATAAGATCAAGTGTGAACTTGTGGTCAAGAATAGTGAATTTGTAGTAGGCAGTTTTCATTTCATTTCTTAAGTTGTAAGTTTTGACCTGAGTACGAATTTGTAAAGTTTGTTGAGGCTGTATATCTCAATTCAGGCCTCTTATATGTAAATTTTATCTCTTATCAATGAAAAAAGAGTCATCCAATTGGATCACCTCTATTTCCTTTAAAAAAAAAGTTTCTTTTTCCTTTTATCCATTGTGGAGTGATTTTTTATTTCGGGTAGGCCTTAATTTGATTGTGTTCTCAGTTTCTTTATCTTTTTATGTAGCAGAGTTCGAGTAAGAGTAAATTCAAGTTTAATGGATCGTTCTTGTTTATATAGTTGGGTCTTTCGTTTCAATTTTTTATAAATAAAATTTTAAACTAAAAATTTATTTTGTGTTAGTTAAATTTATTAATTTAACTAATACTAAATAAATTGTAAGTTTAAAATTTTTATATTTAAAATTGATATTTATCTATTTCTTCTTTATATAATACTGCAATATATTCTTTACGAAGTTTATATGATAATATAATAACATATAATACATATTGTAAGAAGTTATACAAGTTATAAATTTGGATACGAATAATCTATCATTAATCTTTAGTACATATTACACTCTCGCCCCAATTAAACTAAAACATAAATCAATAGATACATATTGCTTTAAAAAATTATCTTCATGCTAATTAGTTGCCAACGGATCACATATTTTGGCCCATAAAACTGTTACAACGCTTACATATTAACTCAGCTTCTTATACTTTGTGGTATCAAAACATGCCATACATCAGATCCTGACTAAGCATATCCTCCAATTCTTCATCTGCAATGCATTCAAAATTCATTCCGCCTGTTAAATTGTTAAGTAATTTTATCAAAAAAGAAAAAGAAAAAAAAAACAAAATAACCCAAATGATTAAACATATGAACATAATAAACTCCAACAACTTACTGATGCTTAACGATATATGATATATTTTTTGTGAAGGAGATGCGAATTTTAGGCATTATAAAAGATTCACATAGATTTTGCCACGTAATAATATAGTACCATGAGAAGATTCACATTAGAAAAAAAAATGTAAATTGTATTGTAAAAATAAGTATATCAACATTCAAAAAGGTGGATTATAGGTATAAAAACATAGATTTTGTCGTAAAGAACAATTTTCTTGAAAATAAAGAACAATATAAGGTATATCAGCATAATAAAGGTATATTAATTATAACAACACCGGATAAAACATGTTTTTTCATGGTGGTTTGATCATCTGGCAAATGAGCCATCTGGTGGTGCCCCTCCCTCTTGCCGGCCGAAAAGTGCACAAATTCTTTCGATGGAGAAGAAGAAAAAAACGAAGAAGAATTTTCGTTTTTTACGTATATATTATGATTATCCCAATTCATGAGGTCATTCTGCATTTGAGGTGACATTAACACGTTTGGTGGCCGGTGAGTATCCATTTTTTGTTGGATTTGAATTGTTTTTGGGTTGGATTTTGCAAGAAGAGCGACGACCACTTTGTAGGATTTTAACTTGCCATTTTTGGAGCGTTTGAAACTAACTTAACAGTTTTCCAAATATAGGTTTGTCGGTTCTGTTTTTAAGTTTAATTCCCCCACATTAAACATGTAAAAAATACAACAAATTGTTTTTTGTAATGTATCATGTCATGTCAATAAGTATAGCACAATTGTTTTTGTAACACAATAAATATATATGTTAGTAGTATGCCATAGGCCAATATATTTGAGACTTAGATGTATGAATTGTAATAAACAAACATTGTGTTTATTTAGAGATATTTTATATAATAAATGCATATTGGTTATTTTATTCTTATTATTAAAATGAACCTTGAATATGATATTCAGTTTTATATCATCAAAGTATGTGACTTTGATAGTAAAACTATAAAGTATTAGGAATGATATTCTAAACCGTCCCTGATCATTCATAGGATATTTGTGAGACAAACATACTTTATGATAAGCTATAAATGGATATCAGTTTGTTAGTTGACTGATGGTCACATTTTACTGATCATGAATAAGAGTTATTAAGTCATTAACGTAAGTATATGTTAGAGACCATATACTGGATTGACTCACCGTGAGAATACTACATGGTTCGTGTCATTAGTTATTCTCAGTAAAGAATGTATCTGTAATCCTTAGACTTGAGATTATCTCAGTTTCCTACATGAGAAATTTTATACTTTAATATTTTAACATCGTCTTTAACTGGGTGGTCATAAAGATTATAATTAGGTATATAATGAATTATGCGGAGGAAAGAGTTTAATTAAGATATGATTTATTCCTCTCATAAATTGAGAGAGATATCTTTAGGCATCTTGATGATTTGATTGAAGAAACACACGGCCGTGCTCGAGTAAATTAATAAGGAGTTATTAATGTCATTTCATGTTCAATCAAATTCGGTGTCAAGAAATATTTATCGACCAACGTAAGGTTGACACTTACCATGCCTTATGGATGATATAGATATCGTGTAACAAAGGGATACAATGTATGAACATAAATTAGGTTTGATTGAATCATCCATACTTGCTTAATTTGGGTAATCACGATGTCTTGCTAGAGGCCGCTCATGATTTATAATCCGTTGTGATTATTGCCAACATTAAGTAAACCTACAGGGTCACACACAAAGAACAACTATTGAGACGTACACAGAAAAATCATAACTTATGCGATAAGTTGTATGAAGAGCTACATAGTCAGGTAACACACCCAATCCTACATCTTATATGATAAGGTGTGTTGTATATATGGTTACATAGTTACCATGCACATAGAATATGAAACTTATGGACTATATAGGTACAAGAGACACCCCAAAATGATTGATGAAGGCATATTATTTTCGTCCAACTTTTGTGAGAAAAAAGGAGAGAAAAAATCCGAAAATTATTCTCTTGTTATTTCTGTGAGAAAAATGAAGAACGAATACTAGCATATATCGTTCTTTATCCATTCAAAGGGGTTGTTCGTATGGATACCGGTAGAGGATGAAGCGAAGTGCGGCATCTTTGTGATTCGGGTTGAAACTGTGGTTTGTTTGGAGAATCGGTTTGTTTGGAGAATCAGTTTGCTTGGAGAATCGGTTCGTTTGGAGATCGCTTGGAGATCGGTTTGTGAGACCAGTTAGGCGAAACATACAAAGAATCGGTTTGAAAATCGGTTTGGGATCGGAAAAAGAAAAGTGTCAACCAAATTCGCTTTCGATCATCATGGATTAAGCGTAATCCGAAGGTACAAAGTTATGAACTTTTCTTTGATTTAATTGTAATTCACGGATCCTTCTTTTGGGTTTCGAATTCGATTTTGTTTCGTTTTTATTTTTCCGCTGCATTATGAACGGTAGAAACCCAACAATACAATCAACCAGTTTTTTTTTATGTTAAATAATTATTTGCCCTCTTTTGAAAACAAAAATGATTATATTTTTTTTTTATATTCAACCCATTGAATTGAGAGATTTTGCAAAATATGTGTTATATTGCATTTGCCGGGAATTGAACTCATGAACTATTGCTACACATACAAATTCTTTAACCAACTAGACTACAAGTTATTTGCTAAAAAAATGATTATTTTTGTTTCGAGTAATAAGGGCGACAATGTCAATGCAAAAATGTCACATCCTTATTGAAACATTTATTACATTAAATAAAAAAATAATTGGGGTAAAATTAAGAAGCAGAGTGATTATGTTGACCATAGTAATATGGTACAAATCTACTAAACATCCATGGATATACCGAAGTTTGACAATGAACTCCTCTTGGAACTATTAAATGAAACAAAGGAGGAAAACAAAAAACTTGCGTTCTTGATTAGTTCCTTAGAAGAAGAAGAGGGAGAGTCCGTTTACCATCCTCAAACGAACATCAATGATTCTATATTACTCAATCCAGAAGCAATCCACACACATGAAAATTCCGAGGGTTGTAGTTTTGATGATATCTTGTCAAGTATAGACCGTCATGACTGTTTTGTTTCTTCGACATACTTTTGAGAGGATTTGCTTGGTTGGATGGAGATGGATGTTTTTGTGGACTCTAAATATACTGATACGGATGATTGGTACTTGTACGTAGAAGGGATACAATGCATCGAAACAGAAGATCAGAGTTTTTGTCTATTATGGGAGTGATTATTGATTTGAGATAGGTTTTTATTTTATTATATTTTTAGTTTTTTTCCTTTAATCCATTGTGGGAGTGATTATTTTTTTCGGGTAGGCTTTGATTTCATTGTACCCTTAGTTTCAATTTCCTTTTATATAGCAAAGTTGGAATCACTCTATTTCTTAATTTTACCCCAATTATTCTTTTATATAATATAAAAAATGTTTTAATAAGGATGTGAAATTTTTGCATTGACATTTTCACCCTTATTAATAGAAACAAAAGTAATCATTTTTGTTTTCAAAAGAGGGCAAATACTTATTTAACAAAAAAACTTGGTTGATGGGATAATTATTATGCCGTACAAAACAATTTCTATAAAAAAAAAAGAAAATTTGCAAATATCCCCCAATCATTTATGAATATTACAAAACCCCCCATATTTTCTGAATTTACAAAAAAACTTCTCCATCTACTTTTCCATCCATTTAGTAGTTAAAAAAAATTGAATTCCCATTTTATCCCTATGATAAAATATTTTTTTTTAAATATATTTTCCAAAAAAAATTTAGAAAAAATTATTTTCCGAAAAAAATATTTTCTCGAAAAAATATTTTATCAAATCTTTTCAAAAAAAATTCTAACAAAAATTTCTTACATGTTTCAATAATTATTATATTTGAGAAAGTTATTTTTTTAAAAAATTTAGAAAGACTATTTTCTATCATATTCTTTATAGAAGTTTTAAAAAAAATCTAACAATTTTTATTTCTTATAAAAAGTATTTTTAGAAAAAAAATTCTTAAATGTTTTCGAAAAAAATCCTCGAAAAAAAAATCGAAAAGGGAGTTTTGAATTTTTTTTCTTTTTAAAAAATATATTTCATAAAAATAATTTTAAATAAAAAATTGTCAGAATTTTTTATGAGAATTTATTTTAATAATATTTGATAAAATATTTTTCAGAAAATATTTGTCGAAAAATATTTTTTTTCCTAAGAAATATTTTTTCGGAAAATATACTTTTCGAAAATTTTTTTAATTATTTTGGAAAATTATTTTATCGTAGGGCTAAATTGGGAATTTCAAAAAATTTAACTAAAATATAGATGGAAAAGTGGATGTAGGGGTTTTTTTGTAATTGAAAAGTTTAACATAGGGAATTTTTTGTAAATTCTGAAAATATGGAGTGGGGGGGGGTTGTAATATAGGTAAAAGATAGGGGGTTATTTGTAAATTTTCCTAAAAACAATTGTGCTATACTTATTGACATGACATGATACTTGAGGAAAATAATTTGTTATAGTTTTTACGTGTTCAATGTGGGAGAATTAAAATTAAAAACAGGACCGACAAACCTATATTTCGAAAACTGTTAAATTAGTTTCAAACGCTCCAAATATAGCAAGTTAGAATCCTACAAAGAGGTCGTCGCTCTTCTTGCAAAATCCAACCAATAAACAACTCAAATCCAACAAAAAATAAATACTCACCAGCCACCAAACGTGTTAATGCCACCTCAAATCCGGAATAACCTCATGAATTGGGATAATCATAATATATACGCAAAAAACGATATTTCTTCTTTTTCTTCCCCATTGAAAGAATTTGCGGACTTTTCAGCTGGCAAGAGGGAGGAGCACCGCCAGATGGCTCAATTGTCAAATGACCAAACCACCGTGAAAACTCATGCTAATATAGTGATCGGTGCGATTATAGTTAACATACATTTTTGAATGATGATATTCCTTTCCTAATGTGTTCTTACGAGACAAATTTACCTATAGTTTTTTTAGTTTTTTCCAATCATATATATACCTTAAATATTCTTTTGTTTTTTATGAAAATTAATTTTTCGAGGCAAAATCTATGTTTCTATACCAATTATCTACCTTTTTAAATGTTGATATATTTTTTTTTATACATTCTTACAATACAATTTACATTTTTTTCTATGTAATATTATAATAAGTGTGATAAATGATACTATATTATTACAAGGCAAAGTCTATGTGAAACTTTTATAATTCCTATATTTTCTACAATTTTTTTGGTTTTTTGTTTAGTCATATATATTTTTTGAATATTAATATATCTTCTAGCATCTCCTTCCCAAAAATATATCATATATATCGTTAAAAATCAATAAGCAGTTGGACATTACTATGTTAATTCTTTTAATCATTTGCGTTATTTTGTTTCATTTTTTGATAAAATTACTTAACAATCTAACAGGCGGAATGGATTTTGAGTGCATTTCAGATGAAGATTTGGAGGATATGCTTAGTCACGATTTAACATCGTGGCTTAATAATGATAAAAAATTTGTTACTAAGCCCATTAAATCTGACCATGATAATATAAAGAATATATGTGACGAAATTAGTAAGAATGATTTTCCTAATTGTGAGGAAATTAGGAAGAATAATTTTCCTAATTGTGAGAAAATTGGGAAGAATAATTTTCCTAATGAGGGGAAATTATCCGACGTGACGGAAAGCAAAAGCCATGAAGAATCTTCACTGCCATTAATGGATGGAGAATTGAGCTCTCTCTCTGATTCCAAGAGACAAAAAAGGTACATAAAAAGATGAATAAAAGAAAAATATCTGATTTTTATTTTTATTTTTTTATTAAATAGCAAATTCTGAATAATAAGAAAAATTTGTTGTTGGTAGACAAGTTAAATATGCGATCATGATTTTGCCAGACATGTAAGAAAATGAAATTTCAAAGGGTAAATCAAAAAATAAAATCTACAGAAATCTTCTTAATTAATGGAGTGCCATTTTATTTTAAAATTTTACACTAAAGAGGCAAAATCAAAATTTCAGGATTTTGGCAAATAGGCAATCAGCACAAAGATCCTGTGTGAGGAAGGTCAATTACATCGCAGACCTTGAGAGTAAGGTCTCCCCACTACAGGTTACATAAAAATTCCATTAAAAAGTTTGAGTAAACATTTGAAACATATTAATTAATTTATATTATAATTTTTGTCATAATAATTTATGTTTAGACTGAGATATCTTCATTGACTCCTCGCGTCGCTTATCTTAACCAACAACGCTCCATGCTGGCGATTAGCAAAGGAAATCTCAAGCAACGAATCGCGGCTTTATCTCAAGACAAGAAATTTAAAGACGGTAAATATGCTCTTTAACTTTTTCTTCTATAATAACCCAAAAACATAATATCTAACTAATTTAAATTATATATATATTTAAATTGAAGCTCACCATGATTCGCTTCGAAAAGAAATTGAAAGACTAACGCTGATACACGAGCAACAGACCACACAAAAAATGGGAATGAATGAGGCCGAGCGGGTTCCTGAACCGAACTCTCCTAGATTAGTAAAACAGACAAAACCACAGCTCCAGTTATCTTGAACATATATAGTCAACGGCAAATCTTTGTAGAGACAGGGGAGGGGGTGAGTGGTCTCCCAAAGTTTTGACAAAACAATATATATTAATAGTAGTTTAGTGAAGAAAATTTTGAAATATATGTATTTTGGCCCGCAAAAAAGTTGGACAGTGCTAATCAGTGGCGAGATAATTTTTTGCCGCTCCCTCCGCCCAATAAATGAATGCAAAGCTCCACAACTTTATATAGTTCTTACTTAGTCTTTTTTCACTGAACATAATCGTGTAATTTGTTGTTCAACTTGACAGGATTTGTCTTCTTTTTTGATCCGGTATATCTTTTTATTTGATGTATGAAATGTCACAACCCGAATTTTCACATAATTTTTTTATTTTTATATTCAGCATGCAACAACCGCCACAAATATATAAATTATTAATCTTATATAGATTTTTAATTTATATATATGTAAGACAATGTAAATTAATATCAATGTAGAATAAATATGAAATAAACTGAGTCTACTCATATATACATAAAATATGAGTACATGTACAAGTCAAGTCAAACTATCTTTTGTAGAGTGATAATATATCACCTAGCTAACCCAAAAATAATAGATTTAATATTTGACAAAATCAGCTTTCTTTTAATATAAATGAAGGATACATGAATCTTCTCTATAAAATAAAAAAAAGAGTATAAACCAAGACCCAAAATACAATAAAATGGGCCATCTGAGTCGCACTATACTACACTTCTCTCCTAAAGTCGAACATAAAAGAGCCACTATATATCAAAAGATGGCTCTATATTCTACATCACACTACTATATACTACAGTAAAATCATACAACCAACTATACTATTGTTTGTGCTGCTGTCATCTAGGGCGATGTGGGTCCAACTCATGCATAAAATATTTATAGAAAATCTAATGAGATAAGAATTTTCCTGCGGCAAGACTTACAAAATACTATATATATAACTTTATTAATTTTAAAAGCTTGAAGGTTTATAAAAATATTTTAAGAAATAATCATAAGATATTTATATTGAAGTGAATGTAATATTCAACTTCTATATATAAAATAATGTATCTTAGCTAACATGATTATCTACTAATTACGCGTAGACGACCACACCTCCCACCGTGGCCTAGAGGGGAATTTCTCACTCACTCTGCTTAATTAAAAGAAGGCACTCTGCAGAGCTACATAGGGTGCACGACATCTATACTAGTCGTGAGGATGCCCTACTGGATAGCTACTACATGGTCAGTCAACTATACATATAACTTTGATATGTTTACTAAAAATAATACTCTTCATACTAGTTACATTCTAGCTACATTGTATTTTTTTGTGAATTATAGTAGTAGCACAATATAGAAAATATGAGTGATTGCTTGCGTAAGATGGTATTTCTAGCTCAACAATGACTTTTCCAATAGATACTGATTTAATATGGGTGCCTAATTATTTTCTAGAGTAACTACATTAGAGGAAGATTATCTAATTTTGAATTTTGGCATTATGACAGTACATTTTGATTTACTAATTATAATATTGATATTATCCTAACCGATAAATATAATAATAGTATTTGGATAAATGACGATCATAATGTGATATGATAAATCTAAAACATAATTTTTATGTGATATTTATAAGCCATACGAAAACTTTATTACGACTAGGGTTTTATGATAAGCTATATTATTACGATTTGAATTTACGATAATTAATTAAATAAATAATAAATATATATATTAGGATTGGCGACGATATCTTCTGAGCCTAATCTTCTTTAATTAGTCTCCTAATCTCTCCTATATCCTCGAAATCTCTTTACTCTGGTGTAACTCAGTATTTTTGTGTGATGTTTGAGTGTGTATGATGGCCTCGTGAATGTGATGGAGACTGTACTCATAGTATGAGGCATGATATTTTGCATGTACTATTTAATGGTTTAATGCCATTTTAAGTGTACAAGGTAACAAGGGACCCACTAAATGAGATTGGTCAAAAAAGATGCATGATCCAGTTAGAAAAGACCTGATATATCACGACAGTACTGTAGTATGCCGGATCACGATGATAATATATATAGTATATTACAGTATAATAAAAATATATATAATTTATCTTTTATAATAACATATACATAAAGAGTAAAAACAATATATAAAAAATAAAATAGTATGTTATAATAATATATAAAAAAAATGCACAAAGATTAAAAACATCACATAATAAAATGATAAAAATAGTATATAATAATATATTGAAAGTAGAAAAATAATACATATACTGTCCGTCGTAATTCAGCATCCTATAATACCGTCGTGATATCATATTTCTCTTTATTTGAGATAAAGCTTAGAACTCATTTCAATAGGTAATGAACGTATTATACCATTTTGCACAAAATACCTCCAAATATTTGCATTTATGAAAAATTCCTTATTTCTTTATATGAAAAAAAAAATATTCTATATTATTAAATGAAAAGTTTTGATACACAAAGTGTACGAAGCTGATTTAGTATGTGAAGGTTATAACAGTTAATTTATGGGCCAAAATACGTGATCCGTTGGCATTGCAACTAATTATCACGGAGATAATTTTGTAAAGCAATATCTATCTTTTGATTTATGTTTTAGTTTAATTGAGGTGAGAATGTAATATTTACTATACATTACTGATAGATAATATTTGTATTGAAATTTATAACTTGTACAACTTCTTACAAGATGTGTTATACTATATTATCATATAAACTTCGTAAATAAATAAGAAATAGATAAAAAAATTTAACTTAAAGGGATATATTTAACTAATAATACTAAATAATTTTTTCGTTTAAAATTTTTATTTCTAAAAAATTGAAACTAAAGACCAAACTATGTCAACAAGAACAATCCATTAAACTTGAATTTACTGTTCGCCATATAGTAATATGGAACAAATGTACGAAACCTTCATGGATATACTCGAGTTTGAAAATAAACTCCTTTTGGAACGATATTACATGAAATGTAGAGTTGAGAGACAAAATTTGAATAAAACTTGTTTATTAATCACTCGATAATTTTACAATACACCTCTACTTCTTAATTACTAAACCTCCAAGATTACACCCCATACTTCTATATTATATAACCTCCAACTACACTACTACAACTCTCACTACATTCTTTACTTGAGAGAAGAATTGATTTGTCACTTCATGCCTTGAGAAGGCTTGGTGACTTGATTCAAAATGAAGTTAAGTGTTACCTATTTATACTAGTAGATGGAAAATTCTACAAAAAAGATTTTTGTAGAATTCTCTAGAAATTAGCTATTAAGAACCTAGATATTTTGATAGAAGCATCTAGAAAAATATATTTTGCAAGGCATGAGTTCAAGAATTTTTCACAACATGGCTATTATTTGGGTTGAACCTTAAGCTAGTGTTGATATTTTTAACAAGCGTGATTACTTCCTTAGAAGAAGAAGAGGTAGATTCCATTTATCATCCTCAAACGAACATCGACGATTCTATATTACTAAATCCAGAAGCAATCCACACGCATGAAAATTGTGAGGATTGCAGTTTAGATGATATCTTGTCAAGTCTAGACAGTCACTACTATTTTAATTCTTCGACAAACTTTTCAGAGGATTTGCTTGATTGGGTGGAGATGGATGTAAGTGTGGACTCTACATATACCACTATGGATGGTTGGTACGTAGAAGGGATACAAATTACAATTGCATCGAGACAGATCAGAGTTTATGGCGATTGTGGGAGTGATTATTGATTTTGGATAGGCTTTTATTTGATTATGTTCTTAGTTTCTTTTTCCTTTTATTCATTGTGGAGTGATTTTTTATTTCGGGTAGGTCTTAATTTGATTGTGTTCTTAGTTTCTTTATTTTTTTATGTAGCAGAGTTGGAGTAAGAGAAAATTCAAGTTTAATGGAATGTTCTTGTTCATATAGTTGGATCTTTCGTTTCAATTTTTTATAAATAAAGTTTTAAACTAAAATTTTATTTAGTGTTAGTTAAATTTATTAATTTAACTAATACTAAATAAACTGTAAGTTTAAAATTTTTATTTTTAAAATTGATATTTATCTATTTCTTTTTGACATAATATTGCAGTAATTTGTTTACGAAGTTTATATGATAATATAGTATCATATAATACATATTGTAAGATGTTATACAAGTTATAAATTTGAATACAAATAATTATCTATCATTAACATTAATTTTAAGTACATATTACACTCTCGCCTCAGTTAAACTAAAACATAAATCAATAGATACATATTGCTTTAAAAAATTATCTCCATGATAATTAGTTGCCAACGGATCAAATATTTTGGCCCATAAAACTGTTACAACGCTTACATATTAACTCAGCTTCTTATACTTTGTGGTATCAAAACTTGCCATACATCAGATCGTGACTAAGCATATCCTCCAAGTCTTCATCTGCAATGCACTCAAAATCCATTCCGCCCGTTAGATTGTTATCTAATTTTATCCACAAAAAAAAAGAAACAAAATGGCCCAAATGATTAAACATATGAACATAGTAAAGTCCAACAACTTACTGATGCTTAACGATATATGATATATTTTTTGTGAAGGAGATGCGAATTATAGGCATTATAAAAGATTCACATAGATTTTGCCACGTAATAATATAGAAACATTTTCTTTCTTTTTAAGGATGAGAAGATTCACATGAGAAAAAAATATGTAAATTGTATTGTAAAAATAAGTATATAAGCATTTAAAAAGGTAGATTATAGGTATAAAAACATAGATTTTGTCGTAAAGAACAATTTTCTCAAAAACAAAGAACATTAAGGTATATCAGCATAATAAAGGTATATTAATTAAAACCGCACCAGCTAAAGCATGATTTTTCATAGAGGTTTGATCATCTGGCAAATGAGAGCCATCTGTCGGTGCTCCTTCCTCTTGTCGGCCGAAAAGTCCACAAATTCTTTTGATGGAGAAGAAGAAAACAAAAGAAAAATTGTCATTTTTTGCATATATATTATGATTATCCCAATTCATGAGGTCATTCTGCATGCATTTGATGTGGCATTAACATATTTGGTGGCTGGTGAGTATTCATTTTTTGTTGGATTTGAATTGTTTTTGGGTTGGATTTTGCAAGAAGATCACTTTGTAAGATTCTAACTTGCTATTTTTGGAGCGTTTGAAACTAACTTAACTATTTTTCAAATATAGATTTGTCGGTCCTATTTTTAAGTTTAATTCCCCCACATTAAACATGTAAAAAATACAACAAATTGTTTTTTTGTAATGTATCATGTCATGTCAATAAGTATAGCACAATTATTTTTATACAAATTGTTTTTGTACGACACAATAATTATACAATCAACTAGGTTTTTTTTTATGTTAAATAAGTATTTGCCCTCTTTTGAAAACAAAAATGATTATGTTTTTTTTTATATTCAACCCATTGAATTGAGAGATTTTGCAAAATATGTGTTATATTGCATTTGCCGGGAATTTGAATCCATAAACTCTTATTACACATACAAATTCTTTAATTAACTATATTACAAGTCATTTGCTAAAAAAATAATTATTTTTGTTTCCAGTAATAAAGGCGACAATGTCAATTCAAAAAATTCACATCCTTATTGAAACATTTTTTACATTAAATAAATAAATAATTGGGGTAAAATTAAGAAGCAGAGTGATTATGTTCACCATAGTAATATGGAACAAATCTACTAAACATTCATGGATATACCGAAGTTTGACAATGAACTCCTCTTGGAACTATTACATGAAGCAAAGGAGGAAAACGAAAACTTGCGTGCTTGATTAGTTTCTTAGAAGAAGAAGAGGTAGATTCCGTTTACCATCCCCAAACAAACATCAATGATTCTATATTACTCAATCTAGAAGCAATCCACACGCATGAAAATTACGAGGATTGTAGTTTAGATGTTATCTTGTCAAGTCTAGACCGTCACGACTCTTTTGTTTCTTTGACATACTTTTGAGAGGATTTGCTTGTTTGGGTGGATGTTTTTGTGGACTCTAAATATACCGATACGGATGATTGGTACTTGTAGGTAGAAGGGATACAATGCATCGAAACAGAAGATCAGAGTTTTTGTCGATTGTGGGAGTGATTATTGGAATTATTGAAGGTGCAAGAGATAAAAATTCATTAGTTAGGAATATTTTCTATTCATTATATTTTTTAAGTTTGTATTTATATGTTCATGTAAAAAATAAAAGAAATTATTTAATTTATGTAATTTTTTTTGGTTTATGAAAATTTAATTTATGGTAATTGTGGATATTTTTATAAATTTGTTTGGTAAAAATGTGTTTGATTAATCAAGCCACATATTACTATAAATTTATTTGATTCTAATTAACAAAAAAATAACTTATATTATTACCACTTACCGGCGAAAATGTGCTTAGCATAGCTTATAGTGGAAGGAATCAGTGTAGCTTGTATTGGAAGGAATCAATATAGCTTGCAGTGGAAGAAATACGCCGCTTGCCACCTGTAGTCTCCATAAATTATTTGATTTGTGCAAATAATTTTGGTTTATTGAAATTTAATATATGGCAATTGTGGATATTTTTTTGAGAGTTTGTTTGATGAAATTTATGTTCAATTAGCACATTTTGGGGAACTTGATGGAATAACAAGTTAGATGAAAAAAATGAAATAATATAGTATTAAATAAATAATAAATAAACTTATAATTTATGAAAATATGTGTTCGACTAATCTAGACACATATTGCTAAAAGTTTGTTCGTTTTTAATTACCAAAAATACGTAACTTGAATTATTATCATATACCCCGCATTCTGGCAGTAATGAAGTCGGTAAGGAATACACTATAATCTAAAAATACAGTCTCGTCAAAGAATATGTGATCTGGTGTCTGTCAGCACAATTTTTCTCAAGTCATACATCGCTTACCACCGGTAAACACCTTCAGTGATATTTGTAAGATCATGACTTACCACCGGTAAACACGAATTTTTTTGAATAGTAGCACTATTTTGAAGAATAATTAATCATATAGCATGATTTTCAAAATATTTGGATAGGTAGCACTTCCGCCAAACCTTCTGGCGGAACTAAAGTAGTTCCGCTAGAGGGTCTGGCGGAACTAAGGAATTTTTTTTTTTGCTAATTTCGGTCATTTGGCACCCTTAAACAGCCTAGACGGTGAAATTGGCCCAAAAATGACGAAAATAGAGGTTCCGCCAGACCCTCTGGCGGAACTAGCTAGTTCTGCCAGTGGGTGCAGGCGGAACTACACATTTTCCCAACTTACAATCGAAAGTCCAAAAAAATGGTCTAGTTCCGCCGGTGGGTGCAGGCGGAACTAGACCATTTTCCCAACTTACAATCTGACCCAAAAAAATTTCAAAATTTAGGGTTTAGTAACGGTTTTTCATAAAAAACCGATACTAAATATTAGTATTGTATCGGATTTTTTGGGAAATTTTTTTTCCTTTAGTAACGGTTATTAACAAATAACCGTTACTAAATTCAAAATTAGTAACGGTTCTTCCCTAAAAACGTTACTAAATATGAAGTTAGTAACGGTTCTTCCATAAAAACCGTTACTAAGTGGAAATTTAGTAACGATTTTTATGGAAGAACCGTTACTAACTTCATATTTAGTAATAGTTTTTAGGGAAGTACCGTTACTAATTTTGAATTTAGTAACGGTTATTTGTTAACAACCGTTACTAAAGGGAAAAAAAAATTTCCCAAAAAATCCGATACAATACTAATATTTAGTATCGGTTTTTTATTAAAAACCGTTACTAAATCCTAAATTTTGAAATTTTTTTGGGTCAGATTGTAAGTTGGGAAAATGGTCTAGTTCCGTCAGACCCACTGGCGGAACTAGACCAGTTTTTTGGATTTTTTGATTGTAAGTTGGGAAAATGTGTAGTTCCGCGAGACCTACTGGCGGAGCTAGCTAGTTCCGCCAGAGGGTCTGGCGGAACCTCTATTTTCGTCATTTTTGGGCCAAAAATAAATTTTACCTAGTTTTGCCAGACCCAGTGGCAGAACTAGCTTTTTTCATTAATTAAGGCTGTTTAAGGATGCCAAATGGCCGAGATTAGCAAAAAAAAAAAATTTCCTAGTTCCGCCAGACCAAAAATAAATTTTCAAAAAAAAAAAATACTTCAGTTCCGCCAGAAAGTCTGGCAGAAGTGCTACCTACCCAAATATTTTGAAAATCATGCCATTTAATTAATTATTCTTCAAAATAATGCTACTATTCAAACAAATTCGGAAAATACCTTCAGTGATATTTGTAAGATCACGAGCTGGTTTTCAAGCCCACGTGGGTTGTGCTGAAATGAAGAAAAAATATTACTATTTTATCTTGGGGAAACTGGAGAGAAGGCACGGGGCAACGAATAATTTCTGATTAGATAATATTGTGTTGTGTTGTATTGTATCCCTTTAACCATGGCAAAAGGAATCTTTGCCATCTAATAACATTAAAATGTAAAATAATTGGAGTACGGATGTACTGACTTGGTAATCTAGTCTATAGATTTTGTAAGCTAGATCTACAACATTTTTAATTTTTAAATGATCAAACTGTATATTTTCATTTGTTTATAATTCTTGTCTAGATGGTTGTATGAAGCAATATAATCTATCAAAATGAGTAATTTTACTCGTGTTCAAATTTTGATTTGTCTCATAAAGATCCATTTTTAATTTAGACTAGTTGTATGGATTTATTTAATTCACATTAATAGATATCACAAATTTATCACAAATAAACTTATCGAAATTCAAAATTCTAATAGTATTCACTTCAAAAAACCAAATTGATAAATTCACAAACTACCCCACACAATCGCCTCTCATTATTTGGACTTTATGTTTAAAAAGACAATAATAATTATTCCAACTCATGCATGCCCATGCAATGAAAATTCGAACGAGAAGAAATATGTCCTTCTAATTAACTCCATAAGTGTTTCATTTTAGTGACCATGACATCACCTCACATCACAATATTATATTTGCGGTTTTGAAATTAAAAGAAAAATGTCCCATCCGTATTGTCAGAAACATTTAAAATTACTAGTAATGATTATTGTACTTCTGTCAACAGTTCATTCAGTCAAATCAATTGCAAATGAAGTCTAATGATTATTGTACTGGTAAGTGGAGTGCAGTTATTTATCACAATGAATTCTGGATCAAGCTCGAGAAGGTCAGTCCCCACAACAATTTGTCGACATTTTGCATTCCAGTTGTTTAAAAAAAAAAATCTATTTTGAAGCTTTTGAAAATGAATTACTTGTTTGGTTGGATTCATTGATTTCTTACATATGTTATTCCTGGAGTGTTTGCAAGCCCAACTGTGAAGATAAGACAAAAGGAAATAGAGTACAAGAGAAGTGTCTATGTCCAAATGGAGGATCCGGTGCCGCTGGATTTCAACATAGTGAATATCATCAATCATATTGCGAAGTTGATGAGCACACTTCCGAACACATCTGAACACCGGAAAGGCACTTACCACCGATATTTGCTGATTTCCCCCATAAAGTACTATCGGGACAAATTCGTGGAGGACGAAGTGAAGGCATGCATAGAGGAGGTGTGGATTCAATTCAAGGCATGGAAGCTGAACTATGGCACTAGGTCATTCCTTCTTCAGAAAAAGGTCAATTTATTTACAGTCATTTAAGAACTGATTATTTCTGATTATCAGTACTGATGAGGATTTATTATTCAGAGGATTGTTATGTGCATGGTAGAATTTAATAAGTTTGTTGAAAAGAAGTGGTGATCAATGACTACTTGTAATCAGTTATTAATGTATTACTATGTTAGAACAATCATGGAGTTTTAGTGTTATTTTAGTAAATTAGAATTTATAGTAAGTTTAGTTGAAATAAAAAAAAATTGAAATAAAAATTGGATAATTAGTACTTGTTCGCAGTTAGTTATGTTTTAATTGGTTGATGTAACTATGTGCATGCTGCAAATTTTTCTGATTATCTATACTGATGAGGATTTATTATTCATAGGTTTGGTTGAAAGTTTACGACTTCCCAAAGCATCACTACACCTTCAATAAAGCAAATGAGCTAGTAACGGGGTTTGGCCATCTGTGGACATCGATGTGGTGAAGGTGGCTGAAGATATATCTACACTGGACGTCTTGATTGATTGCCCTCATACTAACATTATAGATAGAATTCTGAAGTAATACTTCGACTACTACTACATTAAGAAGGTGACAATTTCAGTTGAGTTGGAGTTGAATTTCCACGAGTACATTGATCTGGGTGTGGAGGATGCTAACCATACGCACATAGAGGTGCATCAGAAGGCATTTGATGCTTACAAAGTGAGCATGTTTGATCGTATGTCTGCACCACCGAGTGTAAGGGAGGATTAGTGGGAAGTGGTTTTGGTGGGAAGAAGTCTTTATATTAATCGTAATGTATAAATTTTGTGAGATTGGAATGTTGGCAAGTTTGGGAGGATTTGTGTTATTTTGTTTTCATCCGAGGTGGGCATTTGAATGTATTTTCTTTTGTGTTATTTATTTTGAAGTAGTATTTTAATTTTATGAGTTTCTGATAGTATGGACTTGAAACTATTAATGGATGGACTTGAATGAATTTTGTGTTTTATATAATCTGTTGGAACAATAGTAAGTTAGTTGGGAAAAAAAAGTGTTTAATTACTACTTGTAATCCGTTATTTGTTATTAATTAGTGAAATCCTCGCTCCACTTCGGAATGCACTTAATACAGTTTATTTAAATATTATATTTTATATTTTTATTTTGTAGGACCAAATAAGAATAATCAAGAGTAATCCTCTATATTATTATAGTTTAGAAACATGTAAAAACTCATATAGTATATTTTATATACTCATACTATTAAATTTATTTTTAATACTATATATATATATATATATATATATATATATATATATATATATATATATATATATATATATATATATATATATATATATATATATATATATATATATATATCTTAAAATATATATTTATTGTATAAACCTTTTTTTAATTATATACTGGGTGCAAGTTGTGGTGATGTATATCTTTTCTTACAGTAATCCTCTATTTTATTATAGATTAAATAAAATATGAAAAAAATGAGAAATGTTTGAAAACTCATATAGTATATCTTATATACTCATACTATTATAATAATATTTATTTATATATATATAAACTATTTTCTTAAAATATATATTCGTATAAATCTATCTTTTTTAAAATATATATTGGGTGCAAATTTTTGTGATGTATATCAAATTGGACTCATTCACGTTTTAACCGTGGCTCTCTATCCTTTCCCATTAAATAAATATATACTTGAAATTCTTTTGAACGGCATTTTTTTTCAGATAGAAAATTACCCTCAATATTTCTTGAAAATACAATATTGCCATTCATCCACATTTCAAACAACTTAAGTATTGAGTGGTATCAATTGTAATAAAGTAAAAAGTAAGGATATTTTTCAAAAGAGAAAGAGCAAAACATAATACATCCATTATTATATGACCAATTGTGCAATGAGTAGTATATTTGCTTAGAAATTATCTACTTTATAATTGTGTATATGATGTATGACACAAAAGATCCTAGGATAGAACACGTGTCACTTGTTGGTTAGAAGTTCATATTCCTGTATTTTTTAGGAGTCGTTTGGCATACGAAATTAGTAGAATGAAACCGAATTATAAGATAGAGAAGTGCAAAATTCTGAAATTAGCTAATTCCTTATTTTGTTTGAATGTTAGAAAAATAAGACGTTGGAAAATTTAATTTCTTGTTTGGTTGCTTGAAAAATTTTGGAATTTTGTGTTATGAATATGGAAGTAGTTGTAAATATTTGAATATTGTCGGATTAAAATTGATGATTATAAAATAATAAATGATAGAAATATACCTAAAATAAATAAATGACATAGACACTAAATTTTGCAAAATCAATATCCTTACAAATTAAACTTCTAAATAGATTACAAAATATAAACTAAAACATGTTTTAATGCTAAATTACCCATCGACCAACAAAATGATAATATTGAAACAAAATACATGTCAGATTGTAAAATGTAAAATGTTGCTACATTCCACGAGCATTCCAATATCTCTCTTTATTTGCTCCTTTTTTTGAACCCATTCTCTTGCATCATCTCTTCTCGCACCTCTTGACCTAGAGGACCGAAAAGTGGATGACGATGCAACCTCTTCCTCAGTTGGCACAAATGTATCTGGATCCACATCAATGATATAGTTGTGAAGTATACAACAAGCGATCGCTATATCAACTTGCACAGACTCGGGAAAGAATGGCTTAGCGGTTTGAATTTTGAACCTGTTTTTTAATGCACCAAATGCTCGCTCAACCGTTGTGCGCAAAGACGAGTGCCTCAGATTAAAAAGCTCTTTGTCAGTTGTTGGAGGATTACTAGAAAATTCTTTCAAATGGTAACGCACGCCACGAAAATGAGAAATAAATCCTGGTTGTGTTGAATATCCAGCATCAACCAAATAGTATTTTCCCTCTGGAACACAAATGCCATCCTCTCTTTCTATGACGTCATTAAGAACCAATGCATCATGTACAGTACCTTTCCAACCGGCAAGCACATAGGTAAAATATAAATTAAAATCGACCGCGGCAAGAATATTTTGTGTAGGAACATGTTTGCGGCCACGATATCGAGATGCTTCCTTACTAGAGACACTAATCGGGGTGTGAGTCCCATCAAGAGCACCAATACAATTGTTAAAGAAGGGGGGTAAATCTAGGATTTGAGGTGATCACATTAGACGGTTCAATGCTTCGTGGTTTCATGTATTCATCTCGCAACTCGCCAATTGCATATAGAACATTTTTAAATCGCCGGCTAACGGTTTCAGTCGAACGAAGGAGATTAATTCCAATTACCCTGCTTCTCACACTATGCCCCACTACATGCAAAAATATAGCCACTTGTTCCTCCACCGTAACGTAATCAGAATTCTCCAACAAATTTCTCTCTAAACTTTTGACACAAACCGAAGAATGATTCTCTATTCATGCGAAGCATGTCCATACACGCAATATCGGATTCGTATATTCTCTTTATATATATGTTCCGCTCATGTATCCTTCTTGGTGATAACGATTTTGTCATTTTCCTTCCTTCTTGCCTGATAATCCAAGAAGCAACAATAATCACAACAAAAGCAACAATAGGTTCATCTTCATCATGATTCTCTTCTTCATTGTGATTCTCCATCTCTTGTGATAATCTGTGCATGATAAGAAAGAAACTAATTAAGTATAACATCATTATCCAACCAGTCTTAAAAAAATTCATACTTTTGACAAAAAAATAAAAATAAATAAAATATCAAAATTGACCCTCCCAAAACTACTGATAAACGAAGATAAGGCTTGGTATTATCATTCTAATTAGTTGAGGTGGAATTTGTACAACTCAGTAGCAAATAATTTATTTTTGTGAAAAAAAATAAGTAAGAAACCTTACTGGATGAAATTCAATATGAGTTCTGTATTCTCTTACGAAAACAATGATACGAACAAGTCAATCATGTGTCAGTTTAAGAATGGAAAAATTCAATAGGATTAATTACTTCAACGAACAATTTAGATTCAAAATTTTTTTTTACTTCAACCAACCAATAATATGTACGCAGAATTAGCTGGAGATTGTAAAGATTGGGCTTTTCAGCTTAATTGAGAAGATTGAGCTACAAATGGAGAACTAAGCTAAAGATTGTGAAGACGGAGTTTATAAACTCAATTGTGAAGATTGAGAATGAACCGTAACAAATGAATGAAGGCCCTTGAACCATACAAATGAACAATCACCCCACACACAAACACAAACACAAACAGAGAGAGAGAGAGAGAGAGAGACCTTTGTCTTGTGAGAGAAGACATCACGCCAAGGTTGAGAAAGGGAGGTAGATCAGAGGCTCAGTCCGAGCTTTAGTGAGAAGAGAGGCGGAAAAGGGGGGAGAGCAAATGATTAATGAATAGAGCGAGAGAGAGTTCAGCGGGAAATTTGCCGCCATAAAATTTAATCGCATCTTGGCGTTCTGCCAATTTTGGAGAATTACGTTTTGCAGCCATAACATACAAAATAATATTACGGCATTAGATAATTCTTATTCTCGAAACTTACCAAACAGAGAATTTGGGTTTTACTGGAGTTTGAAATGCTAATTCCACTCATTATTCCCCATGCCAAACGGCCCTTAAGAATTTGTTAGATTAGAACAATGTTATAATTTAGAAGTTAGTTTTTTTTTAGTAAGTTAGAATTTAGGAAGTTAGTTAAAATCGAAAATGTTGAAATCAAAATTGGATAATCCTTACTCTTAAGCAGTTAGTTGTGTTTTAATTAGTTGATCATTGAAGTAACTATATGCATGCTGCAAAATTTTAACGTTATCAGTTATTGTATGTTGTTAGTGGGAGATGAGAAGTGATAAACATTAATTGTGGAAGTATGTAGTAAGTAGCAGTAATCAGATAAATAGTAGTTAAACATTGTAGATTTATTTTTCATAATTCGAATGTATGTATATTTATTCCAGGAAAGTTTTAAATAGACAAAGACATAACCAGCATGTCAATGAAAAGTTAGAATATAGAAATAAATGATAGTAGCGAAGTGTTGAATTATTGTTATAATTTGTTAGTATGAATAACTGATATTATGGGAAGTGAGATAAATGATAAGCACTAACTTAGTGAGTATGAGATATCTACTATGAAGAAGATGAAATACATATTTTATTTTGTAAATGTGAATTTAATGAGCTAAAGTTAATTTCACAATAAAAATAAAAAATAAATATATGTCAATATGCAATAAATGATCATGTAGGATTGCATACCCGGTAGTATTTTTTAGTACACTTTGTTGTGAGACCCAACATGCATAAGTTGGATTTGATGTATGAGAAAATTTCTACAAGACAAAATCTACAAAAATGCATTTGCAAGATTGAATAAGAGAATGGAAGGTGGGAAAAAGCGAGTGGGTTTTATTTCCTGCATCCAACTGATTATCACTATATAGCTGGAACATAAATTCTTTCCTACAATTTGAGGAAGGAAAATAATACAGACAAATATATTCAGTATAAAGATGAACCTCGTGACCACAAAAGACAACATTAATCTGTGATCATCAATGAGATGAAGAATAACCAGTTTGTTGCAAAATAAATAACTTATGAGCTAAAGTTTATTTTACAACAAAAATTATAACATAATAATATATGTCATTTCACTGTACAAGTAATGATCATGTAGTATTTAATGAGTATGTTGCATTTACTTTGAGTAGACTTTTTGCTAGGACCCATCATGTACAAGATGAATTTGATGTATAGCAGAAGTTCTGTAAGAAAAAATATGCAAATATGAAACTGCAAGAATGAATAAGAGAATGGAAGGTGGGACAGAGAATTGAAGGTGGGACGGTGAGTGGGTTTTAATTCTTGCATCCTACTAATTACCACTATATAGCTGGAACATATATTTTTTTTACAGTGCGAGCAAGGAAAATAATACATAGGCAAATATATTTAGTACAAAAATGAACCTCGCGACAAGAAAAACAACATTAATCTGTACTCATAAATTAGATGAAAAATAACCAGTTTGTTGCAAAATATTGAACTTATGAGCTAAAGTTTATTTTATCACAAAAATTATAACATAATATGTCACTGTGTAATTAATTATCATGTATCATTTAATGAGCATATTGTATTTACTTTTAGTAGACTTTTTGTTGGGATCCATCCGTGTAAAAAGGCAGATTTAACTCATGGCAGGAAATATTGCAATTATTAAATATAAAATTATTACAGCTGATATGAAATACAAACTCACTTAGAAAGTTATAAACCACTACAACCGATTATCAGTAACAAGCAAGAGTTAAAAATCAATTAAAAAATAAATATGATATACGCATGATGTTACAAGCACAAAACTATACCATCTATCAAACTAAACATAATTTTTCAAAAAATAAAAGGAACACGTGGTATTTGTTATTCTCATGCTTTTCTAGGGACAAAATCAGTACCAAACCCATTCATTCGGCTCTATGATTCAAAAATCGGTACCAAACCTATTAATAGATAGGTCCCGGTAACAAATTACAATTTTACAACTTTTGACTGCATAAATAGATATATCTAATACATTGTAAAATCTTACATAAATACGAAAAAGGCAACATAAAAATTTACAGTTACATGGAAACCAAAATATTAAAAAACATTATCGTTTGTCAAGACCCACATGACCAACCATTGGTGCGCCATGGTACACAAACAAAATCCATATGGCACACCAGTGGTGCCACTGTACCGGAATTTCATACACATTTTTAACAGCTCGTACACGTGGCAAACAACAGTACATTCAGTATGAAGCCTCGTATCAGCTCTCTATGTAACAAACTCAATAATTAACAAGACTCAAGAACTGAGGCCTGTCCACTAGCCGACAAATCACCGTCCCAATTATTTCTTCTGTAAACCAAAATTAAAATCAACGAAAAAAAAATTAGTTTTGATTTTCAACGGCAAATTTCTGAACTTGTTTGCTCATTTTTGTATATTTCTTATATGTAAATAGATTAGATGTAGGATGTAAATAACTTTTAAAGAGGAAAATATAGTTTGGTGTTTGGATGGGTGACTTGAGAGTGTTGAATTATTTTAATATAAAAACCCTTCCAAATTTTCTCAAAAATAAATAAAAATAAATAAATCAACGAAAAAATAAAGAAAATAATAATAATAATAATAATAATAATAATAATAATAATAATAATAATAATAATAATAATAATAATAATAATAATAATAATAATAATAATATTTTGCTCCTCTGTAGACCAGACCGAAAATAAATGAGATACAAGAGGGAGTAACTATTGAGTCCATTTGTAAGTACAAGAAAGCATGTGTTGATTCATGCTTTGTTTCTCTTCTCAAGGTATTTTATACAATACACGCGTCGTACATTTATCATTATATGTAGAGACGTATACTATACATCCATCCTGCATGTCATCCCTCATAATTACTCCTCTCATCAAAAAATAATAAAAAGGAAACTAAAATGACATTATGACTGTATACAAAGTCCATTTTATCTCAACATAGTGATACGTGAACCCCCTTCGACAGGATTTTCTATGGCAAGTTTTTTATAATACTAAATACAAATATTGGATTTTTTGTGTCAATATTTCTATAATATTTTATACAAATTTATTTCTATTATCAATTTTAGTCACATGTCTTAAAATATAAAACCTACTATATAATAATTTAAATTTAGTATTATTATAAATATAATAATTTACTATGATATATTTTAAAGTATAATAACATAATTGTATTTCCTTAAAGATATTTTATAAAAAAATACTTTTAAAACAAACTTACTTTAAAAAAATTGTTTTTCTAAAACATTTTGGAAAATAACTTAAAAAAAATCTTAAGAATATTATTATCAAAACAAGAATAAATTATTGTGGAGAATAATATGCTAAATATTTTGTGGCAACTATCCAATGGTGGTAATGAAAAACGATTTAAATATATCAAAATTTGATAGTAATAACGTGTACTGTATTTATTGATAATGAACCCTACTTATCATTCAGATTTTGATTTGTTGGGTTTAGATTTTCCAGGGTTTTGAGACTCGATTGGAGTTGATTTCTCAATTTCAGTTGGTTTCTTACAAAATTGATTTAGGGTTTGGTGGTTTTTGGCCTTAATTGGAGTTGATTTGTCAATCGAAGTTCCAATCTTTGTCAATTTTATTACAGAATTCATCTAGGGTTTCGAGGTTTTGGGACTTAATTGAAGTTGATTTCTCAATCGAATCCAATCTTTGTCGTTTTTTCTTTCCATTAGTCTTGTTGGATCATGTATTTCATCTAGGGTTTGAAAACTCTGAATTATTTGGTTCGATTCATGTTGATTTGTTTGTATTTTGTTTGTAATTAGGTTTTGAGGATGCTTAGAAACGGCCGATGTGAAGCCATGTGTTTTGACGGCACGAAAAGGCTGTTTGAACAAGAAAGTCTGGATTGATGCTGGTGGTATAGTGCTTGTTGGCCTTCGTGACTATCATTTAACTTTTTAATTCTTATATTTATAAGCAATGTTTTCATAGGAAATTTGTATATATTCTGTTGATAATGAAAATATTGGAATTTCAGAAAAACTTTTATTTGAAACTTGAGAACCTTGAAGTTTTTAATGTTTAATTTAAGCAAAAACTCAAACTTATTTTGGACTAATAGAGAAGTAATAATAATGATAGTAATTTTAAATTTGTTGATTTTAGGATGACAAGGCGGACGTGATATTGAAGTACATGCTGGACGAGGCGCACGGGGAGCTTCCGGAGAACACGCGTCTGCACGAGGGAGGGCTCGACGAGGAGGACGAGGGCGCCGGCGACAATTACCTCGACTTTGAGGACGGGGACATCGACAAAATATAAGGGGGGAAGAATATATGGTTTGTGGTTTAGGGTTTTTATGTTTGTTATGAGAAAGGATGTTTATGTGTTTACTATTGTTGTTGTTTTGAGTTTTGAGGATTGAGATGTTGGTGGGTGGCTTGTGCTTTTAAGTGTGTAATGGATGGATGAAGAGTTAGATTTTAGGCATAAGTACAAAAATGGGCATGCATTACTTCATGCGTAATTGGCTGGCTGGGTCCATTTCATAACAATAATATGATAGAATTCAAATTTATCAAATTTAATGAATAATACAAAGGAAATAAATGTGGCCTCAAGCCGTTACAGATAGTTTTGAATTGGATTGTTTTCCATTTTCATGCAACATTTACAGCATGACAGATACAAGCATAAAAATTAAATTATTACCACGTGAATCACATTTTCACTGCAAGATGCCTGATTATTCTTGTCCTTTGTAAACGTGAAGTCCAAATGTTTAGAGATGCTTGGATAAGAAAGTTATTGTAACATCAGTTGAGGGAGATGGGGAGATGTCCATTATCAGACGAACAAGTGATGAAATTCATAATTCATATTTTCAAATGAATCAATGTTGGGCTTTAAATTGGGCCTCGGTTAAAACTGACTATTCAGCTATATGCCATGTAGTCCATTAGGAAAATGATATGCGCAGGGAAAATATTTCATGCGAGCAAAAAAGAAATATAGCAAAATAACTTTTTTACTCATCTTTATATATGCTAATTAATTAAATTAAAAATACAAGAATATATCAATCTTTATTGTTGATTTTTTTCTCACCAACATAATTGATATAAAAACTAGTCAACTTTATTGTTACTCACCAAAACTTCAAATGTCTCTTTCTTATTTGAAACTTATGGGGGAACACTTGATTTGAAGTTGTTATTTGCCTTCTAATGTCTCTGTAAGTTTGGAAGAATGAAAAATATAATTTCTTTTTACTTGTGATTTATATCATCTAATCGAGGACCAAGCCACATGAAATAATTAAGAACGAATATTTTTTTGTTACTTATAATGTGATAGCATAACCCCTTAATCTAAGTTATAACACGAAGGCAAAAGATAATATAAATCATCCTTAATCTAATTTCTAAAATGGAGCTAGACAACGTGGACAAACCAAATCAAACCTTGGTGCATGAGGTTTTATGGATTTCGATATGAAAAAATTGACTTTTTTCCTACTAAAACAACACATGAACAGATGTTGATTTGTAATAATACGAGAGGTTTTATGAATTTCTGGACCATATTGATGGACATTGATTTTTCAATACGTAAAAAATTTTCTAAAAAAAAATGCAACAGAGACAAAATTCATAAATTTTATTAATATTTTGATTAGATGATTTAGAAATATGTAATTAAGATCACATTAGTAATGAACCAGTTCAAATGTAATATGTAGGTTCAAAAACTTATAGGTGTTGAATTTATATTTGTCTTTATAATCTAATTGTAAAATATCAATTGTATTGTAAGTAGATTAGATTTCAGCACTATAAATAGAGAAGCTCACTTGTAATCTTCAATTCAACTAATTCTAATCCAAAATTAATCAATCATCTCTCTCTCTCTCTCTCTCTCTCTCTCTCTCTCTCTCTACTTCTATTATGGTATCAGCAACAATTTCTTGCTTTCGCTTTTCCGATTCTACCAATTTCCCTCTCTTTTTCTTCTAATTCTCTTAATCAAGAGTGCAACAATTTGCGCCTCTTAATTCAGGAACAGTTCAAGAATTATTTTCTTGAAGAAATCTTATCAAATCTTGACTGAATTCTTCACAATCAGTCAAGAATTTTGATTTGATCAGTACTGCATCAGGCAAAACCCGATCGAATTCGAGCTAATTCCCAAGATATCAACCTCTTCAGATCAAGATCAAACCAAGATCCATTCTTTAGTACAATCGGGGACCAATCTCATTCAAATCGAAACCAACAAGCAAAATTTTAGCCTTTTTCGAAGCCTCAGTCTCAGTACCTCGACAACTGGAACAAATCAAAAGAGCGATCGCCTGAATCAGGGTTCCTCAACTCTGATTTCACCTCACAGTATCGAATCAGTACTGCATCATCACAGGCAAGACAGAAAGACAACAACAGCTTACGAAAGAATCAAGAAAGTCCGATTTACTAACCTGATTCAGCAAATTACCGTCATAATCAGGTTTTTTTTTCCTCATATTCTTCTTCAATGGCTTCTGAAATTCCTAAAAGTCATTACTTTCACAAACCAAATCTCAACAAAACTCGATGGTACGAATTTTCTGGTATGAAAATCACAAGTCGAACCAATCCTTCTAGGATATGGTTTGGCTTCACACATCGATCCTCAATTTGCGCCTCCTCCCCTCGAAATTACGATTCCAGCCACCACGGAAGAAACCCAAGCTCGAACCACCGTAAACCCTAAATTCACCGCTTGGTGCCAAAAAGACTGCATGGTCCTCGGCTGGCTCCGAACGACCATGACAGACACTGTCCTTAGCCAACTGGTTCACTGCACCACTGCTGCTGAGGTTTGGAAGAAACTCAACCAGCTGTACAACTCGACAACAATGGCGAAATTACTTGAGCTGTTTCTCAAACTCGGTAGCACAAAGAAATTGGGACAATCATGTGGTGAATACTTTCGCCAAATGAAGAGCTACTCAGATCAGTTAGCCCTAATTGGTCAAAAAATCGAGGACACCCTTCTAGTTATGTTCATCCTCGGCGGCCTTGGTGTCGAATTCAATGGCTTCGTCACAACTATCACTACACGCACGGAACTATTGACTCTTTCTCAGCTATATGGATTCTTGCTAAGGCACGAATAGAGGTTGGAGCAACAAGCTGCCGCTGAACAATCGACTCTCACCTTAGTCGCTTCTAGAGCTTCGATGAGCTCGATGAACTCAATGAGTTATGTCCCCTCTCTCTCCAGTCACTCCATCTTTTCTCCCTCTTCAGTTCCGTCTTCCTCTCATTTAGGCCAGCCTCTTCGTGGACCTCTGTTGGGCCAAACGTTTACTTCGGCCCAGCAGATCAATATTTCCTTAGGCCAGCAAATCACCCCTTCTCCTTTTTTCTCAAATGGGCTATGTTTTGGGCCCAGCTCTTGGCCCATAACAATTTTTAAAACCGATGTGTGCGGCTTTTGCGGCTCAATTTATCAAGTCGAATAATTTTCGCGGGCGCAGGAAACGAGGAAGAGGCGGTCGTCATAATAATAATAGTAATAATAATAATAACAACAACAAAAACTATAAAAACAAAGGTGAAAGGTGCCAACTTTGCTCGAACTCCGGCCATGACGCTCTCAATTACCCCGAACGCTTCACCCGCAATCCTCCAATGGCCCTTCTTGCCGAACCATTCGCTGAATCTTCCACCAGGTGATTCTTGGACTCTGGCGCGTCCAACTACATAATGGCCGACCTAAACTTCCTCACCTCTTACCATCCCTATTCAGGTAATGATCTTATACGAGTCGGAAATGGAGAAGACATTCCAATTCAAAATATAGGAGAAACAACCCTCGCTTGCACAAACGGTTCTATAATCCTCAAAAACGTATTCCATGTCCCCAAAATTACAAAACCTCTTCATTTTTGGGATGACATATTCTACAGCATTGTCTATCTCATTAATCGATTACCAAATACCGCTAACCCTAATCTCCATTCGAAACACTCTTCCACAAAATACCTGACTACAACTTCATGCGCGTTCTAGGGTGCTTGTGTTTTCCTTATACATGACCCTACAACTCTCATAAGTTACAACATCGGTCTCTCCCTTGTGTGTTTCTTGAATACACACCAAACCAAAAAGGTTACAAGTGCCTTCATCTCTCTACAAACAAACTCTATGTGAGTCGCCATGTAATCTTCAATGAGACATATTTCCCTTTTATGCATGAACAAACTCCCGCATCCTCTCAAACCTCTCCATCTCCGCCTCAAAAGACTCTCACACTTCTCTCCTAAAATCTTTCTCATGAGAACTCTTTGTAGGGAAATCCATAGCCATGTACGTTACATGCGCAGCGGAACCTATGGATTTAACCCGCCCTAGGATAGTTAAGGGAATAAAAGTACGAGATTAACTATTAAAATTTATACCTCGGATTTTCCTGATCCGCAAGACGAAGAATGGATGTAGGTCCAAACTTTTCTGACTTGCAACCTTCTCCTTCTTGAAGCTCGACTCGCGACCTCCTTGCTTCTTCTAGGGATGAAGATCGATCGCTCGCAAGTTCTCAAGATAGATAACCTCTACTCGTATCCACGCGAACTTCAGACGTATGGAATAACCAGACTTGGCTAGACAAGTCCGGAAATACTTTTCGAATATCTCTCAAGAATTTCTCTCTCTTTTCTGTGTAATAGACGGCCTCTAAGGCTTCTGAGTTGTGTGTCAAATAGAGAGACTCTGCCCTTCTATTTATACTACAGAGAGAGGCGAATGATTGCTCAGTTACCATAACTAAAACTCTAATCTACGCCTATTCTGTTTCCAATGGAACTATTCCGTTGCCAACGGAATAGGTATTTTCATAACGGAATACTTGGCAGCTAAGGTTATTACAGTTTCCATATATATTCCGTTGGGAATGAAACTATTCCGTTGCCAACGGAATGGTACTGTTTTGTTCAATTAATTATCCAATAATTGATTATTTCGTTCACAAATTTATACATCATATGTATAACTATTTTGAGGCACATTCATCCCGTACGAATGGGTTCTTTGTGTGATCGTGTAGGTTCCATTTAACGCTGGCAACGATCTTCTAAAGATCGTAAGTCATGAGTAACCTCTAGACTGATGTCATGACTACCCATGTTAAATTAAATGATCAGCGATCATAGACCTATCTGAATAGACACTTGCTTATTCCTTTTGTTCTACGATATACGTCTTGATCACAAGGCACGGTAATATGTCATCCTTGAGTTTGATCAAAGTCTCTTTCCTGATCGAGAATTAGACTGAGTAAATACAAAATGATATTAACAACACATGTTAATTCATTTTGAGCAGGGTCATTCATTTTCTTCAGTCCTAGTTCATCAGGGGGCCCAGAGATATCTCCCTCATGACGAGAGGAACAAATCCCATCTTGGTCACTCACATTCCTCATCATGATTCAGTGCATACCTAATGATGAGCCTCATGCTTCGCTTGTGGGAGTGGTTTAGTTAATGGATCGGCGCATTGTCGTCCGATGGCTCTCTACACATTTTAACATCACCCTTTGTATGATCTCTCTGATTAGATGGAAGCGTCGCAATATGTGCTTGGACTTTTGGTGAGATCTCGGTTCCTTTGCTTGTGCGATCACTCCATTGTTATCACAATATAGATCCACTGGTTCCGAGATGCTCGGAACTACTCTTAGCTTCTCCAAAAAGTTCTTTATCCAAACAGCTTCTTTAGTCGCTTCTGCAGCGGCTATATACTCTGCTTCCGTTGAAGAATTTGCTACAGTACATTGCTTGGAACTCTTCCATGTCAATGCACCTCCATTTAGGCAAAATAAATAACCTGATTGCGATCTAAAGTAATCTGAGTCTGTCTGTGTAACCCTTTACAACGACTTTACAACGAGCTCGTCTTCCATACCTCCATAGACTAGGAATAGGTCCTTAGTTCTTCGTAAGTACTTATGGATTCTTTTAACAGCTATCCAGTGACTTTCACTTGGATTAGACTAAAACCTGCTTATTGCGCTCAATGAGTATGACACATCAGGTCTAGTACATATCATGGCATACATGATAGATCCTATAGCCGAAGCATATGGGGTCCTATTCATGCGTCTTCGTTCCTGCTTACTTGTCGGACACTGTGTCTTATTGAGAGAAATGCCATGTGACAAGGGCAAAAATCCTTTCTTGGATTCTTGCATTCTGAACCGTTTTATGACCTTGTCTATGTATGTACTTTGACTCAGACCTATAAGCCTTCTAGATCTATCGCAATAGATTTTGATTCCTAGCACGTAGGAGGCTTCTCCTAGGTCCTTCATCGAGAAACTATCTCCCAACCATTTCTTCACATTCAATAATGTTGGGACGTCATTTCCCACGAGTAATATGTCATCTACGTAAAGCACCAGGAATACTACCGTGCTCCCACTGAACTTCATGTAAACACAAGGCTCACCTTCACTTTTGGTAAAACCAAAACTTTTGATGACTTCATCAAAACGAAGGTTCCAACTTTGAAACGCTTGCTTCAATCCATAGATGGATTTTTGAAGCTTGCAAATCTTACCAGAATTCTTTGGATCGACAAAACCCTCGGGTTTGCATCACATGCACATCCTTGGTCAGATTTTCATTTAGGAAAGCTGTTTTGACATCCATTTGCCATATTTCATAGTCATAATATACTGCTATGGCTAATAGAATTCTAATAGATTTAAGCATAGCTACATGTGAGAAAGTTTCGTCATAGTCAATACCATGAACTTGTTTGAAACCTTTCTCCACAAGCCTTACTTTGCATGTTTGTACCTTTCCATCCACGTCAGTGTTGTTCTTAAAGACCCGCTTACATCCGATGATCTTCAAGCCTTCGGATGGATCAATCGAATTCCAAACTTGATTGTCATGCATGGATTGCATCTTGGCTCTCATGGCCTCTAACCATTTTTGAGAGTCAGGATTCTTCATAGCATCTTGGTAGGACGTGGGTTCATCATCTATGAATGTCACATCATCATCATTAGACACGAGAAATCCGTATCTCTCGGGCTCGTGACGAATCCTACTTGATCTTCGTTGAGTCTATTGTGTTTTAAGCTCACCAACTCCTTGAGAGCTTGTTTGTTCCTCCATCATAGGTTTTGCAACTATAGGTGGGTCTTGAATTTCTTCGAGTTGTACTTTGCTCCAATTGCTTCTCATAGAGACAAACTCTCTTTCCAAGAAGGCTCCATTGCGAGCAACAAACACTTTGTTCTCCGATGGGTGGTAAAAGTAATATCCTTTAGTGTCCTTAGGATATCCCACAAATAGGCACTTGTCAGATTTGGGTCAGAGTTTATCGGGAGATTGACGCTTGACATAAGTCTCACATCCCCAAATTTTAAGAAAAGACAACTTGGGGCTTTTCCCCGTCCATATCTCATATGGCGTCTTTTGAACCGCTTTGGATGGAATCCTATTCAGTATGAATGTGACAGTCTCAAGAGCATAACCCCAGAAAGACATTGAAAGACTCGTTTGACTCATCATCGATCGAACCATATCCAATAAGGTTCGATTGCTCCTTTCGGACACTCCATTCCACTGAGGAGTTCCTGGAGGATTAAGTTGTGAAACTATTCCACATTCTCTGAGATGATCCTTAAATTCCTGACTCAGATATTTGCCTCCACAAACAGATCGAAGTGCTTTAATCTTCTTGCCAAGTTGATTTTGTACTTCATTCTTAAATTCTTTGAACACTTCAAAGGATTCAGACTTGTGCTTCATTAGGTAGACATATCCATATCTACTGAAGTCGTCCGTGAAAGTTATGAAGTATTGATACCCACCTCTAACCGGCGTACTCGTTGGTCCACATACATTAGTATGTATGAGTTCTAATAAGTCATTGACCCTTTCACCAACATTTGTGAAGGGTTTCTTAGTCATCTTGCCAAGTAAACAAGACTCGCATGTCTCAAATGATTCCAAATCAAATGAGTCCAAAAGTCCATGAGAGTGGAGTTTAGAAATGTGTTTCTCATTTATATGGCCTAAGCGACAGTGCCAGAGGTATGTCATATTTGAGTCATTCGGTTTGAATTGTTTAGTGTTAATGTTATATATGGACTTATAATTCTCTTTCTTAAGATCTAGCACGTAAAGACCTCTTTCTAATAGAACATTTCCATAGAAAAGATTATCTTTTAAGATAGAACAATTATTATTCTCAATAACAAATTTATAACCATCCAAAGCTAGACTAGAAATAGAAAAAATATTTCTGCTCATAGCAGATACAAAATAACAATTATTAAGTACTAATACAAGTCCACTAGGTAAAGTCAATAAATAAGTTCCTACGGCTAATGAAGCAACTCTTGCTCCATTTCCCACACGTAGGTCGACTTCACCCTTAGCTAATCTTCTACTCCTTTGTAGTCCCTACACATCATTACAAATGTGAGTACCACATCCGGTATCCAATACCCAAGATTTAGGTGTAAGTGAATTAGTTTCAATAACAAAAATACCTGAAGTGGTAGTCACACTACCTTTCTTGATTTCGTCCTGATAGAGTTTGCAGTTTCTCTTCCAATGGCCAACCTTGTTGCAATGGAAGCAAACTCCCTCCTTGTCTTTCTTGTTCTTAGGTTTAGGCAACACCTTGCCTTTACCCTTGCTCTTGTTCCAGGTCTTCTTATCCTTCTTCTTGTGAACCATTAGGACATCTTTGACAATATTTGTCTTCATGTCCTCCTGTGCGTTCTTAAGCATCCCATGCAACTCGGTGATGGATTTCTCATTCGGATGCATATTATAGTTCATGATGAATTGCTTAAAACTAGGAGGTAACGACTCGAGAATTATGTCAACAGCCAATTCTCTGGGCATAGCTGAACCAAGCCTCTCCAATTGATCAAGATAGCTCTTCTTGATCAATTGGAGAGGCTTGGTTCAAGATGAATTGCTTAAAACTAGGAGGTAACGACTCGAGAATTATGTCAACTAGGAGGTAACGACACCGCGGTTATTCTCATGAATATGCCGAAAATCATGAAGATAGTGAAACCTATTATTTTTATTAAAACTTTTAAAAGTTTGACTTTTAGGACTTTGACCCTTAGAGTAGTCTCGATACAAGAATGCATTTCCTCTACTCTTCGGTTGATTGAGCTCCCTTTTTACTGTATGATTTTTAGGTCTTGAAGGAGCGGGTTTAGTACCGACCTCTTTCTTGAACCCTAAACTGGTTTTATCATTTCATTTTTGTTCTATAAATAAGTTGTCTAAATCAAGTTTGCTCGAGATATTTCTGGCGCAAGCAGACTTGAGAGATTTATTTTCAGATTTTAAACTTACAACTTCGACTTTTACTTGACTAATTTTAGTTTTTAATTTTTCACAAATACAATTATTTAACTTATTGTTTAAGTTGTCGTCAATTAAGTTGTTATAATTATTTAAATTTGATTTTTGAAGTTCTTTTATTCGTGCCTTGTACGACCTTACCGAAGCTTCGAAAACAATGAGAAGTTCTTGGGTACTGATAAGAGACTCCCGAAGCCTTTTTATTTCGTGTTCTAGTTCATTGTGGGTTCCGGATTCTTCAATTTAAACAATTTGATTTGAACTCGGAACCTTAACCTCTTCTAAAACATGATTAACAGTAGGATCTAGATATACCTCGCGACTCGTGTCGCGGGAAGAACCGGAGGAAGTAGTGTCCATGTAAGATGTTGCGATAGGAGGACGGGGTTTTGCTGGGAAGTTGTCCGAGTCGAATCATCTCTTGTATTGCCCTTTCGCACACTTCGTCCATGTCATCATACACCATGAACGCGACATTCGCCATGTCCGATTCGGAGTCGTTGTCCGAACCGGAACCATCCGATGAATTGTTTGACTCGTCTCCCCACACTCCCACCTTGGCGAAATGACTTTTCGACTTTCTTTTCTTGTCCTTTCCTCTGTCATCGTGTCTCTTTTCTCGTCTTTTGTCGTGTTGATCGTCGAACCGCCTTTCGCGTCGCTTGCGTCGATCATGTGAACGTCCATCGTGTTTTTCATTATCCTTCTTGTTCCATGGAGCAAGCTCGGGATGTAGAGTGAAGCAATTGTCGATGGTGTGTCCCTTTTTGTTGCACTCGAAGCAGTACGTCTTTTGGTTGTTGCGATGTCGGTTGTCATTAAACCGCTATTCCTTGGCTCGAAATTCACCAAATTGTCGCACCAACCACGCTATTTCATCATCCTCATCAATCGAGCTCGTTACTGGTATAGCCACCGTTTTGGGTTGTGAGTCGGTTCCCATTTGCCTCACTCGGGTTTTGAAGTTACGGAAGTAGTTCATTGGGGAGCGGTCAAAGGCACAATAACTCATGGCCTTCTTCTTCGTTCTTCCCCATCTCTACGACTCCAAGCCTTTTTCGTTCTTCCCCATCTTTACGACTCCAAGCCTTCGTGCCGGTTGTCCAGATGATAGACGTGTTGAACGATTAAGGCCTATAGAGGGGGGGTTTAAAAGGCCTAGCGTGCGGAAACGTTAATATATGTATTCTTAGGGTTTTATATTTTTATTATTTTTAGACTTTTGTTGATGGTTGTTTGAATACTAATTAACAAAAAAAGATAAATAGATAAGAAAATAGAGTAAAAAGGAAAAAGTACATATATACCGAACACACGAACTTGTTGACGAAGTTCGGTGAGGTGGTTGCATTAGCCTTAAGCACCCGTTTACTCGCTAGCGGCCCTTACCGCGTTCGCGAGTTTCCTACTCTCCGGGACTTGCCTAGCAGCTCCGTTTATCACTAACAAACAAGATCGTACAAGACCTCGAACCACCGTCGCCTTACAATAACCTCTTGACGGCCGGTGGAACAATAACTTACAAACTCGATCTCTTGAACTTCAATAAACCAACGAGCAACATGCTCAAAAAATCCACTAATCTCACTTTAAGTTTTAGAGCAATTCAACAGTCTTAAGAAAGGAGTATTTCTGTTTTTTGTATCTAGAATTTGTTAATATTCTGAGAAAGGCGGCTCCCCTTTTTAAAGAAGGAAGGAAGCAACCCTAGAAAAGGAAAACTGCGTAGTTTCATTGACAACGGACATTTTCCGTTGCCAACGGACTGCCAAAATCAGAAAGCAATCAAGGAAGATTTCAAACCAAACGGATAAATTCTTACAGTTCCGTTGCCAACGAAATAGTTCCGTTGCCAACGGACTGTACATAATTTCAGCCAAACAAATGACAGAATGAAAGATTGCTCAATGGAGTGTTCCGTTGCCAACACAGTGGTCCGTTGGGAACGGACCACTTCCGTTGACAACGGAACTGGCCAGAATCGGCAAATTTGCATATTATACTCCCCTTTTGATAAGAATTAAATTGCTCACCAAACAAAATAAACGCACACGAAGAACTAAGAAGCTTGCTCCCACGCCTTTAAATACTCTCTTGAAAACTTTGCATGCGTGACGACTTCTTATTCTTCTGAGATAGGCAGGATGCGACCGTGATATTTCTGAGAACTTGAACGTGCGACTATCTAGCTCAAGACATTCTCACACAAATATATTAGTAGCTCGAAATAGTTTTAAATATCATCAAACTGAGGACAACAAACTCCCCCTTTTGATGATTTTCAAAACTATTCTGATAAATGAGCAAGATTCAATTTATTCTCCCCCTTTTTAAAAAACATGTAAAAGGGAACACGATCGAGAGGCAAGAACTCCCCCTCTTTATGTACTCCCCCTGAAGTGAAGAACCCACGAAATTTAATTTGATTGCAATTATTTAATTGTTTATTTAATTTTGTTAAAAGAAGATAATTAGAACCACATGCACACATGAGTTTTAATGAAATTTGAGTTTTAAAGAAGTTCAAACGACTACTACATTACATTACAAGTTCAAAATAAAGAAAATAAGAACTACAAATACGTAAAATACAAACCACAAATTCATGAGAATATAACATAATAGTAAAAAAAAAGTCATGAACGGGGAAAAAAACAGAGAGCAAAATGCGACTAGGGTTTAGGTTAAAAGTGGAGAATGGTCCGCCAAAGTCGGAGGGGTTAGGATTGGAGGAAGAGGAACCGGGAGCGTATCGACCATTAAAAGCCGAGAGTAGGGTTTGAAAATTCTTTTGTTGAATCCGCTGAAGGTCTTGATACAGTCCATTGGCAACGGACCACTTGCCAACGGAAGGTCCGTTGAGTCTCCGTTGAGAACGGTGCAGTCCGTTCGGCGAAATTAGCTCTTGGAGTTGGCTGAAAGTTGGGTGGATTCCGTTGGGAATGGACATTGTCCGTTGGGAATGGACCGAGACAGGGTATTAGGGTAAAGGTTGTTTCGCTAGTGGTTTTGCTCAAAATTTTTTATTACAATTGAAAATTATTTTATTAAAATATATAGAATGATTGAAAGTAAAGTAAATGACCTTTCAAAAACCAAAACGGAGGAGACAAAAATTGCAAACAAAAATTAAAAATTGAGGAGAATTCATTTAAAATGCCCAAAACTCATAAAAGAAAGTAGGTAAATGAGAAATTAATCTTTTAATTCAAGCATACCGAGCTTTAATCGAAGATTGGAGAATTGAGCATAAGCTAGCGGTTTTGTGAAGATATCCGTAACTTGATCATCCGTTCCAATGTGAAATATCTCGACAACCTCCTTGTCGACGTGATCACGAATAAAATGATGGCGAATCTCGATATTTTTCGTCTATAAATAAAGTGTCGACGTGATCTCGAATAAAATGTAGCGATTGTATTGTAAGTAGATTAGATTACAACTCTATAAATAGATGAGCTCACTTGTAATCTTCAATTCAATTAATTCTAATCCAAAATTAATCAATCATCTCTCTCTCTCTATGTACTTCTATTAAGGTGTTTACTATTTAAAAAAAATGAAAAAAAGAAGCTTATAGGTGTTTTCTGATTCAGAGATATGAAATTAAGGGTGGTGATATTTGCAAGTGTTTAGTTTGTTAATTACAGGCCTGCTAGATTTTTTGGCAGTATATGACAAATTTGCCCCTATTACTTCATTTTGTAACTTGAATTAATTTGTTGCTTGCAAAATAGGAAAATTAGTAGAAATATGGCAACCACCTCTTATTAAGAAAATAAATTCACTGATTTTTCTTTTTAGTTCTATTTGCTCTCAATTTTTTAATCATTATGATATATTGATATTAATTTTATCTATTATATTTTTTTTATTGAATCATTTTTGTATAGTTTTCTTTTTTGGCAAAAAAATTTATATTCAATAAAAAAAATAATAGATTAAATGATTCAATAATTGTCTATTGGTATAGGTTATATTGTCACTACCACAAAAAAGACTTTTAGTAACGCCACTTTAATAACGGTTTATAAGAAAACCGTTACTAAAAGAGGCCAATAGCAGTTTTGAAATTAATTTCTAAACTTTTCATATTGGCTGTAACTCAGAAACCGATGCGAAGTGAGACAAGAAAAGATAAAAAAGTTGGCAGGAATATTCTATAACGGATTCTTCAAAGAACCGATACAAAATTTGTAAACGGTTTATTGGAGAAACCGTTGCGTATAGTGTTAGTGTCGTTTCTTCCAAGGAACCGATGCAAATCTGTAACGGTTCCTCCAAGGAACCGATGCATGCAGAATGTCGTGTCCACCTTTGGTAACGGTATTTTTATAAAAACTGATGCAGATGCAAAATGTCATGTTCAGTTTTGGTTACATATTTGTTTTAAAAATCAATGCTAGTATTTTAGGGTTACTTCTAGCGAATTGAAACAAATTAATTCATTGGCCGCCTCTCTTCTCCTCCAACCAGTGAAATAGAAGAGAAAGAAAGCTCTCTTTTATTTTCTTCTCCAACCAGCGCTGCTCGCCCTCTCCTCCTCCTCTCTCTTTCTAAGGTAATATTATATTCTCCAACCTCTGGTTAAAATAATTTTGGTCTCGATACCCATTTGAGTCCAATAGGGATTAATCTCGAATAGTCCTCGTTTTTGGGACTGCTCTTTGAATATTTTGTCTCATTTAGGATTTAGCACACATACATTAACTGCAAAGTGGTGTTTGAGAAGAATTCGGTAGTATTTCTCCTATTGCTTCCACATGTACATACGGACATTGAAATGTGCGTTGGCATACTCGGGGACCTTAGGGGAAGTGCTGCCGGATTTTTCTCAAATATCATATTGCAGCTAACGTATGTGTGCAAATGAGACAAAGTATTCAGAGAGTGGGTTAGGATTGTTGACCGGCCCGTAGCCTTATAGTAAATCTGATCACATTAGCGCTATATAATTTATTTTTCTACAGATGGATCATAGTAGTTGGATGTATGGGATCAAGCGAGACACAATTGAATATTTGAGAGGCATTAATGAATTTGTGGAATGTGCCATGGAAGATATGAGGCTGAGAGGTGTACGGGACACTTCTTTGTCCTTGTCGAGATTGTCAGAACTTGCGAAGATTGTGAAATATCGAAGAAGTTAGAGATCATTTAATTTGTAGTGGATTTAAGGAGCGATACACCCATTGGAAATGACACGGAGAGAGCGATAATGTTGCGACAAGCACGACTGTATTTGATGTACCCGATTTGGGTGAATTTATAGAAATTGAAAATATAGAAAATTTAGATCGGGACACTTTCGTATAAGATGATCAATTGGGGGATGAGAATGAAGAAAATTTAGATATTCGACAGTGTAATGAACAAAATTTTAACGAGGATTTGGATGAAATGATAAATGATATAGCACAAAATTTTAATGATATGCCTGAAATTTTTGAAAATTTCTGTGATGAATCTTACATACCGTTATTTCCTGGTTGTACGAAATTTACCAAAATGTCAGCTGTTTTTAAATTATACAACTTAAAAGCCAAAAATGGATAGAGCGATAAAAGTTTCACATCTTTACTCAAACTGTTAGGAGAAATGCTCCCAAAAAAAAATGAGTTGCCGGATTCAACCTATCGGGTGAAAAAGTTGTTGTGTCCTTTGAGTATGTCCGTAGAGAAAATCAATACATGTCCAAATGATTGCATATTATACCGAGGAGTGTACCATGATTTGGATAAATGCCCGAAGTGTAACGCTTTGCGGTACAATAAGAAGGATGATGAGAGTGATGATCGAAAAAAATCCGCAGCGAAGATGTTTTGGTATTTGCCAATAATACCTAGGTTTCAGCATCTTTTCGCAAATCCCAAAAATGCTAAATTGTTAGGTGGCATTACGATTGTCGTAAAGACTTCGGAATGCTCAAACACCCCGTTGATTCTCCCGAATGGAGGAACATTGACAGGTTATTCAACGATTTCAGCGGTGATGCTAGAAATTTGAGGTTAGGGCTATGTACGGACGGGATGAATCCTTACGGCAATATGAGTAGTCATCACAGTACGTGGCCAGTTTTACTATGTGTTTACAATCTCCCTCCATGGTTGTGCATGAAACGACGGTATTTAATGATGCCTTTGCTAATTTCGGGTCCTAAACAGCCGGGTAATGATATAGATGTGTTTTAGGCTCCATTGTTTGAGGAACTTGATAAACTGTGGAGGGACGGAGTGCATGTATTTGATGCATGGAAGAATTTTTTTTTTACCCTTCGTGCCATGATTTTGTGTACGATTAATGATTTTCCCGCATACAGTAACTTGTCGGGTTTCAGAAATAAAGGAGCCAAAGCGTGTCCTATTTGCGCAGAAGAAACGTGTTCCATACGGTTGCCTAACTGTAAGAAGAACGTGTATATGGGACATCGTAGGTTTCTTCGTCAGAACCACCCCTATCGGCGGAAGAAAGAGGAATTTGACGGCACTGTTGAACTCCGGAATGCGCCAATGGCATTAACCGAAAAAGAAGTTTATGAAGAAATAAAGAATGTAAATGTTCAATTTGGAAAGAAATCTGACAAAATCCCGGATGGCCTATGGAAGAAAAGATCTATATTTTGGAATCTTTCTTACTGGTCTAATTTGGAAATTCGGCATTGTTTGAATGGGATGCACATAATTAAGAACATTTGTGAAAGTCTGGTCGGGACTTTGTTGAATATTCAAGGTAAAAACAAAAGACGGCGTCATAGCTATACAACATATGGTTATAATGGGGATTCGGCCTGGACTAGCACCTAAGGATGGAGGAAAGCGAATTTTCCTACCTCCAGCATGTTTTATTTTATCAAAACAACAAAAAATCAGTTTGTTGGAGTACCTGAAGTCCATAAAGGTTCCATCTGGTTATTCATCGAATATCTCCATAAATGTATCGATTAAAGAATTGAAATTGATTGGAATGAAGTCACATGATTGCCATGTCCTTTTAACCCAGCTTCTCCCTGTTGCAATTCGAGGAATTCTCCCCCAAAATGTCAGACACTCCATCACCAAATTGTGTTTTTTCTTCAACTCGATTTACTCCAAAGTGATCGATCCCGATACATTAGACAAATTACAGCCCGATGTCGTGTTGACCCTCTGTGAGCTGGAGATGCATTGTCCGCCCTCTTTTTTTGATATCATAGTGCATTTAACCGTTCATTTGGTCAGGGAGATAAAAATGTGTGGGCCAATGTTCTTACAATACATGTACCCGTTTGAGAGAGCGATGGGTCAATTAAAAGGACTTGTTCGAAGCCGTTGTCGTCCTGAAGGAAGCATAGTTGAAGGGTACATTGCAGAAGAGGTAATCGAGTTCTACACTGATTATTTGGACGGGATCGAACCTATTGGTCTTCCCATGTCTCGACACGAGGGTAGACTCCACGGTATCGGTACAATTGGATTCAAACTTATTAAAGTGGGCCTCGAATTACGAAACAAAGCCCATCTTAAAGTCCTGCAACACCTTGCTGTTGTGTTTCCATCCGTGGATAAGCACATTGCTGAGTTACGACAACATAATCCTTCTAAAGAGGAAATTTGGATAAGCAACAAGCAAAATATTAATTTTGTAAAATGGTTTGCGTACAAAGTACAGTCCCAGAGTTCAGAAAATATCGACGAATCTGTTAAATAGTTGTCTAACGGTCCCGGAGCAACAGTGTCCACCTATCATGGTTACGACAAGAATGGGTTTATCTGGTATACCAAGCAACAAGATCGTAAAAGCACAGTGGAAAACAGTGGAGTGACATTAGTAGCTTTATCAGGTGCTGAAGATACATCAATATCGTATTGCGGTTGTATTGAGGAGATATGGGAACTAGATTATTTTAAATTTTGGATACCCCTATTTCTGTGTAAATGAATCGATAATCGCCGTGGAGTCAAAAAAGACAAAGAAGGGTTTGTATCTGTCGACTTCAACCGATTGGGTTATCAACACGACCCTTTTATATTGGCAAAACAAGCAAAACATATTTTTTATGTTGTCGACCCGGGCGATAAAAAATGGCATGTTGTTTTTTCGGGTAAAAGACTAATTGTTGGTATTGGGGATGTCGTGGACGAAGACGAATACGATCATTTTGACGAAATACCTCCATTTTCCACCGGAATAGAATCCTTGCAAGATGAACATAATACGCAGATATCTTATTTGCGTTTAGATCATGAAGAAGGTGTGTGGGTACAACCGTTAAAATCCAAGAAGACTAAATAGTTATGTTTTAATTAAATATGTAATTTTCATATGTAATTTTGCATGTGTAATTTTATTTGTAATTTTAATGTGTTATTTTATATATTTTTTTTAAGTGTGCAATTTTATTTTTTTATTTAGATCTGCAATTTTTTTTAATTGAAATATGTAAATTTTTTTATTCACATCATGCATATTTTGAATGCAGATGCATTATACAAGGATTTAGTATCGGTTCTTTGGAAACAACCGATACAGATTGAACTTTAGTATCGGTTCTTTATTGAAAATCGTTACTAAGTGTCTTTTATTTTTGTTTTAAGTGTGCAATTTTATTTTTTTATTTAGATGTGTAATTTTTCTTACTTGACAATCTGTAAATTTTTATATTCACAGAGTTCGTATCGGTTCTTTGGAAACAACCGATACAGAGCAACAGTGTCCACCTATCAAGGTTACGACATTTAGTATCGGCTCTTTGGTAACAACCGATATAGAGTTAAAGTTAGTATCGGTTCTTTATTCAAAATCGTTACTAAGTGTTTAGTGTTTTGATTTTTCCGCCCGCTCAACATTAGTATCGGTTCTTTCATAAAAATCGATACAGTGTTAATATTTAGTATCGGTTGTTTGTTAAAAACCGTTACTAAGTCCCTTATTTCTAAAAATTTTTCTATAAGTACCAGCTGTTTCATTTCGCCACCCGCTCAAACACCAGAAAGCTTCCTTTCTCTTCTCCGTCGAGTTTCGCTGAACCTCTTTCTCTCCTCTTCTCCGCCGACTCCGTCGAGTTCTTCTCTTCTGCGAGTACCACTTCTCTCAACAGGTTATTATCTTCGTTATTTCGGTTTTTTTATGATTTTTAGGTTTGCACATAAAGTGGTTGTTGAAATGCTTGAGTGAATTTTAGGGTTTCCAAATGGAGGGATCGGGAGAAAGAGCAAGAACAACATGCGAGATATTACGCAAGTGATGGTGTTATACCCTAGGCCAAAGTGTTTGTGACCTAGATGATGGATTGTAATAACAACCATAATATTTATTCTATGATATTTCATATAATATGTGCGTATATGTTATTTTAATATAATTAAAATAGACCATGAATATGCAATTCAGCTTTATGTCATCAAAGTGCGTGACTTTGATAGTAAAACTATAAAGTGTTATGAATACTATTCTAAATCGTCCATGGTCATTTATAGGATATTTGTGGGGACAAATATACTTGCGATTACATATAAATATATATTTATATACAAGCTATAAATGTACACCAGTATATTAGTTGACTGATGATTATGTTTTACAAATCATGGATAAATAGTTATCAAGTCATTAACATAGGTATATGTTAGAGGCCATATACTGGACTGACCCGCCATAAGAATGCTACATGTTTTACGTCATTAGCGATTCTTATAACATAAAGTATTTATAGTCCTTTGACCTGAGATTGTCTCAGTTCCCAACATGAGTAATTTTATACTTTAATATAATCTAACACTGCCTTTAACCGGGTGGTCATAACGGTTATGATTAGGTATACAATGAATCATGTAGATGGATGAGTACAATCAAGAAGGGATTTGTTCCTCTCATAAATGAGTGTAAATCGTGGTAAAACCGTCGTTGAATTTCACACAATTTAACAAAACAATTTATATTTCCCTATTAATCAATTACGAGTATGAGTGGTAATGAGTTTAGGGGTCGAACACAAGGAGGTGTGGCCTCAAGAATTAACTAGTTTCAATGATTATTCTTTAGTGTAAAATCTTTTATTTTAAGGTTTATTAGGTAAATTTCCAAGTTTAAATTTTCTTTTCACCCTTATCGTGAAAATTCAGCACGTCACACTTTGGTGTTTTAATTCGTAACTAGACCAAATAAACTCCGAATCCAACTCACGAGATACCATTGGAAACTAGAAGGAGAGATATATATTGTGGTTCTTTACTATTATTATTATTTTATTAAAGAGTTTCGAGTTATTTGTAATTCAGTCCCAGAACTTATCTCAGATTCAAAATCGGTTCAGCAGTAACTTCAGAAAATTATAGCAGAACTTGAAAAATCCCACAATTCATACAGAAATTCAATTATCACGTTTTGGATTATCTGTTAAAATTTCATATAATGATGTTTTGTAGTTTGAGATTTATAATGAAAATTCAGATCTGGATCAAGAAACTGGTTTTGACAGACCAGTACTCACAAAAATTATAATATCTCCTAATCTGTATTAACAAATACTATTTTAAAATTCATATTTGGATTTTACACTTCAAATTACTTAAAATAGGACTATTTTTGGATTTTTATTATTTGTTTTTATATATTTCAAAATTCAGAAGAAAAGAAACAGTAAATTGGACAAAAGTTTAAAAAAAACAGAAAAACTATAATTTTGGAAAATTAATATCTCACAGATTACAGATTGGAATTGGGCAAAATTTGGGTTGAAAATTATCTACTAAATGCGAACTAAATTGTAAAAATATTTATTAAATTTTTCAGATCTGAATTAGACACGAAAGTAAGGGAAAAAGACTGAAAAAACAGAGAAAAACAGCAGCAAGACAGAAACTGGATTAGGGTTTGATTTTTGGTTTAGAAATAGGGATTTAAAGGTAATTTATGATGTGTAGCAATCATTAATCACTTAGGATACAATTTTTCAGATTTAAATGATGGATTTGAGCGATCTAAGCTAAGATTTACTCAAGAAATTGATTGAAAAATTCGTTTAATTCAAAACAGCCATTTTAAACAAAACTTGAATTCAATCAATCACAACTCCAAATTAATCACAAAAAACACTAAGCTAAATATTTGAAATGATTAACAAGTCAATAAACTTCCGATTTAATAGATCAATTGATGAAAAATACCAAGCTAAGCAATTTTTCCCAATTTATTCAAAATTGTGTGTGTTCATGACTATTCAATCAAATTCAGCAAAATTACACGAAATTAAAGCAAGATTTCATGCCTACAAATCACAAATCCCCTTCCCTATCTAGATTTACTCACACATATTCACAAGAACAAGAATTTGACAAGATTTCTTCATGATTATTACAAAATTGAGTTCTTGAGATCTAAAATTCAAATCGAGTAATTAAAAGAGAATTAGGCTAAACCGAGAGTTGGAAGACTAGCCAGTTGCTTCCTTGAGTCGATTTGAAGCTCCAATTGCACCTCAATTCAAGCTAGAATTGACCGATTCGAAAATTCCCCAAATCAGCCCCAAATTGCACGATTTCACTCAAAAATGAAAATTAGAGCTCAAGAAAGCTTGAAACTCATTAATGGAGGTTCTAGAGGTTAGAGAAGATGATTCAAGAGTGGTTTATAATTTAAGGAGAGTGGGAGAATGAGTGATTTTGAGAATGGATGATAGAGAGCGTGTTTTGATGGATTGAAATACGGTTCTTTATATAGAGATTTGAGGGATATTTTGGGGCTTGTGATTGGCTTAGGAGGATCAGGGAACTATGCTGAAGATCTGGACAGAATTTCGTTGTATTCCGTTGAAAAATGAGGGAGAATTTCGAATTTTAGTATTTGGCGGTTATTTTGAAATCTGGAATTCCGTCGAACGGTTTAGTGACATCATTTCAAACTCAAATATCTCTCTCATTTCTTCATCATTTTTGGTGTTATTCATATCCATAGAAAGAGGAAAGAGAGAAGAAGAGAATGAAATTGATTTTACGTGAAACGGAAGTCTGTGGAGTGAGTTATGGACTTGAGAAATTTCAGTTCGAATTGAGTTATTTCTGCAAAAACAGAATTCAATTTCATTGAACACCGAGTTAAAACTCGATTATCTCACTCAATTCTTCATCATTTTATGAGTTCTTTATATTTTTGGAAAGAGGGGAATGAGTAGAAGAGAATGGCATTGGAATTATTTCAAACAAAGGTCTGTAGAGGAAATGGCAAGATTGAGAAAACTGCAGCTCGAAATTGGTTATTTTTGGGCTGACAGGAGGTTTTTCGCGTTTTGCGGCCAACTCTGGCCATTCCAGCGATGATGAATGATACGGTTGTGCTTGTCTTGTCAAGACGAGTCAAATGATGGTGAGTTTGTTCAATTCCAAGCATTTCAGAAAATCGGCACTTTTGAGAGAGAAAGAGTTGACTGCGACTACGACGGTTGACCAGAATTTTGATGCGTCATTTTTTCCCCGCTATTCTTTCGCTGCTAGGTTTATTTTGAGGTGTACAACGATGGTTAGGATCCATTTGATCGGAACATTACATTCCGGTAAGAAACGTCATGAAAAACATGGACGTTTCTTCTCTGTTTTGGGACTGAACGTGGTCGGTTTACGTATCGGTTCGGCTGAAGAACGTCATGAGACAGTTGATGTTTTCATAACGTTTTGTGGTCATTTCTTACTCGTTCCAATGTTTGGTCTTTTCCACCGACGTTGTTTATCGTTTAAGGTTAGAGAAGTATGTGTATGGGAAATGTGAGAGTTTTAGGGATAATTTGGCCATCGTTGGCCCATTATTTGCGTTATGGTGCTTCTTTCGGAGTTGACTTTCGAATAAGTCCTCCAATCCTTCTTTTTATGGCCTTTTCGCCTGTAAAATAACACAAAAATGTATTAGGAGGTTTCAAATTATGTTTTATGAGTTATGAGTCTTTTTTATACATTTTATGTGAAATTCGATTGAATTTGAGATGATAAATACCCTAAAAATGTGTATAAAATTACACATTACAATGAGAGAGATATCTTTAGGCCTCTTGATGAATTGAACTGAAGAAATGTATGGCCATACTCAAATGAATTAATAAGAGTTATTAATGTCATTTGTTCTTATTCAGTTTAATTTGGGATCAAGAAATATTAATCGATTTATATAAGGATGGAATATTACATGCCTTATGATCGATATAGATATCATGTGACAAAGGGACTAAATACGTGATTGTTGATTAGGTAAATCGGATCACCGATATTCACTTAAATTGGGTAGTCATGATGGCTTGCTAGAGTCCGCTCATGATTTATAGACTTTCAAGTCTATTGCCAACATTAAGTGAACCTACATGGTCACACACAAAGAACAAATTGAAACGGGCGCAGAAAATCCTAGCGACTTACATGATGAGGTGCATAAGAATGTCACAAAATATATTGTCATCTTATGTGATAAGATGTGATATATATGTATATAAAGACTATGAGCACAAAAGATCATGTAATCTAGAAGAGTCTAATGTCATATGGATAATGATGAGTGATGTTATACACATCTTTTAGTGTGAAGAGACATGACTCTTCACCTCTATATAAGGACATAGAGGGCTCCAAATTCACGCTTGTGATCTATTCGGCCTAAGAAGATGATAACGGGTTGTTGAGAATTTCGGTGGAGGCCAATTGTACGTGCGGTAGATGATTTCCACACGATCCGACCTAGACGGCCTAGACGGACCGAAAATCGGTTAGGATGGTAACCGGTTTACAGGCGCATGGACAATATACATGGTTTGAGCGTCACGGATTAAGCGTAATCCGAAAGGTATCTTTAAGATTTATTTCTTTGATTTAACTGATATGCACGGATCCTCGGATTGGTTTTGGACGAAATTTTATTTTTCCGCTGCGTTATGCACATCCGAGACCCAACAATGGTATCAGAGCGACGTGCGTGTTTCGGTTAAATTAAGTCTGTATATATGTGATATATACTATTTATATACCATTTATAATTTTGATTTATAATTATAAGGCTTGCATATAGAGTATTCAAGTGTTGAATATTCTTAATAGAAAAGATGCAATTAATGGATATGATCCAAGAGTTGCATCCAAAGAATGCGACCAAAGGATATGACCAAAGGATGTGATCCAAAAGTTATGTCCAAGAGATGCGATCAAAAGATGTGATGAATAGATGTGATCCAGAAGTTGTGTCCAAAAGATGCCGCCAAGGGATACGATCCAAAGGTTGCGTCCAAGTGTTGCGTCCAAGTGTTGCATCCAAGAGTTGCGACCAACGGATGCGACCAAAGGGTGCAATCAAAAGGTGCGACTAACGGGTGTGACCAAGGGATGCGATTCAAATGTCACATCCAAAAGACACGACGAAAGGATGCGACCAACGGATGCGACCAAAAGGTGCGACTAACGGGTGTGACCAAGGGATGCGATTCAAATGTCACATCCAAAAGACGCGATGAAAGGTTGGGACCAACGGATGCGACCAAAGGGTGCGACCAAAAGATGCGACTAACGGGTGTGACTAAGGGATGCGATTCAAATGTCACATCCAAAAGCCGCAACGAAAGGTTGTGACCAAAGGGTGCGACTAAAGGGTGTGACCAACGGATGTGATCCAAAATGTCACATCCATAAGGTTGCGACGAATGGGTGTGACCAAAGGGTGCGACCAAAGGGTGTGACCAATGGATATGATCCAAATATCACGTCCAATAGGTTGCGACCAAGAGGTGCGACCAACGGGTGTAATCGACATGCGCAACTAAGAGGTACGACCGAAAATGTGCAATCACAAGAGTTGCGACCTCTTGAATAGTTATGTCTTCATGAAAGGGTGCATACCATGAATTGCCTTTTTGAAATGGTACATGTGATGCATTATTTCATGAAAAGTTGCATGTGATGTATTGAATTCATGAAAAGATGCCTATGATGTATTAATGTGTAGAAAAATGTGTGTTAACAAAGTTGACCAGGTGTTGACCATGTTGATCATGTTGACAGTTGATTGTTGACCCACTGTGTTAACTGTGGACTATGTTGACTGTTGATTGTATTGACTGTTAATTGTTGACAGTTGACTATACTAATTTACCCTTTGACTCTTGACCATTAAATTGGTCAAAAGTTGATCATGAACTGGTCAAAATATTGACCATTGACTGTTGACCATGTCAAATGTTGATCGTTGACCGAGTCAAATGTTGACCAAATGAAACATTGAGTTTTGACTTGCCAAATGTTGATAATGATGACCGCGCCCCGAATTCGCATTCGTAAGCCTTATATATATATGTATATATATATATATATATATATATATATATATATATATATATATATATATATATGTATATATATATATTTGATATATTTGTTGATATGTGTTGATATAATGAGAGAGTTCATTAGGCATAACACATACATCATTGAAATGAAGGAGTTCATTGTCCATCATAAATACATCATTAGAATGACAAGTTTATTTTAAACCACATATCATGGTAATGAAAGAGTTCATCGATTTCTATACATGGAGATAAGATTTTCAAATACAATCTAAGAAAAATTTCATGGAGATGAAACATATATTAGGAAATATTTATGTTAGTTCATAAAGATCAAGGCCATGATATATCATTGTTATTATCTTTATTCTATTAGTACATGTGATGTTCTTTGAATATTGCATAAGAACATATAATATTAAATTCAAAATCCATCTAAATAATATTAAGTCATGAAATGCCTTCCATAAGTCTAGATCTCTCGATACTCTGATTGACCCTGCATAGGTAATGCCAAAGCTGGGTATGTAGGGACAATCTTAGGAGGAGATAATGCGGGAAATGGGAGCCAACATAGGTCATGCAAAAACTGAGTGTGTTGGGTACTATTTTGCCGATGATTAGACATGGTTTGATTTAACTGGGCTATCAAGTCGGACTTGGGCTCGGGACATACGATAGGATATATACGTCGGGCATATGATGCTTATCCTATGTTGTTCAAGAGTTATATGAGATACAATTGGAATTATTCCTACCTAAATAAGTTAAGTTCTGGGCGATGAGCCAAAGCTCACTTAGGACTTAATTGAAATATGGATCTTGTCTCACTATGAAACTTCATGGATTGAAAGTTTCCGAATCAATGCGATTGAGGGTTATTGATTTGGTTAAAAAATAGTAGGAGCCATTATATGAAATATTTAAAGAATAATAGTCTTTGCATATTATTCAAATCGAATAGTATATCTATTTATGTCTCACAATAGGTCCATGAGAAGGACAGATAACATAAGATGCTAATAATCGTTAACATGAACATGGACAAGTGTTGTCAATAATGTTCTCGTGCTTAAAAGGAACGTAAAAAGTACTCCCAAAGATAAGGGCAAGATGTTTTTCGACCTTAGGTAAGAAATTAGTATCTTTTGCAGTGAATCGGTACATTGAAAGAAACCATAATTTCTCAAGAAGATATGAAAAAGGGAATGAAAGGACAGTGTAACTATCGCTTCAAGTATTTTTGTTATAGAAATTAACTTATCTATTTCACATCATGTGTACTAGATACACGATGTGAATCATACATTTGTGAAAATGTGCTGACAAAGTTATAGACTATTGAGTAAATATGATGTTAACATATGAGTGACAAATGTAGCAAAAGTTGTTGTATTTTCTCAAGTAACTCATTTATTTACATTGTGTTTTTAGACTTATCACCGACATAAATAATTTTTATTTAATGTCGACAATAAATTTTGTATTATCTATAGTTCAAGTTTATCTATGAATGGTTATTAATTTATTATTGAGAATAATAATTTCACCATTCACAAATGTCAATTTTCTTTGGAAATGTTCCAATAGAAAAATTACCTTATGCGTTATATCAAACAAGATAATTATAAGTCTATCTATAACATTAATATTAAGAATTTAAATTTAGCATTGTCGCTTGGTCTACTTAAATAAGATGAACATTTATTAAATCCATTAAGATGGATTTTCAAATTCATTTGATTTTGAATCATTTGAAACATGTGTATCTTATTTATTAGACAAGATGACATATAAGTTTTTCACAAAGTAAGGTGAAAGCAAGTTACTTATTGGCTCTCATACATAGTGATGTATGTTCATCAATGAGTGAAGGTGCTAGAGAAAACTACTTCATCGCTTTATTGAAACAATAAATTTGAATATTTTGAAAAGTTCAAAAATTACAAATAATGAAGTAGAGAATAAAACTTGGCTTCGAAAAATCAAATTTCTTTGATGAGATCGAGGAGTCAAGAACCAAGTGTTTGATCATCATGATAACTATATCGAACTTCATTAGATATAGTTCGATTATGATGAGTCAAATATATCGTCTATTTCTTTCGGGGTTACGCTCTTATTGCGTTCATACTGAATATAATTCCATCTAAAGCAGTTGTAAAAGACTCCATATGCGATATGGACTGGTAGGTGTATCAGATTATCTTTTATCAAGATTTGAGGATATGATACTTAATTGAAGCATCATGCATCTAATCGGATTAGTGCTTATTGTGGAATATCCTAAGAAAAGTAAAGGATATTACTTTTATAATTAATATGAGAACAAAGTGTTTGTTACTCAAAAATTATATCTCTTTGGAAGAAGTGTTTCCAAAAGAATTAGTGGGAGTAAATTTGAAAAGTTCAAATTCCACATACTGGCAGTAGTGCTCGGATGGATATTAATTCAGATTTCAACTAGTTATTGAGTCTGCAATTAATCAACTAGACTCTCAAGATGTTGAAGAGTCTGAGTATATAACATAAGTGTATTCATGTAGATCTATTAGAATTTATCGCAGGCCCGAAAAATATAGATTTCTCGTGTCTAATGATAAAAACTTCGTACTCATAGATGATGAGTCCACATTTTACTAATAGACTATGATGAGTCAATGCTCTAATGGTTATAGACTTTGAAAGTTGAGATGTAATCCAAGTCAGACAATCAAGTTTTGAATTTGATTGATCCATCGGATGGAAATACGGTTGTAAAAGAAAGACCGACATGGATAATTTGCAAACATATAATGCATGATTTGTGGTTAAGTTAAACTCGTAGTATAGACTATAATAATATTTTCCCAATTCATCATGCTTATGTATTTCAGAATTTTCTTGGGCATATGTTCATAGTATGACTATAAAAGATGCCAAGTGGATGTTAAGACGTTGTTTCTTAATAGAAACATATGAAAGTATGTATATGACACAACTTGAGAGTTTTTTCTATCCTAAAATTTTTGAAAAGAGTTTGCAAGTTGCATAAATCCATTTATGAATTAAAGCAAATATCTCTAGGTGAATAATTATTTGATGAAATAACCAAACAGTTTGGTTTTATCAAAAATTAAAGATAAATCTTATGTTGACAAGAAATTCAGTGGGAGCATACTTACATATGATGTGAATTAAGTGTAACAAGCACACATAAGTTTAATCTTAGTGAAAGTCACTAAATAATAATCAAGAGTATGATTATATACTAGACAAGGATAAAGTATTCTTCTTAGATTATGGTGGACATAAAAATTATGCAAAGTATTTGCATATGACAATGTTTGATAATCCATTTAAGAACCAAATCCCTTAAATAATGGTGATCATGTTGGGTTAACTGGTATGTGATACCATATAGATCAATGAGTATGAGATACTTGGTTGATTTGGCCTAGTGGAAGTGGGAGATTGATGGTGTTATGCCCTAGGCCAAAGTGTTTATGACCTAGATGATGGATTGTAATAACAAACATAATATTTATTCTAAGATATTTCATATAATATGTGCGTATATGTTATTTTAATATAATTAAAATAGACCATGAATATGCAATTCAGCTTTCTGTCATCAAAGTGCGTGACTTTGATAGTAAAACTATAAAGTGTTATGAATGCTATTCTAAATCGTCCATTGTCGAGACAAATATACTTGCAGATACATATAAATATATATTTATATACAAGCTATAAATGTACACTAGTATATTAGTTGACTGATGATTATGTTTTACTGATCATGGATAAATAGTTATCGAGTCATTAACATAGGTATATATTAGAGACCATATACTGGGCTGACCCGCCATAAGAATGCTACATGTTTTACGTCATTAGCGATTCTTATAACATAAATTATTTATAGTCCTTTGACCTGAGATTGTCTCAGTTCCCAACATGAGTAGTTTTATACTTTAATATAATCTAACACTGCCTTTAACCGGGTGGTCTAACGGTTATGATTAGGTATACAATGAATAATGCAAAGGGATGAGTACAATCAAGACGGAATTTGTTCATCTCATAAATGAGAGAGATATCTTTAGGTCCCTTGATGAATTGAACTGAAGAAATGTATTGCCATACTCAAATGAATTAATAAGAGTTATTAATGTCATTTGTTCTTATTCAGTTTAATTTGGGATCAAGAAATATTAATCGATTTATATAAGGATGGAATATTACATGCCTTAGGATCGATATAGATATCGTGGGACAAAGGGACTAAATACGTGATTGTTGATTAGGTAAATCGGATCACCGATATTCACTTAAATTGGGTAGTCATGATGACTTGCTAGAGTCTGCTCATGATTTATAGACTCTCAAGTCTATTGCCAACATTAAGTGAACCTACATGGTCACACACAAAGAACAAACTGAAACGGGTGCAGAATATCCTAGCGACTTATATGATGAGTTGCATAAGAATGTCACAAAATATATTATCATCTTATGTGATAAGATGTGATATATATGTATATAAAGACTATGAGCACAAAAGATCATGTAATCTAGAAGAGTCTAGATGTTGTCATATGGATAATGATGAGTGATGTCATACACATCTTTTAGTGTGAAGAGGCATGACTCTTCACCTCTATATAAGGACATAGAGAACTCCAAATTCACAAAACAACACATCATTCTCTTTCTCATTATTTCTCATTCTCTTTTGTGAGACAAAAGAGAGAAAATATAGTTTCTAATTTGTATGACAAAATTATGAAAGGGTGCTTTCTTTTTGTATGACAAAAATGAAAGAATGTGATTATATGAGAGGAATTATATACATATTTTGTGAGATAAAATAAGAAGAGTTTTCTTATGCAAGAGGAGAACAAGCTACTTGCATATATATTATTCTTCTTCCCGTTTTAAGAAGTTTGTTCGTGTGGACACCGGTAGAGGTGTTCGTACTTTCGGCGCTTGTGATCTATTCGGCCTACGAAGATGATAACGGGTTGTTGAGAATTTCGGTGGAGGCCAATTGTATGTGCGGTAGATGATTTCCACACGATCCGACCTAGACGGCCTAGACGGACCGAAAATCGGTTAGGATGGTAACCGGTTTAGAGGCGCATGGACAATATGCATGGTTTGAGCGTCACGGATTAAGCGTAATCCGAAAGGTATCTTTAAGATTTATTTCTTTGATTTAACCGATACGCACGGATCCTCGGATTGGTTTTGGACGAAATTTTGTTTTTTCGCTGCGTTATGCACGTCCGAGACCCAACAGCAAGAAGGCACCATCATCTATCTATGTTGACTTTCAAGACGATGGCACCCCTACCGGGCCCAAATTTTACAACCTATCTAACGATTTTAGCGAGATATCATGTTCCTTGCACAATTGAGGACTGGAGGCGGGTGGACGTCCATCTTAAAGAAACTCTATGGAATGAAGTGAAGGTAAACCATAGTTAGGCTCATAATTTTTTTTTAGGGTTAGTATCATATTTTTTTTTTAAGGTTAGTATTATAATTATTTTTTTTTTTGGATTATTGGAATATCAAGGATGACACTCCCAAGAAGAAAATTATCCGCCGCATGGGAGAGGATTGGAAGAGTTGGAAAGACAGACTTGTGAGGGACTTCATCCGTGTGATGTATTCAATATCTCAAAGGAAGCGTGGGCAGAGTTTTTCGGCAGAAAGAATTTGATGATTTTAGGGTATTGGATTTTAATTTTGATTTTAACTAATTTATTAATTAAAAATATTTAACAGAAGAAGAGCGCGAAAGGGAAAGAGGCACAAGAGCAACAACATCCATCCGAACAGACTCGAATCGGCCGAGTACAAAGGCATCAATTGGAACAACAATGAGGTCATTTTGTCGTCTTCGTCCTCGTCGGGAGTTAGTTCAGTTACTGTCTCTCGAAGCTGGAGATGGTTGAGGGCGAGAGCAAAGACGACAGTCAAGGGTTTTTTGACAGTCCCAAATCCGGGGACTAATGAGTCCTCCAGCGCGTGGTACGTGAATTAAGTTATTCGATATAAATTTTTTGTCACAGGAATCAAAGGTTCAAGATGCATCTCAAGGTTTATTTAAGTCGGACCGATACAATGACATCTTGAGTGCTTCGATTGGGACACCCGAGCATTCTGGGAGGCTACGGGGGCACTCCACATTTGCCACCTTGTCACTGTTTACGGCAAAGGACCAAGGAGGAAAACTAGTCCCGCCGGTTGTATCACCCAGGCGGAATTGGATAGCATCTTGAAGATTGCATTGGCCAAACAAGCGGAGGAATTCAATGAGACAATACGGATCATGATTGAAAAATTGAATGATGCCCCGCATTTAGAAACTTCGCCGCAAGGATCTCGCCCCCGACTCAGGTGAGCTCCAGTTTGGTGTCGCCATAGCAACATCTCCAAGAAATCTAGGTTAAGATTTGTTATATAAAAGCAAATTATACCATATTCAATTAATTAGATTTTCTAATGTGAAAACTTTTTTTCAGGGTCCCACTCCATGCAAACTCTTGGGTCCAAGGGGATGAGGGTCTTATTTTTGTAGCGCACGAGAGGTTATATCCGTCCGGTCCCGACGTTGCAATTCACAACAACCCCCTTCTGCCCGATCATGTTAGGGTTTATATCGACAACGTTCTCGAAGGCCTAGCTCACGTGTGTGTTCCGTGTCCTGTGGACAATACGGAATACATAGGTCAATTGGTCGGAATGTATGTCGCATGGCCTGCACACTTAGTCGAGTTGCCCGATAAGGTATTTTTACTTTTCGCTACTTTATTAATATATAATAGTAAAATTTTTATTTCTACTCATTTTTTTAAATTTGTAAATGCAGTCCTTGACAGCGAAGAAACCGGCCCCAGTGAAGAAGAAACAATCCGATAAATTGCAAAGTGCGTCGTCGGCTGTCAAACGGGACCCGATTCTCGACGAGACAACGGTGCGAGTACTTAATTCCAAATCTCAGTGGCTATACACGGTATTGATGAGCCAACCCTCCAGCATCTTCAGTTTCGAGATCCAATTTGGTGAAGAGGTGTTCGAAATTGACGGCATTATCGTTCTGTTCATTTTCGACATCGTTGATCTCTTTAAGGATGATTGGCTCAACGTCTCGATTTTACAAATCTTCTGCGTGTATGAATTTTCAATAATTTTGTCTTTATTAATATTTTATTTTCCAAGACCTTATGGGGGTTTACCTGCTGGGTTTGTGAGCGCCTTTGCACGGCATTCGACCAGCACAATTTTCTATTCCTCGATCCATATCGTGCTCAGAAACGAACATCAGATCCGATCTTAATGCGGTTGTCGGTTATCTGGGCGATGGTATGCTTGGTGTTGAAAATCTCGACAGTTTCATCTTCTGCCTTATATTTCACAGTTAGAATTTTTTTACGAATAAATATTGTATTTATTTTTTCCGAATTTACCTAACTTTAAAATTTAATATGATTTGTAGAAACCATTGGATTCTTCTTGTTCTACAAATGTCAAAGTTCATTGTTTACATCGTGAACCCGAGAAATCAAAACGTATCGGAGTTGCTTATTCAGAATGCATTAAACAGGTAAGTAATTTACTTACTTAATTTAATTGTGTTCCAGAGTGACACGACATTTTCCTATGGAAAAGAACATGAAGGGCCAGAAGAATTTAAAATATTTAAGGATTCAGGTATTTTCCTTATTTGGCCTTTTAATTTTTAATTCCGCGAATTATGGGTTTAGGGGTAACTAATCACTTGTTTTATTTTTAAATTATAGTGCCCACAACAACCAGGGGGACACGAATGCGGTTATTATGTTATGAGGATAATGTATGACACAATTACAAACTACGGCCAGTAAGGCTCTGCTCTTCCAAAAGTATGAACAAAAAATTACAAATTCATTCATATTTTCTTTCAATTTTTAGATTTGTTCAACTTCTTACAAATTTTGATTTTCTTTTCTACAGTCGATCGGACCAGATATATATCCCGAGAAGGATATCAAGGAAGTGAAGGATATGGTTGTTAATTTCATAAAAAAAAATATTTGATTTTGTTATGGATAATATTTGTATATAATTTTTTTAGGAATAATATATATAGTGATGATATATTTCAGTGGATTTTTTTGTATGCATGCTTGTTTTATAAATATTTTGGCTAGCAATGTGGGCTAGTCATAGAAAATCAGTTATTTTAAAAAAAATTATATATGATTAGTAATGGTTATTAACAGAAAATCGATACTAAGTGCATTAATAAATTAAAAAATAATTAAATTTAGCAACGGTTCTTTTATAAAATCGTTATTTTTTCGGGATTCTCTAAAGGTTCTTCATAAAGAACCGTTGTGAAATTTCTGTATTCTATATCGGTTATTATTTAAGAACCGATACGAAAGGTTATGTGTTTATGCGGATGCTGTAACAGTTCTTCTTAAAGAACCGCTGCGGAGTTACGTATTTTATATCGGTTATTTAACAAGAACAAATACTAAAGGTTAATGTTTATATCGGTTTCTCATTGTGAACCGTTGCGAAAGTTTGACCGCGTAAGATTTAGCAACGTGGATTTAATATCGGTTATTTAATCTGTTTAGTAACATTGCCATAGGTAACGGTTCAAAACCGATATAGAATAGATTTAAGAACCGTTATAGAATGCATCTTTTGTAGTAGTGTGTATATTTATATGAACTCAAAATAGATTGTCAATTTATAAGCACAATCATTAATGATTAATGCATTGATCCATGAAGAATAGTGTGAAAATATTATAAGCAAAAGTTCAGTTAATATAATTAATATAAATGTATATGTTCTAATTTTTGGATTATTATTGTTTATTATTTAGGTTTTACAGAATATATTATTGCTCACTAAATCTGTTTGTACTAAATGTGAATAATTTATTGTCTGTTAATTATAAGTTATTAATCAATTATAGATTACCATTTGAGACTTTAATTATTAGGGGTAAATTTGTCAATTACTACAAAAACTGAGTGAGCTTGTAAATAACAAAGCTGTGGCCCGTAAATATCACTGCCTTGAAATTAAAGAGACGACATAAATAAGGAAATGAGCAAGAAAATTCACATCTTAATTTGTATATTTATTATTCAAATCTTCATTTACTTCTTTAGTTGGATTGATTGGCATACATAATGAGGGGCAAATATGTCCTGATTTCCTGTTATTATTAAATTAATTTTGCCCATATCACCACCCAGTCCATTATCTCCATAACTTGAATTGGAGTTATTAATGAATGGTTAGAATAGAGTCAGTTATAGAATTAATGGTTGAGATCTAATGTAAGTTATGAAGTTGTTTTCTTATCTAATTAATCCGGCTATTTAAGCTGAGTATTGTACATGAAAATCAATTAAGGAAAAATACAATTAAATCATTCTTTCTTTCTCTGTTTCTCTCTTTATTATTTCCTTAATCCAAATTACAAAATTCATCATGTCCATTATTAGACAAAAAGATATCAAATTCATAATTCATATTTTGAAATTCATCAATCTCATGCTTGCATTTAAAAAAAAAGGAAGTTCTTATAAATATATCAATTTGATCATTTGGAGTGAATTATATTTTTAGTACGTTAAATTTATGATATCCAACAAATGTCACCACGGATTAATCCATCTGATAAACAAAAACATTATATTTTTAAAAAGACAAATAGAAATTTAACATGAGTAAGACGTGGCGTCATTGGATGGGTACGATGTAATTTTTTACCAGAAAAATTGACAATGTAGATGACTAATGGGAGCTTTAGACCAACGCTCATAAATGTGCATGAAATTCGATTACACTGTGGCGAACCCATGGTTGGTCACATGGCTCTTCTTTGTGTGCGGATGGTTGGCCATACAGTCACACATTATAGTTTTTAAAATTTTCAATTCTAAGTCTTGACATGAACAAATAATATACCATCTTTCTAAAAAAGAGTTCAAAATAAAGACTAATCCTTCGGAAAAACCAATGTTATTGAGAGATTACAAAAATGTATTCAATTTTCAGAGAAAAGTTTCACTGAACTAAGTCCCTATTTTAGTCAAGAAAAAAGATCTTAAATTTCTTTTGGAACATAACATGAATTATAATTTCTAAATAAAGCTTTTGTAGATTCATTGTCAAGGACAGAATAAAAGTACATAAAATAACAATTCCATTATTTAAAACGTTCTTCATCTACCGTACAAATCTTTGCTCCAGATTTGCAATTCTGTGCATCCATAACCCCAAAATATTGCATTGTTTATTAGCAATGTTACATTTTTATTAGGTGGCAAAGATTCTCTTTGCCATGGTCAAAGGCTACACAACATAAAATTATTGAACTTGTCTAAATAATTACACTCAATTCTCAGAAGTGAATGTTGCAAAATAATAACATAAATGAGATCAATGTCATAAGTACTCATTATAAGACAATGAGAAGATACAATAAGATATAATTTATGACTGATTCTAAAATATGTTTTTTTAGATATTTTATGAAAGAGCATTGGCTAAGTATCTGTTGTACACCAAAATATTTTGTTGAATTCTATAAAGTTTCTTTAAAATATATGGTTAATTATGTTTGTAATTTGAAAATCATTTCAGTAAGCTCTTAAATAGTACATGACACTTTATATTTATTCAATTTATTTTTGTATTTGTGGAATTCAAAATGGATGATAAAGACATATGTCCAGCAGACATTGAACAGCTAAAATAATACTTAAAAATTGAAAAACAAGTATTAATACAATATCACGTATTATAAATGTAATTCAAGACTCCAGAAGTTATTATTTTGTTCCATGAATAAATAAAATTTATAGATAATGCTTTAAAATTATGAATTGCTGTCATTGTTTCTTATATATAAGTAAAATAATGAATTTTCATTAAAATAAAAAATCATGAATTTCATTCAATTGATTTCGCATCATTCCCAGAAGTAGGGGCGGCCCTTGTTGTAGCCAGCGTTGACAATCGTCAAAGGTCTCATAATACCGAGGGGCTCATGTTTTGTAAATTTCATATGTGTGTTTGATAGAAAAATTGCTTTAAAATTCAACAAAAATGAAAGGCTGACTGTTTGGTTGGAGAGGAAGGAAATACTAAGACCGAAAGGAATTAAACATTTTATGGAAAGAAAATTGATTGAGTTTCATTCGTTCTTTAGCATATAATTAATATATTTCCTTCAATTCTTCTCCGAATTACAAATTTCTTTACCTTAATTAATAAACATTAATATGCAGAACATGATGTAAATTCATTAAAATCTAAATAAAAAAGTTCTCATTCTAAAGAAACATAAAATAATTGTAGAAAACAACATTTCAGTTTTGTTGGTAGTAAGTATGGGCATCATATGAGCAGTCACTTATTGAGAAACCTGAAAGGCAAGAAATAGATATATTTTTCGGAACTCCGAGCAAACAACAAGTGCGACGTTCGACCAGGAGACCATCACGGCCAAAGAATGGACACAACTCTTGAAAGCAAGAACCAGACTATTAGCATACGATTTTTGTCTAAGATTTTAACTACTTTTAGTTTGAAATCTTTTTAGTCATTCTTAGTTGTTATCACATAAATATCTCATGTAACGTTTTTAATTTGTATTAATACAACATAAGTAAATACTTATCCTTAAAAAAAAGTAGGAGGAGAAAGAAAAAAATCTTCAAATTTTCACTCATCTCCAAATTTTGTTCTAAATTAGAAGTTCATTTTCTTTCTCATGTCTATAAATAATCTTGTAGTTTGCATATTTATAATGTCGCCATTATTGATTAGTAATTACTAACTAATTAATTCGACTTTCTCATCTCTTAATAACAAATTATTAGATTTAAATTAAAAAAATACATCATATTAAAATAATATAATTTTCAAATTTAGTAACTACTTATAATTTTCATCAAGGGCCTCCTAAGTCCCAGGACCGAGCTTGCCCAGAAGTGAATGTACCACATATATAAGTCGTGATTGTGAATGTGGATGTGGACGTAAAAGAGGTCAAGGTTGTAACTATACTTGCTACTGTGATTATCGTATTCAGAAGAACGCACAAGAAAGTGGAAAGAGCGCACAAAAGATAACTTTTAAATGGTCTAAAAGTTTATGTGGTTGTAAATGATATTTGGTATATACATGTGTATGTCCTAGAATCTTGTGAAGCTTTATTTAGCTGCCTTGAAGGCAAAGAGAAAATAATAATATCGACGTTGTTTATCGTGATAATGAAAATGTTCATAACCGATAATGATCTCATCCGCTGGATCTAAAGTGCATTAACACGAACGAGTTATAGAAAGAACCGAGTAAGAAAAAAACTTTTATTCTATTTTATATTCTTAGTATTATTGTTATTATCATTATCATTATTTTTCTTTCTTTTGATACTACTAATATGAATCAAAATATGTATGGGTACAATAACAGTTATAAATATGTGTGCCTTATTATAGTGGACAATATTTTTGCATTTTGAGAAATGTTCATGAAAGAAATCTATATTAGAACGACAAACAACTTTTCTATTGCTTTGTATTATGAAGGACTAATACAATTAAGTCATATTTATTAGTAAACCAGAAGTTTATTGACTTTAAACTTATTTATACTTCTGCATAATATATTTGGTCCAGTCAAAAAGAAATTTTATGATTTTTGACATGAACTTGAAGTTCACTAATTAGAAAAGCAACTTTATTATTAAATATGAACTAGAAATTCAATAATTTGAAAAGTAATTTAATGATTTCACATGAATCAAAAGTCCACTCAATTCAAGAGAAATTTCATGATTTGGCATGAAACAGAAGTTAACTAATCTCAAAGCAATGATGATGCAAATAATCACAGAGAATTCAAATATCTATTAATTAAAGAACCTAAAGATTATTTTATCAAATGAATTTTCATGTGCTACATGTTATCAAAGAAAATTAATTGATAGACATGATAAACCTGTGTTGGGAATGAATCATCCAATTGTCTTGAGCGTATTCATCGAAATATGTGTTGATTTTTTACTCTTTCATGTCTACCCTCTAGATATTTTACGGTATTAATAGATACATCTATTAGATAGCCACATGCATGTTTATTATCATCTTGAAATGTTGTATTTCCGAGATTGCTTGCTCAACTATTTTATTTTTCTAGATAGTACAATTAAGACAACTTGTCTTGATGATGACCAAGTAGGTCACATCCCAAGTATTCAATGAATATTGTACGTTGATCGAGATTATAATTGAGTATTGGCCCAATACCCACACTAAGAATGATCTAACATGATATCTTGTTAAATGATTATAATTAATTGTTGGCCTCTAATAATGAAATCAAAGCTCGTCTACTGATTAAAGCCATGAAATGATGCATACCACAACACTAATTAGAGTAAAGCTAATATTTTATCATAAGTAAACCCCAATATAATTTGTGACCGGCCTGCAACCAAATAAATACTATTTGAGAACTTTTGGATGTGCATTATTTGTTCTGGTAGCTCCACCGCAATGCACAAAGACAGGTCACAAATAAAAGTCGGGCATATATGTTAAGTTAAATTGTCCTTCATAATTTGATATCTTGAACTTCATAACACTTATTCACTACATGATTTATTGATATAACTTTGATGTGAAAATTTTTTGATCATTATCTAATTTTGATCCTTGATCTTATATATATGAACTATGAGTTAAAATGTAACTCATTTTTAAAATATCTATTTACAAAAGTAATATAACAACATCTTGATTCAGATAGATATCCTTGGTGGATCATCCAAAAATACATCTTAAGTGTGGTAGATGTTTCTAAATATCCAGCAGAAGAATTAAATGAAAACCAAGTCAGTGTTCTGAAACAATAAAATATTAATGAATATGTTCAAGATATACTAGAAAATACAAGTCCCAAAGAACTTGATTAATAATTAATGATAGCATTAGAGGGAGAGAAACAAGAGCCAGAAAACTATAAGTTATATGGAATGCATCATTAATATATCTCAATTAGATCCTTGAACAAGTTAATATAAACAAGAAGTTCATAAATTTATTGATGCAAAACATCATACAAATATATTATTTCTATTAATGCAAAATAATTATCATATTATATATTTTAGCATTAAGTGTTCTTTGAAATACCCTTCGATAATTTGATGTTTGATATATGTCAGAAGCATAATGGACCAATCGGTTCCAATGATAAAGATCAAAGGAAGAAGAAAGAGCATGACAAGAATGTTGGCTTGAAGTTATCAATATTTCTAAATGAAGAAAATTCCTTTGAAAATAATGTAGATGATTTAAGAGTAGAAGAAAATGACAAGCAAATTACCCTAGAAGAGGTTTAGGTACCTAACAATATTGAAAATAATAAGATCTCAATAAATTATGTCTCTACTAGAATAAATATGGAACCGAAATAAACTTACGATTAATCAAAATTTATTTATGCAATTGCAATTGATATAATAAATAATAATGAGGATCAAGAATTAAAATTATTTGTATAATGTCGACCGTTAAAGTGTTGGCCAAATCGAAAGATGTGATTAAAGCACCATTATTTTCACTAGTGAATCATAAAATTGTGGACATATAGTCCAAACACCTGACATTGTATAACGGTAACTTATAAGCGGGTATAACTTATAAGAGGATGTTTTAAGAATAAGTAATGAGAAAATTAAATTATGATATGTAATTATATTTCTAATTGTGTGGCCCCTGGAGGACTCATTAATGTGGTAGCAAATTATTCATATCTCATTTAATTGCAATATATTAATGAAAACCCTGAAGGATTTAGAATGCCTGAAACATTTCAAACTCTTGAGAGATTTAATTTATTAAATTAGAAAGATCTTTGTACGAATTAATGCAATATTAAGATATTGTTGGGATTATACCGTTCATAACGCAGCGAAAAAACAAAAACGAAACAAAATCGAATTCAAAACCCAAAAGAAGGATCCGTGAATTACAATTAAATCAAAGAAAAGTTCATAACTTTGTACCTTCGGATTACGCTTAATCCGTGATGATCGAAAGCAAATTTGGTTGACGCTTTTCTTTGCCCGATCCCAAACCGGTTTTCAAACCGATCCTTTGTATGTTTCGCCAAACCGGTCTCACAAACCGATCTCCAAACGATCTCCAAACGAACCAATTCTCCAAGCAAACCGATTCTCCAAATAAACCGATTCTCCAAACAAATCACGGTTTCAACCCGAATCACAAAGATGCCGCCCTTCGCTTCGTCCACTACCGGTATCCATACGAACAACCCCTTTGAACGGATAAGAATGATATATGCTGGTATTCGTTCTTCATTTTTCTCACAGAATTAACAAGAGAATAATTTTCGGATTTTTCTCTCCTTTTGTCTCACAAAAGTTGGATGAAAATAATATACCTTCATCAATCATTTTGGGGTGTCTCTTGTGCCTATATAGTCCATAAGTTTCATATCCTATGTGCATGATAACTATGTAACCATATATGCAACACACCTTATCATATAAGATGTAGGATTTGATGCGTCACTTCACTATGTAGCTCTTCATACAACTTATCACATAAGTTATGATTTTTCTGTGTACGTCTCAATAGTTGTTCTTTGTGTATGACCATGTAGGTTTACTTAATGTTGGCAATAATCACAACGGATTATAAATAATGAGCGGCCTATAGGAAGACATCATGATTACCCAAATTAAGCAAGTATGGATGATTCGATCAAACCTACTTTATGTTCATGCATTGTATCCCTTTGTTACGCGATATCTATATCGTCCATAAGGCATGGTATGTGTCAACCTTACGTTGGTCGATAAATATTTCTTGACACCGAATTTGATCGAACATGAAATGACATAAATAATTCCTTATTAATTCACTCGAGCACGGCCGTGTGTTTCTTCAATCAAATCATCAAGAGGCCTAAAGATATCTCTCTCAATTTATGAGAGGAACAAATCCTATCTTAATTAAACTCTTTCCGCCGCATAATTCATTATATACCTAATTATAATCTTTATGACCGTCCGGTTAAAGACGATGTTAGATTATATTTGATGGTGTTATGCCCTAGGCCAAAGTATTTGTGACCTAGATGATAGACTGTAATAACAAACATAATATTTATTCTAAGATATTTCATATAATATGTGCGTATAGGTTATTTTAATATAATTAAAATAGACCACGAATATGCAATTCAGCTTTATGTCATCAAAGTGCGTGACTTTGATAGTAAAAATATAAAGTGTTACGAATTCTATTATAAATCGTCCCTAATTATTTATAGGATTTTTGGAGACAAATATACTTGCGGATACATATAAATATATATTTATATACGAGCTATAAATGTACACCAGTATATTAGTTGACTGGTGATTATGCTTTACTGATCATGGATAAATAGTTATCAAGTCATTAACATAGGTATATGTTAGAGACCATATACTGGACAGACCCGCCATAAGAATGCTACATGCTTTACGTCATTAGCGATTCTTGTAACATAAAGTATTTATGGTCCTTTGACCTGAGATTGTCTGGGTTTTCAACATGAGTAATTTTATACTTTCATATAATCTAACATTGCTTTTAACCGGGTAGTCATAACGGTTATGATATAGGTATATAATGAATCATGTAGAGGGATGAGTACAATCAAGACGGGATTTGTTCCTCTCATAAATGAGAGAGATATCTTTAGGCATCTTGATGAATTGAACTGAAGAAATGTATGGCCATACTCAAATTAATTAATAAGAGTTATAAATCTCATTTATTCTTGTTCAGTTTAATTTGGGATCAAGTAATATTATTTGATTAATATAAGGATGGCGTATTACATGCCTTATGATCGATATAAATATCGTGTGACAAAGGGACTAAATACGTGATTGTTGATTAGGTAAATCGGATCACCGATATTCACTTGAATTGGGTAGTCATGATGGCTTGCTAGAGTCCGCTCATGATTTATAGACTGTTAAGTCTATTGCCAACATTAAGTGAACCTACAGGGTCACACACAAAGAACATACTGAAACGGGCACAGAAAATCCTAGCGACTTATATGATGAGTTGCATAAGAATGTCACAAAATATATTATCATCTTATGTGATAAGATGTGACATATATGTATATAAAGACTATGAGCACAAAATGTCATGTAATCTAGAAAAGTCTAGATGATGGTATATGGATAATAATGAGTGATGTCATACACATCTTTTAGTGTGAAGAGACATGCATCTTCACCTCTATATAAGGACATAGAGGGCTCCAAATTCACAACACAACACATCACTCTCTCTCTCTCTCTCTCTCTCTCTCAATATTTCACATTCTCTTTTGTGAGACAAAAGAGACAAAATATATTTTCTAATTTGTATGACAAAATTGTGAAAGGGTGCTTTCTTTTTGTATGACAAAAAATAAAAGAGTGCAATTATATGAGAGGAATTATATATATTTTTTGTGAGATAAAATAAGAAGAGTTTTCTTATGCAAGAGGAAAACAAGCTACTAGCATATATATTATTCTTCTTTCCGTTTTAAGAAGTTTGTTCGTGTGGATACCGGTAGAGGCGTTCGTACTTTCGGCGCTTGTGATCTATTCGGCTTAAGAAGATGGGAACGGGTTGTTGAGAGTTTCGGTGGAGTCCGATTGTATGTGCGGTAGATGACTTCCGTACGATCCGACCTAGACGGCCTAGACGGACGGAAAATCGGTTATGACGGTAACCGGTTTAGAGGTGCATGGACAATACGCATGGTTTGAGCGTCACGGATTAAGCGTAATCCAATAGGTATCTTTAAGATTTATTTCTTTGATTTAATCAACACGCACGGATCCTCGGATTGGTTTTGCACGTCCGAAACCCAACAATATTAAAATATAAAATTTCTCATGTAGGAAACTGAGATAATCTCAAGTCTAAGGATTACAGATACATTCTTTACTGAGAATAACTAATGACACGAACCATGTAGTATTCTCACAGTGGGTCAATCCAGTATATGGTCTCCAACATATACTTACGTTAATGACTTAATAATTTTTATTCATAATCAGTAAAACGTGACTATTTTATTCTTTATTGTAATTCTAAATCAGGCATGAAATTTCTTGCCAGCACTCATCCTCTACTGTATAAAAAGGGCAATGACTATTTTATTCTTCAATCCCATAAATGAATAAATATTTTGTCTTCTTCAGTTCTCTGTTTGTATTGTTCTTGTTTTTATTTTATAACAATTGAGAGTCATTTGACCATGCGGTTAGCAACCCGCCTGAGGCGTTTGTTGCCGGCTTTGCTATTGCATTGTTGTTTTTAGGAGGGCATACTAGAGTGTGCTGAAAAGGCGTAATGGAATTCTATTTAGTTTCTTGAAGACAAAAAATGTTGCATTTAAATTTTCTAAGCGAGTTTTTGACTACATTGTATTTTGGTATTGCAACAATGCCTCTGATATTCCAAAAAATAAGCCATAATTGATTTAAGTTCATAAGATAAGTATGATACAAAAAGATTGCTTAAATCTACAAAATCTTGGTAGAATTGCAACAAGATCCAAAATATGCTGAAAATTGATTCAGTTGAGTGCTTTTTTTTTGTACTGAAATTTGATTCAGTTGCTACGAAAATTTTGCATTCAATTTTGCTAGACATGTGAGTTTGGGTGCTTTTTTTTTTATTGAAATTGGATTCAGTTGCTCCGAAACTTGCAGACAGTTTCGCTAGACATATGATATTACATTCTTGGAAGGTTCAACTAGATATTCTGAAGTTGTGATTGAAAACAGGTGGAGTTTATTAAACAAAATTACAGTTGATCAATTTTAGTCGACAAATCAGATTTTTGACATGAGTAAAACTACACCTCCTTTAAAGGTTTTTTTCTCACCATAGAATCATCAAGATGAAAATAAATTAATATATGAAAAAACATTTGATCATTTAAAATGTTGTAAAATATCTATGAATTCCAAAATGTCTTTTTTTATTATTATGAATTCCAAAATGTTGTAGTCTGTAGATCAACCATACAAAATATATTGTAGATCCATTACTCCAATATTAGGTGGCAAAGATTCCTTTTGTCATGGGTTAATGATATACAAACACAATATATTATTTTATTTTACCGAGTGTGTTTAGATACTTTTTTTTAAGGTAAGTGTTTAGATACTACTTAATCCAATCACATCATTATTTATTCGATGTGAAATTTGCAAAAGGCTTCCATTATTATGCTTAATTATAAATAACAGACCCACTAGAACAATACAAAAAACACCTGACAATTTTGTCAAATTAATCCTTCTGTTTAATATACAAATGATATTTCTTAAACTATTTATTTATAAATCTCAAACAATATAAAAAACACACATATGATTTTAAAATACAAAATAGAAATATGTCACGAGTTTTTCCTTTTCATCGTTTTCCATAACTCAATTACACTGAAAAATGTTCAAATAAAAACTTCATCTTTTATTCAAACCAATGATAGATTTCATTAATCTTGCTGTGCTGTGTCATTCATTAATCTTGTTGTGGCGAATTTAATCGTCACCGTCCAAATTTAATCCAGATTCTATCCAACGGCCCTCACGATTCTCAATTCTTCCCCCATTCAGAGCAGAGCTCTCTGTTTCTCAACGGATCAATCTTCCTTTGATTAATTTGATTTCTCACTCAGCAATGACGCTCAGATCTGAGTTAGACTCACGCCCTTTGCGACTCCCTTTTTTCCCGATAATCTTCTTCTTCGCCTTCTCTTCCTCTTCTTCCACCATTGAAAAGGTTACAGGAACAATTGCTCCTCCTTTACGACCTTTTTTACCCCCATTAACTTTCCCCAACACATTACTCGCTCTGACAGCCAATTTTGCCATTTCTTCAGCCATCAACGGCCGATTCAACTTAGAATTTGGCAGAACGAAATAGATCTGACCCAATCTCAGCTCCTTTTCACCTCTAATGGCTCTCACAACACAATCTATCTCCATTGTGTCGGAATCGCATACAAAGGATGATTGTTCATCCTTTCCGAGAATGTATGATGGTCTCACGGATCACGCGAACTCCTTTAGATCCCCGTTTGGAAAGATAAGCTTGACGGTTTCTGGCAAGGCGGTTTCCAGTGATACGCAAAGACCCATTGCTTATAATTATTAGTGTGAATTAGTTCTTTTGTTTGTTTTGAGAGATTGTTTTTTGTTTTTGTTTTGGTTGGTTGATTTGAAATGGGAGGAGAAGAACGGTATTTATAGGGGAAGTGAGTGAGAAGGTGAGTTTGTTTATTGTCTAGTGTCATGAAGGAGGAGTATTATATTTCAGAGGCAGGAAGTGGGCTCACAAATACTGAATTACCAAAAGAGGGTTTGAAAAATCCTCAAATTACAAAAGAAGCCTTGGTAAAATCAGAATGAACCAATAAGACATGAGAACTAAGAAAGTTATTAATGTCCTTGGGTTGTCTTTCTCTAACCGATTAGCAATGTTCATAAGATGATTTCAGTTATGGATGTATAGTATACTAGATGGAACCTTGCTCCGCTTCAGGATGACCGTCGTTCAGAGTAGCATGATAAACTGTGGTTATTTAATATTTGTTTTTAGGGTTGCAATCTCCATTTTGTAATTTTGAGATTTAAATAAAATATAGAAAAAAATAACAATGACATTCTCATTTTCAGGATGTATGAAAAATTCAAAACTATTTTGTAAGAGAAAAATTGTTTTATTATTTTCTAGTTTGAATAAGTATTACGATCATATTTTTTGTAGGGATATACTATGAAATTTCTGATTTTTTTAAGGATATATAAGGTTATATTTGGAGGAAATCATTCCCAATTTTATGGATACTATATTTAAATTTTTTCATGGGTATATATGAAAATAGGATTTTAATAGTTGAGAGAACTAAAAAGTAAAAAGTCCTATTTATTTATGGTAACATAGTGTACTGACGGTAAAAAGTTGGGTACATTTGAATTCATGAAATAACTAGATACATCCATCTTTATGTTATTTTTGCAAAATGGGTTAAAATATTCTTATAAAACGACTCGTTTTAACTTGACATACACAAATTACGTAACATAACAACATAAAATCAAGAAGAAAATGCAAGAACAACTCTCTTTGGGCCCGACTTAAATTATTCAGTTTCACATAACTAAATATGCGGTGAGTTATTTCGTAATTATGAAAATCGACTCGCCTCATATCTTGGACTAGTCACAGAAAATTAGAAAAGTGACACGTGTCAGCTTCTGGTGAGAAGTTCATGTCGCTGTATTCTTCTAAGAATGTGTCTGTATACGATAATGAATGCACGACACAGTATGGCACAGACACATACATTATTAAATGATTAAACGTAGCTTACTCTTAACAACTTATTTCCTTTTGTTAATTATAATTTACATTTGGAAAAACATGATTTAATGAGTCGGTGTGTGATTTGTGATGTGGTTGAGAGACATTAGACTTGGGTCTTTTTTTTAAGGATAGTTATGGAAGACTTTTTCTTAAATAGCATCCATTAAAAAAATAATTCAACAAATATTAAAGTTTTGAAAATAATTAAATAACTAGCAATTCCGTCAGCTTTTTGGCGGAACAGAAGCTGTTCCGTCAAGAATCCTGACGGAATGTGCCACGGATCATTTAGCAGCATTAAATAATTCTAATTATGACGAAAAACGTTGTTCCGCCAGTCTATTTGACGGAAAATATTAAATATCTTAATTATAAATTTAGCAAGAAAATTAATTAAAAAATAAAAAAATTCTTGTTCCTCCAAACTTGTTGACGGAAAAGCCTATTTTATATTTTTTTGCCCCTAAAAAGTCTATGGAAATTTAGTAAAAAAAAATCAAATGAGAAAAAGCACTACTTCGCCACACTATTCGGCTGAACTGTGTTTTTTTTTTCTTTTCAAAATCTTAATAATCGGTTAACACTAAAAATTTAAAATGTTAACCTGTGCTGTCAAAGTGCTTAACGGAACTTTGTATGTTAATCTTTCTCAAAATGATATTGTTTGTTGAATTATTTTTCCAATGGATGATATTTAAAAAAGAAATCGTTATGGGAAAGTTAGATGTGGCGTCATTAGATGTGTGTGATGTTTTTTACAAGAAATTGACACGTGCAGAATACCAATGGGAGCTTGAGATCAACGTTACTAAATGTGCATGAAATTCCGTTCAGGAAAAATGAAAATTTCTCCAAGGTTGGGGATAACCTGGGAGCGACACATTGTGCTGCATGACGTGTTTCTCAGCCGCCGGAGTCTCCAACCTTTTCCTCGTCGTTTCCCTTCTTCTCCATCGCGACGGGCCTACTATATACTGTTTCATCGAGTTAAGAATTTGTTATATATATATATATATATATATATATATATATATATATATATATATATATATATATACTATTTTATATGAGTTATATTAAATCTACATATTGTTTTCACCTGAATAGCACTATAACAAAATCGGACATTAGTCACAAGCAAAAATAGTGACTGATGCCCCAAAAATCGTGACTGATAGTAATAGCCAAAGGTCCCATGACTATTGCCCCGTGATTAAAACTCTCGTTGCTATTACTATCAATAGTCACTGTACCGTGACTATTGATGGGTAATAGTCACGGTCTGGTCAAACCCATGACTAATTTCTAATCAATAGCCACAATGGCCAATAGTCACAATCCCATGGCTATTGATGGTCAATAGCCATGGTGGCACCCGTGACTATTGCTATAGTATCGAGGCCATTGATATTGTTATAATAAGCAATTTTATTTTATTTTATTATTTTGTAGTAGGGGTATTTTCGTAATTTCTGAAATAGTTTGTACGCTGGGGAATAATAAAGTGTATCTCAATAAATCGTATGCATTAAATAAAGAATTTAGAAATTTGAATCATCAAAATCGGAGGTGTATATTGAAAGTTATGATTATTTTAACTTTGAGGGGCTAAAGTGCAAAAGTGGCAGCAAAAATTGGTTGTCCGTTTCTTCTTCTTTCCGTTCAGAAAATTTGCATTAGTGCATGCTTAAATTTCAGATCTGTATTTAATATGAAATTAAGGGCCATAAATTAGGTAATCAGCCATTAATCAGGAATACGGTACAGTTATTATTCTCATTTTTCCTTCTGAGTTTAAATACTTCGCTACAAGACAGAAATATGTCCTTTTATTCTCTCTCTACCTCTCCTTTCTCTCTTCCTGCGCAAGACACAAGGAAAAAGGAGTTAGAGCTTGTCCTTTGGAGTTGAGAAGATTCATACACTTGGAGTTTGTGGACCGTGTCTGTAGATCAAATCAGCTCACACGAACTTTGTTTATCCAAGTCTAATCACTAGTTAGAGCATTTCTCCTTCTCTTCCTTGTTCAATCATCTTCAGTAAAGTGAGTCTTTTATTTCTTTTAGATTTAGTTAATTAGTAATTAGTATTATTTGCATAATTAGGCTATATTGCATGTATTCATGAAATTAAACCTACAAATAATTTGTTGTTATGGATGCGGTACTTTTGCTAGAATAACTAGGTATATCACTATATTTTGAATAATGATAATTGTTGTTATAGGATAGGACTAAATAAATTTTATATTTCATTTAATAAAATAATTATTGGATATGATATTACAACATTACTCTTATTTATTTTCTTATAATACAAATTATGACTAACTAGTTTCATAAAATTTACGGTTACCGGATGATTGTCATATTATTACTTGTTATATGTAAATTCTATTTATTTTGAGAAATATATCAAGGATTTCAAATAATAATAATAAAATAGGAATATTTTAAACTGAGAAATAAGATACTGATTTTTAGTAAATGTGGAATTTGGGATATTTTCTAAACTAGAACTAAATTCTGGATCTTTGGACAGATTCAGGAATCTGAATTTTGAAAACTGGGACTGTAATTCCGGATTTTTAAGGAAATTTGTTTTAATCATAACTTTTAATATATAACTTCAAATTTCACAAATAAATAATCTATTTGTATGTTTTAGGACATTTCTGACTCATTGGCATTATTAGTTTCTGCATTTAAGGTCCAGAAAGTATTTTTCCGTAAATAATCAGATTAAGTGAGCATGTCGGTTCGAAGTTCGAGATCGATTAGTAATGAGTATTAATTAAAATAATTAGATTCGCGTGAGGAGGAGTTCATACTAGAGGAAGACCAAGAAGTTGAGAGAGTTGCGAAAGAAGCGGAAGAGTTTGTGGGACCCGAAGATTTCGCGTGAGAATTTACTAGTTGCATTTATTCAGGTAAGGTTTTGCCCGCATATACTTTTCCCCTTTGGTTATTTTTGTTCTTCCGTACAAATATTATATATATTATAAGTACCTATAATGATAGTAATATTTAATCTAGAACTTCTATTTATGAGATAGAGCTTATATGACTCAAATTAATATTTTTAGTAATGTAAGAATTTAAAGATAATATTTAAAGATATTTTTAAGTAAGATACGGGATATAGTGAGATGTGTGATAATTATGAGGATGCAGCCGTACTTGGTAGAGCAAAACCAGGGCCGCTGATTCACATAGGTGAGGAGCCGTACTTAGTAGAGAGAAACTAGGGCCGCCGATCACCCAATAACGAGCTCGGAAAGACTTGTATCTGTGCGCGTACTCGATGCCACAGAGCATGATCTAGTGTGTGTTATGTGTGTGGAAGTTGAAAGTGAAATAAGATAATATCCCGAAATAAAAGTATTTTTCACAATCTTTATATAATTATTATACTATATTATACTTATGACCTCTTGTTACATTATTTTATATTCGCTATCTTATTTTATATCAAACTCAAAATATTCTATTTTTGGTATATGCGGCTGGGCCTCCTTTCATACCTTACTTGAGTCAGTACTCATCCTTATATTTATTTTGTGCCCAGGTTTGGATCACTAGCTTGGGGTTGCGGGTGGAGAGACGTCACAATTTTAATAACATTTAGTTTAATAATGATTATGAAATAAATGAGAACTTTAAAGTCTCAATTTTGTTTTTGGTTGTGAAATTTAATAAATGTAATTTGGAGATTATTTTGAATTATGTGGATGTTTGTTTAAATGCCTTTTTGGCGGTTGTTACATTTCGAGTCCTTTATTTGGGTCGGGGTGTAACAACTTTAATGGTTTCAATGCAACACGATTCCACAAAAACTAGAAATAGACTTCTAAATAAATGCGCGTGAGTGAGAGTGGGATTCGGGGGCTATTTTTTCATTTTTTCCATTTTAATTCAAAAAAAAAAAAAAATTTTAAAAAATAGTTTATTCTAAGAGTGATCTCTCAATGTAATTTAGGAAGATGTCCACATTTTAAACACAATGGTAAAGAAATAAACATAATCAAGCATACAATTGGATATCACAATCCATAACCCTAAACGTAAATCCAACTTTTTAGCCAACAATTGGAGTTCAAAGTTCCGCGGAAATCTCAAACCCTAAACTTGACAAGTTCCAATCTCTAGAAATCAAACCCTAACTCTTACAACAGATCTCCTAAAAGTCATTGCATAACTCAAACATAATGAAAATCCTAAACGGACACACTCAAACCGCGATGAACCAAAACTAACATAATTGTTTAGGGTAGTCAAGTCCTCACGTGCGCAAGAAGGGTTGGCTGCGATGAAGTGTCCGGAGGAGGATAAGGTCGCGAATGGCTACCTAGTCAGCATGCATCCTACGATATTATTATGGTGAATTATGTAATAGGTGGGTTATTATTATTATGATTAACATCTATTATTATTATTATGTATAATGGTTATGAGTATGAATTATTACAAGCATCAATTTCCGAAGAGTAACCTTCGGCGTGCTGGGATGTATGTTCGAGAATGGCACCCCAATATGAGCATGCAGAGTATGGCCATCCGAGGAGTGGCATCGACTTTCCATATTCGGAGGTAGTTCCTACGGTTGTGGATGACGGAGGAGTTTCTTGTGGAAGATCCATCACAGGGTGGAAACACCTGCAGAGCATTGTGAGGCCACAGAGTTTGGAATCACCAAGTCATTGTGACACGTGCTAAATTTATTGGTGTGCAACGGAATAAGATCAATCATACATTAGATAAGGATGGAAATAACACTAAATCATATAAATTAATTTATAATATCATAATACACTTTGCGTGGGGAGTACCGACCCGTAGGCTTACGTGGGTACCCGTAAATACCAGCCCCTTTGTTCTGATCTTTGCTGTAGGCACATCGACAGTGTTTCCAGGAATAAGCTCCTGCCAGTGTTACTTTTGTTAGCTCATGTCGGTCATATGCCTCATCGTGTCACGAACATTTGAGAACTGGAGGTTCCTGCCTCTCGTCCATCTCAGTCGAGTTGGAGGTTCCCCGTCGAATGTTGAGAAGACCTTGCGACAATGTTCGACCTATCCAACATGATAATCGAGCACATATGGTTTCCCATACGGCCTTCCACCAGTCGTCTTTATCCATGTGTCATCACTATCGCCACTCTATGTGCTCCTTTGATCTCGGATCATAACCCTTTATCATTTTCCTATAAATCATATTTTTTTGTTATATTAAGCATGGATAGATAACAATAATTATGTAATGATTTTATTGTAAAGCTGGGAACCCCAATGATCGACGCCTTGTCATCTAGCAAACCCAGTGTCGCAAAGACAAAACCTTGAAATCTGGTGCAACACATCAAGATTGCTCGGGTTGATCTCGCTACTCCTCCGAAATGTAACAAATGCATGGACTTTAAGGTTAATCATTTGGGTATAGATATAAAAACTAAACGGTCGGCATAATCCGGTTAGTCTTTATCCAGACAGCTACAAATGGTGGATCTTCGAACCTTTGTGTGGGCCAGATGGTTCTCTGAAACGAGTTTACTTTTGTTCCGATCAGACCATCGTATATAAGATGGTTACTACATATCACGGGTAGCACTGTGCACAAATTTGTGCGGCTTGTTGTTATTATCCACATTCTCGGGCATTCTAATCCAATCAGGAAAAGTTAGGAAGGATATTTCAAAATGCGGCTTGTCTGAGTCTTTGTTAGCTGAACTCCTTGTTTATTCCCTAGCCCATCAGTTAAAAAATTTGAAATCATCACGCTGTCTGATCCTTCTCAATTGTTTCGAGCTCCTTATCTATAATGTTTCTACATTAAAATAAAAAGTTGAAATAATACAAAAGTCATTTAAATGAAGTTGTTAAAGTTGGGGTTTATTCGACAAAATTTAAATGGGGAGCACCCGGAAAATTGTCAAGAAGAAGTGTATTTTTGGTTTTCTATCCCAGTCCGTAAGCCTCGATTACCCGATCCCTTCTTATAACGTTATGATGAAGAACAGCTGATTTACCTCGAGGAATTTTACTTGACCCTATTTGACCTATTACAAGGGTAATTTTACTATATTATCCGATTTACACATTAATAAGTGATAATCAAAATTATTATAATCAACGTGAAGATGTTCGAGACCGCACTTCTCGCACGCGGTATGGACCTGACCGGTCTTCTAGTTCGATGTCGTTCGGGGAATCTTCGCAACCAATTCTACCCTCTTTTAGCCTTTTATCGGACATAATGAATCGAGTCTTCAAACCTTACTCTCTGATCCCTGTTTCTAATGCGTGTTTATCGATGAGATCTTTGATTTTATTCGAACATGGGAAGGAACCTCAGGAGCAAATGGAAGAGTCGGTATTGCAAACCTTGTTGGATCACAATGGTCTGTATGCAAAGTTCATGCACGTCCCTCTCTTTGGCTACGCGATTGTCGCTCATTTTCCTAGGTACATGAAATTAAATGCAAACATACGATTTATATATGAATTAAAAGAAAGACCATCAAGAAATGGATAACTACAAATAAAATTAGTAATAAACATACGTAGTTACACTACTATGGGTTTATCCGAAAATTTTAGACTTTTTGTGGATGGATTAATCTCATCCACGTCGACACCTTCAACTATTCCTGGCTCATGTAGTAGCACTAACTCTTCCAGAAAGGACGTGTCTTTTGCATTGTGGGCTCATGAATTTGCCATCATCTTGAAAATATTCAGAAGATTTGAAGAAGACTCAGTTAGTCATCATCCTTTTAGTGATACGTATTAAGTTCTCTGTTTACGGTGCTTCTTAACCCCTACCAGCCGACTCGGGTGTGTATAAATTGCAAGGACAAGAATGTAATAAACTTAAATAGCTTGATGCTTGAAGAGCAACTCAAACCGTACGATGGAGCATTTTAGATCCCATGTTTGATTTTGGAGATTAGCCACGTTTTTTAGTGATCTTGTTTTTTTGAAGATTTTCAAACCAATTATCTTTATAACAACGTGTAATATTGGTATTCACCATTGAATCAGTCAAGAGTCTTAAATATATCTTTCTACCCATAATAGTTGCATCTTCTTTATCATAATTCCCCCCACCAGATGGCTTGAGTTGATGAAGGATTACGTCATTACCGTAGACTCTCACGTATGAAATCGATATCCCTTAGTAGCGGATCCTTTTAAGTAGGAAGACGCTGGTATGCGACAATGTCGGCTTGTATTGTTTACGATAGACGCATTTTGGATTGACCTAGGAAACATCCCGGATATTGAGTTGGAGTTCCAACCAACTCGGAAAATTTTCCTCACATTTTGTGGCAAGTCTCTGTTATGAACACCAAGTTTGTTAGATGAGATACATATATGCACAAGATAATGATTCGGGTTTTATAAAGATTTAAGGATATGATGTTAGAAGGAATTATATCGTCGTGAATTTAGATGTGACTGCTGAGTTGGAAGACTACCGAGTTGGTAATCAGTTGTCACGTGTTCCGTAATGCTTTAACTCACGTGACAAAAGGCAATATTGGCCATCGAACGCACATTTCCTCTCAAGAATGGCGCGCAATATCAACACCTTCCGGGTGAAACCTGAGGATGTATCGATGACCGGTCAAGAAAGGCTTTTGGTGGGGACCAATGAAATGGCCATATAGCACAATACTAAACTATGTAGTGTTTCAAGTGTCGCCCGAGTTAACGGAAAGGCCAAGAAGAAATCGAGTTTCAACTTTTATTACTCGTACAAATGGAAAGTGTCAAGAAATAACGATGGATTTTTTTACGAATTTTGAAATCTTTCTTAAAGTAGTTTTATATTTATGCATTGGAGTTGTAGTAGTCGCATCGCCTTATACATCATCAGGCGGCTCATTTCATACAATCAATTAATTCTATAGGTTAGGAACCCCACTAGAGAAGACCATAAAGATGCAAATTGATCGTATAGTGGTACTTGCACGTACTAACTAATTTGTAGACATGGAATAACAAACCCGAGGTTTGTATCTCGGTATTGGCATTCACGTATGCATAAAGGCTTAGGTACGAAGTATCCATCCCCTCACGGCTTATCCTCCGCAAGCCGATGGTCCCTTCGTTTCCAGCTGGCCTTCATTGTTATGTCCTTGTTGTGTTGTAGCGTAACCTCAATACAAAGAATCAACAATTATTGTTAGAGATTTCTCACCATACTTTTAGGTTTCACTTTAATAACAGCAAATAATATATATGATACATCATCTTTCAAAAAAAGAGTTGAAAATAAAGACTAGTCCTTCAGAAAAACAATGTTATTATACTTCTAGGTTTCACTTCAATAATAACAAATAACATATCATCTTTCAAAAAAAGAGTTGAAAATAAAGACTAATCCTTCAGAAAAACAATGTTATTGAGAGATTACAAAAATGTATTCAATTTTCAGAGAAAAGTTTCACTGAACACTAGTCCCTATTTTAGTCAAGAAAAGAGATCTTAAATTTCTTTGGAACATGACAGGAATTATCTTTTCTAAATAAAATTTTTGCAGGTTCATTGTTAATGACAGAATAAAAGTACATAAAATAACAATTCCATGATTTAAAATGTTCTTCATCTACCTTACAAATCTTTGCTCCAGATTTGCAATTCGGAAATATTGCATTGTTTATTAGAAATGTTACATTTTTATTAGGTGGCAAAGATTCCCCTTGCCATGGTCGAAAGCTACACAACATAATATTATTTTTCTGGGACAGTTAAGAATTAAATACATGGATAAAATCCAACCAATAATAGTAGTATCATGTAATGGAAAAATTGCAGAAGCTCCTCTATTAAGCGTAAATTACAAATAATGATATACATTTGTAGAGCATTATAAAAGAGCCCCTCTTGTGTATAATCAATATGTGTAAAATTAACCGCATTCCAAATATGCAAACCATCTTAAATTTGTAATTTAGAAAAGATATGTAATTGTTTGCATTTGACATCAAAGTTCTCAAATTTTCGAATGGAATTTGGCTCGTCGAGAGAAGTCTCAAAAGTCTGACTCGGAAGTTCGACAAAAAAGAACATAGGGGCTTTCACACAATTTTGGGAAAATACAGGTTTTTTCTTTTGCAAATTTCCCTCTGCTTTAATTTTGCATGAAGCCTCGTGGAAGCTGGACGTTCACTTGCCTTTTGTGCTGTCCAAATTGCTAAAGCTAAACAAAATAAAAAAATAATAATTCTTTCTGTAACTTTAAATAATTTATTGTTATGTAAATTATTATGTTGTGAGTATGTATAGGGCAGTAGAAGGCATGTGCTGAATTTAGGGTTTGTTTCCCAGGACTCAACTAATATGAGCCACGTATCCCATCATCCATACTTCCTGCTCATGACTCATTTATCATAAGAAAATTCAGAGCTGACACGTGTCCTGTTAAGATATATATATATATTTATATGTTTTTCGATACAGCATGTAGCAAATTTGGTTTGGTGCGCTGGCATTGTGCTTGCTTATCAATTGAGAGGTCTTGAGGCCGAATCATGCCAGTAATAAATTTTTTCTTCAATTATTAGGGGCGCACATATGTAAAATTACCAAAATACTCCCTGTGCAACTCCGCCGCTACATGAATTTCAAGGGCAATTTCGTTATTACAGCTGTACACATGTTCTATAGTTAAAATACCCTCAGCGCACCTCAGCTGCTTCTTGAATTTTAAGGGCAATTTCGTCATTTCAGAGCCTGACACATGTTCTATAGTTAAAATACTACGATTGATTAATTCATTTCAAATAGGTCATCTTGGTGCAGTGGGAGGAGTTTTTTTTTTTTTAGCATATTTTCCGAAAATAATTCAAAGAAATAAGATCTTGTTTTGAAAAAAATTAGGAACTAAGACTACCGCCACCCATAGTTACGGTGAGAGACCTTCTACCGTCAGAACCTACGGCGGTAGTGCCTAATTTTCAAAATTTCCCCTAAAACAGGCTAATTAGGTACAAATTAGCCTCTACCGCCAGGCCTTCTGGCGGTAGTGGCATTGTTGTAATTTTTTCCAGATCCAATCGGATATCAAACCCGTTAAAAAAAAAAAAAGGAAAAATACTTCTACCGCCAGGCCTTCTGGCGGTATTGGCATTTTTGTAATTTTTTTCTGATCCAATCGGGTATCAAACCCGTTTAAAAACAAAATGGAAAAATAGCCCTACCGCCAGACCTTCTGGCGGTAGAGTTGGTGAACCATAAAACCCACATGAGCCCTCCCCTCCCCCCCCCCCCCATTTCTCCCCCAAACAGACAAACAAAAGAAAGAAAAAAAAAGTGCGAATTTGAGAGCGGAAAAAGAAGGAAAATTTGTGGAAATTGAAGCGAAAAGAGTAAGATTTGTAGAAAGAATAAAGAAGAAAATAGATTGAATTCAACAAAAGGTTAGATATTTTAGTTTATTTTTGAGTTTAGGGTTTAGGATTATTTGTGGGGATTGATAGAAATTAGTATGAAATTAGTTTGAGTTTGTTGAAATTAGTTGTATTTCTTTGAATAGATTGCGTCAAATTGGTTAGAATTAGTTTTATTTTGAGTTTTTAATTAGGTTTTTTTGTCTTGAGTTTTTAATTAGTAATTTTTTTGTTGTTGATTTGTTTGTAGAAGGAGAGAAAGGAGAAAGAGAAGGAATTGCAAATTTTTTGCAATTGAAATTTGAGTTAATTTTTTTTTTCATATTTATTGGTATATTATTTAATTACGTTAATTTAATGTATTTATTTTTTAAAAAAATTCATATTATATTTATATATGATTTGTTTTAGTGTAATTTATTTTTTTTACTTGTTATTTAAATTATTTATTAGTAATTAATTTTAGTAGTTATTATTATTATTTTTTGGGTTTAGTTCATTAGGTTTTTTTTTTTTTTTAAATAGCACCCGTAACAAAAAAATTAATTAACTAGCACCCATACGGAAATATTATTTATATTTTGTTAGTAGAAATAATTATTAGTTATTTTACATAATAATTTTTTTTATGAATTTTTTTAGATGTTTCTACTTGTAGTTAATTTTATTACAAATTAAAATACTTTGTAGATATTTTTATTTTAGATAATTATAATTGTAAAATTGTAATCTTCATTTTAGTAATTATTTTATTATTTTAATGTTTAGAAAATAGTGACCGATGGCATCGACCTAGTCGAGCGGACAAAGGAAAAAGTCATATGATTAATGAAAGTAATTCTCCGCCATATTCGCTCAACACACTACAAGCCGAACATAGGACTAGCCAGTTTACGAGAGAAGAAGGCTTGATATCATTCGAACCCTACCGTTTTAGGCAACATCGCATTGCGGTACTTATTTTATAATTATATAATATAAAATATTACTTGCAAATATATTTATTATTTTTGCTTTCTTTTATGAAGGTGCCTTGGAACGACCTTTATATCTCTTATCTAAAAATGGCTAATTTGTTCCAAGTAGCGAAGATTGGATATATACCGTTAGACGGTCTTTGTTTAACCGCATTGCAAGAACGGTGGAGAAAAGAAACGTACACGTTCCACATGGCACACGGGGAGATGACGATTACATTAGAGGAACTGTCGTGTTTATTGGGTTTAAGAGTCGATGGAGCGGCCATGTGTGTAAGTAATAAAGATGTGAATTGGGGCCAAAAAATTACGGATTTATTGGGGATGACACCCGAGATAAATGATTACCGGCATGATAGCGCGGTATTGCTTAAAAGAAGATGGTTTATCCAGAATTTCTCTAATTTGGAGGTCGGAGCCCCTGAGTTGACGGTACAACAATATTGCCGCGCATATATACTTGCTTTATGCGGTGATATTCTATTCACGGACCCGTCGGGCGATAGTATATTGGCAATTCCACTGGTATTTTTAGAGAATATGGAGAGATTAGATGAATGGGCATGGGGGAGTGCGGTATTAGGATATTTATACCAGGAGTTGCGCAAGAGTACGGCACCTGAACGGAAGAATATGGGGGGTTGTATTATGTTACTTCAGATGTGGGCTTGGACGCGTTTCAAGTTCGGACGACCGACTCCTCCCCTCGGCACTAGTCCGGATGCTTTAAACATCTTCGATGATCCGGATGAGAACGATATGGTTGGATTTATTTGGATTGGGGCTATGGTGAAGGAGAGACCAGGAGCGACTCATTTGTGGGGCAATCGAGACCAGTTGGATAACCTTCATGAGTCGCAGATTGAGTGGAGACCCTACGAGAAGTACCGCACGAGACTTCCACCCATTTGCGAGTTTGAGAGAGATTCCGCACTTATTCGGTCCAAGTTGATTTACATGTGGATCGTCGAGCATTATCGCCCGCAACGGGTGATGCGACAATTCGGGCTTCATCAGTGGATACCCCCTCAAGGAAAGTGCGAATACAATCATCTCTTGGAAAAGATGATTAACGGCCGCGGAGGTGATTGGCCTACAGTTCACGCAAGATATGTTCAGGATTGGGAGTTTGAAAAGTGGCAATATTGGACGAATAACTCGGAGAAATTTAAGAGAAGGGCATACAATCCGGACAAATATTTGGAGTATATGGAGTGGTACGGAAAAGTATCGGAGGCGAGATTGGTGCAGTCGACCATCTCGCATGATACAGACTCATATCGTCCTCTTGTTCCCGACAAAAGAAAAGCGGTATGTCAAATAATTTAATAGTTTAAAAATTTGAACAATACTATATTTTAACAATATTACATTATTAATTTAATTTAGATGGCACATTTTACGGAGGCGTGCAAAAAGGGTTTGAAAGCCATTCGTAAGAGATGGGACTCGGCGAAAATGAGAAGTGTCATGCTCGATATGTTGGGATGCATGCGAAAAGGGCATATTGAGGGTAATGAATACCCCGCCGGTCTTCCATGGCATTATCTCGACACTCCTAATGAGTTTGATGAAGATAGTGACGATGATGACGGTGGAAATGAGGACCGTGACGAGGGCGTAGGCGTCAGCAACTTACTCAAGAGCCTGTCAGAGGACATGGCGTGCGATGCACTACTAGAATGGGTGCTGGACGCGGTGTTGCACGGTACATGCCTAGTTAGTGGTTATGTGTAATTTTATGTATTATTTTTGGACTATCTATGTGCGCACATACTAATCTCGATACCAACGGAATCACTGTTTTGTTCGTCGCATGGCTACTGAAATTTGCTTCGAGATGCCGCATGCAATAACGATGAAAACCGTAAGGGGGCTTCCATCTATCACCTCTCATTGCGCTAATTATACCAGGATGCCTATCCGAAATAACACAATAACTATTTTGATTTCCAATTACATTTCGCAAACAATCAAAAAACTACTCCCATGTCTCTTTCTTCTCTCTTTCAACTAACGCAAAAGCTAGAGGATATAATTGACCGTTAGCATCGCTACAAATTGCCGTCAGCAAACATCCTTGGTACTTTCCGGTTAGAAATGTTTCATCTACTGTTATGACTGGTTTGCACCATTGAAAATCGTGGAGTGATGGACCAAATGCCCAGAAAAGACCTTCGAACTCGAGCTCACCCGCACTATTTGGATCTCCCGTTCTAAAAAAATATAGTGTACCAGGATTTGCTGATGATATTGCCGCCATCAATTCGGGAAGCAAATTATATGCCTCCCTCCAACCCCCGAATAAGAATCGAATCGCATGCTGCTTCGCGTTTCACGCTTTTCAATATGAAATGGTATATTCAACCTTTAGTTTAACTGCTTCTATTATGGTTACAGGTTTAATTTCTAAATCCGCTCTAACTATATCTAGAATTAATCCCCCAACAAGCGCACTCGTTAACTGTTTGTGGTCTTTTCGAGGAGTCTGATTAGTACATACATGTGGTTGTTTAAATGTTTTAATCTCCCATAATTCATTTTTCTTATTAATCGAACCGTTCATCCTCCAACTACATCATGTACCTTCATCTTTAAGCTTGCAGACTACAATGTATCTCTCTTTGCTTGAGTGGTCGACTATTACTTCTCGGTGACGCTTGACATTGTATGCTCTTACAGCCGATTGTAGTTCCAATTTTGTTTCGAATGTATGCCCCTTATACAATATTTCATCATCCCTTTCAGTCACACGCCTACCCGACACAACATCATTTATTGCATATTCCCACATTGAACTATCTTTGAACTCCTCTGCCGGCGGATCGTCAAAAGTCCCTACACTAACCATTTCACCCGTTTCCGTATATCGGAATGGGGCTACCCTTTCTTCTTCGTTAAGCTCATAAATTTCCTCTTCCTCTTCGCCCTCTGACCCCATTTGCGGTTCTTCATCCAATTCATTTTCTTCTTCATCTATTTCTGGAAGAATATTATTACTCGCTCGAGCCATATCAAATGCCGCAAAAATGTCTTCATTCCCACATTCATTTCCATCCTCGTCCAATCCATTTTCATTTGCATTTGAAACTACATTCGATCTACTACTAGTTCCTACATGTGATTGTTTATTCTGGACGCGATCAACATATATTTCTAATTCAACCCCAACCCTCGTAACGTGTTCCGCAAATTTAAACCATTGGTATCGTTCGTAATTTTCAATAACCTATAATTTAACCCGTTGTCACTTTGATCGGAAGGAAATCTACCTCGGATTATAAGATCATCACTATAGGACCAACCGATATTCTCACAAATCTCGTTACACAATTCGTAATAATCTTTGTTTACATTCGTATTTTCTGGTATATAAGACGGTTCAGGTGGATCATAGTTTATTCCGTTCGATAGATGAACAACCCGACCATCATAATATACGAGAATTGATCCGTTCTGTGCCATTTTCTTTCAAGAATTTACTCTAGTTTTTTCCCTAAATACAATAATATTTCAATTAATAAACAACAAGATTTTTCTTAAATAATCATAAATTTCAAAATAATCTATAATACAAACAAACTCATAGAAAAAAATTCTAATTAAAAACTCAAAATAAAACTAATTCTAACAAATTTGAAGTAATCTATTCAAAGAAATACAACTAATTTCAAAAAACTCAAACTTATTTTATAATAATTTCTATCAAGTTAAACAAATAATTCTAAACCCTAAACTCAAAAACAAACTAAAAGATCTAACCTTTTGTTGAATTCACTCTATTTTCTTCTTTATTCTTTCTACAAATCTTACTCTTTTGTTATTCTTTTTCTTCTTTTTTGTAGAAAATTTGCTCTTTTTTTTATTTTTTTCTTAGGTTATTTGGGGAAGAAATGGGGGGAGAGAGAGCGGGGTCGGGTGGGTTAATATGGGGAGAAGCCTCTACCGCCAGGGTACCTGGCGGTAGAGACTAAAGTTCTTTTTTCCCTGGTCGTCCAGGGGGTATGCCACCAACTCTACCGCCAGAAGGTCTGGCGGTAGAGCTATTTTTCCATTTTTTTTTTAACGGGTTTGATACCTGATTGGATCAGAAAAAAATTACAAAAATGCCACTACCGCCAGAAGGCCTGGCGGTAGAAGTATTTTTCCTTTTTTTTTTTTAAACGGGTTTGATACCCGATTGGATTAGGAAAAAATTACAACAATGCCACTACCGCCAGAAGGCCTGGCGGTAGAGGCTAATTTGTATCTAATTAGCCTGTTTTAGGGGAAATTTGAAAATTAGGCACTACCGCCGTAGGTTCTGGCGGTAGAAGGTCTCTACCGCCACTATGGATGGCGATAGTGCTAGTTACCTAATTTTTTTCAAAATAGTGCTATTTGCTGAGTTATTTTCGGAAAAGATGCTAAAAAAAAAAAACTCCAGTGGGAGTTGCGTTTGTTACCTACCAGGCAAGTGGATAGGTGCCAAGAAATAAAAGGCTAAATGTTTGTGAGGTTCTGCATTTAAGATAGGAAAATTATAGTATGCCACTAGATTGTCACAAAGAGCCAGCGTCATACTGACGTCATAGGTGGTAATTTTGCATTTAAAAATAGTCAATCACGGAAGTTGACCTCCCCAAATAAAGTGTAGCGGTTTTGTATGCTCCCTAGCGGAATTATCACCATGTTTTATGTAGCTGCATTCCCTCGCGTTACAATGAGGCTCTCACATCAGCCGAATACCAACCCCATATGCGTGTTAAATAAGTTGTACAACTCATCATCACCTTTTTTTCATCATACTATCCTTATTTTCTACAAATTTGATATAATGTAGAGTATATATTCAAAGAATTCCATTTAAATAATAGAAGGATAGGTTTTTAGTGTGTAAAGTTGTACCTCAGAATCATATTGTAATTTTTTTCTTATTTGGTTTCAGTTTGGGAATTTTTTTTATCATGTCATTTTTTTATTTATCCAGTGGTTTCTAACAATATAAAAAATAATTTATGTAAATATGTATTATTTCTTATTTTGTTTATACTTCGGCATGTCCGAGTTAATGGTGGTAAATCTGCCTTAAAAAGTAGTCAATCACGGAAGTTGACCTCCCCCAGTAAAGTGCTGCATTCCCTCGCAATTGCACTGAGACTCTCACATTAGCCGAATACCAACCCCATATGCGTGTCAAATCAGTTGTACAACTCATCATCACCATTTTTCCATCATTACTCTGTCCTTATTTTCTACAAATTTGAATATAATGTAGAGTATATATTCAAAGAATTTCATTTAAATAATAGAATGATAGGTTTTTAGTGTGTAAAGTTGTACCACATAATTATATTGTAATTTTTTTCTTATTTGGTTTCAGTTTTGGAATTTTTTTTAAGGAATTATCTTATTTATCAAGTGGTTTCTAACTTATGCAAATATGTATTATTTCTTAGTTCATTTATATTAAATTATTCGGCATGTCCGAGTTAATGGTGTTAATTTGCCATTCACTAGAACATAACCAGAGGGTTTCGTTAAAAAAATCATTTTTTTCATTGGATACTACGTAGGAAATCAACAAGCCCTCGGGGTACCGCTTCAATGCAACACATATCACTCACCTCACATCCATGTCACAACCAAGATTCCATCATTTATTCTGTACTATGTTCCCTCATTTAATAAGGAGCTATATACTTTATTTTATTCTTAATATATATATATATATATATATATATACACACACCTGGTTATAACCCTCTCAAAAGGTGATCATGAGGGTTGAATGAAGTCACATTCAAAGAGTGTGAATGAGCATGGCAAAAACATGAGAAGTGAATGCAAAGTGCATGATAGATCTGTCCAGAAGATGGTCAATTTAGGACACGTATATCTCTGGATTGGGCTCTGGTTATATGGAATGAATTGTGAGTCTTGTTCTCTTTTTTCCAACAGTATATAGTTTGCATATAGAGAAGGTCATGATTGTGAGTTATGGCCGAAATACTAAGCCTGTGTCGGCAGGTCCGAGTCTTGATTATTATCTCCATCTTGTGCTCCAACATATTTTCTCCAAGCTATGCTCCATTCAAATTGCACCTGAATTCACATAAATATGTCATTAGCAGTATCAATATTCAAGTTGTGATTATTATCCATATAAATAGAATATTAACACATATAATGGTGCAATATCATATATGTATAGGATATAAAATGTGTATTATTAATGACTTATCAAAGACAAAAAGTCAATTGTCCCAAAAGGTGTCAAACTAAAGAATCGCCAAGTTTACCAAAAGTCAATTGTCCCAAAAGGTGTCAAACAGGGTAGCAGATTGAAGAGCACAACGAGATGAATCCAACGGTACAATCCGTGCGTTGAGCAACCTTCTAGAACTCTTGGAAAATGTAATAAAAAAAGCTGGTCAAAGTCAACCTTTGACCAGGTCAACACCTCTTTCAACCAATCAGAATGCAACACGTGCCCCTATCACTCTCTTTAATTATTTTCCTATGGCCAATCAGAATCTGTCACATTGCAACCAGTGCCCAAAAGGCGCGATTTCGACAAATCCGAGGAAGCAAAGGTAACGGATTGAATTAATGGCTGAATCATAAGGTGACACGTGGCATCCTTTCTGTCAGAAAACACATCCTGGATTAAATTAGAATGAATCGCCTCCGGTTTCAAGTCTAACGAACACCTCCAGTTCCCTTATAACACGTGTTGGCATAGTAAATGGATCGTCTAGTGAATGAAATGGAGATGAAATTGACGCACCTTATGCGATGACTGACGCGGGTCAGTACGAGGTCCCCTCTAACCTAATCAAACACTGACGTGTCGCGTGGCGCAGCATGCGATGCAACAGAAAACGCGTCATTTTTCTCAGAATCTGTACAACACTGAATTATGGCCGAATGATAGCACAACGCGTGTAGTTATTCTGACGCGTTTCCAGTCTTTGCTCAGTACGAGGAAACGAATTGGCCAGTCTTGTGGTGACACGTGTCACAATGCGTTAGAAAAATGTGTTTCCTCAGAATATGAAATAATATCCTCTCCGGTTCTATCCCAACTGAACACCTCCATTTCTCTAATAACACAAGAAAAAGCAAGAATTGGACCATCCGTTGCAATGAAATGGAGGGGAGATTTGACGTGCCTTTTGCAGATGCTGGTCAATTTAGTCTGATGATCAGTACAATGAAACAAATCATCCAATTTAGTCCGTGGCACGTATTTCAACAGTGATTAGGGCATCTAACAGGTGGTAGTTTCTTATTTGTTGGATTTAATTCTGGCTACTGGCGGATCTTGACCTAAAACATATGGCAGGGCGGTATGAAAAATGAATCAAAAATTTAGGAGGGGTGGTATATACATAGATTTTAATTTCTATATAAAACACACTAATTTAACCATATATATATATATATATATATATATATATATATATATATATATATATATATATATCAATATTTTAAATTGCGATATAGCGCTGCGTAGCGGATTGTCTTTTTTTGTACCGAATTGCGGTAGTGGGCGCTATGGCCTGATAGCGGATGTGCAGTATAATTTATAATTTACGTAAAATTTCATAAATATTAATGATAAAAATATGATCATAATAAAATTTTAATACAAAAAACAAAAAATCCAAATACCATAAATATTAAATGAAACGAAATTATTCAGCGTGCCCAGCTTTTGGAATGCCCAGAAGCTCTCACCATATAGATTTAACTGTACACATATATACTTGTACTTGGATATACTTTTTGTGTTTACAAATATATATATATATATATATATATATATATATATATATATATATATATATATTTTTTTTTTTTTAAATATACCTTTTTGTAATTTCGCTATACCTTTTGTGTTTACAAAAATACTTTTTGGGTGCTCCAAAATACTGGGACTCCATATCTGAACCCTTAAATAAAATAGTATAATTATTTATCATAACATACCATACAAAGTTAAATACAAAACTAACACTTTTAACGCTATAGCGACCGCTATTTGAACGTTATTTGACTGCTATAGCGCTCGTAGCGCTCAAAATGCTATTTTAGCTATATTTTCGTTGCGTATTGCGTTTTATGGTCGAAATCCACAATTGCGCGCTATTTAAAACAATGATATATATATATATATATATATATATATATATAAACAATCTCACTCAAATTACAGGAACCTACACAACCTAACCTTTGTTTCCAATAGAGACATTCTGATACGAGATTGTCTTTCATTCCTGCTTTGATCTTATTCAAAGGGGGAAGAAAACTAAAAGGATGATTGATGGAAACCCCCGAGTCTACGGTCTGCTCCTAGGTATGGAGTCAGCTTGTCACCCCCCCGCCCAATTACAGAGGGAAATACATGGCAATTAAATCATAAGCCGGGCCGGCAGGCTTAGGCGGGCTGCCGCGATATATATATATATATATATATATATATATATATATATATATATATATATATATATATATATATATATATATATACTATAACTTCAAAATCTTGGAAGGACAGCTGCCACCCCCTAGTCTCTATTAAGATCCGCCACTGATTCTGGCCAATCATAGTGTGCCACTTGTGCGGTAGAGCAAATGCTAAAAATCCCCTATAAAGTGATGGTGTTATGCCCTAAGCCAAAGTGTTTGTGACCTAGATGATTGATTGTAATAACAAATATAATATTTATTCTAAGATATTTCATATAATATGTGCGTATAGGTTATTTTAATATAATTAAAATAGACCATGAATATGCAATTTAGCTTTATGTCATCAAAGTGCGTGACTTTGATAGTAAAACTATAAAGTGTTATGAATGTTATTTTAAATCGTCCTGGTCATTTATAGGATATTTGTGGAGACAAATATACTTGCGGATACATGTAAATATATATTTATATGCAAACTATAAATGTACATTAGTATATTAGTTGACTGATGATCATGTTTTACTGATCATGGATAAATAGTTATCAATTCATTAACATAGGTATATGTTAGAGACCATATACTGGACTGACCCGCCAAAAGAATGCTACATGTTTTACATCGTTAGCGATTCTTGTAACATAAAGTATTTATAATCCTTTGACCTGATATTGTCTAAGTTACCAACATGAGTAATTTTATACTTTAATATAATCTAACATTGTCTTTAACCGGGTGGTCATAACGGTTATGATTAGGTATAGAATGAATCATGTAGAGGGATGAGTGCAATCAAGACGGGATTTGTTCCTCTCATAAATGAGAGAGATATCTTTAGGCCTCTTGATGAATTGAACTGAAGAAATGTATGGCCATACTCAAATGAATTAATAAGAGTTATTCATGTCATTTGTTCTTGTTTAGTTTAATTTGGGATCAAGAAATATTATTCGATTAATATAAGCATGACGCATTACATGCCTTATGATCGATATAGATATCGTGTGACAAAGGGACTAAATACGTGATTGTTGATTAGGTAAATCGGATCACCGATATTCACTTAAATTGGGTAGTCATGATGGCTTGTTAGAGTCCGCTCATGATTTATAGACTGTTAAGTCTATTGCCAACATTAAGTAAACCTACAGGGTCACACACAAAGAACAAACTGAAATGGGCGCAGAAAATCCTAGCGACTTATATGATGAGTTGCATAAGAATGTCACAAAATATATTGTCATCTTATGTGATAAGATGTGATATATATGTATATAAAAACTATGAGCACAAAAGATCATATAATCTAGAAGAGTCTAGATGATGGCATATGGATAATGATGAGTGATGTCATACACATTTTTTAGTGTGAAAGACATGACTCTTCACCTCTATATAATGACATAGAGGGCTCCAAATTCACAACACAACACATCATTCTCTCTCTTATTATTTCACATTCTCTTTCGTGAGACAAAAGAGAGAAAATATACTTTCTAATTTGTATGACAAAATTATGAAAGGGTGCTTTCTTTTTGTATGACAAAAACGAAAGAGTGCGATTATATGAAAGGAATTATATACATCTTTTGTGAGATAAAATAAGAAGAAGATAAAATAAGAAGAAGAAAAAGAGTTTCCTCGTGCAAGAGGAGAATAAGTTACTAGCATATATATTGTTCTTCTTCCCGTTTTAAGAAGTTTGTTCGTGTGGATATCGGTAGAGGCATTCGTACTTTCGGCGCTTGTGATCTATTAGGCCTAAGAAGATGAGAACGGGTTGGTGAGAGTTTCGGTGGAGACCGATTGTGTGTGCGGTAGATGACTTCCGCACGATCCGACCTGGACGGCCTAGACGGACGAAAAATCGATTAGGACGGAACCGGTTTAGAGGCGCATGGACAACACGCATGGTTTGAGCGTCACGTATTAAGCGTAATCCGAAAGGTATCTTTAAGATTTATTCTTTGATTTAACCGATACGCACGGATCATCATATTGGTTTTGAACAAATATTTTTATTTTTCACTGCGTTATGCACGTCCGAAACCCTACACAAAGTGTACCCACACTAATTCAAGCAGATTTTGAATAAGGAAATAAAGGGGAAAATACTACACATCTCCCAAATTACTACTCAAAGTAAAAAACGGAACAAGCTAAAATTTTAATCCCACAATCCTGTTTCTAAATCTTTTCTAGGACAAATGTCTCTATAAAATAACCACTCTTTCTCTCTCTAAATCATCCATTCATATATCCATTACCACATCCATTCTTACACACCATTTCTACATTATTTCTACATCATCCACATTCTTCTTCTTCTTCTTCTTCTTCCACCATTAATAATATAAGGTCAAAACCCTAATTTTAAGGAGTAGAAAGAGAGGTTGAATTTTTGCAAGGAGAAGGACGCTTGTTCTAGCTTGAGCAGGGATTGAAAGGGAGGCGAGATCAATCAACAAGGAGGGGCTCTAACTTGACTATTCACTTTAGGGTTTGATTTTATTCTCTTAAATTTTTCTCCTTATTTCTTCTTCTTTTCTTGAATATCATGTTTAAATCTTGTGTAAATATGGGTTTTGAGTGAGTAGATCTTTAGTAGGGATGTGATGATTTTTTTAAGTTTGCTTGAACCCTTGTGTTATTTGAATTCATTTGAGGATTTGTGAAATTTGTCATAAAATATTTTTTATTGAATATTTGATTTAAATACTTGGCTAGATTGTTTAGACTAAATCTATAAATTAAAAATGTTTTGTGACCAATTAATTGAATAATTACTTGGCTGAGTTTGTTTAATTAATTGAAGTTTTGGTTGGATTTAGTATTTGACTATTGAATTGGCTGATTTGTATTTCGATCTAAATTAAATCATTAATTGGGTGTTTTTAGCTTGAAGCACTTGAACTTATTTGGCAAATCTTAAGATTGAAATATTTGGTGGATAATGATAACAAGCTTGAACAAATTATCTTAAAAGTCCCTATCTTTAATTAAATATTTGAAAAATAAAAAATCTTACTTCTTTCTTTTAGTTCCTTTTATTATTTCAAAAACAAACTCATCTTAAATCTTTAAATACTAAATACTAGAACTAATATTTGATTAATTAGTTGAGATTTAAAGTCACACCTCCTAGTGGATCGACACCCTAAACTCGCACAGTACATATACACTTGTGAAAGAATTAGAGATTTTATAAATATTTTTTTAAGAGTGTGAATTCGCAAACAACACGTTTTACACATTTCTTACAAATATATATGGAAGGACTTAAAACAAAATATATTCAGATAATATGTAAGCCCAAGATCATGCTAATAAAGGCCTTTTTTCTTAGAAATGAAATTCTATTTTATTATTTAGGAATGTATAAAGACCTACATTATATCCAGATAATATCTAAGCCCAAGATCATGCTTATAAAGACCTTTTTTTCTTAAAAAAGAAAATGTTTTATTTTGTAGTTTAGAAGGAATATATAAAGAACTACAACAATATATATTCAGGTAATAATTAAACCCAAGATCATTCTAATAAGGGGGCCGTTTGATTCGTACTTTTAAATGAGGATGCTAAGACAACCAAGTAGGACGGATTAAATTCTCACGTTTGGTAAATCACTTGTAATACAGAAATGACATCCGAGATGTCCGTGGAAATATGATAGTCACCAAAATAAGAAAACACGGTTTTATAAGAAAATATATTTTCTCTCATTAAATTGTTGATCTCAATAAAAAATTTCAAATTTGGAATATGAATAAATCATTGAAATAAATACACCAAACCAACACATCTTAATAATACATGTCTTGGAATTACATTCCATAGAGGGCATGTTTGATTTGATGTATTTCAAGTTTAATGTATATCTCAAATACATCACCATAATTAGACATGATTATAAGAATACACCTTAATTGTTTGATTTGGTGTATTTTAAATCATGTAAAGAAAAATTCATTGTTTGATTTTTTTTATGTAAATCCAGAATTTTAATTTTGATTCAAGTTAATTGTTTGATGATTATAGTTAAATTATTTTATAATTTAAAAATCTCACACATTACACATACAATTGTTAAGACAAAACAAATAAGTACCAGTAATTGATATAAATGATTAAATTAACAAAAAAAATAAATTAAATGGAAGGAATTTAAACATAAAAAGAAAAGAAATATTTTATTTTATTTTAATGTAATATTATATTTTATTTTAATTTTAAGTTATTTAATTTAATTTAATTAATATTTTATTTTTAATTGTTAATTTCTAATTTAATTTTTTAATTTTTTAATATTTTAATATAATTTTTTTTTTTAATTTAGATTATATTATTTTAATTTAATTGAAGTCAATATATTTTAATTTAATTAATTTAATATTTATTTTCGTTTAATTATCTAATATTTTTTATTTATTAATTTAATATATTTTAATTTAATTAATTTAATATTTTTTATTAATTTATTTAATAATTGAGATTTAAAAAATATTAAATTTGAACCAGTTAGATACTATATTTTTGGCTTGAGCGTTATCTTGCATTTTGATAAGTATAACAAGATACTTTAAAACTATCCCAAAATACCGCATTTGATATAAATCTAACAAGAGATTTTGTTTTAAATACTTTATTTCACTTTACAATCCCCTAAAATACACCAAATCAAACATGCCCATAGGATTCAAAAAAACTATTTCTTGTTTTTAATATCGATAATAGTTTTTCCTGTTTACTATTTTATCAAATGCATATTTATAACGTTTTCAGTGTCAATATGTCAAGTTTTCAAGCACCAATATGCTTGTTTATAGTATCAATATAATATTTTCGGATCAATTTACCGTTTTAAGTACCCAATATATCATTTACAATGTTAATATACCATTTATAATGTTGATTTATCATTATTGAGTATTAATATTATATTTTTAGTAATCATTTTTCGTGTTAATATATTATTTTCGATGTCAATATGTTACGTTTACAGTGTCAATCATATGTTTATAATATCAATATATCATTTTTTGTGTCAGTATACTATTTTCAATGAAAATATATTACTTTGAGTGTATTAAAATACCATTTTAAGTATCAATAAACAAATTTAATGTCAATATATCATTTTTAGTATTAAAAAATTGTAATATATGACTTTTAATATTAAAAAATGTCAATATATCATTTTTAATACCAATATATATAATTTCTAGTGTCAATATATTATTTCAAGTGTGAATATAAAGATTTCGGTATTAATAATAATTTTTTTACGTATCATTATACTATTTTCGGTGCTACGTGCTAACTTATTTTTTTATATTGCTATATAAAGTTTCAGGATCAATATTTATAATTTGCGTCAACTTACCTTTTTTTAGTGTGATATAAAATTTCGGATCAAATTTTCTTTTTTAATGTGAATATACCATTTTTTGCGTTAACTTGTGCTTTTTTAGCGCAATATAATATTTCAAGGTCAATATTCATTTTTTAATGCTACCAATTTTTTTTCGTATGATTTTAGGATATTTATAGGTTTGAGAATAAAAAACAGAAAAGAAAAAACAACTTTTTCTTGTTTCCAAAATTCTGTTTAATTTTTGTCATTTGGACAGAAAAAATGAAAACTGGGTCATTTACCCAAACACGTTTTTTTTTCTGAAAAAAAAACAGAAAACAGGAAATAACAACGATACCAAACGAGCCCTTAAAAATTAAATTCTATTTTGTAATTAGGAATGTATAAAGACCTACATCGAAATATATCCAAATAATATTTACGGGGCGTTTGGTTCGAGCTTTTGAGCATGGATGCATTGCCTTGGCATCCAATAGGGATGGATTCCATTCCCATGTTTGGTTTTCACTAGATAATAAAAGTGAGGGAATTCTTGATTCTCTAGGTAATGTTTAATGAGAATAGAATTACCACCAAAATTGGTGGCTTTCCTCATTCCCATGAGGAGGGAATGCAAAATTAAGGAATTTTTTTTATATAAAGAATATTTCTCTCTCATTAATTAGTCGATCTAAATAGATTTTACAAATTTAGAATCTCCATAGATCAAGATTTTTTACAAACCTTGGAATATATACATCAAACTAAACATTATAATAGTACATATCTTGGAATTATATTCCTTAGAATCCATGCATTCCAAGGCTTTCTTTAATACTCGAACCAAACGGCCCTTTAAGACCAAGAGGCCTAGATCATGCTAATAAATGCCTTTTCTTCTTAAAAATGGAAATATCATATTTTATAATTTAGGAATATACAAGGACCTACAACAAATTTTAATTAAAATAAAATAATCATTCCAAATCTAATTAAACAAATCTATTTTCTCTGCTTTGACTAATCAAATAAACCCAATTAAACAAATTCTAATTATTGATTCAATTTCTTTTTTTTCCTTGCTTGATCCATCAGTTTAGGCTTGATCGTGATGTGCTTCATTTGGTAAGTTTTAATTTTTATTGATTCAATTTCCTTTTTTTCCTTGCTTGATCAATCAGTTTTCCCTTTTTTTTTTTTTTTTTTGTTGCAATTTTGTTGTTAACAGGGGAAGGATATCGAAGACCGTGCTGATCTTGCGCGCCGCACAGCACAGGAAAACAACTAGGCGTTCTAGAAGACAATTTATGTTTTGATAATATGTGTGTTTCTATTTTATTTTTGAGAGAGAGATAGTATAGTTATGATAATATAATTGTGTTTGATAATCTAGTGTTTGATATGGTAATATAGTTAGTATAGTATGGTATGGTTTTTTTGTTTTGTTTGAGAAGTTGTGATAATATGATAATATAGTATATTGTTTGTATTATTGTTTTCTAGATTGATTCATGGTTCTGTTTTGTGAGAATTGGAGTTTTAGGTTTTTTGGAGGACTGAAATGAAAATTTGAATTTCACTAAAATAAAAATATTTTTGAAGCTGAATTTGTATGGAGGAAATTATGTGGAGATTGGAGAAGTTTTGTGATGAGAGAAATGGATCATTTCATTGGTTTTCAGAGAATTCATAGTTTCAGAATTTTAAAGTGTTTAACTGTATTGCAAGGATGGAAATGTAAAAAAAAAAGGTTCTCAAATCGTCACAAAAGCAATTTTCTAGAATTTTGTGTAAATGATGAATTTTACTGATAATAATAGTACATGATAATATGAGACCTAAAAGGTATTTTAAAGTGTTTAATTGTATTGCAATTGCAAGATGTTTGTTGAACAAATCAAGTTTTTCGAGAGTTTAGTGATGCTTATTTGCCAAATTTGGGGAAAGTTTCTGTGAAGGCTGAGAAAATTTTTGTCTGCTGAAGATTTTTGGCGTATGGTAGAAGGCCTAAAATTGACATCTTATACAGGTTTGTAGTTAGATCCTTAGTTCCTCAAGCTTCTGGATTGATCTTTCTGGACGGTAAGTATTTTGTATATGTCTGTCCGTGCCTTCAATATAGATTATTTGAAGTAAAATATTTCTTAAATTCATCGCCGTCTTGATTTACTATTTTTTATTCTCTTATATTTTGAACTGAGAAACTTCAATTTGTAAGCGGTTTGAGTCAGATAAGTGAGAGAAATTTTGTTCACTTTGCCATTGAAAAAATTCAATTTGATTGACAAGGAATTTTGATTATTTATGCCAAATTTAGGAAATTTTTTAGAGTCAGATAAGTCTTGCTACAGGTTGTATAAACATTAAAGCTAAAATTTGTTTTCGTTGTTCCATTCTTTAGTAAGTGTCTGTATGGAATATATTAAGTGCCGGCTGAATTTTGGTTGAATTAAATTCGCGTTTGTACTTTGTACGACTCTGTAGGCATTCATGCCGTATTCAATTTCATTCTCATCAGTTACTGAATAGGTATTTTTATGGTATTCACTCGATAGAGTTTAGTTTGGATATTTGTCTGGTTTTTATTTCACTCTCTTTTTTTTTTAAAAAAATTGCTAACTATTTTTATTCATTTATTTATTTTTATTTCAGGTAGTGTTTGGCTATATGCATGGCCGTTTTGAGGTATTGTTTGGCTATCCAGGTATGTGGCCGTTTTAATTTCTTATTCAATCATCGGACAAGGCCATATAGTAAATGAAAGAGTCGGATTGTCGCTGAAACTCTTTGTGGATTTTCTGGTCAATCAAATTGAAAACACTGACACATTTCAAAAAAAAAAATTGAAAACACTGACATTCAAAGTAACAAATACTAACGTACTGTAAAAAATAATGGCATTCAAAGTTTGATCTTTTTCTATTGAACTTAAAAAAATTAGTGTTTTTAAAAAAGAACATTTTAAGTTTGGTTTACATTAGTTTGAGAGCAAAATTGGAAGGCTATTTTGGAAAGTTCAATTTTTTTTATTTAGTTTCAGAATTTGACTTCAATGGAACAACATTATAGATATGAAACAATAATAAAAAATAACATTAAATTGAGCGAACCATTTTTTTTAATTGTTTTTAGACATACAAATTGGAATTGTTTAATGCATGTGGGAATAAAAGCGTGCATGCCGTCTGCTGACACGTGAGAGAAGAGGTGTCGAATGTTGGTTCGGCATAAGATTTGATACAGAGGTTCTTTTGATGCGGGGCTGCACTTGGTGATCTTTGCCCTAATAGGATGATGTACTGTGGTGTTAGATTAATAGGCGATTGGGATTTTAGGAGGAAGTGCCGTATATTATACAAGTAAAGGGAGGAGCTTATTGTGTTTGAAATTGGAAACTGGAAATTGGACTGAATAATTGAGTCTTGAAATTTTATTTTGTTTTTAGAATGTTTATTTGTCAGTCCATGTGTTTTAATATTTCTTTTTCCTCTAAAAGAAGTTGAAGTATTAAATTATTTGGAAAAAGAAGTTTTAGTATTGTTTTTAGAAGTTGTCAGTATTTGTCGGAATTTCTGGCAATGTAAAATTGAACACATAAATAAATTTGAGGCATTTCATAGTTCAAGATTTCATGAGGGTACAGAAAATTTTGAGAAAATAAATGGCAATTTTGAAATGATCATATTGTTGAAGGAAATATCATTCATTCAATCATTCCCTCCGGCCAACATTTATTTCTCCAATCAAAACAAATGATAAGCATGTCCATATCCATATTGAGAATTATACAAAAATCTCATCTTACAAACACAACAGCACAGTGCAACAAAATTAATTTAAAATCCGCTCGATAGATTAATTGATAATAAATCTATCTGCTTAATGGAATATGTCTAGTTGGCAAACACATTTAATATAATTATGTAAGTGATGATTGTATATGCTTCCAAGCATATGTTCCCAATTATCTGTATCAATATATTTATGTTTGCATCAATTTTCTGATAGGAGAGGATTAGACCAAATTTTTAATTAAAAATAATATCCTAAAAAAAATGAAAATGTTTAAAAAATATATTAATATACTTCAACCTTTGTTATTTGCACAAGTTAAAATTCACAACTATTAACAACTATTTAGTTTGGATGCCCAAAATAAACACAGCACTTATCATGGGCCGTACAAATTCAAAACTGGATTTTAGATCCGAATTGGGTCACATCGTCACTACTTGGATCCGCATTTAGCTCCGAACAAAATTAGATCCGTATCATAACTGGGGAGTTCAATTTTCCTTTTTCTTTCCTTCCTTAATTTAGGGCTGAGTGCTGAAGGTCCTCCTACAGAGATAGCATGCAAATCTTTAAAGAGAAAGTATGCTCAACTCCTACGATCACCGCCAAATTTTGATATTTCTATTCTTTTTTTTTAAATAGATGGTCATTGAAATAAATGATTATTATAAATTGATGGTTATTAAAATTATAATTATATGTGGTTATTCTAAAATATTAGATGGTTATTAAAAACAAAACAAAAAAAATTAATATAAGTAATTATATTATCAGTGATTGACCACTTTGACCAAAGACTTGTGATAATTTTAGAGGTTGAGTAACTAAGTCCATTAAATTGATGGTTAGTTTGCATGCCAAAAATTTATCAAATATCAATAAAAGTGAAAATTGTTGGTGTATTTGAAATGCATTCCGCCTAGCTTCCGAAAAAGATATTAGATAGACCGGATTAGAGAGATCAGTCATCTAAAAATTTGTATTATTTCGTGTCTCAAATATTTACTTGTAGCATACCATATTTTGCATTATTTTTTTTATCAAAAAATATTCGCCTTATTGCCGTTTTGAGTAATTGGTAAATTGGAAATGGATGAGTGATCCGGCATTTTCAGTCCAAACCCCTTATATTTGCATTTTCAGTCCCTATTTTACAGCGAATTAAGTTTTCAAAGGAAATTTCTATTTCCAGTCAAAATGACTATGAGCTTTCGGAGTAAATTGAAGTCAATCAATTGGTCATTTTTGGATGAAATTACTTCATCATTTCTATTGTAAATATATAGTCTAGTCGATTATGATAATTGAAAAGTAATATAACCACTCCGTTTGTGCAATAGCACTAGAATTGAGAAGTCATATTTTAGAACAAGAGAAACATTGGACAAGATATTTAGAAAGAAAAACGACAATATTGTTTATTCATAACTTCAAAAAATAAGTCCAAAAAGCAAAGAAAAACAGAATTACAACATCGACTTGGCTACAAATGTAAGCCACAAATTAACTCTTCAAAATGACAAACAAAATAGAAAGAAAATAGGGAATCCCCCAGGCAACGCTTCAAAAAGCATTAAATTACATCTCATTCTTAATGGCTACAACAAGATGATCATAAGACTGAGACCAAGCTTCCTTCAATTCCTCCGACCACATGTATGGCACAGCCTCTTTTATCGTCTCCAACAGCGCAAATTTCAGAACCTAAAGAAACAAATTTAAGAGATGTAGATTTTAAGTACCTATATATATTATTTCATTTTATATTTTGTAGTTAATTTATGATAACTTTTAGACGATATCAGTCTACGTCTTTGGTGTACCTCAAAGTGAACATCAGCAATGCCAGCCTTGAAATGAACCGAAGCCAAGTGATGAACGGATGTGTTGGCTCCTACGTCTACTCTACCTGTCTTTCTCAGCTGTGTCGCTGCCTCACATGTCTATAATTAAATTCAGTTGATTTGATCGATCACTAATATCAAAGTCATTAAACTTGAGTATATATCGACAAAAAAAAAATACAAGAATATAAAAAACAAGAAATTGAGAATGTAAGGTTTTTTTACCATTACAAAGACACCCATAGCATGAGCCTTGAGTTTCGGGTTTTTATCGAGAGGCAGACTGGAATCACGAAGGAACGAAAACCTCTTCGCGGCTGATGGAATAATCTCAAACAACCTAAAATTACATCACGTATTGTATTATAACCAGCTATATATTATATTAATATAAAACACTAAAATGAAATTATTAAGTGAAAAGTAACCAAAAAAAAATTGCACCTCAAGAAAAATTTGAGTGCGAATGTTGGTGCGTCATCCTTCATCTCGTTCCATGAGTTCACAACAAGAGCCTCCTGTTTCGCAGTAATAGCCATTTTTTGTTTATTTTTAACTTCTAAATCAGATGACTCTTAAAGGATATATATTATTGCTATTTTTGTTTGGAAAAGAACTTGATCAAGGGGAGCTTATATAGATGAGCAGATGATGCATAACCTGATTGGCCAAACATGTATGGCACTAACAAAAAGTGGAGAAAAAGTGCACTGATTAATTAACATAAATCAAGGAACAACTTGAAATTATCTTTTAAATTGGTAGTTGGAAAATCCAAAAATCATAAAACCAGTTTCAGTGGGTTTTGCTGGTTTTAGCAGTCTGAATTGTTTTGAAAAAATTAAACCAAAATTGAAAAAGTAAAACTGGTGTGTGCTCTCCACACAGCGGATTTGATTCCAAATACAAAGGTGCCAACAAAACAAGAGAGAAGTCGGTCATGCTCCGTACACACAATTTGCATTTTTACTTTGATAATGGAATTGCATTATTATCATTATTAGTTATATGTGTTTTTTTTTATAATTTCTGAAAATTAGTACAGGTATACCATTTGTGTCACACTAATTAATTAGCTGCAAATTCTTTTAATCAATATTTAAAGCATATGCATATTACATCCTTCTACCAACTATTTTGTGACACAAAAAAAGTGTTCATTTCATTTCATGTCATCGGCGGGATATGTGAAACATAAAATGTATGAAAGTGGACCTATTTAAGCAGATTTTGTATTGCTATCATCTCTGAAGTAGAAATTTCAGAAAATAAATTTCCATAGCAAGATTACCAACAAAAAATCACAAAAAAAACTATTCTAGTTGAATGAATAGTTATCCAAATAAGTAATTGGAGGAAATCAACATTGAATCCACATGATGTGCTAAATTTATATTATTACTAGCAAAAACTTCGCGTGTTGCGCGAGAATTTTATAGCATTATCAAAGAATTATTTTTTAACAGTTCAAAGATTACCATATTCATAATGGAAAAAAAAATTCATTATAATAATATATAGTGACAATTTAATACAATAAATGATATTAAAAGTAATGCCATTGTGACAGTACTGTGTTACCAATCTAAGTTATGGGGCCATCGGGAATTCTATTTTTTGTTATAGTGTTCACTTTTAACTTGTTTATTTACGGTTCAAATTCATATACTATTCAGATCACGTTAATTTATGCTCATACATAGTTTTTTCTTGATTTTTATTTTAGCCATTTTGGACAAGGTATAAGTCCAAGTCCATTAGAAGGCCCTTTATTCTTAAAAAAGTGTCCACGAACATGTTAAATTAGGAATAAAATAAGTACCCACAACACTATTTTAATGAAACTAAATTAAACTACATTTAATGACATGAATATAATACTAAATCAATATTCCAAGCAAGAGGACATGAAACATATGAGATAGAAAAATTAGTACATGGAAGTTTATGTTGTCAATAAAATTACATAGCTGGAAATATTTGGAATTTGAAATCATTTTCAGCCCATTAATTTCATGTAAAGAATTCTCATTGATTTGAGAAATTTTGACACGTGAACTATTTCTAATTTGTTTGTAGCAATTTTATTATAACTCAACACGTAGCGGGTCATTTTACATCCAAAATATGAAGCAATCAATTCGCCAAGCCCCATAAATATGAGTTATCATTAGAGGTGGCAAAATCTGACCCGACCCGAAAAACCCGCCCGCCCGACCCGAACCCGAACCTGACCCGATCCGAAGATGTTGACAAGTCAACGGCCCGAAACCCGACCTGACCCGAAACCCGAATGATCCGAAACCCGAAGAACCCGAAACCCGAATGGCCCGAAACCCGAGCGGCCCGAAACCCGAATGGCCCGAAACCCGAACGACCCGTAACCCGGATTACCCGAACCCGAACCCGAATGACCCGCCCAATTTTCGAAACCTGAATAACATATAATGCAAGATGAATAACATGAAGCTGAATATTTGTGTGCTGATTTTGCCATAATTATTGGACTTTCTGTAATTTTACATTGAAAAAGTTGTATATCTACATGTGTTATATGTATAATGATGATTTTTTAATTCTCACATCTTATGATATTAAATTATTAATACATTAATGAATTAATATTTTTTAATAGAAAACTTAGTTTATTATAGTGAACTCATTTTGTATAAATAACACATAACTAATAACAACATACAAAATTAATATTATATAATATCGTGCAATAAACAGGTCAATAACAAAATTAAACCAAGTTCGATTTTTTTTATTTTTTTCGATTTTTTTTTTTTTCGATTTTTTTCATTGCCCCTCTTAAATAAAAAATATAGTAAAAAATATCATATATAATAGATATATCCAAATGTTTATGATTATATTTTATTTGAATCTTTCCATATTTTTATAACTTAAAAAAAAAATTTTCATTTTATTCCATTTTTTTTAATTTAAAGATAATACTTTAAAATCAGATTCTCCGATTCGACTCGGCCGATTCCAATCAGAGTCGAATGATTCTTACTACACAGACAGTGAACGAGTTAGATCATGATTCCAATTTTAGGAACTATGAAAATTAAGTCGAATTTTCGATATTTCGTCTATCTATATACAAACTTGAATTGCTCAAAACACAGACCAAACTTTTTCGAAACACAGACCCGAATTACCCGAAATACAAACCCGAATGACCCATAACCCGATTGACCTGTAACCCGAACCCGCCTGACCCATAACCCGAACGACCCGAGACCTGAACGACCCGAGACCCGATCGACCCGAGACCCCAACAACCCGGTACCCGAGCGACCCGGTACCCGAATGACCCGTGACCCGAACGACCCGTGACCCGAATGACCCGGAACCCGAAATGACCTGACCCGAACCCGGCCCAACCCGCCCATTTGCCACCTCTAGTTATCATTGATTTTGATTAGATATTTTGTGGCTTTTTGTATATAGTTCATGTCAAGTGATTAGGTGGCAATGATCGGTTGGAAAAAAAATAAATCTAGTGAGAACACTCATAAAATAATTTCAAACATTTGATTTAGATCTAACGGCTGAAATAAATCCGCAGTTCATAATGACTTCTATGGACCAATCATTATTTTTGGATATAGAGACCATGTTATAAATTGGAAGAAATGGAGATCTCCCATCTTCCTCTTTTTTTTTCTCTCATCCGTTTTTGCTCTCTTCCTCTGCATTATAATTTGTACAAACACGCTCAAATTATTCATTCACTATTGGAAAAGGGGGTATCAGGCACGGTGGCAAACCGTGCCAGAAAGTGACAAAAATCGTGCCTGATGGTTTCAGACACGATAACCCGTGCCTGAAAGTTTGTGCTCTGACGGTGTCATTGCAGATGCCACTTTTAGACAAGGTCCGTGCCTGATAACTTTTGAGGCACGGTATAACTATTTATATTAGGCACAGTGTACAGCCGTACCTGACACTGTGTCTTTCAGGCACGGGCGGTGCCTAAAAAGGCCTTCAGTGAGAGTTTTCAGGCACGGCCCGTGCCTGAAGGCTGTGCAAATTTCATGATTTCGGTTGATATTCTGGCACGGCCCGTGCCTGAAAGTCTTTTTAGCAAGGGTACTTTAAGGCACTGCCCATGCCTGAAAGTCTTTATAGCCACAGGTTTTCTGGCACGGTCCGTGCTTGATGACTATTTAAAATTATAAATTATTTCGGGAATCATGCCCGTGCCTGATTTTTTTTCCCAGCACCTTAATTTTTCTAAATCTACTGATTCAAAATAAATAAAATTCACAATAGCATATTCATACAAACCAATTCATATCCGAAATACACCGCTAGACAAAATAAAAATTCATAGACATAACAATATCCGTTAATTATTAAAAACAGACAAATATCAATTTAAAACCTACAACAAACAAATATATACTTAATCATCCAACCTAGTGACAGATCCTGACCTTGGCGATGTATTGTCGGCATTCGTGCCGGATCTAGAACCATCTTCATTCCTTTGTGCATTACGAGCGCTAATCTCCTAAATAAAAATACAAAAATCAATTATAATTCAATTACAATATTTCTCAAAATAATTATAAACTCTTAAATCTAAAACCTAATGAATAAATAAGAAACTTTAATTAGAGTGATAAAACCTAAATAAATAATTCAAACATTTAATAAAACTCAAAATAAATAATTTTAGTTCAACGCATGTAGAAACCCTAAACGGGCCCATATAAACTCGAAATAATATTAAATAAATTTAATATAAATAAAATACTTAAATAATTTACGGACCTGACCCTATGGAGATTGTTGGTCCACAACCGGCCAATATGACGTCACGTATTCTGCCGGCGGCTCATATCCCGTATACGGCCCGTATCCAGGCGGCGGAGGCCAGTATCCATGCGGAGGAGGCCCGTATCTAGGCGATGGTATAGATCCCGAACCATCACCAGAGTTCTCACCAGATTTTATGCCTACCAGAGGAATGCCTCGTTGCTGACACATCGAATTGAAAGTCATCGCCATTTGTCTCTCCGTCCAAGTGAACATATCTTTCTCCTTTTGCGCCATATCTCTCTCCTTTTGCGCCATGGCCAACTCTCTTTGTCTCGTTGCCTCCTCTAACTCCAACCGCGGTGTTGTCTCCCTCTCCAAAGCAGAACTCATCTCCTCAAGTCGAGTGTGGAGGTTGGTTGAGCTTCAAAAAAGAAACCATCAAGATGAAGACTATCAAGACAGAATACGTACGTAAGTACATCTAAGAAAGAGTTAACTAAGTACATCAATTCTAAGTTAATTATGTCAATTTTAGTCCAAAACACTAATTTACCAAATTCACAGAGTATACAGAATAGTAGTACCAGGCAGTAGCTATGCCCTAGAGCGGATATAAGCATGGGACCTCATAAAAAAATGGAAAGCTACAAAGCATGACTAGGATATTTTCGTAACAGTTCAAATATTTTCTTTATTTTGGGGTAAATAGTAAAATACATGGAGTGGAGGAGATTAAACTAGAAAACGGCGGACAATTGAGGATCTTAATAATTGGGTTTGTACAATTAGAACTTAGAAGTAGTGATTTGAGGATTTAGGTTGGCTAAATTCATCGAATAAAAATGAGCAACATATTTTTAACTGTCCGCAATTTTTTTTTGAAGAAAACCGGATTCTCCGAGTTTCGAATCCACAACTTTTGAATTGATGGAATTGTGTCTTTTTAACTATCCGCAATTGAACAAAAAAAAACCAATCAAGTCAAGAAACAACCGGATGCACGATAGTAAAAGAGCAAAGATATGACCTTTATTTGATGGGGTGGGGGTGGGGGTGGGGGAAGGGGAGGGGAATTAGGAGCAGAGATAAAAAGCTGATGCTTCGCCAAAAAGTGATGATTTGCTCAATCAGCAAGAAGAGAAGAGAAGGAAATTATTCGTGTGCTCAATTTAGCGAGAGGCCATGGGGAGGAGAAGAGATTCGAGCTCGATCAGGTAGAGGCGATGGGGTAAGACAGGAGACTCAAGCTCTATGTGCTAGAGGCGAGAGAAAGAGGAAATCGAGCTTTTTGATCCGACGATAGAGGAGAGAGCTGAGGCAGTTATCATTTTTAAAATTATTTAATGGCCTTAGCTAACTCAGTTAAGCCAGGGACCTCCCGTTCATCGTTTAACATAGTACAGGGACTAAAAAGTTGAAATTAATAGTACATGGACTAAATTACCAACCCGTTAGAGTACAGAGACTAACGGTGCACTTATCCTTTTTTAAAATTTCTACATAATACTTATCTTTTAAGATTGCTCATTTCACAATCCTAATCCCTAAAAAAATTCATTCCTAACCTATAAAATCCTTGTGCATCCAAACACAGCCTTAAACTTTTTTCTCTTTTGCAAAATAAGGCCCTGTCTTTCTACTCTCTTTATAAAAGCCCCTAGATTTTGACTTTTAATCACAGTATACAAAAAAGGTTTGCTTCAGTCTATGCTTTGCAAATAATACCATAGTTTTTAACTATTTTACAAAGGACCACATGGTTTTGATTGCCTTACAAAAATGCCAGTAATGATAAAAGTTTTTTTTTAATATTATGTTTTGAACTTCAGAAATTTGTAATTATGCACTTAAAAATTGGATTTATACAAATTATGAAATGTATATCAAATTTGAAAAAAAATCGTTCAAGATTTGGAACAAATGATTTTCTGTTTCTCTAACGATTTTTTAATTTTCCTTTCAATTTAATAAAATTGTTAGTACAAGATTTTTATATGTCTATATCATCCGTGAATATGCATACTTTAGTTTATATTGCATATTTTTACTAAATAAAAATGCATTCTTGCTTTTCTTAAATTACATTTGGAGGTTTTTGGGTATTAACTTTCTGATACGGGGAATTTTTTCAGTATAAATTTTTTTTGGCAGATGTGGAAGTTAATATCTTTTTTCTTCTATAATTATTTGTTTTCAAAATTATTGTTGTCAATTTTATTGGTAATATTTTTTTTCGGTATTCACTTATATTTATGTAACTTGATAGTGGTGCTGTTTTTTGTGAGACATAATGGATGGGTTTTTAGTAAATTGATGATACTGGGTTTAGTTTTGAACAATACTCGGTGTTTTCATAATATATACAAAATAATTATTCGTATTACAATAACTCAATGTCCTTAATTCTAACAATGTCGAATTGTATAAGCCATTTAAATACCGCATATTATCTATTTATTGCATTTTATAATGGATTTTGTTTTATATAGATTGTGTAAATTAATTATTACGCATTATTTGTCAAAATATTTAGTGATATTAAAATAAAAATTAAACAATCTCGCGCAAGTCCGAGCTATCCTTGTTTCTATAAGAGAGAGAGAGAGAGAGAGATTCAAAATAGGATATAGTCTGAAAAAATTTCTATATTCTTTTTTTATACCCCAAAAATATATTGAATGCCCCTATAACAATTTAGGGAAATAATATCGATAAGAAAAAAATAGTACATGCTACAGAAAAAATCAATCTAAAATAATTTTTTTACCCCTATTAAGTAGACGTACATTTTTTTTTTACCCCTATTAAGTAGATGTACATCTTCTTGAGAAATAATGGTTTCTTTCAATGAACCAATTCAATGCAAAAAATACAAATTTCTTACCTAAGGCCAAAGCCCCGGTAACATCTTGCTCTTATCTTTGGAAGTACTTTTTACATTCCTTTTAAGCACGGGAACATTATTGACAACACTTGTCCATGTTCATTTTAATGATTATAAGCATCTTATGCTATCTGTCATTCTCAATGACCTATTGTGAGACATAAATAGATATACTATTCGATTTGAATAATATTTCATATCGCATTGATTTTGAAACTTTTAATTCTTGAAGTTTCATAGTGAGACAAGATCCATATTTCAATTAAGTCATAAGTGAGTTTTGGCTCATCGCCCAGAACTTAACTTATTTAGGTAGGAACAATTCCAATTGTATCTCATACAACTCTTGAACAACATAGGATAAGCATTATATGCCCGACGTATATATCCTATCGTATGGCCCGAGCCCAAGTCCGACTTGATAGCCCAGTTAAGTCAAACCATGTCTAATCATCGGCAAAATAATACCCAACAAACTCAGCTTTGGCATAACCTATGTTGGCTCTCATTTCCCGCATTCTCTCCTCCTAGGATTGTCTCTATATACCCAGCTTTGGCATGACCTATGCAGGTTCGATCAGAGTATCGAGAGATTTAGACTTATGGAAGACACTTCATGACTTAACATTGTTTTGAGGGATTTTATTTAGTATTATATATTATTATGCAATCTTCAAAGAAAATCACATGTACCAATAGAATAAAGATAATAACGATGATATATCATGACCTTGATCTTTATGAACTAATATAACGATTTCCTAATATATATTTCATCTCCATGAAATTTTGCTTAGATTGTATATGGAAATCTTATCTCCATGTATAGAAATCGATGAACTCTTTCATCGCCATGATGTGTGGTTGAAAATGAACTTGCCATCTTAATGATGTATTCATGATGGACGATGAACTCCTTCATCTCCATGATATATATGTTACGCCTAATGAACTCTTTCATTATATCAACACATATCAACAAATAGATCAAATATAAACATAATCATATTATGTTTCGATTATTTACCCTTTTATATATATATATATATATATATATATATATATATATATATATATATATATATATATATATATATATATATATATATATATATATAAGGCTTACGAATGCAAATTCGGGACATGGTCATCATTGTCAATATTTGACATGTCAAAAATCAATATTTTGCTTAGTCAACATTTGGATCGGCCAACGGTCAACGTTTGACCATGTCTTGGTCAATGTTTGACCAAGTCAATGATCAACAGGCCAGGGATAAAATCAGTGTAGTCAACTATCAACAATTAAGAGTCAATACAGTCAACACAGTGGGCCAACTGTCAACTGTCAACGTGGTCAACACGGTCAACACATATTTTTCTACATATTAGTGCATCAGATGCATCATTTCATGAATTTAACGCATCACATGCAAATTTTCATGAAACAGTGCATCACATGCACCATTTCAAGAAGTCAATTCACCGTATGCACCCTTTCATGAAGACAAAACTAATCAAGAGGTCGTAACTCTTGTGATTGCACCTTTTCGGTCTTACCTCTTGGTTGCGCATGTCGATTACACCCGTTGGTCGCACCTGTTGGTCGTAACCGTTAGTCACAACCTATTGAACGTGACATTTGGATCGTATCCGTTGGTCACACCCTTTAGTTGCACCCTTTGATTGCAGACCTTTTGGTCAAACCTTTTGGTTGCAGCATTTAGTCGCACCCATTGGCCGCAACTCTTTAGACACAACCTTTTGACGCATCCCTTGGATGTGACATTTGGATCGCATCCTTGGTCGCACCCGTTGGTCGCAACTCTTGAACTCAACCTTTGGATCGCATCCCATGACGGCATTTTTTGGACACAACTTCTGGATCACATCCATTCATTGCATCTTTTGATCGCAGCTCTTGGACATAACTTTTGAATCATATCTTTTGGTTGATGCAACTCTTGGACCATATCCATTAATCGCATATTTTCAATTAAGAATATTCAACACTTGAATACTCTATATGCAAGCCTTATAATTATAAGTCGAAATTATAAATGATATCTAAATAGTATATATTTCATATATACCGTCTCAATTTAACCAAAACACGTACGTCACTCTGATACCATTGTTGGGTTTCGAACGTGCATAACGCAGCGGAAAACTAAAAAAAATTCGTCCATAACCAATCCGAGGATCCATGCATATCAGTTAAATCAAAGAAATAAATCTTAAAGATACCTTTCGGATTACGGTTAATCTGTGATGCTCAAACCATGCGTGTTGTCCAAGCGCCTCTAAAGCGGTTACCGTCCTAATCGATTTTTTGTCCGTCTAGGTCGTGTGAAAGCCATCTACCGCACACACAATCGGTCTCCACCGAAACTCTCCACAACCCGTTCTTATCTTCTTAGGCTGAATAGATCACAAGCGCCGAAAGTACGAACGCCTCTACCGGTATCCACACGAACATTCTTAAAATGGGAAGAAGAACAATATATATGCTAATAGCTTGTTCTTCTCTTGCACAAGAAAACTCTTTTTTTTCTTCTTATTTTGTCTCACAAAAGATGTATAAATCATCTCATATAATCGCACTCTATCGTTATTGTCATACAAAAAGAAAGCACCATTTCATAATTTTGTCATACAAATTAGAAAGGATAATATTTTCTCTCTTTTGTCACATAAAAGAGAATGTGAATTAATGAGAGAGAGAATAATGTGTTGTTTTAAATTTTGGAGCCCTCTATATTCTTATATAGAGGTGAAGACTTATGTCTCTTCACACTAAAAAATGTGTATGACAATACTCATCATTATCCATATGCCATTATCTAGACTCTTCTAGATTACATAATCTTTTGTGCTCATAGTCTTTATATGCATATATATCACATCTTATCATATAAGATGACAATATCTTTTGTGTCATTCTTATGCAACTCATCATATAAGTCGCTAGGATTTTATGTGTCTGTTTCAGTTTGTTCTTTGTGTGTGACCTTGTAGGTTCACTTAATGTTGTCAATAGACTTAACAGTCTATAAATCATGAACGGACTCTAGCAAGTCATCATGACTACCTAATTTAAGTGAATATCGGTGATCTGATTTACCTAATCAACAATCACGTATTTAGTCCCTTTGTCACGCGATATCTATATCGATCATAAGGCATGTAATACGCCATCCTTACATTAATCGATTAATATTTTTTGATCCCAAATTAAACTGAACAAGAACAAATGACATAAATAACTCTTATTAATTCTTTTGAGTATAGCCATAAACTTCTTCAGTTTAATTCATCAAGAGGCCTAAAGATATCTCTCTCATTTATGAGAGGAACAAATCCCGTCTTGATTGCACTCATCCCTGTACATGATTCATTATATACATAATCATAACCGTTATGACTACGCAGTTAAAAGCAGTGTTAGATTATGTTAAAGTATAAAATTACTCATGTTCGGACCTGAGACAATCTCAGGTCAAAGGACTATAAAAACTTTATGTTACAAGAATCGCTAATGACGTCAAACATGTAGCATTCTTATAGCGGGTCAGTCTAGTATATGGTCTCTAACATATACCTACATTAATGACTTGATAACTCTTTATCCATGATCAGTAAAATATGATCATCAGTCAACTAACATACTGATGTACATTTATAGCTTGTCTACAAATACATATTTATTTATCTTTGCAAGTATATTTGTCTTCACAAATATCTTATAAATGATCAGGGATGATTTAGAATAGCAATCATAACATTTTATAGTTTTACTATCAAAGTCACGCACTTTGATGACATAAAACTGATTTGCATATTCATGATCTATTTTAATGATATTAAAATAACCTATACACACATATTATATGAAATATCTTAGAATAATTATAATGTCTATTAATTCAATCCGTCAACCTAGGTCACAAACATTTTTGTCTAGGACATAACACCTTCACATGATCCATCATAATCTCTTTACTTGATGAGAGTTCCGGATGTCAACTTCAAAAAGAAGTGATAAGACGGCATGGGAAGAAACTAGTATATTATAATTTTAGAAGTGGTTACCTACTGTACTTAACCACATGATGCCACGTCACCTCTTTGATTGATATCCCTTAGATTTTGATCCAATGTCTCATAAAAATAAAGATTTTATGGGGCCCAAATAATATTCATGAAATATAACTCAAAATATGGTTCAAACTTTTTAAATCTAAGATGTTACTAAATTGCCTAAATTCAATATACATAAATTGGCATAAATTACTTCTATAGTATCAAAATATGGATTTTTTTTATATTTTAATAAATTATATTATTGTATAAAATATATAATCCTGAATGTAGTTTGTAACATTTGTTACAGTACTTAATCCAGATGTGCCACATCGTCTGCTTTGATCTGAGCCGTCTAAATAGGATCTGATGTCTCATAATTGGTCAAGGTATTTGGAGGGCACACATGGATTAAGATCAAACTTTCTATGTGACATGTCAAAAGTGGATGAGATTCTGGTCTATGGTTTAAGCAATAAAAAAAAAAAAAAAAAGTGGCAGACATAGAATCTCGGTTTGGTTTTGATCTAATGATAGTTTCATCTCATTTTTACTATTGATAAATAATAATTTATATCATTTCAATTTATTATACTTGTTGGCTTTTTTGGGTGTTATGGTTGCGGTGAAGCTTATACATTTAAGTTTCACTCTAATTCATTTCAATGCAATATTTTAGTTTTTATGACTGTGATAAGTTGTCTTTCTCGAAATAAGTTCAAAAACAATTACATTGTCCAACCAATATGTTGCATATAAGAGGTTAGTACCACTTCGAATTTGGCACTGTTAATGGCAAGCTAATAGTAAAAGTTTGGTTCAATCAGAATGTACGAATAAAGTTAACTAGCGCTCTCCGTCCCAAAAAAGATAACCAATGTTGTTCTCATCAATATTGTTTTACGGGCTTATTTCTTTTCATTGTTCCTTAATTTGTCTAAACAATTTCATTTATAATAGCTTTTACATTAAAATATCACATCAAAATATATTCACAGGGATGACACCTATATAGCCCAAGCAATTGACAACATAAAAAAACTTCAAAATTGTCAGGCAACGCACGAGCATTACCTTGTATATATAATACTAAATCGATATTCCAAGCAAGAGGACATGAAACATATGAGAAGAGTTGTAAAATTAGTACATGCAAGTTTATGTTGTCAATAAAATTACACAACTAGAAATATTTGGAATTTGAAATCATTTTTAGCCCATAACATGTTATACTTATGAATCATTTTAGGAAAATTTACAAATAATCCCCTAATTTTTCTAAATATAATAAAAAAACGCTATATTTTTTTATTTAAAAAAAAATTTAATGATAAACTTTTCATTTACGAAAAACACCCTCCATTAATTTTTCCATCCAATTATTAGTTAAAATTTTTGAAATTCTCATTTTACCCATATGATAAAATGGTTTTCCAATAATAATTTTCTTAAAAAAAAATTTCTACAAAAATATTTCCTAAAAAATAAATATTTTATAAAAAATTATTAAAAAAATTTCTAACGAAAATATCCTTTTTTTTAATTAAAAACTGTTTTCAAGAAATTTACTTTTCCTAAAAAAAAATTTCAGAAATCCCTTTTTAAGTTTTTTTTTCAAGAACTTTTTCTGAAAAATATTTTCTCTAATAATAGTTTTTGTTAGAAAAAAATTTGTAAGAATTTTTTAATATTTAAGCCCAAGATCATGTAAAGGCCTTTTTTTATTAAAAATGAAAATTATACTTTTAATTTAAGAAATATATCTAGATAATATTTAAGAAAATTATACTTTGTAATTTAAGAAATAGCCTACAACAAATATATCCAGATAATATTTAACCCCAAGATCATGTTAATAAAGACCTTTCTTTTTCTTAAAATGAAAATATTCTATTTTGTAATTTAGGAATATATAAGGACCTACAACAATATAAATCCATGTAATATTTAAGCCGAAGATCATGTTAATAAAGGTCTTTTTTTCTTAAAAATGAAACTATTCTATTTTGTAATTTAGGATTAGGAATATCTATGGAAGAACTCTACAACAATATATATCCAAAAAAATATCTTAATTCCAAATCATGCTAATAAAATCCCTTTTCACTGAAAATGAAACTATTATATTTTGTAATCTGTGAAAATTGTTGGTGTATCTGAGATGCATTTCCCCTAGCTCCCGAAAAAGACATTAGATAGACTGGATTAGACGGATCAGTCATCTGAAAATGAGTATTCATTTCGTGTCTCAAATATTCACTTGTAGTATACCATATTTTACATTATTTTTTTTATCAAAAAGTATTCGCCTTATTGCCGTTTTGAGTAATTGGTAAATTGGAAATGGATGAGTGATCCTCCATTTTCAGTCCAAACCCCTCATATTTGCATTTTCAGTCCCTATTTTACAGCGAATTAAGTTTTCAAAGGAAATTTCTATTTCCAGTCAAAATGACTATGAGCTTTCGGAGTAAATTGAAGTCAATCAACTGTTCATTTTTGGATGAAATTAAGTCATCATTTCTATTGTAAATATATATAGTCTTGTCTATTATGATAATTGAAAAGTAATATAACCACTTCGTTTGTGCAATAGCACAAGAATTGAGAAGTCGTATTTTAGAACAAGAGAGAAACATTGGAAAAGATATTTAGAAAGAAAAACGACAATATTGTTTATTCATAACTTCAAAAAATAAGTCCAAAAACATAAAGAAAAACAGAATTACAACATCGGCTAGGCTACAAATGTAAGCCACAAATTAACTCATCAAAATGACAAACAAAATAGAAAGAAAATAGGGAATCTCACAGGCAACGGATCAAAAAGCATTAAATTACATCTCATTCTTAATGGCTACAACAAGATGATCATAAGACTGAGACCAAGCTTCCTTCAATTCCTCCGACCACATGTATGGCACAGCCTCTTTTATCGTCTCCAACAGCGCAAATTTCAGAACCTAAAGAAACAAATTTAAGAGATGTAGATTTTAACTACCTATATATATTATTTCATTTTATATTTTGTAGTTAATTTATGATAACTTTTAGACGATATCAGTTTACAACTTTTGGTGTACCTCAAAGTGAACATCAGCAATGCCAGCCTTGAAATGAACCGAAGCCAAGTGATGAACGGATGTGTTGGCTCCTACGTCTACTCTACCTGTCTTTCTCAGCTGTGTCGCTGCCTCACATGTCTATAATTAAATGCAGTTAGATTTGATCGATCACTAATATCAAAGTCATTAAACTTGAGTATATATCGACAAAAAAATACAAGAATATAAAAAACAAGAAATTGAAAATGTATGTTTTTTTTACCATTACAAAGACACCCATAGCATGAGCCTTGAGTTTCGGGTTTTTATCGAGAGGCAGACTGGAATCACGAAGGAACGAAAACCTCTTCGCGGCTGATGGAATAATCTCAAACAACCTAAAATTACATCACGTATTGTATTATAACCAGCTATATATTACATTAATATAAAACACTAAAATTAAATTATTAAGTGAAAACTAACAAAAAAATTGAACCTCAAGAAGAATTTGAGTGCGAATGTTGGTGCGTCATCCTTCATCTCGTTCCATGAGTTCACAACAAGAGCCTCTTGTTTCGCAGTAATAACCATTTTTTGTTTATTTCTTTTCCTTTGTTTTTAATTTCTAAATCAGATGACTCTTAAAGGATATATATTATTGCTATTTTTGTTTGGAAAATAACTTGATCAAGGGGAGCTTATATAGATGAGCAGATGATGCCATAACCTGATTGGCAAAACATGTAGGGCACTAACAAAAAGTGGAGAAAAAGTGCACTGATTAATTAACATAAATCAAGGAACAACTTGAAATTATCTTTTAAATTGGTAGTTGGAAAATCCGAAAATCATAAAACCAGATTCAGTGGGTTTTGCTGGTTTTAGTAGTCTAAATTGTTTTGAAAAAATTAAACCAAAATTGAAAAAGTAAAACTGGTGTGTGCTCACCACACAGCGGATTTGATTCCAAATACAAAGGTACCAACAAAACAAGAGAGAAGTCGGTCATGCTCCGTACATACAATTTGCATTTTTACTTTGATAATGGAATTGCATTATTATCATTAATAGTTATATGTGTTTTTTTTTTATAATTTCTGAAAATTAGTACAGGTATACCATTTGTGTCACACGACTTAATTAGCTGCAAATTCTTTTAACCAATATTTAAAGCATATGCATATTACATCCTTCTACCTACTATTTTGTGACACAAAAAGTGTGTTCATTTCATTTCATGTCATCGGCATGATATGTGAAACATAAAATGTATGAAAGTGGACCTATTTAAGCAGATTTTGTATTGCTATCATCTCTGAAGTAGAAATTTCAGAAAATAAATTTCCATAGCAAGATTACCAACAAAAAATCACAAAAAAACTATTCTAGTTGAATGAATAGTTATCCAAATAAGTAATTTGGAGGAAATCAACATTGAATCCACATGATGTGCTAAATTTATATTATTACCAGCAAAAACTTCGCGTGCTGCACAAGAATTTTATAGCATTATCAAAGAATTATTTTTAACAGTTCAAAGAATACCATATTCATAATAAAAAAAAAATATTCATTATAATAATATATAGTGACAATTTAATACAATAAATGATATTAAAAGTAATGCCATTGTGACAGTACTGATTTAATCCAAATACATATGTTACCAATCTAAGTTTTGGGGCCATCGGGAATTCTTATTTTTGTTGTAGTGTTCAGTTTTAACTTGTTTATTTACGGTTCAAATTCATATACTATTCATATCACGTTAATTTGAGCTCATAAATAGTTTTTTCTTGCTTCTTATTTTAGCCATTTTGGACAAGGTATAAGTCCAAGTCCATTAGAAGGCCCTTTATTCTTAAAAAAGTGTCCACGAACATGTTAAATTAGGAATAAAATAAGTACCCACAACACTATTTTAATGGAACTAAATTAAACTACATTTAATCACATGAATATAATACTAAATCGATATTCCAAGCAAGAGGACATGAAACATATGAGATATAAAAATTAGTACGTGGAAGTTTATGTTGTCAATAAAATTACACAGCTGGAAATATTTGGAATTTGAAATCATTTTCAGCCCATTAATTTCATGTATACAATTCTCATTGATTTGGGAAATTTTGACGCGTGTATTATTTCTGATTTGTTATAATTCAATATGTGGCGGGTCATTTTACATCCAAAATATGAAGCAATCAATTCGCCACAGTAGGACTTCAAGTTTTGAGCTCCATAAATACGACTTATTATTGATTTTGATTAGATATTTTGTGATTTTTTATATATAGTTCATGTGAGGTAATTAGCTAGCAATGATCGGCCGGATAAAAAATAAAATTCTTGTTCCATGCGTGATCTAGTGAGAACACTCATAAAATAATTTCAAACATTCTATTTAGATCTAACGGCTGAAATAAATCCACAGTTCATAATGACTTCTATGGACCAATCATTATTTTTGGATATAGAGACCATATTATAAATCGGAAGAAATGGAGATCTCCCACTTTCCTCTTTTTTTCTCTCATCCGTTTTTGCTCTCTTTCTCTGCATTGTAATATGTACAAGCACACTCAAATTACACATTCACTACTGGAAAAGCGGGTATCAGGCACGGTGGCAAACCATGCCAGAAAGTGATAAAAATCGTGCCTGATGGTTTCAGGCATGGTAACCCGTGCCTGAAAGTCTGTGCCTGACGGTGTCGTTACAGATGCCACTTTTAGACACGGTCCGTGCCTGATAACTTTTGAGGCACGGTATAACTATTTATATTAGGCACGGTGTATAGCGGTACCTGACACTGTGTCTTTCAGGCATGGGCGGTGCCTAAAAAGGCCTTCAGTGAGGGGTTTTCAGGCACGGCCCGTGCCTGAAGGTTGTGCAAATTTCATGATTTCGGTTGATACTCTGGCACGACACGTACCTGAAAGTTTTTACAGCCACGGGTTTTCTGGCACGGTCCGTGCTTGATGACTATTTTAAATTATAGATTATTTCGGGAAGCAGGCGTGCCTGATTTTTTTTCCCAGCACCTAAATTTTTCTAAATCTACCGATTCAAAATAAATAAAATTTGCAATAGCATATTCATACAAACCAATTCATATCCGAAATATATCGTTAAACGAAATAAAAATTCATAGACATAACAATATCCGTTAATTATTAAAAATACACATATATCAATTTAAAACCTACAACAAACAAACACATACTTAATCATCCAACCTCGTGACAGATCCTGACCTTGGCGTTGTATTATCGGCATTCGTGCCGGATCCAGAACCATCTTCATTCCTTTGTGCATTACGAGCGCTAATATCCTAAATAAAAATACAAAAAACAATTATAATTCCATTACAATATTTCTCAAAATAATTATAAACTCTTAATTCTAAAACCTAACCAATAAAATAAGAAACTTTAATTAGAGACATAAAACATAAATAAATAATTCAAATATTTAATAAAACTCAAAATAAATAATTTTAGTTCAACGTATGTAGAAACCCTAAACGGGCCTATATAAACTCGAAATAATATTAAATAAATTTAATATAAATAAAATACTTAATTAATTTACGGACCCTGACCGGACGGAGATTGTTGGTCCACAACCGGCCAATATGACATCACGTATCCTGCCGGCGGCTCATATCCCGTATGAGGCCCGTATCCAAGCGGCGGCGGCCCGTATCCATGAGGAGGAGGCCCGTATCCAGGCGGCGGTATAGATCCCGAACCATCACCAGAGATCTCACCAGGTTCTATGCCTACCGGAGAAATGCCTCGTTGCTGACACATCAAATTGAAAGTCATCGCCATTTGTCTCTCGATCCAAGTCAATATATCTTTCTCCTTTTGGGTCATATCTCTCTCCTTTTGCGCCATAGCCAACTCTCTCTATCTCGTTGCCTCCTCTAACTCCAACCGCGCTACTGTCTCCCTCTCCAAAGCGGAACTCATCTCCTCGAGTCGAGTGTGGAGGTTGGTTATCTCTTCTTGAGTTTCGCGGAATGGAATTAGCAGAAGATACATGACTCGGGTAGTAACCACCCATTGTCCGTGCAGATGATGAATGCTGGTGTTGCGATGGGTCAACCAAAGCCTCAATGCCATAAACTTTTCCATGTGGTCTCCCTCCTAACACAACAAGCCATTGCCATCACTGAAGCCAACTTGATCCCAATTCTCTCCATGCACTTCCGTCATGCGATTCTCGTAATTAAGCTAGCAACAAAATTAATTACATATTAAGTTAGAAAATGATATATTCACAACTAAAAATAATATATCATATATAGATAAACTTACCATCACAGCTTCCGACTTCTTGTCTGCATACAACCCCATTACACCTTAGTCTTCTTCAACACTTCGAGATTTGAAACAGGTCGATCTGGATTCTCTTTAATCTACGTGAAAAAGATAAACATTAAATATTTATTTAATATAATTTTGTACAACAAAAAGATATTTACCATTCTCCTTTTAACTTCGGCGGTATTGATGGTACCAACGACAATATGCGCAAGATCGTCTCCCGACAACCGATTGGTCTTATTCTTCCTCGATTAGGCAATCCAAGCAGGCGAAAGCCACTTCCTGACCATATCAACCCAATAATAGGGTATGATAAGCCAATCTGGCTTCGTTTTCATGATATTAGTCTCCGCAGAGATCCAATCCTCCTTGTTACGACTGAACTTCGATGCTTTAACATGCTCGGATTACATTAAATCCTTATATATTTCTGTCACGGCATTTTTATAACATACCATGCAAAGATTGATTTCATTTTCAGTAGTGTATTCCTCTGACCATCTATTATGTCGCTGATAAAATAACAATACAATAAGGAAATATTAGGGATTTAAAGTCTTTTAGTTTAATACATAAAAATTGATATTATCTCATACCAAGAAATCATCCAACAACAACTGTTGCGTGCCCTCTGTCCATTCAGTGAATGTAATCCACCCATGCGCATAAGTCCACATCATAATGCTTATGTCTCTGATATCATGCAATAAAGTATTTGACTTGTGATCCCGAAATGACCTACAAATTAATATTTAAATGCATTAAAACAAAAAAAATCATTTAATAACATAGAAAAATATAAATATAACATACCGAGCTCCATCTCTAGAGACTTTGATCCTCTCATCTGGAGTGTGAGCAATAGGAGCCCATATGTTGTTGCGCCCTCAAGTTGCCTTATGAGCAACAGCTGCTGAAAAAACTACACCGTGCCTGGTAGATGATTTTGTTGTAGTGATTAGTCCCTCCAATGTTTGCAGTATTATAGATACCCCTAGAAAATCACTAAATCATATATTATAGCAATATTTACTCTTTTTTATAGTACAAATATTTTAGCAATTAATAACTAATTTTATTAAAAATTTAACTATGACCATATAGTTTTTAGTTAGAATATGCTAATTATATTTTTAGCACAAAATCAGCATTGATATGTTATTCTAAATATTTTTTTCACAAAAAAATTCCATATACAAGAATCAAATCCCGTTTGATATTAGTTGTATAATAGGAAACATAAATTATGATATGTATGATATGCAATAATTGATGAAATATGTACAGTAATAAATATTTTTAAAAAAAATAGTAAGTTGATGGTGTTCATGATATACATAAGAACATATATATCCATTTTTTCTATTTTTTTAAACATACATAAGTTTATTATGAGATCAATACACGATATATAAGCGCCTTATTTTTTTCTACCATTAAAATATTATTCTCAAAAATTTCATGACTTAGTAGATTTATAAAAAAAATTAACAAAACAATATGTATAGTACAAAAATTATTATGGTGCATTCAGTAAAATTATTTCATTGAAAAAAAAAACTACTTCATTGAAAAAAAAAGTGCATTGTTATTTTTAATAACAATTATATATTTATATGTTCTGATCAACTATTAAAGAAATAGTCATTTATAAAATTTAACTATTTTTAATAGAATTATTTATGTAGTAAAAAGTTATAACGAAAATATAAATATAATACAAAAATATATGTACAAACAATTATAAAAACTTGGAGAACAGCCATGCAATCTATTATTCCGAAGCGGACCGATGATCACCGCTCATAACATGTTATACTTATGAATCATTTTAGGAAAATTTACAAATAATTCCTAACTTTTCTATATATTACAAAAAGCTCCCAATATTTCCTGATTTAAAAAAAAAAATCGATTGATAAACTTTTCATTTACAAAACACACCCTCTATCCATTTTTCCATCCAATAGTTAGTTAAAAGTTTCTAAAATTCCCATTTTACCCCTATGATAAAATGGTTTTCCAATAATAATTTTCTTAAAATATAATTTTCTACAAAAATATTTTCTGAAAATTAAATATTTTATCAACTCTTTGATAAAAAACAATTCTAATAAAAATTTCCTTAAATTTTTTTTATTAAAAATTGTTTTAAGAAATGCAATTTTACTAAAAATATTTTTTAAAAACAAAAAAAATTCAAAATTCACTTTTTAAGTTTTTTTTTTTTTTATAACTTTTTCTGAAAAATATTTTCTCTAATAATAGTTTTTGTTTCAAAAAAAAATTGATAAGTATTTTTTAATATTTAAGCCCGAGATCATGTAAAAGCCTTTTTTATTAAAAATGAAATTTATACTTTGTAATTTAAGAATATATAAGGACATACAATAAAATATATCCAGATAGTACTTAACCCCAAGATCGTGAGAAAGACCTTTTTCTTAAAAATGAAAATATTCTACTTTGTAATTTAGGAATATATAAGGACCGACAACAATATATATCCAGGTAATATTTAAACCGAAGATCATGTTAATAAAGACCTTTTTTCTTAAAAATGAAAATATTCTATTTTGTTTTAGGATTAGGAATATATATGGAAGAACCTACAACAATATATATCCAGATAATATCTAAGCCCAAATCATGCTAATTAAGTCCTTTTTTCATTAAAAATGAAAATATTATATTTTGTAATTTAGGAATATTGTGATCGAATGATAGCACGACACGTGGAGTTATTCTAGCGCGTTTCCAGTCTTTGCTCAGTACAAGAAAACAAATTGGCCAGTCTCGTGGTGACACGTGTCACAACACATTAGAAAAATGCGTTTCCTCAGAATATGAAATAATATCCTCTTCGGTTCTATCCCAACTGAACACCTCCATTTCTCTAATAACACAAGAAAAAGCAAGAATTGGACCATCCGTTGAAATGAAACAAATCATCCAATTGTAGGGCGACACGTGGCACGCACTTCAATGGTAATTAGGGGGATCTAACATGTGGTAGTTTCTTATTTGTTGGATTTAAAGCTATGGATTTAATTCTGGCCAATCATAGTGCGCCACGTGTGCGGTAGATCAAATGCTAAAAATCCCCCACAAAGTATAATCATCCTAATTCAAGCATATTTTGAATAAGGAAATGAAGTGAAAAATGCTACACATCTCTCAAATTATTACCTAAAGCCAAAAACGGAACAAGCTAAATTTTTAGTCTCATAATTCTATTTCCAAATCTTTTCTAGATCAAATGTCTCTATAAAATGACCACTATTTCTCTCTCTAAATCATCCATTCATATATCCATTACCACATCCATTCTTACACACCATTTCTACACAATCCACATTCTTCTTCTTCTTTTTCCACCATTAATAATCTAAGCTCAAACCCCTAATTTTAAAGAGTAGAAGGAGAGGTTGAATTTTTGGAAGGAGAAGGACGCTTGTTCTAGCTTGAGAAAGGATTGAAAGGGAGGCGAGATCAATCAACAAGGAGGGGCTCTAACTTGACTCTTCACTTTAGGGTTTGATTTTATTCTCTTTAATTTTTCTACTTATTTCTTCTTCTTTTCTTGAATGAGTATCATGTTTAAATCTTGTGTAAATATGGGATTTGTGAACATTAGTGAGTAGATCTTTAGTAGGGATGTGATGATATGTGTATGTTTGTTTGAACCCTTGTGTTATTTGAATTGATTTAAGGATTTGCGAAAGTTGTCAAAAAACATTTTTTTATTGAATATTTGATTTAAATACTTGGCTAAGTTATTTAGATTAAATCTATAAATTGAAAATATTTTTTGACCAATTAATTGAATAATTACTTGGCTGAGTTTGTTTAATTAATTAAAGTTTTGGTTAGATTTAGTATTTGAATATTGAATTGGCTGATTTGTGTTTAGATCTAAATTAAATCATTAATTGGGTGATTTTAGCTTGAATCACTTGAACTTATTTTGCAAATCTTAAGATTGAAATATTTGGTGGATAATGATAACAAGCTTGAACAAATTATCTTAAAAGCCCCTATCTTTAATTAAATATTTGAAAAATAAAAAATCTTACTTCTTTCTTTTAGTTCCTTCTATTATTTCAAAAAAAACTCATCTTAAATCTTTAAAAACTAAATACTAGAACTAATAGTTGAGATTTAAGGCCACACCTCCTAGTGGATCGATACCTAAACTCGCACACCACATGTATGAAGGAATTATGCCCTAGGCCAAAGTGTTAGACTAGAGATTAGATTATGAGAAACACGTTTATTTAGTTCATATATGAATGAGTGTATGGGTGACTAATATGTCTACATATATTAGATCGACCATGAATGACATTTCGGGTTCACATCATCAGAATACGTGATTCTGATAGTAGAACTGTGAACCAACGAATGACATTCTAAATTGTCCCTAGAGATATGTAGGATGTTTATAGAGATAAACATACTTCAAGTAAGAAGCTACATATCCACACTAGTATATTCGCAGACTGGATGATCACGATCTGCTGATCATGGACATAGAGATGTCAAGTCTGGAATATAGGTGCATGTTAGAGAATAGGTACTGGACTGACCAGACTATGAGAATATGCATGGTATATGTCATTAGTGATTCTCATATGAATAATGTGCTTGTTCCTACGACCTGAGGTCACCATGGATTTCTGTATGAGGAACTGCATACTTTAATATGATCTTACGTCATCCGTAACGGGATGATCATTAGGGTCATCATTAGGTATGCACTGAATCATGACGAGGAATGTGAGTGACCAATATGAAATTTGTTCCTCTCGTTAAGAAGGAGATATCTCTGGGCCCCCAGACGAACTAGGACTGAAGGAAATGCATGGCCATGCTCAAAATGGATTAACATGTGTTGTTAATATCATTTTATATTTATTCAGTCTAATTCTCGATCACGAAAGAGATGTTGATCAAACTCAAGGATGACATACTTCCATGCCTTGTGATCAAGACATATATCGTAGAACAAAAGGAATAAGCAAATGTCTATTCAGATAGGTTTATGATCGCTGATCATTTCATTTAACATGGGCAGTCATGACATCAGTCTAGAGGTTACTCATGACTTACGATCTTTAGAAGATCGGTGCTAGCGTTAAATGGAACCTACACGGTCACACAATGAAATCCATTAATATGGGATGAATATGCCTCAAAACAGTTATGCATATGATGTATAAATTGGTGAACGAAATAATCAATTATTGGATAATTGATTGAACAAAACAGTGCCATTCGTTGGCAACGGAATAGTTCCGTTCCCAACGGAATATATATGGAAACTGTAATAACCTTAGTTGCCAAGTATTCCATTATGGAAATACCTATTCCGTTGGAAACGGAATAGTTCCGTTGGCAACAAAATAGTCGCAGATTAGGATTTTTAGTTATGGTAACTGAGTAATCGTTCGCCTCTCTCTCTAGTATAAATAGAAGGGCAGAGTCTCTCTATTACATACAAAATTCAAAAACCTTAGAGGCTGTTTATTACACAGAAAGGAGAGAGAAAGTTTTGAGAGTTTTTCGGAAAGTATTTCCGGACTTGTCTAGCCAAGTCCAATTATTATGTACGTCTGAAGTTCGCGTGGATATGAGTAGAGGTTCTCTATCTTGAGAACTTGCGAGCGATCGATCTTCATCCCTAGGAGAAGCAAGGAAGTCGCGAGTCGAGCTTTAGGCAGGAGAAGGTTGCAAGTCAGAAAAGTTTTCCAACAATATGGTTCCGCTGCGCATGTAACGTACATGGCTATGGATTTCCCAACAATATACACTTGTGAAAGAATTAGGGATTTTATAAATATTTTGTTAAGAGTGTGAATTCACAAACCACACATTTTACACATTTCTTTCAAATATATATGGAAGGACTTACAACAAAATATATCCATATAATATGTAAGCCCAAGATCATGCTAATAAAGACCTTTTTTTCTTAGAAATGAAATTCTATTTTGTAATTTAGAAATATATAAAGACCTACAATATATCCAGATAATATCTAAGTCCAAGATCATGTTTATAAAGACCTTTTTTTTCTTAAAGAAGAAAATGTTTTATTTTGTAGTTTAGAAGGAATACATAAAGACCTACAACAATATATATCCAGGTAATAATTAAGCCCAAGATCATTCTAATAACGGGGCCGTTTGATTCGTACTTTTAAATGAGGATGTTAAGACAACCAAATAGGATGGATTATATTCTCACGTTTAGTAAATCACTTGTAATAAAGAAATGGCATCCGAGATGTCCGTGGGAATATGATAGCCACCAAAATAAAAAAACACAATTTTATAAGAAAATATATTTTCACTCATTAATTTGTTGATCTCAATAAATTTTTCAGATTTGGAATATCAATAAATCCTTGGAATAAATACATCAAACCAACACATATTAATAATACATGTCTTGGAATTACATTCCATAGAGGGCATGTTTGATTTGATGTATTTCAAGTTTAATGTATATCTCAAATACATCATCATGATTATACATGATTATAAGAATACACATTAATTGTTTGATTTGGTATATTTTAAATCATGTAAAGAAGAATCCATAGTTTGATTTTTTTTATGTAAATCCAGAATTTTAATTTTTATTCAAGTTAATTGTTTGATGATTGCAAAGTATCTACATAAATTTGCATACCGGTTCTTCAAAATTATTTTGTGCAGTTCAATTTTTTTTATAATTTAAAAATCTTACACTTTATACATATAATTATTAAGACAAAACAAATAAGTACCAGTAGTAGATATAAATGATTAATTAAAAAAAAAAAAAAAGAAATTTAATACAAGGAATTTAAAAATAAAAAGAAAAGAAATATTTTATTTTTTAAATATTTTATTTTCTTTTAATGTAGTATTTTATTTTATTTTAATTTCATATTTTAATTTTAAATTATTTAATTTAATTTAATTAATATTTAATTTAATTAATATTTAATTTTTAATATTCAATTTAATTTTTTATATAATTTTTTATTTTAATTTATATTATATTATTTTAATTTATTTTAATTTAATATATTTTAATTTATTTAATTTAATATTTATTTTCGTTTAATTTATTTAATATTTTGTATTAATTAATTTAATATATTTTAATTTAATTAATTTAATATATTTAATTAATTTATTTAGTAATTGATATTTAAAAAATAATTGAATTTGAACCAAGTGAGATGCATTTTTGGCTTGAGCGTTACCTCGCATTTTGATAAGTATTACAAAATACTTCAAAGCTATCCCTAAATATTGCATTTGATATAAATCAAACAAGAGATTTTGTCTTAAATACTTTATTTCACTTTACAATCCCCTAAAATACACCAAATCAAACATGCCCATATGATTCCTTTGATCATATATTCCAAGACATCGTTCAAAACTCGAACCAAACAACTCCTAAAAACTTTTTTCTTAGGCCTCGTTTGACATCATTTCTATTTTTCCATTTTTCGTTTTTTAGAAACAAAATTCGTTTTTCTGTTTTTTTTATTTTTGTTTTCAAAAAAACTATTTCTTGTTTTTAAAATCGATAATAGTTTTTCCTGTTTATTATTTTATCAAAAGCATATTTATAACATTTTCAGTGTCAATATGTCAAGTTTTCAACAACAATATGTCATTTATAGTATCAATATAACATTTTCAAATCAATTTACCGCTTTAAGTACCAATATATCATTTACAATGTTCATATACCATTTATAATGTTGATTTATCATTATTGAGTATTAATATTATGTTTTCGGTAATCATTTTTTGTGTTAATATATTATTTTCGATGTCAATATGTTACGTTTTCAGTGTCAATCTACTGTTTATAATATCAATATATCATTTTTTGTGTCAGTATACTATTTTCAGTGAAAATATATTACTTTTGAGTGTATTAAAATACGTTTTAAGTATCAATAGACAACTTTTAATGTCAATATATCATTTTCAGTATTAAAAAAATGGCAATATATGATTTTTAATGTCAATATATCATTTTTAATATCAATATATATCATTTCTAGTGTCAATATACTATTTCAGTGTGAATATAAAGATTTCAGTATTAATAATCAATTTTTCTGTATCATTATACTATTTCAGTGCTAAGTGCTAACTTATTTTTTATATTGCTATATAAAGTTTCAGGATCAATATTTTTAATTCGCGTCAACTTATCTTTTTTAGTGTGATATAAAATTTTGGGTCAAATTTTCTTTTTTAATGTGAATATACAATTTTTTGCGCTAACTTACGTTTTTTGAGCGCAATATAATATTTCAATGTCAATAACATTTTTTAATGCTACCATTTTTTCGTATGATTTAAGATATTTATAGGTTTGAGAATAAAAAACTATAAAGAAAAAATAATTTTTTCTTGTTTTCAAAATCCTATTTAATTTTTGCCATTTGGACAGTAAAAAAGAAAACTAGGCTATTTACCCAAACACGTTCTGTTTTTTTTTTTCTGAAAAAAAAATAGAAAAAAGAAAATGACAACGATACTAAACGAGTCCTTAAAAATTAAATTTTTTTTGTAATTTAGGAATATATAAAGACCTAGATCGAAATATATCTAGATAGTATTTAAGCCCAAGAGGCCTAGATCACGCTAATAAATGCCTTTTTTTTCCTTAAAAATGGAAATATTATATTTTATAATTTAGGAATATACAAGGACTCCCAACAAAATTTTAATTAAAATAAAATAATCATTCCAAATCTAATTAAACAAATCTATTTTCTTTGCTTTGACTAATCAAATAAACCCAATTAAACAAATTCCAATTAAACAAACCCAATACTAAAATAATCCATACTCCAACTCGAACCAAGCAACAGTACAAAACATACAGTAACACTTTAGCAACACTCTTCTATTCCTTCTCTCTTTTCACTACACAACAGATCTGAGCAAAGAGAGGAATTGAGTGACAGCAATGGCGACGGAGGATGCGGAACTGGGCCGGGCGGTCGCGGCGGCGATCGCGACCAGCGGCGCCAAGGAGGTCGTCGTCTTCTCGATCCGCGTCGCTAAAGGCCGGGGGATATTCGAGAAGCTCGGCCGGCTTGCGAAGCCTAGGGTTCTTGCTCTCACTGGTATGTGTCGTGTTGGTTTTGTAGTTAGGTTCGGGTTTGGTTTTGAGGGATTTAGGATGATGAGTTGATTTAATTGAGTGGTAGTTTTGTGAATTTTGTATGTTTTATGTGAAAAATCGTGTTGGAATATTCGAAATTTTATTGTATTGTTTGATACTTTGATGATTTCTTACTCAACTGATTATAATTTTCCCATTGGATTGATTGGTTTTCAATTGGACAATATGAAATTAATATTGATTTAATTACTTGATTATGTATTAAAAAGGAATATACATCAAAATTGTTCAAAAATCCTTGTTTAACTATACTTTTTGTTTCTAATTCATGCAGCTAAAAATTCTACTAAGGGGGATCAAGATAGAGCGTTTCTTCGAGTTCTAAAGTACTCATCTGGAGGAGTTTTAGAGGTAATTTCAAAAATCACAATTTTAAATTTTAAAACAGACAATTAAATCAAATTAAGTAATGTTTCTTTTCATTTTTATTAATTCATCTAGCCCGCAAAATTATACAAGCTTAAACATCTGAATAAAGTTGAGGTGGTCTCAAATGATACCTCTGGCTGCACATTTATTCTGGTACATCTTTTATTATAATTCTCTATAATTATTAAATAAAATTAATCAATCCTTAACCCATTTTGTAATTAACATTTTTATTTAATTAGGGTTTCGATAATCTGAGAAACCACACTGTCGCCCCTCCTCAATGGACCATGCGCAATATCGACGACAGGTCCTCTTTCTCTCTCAACAAAAAATAATAATAATAAAAATCATCAATTTAATTATTTATTTATTTAATTAATTAATTATTCTAAATTCAGGAATCGTCTTCTACTTTCAATCTTAAACATGTGCAAGGAATCATCAATGAATAGGCTTCCTAAACTAGTCGGGATCGACATTGTCGAAATGGCTCTTTGGGCCAAGGTAGCATTCAACAAATGAACAAATAAATAATTAAATAGACAAATAAATATTTTGTTTAATTTCTCTTTGATTGAAGGAAAATGCGCCAGCGGTAGTTGAGGAGGAAAGAGAGTTGTTGGAAGGAGGACCGGACCGCGAAATTGTAACAAAGAGGGACCTAAAAGTAAATGTGGAGAAAGATTTGGTCTCCCAGGCTGAAGAGGATGACATGGAAGCTCTTCTCGGCACGTAAGATGCACACTTATTTCATTAAGTATTTAAATTAATTATTTTATTCTTGCACGGATTTCGATGTAAGACATAAGTATTTATTTATAAATAATAATTTACCATTTTATTAACTATTTATTCTTGCAGGGATATAGATGTAATAAATATATAAATTATTTATATATATATATATATATATATATATATATATATATATATATATATATATATATATATATATATTAGTTTATTCTTGTGGGGATATTTCAGTGTTAGGAAATATATTTATTAAAGATTGAATTTACTATTTTAATTAATTAATTAATTAAATTATTTTGTGGTTGCACGAAAATTGATGCAGGTATGTGTTAGGAGTGGGAGAGGCGGATGCGTTTTCAGAGAGGATGAAAATGGAATTGCGTGCTTTGGAGGCCGCGAATGTTCATTCTTTGTTAGAAAGTGAATCTCTTATTGAAGAGGTATTTTATATTGAAATTAATACTTTTGCCTAGTTTTCTTAGTGTGTATGGATATACAGCCTTACATCCAAGGGGTTTGAGTGAAATGATGTATATCCATAAAGGAGTGTGAAAGGTTGTCCTCCAAAAGAGATGTCTCTTGGAGGACATGCCTATATAAGCAATTAAGCATTCCTTGTATGCCATTTAGATGTATGAAAAAATAGTGAGAAAAATAAGAGAGAACAAAAAGAGAAGATGATGAGTGGGAGATGGAAAACTACCCTTCTATCTCCATGAATGTTTGTATGTGTAAACAAATAATAAAGAAATAAAGAAAGAGGAAATTATCCATTAATATTTTGTCTCTTTGTGTGATTGTTTGTTGCCTCTTTCTCTCTCCGTTATTACTCTCTGCCAAAAAAGCAAACCAAAAGTTTGGTTTGAATTGTTTAATTGATTTTGATATTGATCCCCAATCTCTACTCTAAATCTCTCCAATCAAAATCTAAAAGACGATCCAAATTCCAACATTTTATCTATTTATTTACGATTTTAATAATAATAATTCAAAGTTTTGCGGACTAAAGATGTAACTGATATTGTTGTTATAAACAAATGAGTAACTGAGTAATTGTAAAATTTTGCAATTGCAGGTATTGCAGGGTTTAGACTCTGCAAGTGCCTGTGTGGATGACATGGACGAGTGGCTCAGAATTTTCAACACGAAACTCAGACACATGAGAGAGGATATCGCCTCGGTACGGAATAATCGCAAATTAGTCCCTCAATTTTTAAGAAATTCAAGTATTATACAAACTGACTCTTTATTGTTTTTGTAGATTGAGTCGCGGAATAATAAGCTGGAGATGCAGTCTATGAATAACAAGGTCTTAATTGAGGAGATGGATATACTTCTTGAGAAACTACGTATTCCTTCTGACGTAAGTATTTAATTAATTAAATTATTTTTCTATTTTATTTAGTTTGTTATCATAATTTGTATTCATTTATTTTTGTATAGTTTGCGGCATGTTTGACTGGAGGATCATTTGAGGAATCAAGAATGCTGAAAAATGTGGAGGCGTGTGAATGGCTGGCTGGAGTGATCAGAAATATTCAAGTGCCTAATTTAGATCCTACTTATGTTAATATGCGAGCCGTAAGTTCATTACCTTATTATTAAACTATATTTCACATTTTGTCAGCTCAATTATTTTTTGATAATTTTTGAAGGTGAGAGAGAAGAAGGCAGAATTGGAGAAATTGAAAACGACGTTTGTCAGAAGGGCATCGGAATTTCTGAGGAATTATTTCTCTAGTTTAGTGGACTTTATGATTAGTGATAAGAGTTATTTCTCTCAGGTAAATAAATACATAATATTTGTTTCCCTAATTTTATTATTATCTAATTTTTATTTTTAGATTAATTATTTTTATTCTTAAAGAGAGGGCAGTTGAAAAGACCTGATCATGCGGATTTGAGATATAAATGCCGCACGTACGCAAGACTCCTTCAGCATTTAAAGGTTCTTTTCATTATTTTCCTAACTTAACATTTAATTTATCATATTTTAATTTTGTTAATAAATTTTATATTTGTATTTTTACAGAGCCTTGATAAAAGCAGTTTAGGCCCACTAAGGAAAGCATACTGTCACTCCCTCAATTTACTCCTTCGTCGCGAGGTTTTAATTTCATCTCAATTTATTATATTTTATGGGAAATTTGCAATAAAACCCCTGTATTATGCCTACATTGCAAAAATACCTGGATTCTTGAAAATTGCTAAAAAAGAACTCTATTCTTAGGGGATAATACATAATTAAATTATTCTATGAAAATAATGTTAATTAAATTATTAAAGCTAATTAATGGTGTTAGTCGCTAGGGGCTATTTTTTGAATTTTCATAGGAATAGAGGGGCTATTTTGTAAATTTCACGTATTTTATTTTGTTTTAATTGTTAAACATTCATAAATTATTTATAATAAAATAATTAATTAATTAATATTTTTATATAATTTAGGCGAGAGAATTTGCGAATGAACTGAGGGCAAGTACGAAAGCTTCTAGAAACCCGACAGTATGGCTTGAAGGATCGACTGGTTCTGCTACTCAAAATAATAATTCTTCTGAGACTTCCACTGTTTCTGAAGCCTATGCTAAAATGCTTATTATTTTCATTCCTCTTCTTGTTGATGAGGTATTTATTATTAATATTATTGTTATATTATTTTATAAATTTTTTGCAAATATGTCCCTGTATTTTTTGTATTTATGTTATTTGTGTCTTTTGAGGCTGGAAAAATAGTTTTCAATTGGTTCGTAAGCCAGAAATACGCATCCCTTAAGGATTAAACTGTAAAAAAGTTTATTTATGTATTTTTGACAAAAATGAATTAATAACTAATTATTATTTTTTTATCTTTTTCTTTTTTTAGAGTTCATTTTTTGCGCATTTCATGTGTTTTGAAGTACCTGCACTCGTTCCTTCTGGTACGCCAGCTCATCACAATAAGAAAAACGCAAAAATAGAAAATAATGATGATGATGATTTAAGCCTCATGGATCCTGACGGAAATGATATTAAGCCCGGTATATTTATATTCTCTCTTATATAACCCTGAATTTTTCACTTTTCGCATTAAGGGTGTTTTGGTAATTTTTCTATTCTGTGCATTTAATGCAGATAGTGGCGCTGCAGAGCTGGGGACACTTAATGAAGCTCTTCAAGAGTTGCTCGACGGAATCCAGGTCTAATTTTTGCCTCTCTAATATTCTCTTTTTGTATATAATATTCCATTTTTATTTTTGAAAAATCATCCTCCCAATGTATTACTATAAGTTTTTATACGCATACCATTTTTACATATATTATCCCATTTTCAACACAAAATTAAAAAATAATGTCCTATTTTCCTTTTATATATAACACATTAATTGAGGTATAAACCGATAAAAACTAAAATTAAAAACAAAAAAAGAATATTTCATTTCTGTACACCATACACCATACATGATTTGTGCACATACATCTCATCCTTCCTACCTTAGACGACTTCTTTCTTGCACAGCTCCCGTAATCTTTTAACAAAATTAAAATTCAATGAGTATTTTTTGAACAGGAGGACTTTTACGCGGTGGTGGACTGGGCGTACAAAATCGACCCGTTGCGGTGCATATCCATGCATGGGATCACCGAGCGCTACCTCTCCGGGCAGAAGGCCGACGCCGCCGGCTTCGTCCGCAAGCTGCTGCACGATCTCGAGTCCAAGATCTCCCTCCAGTTCGCCCGGGTCCGTCAGATTTCAAATTTCCGTTTATTTCTTGAGTCGACTGAAGAATGAAAATATCATGATTAAACTTACGAAGAAAACACTGATAAAAGACAAGTCCTATTAATGTAGGAACTGTAAGTGAAAGAAACGGTATTATCCATGCATATTGATGTAGATATTTCATATGATGTGATAAAATAAATTGAAATTTATTTCTTCGATTTTGAAAAAAATTGTTTCTGATTCACTAAAATAAAAAAAGAGAGAAAAAATAATTAATTGAATTAAATTTGTAAATTTTTCGTTAAAAGAAAATTTTTCTACAACCGTAAAAATTATCAGAAAGTCCTCGTATACACAAAAATAAAGGCACAGTAGAATGAATATACCAGACCATGGATTTTTTTTATCTTGGGAGTGATTTTGTTTTGTGTTGAGCTGTGAAATAGATTATGTTTTTGAAAGTATTTTGTTATACGTATTCTCTAACATAACAAATATTTGTTTTCTGTTTCCCTTTTTTTTTTTTTTTTACTAAATTATACCTTCTTTTTCACTCTTATTGTTTCTGTCTCTAGTTTGTTGATGAGGCGTGTCACCAAATTGAGAGAAACGAGCGTAATGTGCGCCAAACAGGAGTATTTTCCTACATACCACGGTAATTTATTCAAATATTTAAATCCAATTTCAAATTTTCTTAATTAGAAACTTTATTTATTTTAAAAATTATTTTTTATTAATTAGGTTTGCTACTCTTGCGGCAAGAATGGAGCAGTACATACAAGGCCAATCGAGAGATTTAGTCGACAAAGCTTACACAAAACTCGTCAGATTTTTAATATTTTTTTTTTCATAATATTACATTCTTTTATACAATATACCTTTTTAATTCCAAATATTTCATTATTCTTTAAAACAGGTAAACACAATGTTTACCACTTTGGAAAAGATTGCCCAAAGCGGGGACCCAAAAGGCGCTGACATCGTTCTTTTAGAAAACTACGCGGCTTTCCAAAACAGGTAAATTAAAAACATTATTTATTTTCAAAATTTGAATATTGAGTTTTATTGGGGAAATATACCGTTTTGTTTGTGCAGTTTGTATGACTTGGCGAATGTGGTTCCTACTTTGGCGAAGTTTTATCACCAGGCGAGCGAGGCTTATGAACAGGCTTGTACTAGACATATTGGCGGTATTATTACTGGCGTAAGTTTTTTTTTTATATTAAATATTAAATTAGATCTGAACTCTGAATGAAGAAAGAAAATTTCAATATATCATACATGACCCATCAGAAATGTCAAAAACAATTTTAAAAAAATGAAGAAAATAAAGAAATCTCAAGTAATTTAGGCATTTTTTGAAAAAAAATAAGGAGAGAAGAGGATATAGATGATATTTCTCATTTTTATAGGGGTATGAATGATACTTTGATGTTTTGTATACACAGAAATTATTCTAAGAAGAAAAACAAAAAAATTCTCCTTGATACTTGTATGCTCGTTTAAAAAATTTTACTGATTTTTTTTCTTTTTGGTGTAATTTTGTAGCAATTTAACAGGTTATTTGATTTTCATCGGAGAATTGAGGAACTCATATTTACAATTACACCTGAAGAGGTTAATGAATTACAATTCACTTCTTTATTTTTTTTTTCTTTTATTTCACTATTGGCACTTTATTTATTTTTTATCTTTTAAAGTGTGTAAAGATTTATTTTCAAAATGCAGATTCCTTTCCAGCTCGGTTTATCAAAGACTGAATTGAGGAAAGTCGTAAAAGCCAGCTTATCTGGCGTAAGTCATACAAAAAATAAAATAAAATTCTTTTATATTTTAATTCATTAATATCTTTTAAAATTGAGGGGTAATTTCATAAAAAAAATATATCAAATTTATCCTTTCCAAACCCAAACAGTTTTGGATATTTTTACATGTGGAAGGTTATATTTGATATTTGTAGCTTTTTTAATGGTACATGAAGATAATTTTATCAAAAACTTGAGTTGAATATGTGATGGTGTATTAAAATAAAACTTGCTTTAAAATGGCAGATAGATAAGTCAGTAAATGCGATGTATAGGAGACTGCAAAGAAACTTAACTTCTGAGGAATTGCTTCCCTCTTTATGGGATAAATGCAAGGTATTTTTACAGATTATTCATTTTATAATTCATTGAAAATTTTATAATTAATCACTTTTTTATGTTGCACTCACATAATGTCATGAACATTGTCAGTACCTAAATTGCCTTATTAAATGACAAATTGATAGTAAAATCGAGTCATAACTCATTATTAAGGCACAAAAACATAATATGGACTTAGTTGCATATTTAACATTTTATTTTTATTTTAATTGTGGTTTAATTTTGTGCAGAAAGAGTTCTTGGAGAAATATGACAGTTTTGTGCAGACTGTGACAAAGATATATGGAAATGAGAATAATATCCCGTCTGTGGCTGAAATGCGGGACCTACTTGCTTCTCTTTAGAATAGGCTTTGTATATTTATTAATAATAATATTTACTAATATTTTTTCTTGAGTTTGTTTTTTATTTTGGTGGCAGATTGTTTGTGCTAAGTATGTACATTCTTCTACTATTTAGTGGAGATTTTTCTTTTTTGTGTCAATTATATTTTATTTTCATTACCCTATTGACATGTTGATTTTCTGTCAAATGTTCATGTTCTCAAAATTTGATTCGGAGGGTTTTTAGATGCAATGTATTTTTTTCTATAAGATGAATTTAGAAATTATCCGACTTGTTTGATATGGTGTAATTTTGAGAGGAGTGTTGCAAATTAATGCATCACGAAACCTGTCAAATTCAGGATCTAGTAATTTACAAATTCTTGCATCATATAATCCATCAAATGAAATAAGCCACTCAAATGAAATAAGCCACTCGATAAAGAGTTGTTTGCAATTAGAAACCTTACAAACTAATTGTCCTTCAGTCCGAATTCGAAATTAGGATGTTCTTAAGCTCAAATTCACATTACTACAAATGAACAGTACAGTTTGAGTTTCAAATTAGATTTTCAATCCATGGTCAAATTCAGGTCCTAAATTTTTTTTAATTAAGTGAACTCAATTTATTCCATTAAATATTTTTATGAGTTAAGAAAAGCATATTAAAGGTTGGAACGGGTATAGTTCTGTTTACCTGTTTACATTAAATCAATTAATATTTAATTTATTTTCAGAAGAATTAATTGATTGAGAAAATAGCGCTCTGTAAGTTCATTAACAGAGTTTTTACAGACATTATTTCCAAGCTGCTCTCACTTAATCATGTTATTGTTGATATAACATCATCATGAGAAAAATGCATGAGAATAAAAAATCATGAGAAGATTTCAAATCATTTATAATGATTTGCAATTATAAAGACTAAATTGGGAGGATAAAAAAAGATATAAACTAATGGCGTTCAGAATGAGTAGGAGATTTTTATCATCAATAGTAATCAGACCGAACTTTCCTCATAACGCACAAATTAAACGACAAAATCAAAAATAAATTCATATTGCAAAACAAAAATAAAAAATCATTATAAGAATATAATTTCATTAGTATAAATCTCAGACAAATGCCTTGTTGTCCCCATGGGAAATGGAATAACTGAATGAATGGATGTTAAACCAAATCGGACTTGTCATTTTTTCATCATCATCGACCTATTAACAAGCCATGAAAGAATTTAGATTAGAACCAAGCCAAAGAAAATAGTGAGATGAAGACGGCAGAGAGAATTGAGAGGAAGCAAAAGGTTTTATAGAAATAAAATCTTGGGTTTACTAAATTAACCCTACAAATATAGAAAGAGAAACGATGCGAGAAAATTGAGAGGAATTCTGAGAAATATATTAAAAAACGAATTTAGTTTATGATTAATCTATTTTTTTATTTTTTATTGCAAGAATTACTGTTTTCTTTTTAATTGTGATATAATTATGTGCAGAAAGAATTCTTGGAGAAATATGATAGTGTTGTACAGGGGAAGTGATATGGAAAGTAAACAATTTGATAAGAGTATGAAAAATTATGACAAAAAAACTTATTTACCTTTATTTGTACATATTAATCAATTGAATTAAAAATGACAAGAAAATATCACTCTTTATTGTTGATTCCTTCTCTCTCTAACGTAATTATCATCAAAACCTTCAAATTTATGAATATTTATTAAAACCAACTAATTCTTTATAAAATATGTTATTAACTTATTAATATTAATTATTTTTGTACATGAAATCTTTAGAAATTTTAATACTAATATACTTATTCAAATAAAGGTTGATTAAGAAAATATAATGGCTAAATACTTACAAACATATACAAAAATAAAAAATAATTTTTCAATATTATACAATTTCATGAATTCATAATTGCTTCATAAACACGAAATAACAAGTAAATAAAAAGTCCAAAATGACTAACTAATATTTTTTGTTTATAAAAAATCTTATGACGGACTAACTAAATTAAAATTTTATTTTTTTTGTAGAAGAAAGCCATTTCTTTTTTCAAAATTATCAATCGTGCCAATTATTTAAATTCGTTAGTATTTGAATATAGTATTATTTTTTTTTATCAAATAGCATTTGACACTTAATATGTTATTTTTGTTTTTCAATTTTAATTTAGTTAGTCCGTTACAAGATTTTTTATAAATAAAAAATATTAGTTAGTCATTTTGGCATTTTTATGTACTTGTTATTTTGTGTTTATAGAGCAATATGAATTCATGAAATTGCATAATAATGAAAATCTATTTTTTATTCTTATATATGTTTGTAAGTATTTAGCCAGTATATTTTCTTAATCAACTTTTATTTGAAGAAGTATATTAATATTAAAATTTCTAAAGATTTCATAAACAAAAATAATTAATATTAATAAGTTATCAACATATTTTATAAAAAATTAGTTCTTTTTAATGAATATTCATAAATTTGAAGATTTTGATGATAATTACGTTGGAGAGAGAATGAATTAACAATAAATAATGATATATTCTTGTTTTTTTTAACTCAATTGATTGATATATATAAATAAGAATAAAGAAGTCTTTTTGTCATAATTTTTCATACTCCTATCAAATCATTTTCTGCCCATATCATTTTCTTTTGTGCTAGACTCAGAAAAAGGTTCATGGAAGGAAATGGGAATAATATTCCGTATGTGGCTGAAATGCCGGAACTACTCAGATTATGCTTTGTATATTTAGTGTAATAATAAATGTTTTTGTTTTGTTTGAGTTTGTATTTTGTTTAGTTTGATAGCGTTTAATAAGATTGTCTGTGATATGATACCTAACATAGTTCTTCAATTTAGTGATAATTGTTTTCGTATGTAAGTATAGATTCATTGGTTTAATGAAATGATTTTGTCATGTAAAATGCCCTTCGGTTCAATAGAGTTGAATGAAGTTGCTGCCAGAAATCTTTGGTTTCTTACAGACCGAAATTTTAATTTCAGGTATTTTCCCATCATATTAAGAGTTCGGATTTGGAATTGCTTACAAATTAATTGCAATTCCTTGCAAACTAATCATAATTCCTTGCAAATCAATCATAATTCCTTGGGAATCAATTGCAATTCCTTGCCATTTCTTGGGAATCAATTGCAATTCCTTGCCATTTCTTGGGAATCAATTGCCATTCCTTGGGAGTTTGAAAATTAGAAATTTGTTTTATGCTCAAATTAAAATTCTTGCAGATTAATTGTCATTCAGTTCAAGAGTTAGAAAGTAGAATTTTTATTCTCATCAAGTTCAATTTTAGTCGGTTCAATATTTTGTCAAATTACCAAAAACATATTAAAGGTAGGAAGGTGTGAAGTTCGTTTAAGTTGATTTATTACCTTCAATTATTTTAGGGGGCTTAAGAATCAATTTATTTTTACATAAATAATTATGTTTTTGCAAGAGTTAATTGGTGCAGAAGTTACGCAAACTGGTATTATGAAAGAATTTATTTGTAACTATCCTATTATAGGAATAGTTATTATTGATTTAAAATCATTCAAATTAAATCACAAGGAAAAAAGATTTTAAAATCATGAAAGATAATTGCAAGATTTGAAAGACTAAAATTAGGAGGATATAAAAAACTAATGGCGTTCAGAATGAGTAGGAGGTTTTTATCATCAAAGTAATCAGACCGCATTTTCCTCATTACGCCCAAATTTAACAACAAAAATCAAATAGAAAATCATTTCGCAAAAACAAAAATCAAAATAAAATAGGAAAACTATAAAAAACAGAAATTGTGAATTTGTAGTATGAATCTCAGACAAATGCCTCGTTGTCCCCACGGGATATGGAATAACTGAATGAATGGATGTTAAACCAATTCGGACTCGTCATCTTTTCATCATCATCGATCCATTACCAACACAACAAAATAAAAAATTAATCTCCAACAATTCAAAAAGACAAATAAATCAAGCCATGAAAGAATTTAGATCAGAATTGAGCGAAAAAACCCAGATACATGAACAAAATGGAAGACGGCGTGAGAATTGAAAGGAAGTAAAAGATACTTATAGAAAATAAAAACTAGGGTTTACTAAATTAACACTACAGTTGGAGAAAGAGAAAAGCTTGGCGGCGAGAGAAGTGAGAGGATTTCTGGGATTATATAAAAAGAGAAATTAGGGTTTGAAAGATAATTAAGGCCCAATTTGTTTTTAAATAACATGGTCCAGTCATGTATTAGACTTGAATATGAAAAATGTATCAAAATTGTTTTTTTTAACTAATATGGGCCAGCCTAATTTGTTTTATTAATAATATGCTTCAGGCCTGTAAGTTATTATGAAGAGATGATTATAAAATACTTTGAAGCAAGAGTGAAGAAATACAAGGCCCAATCTTCTTTTTAGTTGAAGCTGATTTTGCAGAGGAAAAATGTGATCATGATTAATTCAACAAGTTTGTCATGAGTGAAAATGCATTTTGTGTGTTGAAAAAATCAAGACAAAATTGTGCACTGTCATATTTATTTATTATATAAGTTCTCAATAGGAGCTGGAATGAGTTGTCAAGAGAAAATGGAAAAAAAAAGAAAATGAAAAAATAAAGAATCTTTATTGAGATGTTGGGGAATATTGACGTTATACATTAGGTTGATTAGTTTAGTGTTAGTTCCAACGCTATGTGTACAATTGTCTAATCAGTACAATAAGGAACACATTTTGGCAATAATTAGTAGGGGTGTGAAAAAAGAGGTGTTATGTTCATTTAAGGGTATGACTGTTGATTTTGTGTATGAGAATGTACAATACTAATTAAATTTTGTTATAAAAAATGTTTATGAGTTATTTTAAATATTGGTTTTCCATACAAAACATTCTAAATTCTATAAAATAAAAACCGACATATAAAATATTTCTATTCTTACGTAAAATATGTCTATATTCTATAATTGCAGTAGTGTATTCCTATTTCCTAGTATACATCATGTGCGAGTATTTGGAAATTGGAATGTTTTAATTAATAAATTACAATTTGGTAAGTAGGATTTTGAAACTTCAGAATCATCAATTCGTTCTTCAAATGAAATCATCAATTTGAAGATATGTTTACTCAAATTTAATGTGAGGACCAATTTAAATGGCAAAGAACCGCAAATATTGAACTCAAGTTTTATCAATTCAGATTAGAGAACTTCCCGAAAGTAGAGAATATAAGAATCAAAATCCACAAAAAATATTTGAATCGAATCAAACACACATATCCATCTTGTATTCAACAAAATTTAATTTAATAAATCAACCGAAAAGCAAAAACTGCTTTCTACAAGCTTATTGCACCTAATTCTCCTTTTAATATTAACCAAAAAATATAAAATAAAATAAACATTTACCAATAATACCACAAATGAATAACATAACTTAGCTTCTAAATCTTAAATCACATACTGATCCAATATAACTTTTTAAAAGAAAAATGCAATTATAGCCCAAATAGGGTAAACCAACATAAGAACGAGTCCTAAAGTGTTGGAAATTCCATTAGACTTAGCAAAAGAGTCACGGAAGCTTCCAGAAGCTTTAATGTGCTGACGGAGCAAATAACCGCTGATGATCAGGCAAATAATTACACTGATAATACTTTCACGAATTGTGTGCAGAATGAATTCAGGAGCGACGACTAACAAAAGCCCTAATGATGATGGTATCTCCGCAAAATCTACATTCATACAAATTTCATAAGGTTTTTAGTATAAAGTTGTTTCGTTTTGTTATATTATTTTATTTTATTTTTTTTAGAATGTTTGGAGAGGGCTGAAAATCCCTCTTCCAATTTGTGTCTCCCTTTTTATATTGATTTTTGTATCGTTTGTACAGCCTATTCTATGTTTTTACATGTTATATTATTTTTCTGTTATGAAAAGCAGTTGCTTTTTGTTAAAAAAAAATTAGTAAACTTAATTTAGTTACCAGGGAAATGTTGAGGGAAGAAAAGGCGAAGAATTGTAGAAACAAATGCAATCCATTTTCCAACCTCACCACTGCATTTTAATTAATTATTAATTTTTAGATTTTCATTTGAAAAACAGGTTTTTAAGGGATTATTTCACCAATAATATAATGAAAATTGAAGTAAATAAATAGTATTTACCTCAAAAGAGCAAAAAGAAAATTGGGCAAGCTCATGAAAATGTATGGAACGAGAAGAGCAGTGAGCATTTTTGTTCTCCAGTTTGTACGGTCCAGTATGATCAAATAACTATAATAAAACATACAGATATTAATAATCATGATATTAAAAGTAACTCAAAAAATATTCAAATAGAAGTGATTAACGATAAAATTAAAATGAATATTACAAATATTTCTTACATGCCAGCAAAAGATGCAAAATATTGCAGAAAAATTGTCCCAAATCCAAGGCTTCCAACAAGTTGAAACAAATGATTGGCTAATTTACGACTTGCGGATCCAATCTCGTTAAGGTCCGACCCAATGAGATCAGAATCTGACATGTCGGTCTTCATCATCAAATATTTCTCCATTTTCCCCATTTTTTTTTTTGTTTTTTGAATGATTCTGAATTGAATGAAGCTTGATAGGAGAGAAAAATGGAATTAGAAGAGATGAAGAGGTGCTGAAATGTTTGTCATGTTTGTCAATCTGTTCTGAATATATATACATGAAAATCCGAAACAAAAAACAATTATTAATAAGTGATAAATATGATCGGTTTATTTCCCATTAGGAAAAGGCAATAGTCAAGAAATGCTTATAAAAAAATTCTATTTCCTGTACTGTGTTAGCTCTGTGCAGGGTCAGTTTTGAGAGCTTGTATGACTCAATACACAGAGGATCTGTCGTGGATCAATTAAAAGAAGATTATTAATGTGAATCAAGTCTCTGTCTGAGCAAAGAAAGCTGACTCGATATTTCTTAAGCTGGGTCAATAAAGGCATCTTAACTAGCAGCCCAATTATTATAAATCTATAATGTTAGAATTTAGAATTTAGAACCTGAAGGTTCAATTGGTCAGTTAAGGTAGGTTTGGACTTTTGAGATGATGTGAAACATAATTTGCTATGCGGATTTGTGTAGATTTTTTAACAATATTGGTGATTTTACTTATATGTGAATATTTTTTTTTATGTCATCCCAATAGATTGAGAAATTTTTGATAATTATATATTAAATTGTGTTCATCAAAATTTAAACTCATAATCTCTTATTACACATGCAAATGTCTTATATTTGAAATGTCTTATATGTAATTAGTTGTATTGATTCTATATATCTATTGAATTTTAATGTTTCTAATCGATGTGCTAAAAAGAAATTAACATTTTCTTGTATTTTTTTTATAATATTTGAATTATTATCACTTATTAGTAATAACTATATTAGATCACGACCAACAAATGAGGAAGAAGTAGGTGGAACGTGGAATTAAATTCTTATTAGAAATATTCATAAAAAAGACTAATGAGAAAAACTTGTTCAAAATGATATTCCTCACCAACCACCCAAGAGGAAGGTTGCCCTTGATAAAAAAAAATTGAATTTCAAAGTTTAAAAGTCAATTTCGTGAAAGAAGCTTCTTTTTCTTGCATTTTATGCTTAATAAATGTAATGTTTGGTGATTCAAAAGCACCAAGACACAAGTTTTTTACTTGAAAATGAATGTTATGGACGACATGATTATTTTCTACATAACACGTGTTATTTTTCAATATGTAACCTAAATATATTCTGAATAGAGAAGAAATCCCATTCCTTTTACAAGTCAAGAATGAATAGAGAGATATCTCATTATTAATTCAACATATAATATGTATATATAGAAAATAACGTAATTAACCCATAAAATGATATTTGATAAAATAAAAAATATATTTATCATAAATTGGGCTATATCCAAGTTAGTGGACATAAAAACATGGGCCTTAATTAGATTTAAAGCCGTAATATATTTACATATATTCCATATTATTCTATAGGCCCAATTAACAAATGTATATGATATGAACAAAAAGATATTTTGTCAATCTCCTCTTGCAACAGAAGATTAGATGACCATGATTTCTTCAACCGCTAGATTTCCAAAATTCCTTCACCCAAATCATCAAATTAACAACAGAAAACATCTTTCAGCCTCATCAAATGTTTCTGTTCGAAATTCTCTCCAAATTACTACTGATTTGAAGAGTGTCAATCCTCAGACCCATGAACTTGAAAGATTATGCTCTCAATCGAACACTAATTTCGCAATCCAACTGGCTGAAAAACTGCTCAAAGAAGGCTCGGAAATCCAATTACAAACGCTGATTCTGCTTCTCCAATCCTGTATGGAATCACGTTCATTAGCCTCAGTTAGAAAAGCCCATCAACTCATAATCAAATCTCAAACCAAAATCAACCCCTTAATTTTAAACTACATAGCGTCAATTTATTACAAACTGGGAGGCAAAACCAATGCACGCCAACTGCTCAGCAAAATGTCTCAAAGACCAAGAACGCACAAAATCAACCAAAACACTAAACAAAAAGAGACGTATGAAAAAGTTAGAGACTTACATGATCAAATTAGGGCAATTGGTTATGTACCAGATACGAAATATGTATTTCATGATATAGATGAAAAATCAAAGGAACAAGCTTTAATGTACCATAGTGAGAGATTAGCTATTGCATTTGGACTTATCAGTACCAGTACTGGTACGACACTTAGAATCATGAAGAATTTGAGGATTTGTGGGGATTGTCATAATGCAGTTAAATTTATTTCGAAAGTTGTAGGGAGAGAAATTATAGTGAGAGATAATAAAAGGTTTCATCATTTTAATGATGGTGTCTGTTCTTGTGGTGATTATTGGTGAATTAATGCAGAATATTTTAATTCTTGTAAAGTTTGTTTCTTATGTTTTCTTTAATTATTCTTTTCTCTTTTGTATTTTGTCACTTGTTTACTATTGTGGTCTCTTGATCTAAGGCAAAAAGACAGCATGCCAATAATGATTTCTTTACTTGAGAAGTACACTTCAAGTTGGCATGATTTCAATTCAACCCTTCAATTTTTTTCTCTTTTTTTCTTGCTTTTACTTGATAGTGAATATTTCTGAAAAAGTTTATTAAAAGAAAAAAAAAATCCCAAGTCTCCACCTCAAATTACCACTAAAATCTGTATAAATAATTGGACATTTGAAATCCCAACCTACACAAATATACATTTTTTGCATCTTTGTTATTTGATGTTCCAACAATAAAACCATTATTTATATTCTAGGATGCATTAAACATGTAAGATAAAAAAAAGAATAAGATAGCATTAATTTAGAATCAATAGTAGCCTCCATCTCAGATACCAACCAATCAATATAAATCAAAACACAAACCATCCAAACGAGAAAAAAATCCATGAACAATATATCCAAACACAAGACAAAGAAAATAATCAAATCAAATCAAGGACTTTGCTCGACCCTCGGCCTACGTGGCGGAGCCACAACCGTTCGTTGTTGTGAGTCACAAACTTGCGTTCTAAATTTACACCCAAACCTTTTACTCGCACCATTCAACCCCTTTTTCCCCTCCCCTAAATCGTCACCTCTCTTATCGATCTTCTCAATCGCTTTCCTCATATTTGAACACTCTTTTTCCAACTCGTGCACTCGGTTTCTCATACTATCCATGTCGAGCCTCAGCAGCTGGTTTCCCCTCACGGCTGCTCGCCAGCTCTGTCCGTGTATTTGTTGCTCTCCTTCTGATAAATCGGCACCTCCATCAGCATCTGGGTCGGTTGCCAGGATCGTTCTGGCAATCGCCTTGCGCAGCTGGAGTTGCTCAAAAAATAAAACTTGTACGACTGCTCTTAAGGGCAATCGTTCGTTTTGGGCCGCATGTGTGCATGCTTCCAATGTTAGTTTTTGGTAGTCCATTATGCTAGTCACACGTTCTTTTTCTTCGTCGGTTATGCCCGGATGCGCCTAGTTAAATAAATAAATTAAAATAATAATGGCACCAAAATTAGATATATTCCCATTGTACTTAATTAACTAATAATTTATGATTAAGACACCAAACTTAAATGCAAGTGATATTTAGAGATCACTTGCACGCAAAACAACTTCAATTATGAAGGCATCTTGTCCATTATTAACCACATTATTAAACACAACAAGTACATTATTAACCACTAACTTCCAAAAATACCCAGCTTTATATTATCATCTTTTAACAAGTTCTTTTTGAAGAATATCTTTAACACGTTATGTCCAAAACCTAACAAATATCCATGAGGAACTACATAAACTTAAAAATGTACCACCAAATCCAAACATACCTTAAGATAGATATCAACGGCGCGATAAAGCCCATCATCAACAACTCTAGCCTGGTCTGGCAGGCTGAGCGCCAGGTCTGCAAACCGCTCCGGCCTGAGATTACCATCCGTCGCAATTTCGCCCAAATACCCATCAATCAACCGCCCAACCTTCACCAACTTCCTCTCCATTTCCTCTCCATTATCATCTCCATTTTCCTCTCCATTTCTTTCCAACCCTTCCAAAAACCACCTCACAATCCTCTCCACACAATCCACGTCATACAAAGTCTCCACCAAATGAGAATAACTCGGAATTAATAAATCATCAATTTGCGAGCTCTCCAGCTGAGACGCGATCTTCCTCTCCAGTGAGCTTCTAGAACCTTCCGGAATCCCTAGTATACTTCCAGTTCTTAGTAAACCGAATAAGAACTTTGCTCTGTTTATGTTTTGTCCAGTTGAGAAGGTATTTTCCATTGGCAAACTGGAGATGATCGTCTCCAGTAATTCTCTCTGTTCTTCCTCTGAAGGCATATTTGTTACATTATTATTATTATACCGTGTGGATCTAGATAAACCAGGTATATATCTTTTCGCGTATGAAATTAATGAACTTTCAATTACTTCATTACTAACATTTTTCATTTTCATAGCTGAAATAATGCGCGTATAAATTGGCAAATTTAATTCCGCCAATTCTTCGATCCAAGTTTCCGATTTAATAATATTTTTTCTACGAAATGATGATGTGGCAGATCCCTTTTCTGTGATTGGCCAGCCAAATAAACTGCTCAAATCGGACGAATTTGCCCTTGTGGCAATTGCATCAATACATTTCTGAACTAACCCTAAATCTTCCGCAAAATTCAGAATTTCTCCTTTGCATGATTTTAGAGCTTTGACCGAGTCTTTTAGGGTTCGAAATACCGATTGGTTTAGGTACCGTTCGGTACGGGAAATTAAGTTTTCTGACGAGAATTCGTCCGTCATTTCTAAGTAATGAGCGGCGCAATGAAGAGGAATTGAATTTGATGGAGTAATTTCGATTTTTACGCCGTAGCAAAACTTGGCTGTGATTTCAAAGGTTTCGGTCCCGCCTGGAAAACCAGGAAGTGAAATATGGCGTAATTCAACTTCCTGGATTTCGTTTTCTAATTCTGAGTCGTGGTTTGATTCTTCTTCTTCTTCTTGGATTTCGGATGTTTTGGTTTTGGGTTCTTTGTTAGGGGAGTTTTGATCGAGTATGATGAGGTTTAGTTTCTTGCTTCTAGACATTAATGGAAACTGGAAAGTAAGAGTGAGATTGAAATTAAATATCTGAAAATGTTTTGAAAATGTGGAAAAAGAAGAAAAAAAAAATATTAATATATTACTTTGTGAAGATGGAAGCTCATTTCTCCAAGTTCAATTACAATGTCGCTAGGTAAACCAGTTGTACAAAACCTAAAAAATAAGAAAAAAAGTTTATTAAGTTAAGAAAATCGAAAACAAATGAAATTAGGATCGAAGGAATGAGTTCTTACCAAGCTTGGCCTTTGGAGGAGGATTTACCAGGCGCCATTTTTGGTTTTATTTCGTCTTCACAAACTCAAAGATAGAAATTGTAAATATTTAAGTCTAAAGCATGTTAATCTCGTTTAGAAATGGAGAATTTGAAGTGGAGTGTGTTTTGTGTGAGTTAATGGTGAGGTGGGTTGGGTTTATTTTGTGAAAATCAGAGTAGGAAAGAGATGGCCAATATTTTTGTATATTTTAAGGTGGTAGATGGATTTCTCTACAATATTTGTAGAATTCTCCTCAAATCATCAACTTTGTGTTGCACCCAAAAAAACTTGATCAAATTTAATTTGCTAAAAGTAATTGAAATCATTATATAGTTAAAATGATTAATATTCTTATAAAGAAGTTCATGAAAATAATGAGTTCAATTTATTATGAATATTTATACTACTTAGTACGTTAAGTTTATAAATTTATTCAAATATTAATTATTAAATTCGTTATTTATGACAAATTTAATTCATACATGTCATATATAGTTCATAATTAAATAATGTAAAATAAATTTCTCGAGTTTTATTTTTTTTAGATACAACTATAGCAACAATACAACATATAATATGAATTGAAATAATTAATTTTGATTTATTTTTTATTTTATGCTCATAAATTTTACTAGTAATTATAATATAACTTAGAAAGAGCTCCGAGTTTTTCCGAAGATAGCGATTTGTAGATGAAGGAAAATGTAAAATAAGTTATAATTTCTAATGGTTATAAAAAATAAGATTAGTACTATCACATGAGAAATGTAAAGCGTTACAAATTTTTTAATTTTTATGTTTCATTTTTATTATACTGCTTGTTCATATGAAAAAATGGCCAGAGTGAGATTCTATAAAATAAGTATTCTAGAATACTTCAAAGTAGGAGATAGATTGGAATCCAAATGGGAGAGACGAGACAGAGAAAACTTTGAACGCTTGTTTCGTGTAAAAAGCACCCCCTTACAATTTTAAAAGATTTTAAAAGGGTGCTTTAGTGCTTAGTCACCCTTGCTTTTTTAAACAATCCTGTACAATTCCATTCTGCCCCATGTACTTTCTAGATATTATCATCAATTCATAACAAGTATTCATGGTTCATATCTTTCTCAAAAATCGAGATATATAATATATTGAATTGTTCTTTCTGGTTAATTTAACGTTTTTAGTGAGAAATTAATTTATTAATCTCAAAATGGCAACTTGAGATCTGAGGGCCAATAAACAATACAGGATTATTTTTCTCTTTTGGTTTTACCCTTGTATGTATCTTTCTTTCCACCTTCATTAATTTGTAACACACATAAATTTCAAATTTTGAACTTCAAATTTGAACTTCGTTCCTATTTTTCATTATGTTTCAGGTGGTGGGTTTATTCAATGCTCACATCCACCCACCAATCTGCACCTCATTAAATTTTGTAGTTCATGATATTCAATTTTATTTTCTTCATTCTTTTTATATACTTTTTATTTTATCTATTATGATTATATTTCGAGCTATGTGACCACTCACCACTACTTGTGCACAAATTATACTTCTAGCAGTGTAATAATGAAAATAATTTTGATTGGTGGATAAAAAGCATGATTTACACCTGAAAAGAAGATAAATTCAGGCATGAAACTTGGTTATCTAACTTTTTGTTACTTTAGATGAATAATGTGACATTATTTATTACAATGGTTATGCAGGTTCTGCGTCATAAGACATCTTTTATGAGGCTTTTCAGTGGATAAATTCAACTACGCTATAATATCCCTTTACATTAATATTAAAGTATCTTTAAATTTCAACATAGGATTCTGACTCCAATTATTAATATTGAATGAAGAAATGCAATCAACAAAGAAAATATACGGGTACATGCATTTTTATCAAAATTTTGTTGGTGACAAGCTGACAAGGAATATTTTCGTGTTTTTGCTTTTTGTCATTGATTAAGCTTAATTCTCAAGTTTGGTTTTTCCTTTTAATCATTTTCTGAATTAATGATGAGGACCTTTCTGGTAAATTCCAATATTAACTTATCAATGTTTGGTGAAAAGTGAGAACTAATCATAATGCATGCTTAAACATGAGAAAAATTACATGAATATTTTATTTAAGTAGAAAACATCATACAGAAGTAAAGCTTAAATACTTTTATACCAATGATTAAAACAATATAGAGACAAGCGACCAGATAAGCGAAAGAGAACACAGCTTGGCAAGCACACATCACACATGGCTTTTGAAGCAAGAATTAGATTTTTCTTCAACATTATTACTATTCAAAAATAGAATATTAGTATTAATTGTATTATTAGCTCATTGTTTTCTCTTGCTTGTCTTTGGAGAGAAGTCCCTTGTTTTTTTCTTGCTCAATCAAGGAGAAGTGGAGAACTCAGGCCAAGCTGTAAAGGAATATCGCAAAAGAAGAAAGAGGGTTTTACTATTTTTAGCATATCAATTATTTTTATTATATTGCTGTTGGGCCATATATCCATTTCCTTTTTTTGCCTCTTTGGGCCAAATTCCATTTTCCTGGTACTTTAATCTATTATTATTCATCATTTTTGTGCCAAAAACATAACCCCAAATCATGCAACCTAGTTCATATCTTTACTAATATCAGCCAAAGCTAAAAACAACTAAAAATAAGAAAAGTTACTCAACTATTGGTTCTTCGACAACCAAATTCCCAATGACAAACATCCAATCCATCAAATTAGATCCAACAAAACAAAACAACACCATCAAAATAACCCAAATAAAAACCTAACATTTTCCCAAACTAAAACCAACACTCAATTCTACTCCTTTTTCTCTTCTTCAGAAGAACCCACGCTCTGTTTCACTCTTCCAACAACCCCCGTGACTGTGCTCACACTGGAGACTCCGGTGGCCGTCGACACCATTGGCGAGTCAAACCCGGAGACAATCGTCCCCATTTGGGAGGAGTTTATGGATTTGGATCTGTTAAAAAGTATCTGGGAATTTAAACCCAAATCATGCAGGCTAGTTCACATCACAATCTATATCAGCAACAAAAAGTAACCACAAAAAGTAAAAAAACTACTTCAATATTAGTTCTTAGACACGCAAAACCCTATCATAATCCATAAACATCCATCCAATCTACCAATTAGAAGCAACAAAACGAAATTCTTACTCCAATCCATACAAAATCACCCAAATCAAAAAAACATTTCCATTTCCTAAATTCACTTTTTTTTCTCTTCAACACTCTGTTTCTTACTCAAACTCTCATCATTGTCACCAACCGGCCTCACCACCGCCCGTTTCACGCCTCTTCCAACCACCCCCAAATGAGTCACCGTGCTCGCACTGGAGTCTCCAGTCGCCGTCGAAACCGTAGGCGAGTCGAACCCACTGGACACGATCGTCCCCATTTGTGAAGAGTTGATGGATTCGGATCGGTTAAAAGTTAAATCAGGGAATTTGAATCCCGGTTTTGGGTCGCTGGAGGAAGAGGCTGGGTTGGACTTTTTGGCGCGGATTGTTTCCATTACTTCTGAGACGAGAGAGGATGGTTTCTCTGCTTCCTCCAAGTCTTCTAGCTGTGTTTTGTTGGAAAAATAAATAAATATCCCTAAAAGATTGGAATATCATTTTTAAATGTACAAAAAATGAAATATTTTAATATTTTTCCTCTATAGGTTTCTACGTTTTCTAAGAAAATTATGCCCAAAAGCATCTATAGGTTTGTAGTTTGCACATTTCGTTAGAAAATGTAGCCAAAATAAATATCAATTTTAAATAAACAAAATATGAAATTATTTTTTCCTCTATAGGTTCTTCATTTTACTTAACAAAAATGCCTAAAATACCCTTTATTTTATCACTTTCAAAACAAGGGTATTATTGGTACTTTTTATGTTTTAAAGGGTTACACAGGACATTTCTTGTTTTGTAAGGACATACACAATAATTTATGATTTTAGGGGCAATTTGTACAGAGAGTATAGGGGGTCAAGAGTATGATTTAATGTACCTTTTTTTCAAGCTCGCTTAAGAAGCCAGTAAAAGTTTCAATTTCATCTTGCGAATTATTTTCCAATTTCAATTTCTCAATTCTTGATTTGCACAAAGAAATAGCCTTTGCGCAATAAGTTACCGCCTCTGAAATATTTGTCGCTATTTCCAGCACCAAACAAATTCTGAAATTCCTGTAATTTTTTAATTAAGGACACAAATCTAAATAATAATAATTATTAATTCAATGGATTTTCAGCAAAAAATTAAAATAATAATAGTGAGGATACAAATCAAGGACACGGCGATGGTCAGGCTCGAATAAACGCTCGGAAATTGATAAAGCCTTTTTATAGTCATTTAATGAAGCCTCTAAATCCTCTGCAAAATTCAAAAAATTAAATAAATAAATCAAGTTAAAATTAATTCAAATTTAAAGAGTGAAACAAATACCTTTTTCTTTCAAAAAATAAATACATAAATCAAGTTAAAATTAAATTCAAATTTGAAGAGTGAAATAGAGACCTTTTTCTTTCAAAAAATAAATAAAAAAAAAGTTAAAATTAAATTCAAATTTATAAAATGAAATAAGGACCTTTTTCTTTCAACAAATAAATACATAAATCAAGTAAAAATTAAATTCAAATTTAAAGAGTGAAATAAATACCTTTTTCTTTAAAAAAAAAATTAAATAAATCAATAAAATTAAATTAAAATTCAAAAAGTGAAATAAATACCTTTTTCCAAGAAGACTTCTCCTAAAGCGGAATAGATCTTGACTTTCTCCAGAGTATCTTCTTGGCTTTTTTCCACAATGGCCCTCGCAACATCGAGTAATTTGAAAGACAGGTCCAGGTCTGATTCATCTTCCTCTCCAGTTTCCTCTTCTTCTCCAGTTCCTTCTTCCTCTCCAGTTCCCTCTCCTTCTTCCTCTCCAGTTTCTACATTTTTCCCCTTATTACTTGACCCTGATAAAAAAATAATAAAAAAATATAATTTTCATGATACAAAATATCTGGGCCCAAAAATAGATGATTTTTTATATTAGTTGATTTTGCATAAAAACAGCATATGTTAAAGATGAATCAGTCTAAGACAACTGTATATAGTTTTTTGCTTCTTTTTTTTTTAATGTTTTTTAGTTTTATTTTTTTTGTACACACATAGGAAACATTGTAAATATTTTTTAGTAATAGATTCTTTTGGATGGGGGATTCCAAACCCTCTCCAAAATTTCTCAAAATTAAAAAATTTAATTTTTTTTTTTTTTGACAAATTACCTGTTTGTGATGCCTTGCTGTCAAGAGAAGAGGTACCGTTTGAAGGACCACTTTCATTTATTTTTAATGTGGAATTGGATTTTGCGGTATTGGTTGGTTTGGCTGGTACGGTACCAAGTGGGTCTGTTTCTTCTTGAATCTTGTATAGAAGAGCGCTACCGTATTTGTAATAAGCACTTGCACATTCAGTAGCTAGCTCACCATAATGTTTAACCCTAAATAAAATTCAGAAATAATGATTAAAATTGGAGGAATTTAAGTACGAAAATCTTGAAAATTAAGATAATTTAGTGACTACTTTAGAGCAAATTAGGGTTTGATCCAACACAAAAGCTCAAATTTACACTGGAAATGACTAATTTAAGCATAAACTGAGAGAAGAATTTAACCAATAGAGACAAAACCCTAAACCCTAATCGTCGTTTCAGTACAGCCAGAGCTGTAATTTACACTAAATATAGAATCATTCTAAAATTACCTAAACAGATCTATATTACCCAATTTTGAAAATCAAATACCAGATTACTCAATTCAACTATTCAAAAACGAAACATTTAAGATCAAACCCAAACCCTAACCTGAATTCAAGGCAACGGCTGAGGAACTCAACGGCCTCGTCAAAATCTCCGTCCTCTATGGCTTTCGATCCCTTCTCAAACAGCTCGTCCGCCTTAGCTAGGGTTAGCTCCTCACCCTCGCCCGCCACTTCAACGCCATCGCCATTGGAACTAGGGTTTTGGTCGGAAACCAGGGCTTGGGGTTCTTCTCCTTCAGCTAGGGTTTTGGATTCTTTGTCGTCGGATGAGCTCGCCATGGCAACAAGAGAGGAATCAGAAAAGAAAGAAAGAAAGAAATGGTGTTTTGTGAAGAAGAAGAAGAAGAAGAAGATTGATGGAGAGTTAATAGAGGATCGATCGGACGGTTGAGAATTTGTGATTTCCCGCTGGATCATTTTATTCCCGCCGTTTTGTATATGTACTAGATGATAAGATATTGAGATTTGATTCTCTCCATTTGTTTCTTACTAGTTATCTCCAGTTAATTATTTTTTTTAAGTTGATTAAGAGAGGAGTATAGAACAGAAATAAAAAGAAAATTATAATTTTGTGATGTATATTAAATTTGAACCTCCTGTCTCTAATATCTAAATTAAGAAACTCAATTATTGACCCTTAAGCACAGTCTCTCTGGTCATATTGTCTCCGGAAAAACATTTCGCATACGCAATGTATATCTTGCATTTTTTTATATTCTTTTAAATAAATTTCTTCCTAACTTTTTCCCTACCGTTATGCCAAATATAATTATAGCTAAATAATATTAAAAAATTAGATATCTTAATTACATCAATCCAAACATAAAAACTGTAATTACTGTAGTTTCAATTTTTTTTCATCCAAACACTAAAATTGTAAATGCAACAATAGAAATTTCAGCTACAGAAAATTCAATTTCTCCGGTAATTTACAATACGGCAATCTAAACAGCCCCTAAGCTTCTTCACTCACATGCTAAACCTCCAAGCTACTATTTTAAAAATTGACCAAATTATTAAATTAAATTCAATAAAATAATATTCAAAATAAGACAAGCTTGGTGTGTAACCGTGTGATCGAATCATGATTGCCCTAAAGATAGAATGACGCTCATCTGTCTCTAAGGTTTTACCCCACGAGGAAGTCTCGTATCCGCTCCGGTAGCACAGTCATAGAACGGGCCTTCATTTTCAAAAGAGATAAAGTCGTGCACCTTGATCTTTCAAACTAAGTTTATTTTGAATAACTGAAAGAATATTTTTGGAGGAGGAAAAAGAATAGGTGTTGTATTATATTTGTTATGTTATCAAAGAGGAATGAGGGAAACTTCTATTATAAAAGGGGAAAGGAGAATACCAGGTCAATGAAATTAACCCCAACTCCTTATTTTTCTTACTTTTGAGCCTCCTCAAAAGGCCATATCATCACTTTTATCTCCACCGTTCGATCAATTTTTTTTGCAAAATTTTAGTCATTCATTTTCACAAATTTATTAATATTTTATGGCAACATGTATATGGTTATTCAAACATAATCATATGATTGGTTGAATTGATTTTTGTGTTCCATTCCCCGATTTAGTGAGAACCTTTGTGAATTTATTTCTGACCATCGGATCTTAATCAGATGGTTTCAATGAATCATAGTTAATGTTCAATTATTAATAAAAACAGTTAATGAAAAGTTCACTCATTAAAATATAAATAATTTTTCTTTTGTTCTTTAAAAAAATATAATTCTTAATGAAATATTTTATTTCTCATATTAAAACCATCAAATATAAATTTGTTGAAAATTTCTCTTTATTTTGAGTTCCATGATGTTATGGTTTCAATTTTTTTTTTCTTGCTAAAATAAAGACTATATAAAATAACATGTACAAAAATGATATGCTCATTAATTTATATCTTATATCTTAATTTTCATCTCTCTTTGAGCAATCTGAAGAAACCTATTATCAATTTTATCTCGGTTGTTGGATCAAATTTTTTCAAATCTTAGTTTTTCATTTAAATGATTGACACAATATCACATGGTCAATTAGATTAATGTTTCATCTTATATCTCCAATTATGTGAGAACTATCATATCAAATAAAATTTTAGACTATCAAAAAGTATTTTATATTACTTAATGTATTACGGATAATCCGTATCATTTTAACAACTAACAAAATAAAAAATAAATAAGAAAAATAGTGGTGACATTTTTTTTCTTCGGAAAATGAGTCATTACATTTTCTTATGTATAGTAAATATTTTTTTTCTATGTATATAATATCATATTTTCTTTTTAAAAATTATGTTAAATATAATTATTATTGTTATATTTTTAAAGTTAATGATTTATAATTAAATCTTATGTGGTTTCAACTAAAATCTTTGAAATAAATTATCATATTTTTTTTAGTTTTTCTGCTCTCCTTCATCACAAGAAAACGAAAGAGAATAAAAAAAGATGACATTTTAATCTTACAAATCTTAATGCAAATGAAGATTATGAATTAATAATCCATATTATTTTTTGTTTTTGTATGACTTTATTATTTATGTTATTTTATTTAGTATATGTAAATTTTTGTATAGAATTATCCATCCTTATAAAATTAGATATAATACATAAAATATTTTTGTATGAATAATAAATTGATAGAATATCTTATGATATAATTCAAAATGATTTTAAACATAATCAACTTTACATAACATAATTATTATATATTATTTATGAACTATAAATTTATTTCAAACTTTTATTTAGAATTTTCATAATTGCAATTTATATATAAATTCAAATAAATAACAAATTTAAATATTCGCAGCGAAGCGTAAGCATTATCCTAGTTAATTTCATTCCAAACTTCCCATTAATTTTCTCTTTTATTTTGTTTAAATGAACATTAAAAACTATAACAAATAAATTTTAAATTTTATATTATTTATTTTAATAAATAATACAACACAAGATTCTGCGTATGCATCACTAAAAAATGAAATTAAATTATTTCCTTCTTACAGTCTAAAAACTTTCTTCTGTCTCAAAAATTAAAACCCCCCAAAATTAAATTCCCCCCAAAAATTGCATTTCGTCTCTCTCTGTCTTTCTCGTCATCGTTAACAGGTAACAGAGCTCTTTCCTTATCCCACAAAAATACATCTCTCTCTCTCTCTCTCCAAGATGATTTGCATAATTCCTGCTGGAGGCAAGCAATTCTGTGAGGAGGAAGACTTCTTCTTCCCCTCTTCAAAACGGATGAGGGACCATGTGATCAGGCATCATCGTGGCCGGAGATCCGTTCAGGAGGTTGAAGAATGCATGTGTCCACCGTCTTTCCTACCCAAAAGAAGCTTCAAACCCACATGCAAGAGATGGGAAAACACGGTTTCCAGTGGAGGTGGCTGTACGGGATCTCCTCCATGAGGACGATATCGTGAGGACGGTTAGGGTTTTGCTGGTTGGTGACAACCCACCCAGAACTCAGATCAAGACGACAATCCCTAGTTTTTCTTCCTTTTCACTTCGTTCTTCTTCTTCTTCTTCTTCTCTTGCGATTGAATGACTTTATTTCTTCTAGTTTTTCTTCCTTTTCACTTTGTTGTTGTTGTTGTTCTTCTTCTTCTTCTGCTTGTGATTTATTGACTTTATTTCTTGTTTAAGACACGTTATGTTTATTTCAACAAGTATTCAAGAAAAATAAGACACGCTCTATTTTTTTTCAGTTTCGTTCACATTTTTCTGATTTAAGTTTATTTGTTTTTCCTCTTTCTTTTTTACTGATTGAACTCTATGAACTCATTGCAGGATATTGTTTGCCAGGATTTCCCCTAGGCGATAATCGCTTTCATTTCTTGATGATTCCAAATATCAAATCAGGTAAATATATTCATAAACTCTTTTTTTAATATGTTTCATATTCATTTTTCTAAATCGTAACTCATTTAATTGTGAGCCAAGACTTCTTTTTTTTTTTTGAAATTTTTAGATATGTTGGAACATATAGCTATTATATCTCAATTAGGATGTTTCTATATTTCATTCCCGTAAGTATCCTATTAGGGTTTCTATCTTTTTATTTTTAGCATGTATGATATAAAGGATAATTCATTTGTTGTTTTATTGAGATAAATGGTTAATTCTCATATATAGTTTTCTGAAGAAGAAGATTGATGAAGAGTTAATAAGAAATAAGACGTGAGTACTAAGGTTTAACAATGCAATCTTAAAAATCAGAAAAAAAAATATAAATTTGAGATAAGTTGAGGTCCAATTGAGATTAATTTGATAAAATTGGTGGCAAATATTGCACATAGTAGAATAATTAGATGTTGACTAAAATATTTAGCTAAGTATTTGGGTCTTACTACTTAAAAAGTTTTAATCATTGAATTTGTCTTGAGATCTATGCTTTTATTTTTTTTCATGACGAACACAAACTTTGAAGCAAAATGCACAAAAAGTTGTACTTATTATGAAATACACAAATCCAGAAGCAAATCTAATGATGAAAACCTTCCAAGTACAAGTCATCACATGCTTTGCTAAGTAATTTAGGCATCCTCTATATGTATGTAGAGAACCCATAGTGAAAAACAGTTATACATGAGATTTAGATGGTTAATGTTTTCAACATTATGCTTGGCATCATATCATGCCAATTGCTTTCAAATTCGTTTACATGTCACTGACAGCATCTATGCACTGTATTAGGGAAAATTTCTTCAACTGCTTCCTCATTGCTGGATCTTGATATGTGATTATTGCTTTTGGGTGACGACCACACATCGCTTCAACCCATGTTTTAAATAACCAACAGATACTCCCAGCTTTTTCATCTCTAATAAGAGCACATCCAAAAAATATATATTTTTTGTGATGGTTCACTCCATGAATAGAGCAAACAACATGTTATATCTGTTGGTCATTTACGTGCTGTCGAATGTTATTACATCCCCGAAATGCTCATACGCCATCCTTGACCTTCCATCAATCCAGAAGATATAGCGTGTCGGGCCCAATCATCATCAAAATCAATTTTAGAATAGAAAAGAGGATTTGTTGCTTTACGTTCCTTAAGATACTTTTTTTATTTTATTTTCATGATCTCATTGTTTTTTTACTTCTTACATGAAAAAGTAACTTACAATGACTGCTCAATTGCTTGATGTGATTGAGACCTAAGAGATGATCTTTTGCCTGTCCAAAGCTATGATATAAGAGCTCATGTTTTGGACAGAAAAACTTAGCATACTCCGGAATAGAATAACGAGCCATGATTGATTGAGTGAAAAATGAGATGTGGGATGAATAACACATGTCCTTAGATGATTGAAAGACATATCTATAATACAGTCACATATGCCGTATATATTGTTGCATATAAAATGCGGTCACATATGTTGCACATGATGTCATATATGCTAGATATTGTAGTATATATCTCTCTCTCTGGGATGAATATCGGAGCGTGGAAGTCACACTCCCAAGTGAAGGTTTTGAAGATATCACTTTTTATCGAGGAAAGTTTTTTGTCAGTCAGAATTATGGTGATATTCATGTGTTTGAATACCACAAACAAGGTGACTAGGCGCTCATTCCAATCAGAACGAGTGCCGGGATTCCTAAGCATTTTGTAGGCCGAAGAAGAGGTTAAAATGCCATCATTTTTCCAACGCCACTTGATATGGTTGTTTGGCTCCTCAAAGCAAACTATAAAGCTTTCATAAAGTAAGAAAATATTATTTACTACTAGATTGATAAAGTTTACTTCTTCAATTCACCTCATAGGAAGCAAAGCGCAGTAGGTATCCTGAAATGCCGATCAATAGCAATATAAGAAAATCGAACTGGTATGGTAGTAATATGTTTAGATCTAATCACAATAAACTAACAGAGAAGAAAATCCGCACAAGGACAGATCCGTACACAATAAAACAAGTACAATAAGAAAAGTTGAAATACCTAAGAAGTGGATTGAAGAAGCAAAGGCGGCCTTCATGCAGAGAGACTAAGGGAGGTATGTTGAAGAAGAAATAACTAATGGAGATTGTATTTATATTTCAAATGGAGAAGGTGTTGAAGAAAATAGTGGAGCAGTTCACTGTTAATTAAAATGGAATGATTTTTCCAATCAGAAAGAATTCTGAAGGCTATCTCTCCTTGATTGAGCCATATTTTCATTTTTGTAAATTTATTAATTGATAGATGATCTTTAGGCTAATTGTTAGCATGATCTTTAGGCTAATTATTAGCATGATTTTTAGCCGATTGTATTCTCAATAACTCTATAAATAGAGACTCAGATCCTATGTAATTCATCATCAAAAAATAAAATAAGGGCTAGATTGGATTCAGATCAAGTTCGTGAACAGTGCTCATTGCAAAATGCAGTACAAAGTTCCGAAGACGGAGAAAATCAAAGAAGAAATGCACCGATCAAGGAATTCTTTATTTAGAAAGAACTTTATAAGTCTTTCCCTTTTTTCGTCTTTTTGTTTTTACTACTAACCTGGGAGTTACTCCAAGTAGTGCTTTACGGAAAACATGAATTGGATTTTGTTTTGTATTTTGTGGAATGACTCTTCGATTATTCATAGTGAATTTCTGAAACTAGTCATCGAGGGCTTTGGGGTCCCTCAAGGCTGTCCCATTCCTCCCCTTTGATTCATCAGTAAGGACAAGTAGTTCCCTATGTTAGACCTAACTTCGAAGCAGTCAAAGGAAGAAAACGACCCGACGGGACCACCCACTAGCGACTGAAGTCTGAGCCTTTCCTCCTTACCCGAAAGCTAGTAGTGAGCCATCTCTTTTTCCGAAAAAGGGTCTAAAAATCTGTTCATCATTGTTTTCATGGCATCAGACGCTTAAACGAGCTAACGGTCTTTCTTTCTCTCGATCTGCCCTATCTCCTCTTCTTTTTCTACTATCTTTCTCTCCACTAAATACCTTCTTTCCTATAAAACAAACCGTTTGAGCTCTACTTCTCTTCCGAAATCACCTACCAAAAGTATTCAAGCTCATGGTTGAGTCAACCGAAAACACAAATTCCTCCAGTTTAACCCCAAATTCTCTACCTAGTCTCAAAATCATTATCTTTGCCCATCCAATTCCTGTAAAATTGGATCATGGAAACTTTCTAACCTGGAAATCACAGGTCTTTTTAACACTGAAAGGTTTCAATCTATTGCAATTTATAGTACCAGATGAAACCAACTCTCAACCCTCTTAAACCGAGTCATCTGAATGGCAATCGCAAGATTCTCTAATTCTAGCATGGATCCTAGCATCTCTTACCGAGACTATACAGTCTCAAGTTACTCATTGCAGCACTTCCGCTGACGCATGGAAAACAATACAAAACTCTTTCTCCTCCACCTCTCTTGCTCAAATTCGCAGCCTTCGTCGGCAATTTCAGAATACCAAAAGAGAAAATATGACCATAAACTAATATTTCAGTAAAATGAAACTATTAGCCGATCAGCTTAAATTTATTGGTAATACCGTAACTGAGCAAGATATGGTAATTAATATTCTCGACGGACTTGGTGAGGCGTATCATCAGTCTGTTCTGGCTATCACATCGAGAACCGACAAAATATCGGTTACTGATCTCCATGACATCTTGCTATGTCATGAGCAAGAAATTAACAAATTTTACCCTCAAAACACTTCTCATATATCCACTTCACCTCTGGCCTTAAACCACAATCTTCAATACAATTCCTCAAATAATGCCAATTATCATAACAAGCCTACTTATCAACCACAAAACAACTACAATCCCAATCCCAATCAAAAATCAAACCAAAATTATAATAACCGCAAAAATAACGACAAAACTAGAAGCAACAAAAACTTCAACGGTGATAAGATCCAATGTCAGATATGTACGAAACCGAGTCATGGTGCCAAAACATGCTACTTTCGCTATTATCCACCACATGGGGCTGCTACTAATCGAGCACCTAGACCCACTGCCAACCAGCCACCACTCTTAGCACATCCTCTTACTGCTTATATGGTTGCTCCACCAGCGTATGTTCCATCACACACTGGTGAATGGGTCCTTGACTCAGGCGCCAGTCACCACCTCACTCCAGAACTGAATACTCTCTCTTCTCACTTCACCTACAATGGCAATGATCAAGTGCAAGTTGGCAACGGTGAAGGTTTGAAAATAAAAAATATTGGCTCTTCTATAATTCAAACTCCATCTAAAAATCTTAAACTCTCCAATGTTTTACATGTGCCTACTGTCACAAGAAAACTTCTTAGTATTAATCAATTCACAAAAGAAAATAATGTTCTAATTGAATTTAATCCATTTTCTTGTGTGATTAAGGATTTTCGAACAAAGGAGGTTCTTCTTCGAGCCAAGCTTGATCATGGTCTTTATTCGGTTCCTGATTCATCGTCTTTTGTCTCCGCTGATTCTTCCATTTCTTCCCCTTCAGCTTTCTTCGGGCAGAAAACAACTCCAATAATTTGGCATTCTCGTGTTGGTCATCCTTCTTTTGATGTAGTTTCTGTTTTGGCAAAATCAAATAAAATTAGCTTGTCTAATAATAAATTCAATCTTTGTTATGATTGTTGTAAGGGAAAAATCCTCAAAACTTCCTTTTCAATTAAATAAAAATCATTTTTCTCGTCCTTTGGATCTTGTTCATTGTGATTTGTGGGGTCCGTCCCAAGTGGAATCTTGTCAAGGCTTCCGTTATTATGTTAATCTTGTTGACGACTACTCTCGTTATTCATGGATTTATTTTTTCAAATCTAAAAATGAAGTCCAAATTGTATTCGCACATTTCAAAAGACTAGTTGAAAATCTGCTTTCCACTACAATCAAAAGAATTCAGTCAGATGGAGGGAGCGAATTCTTCTTCATCTCGAAACAATATCCACAAATTTTGCATCAAATCTCTTGTCCTCATTCCCCAGAACAAAATGGAGTCGTCGAAAGAAAGCATAGACACATTCTCGAATTAGGTCTTTCAATTATTTCTCAAGCATCTATTCCTTTACAATATTGGCCGGAAATATTTCAAAGTGTAGTTTTTCTTATAAACCATCTGCCAACTCTCACAATTCCAAAATTATCACCATTTCAAAAACTTTTTCATAAGGATCCAGATTACAAATTTCTTCGAGTCTTAGGCTGTCTTTGATTTCCATATCTAAAGCCATACAATTCAAATAAGCTACAATTTAAATCATTGCCTTGTGTTTTCGTTGGATATAGTGCTAATCAAAAAGGGTATATATGTTTACACATACCTACAGGAAAGATTTTTATTAGTAGGCATGTAGTATTTGATGAAAATACTTTTCCATTTAAATCAATTGACCCTTTGAATAATTCAACATCCCCACCTGAACAATCTACACTTCCCCTCCAAGTTATTCAACCCTCGCAACTATTTTCTCATACACCTCTTGTGCAGCAACTACAATCTTCATCAAACCCGATCGCAACTCATACAACTCAACCGATTTCCGATCCTTCTCAACCACAGACAACTCAACCAATTTCCAATACTTCTCAACAACAAACAGTGGCCATCGAAAACCCCATCTCAACTATTTTTGTATCAAACCCTACCTCCACACATCAGATGGTCACTCGAAGCAAAACTAATACTAGAAAACCAAAAAAGGATTCCAATTTCATAGCCTTTACCACAACTAAAACCGACCCGCAAATTTACCCCTCTGACATTGAACCGACTAGTTATAGTGCTGCAAATAAATCACCACAATGGCGAAATGCAATGGCCACTGAGATCGACGCGCTCATTCAGAACGGCACTTGGACTCTAGTTCCAAGAGGTAACTGTCACAATCTTATTAAATGTAAATGGGTGTTTAGAATCAAAAGAAAAGTTGATGGTTCCATTGACAAATACAAGGCATGTCTCGTAGCTAAGGGATACACGCAAGAGGAAGGAATTGATTATGAAGAAATATTTAGTCCGGTAATAAAGCCGACAACTATTCGCTTAGTGCTATCATTAGCTGCTGCCTTCAAATGGGATGTTAAACAACTTGACGTGAATAATGCGTTTCTAAATGAGGATCTCAAAGAGGTGGTGTACATGGAGCAGCCGCCGGGTTTCTCAAATCCGACTTACCCTAACCATGTTTCTCTTCTTTGCAAAGCTTTATATGGTTTAAAACAAGCCCCAAGGGCATGGTATCAAAAATTAAGCAACTCTCTTACTCAACTTGGTTTTATTACATCGCTCAGTGATAGCTCACTCTTTCTCAAAAAAAGCAAAGATAGAATTATATTTATCTTAGTGTATGTAGATGATATATTGATCACTGGTAGCAATTCTCAATTGGTAAAATCTATCATTTCAGAATTGAATAGTCAATTCAATTGAATAGTCAATTCAGTTTGAAAGAACTTGGTTCTAATAATTATTTTTTGGGCATATAATACAAGAAGACTGATTATGGTTATCACTTGACCCAAACCCAATATATCAAAAACTTAATACTAAAGTCTAAAATGGAAGGGGCAAACACATGCTCCACACCTATTGCTAGCAATGAAACGCTTTCCAAATATGTTGGCGATCCGGTCAAAGATCCTATGTTGTATAGAAGTGTGGTTGGAGGGCTACAATATGCTACGCTTAGTAGGCCGGATATTAGCTTCGCATTCAATAAAGCGAGCCACTACATGCACAATCCATTAGAACCTCACTGGGCATTGGTTAAAAGAATACTAAGATATCTCAAAGGTACATTAACACATGGATTAGAAATTCAGAAAAGCTCTGATTTCTCTCTCAATATATACTCGGACGCCGATTGGGCAAGATGTTCGGATGACAGAAAATCAACCACCGGTTATTGTGTATACTTAGGGCCTAATCTTATCTCGTGGTCTTCTAAGAAACAACCAACTGTAGCTCCCTCAAGCACCGAAGCGGAATATCGTGCACTAGCTCTAGCAGCTTGTGAAGCAACGTGGTTACAATACCTTCTCACAGAGCTGTCTGTGCAAATAAGAATTCCACCAATTCTATATTGCGATAATCTTGGGGCAACATATCTTGCTTCGAATCCTATTTTTCATGCTAGAACAAAGCACATAGAAATAGATTATCACTTTGTTCGCGATCGTGTAAGCAAAAAGTTACTCCTTGTTCGATTTCTTTGTTCACAAGATCAAATAGCCGATGTCTTAACCAAAGGCTTATCTAAAAATAGATCAATTTATTACGAGCCAAGCTCATGGTGATGCAATCCCCGGATTCGCTTGCGGGGGGCTGTTGAAGAAGAAATAACTAATGGAGATTGCATTTATATTTCAAATGGAGAAGGTGTTGAAGACAATAGTGGAGCAGTTCATTGTTAATTAAAATGGAATGATTCTTCCAATTAGAAAGAATTCTGAAGGCTATCTCTCCTTGATTGAGCCATATTTTCATTTTTGTAAATTTATTAATTGATAGATGATCTTTAGGCTAATTGTTAGCATGATCTTTAGGCTAATTATTAGCATGATTTTTAGCTGATTGTATTCTCAATAACTCTATAAATAGCGGCTCAAATCCTATGTAATTCATCATCAAAAAATAAGATAATAAAAAAATATGTTCATCATTGTTTTCAAGGTCCACAATCCTCTTTGAGTAAAACAAAACAGAGGTAAAATATAATTTTATCAGCACAAAAATGAAAAAAAGTGAAAAAATAAAAGGGCAAAAGGGGCTTACAGGATCAACAGGGGTTCCCGGGGGGTTTTTGCTGATCTCCAGAACATCAACGGTCTCCTCCTCGCCATCTACATTTGGTGACCATTGCTTGAATGACGGCGATGGGGAATGAGTGGTCGCCACTATGTTGAATGTGCGATTTGAGCAGGCCTTCGTTCTCGAAGACCTTGTAGCACTTCTTACACATAATGAGGTCCTGCATAGATCGGCCGTAGATCTATCATGTATGCCATGCTTTGTACTAGACCAGATGTATCATATGCATTAAGTGCAACTAACAGATATCAATCTGATCTCGGTGAAAGTCACTGGACAACAGTCAAGAATATTGTGAAGTACTTGAGAAGAACTAAGGATTCATTCTTGGTTTATGGAGGATTTGAAAGTGAGCTAGTTGTAACAGGTTACACGGACTCAAGCTTTCAAATCGACAATGATGATTTTAGATCGCAATCTAGTTATGTGTTTTGTTTGAATGGAGGTGCAATAAGTTGGAAAAGTTCCAAACAGGACATTGTAGCGGATTCTACGACAGAAGCGGAGTACATAGAAGCTTCAGAAGCAGCTAAGGAAGTAGTTTGGATGAAGAAGTTCATTGAAGAACTCGGTGTGGTTCCTAGTATAGCAAATCCTGTGGATCTTTATTGTGACAACAATGGGGCAATCGCGCAGGTAAAGGAACCAAGATCGCATCAAAGAACCAAACACATACTTTGACGTTTCCATTTGATCAGGGAGATCATTGCGAGAGGAGATATTAAAATATGTAGAGTTGATGGTGATGATAATGTTGCCGATCCATTGACTAAATCACTTTCTCAAGCAAAGCATGAGAGTCATGCTAGGTCGATGGGTATTAGATACTTGCTAGATTCGGCCTAGTGCAAGTGGGAGATTGTTAGTAGTATGTCCTAGGCCAATATATTTGAGATCTAGATGTATGGATTATGTTAAACAAAAATTGTGTTTATTTAGAGATATTTTATATAATAAATGTGTATTGGTTATTTTATTCTTATTACTAAAATGAACCTTGAATATGATATTCAGCTTTATATCATCAAAGTATGTGACTTTGATAGTAAAACTATAAAGTATTATGAATGATATTCTAAACCGTCCCTGATCATTCATAGGATGTTTGTGAGACAAACATACTTTATGATAAGCTATAAATGGACATCAGTATGTTAGTTGATTGATGGTCACGTTTTACTGATAATGAATAAGAGTTATTAAGTCATTAACGTAAGTATATGTTAGAGACCATATACTGGATTGACCCACCTTGAGAATACTACATGGTTCGTGTCATTAGTTATTCTCAGTAAAGAATGTATCTGTAATCCTTAGACTTGAGATTATCTCAGTTTCGTACATGATAAATTTTATACTTTAATATAGTCTAACATCGTCTTTAACCGGGCGATCGTAAAGATTATAATTAGGTATATAATGAATTGTGCGGAGGAAAGAGTTTAATTAAGATATGATTTGTTCCTCTCATAAATTGAGAGAGATATTTTTAGGCCTCTTGATGATTTGATTGAAGAAACGCACGGTCGTGCTCAAGTGAATTAATAAGGAGTTATTAATGTCATTTCATGTTCAATCAAATTCGATGTCAAGAAATATTTATCGACCAACATAAGGTTGACACATACCATGCCTTATGGACGATATAGATATCGTGTAACAAAAGGATATAATGCATGACATAAATTAGGTTTGATCGAATCATCTATACTTGCTTAATTTGGGTAATCATGATGTCTTGCTAGAGGCCGCTCATGATTTATAATCCATTGTGATTATTGCCAACATTAAGTAAACCTACGTGGTCACACACAAAGAACAACTAATGAGACGTACACAGAAAAATCATAACTTATGTGATAAGTTGTATGGAGAGCTACATAGTCAAGTGACACATCCAATCCTACATCTTATATGATAAGGTGTGTTGCATATATGGTTACATAGTTACCATGCACATAGGATATGAAACTTATGGACTATATAGGCACAAGAGACACCCCAAAATCAGATTAAGGGTATAATATTTTCGTCCATCTTTTTGTGAGAAAAAGAGGAGAGAAAAATCCGAAAATTATTCTTTTGTTATTTTCTGTGAGAGAAATGAAGAACAAATACTAGTATATATCGTTCTTTATCCATTCAAAGGGGTTGTTCGTGTGGATACCGGTAGAGGACGAAGCGAACTGCGGCGTCTTTGTGATTTGGGTTGAAACCGTGATTTTTGTTTGGAGAATCGGTTTATTTGGAGAATCGGTTTGCTTGGAGAATCGGTTCGTTTGGAGATTGCTTGGAGATCGGTTTGTGAGACCGATTAGGCGAATCATTCAAAGGATCGGTTTGGAAACCGGTTTGGATCGGGCAAAGAAAACCGTCAACCAAATTCGTTTTTGATCATCACGGATTAAGCGTAATCCGAAGGTACAAAATTATGAACTTTTCTTTGATTTAATTGTAATTCACGGATCCTTCTTTTGGGTTTCGAATTCGATTTTGTTTCGTTTTTGTTTTTCCGCTGCGTTATGAATGGTAGAAACCCAACAGAGGGATCTCAAAGATGATCTTGGCTTGGGGTGGATGTTTGTTGGGGAAGAAAAGAGAAGGAGAGATGAGCTTGAGCTTCGTTTTTTGATTTGGAGAAGGAAGGAAGAAGGAGACGAAGTTTTGGGGAGAAATGAAATGAAATGCCAGAATTGGGGGATTTGAAATAGGCAACTCATAGGAAACCTTACGTGATCCCCACACTAGCCCTCTCACCATCCCTATCTGTGACCGACAAGTGGGCCCTCTCCACTACTTTGTCGTGGGGCTCATTTGTCAGTGTCTGAGCGAGCATTGGGGTCGGTGGTGTGGGGGACTGTATTGGTGAAAGTAATAATGGTCTAAGCCAAATTGTTCTGCTGTGTGTAAAACGAATTATGTATTAGATATTCTCATAAACTTTTTTATATAATAATTTTGCGTAAATGTTGTTAGATTATTAATTAATCATGAATATGTATGTTCATTACACGTCATCAGAATATGTGATTCTGATAGTAAAATCGTAAAGCAAAATGAATACAATTCTAAATTATCTCTAATCATATATGAGATGTTTGTAAGACAAACATATTTGAAAAACTCAAATCATATATATAATTACTAGTATGTTATTTGAATGATGATCACATTTTACTGATTATGAATATTGGATATCAATTCACTAATATAAATATATGTTGGAGAACATATATTGGATCGACCCACTATGAGAATATACATGGTATATGTCATTAATGTTTTCTCATCATCTAATGTATGAGTAGTCATTTGACATGGGTTCATCATAGATTCCTGCATGTATGTCTTTATACTTTGACATAGTCAAACGTTGTCTTTAACCGGATAATTATAAAAGCTATGATCGGGTATTTAGTAAATCATGAGTTGAAATGTGAATGATCAAGATAGAATTTGTTACTCTCGGATACGAGAAAGATATCTCATGGTCCCCTGATAAATTCAAATAGAAGAAAAACACACAGACGTGTACGAAAGAATTAGCATGTGTTGTTAATATCTTTTAATTTATTCAGTCTAATTATAATTCAGGAAAGAGAATTGATCATAATAAGAATGACATAAAACCATGCCTTATGATCAATATAAATATCGTTTAACAAAGGGACTAAATACATAATTGATGTATATGTTATGATCGCGTATCATTCATTTAATTTGGATAATCATAATGTCGTACTAGAGACTACTTGTGATTTATAAACATGAAGTTTGTTGCCAATATTAAATGAACCTACATGGCCGCATACAAACATAACTGACTCGGTTGGACACAGAAAATCAAAAGAAAGGTGAAGAGGTGTGAGCATTAGATGCTATAAATAAATGAAGTGTTCATCTGATTAGGTTAGAAGATTCAGACCATACCCTAACCGCCTATTAAGAGAGAGAGAGAAAGAGAAATCGGATCTAGTAATCTCGGCTTCTCCTCCAACGAGTTAGTCATGTGTGGATACGTGTAGAGGGCGGTGCCGGAGTCGTAGCGCCTTTCGTGATCAGATCCGCAAGAGATGCAGGGAGATCGTTTGGAGACGAATCGTGAAACCCCATAAACCGCTCTCTCTCTCTTGGTCGATTGTCTCTTTGGTACCGAAATTTTTTGTTGTTGAACATTTCGCATATGCAACACATATCTTGTATATGAGATATGCAACTACATATGTTAGAAAAATTCAAATGCACATTCACCCTTTTCTGAATTCAACACAATAAATTCACGATATATGGTAGATTTTATTTTAGTTATTTTAAACAAATTCTCTTTCTTTTATCTCTGTGAACTTGGTATCATGAACTTGCCATACTCAAATGATGGTTGTCGAAACAGATGATGATGCGGATGAGCTAATAGATGTGTTGGTCGTCGGTGACAATATATTTGAGATTTTCTTTTTACTTCTCACATTTTTTTATATTCCTTTAAATAAACTTCTTCCTAACTTCTTTTACCTAACGTTGTGCCAAATATAATTATATGATATTTGATTTGACAACTAAATAATATCAAGAAATTATATATCTTAATTACATCAATCCAAACATAAAAAAATATAATCCAAACATAAAAAAATATAATTGTTATAGTTTCAATTTCTTTCATCAAAATACTAAAATTATAGATGCAACCATAGAAAATTCATTGTAGAAAGTTTAATTTTCCCAATAATTTATAATACAGCCATCTAAACGTCCCTTAAGCTTCTTCTTTCACATGCTCAACTTCCAAGCATCTGCATATGTTACCACTAAAAAGAAAATTAAATTATTTCCTTATGGTCTAAAAACTTTCTTTTTGTCTCAAAATTGAACTCCCCCTAAAATTGCATTTCATCTCTCTCTTTCTTTCGCATCGTCAAGCTCTTTCCTTTCCCCACAAAAACATCTCTCTCTCTCTCCCTCTCTCTCTCTCCAAGATGATTTACAGAATTCTTGTTGGAGGCAAGTACTTCTGTGAGGACTGAGGAGGAAGGCTTCTTCTTCCACTCTTCAGGATGGATGAGGGACCACGCGATCAGGCAGCACCGTGGCCGAAGATCCGTTCAAGAGGTTGAAGAATGCATGTGTCCGGACTATTTCGCCGTGTTTCCTACCCAAAAGAAACTTCAAATCCACATACAAAAGATGGGAAAACACAACTTCCTAGTGGAGGTGGTTATACGAGATCTCCTCCATGTGGATGGTGTAATGAGGCGGTACAAATATTTGGGGAACTCGTTTTAGGTTGAGACAATCGTATATCCTCTCTCTTCTATCAAAGAATTATTTCCTAGGGAAATGAATGTATTGTCGCTATTTACTGGGATTGGAGGTGTTGAGGTGGCATTTCATAAATTAAGGACTAAGATGAATTTGGTGGTTTCGGTTGAGATTTCACCGATGAATAAGAATATATTGAGAGGGTGGTGGGAGAAAACTAAACAGAACGGTACGTTGATTGAGATGGAGGATGTGCAGAAAGTGAATGATGAGCGATTTTACTGTCAAGTGAGTTTTTTTGGGTTGATATCCTTTTTTCTTGTTCTGTTAGGTTTTGTATCCAATTCATTAGATACTTACTAAATATTTCTTATCTGAGGTTATGTGTGGATAATTACAAATATGTATGTGGACCAAATATTTCTTATTTAAGGACATGTGTGCACATTTGCAAAAATGTAGACCCGTGTACAACCTTACACGGTTTTCCAGACACCTTTAAGTTCCATGTGTCATGCATATGATCAATTAATCATGCTTTGATATTTTATTAGGTTTCTATACACATTCTCCATTATTTCCCCAATCAACCGTTTATCATTAGTAAACGGGGCCTACTTATTGGGAGGATGGTGAACATGAAATATATATACGTTTTCTATTTTATTCTCTAAGAAGATACAAATGGTGGATACAAAAATAATAGTGGATACCACTAAACTAACATCAAATAGTGGTATATTACTGCAACCTTTTAAATCGAGAAGTGAAAGCAAAAAGGATTAAAAAAAACTCCATTCTTTTTAGAACGCAACCAAAATCGAGCTCATGGAAAATCATAAGTCCACAGTTTGGCACCTCTCCTCTAACGATTGCCTCTGCCTCGCCTCCTAAGCAGTGCAGAGGCCTGTTGTGCTGGATGTGCATGGGCCGGCTGTGTTGGTGGTGAAGCAACCGGCTGGGCAGGCTGAGCAGCGGGCAGAGCATCATCCAAAGTCCATGTCCAATTAAAAAGAAAATTAATGATTTTATCAAACGAATTTCAATAAAGAAATAAAAGACAAGTCTGGTTAGAAAGAGAGAGGAACAAATTAATGATTTATGCAAGATGGGAGAAGGAAGGAATTAATTTAATTTCCTTTCTTGTCTGTTAAATTAAGAAGGTTGGGGGTTGAGCATGGGGGAAAACAATAACTCAATTTGGCCATACATTGGCGTAGGAGCATTCATAGTAACGGTATAATTCTGTAATGTAATTGAATGTATAAATTGTGTACAAGAAATAATATAATTTTTTTTCCTGATGGAAGCAGAATCTTCTGCGAGAAGGAGCACATTTTCTTCCACTTTGGTGGGAACATGCGAGACCATGCAATACGCGTTCATGGACGGGGCAGATCTGCACAGGATGTCGTTATGTGCAAGGAAAGCCAGCTCAAAGCTGACCTTTAAGAGAGTGGCAATCAATATTCCTCATCACCGTCACTCAAAGGACGGTCACCAATGAAAATGGTGAAGAGGAGACCGTCGATGTGCTGGAGATCGACAACAACCCGCCTGGAACCCCATTGATTCTGTAAGCGCCTTTTTTCCTTTTAATTTTCACTTATTTTTCATTTTTTTTGTTGATAATATATGTAGTTCATATGTGATTAAATTTATTTATTTTCCATCTTATGTAACTAAAAAAGTCTCTGAATTTGATTGCAGGACACAGTTTATCAGGATTATCCCTTTGTGTAGTTCATATGTATGATATTGCAATTCTATCAAAGTAGGCAATATTATCATGTCTGTAGGACACAATTTGTAAGCATAGCGGATCTCAATGTTATCATGTTTACATAATTTTGGAAAGCATAATTACGTGATCTAGGAAGGTGAGAAAATATGATGTTCCAAACAAAAATGCAGAGCTTCAACTGAAATTGCATATATAAGCATTTGATTTTTTTTTAAAAAAAAAAAAAAGAGAAACAAGAGCGAAATTGAGAAGGAAATGACAAAGTTGAAAGAATAATGATAAGAAGATTGGGGAATTGAGAAGGAAAGGACGAAGGTAAAAGTTAGGAAATTGTGCTATGATGTTTCATTATATGTTGCACATATGATGCACATTTGTTTTTCTATTATATGTAGCATATTTCGTACATCTAATTGGATCTAGTAGATGTAGATCACACACACAATACCTCGAAGTGATTTGCCACCCAACAATTTCGAGATTTTCAAATTTACCTTTCCTGTTAAATAGACCCCTCTCTTCTTCACTCATCATTCACCCTTTGTCTCTGTCTCAAATAATATAAACTAGATATGACATCGCTCCGCTTCGGCTTTGGTTAAATAACTTTGTTACAGTGAATGAAAAAATCTTACTCCGTTTCAAATGCGTTTATTTTATAGTCGAAAAATATTTAACATAGAGTGGAGATGATGTGAATTTATTTTTCCACCACAAAGCCATGTGTCACACTTCTTTCGCTCCATAACAAAGGGAAACTTGAGCATGACCTTTTAATTCTTATACATGACTAAGCATTCAATATGAATGATTTTAATTATAAGATTGGAAACTTTGATATATCAACTAAGATTAAATAGTTCTTGTTTGAGTATAATGAAGAAGAGTTGGTTTTAGTATCATCTGCTCCAAATAGTTGATATAGTTACATCACAACTCACGAGAAAGAACAATGATTTATATAACAATAATAGTCACACTTCTTCATTATTACTTCGTTATGGGAGGAACTTGGAATAAGATATTAGAGGTAACCAATCCTCTTTTGAAGGCGCAGAGGGAATCCATTCAACCAAGGCCGGCCTTGTCATAAGCCCATTGAGTCCGTGGGCTTGGGCAACTGATCTGGCGGAACAATAAAATTTAGAATTAATTTATATAGGCCTTATTAGGTTAAATGAACAAATAAGAAAGGAAAAGAAAAGCCCACAGGCCTGCCACCTTCAATGCCTTAATATCTTTTCAATTTTGCTGGAGAGGAAAAGAAATGGAGAAAAGATACAAAGAAAAGAAAAAATGAAAAATGAAAAGAAACGAAACGAAAAGATAGAAGAGCCTCTGTCGCTATCAACTATGGTTGTACGCCGCCCACTCTTGCTTTCCTCTCCGCTCTCTCGGATGAATTTCTTCTTAGCTCCAAAAACCCAAAATTTCACTTTCCCTCTTGATATGAATAGAGATACCGCAAAATCTATGAGCATAAAAAGAATACTAGCAAAATGGATTGGTATCGTTGAAGTGGTAAGATTTCCCTTTCATCTCTTGATCTCAAGTTTTCAGTTTGTGTTGGTTGATTTTCTTCTTTCATTGAAGAAACTATTAAGGTCAGACTTGTTATGAATATAATTAATGTAGATGTTCATTACTTGGCCTCTAAGTAAAGATAAATTAGGAAATGCTTATAAGAATGGAAAGAATTCAGGATATTTATTACTGTATATTCTATTGTATTTATGTTAGATTATTTCCTTTATTGTAATTCTAAATCAGGCAAGAGATTTCTTGGCCAGCACTCAACCTCTACAATATAAAGAGGGCAGTGGCTATTGTATTCTTAATCCACAATTCAATACATAATTCTCTCCTTCTAATTCTTTCTTTTATTATTCTTTTGTTCTTTATTTTATAACACATTATCAGCACGACTCTACTATAAGTATTTGAAGTTCTAAATAACATAACCGAAACTCCGCTTCAGAAGGTACAATTTCAAATTTTTAATATTTCATTATATTATTTATTTTGGATTTCTTTTATTCGATTTTTTTTCTTTTCTTGAAATCCGTTATTTTACGAGCTTCTTTTAAGCAACATATCTCTGCACCGGAAGTTGCAGATTCTCTTTATAGATCAATGCACCAGAAGTTGCTTGTTTAATTATTTTTATTTTGCAACCAGAAGTTGTGTGTTTATTTTTATTCACTCACCAGAAGTTGCTTCTTTAAATTATTTTGTATTCACCAGAAGTTTCTTGTTTAATTATTTTTGCAACCAGAAATTGGATGTTTATTTTTATTTACGCACCAGAAGTTGCTTGTTTAATTTTATTTACGCAACCAGAAGTTGCATGTTTATTTTTATTTATGCACCAGAAGCTGTAAGTATATTTATGCACCAGAAGTTGCAAGTATATTTATCTTTATTCTATGTACTTTTACTTTATGCACATTTACTTTTATGCACATTTATTTTATGCACATTTATTTTTATGCAAATTTATTTTTATTTATGCACCTGTAGTTATAATAAATTTTTTTTTCTTTGCACACAAGCTGCAAAATTTATTTTATGCACCAGAAGTTGCAAAATATAGCACCAGTAGTTGCAAGAATATAAATCAGAAATATTGTCTAATTCTCAAACATCAACTCTCAAATAATAATTCGAGAAAAGATGAAGAATATATATATTAAATAAAGATATTCCTTACGTTTTATTTTGCTCTTGAAGTAGCAACAAGATGAAGAGAGTTGTGAGATATATTGAAAACCAATATCATGTCTTATTGTGAATAAGCAAACTAATAAGTTCTAAAAGAAGAAATTATGAAATTTGGTCTAAATAATTGCATTCAATTCCCAGAAGTGAATGTTGCAAAATAATAACACAAATGAGAACGATATCAGAAGCCATTACAAGAAAATCATACAAGACAATGAGAAGATACAACAAGATATAATTTATGATTGATTCTAAAATATCTTTTTTGTTGAATTTTATTAAGTCTCTTTAAAAAAAAAAGGGTTAATTTTGTTTGTAATTAAAAACCATTTCAGTAAGCTCTTAAATATTACAAGACATATATATTTATTCAATATATTTTATTTATTTGTGAAATCCAAAATGGATGATAAAGATATGTCCAGCAGACATTGAACGACTAAAATAATACTTAGAAATTGAAAGGCAAGTATTAATACAATATCATGTATTATAAATGTAATTCAAGACTCCAGAAGAGTTACTATTTTGTTTCCTGAATAAACAAAATTTATAATAGATAATGCTTTAAAATTGTGAATTACTATCATTGTTTCTTGTATATAAGAAAAATCATGAATTTTATACAATTGATTCTGCATCATTCCCAGAAGTGAATACCACATATACAAGTCGTGATTATTAATATGGATGATGACGTGTAAGAGGTCAAGGTCAAAATTATACTTGTGATTGTGATCATTATATTAAGAAAGACACACAAGAAAGCGGAAAGAATGCACAAAATGGTCTAAAATTTATATGGTAGTAAAGGACATTTGGTATGTCTCTATGTACGCCCTAGAATCTTGTGGAGGTTTATTAAGCTGTCTTAAAAGCAAAGAGAAAATAATAATGTCGACTTGTTTATCACCATAATGAAAAAGTTGATAACCGATAATGATATCATCCGCTGGATTTAAAGCACATTAACAAGAACGAGTTAGAGAAAGAACCGAGTAAGAAAATTTTCTTTTATTCTATTTTATATTCTTATTATTATTGTTATTATCATTATCATTATTTTTCTTTCTTTTGATACTACTAATATGAATCAAAGTATGTATGGGCACAATAAGAATTATAAATATGTGTGCCTCATTGTAGTGGACAATATTTCTATATTTTGAGAAATATTCATTAGAACAACATGCAGCTTTTCTTTTGATTTGTATTATGAAAGACTAATACAATTAAGTCAGATTTATTAGTAAACCAAGAAGTTTATTGACATAAAACTTATTTATACTTCTGCATATTAGATTTCGTCGAGTCGAAAAGTAATTTTATAATTTGACATGAACTTGAAGTTCACTAATAGAAAAACAATTTTATCATTGAACATGAACCAGAAGTTCAATAATTTGAAAAGTAATTTTATGATTTGAAATGAACCATAAGTTTTCTAGTTCGAAGAGAAATTTCATGATTTGGCATGAAACAAAAGTTAACAAATCTCGGAGCAATGATGATGCAAATAATCACAGAGAATTCAAATATGCATCAATTAAAGAACCAGAAGATTCTTGCTGCATGTTATCAAAGGAGAATTAATTGTTAGACATCACAAATCAGGGTTGGGAATAAATCACCAAATTTCCTTGAGCGTATTAATTGAAATATATGTGGCCCTATTACTCTTTTATGTGGACCATCTAGATATTTTATGGTATTAATAGATGCATCTATTAGATGGTCACATGTATATTTATTTAATCTCGAAATATTGTATTTGAGAGATTGCTTGCTCGAATATTCTAATTAAGATAATAATTTCTGGATCCTACAACTAAGAAAAATCGTCTTGATGATGATCAGTTGGCTACATCCCAAGTAATAATTGACTATTGTACGTTGATTTAGATTATAGTTGAGCATTGGCCCACAAACGCACTTAGAATGATCTAACATCATATCTTGTTAAGCGATTATAATTAATCATTGGCCCCTAATAATGAAATGAAAGCTTGTCTTTTGATTGAGGCCAAGAAATGATATATGCTACAACACTAATTAGAGTAAAGCCAATATTTTATAATAAGTACTCCCCATTATAATTTGTGACTGGCCTGCAGCCAAGTAAATACTATTTGAAATATTTTGGATGTGTAATATTTGTTCCGGTAGCTCCACCGCAACACACAAAAACGGGTCACAAATAAAAGTCGGGCATATATGTTAAGTAAAATCGCCCTGCATAATTTGATATCTTGAACTTCATTACTTGAATATATTCACTACATGATTTATTGATTATAAATTTGATGTGACAGATTTTCAATCATTATCTAATTTTAATACTTGATCTTATATATATGAACTATAAGTTAAAATGTAACTCATTTGTAAAATATACCAAATTTATTGTTAGATATATTTGTTCTTCCATAAAAGTAATCTGACAACATCTTAATTCGGATGAATATCCCTGGAGGATCATCCAAAAATACACCTGAAGTGTATTAGATATTTATAGACAAAATTCCAGAAGAAAGAATTGAATGAATACCCAAGTGATTGTTGTGAGACAATTAAATATTAATGAATATGTTCAAGATATAATAGACAATGAAAGTCCTGAAGAACTTGATTAATAATTAATGATAACATTAGGGGGAGAGAAACACGAGCTGAAAAATGTAAGTTATATCTTATATAGAATGCATCATTAATATATTTCACTTAGATCCTCGAACAAGTTAATATGAACTAGAAGTTCATAAATTTATTAATGTGAAACAACATGCCATTATATTATTTATATTGATGCAAAAATGATTATCATATCATACATTCCAGCATTATGTGCTCATAATTATATTGAAGTACCCTTGGATAATTCTATGTTTGATATATGCCAGAAGCATGGTCGACCAATCGGATCCAATGATAAAGATCCAAGTAAGAAAAAGGAGCATAATAAAAAAGTTGGCATAATTGAAGTTAACGATACTTCTAAAGAAATAAATTCTTCTGAAAAGAATATTAACGATAAAAGAGTAGAAGACATAGACGAGCAAATAACACCAGAAGAGGTTTAGGTACCTAATAATATTGAAAATATTGAAAATGATGAGATCTCAATAAATTATGTCTCTACTAGAATAAATATGGAACCGTAATAAAATTAAGATTAATCAAAATTTATTTATTTATGCAATTGATATAATAAATAAAAATGAGGATCTAGAATTAAAATTATTTGTATAATGTCGACAGATAAAGTATTGGCCAAATCGAAAGATGTGATTAAAGCATCATTATTTTCACTAGTGAAATATAAAATTGTGGACATGTAGTCCAAACACCTGGCGTTGTATAACGGTAACTTATAAGCGGGTATAACTTATAAGAGGGTGTTTTAAGAATATGTAATGAAAAATTAAATTGTGATATGCAATTATATTTCTAATTTTGTCGTCCCTGGAGGACTCGTTAACTTAGTAGCAAATTATTCATATCTTATTTGATTGCAATATATTAATGAAAAGCCCTGAAGGATTTAGAATGCCAGAAGCATTTCAAACTCTCGAGAGATTTAATCTATTAAATTACAAAAATCTTTGTACTAATTAATGCAATATTGAGATATGTGATAAAATTGCTATAACAAATGTTTGTTGAATGAATGTTATGTAATTGATCAAAATTACATTTAGAAAACTATATGTTTACCTTTTGAATGTTGATATATATATTGATGATTTAAAATCGTATGGTACTCTCGAAGAGCTCCAAAAGCTACCACATTATTCAAAAGAATACAAGATTAAATTCTTTAAAGCATAAAATATTATCTTGAATTATAAATTGAATATTTCCCTGAAGGAGTCATTATTTCATAATCCATCTATTATAATGATATAATGTGGAGAAATCGCATCCATTAAGATCATCAAGATAACTTGTTTGATGTATTAACAATTAAAATAAATGATGGTGAGTTATTTTCATGCATGCATGAGCATGATGATTGTAAAATGAATATCTAACGAAGCTCCTCAAATAATGATCCAGCAGATCTCTTCTTAAGCATATATTACAGAGATTGAACTTTGTCATCTCACATATAGTTGCATATATGAGGGGGAGAAATAATACGCACTGCACTCTTTTTCCCTTGTCTATGGTTTTTGTCCCAATGGGTTTTCCTAGCAAGGTTTTTAACGAGGCAGTTTTTGTGCGTAATATATAGAATGGTGATGCACTCTTTTTCCTTCACTAGGATTTTTGCCCATAGGGTTTTACCCAGTAAGGTTTTAATGAGCCATATTTAATATATGAAATAATGAGAAATAATGATAATACGCGATGCACTTTTTTTCCCTTAACTAAGGTTTGTCCTACTAGGTTTTCCTTACAAGGTTTTTAATGAGGCAACTTCTAATGCGTATGAAAGATAAAATATGGACATCGAAGGGGGAGTGTTATGAATATAATTAATGTAGATGTCCATTACTTGGCCTCTAAGCAAAGATAAATTAGGAAATGCTTATAAGAATGGAAGGAGTCATGGCAGGATATTTATTACTGTATATTCTATTGTATTTATGTTAGATTATTTCCTTTATTGTAATTCTAAATTAGGCAAGAGATTTCTTGGCCAGCACTCAACCTCTACTATATAAAGAGGACAGTGGCTATTGTATTCTTAATCCACAATTCAATACATAATTCTCTCCTTCCAATTCTCTCTTTTATTATTCTTTTGTTCTTTATTTTATAACAAGACTAAGTTAATTGGGTTTATTAGTACTAATAGCATTAATGTGTTTAATATATACATGTATTATTTAAACAATGATCTAAACAAGATTTGCAATTTTTTGTTATTGTTAATTAAGGATTTGAAGGATTAATTGAGCACTTGATTTTCAATGCAGTAGATTTTCATTGCTGCTATGGTTGATTGCAGAACATAGAAGGTGTGGAGAATTTGAATTAATTGTAGATATGAAATTTTAAATATATTGCAAACTGGTACAAACTATAAAGGACTTGTATAGTGAATTGTTAGGTATATATTGCGTAATAACATAAATGGTATGATTGCATATAAAGGAACATGGATGAACATTGTTCAAGAATTTTATATTTTAATTACCCAAATATTTATGGTAAATAATAGTCAATTGAACTTGTATCAAAATGAATTTACATTTATATCTATAATTCCATAACAATTATCCGAATTATTTTAGCTTCGTATAATTCTTTTTAATGGTGATCTTATAATAGAGCAATACTTTCATCTCGGGCTTGGGCAACCAAAAGCTCAGGGCCGTCCTTGCTTTCAACTATAAAGCATTTATCTAAAATCACCTTGAACTTATACTAGGATAATGCTCGCGCTTCACAGCGAGTATTTCAATTTTAATAGTTATTTCAATTTAATAATGTATAATCCTGACCCAAATAAATAACTGAAATGTAACAACCGCCAAAAGGCATTTGACAAACATCCACCTAATTCCAAATAATCTCCAAATTACATTTATTAAATTTCACAGCAAAAACAAAATTGAGACTGTAAAGTTCTCATTTATTTCATAACCATTATTAAACTAAATGTTATTAAAATTGTGACGTCTCTCCACCCGTAACCCCAAGCTAATGATCCAAACTTGGGCACAAAATAAATATAAGGATGAGTACTGACTCAGTAAGGTATGAAAAGAGGCCCAGCCGCATATACCAAAAATAGAATATTTTGAGTTTAATATAAAATCAAGTAATATAAAATCAAGTAACCAGAAGTCATAAATATAATTTAGTATAATAATTATATAATAATTATGAAAAATACTTTTATTTCGGGATATTATCTTATTTCACTTTTAACTTCCACACACACAACACACACACTAGATCATGCTCTGTGGCATCGAGTACGCTCACAGATACAAGTCTTTCCGAGCTCGTTATTGGGTGATCGGCGGCCCTAGTTTCTCTCTACTAAGTACGGCTCCTCACCTATGTGAACCAGCGGCCCTGGTTTCGTTCTACCAAGTACGGCTGCATCCTCATAATTATCACACATCTCACTATATCCCGTATCTTACTCAAAAATATTTTTAAATATTATCTTTAAATTCTCATATTACTAAAAATATTAATTTGAGCCATATAAGCTCTATCTCATAAATATGAGTTCTAGATTAAATATTACTATCATTATAGGTACTTATAATATATATAATATTTGTACGGAAGAACAAATATAGCCAAAGGGAAAAGTATATGCGAGCAAAACCTTACCTGAATAAATGCAACTAGCAAACTCTCACACGAAATCTTCGGGTTCTACAAACTCTTGAGCTTCCTTCGCAACTCTTTCAACATCTCGGTATTCTTCTAGTATGTACTCCTCATCACGTGAATCTAATTATTTAATTAATATTTATTACTAATCGATCTCGAATTTCGAACCACATGCTCACTTAATCTGACTATTTACGAAAAAATATTTCCTAGACCTTAAATGCAAAAATTAATATTACCAATGAGTTCAGAATGCCCAAAAATGTATAAATGGACTATTTATTTGCGAAATTTAAAGTTATGGTTAAAAAGATATGATTAAAACAAATTTCCTTAATAAATCAGAATTGAAATTCCAGCTTTTAGAAGAGTACACGAAATTTCAGATTCTCTTATAAACAGTATTCCCAGTCCCAGTTTTATAAATTCCAGATTTTAGGAAAACAATATTTTTGTTTCTCAGATTTCCAAAACCCTTGATTTTGTATCATCAAATAAATAAAATATAACAAAATTCTAAAATTAATTAGTCATAATATTATATAATAACATAACATCATAATACCGTATTCTAACATATTTGTCTCGTTAAATATAATCTTTTTCTACTCATGTTATATAAAAATATTTATCATTACACAAATTAGTTTTGAAAAAAATATAGTTATGTTAATTAAATAATAGGTCCAAAACAACAAAATATTGATTATCTAATTATATGAGAATGCATGCAACATGGCTTAATTATGCAAATAATACTCACTACTAACTAAATTAATCCTATCTAAAATAAGGAATATGCTAATCAACAAAGACTCACAAGTACTGATGCTTGTAAAGAGGACAAATGATAGTTGTATGCTGAGTAGACACGTTGCTTGTGAGCCGAGTATCCCTTTCACCAGAGGTCCACAATACCAAGAGCAAGGATCTTCTAGATTTCAAAGGACAAACTCCTTTTTGGCTTTTTAAGTGTGTACAAAAGAAGAGAGAGAGAGAGCGTAGAGAGAGAATGAATGGAAAGACAATATAATGTTTTGAAGGGAAATATTTAAATTCAGAAGGAAAAACAAAATGAGAATAATAATTGTACCGTATTCCTGATTAATGGCTGATTACTCAATTTAAGGCCCTTAATTTTATATTAAATAGAAATTTAAGCATGCACAAATGCAAATTTTCTGAATGGAAAGAAGAAGAAACGGACAGCCAATTTCTGCTGCCACTTTTGCACTTTAGTCCCTCAAAGTTAAAATAATCATAACTTCAAAATACACCTCCGATTTTGATGATTCAAATTTCTAAATTCTTTATTTAATGTATGTGATTTATTGAGATACACTTTATTATCCCCCAACATACAAATTATTTATGAAATTATGAAAATATCCCTACTACAAAATAATAATAAAAAATAAAATAAAATAAAATAAAATTACTTATTATAACAACTTGTAATTAATAAAATTCAAAATTAAAGTTTGTGAAGCCATAGTACATAAATTATACATGAGAATTCAAAATTATTATCTTTGATTTTCTTATGTCATTATGTCTTGACATATTATATTAGAAAAACAAATTAAGTATTAATCAGCCTTAGATGAATGAGATCAAAAAAATAAAATGCAAGATAATTTAATTCTAAGATTTCAGTTGAAACTACATAAGATGAAATTATAGATGATTCACTTTAAAAAAGATAAAAAAATAATATTTATATTTAATATTATATATATAGAAAAAGAGTGTATACTACATAGAAAAATTCAACATAACTCATTTTCTTCAAAAATTTGCCACTGCAATTTTTTCTTGCCTTTTTTAGATGGTAAATGTATGGATTACACATAATACATTAAGTAATATAATATAGTTTTCAATATTCTGAAATTTTATTTGAGATGATAGTTCTCGCATAACGGAGATATAACACTAAATATTAATCTAACTAATCATGTGATATGATGATAATAATTTAAATTAAAAGCTAAGATTTGATAAATTGGTTCGACGGCGCAGAGAAAATTGATAATAGTTCTCTTGAGAATTTTCAAAAAGAGGTAAAGGAATATGATAAGAGTAATAGGCTTATCATTTTATTATATGTTCTTTTATATATTCTATATTGACATATTTTATCAAGAAAAAAATGAAAGCCAGGACCATTGGACCACATCAATCCCCCTACCTCAAAAGTCACCCAATGAGTGAAGGAGCCTCTCATCTTTGTTCTTTGAATTACTCTTGGAATCATAACAATATATTTTTATGTGATATTGTGCTAATAATTTAAAAGAAAAGTTAAGATTTCAAAAAATAATTATCCAACAGCCAAGATAAATTGACAATAGATCTCTTGAGAATGCTTAAAGAGAGATAAAAATAAGTTATACGTTAATGAGTATATCATTTGTGTACATCTTTTTTAATATAGTCTATATTCACATATTTTAGCAAGAATAAAAATTGGAACTATAAAATATGTAACTCAAAATAAAGAGAAAATTCCAACAAATTTATATTTGATCATTTTAACATTGGAAATAACATATTTCATTAAGAATTATAATTTTTTAAAGAATAAAAGAAAAAATATTTATATTTTAATTCGTGAACTCTCCATTAACTATTGACATTAATAATTGAAGATAACTTTGTACTATGATTCATTGAAATCATCCGATTAAGATCAAATAATAACAAACAAACTCACAACGGTTCTCACTAAATCGGATATATGTAACGCAAAACACCAATTCAGCTAATCATATGCTTATGTTTTAATAACCACATAAATGTTACCATAAAATATCAATAAATTTGAGAAAATGAGTGACTAAGGTTCGACAAAAAAATTGATCGAATGATGAAAATAAAAATGATGATGTGGCTTTTTGATGAAGCTCAAAAATAGATGAAAAATAAGGAATTAGTGCTAATTTGAACAATTTGAAACATACGGTTCTGCTTAATGTCGTTAACGTGACACCACTTTGGACTCCAACTAGTAATAAAGTTCTTAAAATTGTTAAAAAGGTTGGACCCATGGACGGAATTAAAAGGGTACCCCCCCCCCTCTTCTATAAAACTGAAATTTCAATATAGGTCTTTAAATTTTTAATTATAATCCTTCATAGTTCATAGTAGAGGTGGCAAACGGGTGGGTCGGGTCATATTCGGGTTAGCCCGTTTGAGTTTGGGTCAATTTTACGTTCGGTCACCGTCGGATTTGGTCAACACGGGTCAGATCGGGTCGGTTTTAGATCTTGTGTCGGTCGGATTCTTTTCGGGTCAAGAGTGTCTTCGGATGAGTTTCGGGTTGGGTCGGGTTGTATTCGGATCTTGTTGTGGTCAGGTTATCTGGGTTCGGATTATTTCGGGTTCGGGTTAAATGGATGTTCGGGTCAAGTGAAAGTCGAGTGTTTTCAGGTTTCGGGCCAACTAGCTTCGGGTTGTATTTGCTCGAAATTGGCAAATGCTGATCTGTCATGAACTATCCGACTCGGCCTAAATCCTAACAACCCAAAACCCGTAATGACTAATCTCCCGAGTTCTAGATAACCCGAAAATTAACTGACTTTGAAACGGGAATGACTTGAAACCCAAAATGATCCGAGCCCGACCCGAAACCCGAACAATCCTTGACATGAGGTGACAAACATAACCCGAACCCTGGAGACCCGCCCGACCAACTAGTACCTGACCCGACCCAAATACAAAATGTTACCCAAATTAATAAACCCTTAACTCGAATGACTCGAAATCCGAAACTATTTGAATTAACCCGTATCCCGAACGACCCAATACCTGAACCCCAAAATGACCCCAACCCGACTCGAAACCCGAATGACCCACGACTTGAGGTGACAAATCTAAGCCGAACCCAGAAGACCCGTCCGACCAACCAGTACCTGACCCGACCCGACCTGAACACAAAACATTACCCAAACTAATAAACCCTTAATCCGAACGACTCGAAACCCGAAACTATTTGAATTGACCCGTAACCCTAATGACCTAAAATCCGAAACCCGAAATGACCTGAGCCCGACTCGAAACCCAAATGACCCATGACTTGAGGTGACAAAGCTGAACCCAGGAGACCCGCCCGAGAAACCAGTACCTGACCTGACCCGAACACAAAATGTTACCCAAACTAATAAACCCTTAACCTGAAACTATTTGAATTAATCCGTAACCCGAACGACCCAAAACTCGAAACCCGAAATGACCCGAGCCTGACTCGAAACCTAAATAACCCATGACTTTAGGTGTCAAACCTAACCCGAACCCAAGAGACCTGCCCGACCAACCCGTACCTGACCCGACAAGAAGACAAAATATTATCCAAACTAATCAACACGTAACCCGAATGACTCTAAATTCAAAACTATTTGAATTGATCCGTAACCCGAATGGCCTGAAACACGAAGCTAATTGAGGTGACCCAAAACCGAACTAATTGAACTGACTGATAACTCAAGACCCAATGACCTGAGCCCGATCCCAAACCCAAAACTTAAATATCCGTAACTTGAGATGCCAAACCTAATTCTAGCCCAAGTGACCCGCCCGACCCACCGAAAACCTGACCCGACCCGAACTAAACAACCCGGATCTAAAATTTTACCCAAACTAATTAACCCATAACCGACACGAGCAACGACCACTAACCAAAAATAAATCTAAACCCGAAAACACCCAAACTAATCAGTAATCCACCGAAACCCAAAACAATCCAAATTGACTGACCCGTCAACTGCCACATGTATTCAATCGAAATAATCTATTCAACGAAAAAAATACAAAAAAAATATTTAGATATATATATATATATATATAATGGGGAAGGATATATTGAACCCAAATAATCTTACTCCATTCTTACCCTAATTCTTACCCTACTTGATGGGCGGTCTAGATTTGATCTCACGCGGGAGCGCTGAAGCTGAACCGTTTGCCTTAAAAAAACCCTCCGTTTCCTTTCGTCCGCTTCCACACCCCACACCCTTCTCTCTCTCTCTCTCTCTTCAGCCCATTTTTCTAGATCTCGCCTCTTTCTCTCTCAAATCGAAGTTCAAGCTCAAGCAATCAGAAGCTCAAGCTCTCTCTCTCTCTCTCTCTACATCGCGTTCTCTCGCGAAGATTGAAGCTCTCTCTCCATCGCCTTGTTCTCTCTCGATGCTCTCGCCGACGAAGCTGCACTTGCCAGCAACTTGCCAAGATCTCGCAGACGAAGCTCCATGACTTAGCCTCCTCCTCTCCTTCCTCTCCTCCTTTCAAATCCGGGGATGAAGCAACCTAATTCAGGTCATTACGTTCTTAATCTTAGGGTTTATGACTGATTTTATTTTTTAATGGCTGAATTAGGGTTTCTTTAATGTATGGATTCGGGTGTTTTTATGGCTGAATTAGATTATCTTTAATTTGGTCTGTTTTATTGTTACACTCGTGAACTGTTGGATTTGGGTACTTGTTAGGGTTATATTTTTCTTTTGGTTTATTGGGGGCAGATTTTGGCTGAATTTGATCTTTGTTGAAGGAATTAAGGTTTAATTGGTCTGAACTAGGGTTCTGTTTTTAGCGTAGAGGATTTTGGTCATAATTGGGATAATTTGGTTGAATTAAGGTTGAATTGGTCTAAAGTAGGGTCTTGTATGAATTAATCTGGATTGGTCTGTACATTTGGTCTAATCTATGCCCTTTGGATGAATTTAGTCTTTGCCCGATCTTAATTAGGGTGTATTTGAATTTAGGCTTAGACTCTTTATTAGTGGATTTTGGTCTTCATTAGTTGTTTGGGGTTATGTCCATTTAGATGAATTAAGGTGAAACTTGTTAATGCTATCAACTGAACATCCGTTTCATGCCAGCATACCATTGTTTGAAAATTGTATTAAAAAAATGAACTATTTATTGTTTGATTGTACTGAAAATTTCAGTGTTTCTTTTGTTGACTTATTTATTCTTTTGTTGCAGAATGATATTTTGCCTAAAATGCTATATGGAAGAGGACTTATTTAGTAAAGAAATTAAAAATGCAATTTGGTTGACTTATTTAGCAGTGATTTCTTTTTCTCAAACAATATCCAATCTGATGAAATGGTGGAGAATTTGGATGTATGTTTAGTAGGGTTATCTGTTTCGATTAGGGCTAGAGTTATGGTTATTTGCATCAATTTGAGACGAGGGTCATGGTTTTGCAATTAGAAGTTGTAAATTGTAATTGTTCTGAGATGTTAAAAATTTGTTTAATGGTAGTTGTATATGATAGCATTTGAGATTTATTTATTTATTTTGTAATTATGTATGTATTTAATAATATATTTGAAAGTTTTCATATTATAGATGAAATATCGATGTATGTTAGGGGCCAGAGATGAATTGAAAATGTATTTTGTATATTATGGATGTTCTAATAAATTTGACTACAAGTTTAATATTTTATTATCGTTAAGATCAGAATCAATTACATGGGCACCGATCATGTTTGTACCAAATCAAATACCATATCCAAATTGCAATATAAAGTCATAATTAATAACATGCAATTCATCTGCGATATATAAAAGGGTCTTAAATCAAATTGCAATATATAAATGAATTTTCAAACCAAATTACATTCAATACCAAGTCTTGCTCAAATTACAACACCAAGTGATATGACCCTAATACTACACCCTAAAAACTGGACCATACACGAGCCCCCTAATCAAATTATACCATTTCATCTCCTAAATTTATGCATAATTCCACCTAACTTGACAGGAAAACTCACGTATTTGAGAGCCTGCGTAAATACAAAATTAAAATTTTATAAAATTAAAAAATAAAATATGCAAAAAAATATTATGAAAATTAATTTACATCATACTGACTTGTCGCTGCAATTATATTAGGTACTGATTCAACTCCATATCTGGATATCTGCGTGAGTGAATTCACAGATTTATTAGTTGTCTGTAAAAAAAATGAAACAACATTTACGAATTTAGCAATTTAAAATAAAATTAAGGAACTAAATTTCCATCTAAATGTCAATGCAATGCTCAAACCCTAATTAGATCTAATAACCACACCAAAAGACCCAAATTCATTAAATTTATCCTAATTCAGGCCTAAAAGCGGATAAAAAGAAAAATCAGGCCTAAAAGCGGATAAAAAGAAAAAACCTTGTTTCCTACTGGTGCAACCTAAATACCCTAATTTATTCAATAGACGTAATGAAGTAAAAAATTAGCTATTACAAATCAATTGTTTTGGCACTTAGGATTTTTCAATTAATATTAATACGAGTCTATAAATAATACAGACCACTTCATTAATTAAGTACTATATTATTTTGCTAATTACATAATATATAATTAATGCAACTTTAATATTACTTAGTTAATATTTGAATAATCAATATATAATGGTATTGAATATTTTCAAACTTCTTTAGAAAAAGTAAGTTTTCTAAAAATACAAGAATTGATGCATTTTTTAATAACACAACACATCTTCTGCACATAATTAGGATTAGTGAAATATATATTTCAATAATGTAAAGAATTTAATAGAAACACATGAATATTTATATACAAAAATATTTTAGTCATTTTCTTTTTAACTCCATCTTATCTTGCTCCCAAACAGGAACTACAAATCCATATACAAAATCAGTACAATATATTCAGTGTAAAGTTATTTTAAATTAACATAACTAAAAGTAATAGGTACCAATTCAGTAACCAATTCATCAGTAATTAATCAGTACTCATCAGTCATTCAAGTCATACATGAAGAAAGTCATAATTCAGTAACCAATTCAAAATTCCCCCAAAAATCAGCCAAAATAAGCACCGAAATCAGCCAAAATTTAACAATAAAACAGACCAAATTAAAGATAATCTAATTCAGCCATAAAAATACCCGAATCCATACATTAAAGAAACCCTAATTCAGCCATTAAAAAATAAAATCAGTCATAAACCCTAAGATTAAGAACGTAATGACCTGAATTAGGTTGCTTCATCGCCGGATTTGTAAGGAGGAGAGGAAGGAGAGGAGGAGGCTAAGTCATGGAGCTTCGTCTGCGAGATCTTGGCAAGTTGCTGGCATGTGCAGCTTCGTCGGCGAGAGCATCGAGAGAGAACAACGCGATGGAGAGAGAGCTTCAATCTTCGCGAGAGAAGGCGATGTAGAGAGAGAGAGAGAGAGCTTGAGCTTCTGATTGCTTGAGCTTGAACTTCGATTTGAGAGAGAAAGAGGCGAGATCTAGAAAAATGGCTGAAGAGAGAGAGAGAGAGAAGGGTGTGGGGTGTGGAAGCGGACGGAAGGAAACGGAGGGTTTTTTTAAGGCAAACGGTTCAGCTTCAACGCGCTCCGCGTGAGAGATCAAATCTAGACCGCCCATCAAGTGGTGTAAGAATGGGGTAGGATTATTTGGGGTCAATATATCCTTCCCCTATATATATATATTACAAAAAAACTTTAGCAGAAAAAATAAAAACATATCAAACTGCAACTTAGATATATGGAGATAGGTGTATTATGATCATCTTTCTTTAGTTATTTGTAAAAATAAATATGAATGAGTTTGATTTAACAACTAATATAAATAGCGAGGCATATATATATACAGGTAATAGAACTCTAACAATATAGTAAGAAAATAAAATAAATAGTTCATGATCATTTATAACACATGCAACTTCAGTGAGGAAGATAAAAATAATTCTATCCATTCAGTCTCTTAAGTCAGAGCGAAAAGAGAAAAATAAGCCAATTAATTTAGAGGCATAATTGTCAAATAAGAAATATGGATTGTAAATAACATTACCATATGAAATATTTACCTGCTTTATCTAATATGAAATATCAAATATTTACCTACTTTATTTAATATGAAATATCAAATATTTACCTACTTTATCTAATATGAAATATCAAATATTTACCTACTTTATTTAATATGAAATATCAAATATTTACCTACTTTATCTAATATGAAAGATCAAATATTTATCTACCTTATGTATAATGTGGAATATTTACCTACTTTACGTAATATGAAATAGTCACCTGCTTTATGTAATATGAAATATTTAGAAAGTTATATTAGTTTTAGAAATAATATTGCATTGGCTTTGCCTCCAATAGTAAATTCCCTTCTCTCTTCTTATATTTCATTGATGTGTTTATTTTCTTCTTCTCTATATATATGTGTGCAATTGTGCTAAAAAATAAACCATCTACATCATTGGCTATACTCATAAAATTTCGGAATTTTTATTCTTCAAAATATCAGTTAAATTTGTTCCATTTTACTGCTTTTAATGCTACAACCTCTTCAATGCTTATCAAATTGTGTTATGATGTTTTGTAGGTCGATTCGTACGTCCCCTTTTTGGCTCTCATCATTGGCTATCTATGTTATGATATATTTATTATTTGTTGTTGGTAATCTTAGTTGAATCTATGTTATGATATTTATTATTTTGAATTCCTAGTCAAATTAAATTATTTTCAGGTTATATTCGGGTTTCGGGTTGTTTTAAAACCGGTCCAATTTGGGTTCGGGTCAATTCAGATCTTGGTTTATCGGGTCTGGGTTCTTGGGTGGCGGGTTATATCGGATTCGGACAAGTCGGGTTTTATGCTGGGTCGGGCTAGAGAGGTCATCAAACAAAAATTTCTTCGGGTTCGGGTTCATCGGTTCCGGGTTAGGCGGGTTCGAGTCAGTTGACTTTTTCAAAATTTTTGAATCAGGCCGGGTCAGACTTCGGGTGGGTCGGGCGGGTCTTTCGAGTTCGGGTCATGTTTGCCAGCTCTAGTTCATAGTAATTAGATGTGGCAAAATCTGACCCGACCCGAAAAATCCGCCCTACCAACCCGAACCCGACCCCGACCCGACCCGAAAATGTTGACAAGTCAATGACCCGAAACCCAATCTGACCCGAAGCCCGAATGACCTGAAACCCAAACGACCTGAAACCCGAATGACCCGAAACCCGAGCGACTTGAAACCCGAACGACCCGAAACCCGAACGACCCGAACCCGAACCCGAATTACCCGCCCAACATTCGAAACCTGAATAGTGTGCTGATTTTGCCTTAATTATTGGAGTTTTTGTAATTATACATTGAAAAACTTGCATATCTACATGTGTTATGTGTACAATGATTATTTTTTTAATTCTTACATCTTATGATATTATTACATTAATAAATTAATATTTTTTAAAAGAAAATTTGTTTTGCTATAATGAACTCATTTTATATAAATAACACATAACTAATAATAACTTTTACTAAAAATACCAAATTAATATTATGTCATGTCATGTGTATAAACAAGTCAACAACAAAATTAAACTAAAGAACTTATCATGTTCTTGTTACACCATTGTGCAAACCTCACAAAAACATTATGTTCTCATATATATATATATGGTAAGGCTATTTTAATAGTAGATAACATGGAAACCTGAAATTATCTTTATACCTATTTTATTATGTGAGATATTAGTTTTTGAAGTATATTGTTTCGGTAATTTCATGTTTTCTGTTTCAGCAGAACTCTTCTGTTTTGCATAAATATTAAAAAATATAAATCGTTAAAATACAAACTTCCAAAAAGACTTATCTTGTTTGTTTTGAAGTCTAGTTTCTGAATCTAACTCAAATTTCAGTTTTCATTAATAATTTGTGAGTTATTACCAAATTAACGACCAATGGTCTGATACCCAAACCTCTGAACAGATACTGGTATTCCACTGATATCTCAAACCACTGATATCTCTTGATTCGTTAACTGTTAATTGCTCAATTTTTGTGTGCATCATATACATCACTTTATTGAATTTCTAATAATTTTTTATAATTTTTGAATGAATCATTTGACCGGTACAAGCTTCGAAAGTTGAGACAGTTTCTGAACCTTAATTTTCTCAATTATTTTCTGATCTATTTGTCTGATTTATTTTTCCTTCATCCAAAGTCCAAAAATATAAATTTTTAATTCTAAAGTAGTTCTTGAAGTCTAGTTTCTTACAATATTTTTCTTATCTCATTTGGATTTTTCTTGATATTGTTTTGAGCTTGATTTGTAAAATGTGACATTGCTGAAAATTTCTGAGTTTTGTATTAATAATTGGAGAATTATGCAAAATTTTAAAATAAGATTCATGTTAAGACTCAAGATATTTTGAGCTTATAATAAAGAATTATATTAAGATTATATATTTAATTGAGACCAAGTCTCTTTGTGTCCGACCCGAAATACCAGAACTATGGAAACACCGTCCCGAAATACCAGAAACACAGACCTAAATTATCCGAAACACTAACCCGAAATACCCGAAACACAAACCCGAATGACCCGTAACCTGAATCCATCTGACCCGTAACCTGAAGAACCCGAGACCCGAACGACCCGTGACCTGAGCGACCCGAAACCCCAAATGACCCGACCTGAACTCAGCTCGACCCGTCCAGTTGCCACCTCTAATAGTAATGTTTTTATGTATATTCTTGTTTCATACAACAAACTTTTAGGTTATATGGCTAAAAACCAAAAAAGAAAAGCTGTTGCATAGTTAACTTTTAGGTAGGTATATTAATTGCTAGTGAAGATTATGTATGGCATCACAATAAAATAAATAAATTGAATCAATATGATTATATAAACCGTTCTGTCAAAAAATGCACAAAGAGATTAATAGCTAGTGAAGGTTGTATATATGTGGTCCACAGGAAATCTACAAGCAGTTTACTTTTCAAAATGTTTGTACTTGAGTCGCAGCTTTGTTGTTGTAACTAGAGGTGGTAAATGGGTGGGTCGGGTCGGATTCGGGTCAGGTCACTTCGGGTTCGGATCATTCGGGTCTCGAGTAGACGGATCTCGAGTCGTTCGGGCTTCGGGTCGTTCGGGTTTCGGGTCATTCGGGTCTCGGGTATTTCGGTTTCGGGCCGTTCGGGTTTAGGGTATTTCGGGTCTCAGGTCGTCCGGGTTCGGGTCGGGTTTCGGGTCGTGTAATGTGTATTTTTGTGCACGTTTTTAGGGTTTTTATCATATAAAATTCACTGATAAATCACATAAAATGTATAAAAAAATTTTAAAATTAATGAAAAAAATATTTTTGAAACTCTTAATACACTTTTGTGCGATTTTTTAGGTAAAAAGACCGAGAAAATGATATTTGGATGACTTGGTGAAAAGTCAACTCCAAATGACGAGCCGATCTGCAAATCCTGGGTCCAAGATGGCCGCATTCACCACAATGCCCGCGAAAACCCTACACACGCCTCTCCAATTCTCTGACAACCCTTACCCGTCAACCTACCAAGCGAAAACCGAATAAATTCACAAAAGTACGAAAGTCAACCCAGAAAATCGACCAGTTCACCAAAAGTCAACTGTCCCAAAAAGAGGTCAAACTGGGTATCAAATCCAAGAGCACGACGATACGAATCCAAAGGTCAACCTTCTGTTTAACCAATCAGAGCACGACACGTGGCCAAAATTTTTCTAAGAATTTGTTCAGCACATAAATCAAAGGAAAAGGAATTTAAGTTCAACAAATCAGAAGCTGGCACATGGCAGATTCTATTTAAAATCAGCAAATCAGAAGGTGACACGTGACTGGTTCGTTGGAGTTGGATAAAGGCAGAACACGTGGCAGATTGTGATTGGGGAGCATCACTGATTACCAGACAGACGTCCGTACAAAGCTCAGTACGAGATTATCTCCAGCCATTCACGAGGCGACGCATGGCAATGCGCGTAGGAAAAACGCGTTTTCTCTGAGTTCGGAACAATTCTTCCTCCAGTGTTCAATCAACTGGACGTCTCCGGTTTGAGTATAGCGTGCGCTGAAGAATGCAATGGACCGTCCGGTAGAAACAATTGGAGACAAAGGTCACGCGTTTTCTGCACAGTCAGTACGAGGTTAGTACGATGAACGGAAGCGCTAATCATGTGATGACACGTGTATGGACTTTTCCACATAATTTAGGAATATGACGCGTGGCAGGTTCTTACTCGTTGGATTCAAATGTCTCGATTCTATTCCAGCCAATCGTGGGCTGCCACATGTACAGACCATTGAATTCGGATAGAGTTGAGGAAAATTGATAAATGTACCCAGAAAATTGCACCCAAACAGAATTTGAATAAAAATGAAGGCAAAAGAGTGCTAAATATCCCCCAAATTACTACCCCAAACAGAATCCGGATCAAGCTAAATTTTTAGTCCAACAAGCTTAATTCCAAATATTTTCTAGGTCATTCTTCTCTATAAAAATACCCCATTTTCTCTCTCTAAGGGGCATCATTCATACACACAACATTCTCTCTCTTCTCTAAACCATTGTAAATACCACTCTTCTTCTTCATCTTTATCTTTCTCCATGGATGGCCTTATTTTGGGTTGTCCAAAACTTAATATTATTTTTGTGGTACCTTGAGACAAAAGAGAGTCAAGGTTCAAGAGGAAATTCTTGTTCTAGAAGGAGCGAGAATTGAAGGAAGATTCAAATCGACCAAGGAGGCTCTAGCTTGAATCTCCATTTGTGGTTTGATTTATTTTTCTACCTTTTCCTTAATTTTTCTCTCTTTTTGTTGAATGAATAATTTTAAAGGTATGCTTGTGACTATTGTTTGTTTGTGCATGCTTGAGTAGTTTTGTGTAGGGAAATACTTTTTGTATAATTTGTGATAAAATCTTGTGTTTGACTTGGGCATTTTTGAGGTTTAAGAAGATTAGCTTAAGAATACTTAAATTGTTTGAGTTGAATTATTTGGAAGAATATATTTGATTCAAAACGTGAATATTAAATTAATTCTAATTAGAAGATTAGTTTTAATTTAAATTATGACGTGTTTCGGAGCTATTTAATCAATTGAACACTCGGAAGAGGTTTTTGTGATTAAGTTAGGTTTTGAGTCGAGTTTATGTAAAATATAAAAGTGGAAGTTTTTGAGTTAAACTTAATCTTTGATTTATTAATTGATTAATTTTTGGAAGGAAATTTATCAAACCTTGCTTTTTGAACAATTTAAATAAATTACCACTTGTTATGATTAATGATTTATATGTTATATAATTTGTCATAATCTCCTTACGTTTTTATTAACTCTTAAAATAAAATAACAAAAAATATTTTTCTTTCTTTAATTGTTTTCTTGCACAAGTTTTTATATTCTTAAACAATCTCATCATACACACTCTTTTGCATCAAATGGTTAAACCTTGTAAAAATTGCATTAAACAACTAACACTTGATAATTAATTTGTGAACTTGTTTTGCTTAGGGGCAATCTCCTTGTGTTCGACACTCTAAACTCAATTTCCATATATACACTTGTGAATATTTTAGGGGATTACAAATATTTTTGTTAATACGTGATTACACCACGACTCGTTTTTACGTAGTTATAGGTCGTTGACTTGTCAACATTTTCGGGTCGGGTCGGGTTTGGGTTCGGGTGGGTCGGGTCGGATTTTCGGGCCAGTTCCGATTTTGCCAGAGTTATGCAGTGTGTTTCACTTGTAATGAGAAATCTTTGTTCGAATAAATATCTATGTATTTTCAATTTTGCGTAAATAAAGAGGTCGATAAGCTCAAAAGTCTAAAATAGAATTTTATATATTAGAAACTAATATAATTAATATATTATATTCATAAAATAATATATTGACATTTTAAAATCAGAATAGAATATTATAAAATAATATATAATCCTAGCATAAGAGTGAAATCAAAAGTTTCATTACCATTCACTTATTATATGCAAGTTCAGGTCATTTATGTTCGAATAAATACTAGTATAAGAGTGAAATCAACAATTTCATTATAATTTATTCATTATATGCAAGTTCAAGTCATTCATGTTCGGGTAAATGAGCAGATCATTCGGGTTACAGATCATTCAGGTTCGGGTCAATTCGGGTTCGGGTCATTCGGGTCTCGGGTCTTCGGGTTTCGGGTCGTTCAGGTCTCGGGTCATGCGGGTTTCAGCTCGTTCGGGTCTCGGGTCATTCGGGTCTCGGGTATTTCGGGTTACGGGTCGGATTTCGGGCCGTTGACTTGTCAATATTTTCAGGTCGGGTCGGATCTGGGTTCGGGTTTTCGGGTCGGGTCAGCTTTTGCCACCTCTAGTTGTAACTTGTAAGTTATCAAGAAAAAAACAATGGTAATTCCATAAGTTTTCATATATTTATCGTATTGTTTTAAAAAAATTAATCATCTTTAGTTCTATTAAATAGTTAGCACAATAGTTTCTGGAATTAACTGAAATTCTATTGAAATAATTTATTATCCATATTTCTAAATTTGAGTAAATTTCATCGTAGGTCACTTAACTTTAAAAAATGACCAAATAAGTGACTCAACTTTCAATTGTCTCATAGAGATCACTAAACTTTTAAAAATTATCAAATATGTCACCCAACTTTTAATTGTCACATATATGTCACCAATTTTAAAAAATAACCAAATAGGTCATCCGATTAATTGAAAATTGAGCGAACTATTTGATTATTTTTTAAAGTTGAGTGGCCTATAGGAGAGAATTGAAAGTTAGGTGGCCTATTTGATAATTTTTGAACGTTGAGTGACCTCTAAGGGACAATTGAAAGTTGAGTGACTTATTTGATTATTTTTGAAAATTAAGCAACTTACGGCGAAATTTACCCTACATATATACTTACGGCGAAATTTACCCTACATATATACATATATACAAATCTAAATTATCAAGAGAGAGAGAGATGTGTTTAATATGAAATCTAATTCATGAAATAAATTTAGGGGTGTAATGATAATTATAAGATTGGACCATTAATTTTAACGGAAAAAATGGATGGTGTTACGTTTTGATTAAATTTAGTGGTAAATATGATATATTATGTTTTTGTAATGGCAAATATGATATTTTAGGTTTTTTGTAATGTCATATATGATATTTTAAGTTTTTACAATGGCAAATATGATATTCAAGTTTGTGTAATGACAAATATGATATTTTGAGTTTTTGTAATGGCATATATGAAATTATCCCAATTTTTTATATCTTTTGGTGATACAAAGAGATCATGTTGTTAGAATGAGTTTATATTACATAAATTTATATTAGAAATTTTCCTAAATGAGTTATTTAAACGGGTGATACAAATGTTCTCTTATTTTATTTTATTTTTTTGTTTGGTTGCAAAGTGTTGCTTTTCTAGTGCTCAACCTAAACATCTAAAATAAATTTATACTTTCTTAATTTATTGTTTTTTGAGAGAGATTCAATATTTACTTTATATTATTCTTGAAAGAGCACCTCCTTTACTTCTCATGCATGTATTGAAAGCAATCCTTTACCCATTTAGGATTTCTCGAAATTCAGAACTAACAAAATATTATAACACAATGAATATAAGTGTTCATAAATTTCCATTCGATTTAATACATTAAGCGCCAAATGTAATTATGATTCCATTATTTCTCTTGACAAAAATGATCTTGTTACTGTTCTCTTTTAGTTTACCCTAATTCATGCCCTTTTATAATTGTTAATTCCGTCATAACAAAATCTAAAAACAGTCATAATGGAATTCTATTTGCAGTACACAATAAGATTCTTCAAAATCCAGTAACAAATCTTATTACTATGAATAGTCCTGCCCAATCCAACAGACCAGCCAAAATAAAAGCCAAATAATAATAAAAAAGTATTTATTCATCAATATTTACCTAAATAACACTCTCCATTTAGAACAACTCTTTTTCTTGTTTCTCCCACATCCATTCATCACATGACAGAAAAAATTCACCATCCTACAATATCATCAAACAACCATATCAAAAACTTCTACTTCATATTTCAACAGTTTAATCAACCGTGGCTTCTAGGGTCAGCAACAGGACGAACTTTTCTCCCTTCTGAACTGGAGAACTTCCCAACAATTCTCGAATGAGGGACTCGATCCTCTCCATTTGCAAGAGCCAACACATTCTCCTGTAAAAGCTTTCTAGGAAGTCTTCCCACCACATTTCCTTCTTCATTCCCGTCCTTATCTAAAAACGCAAAGTGAGGGATTCCTTCGACCCCAAATTCGTCCAATTCCTGCTCCCATTTCGTGTTGTCGACATTTAGCATCACGAAATTCACCTTATCCCTTAAATTAAAAAATAATTAAATATTAAAATGAATATAATAGTATGAAATATACTTGATTTAAAACCAAAAGAGATGTTACTTGTATTGTTCTTCAATATTGTAAATGTCTGGAGCTAATTCACGACAAACTTCACACCAATCTGCGTAGAATTCCACTACCGTTGGCCTCCCATTTGAAAGCGCCTATTTTTAAACCAAAATATTATGAATTTTTTTAAAAAATAACATGAAAATGAAATTTAAATGATAAAACTAAAAGCTGACCTGTTCATATGGGACAGCATTAGCAGCTAGATCTTTCAAAGAGACACCAAATTCGAGCCTCGAAGAGAAAAAGAGACCAATCGCACCAAAACTAGTAGCCAACGCGATTCTTCTATTTATATCTCTATTTGGAAATTCCACAAATCCTGATTCTTGATTTACATTACTTTCTTCCTTCTTCTCTATAACTAAATCAGACTCTGTCGCTTGTTCATTCTACAAACCAATTCAAATTTCCAATCAGAAAAGGTTAAATCCGATTACAATTAAACAAATAGTTGGTCCACCAATCTCTTAGCAATTTTATCTGGTATTTCCAGAATCTAATTAATCATTCAACTAAAGAACACTACTAGTACTAATTCAATTTAAGAAGCCTAAGTAAATACAAACGAAACCACAATTTCACATACCAAAGGAGAAGGACTGCTAGGCGGCGGCTCAGCTCCGTCGGGCGCGGCACGGCGAGCCAAGCCGTGGAGCCGGCGAGGCTGGCCGAACTGGCGGAGCCGAGCTGTTTTGGCGCCACGAGGGATGTGAACGAGACTGAAATGGCTCGAAGCTATTTGCGCCATTAGCTGAGCTGAGAGAGAGATGGAAGGGGAGGGATAGAACTGATATTGTTATGTTTTACAGGGTTATACGTGGAATTGTTCCGAGAAACAATGACTGTTAAGAACACACGTGTCAATTTATGGATCCCGTACAAATTCCAATTGGAGATGTCCATTTATTTATTTTTATCATTAGAGTTGGAGAAAGTAATGCATTTGAGCCCAAATTACCACGTAATTGATCCCGGCCGAAAAATAAATTGGGCGTTTTATAGCATGCTTTTTAATAAAAATATATATAGGAAAATTTGCAAAAACGCCCCTACATTATGCTTAAATAGTAAAACAGCCCCTATGTTATTGGAAATTGCAAAAAAAAAAAAAAAAAAGAAAACCTGCATTATTGCTAAAATTGGAAAAAAGTCCCTACCATTAGATTCAAGTTTCAATAGTTTAATCACTTCAAAATTATTTTTTAAACACTAATTAAAATTTTTTTAGAAATTTTTTTTTCTTAAATTTCTTTTAAATCTATTATTAAGAAAATTACATTTTGAAAAAAATTCGTTGTTGAAAAAAATCTTTTTGGAAAATTGTTGTTTTGAAAAACTTTTCGAAACATATATTTGTTAACAAATTGTTTTCTTGAAAATAAAATTTATTTATTATCTTTTTAAATAAATAAATTTTCATACAAAAAACTTTTTTCTAAAAAAATTCGAAAAAATATTCTTTCTAGAAAAACGATTTTTTTAAAAACTAAATTTCATAAAAAAAAATATTTCCCTCAATAAAATATTTTTTATAAAATACTTTCTTAAAATACAAATTTTATGAATATAAAATATGAAAAAAAATTAAGTGAAATATTTTTAAAATATTAATCTAAAAACAATTTCAAGTGATTAAACTAACGATGTTATCTTCAATATGTATTTTTTTATTACAATTTTAGCAATAATGCGGGGGCGTTTTTGTAATTTCCAATAATGCAGGAGATTTTTTGCAATTTAGGCATAATATAGAGTTTTTTTTTTTTCGCAAATCTCCCATATATATTGGCATTGTATAAGCTTTTCTTATCCTTTTTTTTTTTGTTGCAAATTTTTTTCCTGAGAAAATAATGGTAAGAAAAATGCCAACAAAGAGTGATCCATTTTCATTGGGCCATTTCTACTAAACATATTCAGCGCGACATGATAATTGACAACCACGGAAGTTAAGATTATGGAGTATTCTTATCCTATCCTTATGTATACTGATTTGTTTAATTTTAGTACTATGTATTATAATTAAGGGGGAATTTCAGATATATCCCTATTAAAGTCTTAAATATCAAATAAATTCCTCCTAAATACTAAATATCAAATAAGTCCCTCTTAAACCTAATTAGTATCAAATTTATTCCTTTAAAACAAAAACTATATCAAATATATCCATCTTAAAGTAATATCATATCAAATATATCCATACCGTTAACTCTCCATCTAGTTAAGCATTACTTAAAATTATTGATCTTATTTAAATTATTGAACACCAAATTATATGACCAAAATACCCCTTATAACCCTAAAATCATATCTCCAGCTTTTTCTTATTTCCCGCGCAGCAATCGAGCCGCCCAAAAGGAAAAATCAAGTCGCTTGCCCTCTCCCCGCCGGCCTGCCACATCACCGGCCTGCCCAAGCCGCCGCCCTTCCTTCACGCCGGTCAAGGCTTATAAGTTGAAGCATTCCCTCCCACCTGGTAAATCCATTAATATCCCTTTTATACCTTTTGCATTTTTCATTTTAAGTTGCAATTAACCTGTAAATCCATTGATATTATTCTTAAATTTTTTGAATTACCCTTCTGACTTCAATCTACGGAATTGATAGCTTAATTTGTTTTCTTAGTTCAACATATTCTAGTTGTGTTAACTGTATTTTGTCTAGCTATGAGTTCTTAGGTGTCTTTTAAAGAAAAAATGTTTTTGAATAGAATATCCATCATTGGGCTCACATTAACAGAGGACAATATCCTTTGATACTGTAATTTTGCATTAACAGAATTCTTTTCATGAGAACTTGAATAAACACAAAGTCTGAGATGGAATATAACAGAGGTGAAATTAAAATTATAGATATAACAAAGTTCTTATATTATGCAGAATTACAATTTTCATGGATAGTCCTAGGTCTGAGATGGAATTTGAAATTGAGAAAGAAGAATTCAGCGCACCTAGATGGCAGTATTTGACTGAATCTCCTATTATTGAGTATGTCATTTTTTCCTTGTTTAGCTTTTTTAATACTTGTTCTGTTTTAGGATTAAGGATTGTTTATTATGTATATCAATCTCCTGATCTTGTTACAGTTTCAACTTCTATTTTATTTTATTTATTCAGACAAGACACATCTAATTATAAGTTAAGGATAACGTACGGTGGATACTTTAAATTAGTCAAGAATTCTTCTAGAAAAAGGTATTATTTTCCTAAACAGAAAACAATATTTGCCGATATGCTCTCCTATAAGCTTATTGATTTGATGGAAGATGTTGAAAAGCTAATTTCATGTGAGAGAAATCAAGTTGTTTCTTTGTTGTTTTTGGATGGATATGGATGACAAATTTCTTCTTTTGCTAAGTATGTATGAGGACAAGAAAGCGGCAGTAATCTTTGTGTCTGACGAGAATAATGATCAAGAGAATGAAATTGTGATGAATAGCAATAATGAAGCTTTGGGGTTTGAAGATATTGATATTCATCAGTCAGCTGATGAGGAGGGTTCAGATTATTGCCAAAGTGAGCAAAGTTATCACAGTCATTACAGCAGTGACAGTGAGGATGAGATGTCTCAGTATGAAGGAGAAACATATGCATATAACAAGAATGACCCAATTATGAAGGTCAAATCTAAATTCCCTAGTGTAGTTCTATTTCGGAATGCTTTGAATCACTATGGATTGGTGAAAGAATTTGAGTATCTATTTGAGAAAAATGACTTACAACGTGTTACGGCAAGGTGTGCTAACAAAGATTGTGCTTGGAAAATTCATGCTTCGGTTCTACAAGATAATATTACTTTTGAGGTTAGAATAAATAGACATAAAATTCTTATTTTCTTTATATGAGCTAACTATTATCATCTTAATTTTGTAGGTGAGAACAATGAATGATGAACATACATGCACAAGAAGCAACGAGTCCGGGAATAAAAGGGCAACTCAAGGATGGATTGCTGATAGAGTAGTTAATAAGTTGAAAACTAATGGTGATGTTCCAGTAAAGGAGCTAAAGAAATTGCTTTGTGACAAGTACAATGTTGATATACCGTACTTGAGGGTGTTTCGCGGAAAGGAGCAAGCTTTGAAGGACATATACGGCAAATAGGAAGATTCATTCCTAAGGATGGATGACTTCAAAGAGGAAGTACTAAGAAGGAACCCGGGAAGTGTGGTTGATATGTATCTTGAGAAGATAGGTGATTACAACCACTTTCAACGGTTCTTTATCTCGTTAGGGGCTTGCGCTAGAGGATTTATATCGGGTTGTCGTCCCTATATAGGGCTTGATGCTTGTCATATGAAGGGGAAGTTCAATGGAGTACTTGCGGCTGCAATGGTTGTGGATGGTAATAATGGGATGTTTCCAGTAGCTTTTGGTGTGCTTGAATCTGAAAATACGGATTCATTGGAAAGGGACATTGGTTCCAGGGGTTGATCGTGATCTCAAGAAAATAATCAAGGTATATATCTTTTTATTTTTAAGTAGTAACATCATTATAAGAAGTCAAGTCTTTAATTTTTTGGATATACTTTTGTAGGGTCTTGGGAAATATGAAGTGCACAGAAGTAGTGATAATCGAGCTGAAATTCATGGCAATGGAAATCGTTGGGAAGTTGTCCTCAGTGACAGGTATACCATGTGTGCATGCTGCTGCTTTCATTGGCTTTATGAGAGACCCTAATTGGAGGGATTATGTGGATACACATTTTACAATTGAAAAGTATAAATTTGCTTATGCCATAGAAATTGCGCCAATGCCCGGAAAAGATAAATGGATGCATGTGGATAAGGGTTACAAGAACTATATTGTTATGTTTTATGGTTTTGATTTTTAGTACTATTATTTTATTGTGATGTTTGATTTGAGATCAACTACTAATTTTAATCTTTTTTGGTTTGGTATGATTTTGTTGTTTTGAATGATTATTTTGTTGTTTGGAATTATTATTTTGTTATTTTGTTTGTTGTTTTGAATGATTTTTAGTCATTTTGTTTGTTATGTTTGATGTTGAATTCAAGCACAAATTTTGGTATTCTTTGGTTCAAACGTAAACAGAGGCATTTTAGCTGGTACCAAACTAACATCTATATAAGAGTAACATTTTCCACAAGAAAATAAGTACAACACGATACATAAACATTGTACATAATTCATCCACAACAAAAAAAATAATCTATGTTTATTCAGAAATACAATAATGTGGATGCCAAGTTCCTGCTTGTTTCATAACACATTTTATTCATAACACATCTGGTAATTTACGGTCTTGCTAACCTATCTGACCTGTACCAAACAGACTTGCACAGGCCATGCTTCGTTTCAGAAAGATTGTCTTGCTCCTATTCCTTACATGTTAAGTACCTAAATAAAACAATAGCACATCAAAATAAAATAAAAAATATTTATATATAAAAGAAGATAAACGAAAGAATCAATGAAATTGAGAAGAGACACATTCTCATTATCATTGTTAAACTCAAAACATTCTCCAATTCAGCTGCTGTGACAATCTGTTATATATATTTCGAAGAAGATAAAAGAAAAATCAATGAAATTAAAAAGAGACATATTCTCATTTCCATTGTTAAACTCAGAACATTCTCCAATTCAGCTGCTGTTATAATCCGTTATGTAATTTCTAACTTTAGCCTCAATTAGTTTGAATTATGTTGAAATTGAATGAAATTAATTAAAAAAATTGATTAAAACCTAAGTAGGTGAACAAGACATTGATGTCGAGAGGGCCGAAGAGGAAGTCCGTTAGGCGGCGACTTCTGTGGCGGCGAATTTTGTGTCTGTCCACAGTCACTGAGGCGGAATCTCTGACGCGCTGAGGCAGATTTTCTGGTGGTGACACGGGAGAGACTATGCAGCCAAGGGAGAAGCTCGTGAGGGCAGAGAGGAGACACGAGGAGAGACTAGGCAGCCATGGGAGAGGAGGAGATGGGGATTCGGAAGGGAGGGAGAGAAGCTCGTGAGGAGAGAGAGGAGACAAAGAGGAGTTTTATTCAGTGAGGGTGAAATAGTCTTTTTAATCATTTTCAGTTAGACTTAACAGAAAAGTTAATTTTGGATAAATTTAATACTAATTGAATTTAAGAGGAACTTATTTGATATTTAACGTTTAGGAGGGATTTATTTGATATTTAAGGTTTTAGTAGGGATATACTCGAAATTCCCCCTATAATTAAACTCATCACAGGGTACAGTATTACCAGTTTATCAATCTAGTCATTTTTTCTTTAAGTTATTTCTCTTTATATTATTTATTTATTGTTGTGATCTTGTGTGTGCATATTAATTCTTATCTTTCAAGTGTGTAAGTGCGCGACAATTTTCGATACTCGGGCGAGTATGTGAAGGACCGAGTGGAAAAGTCAAAAACCAATCCCGCGGCTTTTCTATTTCCCAAATATAAGTTAGAAGTAATTTTGAAATTCAATCAAAAAGAAATATTGAATATTTGTAGTGAGATTTTATCAATTGGAATCTTAATTCCAGTTGATGTTCTTTTTACTTTTTCTTGAAGTAATTTTAAAATTCAATCAACAAGAAATATCAAACATTTTTAGTGAGATTTTATCAATTGAACCTTAATTCCAGTTCTTTTTTATTTTTTATTTGTTTTGTTATTGTCTTCCCACCGTACCTTAGATTTTTTTTAGGGGCCGTTTGACAAGTTGAATTAGTAGAATAGAACCGAATTATAAGATGAAGAAGTAAAATTTTTTTGGAATTAGCTAATTCTACATCATGGTTGGATGTTTGAAAAATAATTTGCTGCAAAATATAATTTTTTGTTTGGTTCTTTGAAAAGTTGGAATTTTGTTTGGAATATAAAGATACTAACAATATTTGAATCATTGTTTGATTAAAATTGATTATTATAAATCACTAACAATAAAAAAAAAGTAACTAAATATATAAAACTTATTAGTGATTTAAACCTCAATAAATCATCAATTAGTAACTTACCTTCAATTAGGCATTGTTAACTCTTCAATTAACATGTAATTAAGCATCAACTAACTCTCACTTTGGAGTCAATTAGCTGGTACTAATTGACCAACCACTTGCTCATTTACCAATAAATAAACAAAGAAAAATTATGCTCCGCCTAAATTATGAATAAACAGTCAATAAAATTGTGGCTAGATTGTCTTTTGCCCGAATAAATTACGTCTTGTTGCAATTAAGCGTTCTCAATTTTAGGACCCAACATAGAAACGGGCCAAGGAAAACTTGGACAAATTCATGTACACCCACAAAAATATCAAAAAATGTCTATCAAAATAATAGATTTAATTAGCAGATAGAAACATCCTTTCAAAATTTCAATATGCTCTATAAATGGAAAATATTTCCATATTTTTACCTTCTAATTATGTAGGATAAATTTCATATATACTCCTATAAAATCTAAATATAATTTATTACCTCAAAAAATTTAAAATTCAGTAGAAAAGATATTTTTTTTGTCCTCTTCAACATTTAAAATATAACATCTTTACCCTTATGATGTACTAAATCTTTGGAGTTTATATAATGGGTAATTTTTTAGTATAACCTTGCAAATTGTAAAAAGTCACCTTTAGGACAAAGTCATAATCAGTGTGTCTAAACATATAAAACATCCAATACTAAAATACAATTTTCACACAATTTATGGAGATCAAACGCAACTTGTAACATAATTTGTGGAAATCAAACAAAAACACACATTTTTTCATACTACCGGTTGGCTCAAAGGATAGGACAATCGAGTGATACTAATTTAAAGGAGATATTTTCTGCATGTAAAATATGTGATTTCATATGTGGTTGCATATACGAATTATATGTGGTTGTATTGTAGTATTAAAAACTCAAAACAACTATAATCAGCCATGGTCCCAAGCTTGTTTTTCTGTCGATGAACAAAGCATGAAAAAGATTTGGTGATGGAATTAAAAGTACAACACACCATATGGAATTGTGAGTATCGTCTTCTTAATAATTTTAAGTAGATGTCTAATTCATTACAGATGAAGATAATTTTATATTTAGATTATCATTTTTTGTTTATTTTATTTTATTTTATTTTATTTTTAATTTACTTTCTCAATTTTTTTAATTCTAGGTTCTCTACAGTTGATTTTTACTTTTGATTTTCAGTTGTTCAACTTTATGTTTTCATTTTATGTTTTATGTTTTTTCACCGATTGAAAAAACTCATCGTTAAATTATATATATTGGTTATAGTTAGAAGTGCGGTGAGATACATAATGCGGTCAAAAAGGGGTTGATGCATTGTACCATCGTTAAGTTAAGCTATTGTTTTATGCCATCTTATTTAAAATTATGTTTCGGTTATTCTTCTAATTTCCTCAAAGGATGTCGGATATGAAAAATGAATTGATCCAACGATGGATTGCTTTAGGATTCATTCAACTAAGAGATGTGGGTTTACCATTAGAGAAACATGGGGAGAAGTACATACAAAATCTTTTGGTTGTCTTTTCTCAGGATGAACTTCTAATTATAGATGCCAAAAAGACCCGCAAACTATTTTGTTCTTCTTTATTTTTGTTTATTATTTGTTTCTTGTTTTTCTTTACACTTTCAATATTCTTTTTGATAGCAATTTAAATTCTCTAAATAACCTATCAGCCAAATATATTCCCAAACTAACCCATGGAATGCTGATCCGCTGATATTAAAAAAAGAAAATTTACGGAATTCAGGATTCCATTCATCTTTTCAGCGGAAAAAAATAAAAATAAATAATTAACGGAATTCTTGATTCCGCTGAATTTGCTTGCATTTTTTTATTCTAAAATAGAAAAAGAAAAAAGTTACGGAATGCTCAATTCAGCCTTTCATCCGGTAGATGCCTCCAGGTGAGGTCTTTTCCCTACTTTATTTTCACGACCAAAACTTAGGGTCTTTTTCCTGCTCTTTGACTTTTGTCTCATTAACCCTTATCAACTCATCTTCTCATTCCACCCTTACCAACTCACTCTTTTTAACCCTCTCAGCACAAACACAAGCAAACTTCTAATTCTCACTCTTGCTCTCACTCTCTAATATTTGTCACTCTCTCTCTCTCTGCTGGTCACCAACCTCTCTCACTCTTTACAAAGGTATGCTTCTAATTCTTGCAGTTCCAAAAAATATTTTCTAAATATTAGTAGTTAATCAATGCAAGGCAATTTTTCAAAAACCAGTATACATTATTATATTCATAGTAATTATTTTTGTTAATATAATTAGTTTGTTATATTATTTGTTAGTAAGATTAAAAAATTTTAAACTTAATGTAGTTAAATGGAAGGTCTACCTTTATGTATTTATTGGAATGGAAATATTAATAGAAATGGATCAATACCCCGATACAAAGGTGGTAGAAATATGATTGTGAACCTACCCATAGGAAACGATTATTTAGACTTACGTAATTTGGTGTACAACTCGACACAAATTAATCACGATATATATGATTTAGAATTGAAATGTAGTTGGCCACTTCATCCTGGTTATTGGGATGCCGTAGAAATTAGCAATGATTCAAGTTTGATCATGATGATCACAAATCTCACCAATCGGACAAATCAAATATTTGTAGAAAAACATTCTCGAAACCCTTCCGATATAGTAGTGCCAGAAAATATTCAAAACCCCCATGGATACTATTATGGAACACCAAATTATCATGGATATTTCACCCATTCATGTTCTTATGTTTCTCATACTCAACCTAGTGTCGTGGGACCTTCACAACAGCCAGATGGTGAGTACTATGCCAGTCCGTGCGAAACTACAGATTATGAAGAACCATATACTCAACCCAATGTTGAGAGTGAGGATAATGACGAGGAAGAAAATGAAGTGAGAGATGTAGAGTCAAGAGGAGGTGGAGAAAATAACGAAAATATTGATAATGTGATACATGAGGCAAGTCAAGATGGAGAATGGATAAATGGTATGAATATGGTTGAGGATCTTCCCTATATTTTCATAGATGATGAATGGGTTGATACAATGGTATGTGATGACGTGGTTGATGAAAATAATCAGGGCCGTGAGCTCACATCGGATGAATCATGGGAAGGTGTTGTGTTTACAAGTAAGAAATTATTGCAGGATGTTGTTCGAGAGTGGTCCGCAAAAAATTGTGTCTCTTTTAATGTGAAAAAGAGTAATAAAAAAGAATGGATTTTGTTTTGCGGAAAAAACGAATGCTCCTGGAAAATGCGCGCGGCTGTTCCTAAATATGAGACTCATTGGAAAATTACAATACACGAAGGAGGGCACACTTGTAATAATGATAATGTTATGTTGGAAAATCGAGCCTTGACTGCCGAAGTGATTTGTTCGTTTATAGTTCCTTGGTTAAGAGAGAAGATAACGATGTCACCCAGAGATATAATCGAACTAGTTTTCAAAAAATATAATTCTCACATTTCTTACAAGTTAGCTTGGCATGCTCGATCAAAAGCGATAGCAATTATTTATGGTAGGTGGGAGAATTCGTATGCAGACTTGCCCCGATATATGGGGATGATCCAAATGGCAGATCCAAATGCGGTCATTGATTTTCAGACCAAAGTTTTGGGACCTGCAGGCCAGTGTTTTCAACGGATGTTTTGGGACATGTGGTGCCTCAATAAATGGTTTTCGTTTTTGTCGCCCTGTTTGGAGTATCGATGGCACACATTTATACGGAAAATATTTGGGGTGTCTTTTGGTGTCTACTGGTCTTGATGCAAATAAAGGCATATTCCCACTTGCTTTTGCAGTAGTCAAGAAGGAGAATAGTGCTGCATGGGATTGGTTTCTTTCACGACTCAAAGCTTATGTTACGGGTGACAGACCCGTATGTATTGTTATTGATCGTCGGACCGGGCAGAAGACAATCATTCCCAATGTTTTTCCTATCGAAAGTGGACATGCATATAGATATTGTATCTGACATGTACAAGAAAATATTGTATGTAAATATCATAATAAGGCATTAGGAGAATTATTTTGGACTGCTGCGATGAAACGTACAATTGATGCGTTACAGACTAGAATGGATCAAATGGAAAAAATGAAACCAGGAATTCTGGAGTATCTAGATGAGGTTGGAGAAAGGAGCTTGTGGTCAGTAGCACATGACGGTGGTCGAAGATTGAGCTTTACCACAACTAATAGTTCAAAGTGTTTTAATGGTGTGTTAAAAGGCGCACGGGGTCTACCGATACGTGCATTGGTTGCTCAGACATGTGCTCGATTAAATACTTATTTTTTCAAACGGCGAATTCAAGGTGCTGAAACGAGAACTCATTTGTGTTTTAAAATTGAAACACAAATTCTTGATATGAAAGGTGAGATTGGTGATATGAGCACAAATCAGCATTCGAGTGATATTTTTGAGGTAAGAAAGTATAATCGTAATCATATTAAAACAGAAATTTATGAAGTGTGCATTCCCCGATCTAGTGGTCAACAGAGTACATGTACTTGTTGTTTACCCTAGTTGGAAGGGCTCGTATGCTCATATGTTATAGCTGTATGCTGTAAAAAGAATCTGCGTATTTATGATTTTTGTGCATATTTCTATAGTATTGATGCATATAGAAAAAAATATGAGCACGTAATGCCTGTGATTATGGATCGTCGTTACTAGCCTCCCGCGCAAGGTCCAAAATTTATACCACCGAGAGGAATAAAAAGGAATGTTGGGAGTCCGAAAAAAAGACGTGAAAGAACCGAGATGGATCCTGAGGGAAGAGGAGGCAACCATTGTAGTTTTTGTAAGATTAGGGGGCACATTCGACGTGTCTTCAATATCGACTTGTGACGAATCAAATAAATTAGTATCTATGAATTACACTATTTATGTTTGTTTTTATGTGTTGTAATATTTATGGTTTGTAATATTTATGCAACTTTCTAGTTCTATGATTTGTAATATTTATGCGAATTTTTAGTTTTATGGTTTGTAATATTTATATGACTTTCTAGTTTTATGGTTTGTAATATTTATGCGACTTTCTAGTTTTATGGTTTGTAATATTTATGCGACTTTCTAGTTTTATGATTTGTAATATTTATGCAAATTTTTAGTTTTATGGTTTGTAATATTTATATGAATTTCTAGTTTAATGGTTTGTAATATTTATGCGACTTTCTAGTATTATGGTTTGTAATATTTATGTGACTTTCTAGTTTTATGGTTTGTGATATTTATATGACTTTCTGGTTTTATGGTTTGCAATATTTATGCGACTTTCTTGTTTTCATTCATGTGTTATTAAATTAAGTATAAAATATAAACACGTAATTTAAGCATATAATAATACATAATTAGAAATATAATACAAAAACATAATTTAAACATAAAATTACTAACACATAATTAAACACAAAATTCAAGCACACAATTATTTGGTTCTTTTCCTAGGGCGTAGATGTTCACGGAGTGGAGGAGTGGGGTCATTTTCCACAACAGGTTTAAGAGAAAATACTGGTTGAGTAGAAGGCACATAATCTGGGATATAATCCGGACGGTACATGGGATCAGAATGACAATTCAAATTGAGGCCGGTCATCCCAAAAGATGTATCTGTATTATAAGAACTACCATGAGTTCCTTGGTTAAGCAAATCCGTGAATTGTAAAGTCGGATCTTATTCCATATCTTGTTGAGATCGTGAACCCGACCCCTGTTTAAACTTGGTGGAAGGCATTTATATATAGCCAGCCCACTGATCAAACCCGGGTTGTGAACTTGACCCATAATATGAGGAAAGTGATCCGGAACCATTGTCAAGTTCAGGTTGCAAACCAGATGTGTATCCATATGGAAAAGAATAAAGTTGAGTGTGATTAACTGGGGGTGGTGGTGTACAATGATGCTCTGGTTGAGAGAAAGGTTGCTCTGGTGCAGTCAGATGAGAAAAGGTCTACTCTGGTTGAGAAATATGGTGTTCTTCTAGCGCAGTCGGTTGAGCTTCGTTATCCTCGTATTCAATATTATGTTGTAGTGTAGTTTGAAGTAATCGTATCAGAGCAACAAGTTACTTAAGCATTTGTTGAGCGATCTCCGCTGCATTCGGTATAGTATCATGAGCAGCATCAGCAACCCGAGCTGCTTTATCAAGTAATTGTGACTGCAATAAAAGTTTAAAATGTGAAATTATAAATATTATTTAATTAATTGATAAAATTAATGTTTTCAAACCTTAGCTCGCTCCGAACTTCCCCTAGGTTCATAACGAGTAATCGGAACTTCAGTTTTGAGGATAGTCCATCTTCTGGTTATATTCCAATACCATGTCATATAATTTTCACTGGTGAATTCTCCATCCAACACTGTTTCGTCTTCACAAACAATTTTATTATACCGTTCATTCCACCTTGAAATGTTTGTTTTTATAACCCTTTTTTTATCAGCCACTGTACCACGAAGAACCATCGTCAGGTTTTTAGGTATGTGTTGTCTATACCCGAATTGTATCATTACCCTATCTGGAAGATACATTTCAATTATCTCACCACAAATGAGTGGAACCTTAGCCATCCAAATCTGATGACCCGTATAACACTCGGGTGGTAGTTGTTAACTCCTCCGTGTATGGATTCAATATTATCTACAAAGAGTTGGAAGTATAAAGTCAAAATATAATATTAAATAATTTTAAATAAGAAAAAAAATAATACCTGAGTCTCTTGTAAAATGTCAAACTCATTCACCGCAAATATGAAATCTGTTCCACTATTGCTATCTTGGTAACTCAACGAGCATACATAATAATTCATTCATTAATGGCATGCCATTAATTGAACCGTTCTGACCGAACACTTTTGGTCATTGGACATAAAAATGGAACCATGACCAAACCTGTATAAAGTTATTAATCTTGTAAGTCTAAAATATATTTTTGTAACAAAACATAAAAAATAATTCATTTAGATCACCTGAAGAAGGGAATACCACCGGCCATATGCCCTGCACGCTCCTACTGAACTCGCATTCCCTAATGATCTATACATCCATGCAAGGGCAGCTGCACCCCATGAACACTTTTTGCAAGTGTCAAAATTTTCGAAAAGATACATATAACGAATAGGAACTGAATCCTGAGATGAATCAACAAGCATCATTCATCCCAAAAAATAGATTATTGTCGCCCTTGCAAATTGGTCCCAAGTTTCTTCTGTTGGATTTATCGGCTTTCTTAAAAAATTATCCGATAACCACTTGAGACTTATCGTGGAACAACAACTATTTGGGCAACCTACCAATAAAGTGTACGAGATCTTTTTTCATTACATCATTCTTTTTTTTTCGAAAACAATTGGTAAGCCATCAACCAACAACCCAGTCAGTAAATATATATCACGTAGTGTAATGGTCATCTCTCCATAAAGCATATGAAAACTATTTGTTTCACGGCGCCATCTTGTAATTAAAGCTTTCAATAATGGATGGTCACACTTAATATAACAACATTTTATCGCAAAATAAAACCCAAATCGTCGGAGTCTACTAACAATGTGTTTATTGTCAAAATGGAATTCTTTCCATTTGCTCCATATCAGTCCGTGCTGCACAACTGTACTAAAAGTCGGTTCACGTTCTATGTTAGAACAATGATTTTCTTTATCATGTAATACAGTGTTATTTACTGGCCCCGGATCAACCATCTGTGGAAGTATATATTATTATTAGTAATCGAATAATCCGATATGTTCTGTTTTTCTCTCTAACTACATTATTTTTCTAGCCTAACATACATTTACTTTTATTTTATCTAAATTAATTTTTTTTCTAATCTATCTTTTTTTAGAACTATAAAAACTAATCACATTACACTAGCATGCAAAATCTAAAAAGTTTATTACACTAACTAACAAATCATATTAAACCAATTATACTAACATGCATAGATAAACTACTAATATTAAGAAAATATTTTTTGAAACTATAAGAATAATAATTAGAAGCATACCTTTGTAAAGAGTGAGAGAGGTCGTTGACCAGCAGAGAGTGACAAATATTAGAGAGTGAGAGCAAGAGTGAGAATTAGAAGTTTGCTTGTATCTTGTGCTGAGAGGGTTAAAAAGAGGGAGTTTGTAAGGGTGGAATGAGAAGATGAGTTGATAAGGATTAATAAGACAAAAGTCAAAGAAGCAGGAAAAAGACCCTAAGTTTTGGTCGTAAAAATAAAGTAGGGAAAAGACCTCACCTGGAGGGATCTGTCGGATGAAAGGTGGAATTGAGCATTCCGTAACTTTTTTCTTTTCCTTTTTTAGAATAAAAAAGTGCAAGCAAATTCAGCAGAGTCACGAATTCCGTTAATTATTTATTTTATTTTTTTTCGCTGAAAAGATGAACGGAATCCTGCATTCCGTAAATTTTCTTTTTTTTAATATCAGCGGAGTCTGAGACTCCGTAAAATTTTATTTTTTTATTCTGAACAGACGGAATTCAGCATTCCGTTGGTTAGTTTGGGAATATATTTGGCTGATAGGTTATTTAGAGAATTTAAATTTTTATTTGGGTCAATTCGGGAAATGCTCCTAAAGTAAAATATTTTCACGTCCTTGCAATATCTTTAATTTGAAGCCCCCTAAAATGAAAAAGAAGTTGGGATATTTTTTTTTATCAAAGTTGGCTTTTTAAAAAAAGTACTTTTTGGGAAAAGATTACATATCTTCCCATAATTTTCAGAAAGCTCCCCAACTTCCAATAATATTCTGAAAATCCCTTATATTTTATAGTAACGTGGATTTTTCAAAAATGTAGAGATTTTTTCAAACTATTCAGAGAATCTTGTTTTTTTCCTTAAAATTTCCAGGTTTTGTTAAAAAATACCATCATAATCTGAAATTTTGAAACATATTTTTTCATGTAGTTTCACAAATTTCCTTGTATTCGTAAAATATTTGAAAAATTTTCAATATTTTCAAAAAGCCCCCAACTTCACTTAATATAATAAATGTCTCTATAATTTCAGTTAAAGGAAAATGAATTTTTCAAAATATTCAGATAAATTTTTTCCCATTAAATGTTTAAAAAAATCCAGCATGATCTTAGCATCTTGAAATTACCCTTAATTGAAATTCTTTGGAGAGTAGGATTTTGAAATAATCCCTCTCGAAAAGTAAAATCTGAAAAATTATTTTTTTATAATATAAAATATTAGTTGGGTGTAATTGTGGGGGCCCCTTAAAACTCTTAAAAAATAGAAATTTCTGAATAATTTTGATTTTTTATTTTCTAAAATATTTATTGGGTATAGTTTGGTTTTTAAGCAATCTCCCTTGAAAAAGAAATTCCACAAAGAGGCATTTTTTTTAAATAATCCTCTTACAAAACAACAGTTTCTGAGATCTTCTTTTATTTTCTGAAAACTTTATTGGGTGTTGTGGGCCCTTAAATAATAAATTTATATGGTTTTATTTAATTGATATTCAACTTAAAAAAGTGTATATCAACAAAAAAGGCAAATTAAGTAATTAACTAAAGAAATAATTAACAAGAAAGGAACAAGAAAGGCACAATTAATCAACCAAACAAACATGAAATTAAACCCAAAGGAGGATACATATATAGATTATGTAATTATGATTGATTACATAATCATGATACATTATACTAACTAGAAGTCCTAAATTTTCCATTGTAACTAACTCAAAGTAGGATATTAGAATTCCTTTAACTCAACACACTACTGATAACTACTAAAAGAAAGAAAATTACAAAGCAATCACTACTCAATCTGGTCATCAACACATCCAGTGTTCTGCAATTTCAAAAAGAAAGAAACAAAGTTAATAACAATTAAGAAAAAGAAAGGAAAAAGAAAAAAAGTGTAAATTGAACTTACAATGATCATAAGGTCACCCGTTTGGATATCCCCGACAAATAAGACAACCACCGGAAATTGACTCTCCGTTGACACGGAAGAAGATTATTAGGGGAAAGGAGTGGCGTCTTCCCATAATGACTATGTGCTTTCGTACTTGAGAAATTAGAATGGTAAAATGAATAGTGAGTGAAAAGGTGAAGTGATCGGACAATTGTTTTGAGTAGTAAAAAATTTGATTTATTTAGTATCTGTTTATCTACGGTTTTTAGTTTTGTCCGTATTACTGGTGTACCTATCATGTAGCAAACGTACATAAATTAAAATATGAGCAAATCAATTTTATATTTGTAATTTCTGAGTGTTGAACATACATGGTAATACAAGCAAGTCAATTTTATATTTGTAAGAAATTGGTTAATTTTCATAGTATTGAACAATGTAATCAATTCAATATTATATTTGTAAAAAAAATTGTTAATTTTTTGAGTCTGGAACATTGATAATATTAGCATTCAATTTTATGTTTGTAAGAATTTGGCTAATGATAGTATAAGTAATTCAATTTTATATTTGTAAGAAATTGGTTAATTTTTTGAGTTTGGTCATGTATGTACATTGCGGAAAATTTATTACCCCTCATCGTATTTCTCCATTTCAAGTTAAATGGAGATGACTAAATATACTACTTCAATTTTCAAGTTTTATTGCTGAATGGAGATCCAAAAAAAGAGAATATAATCAGAATATTGTTGCAGCGCCAAAAGTGTATGAAGTAAAACTTCACGAAATTGCAATCCTACCCTAGGGCTCTTAACGAAACCGAAGTGGAAGCAATCATGTTCATGCTTAGTACATTAATTATTTGAACGAAGGTCGATTTGTTTATTTCGAACATAAAATCGAATGAATCATTTAACTAATGAACAAGTTAGCGAATGAACTTCGAACAACACGAACAAAATAACGGTTCTAATTTTTTATTTATTATGAGTTTAAATATTCAAAATTGAACTAATTTTTTGGTCAAAATTCATAAAAATATGAATAAATATCAATCGAACATAGTTTGAATTCCTTGATAAATCGGTGAGAGAGAAGAGGATCATGGATGTGAAAGAGGTGATTATGAATATGAACTAAGATTAGTTGATCAGAAACTCCGAGAGAATAAAAGAGAGTCGTAAAGGTTAGACCATGAATAATTAAAATTTAGGGATGAGGAAAATATAAGTCTTTTATGTGTTTTGGACTAACAAAATTTTATAAATATAAAAATATTATATATCCTAATTCTTAGGCCGAGCCTGATTTGAATAGATAATTGGATTTGAATGGAATTTTTTTTATTGGATATATAATTAGTATAACTATAAATAATTTTGGGAAATTTTTTATTGGATATATAATTAGTATAACTATATATATTTGGATTAATAAATACATATTCGAGCTTATTAACGAACAATCGAACGAACATGAGGTATGTTCATAATCGGTTCATTAATTATTCGAACAAACACGATTCGTTCGTTTATTTCGAACGAAAAATAGAACGAACCAATTAACGAACGAACTTGAAATGAATGCAAATGACCATCGAACGACGAACAAAAGTAACAACCCTATCCTACCCCCTGATCTTTGATTTGTCCTTATTATATCCGATTTTTTTAATCTATCACCATTTTGGAATTTGTACATAAATGTATATATATTTTTTAAAATAAAAAATTCATTTTTTTCATTTTTATATTCAAATTAGAGTTTATTTCGTGTTCACATGTGATGAAACTAAGAAAAATAACCATAACTTGGAAATTAGATGAGGCAACATTGCAAAAATAAGATAACCATAACTACAATATGAGATGTTAATTAATCGGTAAGTTAATTAGTAGGTCTCAAGTACCCAATCAAAGGAAAAGGAAGGAGAAAGACCATTTCACTTTTCTATTAAACTTGACTAATTGGGCCCCACATTTTTCATTGAACAAATCAATATCTGTAGTTCGAATCCTAATAGGAGATAATTTTGTACCAGTCCCGTTCGAAAACTTTATTTCCCTAAATTGAAGTTCTTCAACGTTAGTTTTGCAAATTGGTTTATTAACAAGGTTATTTCACAAACAAATCTTATTCATCTCTATGCGGACACGTGATGAGAAAACAGTGCCTCAACAAATGAAGAAACATACAAAAACATGTCCCCAAAGCATATAGAAGCAGTAGAAAAAATTTAGAAACATAAAAAAAACAACGGCACACCTGTCAAATACTCATATTATGCATCAACCTTGTGAACCATTTGGAGTAGTAGAAAATATGTAGGGAAATTCTTCAAAAAAACTCCTAATTTTTATGAATATTATGGAAAAAAGTCTAACTTTTTAGATTCCTTCAAAAATTGCCCATAAAGAGATTTGAATTTTTTTACTCCCACATGATGTTATATTTAACTTTTCCCATCAATTTATTTTTTAATTGACCAAAATATTCTTATATAATTAATTTCATATTTTCCATGAAAACAAACGGGCAACGAAATACTTGCCGTGTCCTTCCCTATGCAAGCTTTTACAACCGACCATAGACTGACATGTCATTGGTTGCATCAGTTGTTTCATTGTTCTCTTCCGGAAGGTTATTTATCGTTGTGATATGTAGCGCCATTTCATTGGTGCATCGACTGTTTCATTGTTCTTTTCAGAAAGGTTACTTATCTTCGTGACATGTGGTGGCATTTCATTGGTCGCATTGACTTCTTTGTTGTTCTGCTCGGGAAGGTTATTTATCGTCACAACATGGTTGGATATACCTGACAAATAAGACAACCACCGGAAATTGACTCTCCATTGACATGGACGAATGTTAGAAGGGGAAAGTAGTGGCGTCTTCCCATAATGACTATGTGCCCCTCGAGCTCCGTACGCTCTCGGGATGCCGCACAGGCGTGAGCAACGCACAAGCTCGACTTGATCATGTATGATTTTCCTTGTTTAATAGAAAAATTGAATGAAGCAGAACGGAAAGCCAATCAAGCAGCAGGGAATTATTGTCAATTGATATTGCCGGTTGGCTCAAAGGATAGACAATCTAGCGATATTTAATTTAACGGAGATATTTTCTGCGTGCAATATTTGGTTTCATATGTGATTGCATGTACAAAATATGTGGTGTCATGTGTGATTGCATAGTTTTTATGTGTTTACTAGGAGGTTTTACTCCACGGCCAGAGAGACGATGGTTGGCAATTTAATGCATTAACAGTACTTCTAATTGCATTCTTGAAGCAGGTATTTAAAAAATAAATAATAAATGAAATAATCAAAACTATAATCAACATTAAATAACAATTAAATAACAAGTATATAAAAATATATAATAAATGGAATAATCAAAAGAATAACAGTAGAGATTAGAAAGATAAATGTGTGATTTCTCACCATAACTGCCATGTGTTCCTTGAGCTCGTTATGCTCTCGGAAGACCATGAAGTAGCGATGGCAAACGGCAAAACACCTCCGGATTGACAAGCATCTGCATTGACAATTGTCCTTTGAGTAACGGGGATGGGAAATGTGTGACTCCCCATTTTCTGAAGATGAGCTTGCAGCTACCTTTCTTCTTGAAAGACCTTGTAGTATTTTTTTACAAATAATGGCATTGTTTGCAGATCTGCCCCCATTGTGCTTGCGGGTCGCGTGATCGAGCATGTTGCTACCGAAATGGTAGAAATGATACTCCTCCTCCAAAATAACGTGCCCCATCATGATCTGGTAGATTATTTTGATTCTAACATTCATTTCACACCTCCGAATGGGGCCAATCATGGTTTAGAAGGGTGGAGGAGCGTCCTTCTTTGCCTTGCTGGTGGGAGATTCGTCGGAATCCCCCTCATGAGACGAGACAAGAGGCCTCTTCCCCCTGAGTGCCTTCTTTTCTTCTCTCTCTCAGATCTGGATTTATACTCATTAAAGTGAATGAATGGCAAGAACAGAACCAAGAAGGAGGCTTTTATTCGACATTTTTCCACAATGTTTTTTGTTGATGAATGAAGCCTGGAAATGATTTGGTGATGGAATTAGAAGTATGACACACAGAATTGTGAGTATCAGTTACAATTTTATTTTATTTTCTAATTTTTTTTAACTATGTCTACGTTGATTTGGCTCCCCCTAATGCTCAATAGATGTCTACTTCATTACTGACGAAGGTAATTTTATATTTAGATTATTATTTTTTGTTTATTTTATTTTCTTGTAACTTATTTTCTCAATTTTTCAATTCTAGGTTTTCTACAGTGAACTTGAAGAAATGGAAGTACACAAATGGCCAAAACTCCTATTTGAACATTCCTTTCCTGGTAGCAAGAAAGTGCTGATTGAAAGAAGTCCAAATGGATTATCTTCGAGTGTGGCAGAATGATATATCTCATTCACGGAAATTCAGAAGTTAGGAACCTTGCATGGCATCTTTAGCAGAATCGAATGTTGGGTTTCTATCGTTCATAACGCATCGGAAAAACAAAAACACAAAATCGAATTCGAAACCCAAAATAAGAATCCGTGAATTACAATTAAATCAAAGAAAAGTTTATAACTTTGTACCTTCGGATTACGCTTAATCCGTAATGATCGAAAACAAATTAGGTTGACGCTTTTCTTTGCCCGATTCCAAACTGGTTTTCAAACCAATCCTTCGTATGTTTCGCCTAACCGGTTTCACAAACTGATCTTCAAGCGATCTCCAAACGAACCGATTCTCCAAGCAAACCGATTCTCCAAACAAACCACGGTCTCAACCCGAATCACAAAGACACCGCATTTCGCTTCGTCCTCTACCGGTATCCACACGAACAACCCCTTTGAACGGATAAAGAACGATATATGCTAGTATTAGTTCTTCATTTTTTCTCACAGAAATAACAAGAAAATAATTTTCGGATTTTTCTCTCCTTTTGTCTCACTTTAGTTGGACGAAAATAATATACTTTTATATCTCATTTTGGGGTGTCTCTTATGCCTATATAGTCCATAACTTTCATATCCTATTTGCATGATAACTAGGTAACCATATATGCAACACACCTTATAATATAAGATGTAGAATTAGATGTGCCACTTGACTATGTAGCTCTTCATATAACTTATCACATAAGTTATGATTTTTCTGTGTACGTCTCAATAGTTGTTCTTTGTGTGTGACCATGTAGGTTTACTTAATGTTGACAATAATCACAACAGATTATAAATCATGAGCGGCCTCTAGCAAGATATCATGATTACCTAAATTAAGCAAGTATGGATGATTCGATCAAATCTAATTTATGTTCATGCATTGTATCCCTTTATTACACGATATCTATATCATCCATAAGGCATGGTATGTGTCAACCTTACGTTGGTCAATAAATATTTCTTGACACCGAATTTGATTGAACATGAAATGACATTAATAACTCCTTATTAATTCACTCGAGCACGGCCGTGCGTTTCTTCAATCAAATCATCAAGAGGCCTAAAGATATATCTCTCAATTTATGAGAGGAACAAATCATATCTTAATTAAACTCTTTCCTCCGCATAATTCATTATATACCTAATTATAATCTTTATGACCGGCCGGTTAAAAATGATGTTAGATTATATTAAAGTATAAAATTTCTCATGTAGGAAATTGAGATAATCTCAAGTCTAAGGATTACAGATACATTATTTACTGAGAATAACTAATGACACGAACCATGTAATATTCTCACGGTGGGTCAATTCAGTATATAGTCTCTAACCTATACTTACGTTAATGACTTAATAACTCTTATTCATGATCAGTAAAACGTGACCATCAGTCAACTAATATACTGATGTCCATTTATAGCTTATCATAAGTATGTTTGTCTCACAAACATCCTATGAATGATCAGGGACGGTTTAGAATATCATTCATAATACTTTATAGTTTTACTATCAAAGTTATATACTTTGATGATATAAAGCTAAATATTATATTCAAAGTTCATTTTAGTAATAAGAATAAAATAACTAATACGCATTTATTATATAAAATATCTCTAAATAAACAAAATGTTTGTTTAACACAATCCATAAATCTAAATCTCAAATATATTTGCCTAGGACATACTACTAACATGGAATCCGTAGTAGAACCGGAGATACTTGGATTCAGCAACCTCACTGTAATACAAGAATGACTTGAAGAACTCCCGTTATTAGAATATTTGAAGATTGTTGGATGTAATTCTTTATGTTTTCTTCCTAACTTAAGCAAATCTTCAATTCATCATGTATGGATTTACGGTCGCAACCAAAAATTGGTGGGGTGGAGTAATACGATGCTTATGATCACTAAATCTATCGATAAAGTAATTTGACTTTTTCCTAATTTACAAATTTATATAACTTGGTTCAAAGATGTTTCCAAACACTCCAGAGCAGAAATTATCACCAGCAACGTCGATACATACTTAAATTATCACCATAATCCATAGTTTTGCCTTTCATTTTACGATTAAGAGATTGTGCAGGAAGAAGAATATATAAGAACGGAAATAAATAAAGGTTGTGTTTCTTTCTATATATGCCAATGAATTTAAGCATCAATTAAACTAATACAAGAAGATAACCACATACACAAAAAGAAAAAGAAAAAAGAAAGATCATAAATTACCCACATATAATGCCAATTAAATTGAATTGAGAAAAAAAAAACTAATTGAATTGAATCGAATTAATCAACTATCAACTTCCAAATCCACAAAAAAAACACTACATTCCATCTAACTCATGGCACTAACCCTAAAATCTCAAAATAAAAATAATTACAAAATTCCATTCATTCACTCAACCGACTGATCTAATCTAACCAAGGGCTTGACTTTACGTTTATGACCCATACTATTGACCAAGTCTTTTCTAGTACAAACAGGAAACATGTTAATTTGAGTCAAATTGAGTCTTCTTAAAACGTAAGGAAAACTTAATTGGTCTCGCGAAGTGAATCTCACCACTTCATTAAACCACAAACACATTAATAAGTTTGTCGAAGGATTATGCTCTCTCACTATAATAGACGCCTCTGATAAAGCTGTAAAACAAAAATAATAAAAAAGGAGAATAAAATTAAATTAAATAAGAATAAACAACTACGTAAAATTAGAAAAACAAGAAACTATGGTCAAAAGTTTCCTACCTTACAATTATATAAAATTTTAATATCAAAGTAAAATAAAAATTAAATATATTTTTATAATTGTAGTTCGCTCTGTTGTCCTACACCCGATATTTTATCAATAAAACTAACTAAAATTTAAAACCAAATAAGAATAAGCAACAAAACTACTTAAATAATTTCCTTTCAGAAGAGTAAGTAAAACTCAAAATCACATCAAACAAAATACCCAACTAACATTCCAACTAAATTTATTAAATAATTTATAAAAAAAAAAAAATAACAAAATAACAATAAAAAACAATAAATAAAAAATAAATATGAAATAATTTAAAAAAATTAAACGAAATTATACAAAATCCACAACTTCCAAATAATTACCTTTCTTGCCATTGAACCTCCTATCCTCACTCATCCCATCCACTCTATACCGCCTCAACTGCACTTCAACTTCATCTGAACAATTGAGGCAGTATAGAGTGGACGGGATGAGTGAGGATAGGAGGTTCAGTGGCAAGAAAGGTAAATATTTGCAAGTTCAAAATCAAATCAAACATAATATCCAACTAAACTTAAAAAACTAAACCAACTAAACTAAACTAATTAAACATATAAATCATCCAAACAACCAAAACAAATTCCAACAAAAATAATAAATAACAAAAATAAATAATAGAATAAAAATAAAAATAATAAATTAAATAAAAATTAAATAATTTTCAAGAACCTTTCTTGCCATTGAACTTCCTACCCTCACTCTACACTGCCATCCGACAATTGAGGCAGTAGAGTTGAGGCAGTATAGAGTGGACGGGATGAGTGAGGATAGGAGGTTCAATGGCAAGAAAGGTAAATATTTGGAAGTTCAAAATCAAATCAAACATAATAAATAAAATTAAAAATAAAAATTAAATAATTTTGAAGAACCTTTCTTGCCATTGAACCTCCGATCCTCGTTCATCCCATCCTTCCTGTACTGCCTCAGTTGAGCCTCCACTTCTTGCGGGCCCGCCTTGTTCTTCTTGACAACAGCTTTCGCCTCCTCGAACAGGCTGCTGCGGGCCCCGTGCTCCGAGATCCCCAGCACGGACCCAGTCCGCCATAGAACGGATTCAAATACGCCGAGCGGGTCCCGTCGGATTTGGGACTTTGAGTCCACCCAGATGGAGTAGCGTGATGAGGGGAATAGCCGGTGACTCAGCATCTGAGTTGGAAATTGTACAGTGTTAAGTTGTTTGTAACTATGTGAAAACGGCCGTGTTTGTTGTAATAGTAAGGTAAGGGGAGTGATAAATATTAAGTAAATAAATATATAAATAATAAGGTGAATAAAAAAATAAATTATGAATAATAAATAAATAAATATATAGTCGCAACTGGGGCCATTCTGTGGTACAACAACAGATCTATGCTAGCTCGCAACAAATGCCAAAGCTCCTAAGTAAACCTTTCTGACTCTTTTGTTATCCTAGTACCTAAAATCGAGCAACCAATATAATTAACTCACTTTAAGCCTTTGAGTCTGACCATGGAGTACAGAAAACTATTTTCAAGGTTATTGCTACAAGATTGGAGCAAAGAATGCTGATCGGCTTTTTTGGAGGGCAGACAAATTACAGATAGCTTCATTTATGTTCAAAAGCTTATCTCTTACTGCTACGAGCAAAACAAAAACGCATTGCTATTAAAAGCTGAGTTTTACCAGGCTTTTGACTCGCTTAGTTTGGATGCTTTGCTAAAATCTTACAAGCCAGAGGGTTTCATCAGGAGGAATTAGCTACCGTACAAAACGCTATTTTACCGGGCTTTTCAAAGATTTTATTGAATGGAATTATCTTATCTAACTTCCCAACTTTGAGGAATTGTGCCTTATATGCGGATGATGTTATGATGTTATTTGAACTGCAAGTTCAACAAGCAAACAAAGTGAGGGTAATATTTGCTCGAATTGGGGAATTCACTAGTTTGAAGATAATTTTGCAAAATCATATTTTATGAGTGTTTTTAGAATTTCCTTTGAAGAACATACAACCAAAACTTCCAACCTAATGTGCTAACGGATCGAATTTATCGCAAAATTGTACCAAATGGAATCTTTTCGACAAAGGCGGATTTCAACAGGCTATCATCGGGTCCTCTGATCAAGTGTGACTACTTAAATATTTGGAAGATTCTTTTATTGACAAAACTCAAATATTTTATTTGGAAGAAGAAACAATATATAATTACTTATGTATTTTCTTTTTGGGTTTTTTTAATCTAATTATGTATTAGGTCACTTGTGGATCTTTTATTGTAAGGGGTTTCATTTGGTTGAAGTAGAATTAAAGGGGGCAAATTGCTCTCTATAGGTTTTATTTGACAGAAGGTAGTGATCAAAACACAAGTGACCATATGATTTCTGTAACTTGAACTTTATTTTCTGTAATCTAATCATTGAGTGAGGGTTTTTTGAACCCTCCTCAATTCAACTAAAAAAAGTGAATTAATTAATTAATTAATTAAATGATAAGGGGAGAGAATGAAAAGATACCTTGGGGATTTTGCCATTTAAGCGTTGATCAGAAAAAGGAAGATTTGAGACGATAATAATTCTCCATTTGCCAATCATATTATTTTCATCAATTACTTTTCCTTGTGCTTCCTGAGCCAACCGCGTTATCTCGTCCCAAAACGCAACATAACAAACCTACACCATCACACAAAAAAAATTAAATATTTAATCTTTACTTATTTTTTTTTATATTTTGTACCTTTTGAAGAGAGGTATTAGTCATGCCAATCGGTTGGTACAGATCATCGCCTCCTCCAAAAGCACAAGTTGAAACCACAGCTTTGCAATTTTTCATATAATTTTTATCCTTTTCTGAAAATTCAAACCCGCCTTTCTCACAGTAGAACCCACAGTACACCTCAGCACTTTCCTTAACCTAAAAAAAATACAAAATGATAAAAAAATAAATTATAAGGACTGTTTTGTAATTAAGGAAAAATATGGGGATGAAATTAAACCTTGAAAGATTCTTCTCTTTGATGGAGCGTAGGATATCCAGTGAAGGAATTGAATCTTCCATCCTCTTGTGAGTTCATTGTGGAATTGTTCTGTAAACATGGCTCGTGAGATTTGTATGAAATTAGTTTGGGAGAGGAATTCGGGGGAGAAATTGGAGGGAAATCTAGATTCTTTAACTTTTCAGGACTCAGAATCTTCAAGCAAGCTGTAATTACAAGAATACGCATCAGAATTTTCAGTGAAAGAATGATATATTTGAATTAGAAGTTGAAAATGATTTGATTTGTTATAGATTTTGTCAAGAGAAAATGCTCAATCAAGCTGTTCAATTAAACCATGAATTGTGCCTCATTTTACCAGTATCTTATCCAATGCCAGTAATCAAATTACCGAACTATATCCAGAATTCCTTCCCAAATTGCATAATATTATTAAAAAGATAAAACCACAATAAAAGAAACAATACTCACGCTCTCTTACGCCATGAACGACTCTAGTGACAACATCAAGCCGATTCAGATTCCCAACCGATTCCTCCTCATGCTCCTTCTCCCTACCAATCAAATCCCGTTCCGGCTCAGGCGACGCATTCAATCGCTTAGACGCCTGGAAAGAGAGATACACGAACGCAGGGAGGAAGAGAACTGGCCACCACCGTTTCATCGCCCGTTTGAACCGGCGGAGAGGGCCGGACCGGCCGGTCCGGTTCGGTTTCCGCCGCCTGGGCCGCGCGGGCCGGCGGACCCGGCCGGGGAAATCATCTTCGTCGGAGATTGAGATCGAAATGCTGTTCATGGTTGAAATGATTTGGATGACGAATTTCGGTTTTTGATCCGAGCTGGTGAATAATGAATGTTTCTGCTTTTGTTTTTGTTTCTTTATTTTTAGGGTTAAAAAGGAATTTTAATTTTGGCGGGGGGTGTTCTGTTCTATATTTTGCTCTGTGCGTAATCTGTTCTTATAAAACGTTGACCTGCGCATATCAGGGAAATGAAATGAATAGTACAGGGATTTGATAAATGTTTCAGTAATGCTTAGACTCACTACTTCCAAATAAATCAGAGAAATTTGAATATTCTTTTTGTTTGCGTCTAGATTATGCACATATTACCGTATAAATCACTGAAATTCTAGAGCTGCATACAAATTCTAGTAACAAATGTTCTCAATTTGTAACATTAACCAACTAAATTTTGAGATTGCAGAATTATTATATATTTTATCAACTAAGCATTGTATTTAAGCCAAAAAAATGTGCAAAGATGAACTAGGGAAAAACCAACATCAGACAAGTTCCAAATATACAAAAAACCATCTTAAAACAAAACTCAAACATCAAACAACAATTAACACAACAAATAAACCAATCCAAGTTCCAACTTAACGCTTGGAATACTGAGGTCTCTTTCTGGCCTTTCTGAGTCCAGCCTTCTTCCTTTCCACAACACGAGCGTCACGAGTAAGCAGCCCTTCTTGTTTAAGAGCGGGCTTGTTCTCCTGATTCATCTTGACCAATGCCCTCGCGACACCTAAGCAGATCGCCTGAGCCTGGCCGGATATGCCGCCACCATGTGCTTTCACAAATATGTCCACCTTCTTTTCCATCCCAAGCGCCATTAATGGTGATGTTATGTATTGGAGCAATAGTGGACTTCCTTGGAAATAATCCTGGTTAAATTTTAAAATTTAGGTAATTAAGAACAGTTGAGATTCAGTTCAGTCTGAATTTCGCAATTGAACAACTAACGAGCGTAGAAAATACAAAATTAAATGAGTTACAACTCGTACATAGTGGGCATGTTTGATTTGGGTATTTCAAGTTTCATGTATATCTCAAATACATCATCATGATTATACATGATTTTTAGAATACATATTAGTTGTTTGATTTGATGTATTTTAAATAATATAAAGAAAGAATCTATTGTTTGATTTTTTATGCAAATCCGGGATTTTAATTTTGATTCAAGACAATTGTTTGATAATTGTAAAGTATATACATAAAATTGTGTACCAATTTTCCAAAATTATTTTGTGCAGTTAAATTTATTTTGTAATTTATAAATCTCACACATTACATACAATTATTAAGATAAAATAAATAAGTACCATAAGTTGATATAAAGGATTAATTAAACAAAAAAAGAAATTAAATACAAGGAATTTAAATATAAAAAGAAATTAAATATTTTATTTTATGTAATTTCTTTGAATTAAATATTTTTTTATTTTAATATTTAATTTAATGTAATATTTAATTTTATATAATTTATTTTATTTTAATTTAATATTTTTATGTTAAATTATTTAATATTTAAGTTAATTTAATTAATATTTTATTTTATATAATTTAATATTTTTTTATTTAATATTTTTATTTTAAATTATTTAATATCTAATTTAATTAATATTTAATATTTAGTTTTTATTTAATTTATTAATATTTAAAATTTTATTTTAATTTCTATTATTTTTTTATTTATTCAATTTAGTTTAATATATTTTTTAAAATTTTGTTCAATATTTATTTTCATTTAATTTATTTTAATATTTTTTATTAATTTATTTAATATATTTTAATATATTTTAATTTAATTTATTTAATATTTTTTATTAATTTATTTAATAATTGATACTTAAAAAATAATTAAATTTGAACCGGAGAGATACTGCATTTTGGTTTGAGCGTTATCCCGCATTTTGTGAAGTATTATAAAATACTTCAAAGCTATCCCGATATACTTCATTTGATACAAATCAAACAAAGGATTTTATCCTAAATACTTCATTTCACTTTACAATCCCCTAAAATACACCAAATCAAACATGCCCAGTAGGGAAGGTTTCAACTTTTATGACTCTGAGAAGCAATTTCTTGTTTGTTTCCCCGCTCAATTCTATACTCAATTGAACTAGATTGGAAAAACTTAATCGAATTTTGTACCTTTGCGTCGCGATAATTGACAATAACCTTGCCATCGCCCTCTTGCAAAGCAACTCTGGCAATGGCGCATTTCCTCCTCCCAGTCGCGAGATACTCCTGCGCAGCTATGCCGCCCGGCAACCGAGATTTCATATACTGCTCTATAGTCCAACCGGCCGGCATTTTATCCACCGTCGGCGTTATACCGGCCGCCGTCTCCGCCGCCTCCGCCAGGATCGTCCCCACGGATCTGCTGTCGCAGGCCACAACAGTTAAACGCCGGGAGGGAGCGAAGGAGAGGAATTTATGGGTGGGTTTTGGTTTTATAGAGAGGGAAGTGAAGGAGGAAGTGAGGGATGAGAGAGCGAGCGCCATTTTTTAGCCGAGTGAAAGAAGAAGCTCGAGTTATCTGTTTAGTTTATCTCAAAGCTTTTTGAGGATAGAACAGAATAGAATGGAGAGTGATAAGATAACGGGTCGGATCTTCATATTGCTTACATAAAACCGGTATTGTAAATCCTGAATTTTATAAACCCTGAGAATTGAAATCCAGATATGAAACTGATCGAAAATATTTTCACAGCCCAGCCCAAAATAAATGTTTCTGTAATTCGTCGTCTTTTCTTGTTCTTCTTTGTTTGAGAATTGATCAATTGGATCGAAGATTTGCTTTGCTAGGGTTTAAGTTACGGAAGTAGAGAGGGATGGCGATAACGAACTTCATTCTGACGGTGGTCGGCGTCGGGGCGGCGGTGATGCTGTTGCGGACGGACGTGAAGCAGTCGGCGTCGATGTTCCGCCGTAACGTTCGGCAGATACGCCAGTGGCTCGAGGAGGAGTCCGTCTCCGCCGCTAAGTACTTATTTTCCTTTATCCCCTTGCGTTTCTCTTTGTTTACATTGATTTATCTCTCTTTGTGTATGATTTGATTGTTTTTACTATGAGATGAGAAACATTGTTTTGATATGAATTAGCTAATCAAACTATTCCATGATAAATTAATACTAGTTTGAGCTCAATTGAGTCTTAAAATTGAAAACATAACCGAATTTCATGAAATTTTTATGGCTCAAATTTTGATTATGACCATAATAATTGAAGTTGTTTTTAACATTTGGGCAAGGTTTGGCACTTTAAACTGATCCGATAAACTTTGTTTATTATTTCTTAAATGTCAGAATTACTGTTATTATTGCCTCAAATAAAATACTTTTATTAATTCATATTTTTAGCGATTGATTTTAATTGATAAATAATTGCAGAAAAACGGAGCAGTCTGCGCCCAAAGAAATACCGCCAAAAGATATACCTCCAAAGGATGAGAAACATTGATCTTTCTTGCCGAATTTTTTTTAGCTTTTCTTTCTTTTTTTCCTTTTTTTTTAAATGTATGGTTATGTAAAAGACATTTTGTAATGCAAATAAATTTTGTCTGATGAGAATAAATATACTTGATATAGAGCGATAATATTTTCTACCAAAAGATATTCTCAAAAGCAGGCCCGCAAATTGCACGATGGATAATTTTTCATGATATTATTTCAGCTTCTTTACTTGGTGCTCATGCTTAGAACTAAGAACTAAAAGAAAGTCGACCAGAAGTTGAGCGATCAATTTATTTTTTATTTTTAGCATGGAGAATAATTGAATTTCATTTCCAATTTCTACCAAAGTTCTCTTCAAAGTAAAAAGAAAAATACAAGTTAAAAGGATTAGAAAAAAGTCCTCTTGTACAAAATTAGAAAAAAAGATGTTTCATTTTCAATTAGAAAAAAAGTGTTCATAAAAAAACAATATAAGTAAAAATAATTAGAAAAATAAGTTCTTTTCAAAAGAGAAAAAAAAATACAGAGTTCTCTTCAAAATGAAAAAAAATAAGAAATGAAAAAGGAAAAAGAAACCATAAAGAAATCAATCCCAAAATAGTTTCAATATCATTTTTTATTTCCAATAAAGCTCTCATAAAAATTACAAGTAAAAATAATTAGAAAAAAATTCTCTTCAAATACAAGTATATATAGTTTTCTTCAAAATAAAAAGTAAAAAGAGTAAGGAAAAAAATTATTTCAAAATAGAGGCGAAAAAAATACAAAGTGTTTTTCAAAATAAAAAATACAAATAAGAATGAAAAAGAAAAAGAAGCCACAAAGAAATTTAAGCACAGAATAGTTGGATTTCATTTTATTATTTCCCATAAAGTTCTCTTAAAAAAAATATATGAGTGAAAATAATTAGGGAAAAAAATCTATTCAAAATTCAAGTAAAAAATATAAAGTTTTCTTCAAAAAAAAAAAAAAATACAAGTAAAAGAATTAGAAAAAAAGTTCTCTTCAAAAAAAAATACAAATTAGAAATGAAAAAGAAAATGAAGCCATAAAGAGATTTGAGCGCATAAAAGTTCGATTTCAATTTTTATTTCCAATAAATTTCTCTTCAAAAAAATTACGAGTAAAAAGAATTAGAAAAAAAAATCTCTTCAATACACAAGTAAAAAAAAAAGTATAAACTTAAAAAATACAAGTAAAAAGAAATAGAAAAAGAGGTTTCAGTTTCAGTTTCTAACAAAGCTCTCTTCAAAATTAAAAAAAAAAAAAAAAAAAAAAAAAAAAATATATATAATATATATATATATATATATATATATATATATATATATATATATATATATATATATAAGTACAAAAAGTATAAACTTGAAAAATACAAGTAAAAAGAAATAGAAAAAGAGGTTCATTTTCAGTTTATAACAAAGCTCTCTTCAAAATAAAAATACAAGTAAAAAGAAATAGAAAAAGAGGTTTCACTTTCAGTTTCTAACAAAGCTCTCTTCAAAATAAATAAAAAAATATGAGTACAAAAAAGTTTCCATTGCCGGGATTTGAACCCGGGTCGCCTGGGTGAAAGCCAGATATCCTAACCGGGCTGGACGACAATGGATTTGTGATACACATTCCTTTTTTGATATATTTCATTATTGATATTATATTTCCATATTCAAAGCATACACTTTTGACTCTCAATCATGTGTATAGGTATAGCACGATAAATTTTGTCAAATCTGATCATATTCATATTCTATACACTAACACATAAGCACATGCAAACTTGATTATGTTACAAAGAATGGAGTAGTGACTTGATCATTATGTTTGTTTTGTTAGTTTGCGTTACATCTCATGTGGCGCATAAAAAAAAAGCGTTCCTCCTTTTTACACGAGGGAAAAAATTGAAATTATTGCGTGGACTCAAAAATTCAAATGAAAAAAAAACTGATGATTTAAATTATCAAAACAAGTTTTGTCAAGATTAGCCGTTTTTAAATTTAAAAATGTTTTGAGTTAAACAATAAAGCAAGAAAGTATAACGAGAGAGGAGCTCATTGTTGTACTATTAGGCGTCATCTTGCTTTTATTTCCTTTCCTTTGCTTTATTTCACACTTTATCGGTTAATGTAGGCTCAAAATTTGAAGAATTTGACTTCTAGCCTCACACTGATCAGCTATTTTTCATTTTAGCCTTCTTTTTAAAGTAATTTGCAAAATCAACTACTTCGCTCAAAGAATTTTTTGGCATAATTTCTGTTGTTCCAACAATTGTTGATGCAATATCTTAAAATGGTTTTTTAGTTTCATGATGATGTACCACAAATGAAATATGATAATACAACCTAATTTCTCTGGAAAAAAACATTAAATGCAAAGATAAGTCCACTGTACCACATAACACTTCTTTAAAACAGGGTTAAGTTAGAAAGTAACTCAATCAAGGCACATAGTATTTCAAATCAAAGCATCTTGTCTGAAAATGATATGACAACTATACCATCTCAAATGTACCTAGATTGTATGGACCTCGCAAGTCTCAATTCAAAACCCTTAAATTTCATATCCCAAAATTTCAAAAAGCAATATCTCAAAGTAAAGTTGCTATAATTATTTTTATCATGTTATTTTCCCTTTTGCAGTTACTTCTTTATTTACAATTTACTCTTTATTTTCATGAAAGTTCATATCAAGTGATCATAAAAGTTCTATTATTGAAAAAAAAAACTAACCATACATAATAGTGAATATCCTTTGTTTAGAAGAGTTGTTTTCGAAATAAATAAAAAACTAAAAAAATAATGCTTTTATCTTTTAGAAGTTGAGCTCAAATTCAAAATTGTTTTATTGGTTTTTCTATTTCGAACCATCAGGACTCGAAACAACATTCGTTCTTTATCATATCAAGAAGAAATGAAGTTAATTTCAAACTTTCAAAGCTCAAAATATCTACATTAAAAAAGTCGAAATAAAAATATACTTTAACTCAAGAGAAAAGAAGATTACAATTATGAAATCTGAGAATTCATAAATGTTAATACACAAATTCAAATATTGAATCATTATTTTTATAAATCCTTTTTAATTTTAAGATTATTTCAAAAAACAACTCTCCTTTGAAACCGTACAATGAAATTTATGGGGCGGCATACCAATTTATAAACCTTGTATCATGTGATGTCTCTTGCATTTCCACTTTTGTTAATGTTTGTTACTTATAAAACTTTGGATTTACTAAGCTTTCATATTCCAAGGGAACACACATCTCAAAAAGGACTTTTGTACCCTAATTTTTGGTTTATTAAGATATTATTATATTGTTAAGCAACACATTACAAAAAGCTGTCCTAAATATTTAAAAATAAAAGCTTAGGTCATATGCAATGTTAATCTCTTCATATTAGTAAATTAGACTGTTTTATTTGATTAATCAATTTACACAGTGAAGAATCGCAGTCAGTCAGTATAAACTTGTGAAACTGAGGCTAAATGCTTGTCTAAACCTGTTCTAAATGCCAGTCCTAACAAGTGTACTTTAATTGACTTTTGGTTTACAGGACCTGGTTCATGAACTATTTCTCGTCAGTCAGTACATCGAAACACAGAACCATTTGTCTTTTGTACTTCTCCTCTTTGGCTTTATGGCAAAATTTTGTTTACACCCTTTCAGAATATGATAATATTATACACCGTATTCTGAAATTACAATAAGAAAAATCATATATTTTTATTTTTTTGCTATATATGTGAGAAATCATAATATTTATTATTTTATATTTTTTTTCTATAAGTAATAAACTACCAATTTTTCTCTCATTAAATGATTAATGGACAGAAATTATTATGACAATGATGCAATATACATACATGATATTTTCTATGTGATATATTATATTTTTATTTTGTAGGGGTATGTTAGTGAAATTACCAGCTAGTTTTATAAAGCAAAAGATAACAAGAAGAAGAAATTACAGAGAAAAGAGAAAGAAGCATGATGATAGCTCTAGAACAAATTTGAAGGGAAAAGTGGAGACACTCTCATCTGGTAAAGCTTCTCTTTTTCTTTATTTATCTCCCATTTTATCTTTTACACAAATGGAAAAACATGATGATGTAAGGTCTCACACATGGCTGCCTTTTGACCAGTAGAGCTCTGTTTCAGCATTAGAATTCGTCAAAGAAGAAAAAGAAGAAAGAGAGAAAGTGAAGAGAAGCGCTGAATAAGAGAAAAATAGTTTCGAAATTTGGGAACTTGATTAGGTAAGCTGAAAATTTTCTTTCTTTTTTCAAGTACCCATTTTGTATTTTTTTCTATTTTCCTTCTGTTCTGAGTTCTGATGTATTTTCTTTTTGAGATATGAATTGTTCTCTGTTTCCTACTTATCCCGTTTTATTGTGAATCATTTCTTAAATAAAACCTGTAGGTAGAATCCTTACTTTTTAAATCGTGAAATTAGACTTCAAGTTTGAGCTTAACTTTTACCAAATTATACTCAGATTTTAAACTTTCACCCTTAAAATTTCAGGTAATTCAGGCTTATCTTCAAACAGAGCCGAAAATTCAATTCTTTCTCATGCAAAAGGCTTTCAAGTAACCAAATTCACAGCTTGTGCATTAAAATGTCAGAATATTCTGTGGGTGGACTCGGTCCACGGAACACCAAGATAAGAAACGTTCCAATTGCGGTAACACCAGAAGGGTTTTGGTGCTGTCCTTCACCTGCCATGCTTCAAAAAACCCTAAAAGCTCAAAGCCAACTACCCAAAAACCCCAACTCAAAATCTCCACCACATTCAAAGGCCCCTTCTGTTCATAGAGCTCCAACAATTTCATCCGAAAAACGTTCAAATTCAAACCCAAATGGAGAGAACCCAAATCAAAATCCTTCAAAAATTACCGAAAGACCCGTACAAAAGCACAAAATTTCGGTCGGATTCGGCCAACTTGAAACAAGCGATTTGAAGGTGGTTTTGCATGGAAAAGATGGTATTGTGGTGAAAATGAGCGTGCATATGAGTATTTTGGTAGAAAATAGTAGTTATTTTGAGGAGAAATTAAGGGGAAATTCACAAGTTTCTTGTGTTGAGATTTCGGATTGTGATGATGTGGAGATTTATGTGGAGACTGTCGGGTTGATGTACTGTAAAGATGTCAAGCATAGATTGGTCAAACAAAATGTTTCTAGAGTTCTTCGCATTTTAAAGGTTCGCGTTTTTTCTTTCCTTAACTTGTCAATTTCTTCCTTGGTTACAAACTTGCCAATTTGATATATGTTATATGTGTTAAATTTTTCTTTCACGGTTTATAAATTTTTGTAGCAATATAATTCATTATACTTTTGATAAACAATATTAGTTTTATGTTGGTTATGAGATAGAGAATCAGGCATATTATAGTACAACTTGACTTAAATGCTTATATTTATTAGATCACTTAATTGTGTAGCATAAATATATACTTTTTTTTGTACAACAATAATAGAGTGATTGGCTTGTTTGCATGTTATTAATATTTAAGGTACATACATCATGTATGCCAAAGTTAGTTAATCAATCATTATACTTTTTTTATTTAAATCCGTTGATAGTACATGGTAGTGCTACAACATTTTTTTTACTCCTTTGAACACTTAGTATGATTTTTTTACATTTTCAGGTTGCTGAATTGCTTGGATTTCATGCATGTATAAAATCATGTCTAGAATACTTAGATTCGGTACCTTGGGTCGAAGAAGAAGAAGAAAACGTAATAAAATCTCTACACAATCTCCAAGTCGACAAAACTAATAATAATACAAATAATTATCAAATTACCCCTTTATTAAAAAGAGTTACCTCGAATATAACTGCCAACAAACCAAACGAAACCCTAGCTCAAATCATCGACCTAGTTCTGAAAAGCTCGGAAGATCGAGCAAGACGCGAGATGAAAACTGTCGTATTAAAATTACTAAAAGAAAATAATATGCACGGCGGTGCGTCCAAAGACCATTGTACAGAAACTTTGTACAACTCTTGCCAAGTTTGTATAAACTCGTTATTGGATTTATTTACAAAAGCATCCGAACCCGAATTTGGAAACCAACCATTGGAGGTTAGAGATCCGATAAACCGAAATATTGCATTGGATGCCGATAATTTACTATGGTTACTTGAGATTTTAACTTATAAACATGCGTCGCATGATTTTGTGACAATGTGGGTCGAGCAGGCTGAGCTGGCAGTTCTGCATACAAAGCTACCAATCATGTCACGCCACCTCATTAGCTGTGTAACTGCGCGGATTTTCGTTAGTATAGGGAAAGGAGAGGTTCTTCCGAGTAAAGAGAATAAACAAAAGTTAATAAATATTTGGCTAGAGCCATTAATAGATGATTATAATTGGTTACAACACGCGTGTAGATCTTTCGATAAGAAAATAGTGGAAGAGGGAATTGGAAGAACTATTCTCACTCTTCCTTTGGAGGAGCAACAAAGCATATTGCTGGCGTGGATGAGTCGGTTTTTGAAGGCCGGTGATGCGTGCCCTAATTTGCAAAGGGCCTTTGAGGTTTGGTGGAGAAGGACCTTTGTGAGGCCTTATGTTGATGAAAAAGAAGGGAATGGAAATTGATTAAGGTGGAAAATATGAAGAAAGAAAAAAAAATACCAAAAGTTGATTAACTATGGTGGTTTGGGTTTGGGGTTTTTAAGTTTTTAACATTTGAGAGATGATTAATTCTGTGAGAATATGTGAATTCTCAGGGTTTCTTAGGTAATTGCTTTTGTTTTTGTTTTCCTTTGAAGCTTTCATGTTTGAGGCTTCTTCATGGATTGTTTTTTATTTTTATTTTTTTGCTTTTAATTGCCCGTAGGCTTGATGAGTGTATTGTTAGTTTTCTTTTTTAGCTTAATTATCTTTGTATTTTAACATGAGTGTATTGTTATACTTTTCCTTTTAACATTATAAAAGACAAAAGAAAACCAGGACCATTGTGGGTCTTTTCTCAAAAAAAAAAAAAAAAAAAAAAAAAAGGAAAAGGAAAGAAAAGGAAAACAATCCGACAGAAAAAAAATGAAAATGAAAGAAGCTCCAAAAAAAGAGGCCTAGTTATAATAAATTAAAATGGGCCAAGTGGGTTAAAGGTAAAATTAATACAAAAGACGCCCAGTTAATGATATTATTTTTTGTATTTTTAATGTTATAGAAAGCAAACTAAAACAGAAGCTACAGAGAATTATTTATGTACGAAATAATGATTTTATTTTCATAATTAAGTTGTCGAAAACTATTGGGTTAGGAAAGGATTCTTAAAAATCCAAACTACATTGTTTAATTAAATACATAATGAAAGAAAAAGAGATCAGTTTTTTTAGCATTTAGTATCGTCAAAATGGAAAATATACTAAGGCTGTGTTTGGATATACAAGGAAATTCAAGGAAAAGCTAGTTTAGGAGCATTTTTAGGAATTTTTAGGAAAGTATGCTTGGATGCAATTTTTAGAAAATTCTATTTTTGAGTTTGAAGAGAATTTGTTTGATGGGGAATGTGGGTCAGACAGGGAATCAGGGAGTGAGTGTTGTGAAGGCTCGAGTGATGAGGAATGCGTGCTAAGCAAGGACTCAAAGGTTGAATCGGGCGAAATTCCGAGTGCTACAAACCCTAATCGCCGTTGAATTTTACACAATTTAACAAAACAATTTATATTTTCCTATTAAACAATTTACGAGTATGAGCGGTAAATGAGTTTAGGGGTCGAACACAAGGAGGTGCATCCTCAAGAATTAACTAATCTTAATGATTTATCTCTAGTGTAAAATCTTTTATTTCAAAGTTTATTAGGTAAATTTCCAAGTTCAGTTCAACAATTTCAGTTTGTGTTTCAAACATTTAGCACGTCACACTTTAGCATTTTAATTTGTAACTAAACCAAATAAACTCCGAATGCAACACACAATACACCGTTGGGTACTAGAAAGAGAGATCTATGATGTGGTCCTTTACTGGTATTATTATTTTATTCTAAAATTTCGAGATATTTGCATTTTAGTCCAGAACTTATTTCTGATTCAAAATCAATTCAGCAGTAAATTCAGAAAATTATAGAAAAACCATAAAAACTTTAAAATTCCCAAAAATTGTACAGAAATTCAATTATCAAGTTTTGGAATAGATGTTAAAATTTTGTGCAATGGTGTTTTGTAGTTTGAGATTTATAATAAAAATTCAGATCTGGATTAGAAACTGGTTCTGACAAACCAGTACTTGCAAAAGTTGTAATATCTCCTGATCTATTTTAACAACTACTATTTTAAAATTCAGATTTGGATTCTATACTGTGAAATACTTCAAGTAGGATTATTTTTGTATTTTTATTTTATGTTTTTATATTTTCATTTTATGTTTTTATATTTTTAAAAATTAAGAAGAAAATTAATATTAAGAAGAAAACCTGGATAGTAAGATCAAAAACGAAATATTACAAATTTAGAAAATTAATATCTCGCAAATTATAAATCGGAATTGGGCTAACTTTGATTTGAAAATTATATGATAAATGAGATCTAAATTGTAAAAATATTTATTGAATATTTCAGATTTGAATTAGACACGAAATTAGGGAAAAAATACTGAAAAACACAGATAAAACAGCAGCAAGACAGAAACTGGATTAGGGTTTGATTTTCAGTTTAAAAATAGGGATTTATAGGAAATTTGTGATGTGTAATAATCATTAATCACTAATTGTATAATTTCTCAGATTTAGATGATGGATTTGAGCAATCTAAGCTAAGATTTACTCAAGAACTAGTTTATTCTAAAACGGCCATTTCAAAACAAAACTTGATTTAAATCAATCACAACTCCAAATTAATCACACAAAATACTAAGCTAAATATTTCAAATAATTAACAAGCCAATAAACTTCAGATTTAATAGATAAATTGATGAAAAGTACTGAGCTAAGCAATTTTCCCTAATTTATTCATCAAAATTCAGCAAAATTACAAGATTAATAAGCAAGATTTCATGTATACAAATTACAAACATCCTTCCCTATCTAGATTTACTCACACATATTCACAAGAACAAGAATTTGACAAGATTTCATCATTATTATTACAAAATTGAGTTCTTGTGATCTAAAATTCAAATCAAATTGTTTAAAGAGAATTGGACTAAACCGAGAGTTGGAAAACCAGCCGGTAGCTCCCTCGAGTCAATTTGAAGCTCCAATTGCACCTCGATTCAAGCTAGAATCGACCAATTTGAATTTTCCCCAGATCAGCCCCAAATTGCGCGATTTCACTCAAAAAAGAAAATTAGAGCTCAAGAAAGCTTGAAACTCATTAATGGTGGTTTTAGAGGTTAAAGAAGGTGAGTGGAGAGTGGTGTGTAAGTTAAGGAGAGTGGGAGAATTTATTTTTTTTAATGGTGAAGCTTGAGGGGTGTTTTATAGGTTGAAATGGACTTGAGAGTCCAATGGCTTGTTTTGAATGGCGAGGAGAGTAGGGGACAAACCAACACTTGTGATTGGCTCAGACAGATGAAGAGGTTGTACTGGGGGTATGGACGAAATTTCGTTAACAATGATTGAGATTTGACCGAGTATTTGGCGGTTCAATTTTTGCCCTGTTTTGGGCGGAATGCTTCAGATCCGAAATAACCAATTCTTATCGAGCATTTATTTGAAATCCAAAATTCTCATTCATTTGTTGATCATTTGTTGTGTTCTTTATATCGTTGGAAAGACGGGAGAGAGAAAAAGAGAATGGAGTTGGTTTTGCATGAAATGGAGGTCTGTAGCGTGAGTTATGAACTTGAGAAGTTTCAGCTCGGATTGAGTTATTTTAGCAAAAACAGAATTCAATTTCATTGATCACTTAGTTCAAACTCAATTATCTCACTCAATTCTTCATCACTTTTTGAGTTCTTTATGTGGTTCGAAAGAGGGGAATGAGTAGAAGAGAATGGCATTGGAATTATGACAAACCAATGTCTGTTCTGGAAATGGTGAGCTTGAGAAAACTGGAGCTCGAAATTGGTTATTTTTTGGCTGACAGGAAGTTTTTCGCGTTTTGCGGCCAACTCTGGCCGTTCCAGCGATGGCTAATCATACGGTTGTGCTTGTCTTGTTAAGACGAGTCGAATGGTATCGAGTTTGTTCAATTCCAAGCATTTCGAAAAAAATCGCATTTTTGAGAGAGAAAGGGTTGACTTGACTGCGAGGGTTGACTTTTCAGTTTGGACTAGAATTTTTGAGCGTCGCATTTTCTCTATTCTTGCGCTGCTAGGTTTATTTTGAGATGTAAAATGATGGTTAGGTTCCGCTTAGTTCGAACATCATGTTCCGATTCCAAACGTCATGAAAAATATGGACGTTTCTTCTCTGTTTTGGATCCGAACATGGTCGGTTCACGTATCGGTTGGGTTAAAAAATGACATGAGACAGTGGACGTTTTTATAACATTTTTTGGCCGTTTCTTCTTTGTTGTGACGTTTGTTCTTTTCCACCGACGTTTCTCATATTTTAGGCTTAGAGAAGTATGTATATAGGGAATGTGAGTGTTTTTAGGGAGAATTTGGCAATCATTGGCCCGTTATTCACGTTTTTGTCCAATTCTTCATTTTATGGCCTTTTCGCCTGTAAAATAACACCAAAATATATTAAGAGGTTTCAAATCATGTTTTACGAATTATGAGTAATTACCATACATTTTATACGAATTATGATTGAATTTGAGATGATAAAAACCATAAATATGTGTATAAAAATACACATTACAGCTCCTAAAAGGATTTGTTCACATTTACGACCCGTTCGAGAGAGGCTAACACAAAGGCGTTGGGCTCGAGACGTAAAATGGGAGCGCTTGCGAGAGGCAACTCGCCACGTCAGGTCGTATTTTTATCTTTCGTTATTTTATTTTCTTCTTTTTTCAAAACTCTCTTTCACACTTAAACATTTGCTACTCAAAAGTTTAAGTGTGTGTGTGTGGGGGGGGGGGTTTGCACAAAACCCCATTAATTTTTCAAATTTCCATAATTTTCCTATTTTTGAAGTTTTTGTTTGAGGACAAATAAAGGTTTAAGTGTGGTGGAGTGGTTTTGTGCAAAACCAAGTTTTAGTTTCTTATAAAAATGTGAAAATTCTTAAAAATTGGAAAATTTAAAAATTTCAAAAATAATTAAAAACTCATAAACACCATAAAATTTAAAATTTTTACTAGTTTTTCTTCATTTTTTGTTTGTTTTTGTAATAAAGTTTGTGTGTGTGAGACATTTAAATGAAAAGAAGTAAAAAGTTTTGAAAATGGTAAATATTTTAAAACTAAGCCCTCTCAAGTAATTTTTTAAAAATACTTAGGGTTTTGAAAAATGATGAAAAGATTTGAAAAACTTCAAAAGGATTTAACTTTTATCATGTATGCCATATTTTCCACCTCATTCCATTTATAATATCCATTTAAAATCTATTAAGCGTTTCGAAAATTCATAAATATTTCACTTGCCCCTTTAATGAAATTATAAATCGTTTTCTTTAAAGTAATGCTGTGATTAAAACTTTTGAGAAATCAAACATTATTTTTAATACCACTAGTTTCGCAAAAAATTTCTAACTCAACCTATCTTTCATGGCATAGCTAATGACTCGTATGTCCATCTCTATTTTTCGCACTAAAAGCAAGTGACCGAAATTGTAATCTGTTATCCCTTCACAAAAATAATTCAAAAATGTGAAAAATAATTTTTAAACCCTTGAAAAAGAAAATTTTACATATCCGCAATAGAAAATGAAGGTTTTTTTTTGTACGTGCAAAGCACAGCTTGTCTTTTGATAACATGAGTGGACATCATACCAACTTTTACGTGTTTATAAAAGAAAAAGTTGAGTTAGTTGGAACTTTTGAGGTAATTTGTATGAATCCACCATTTTAAATTTAGGGGTAGAAAGCATCAAAAACAAAATTAGGGCATTGCTTTTTGAAAAAAGCTTCGTATTTGAAGGATTGGGGAATTTTAAATAAATTTGAATTTGAAATTATTAATGGATATTCATCGACCCTCGTGTATTATTATAATAATCAAATATTAGTATATAACATTCATTGGCAATAACTAAATCTCTTTTCAAAACGCTTTAAACTGATTCCAAAAATCCTAAAACTTGATTTTAATTTGCGCTTGAGGGCATGCTTGGTTTAAGTGTGGTAGGATATGTAATGTGTATTTTTATACACATTTTTAGGATTTTTATCATCTCAAATTTAATCATAATTCACATAAAATGTATGAAAAATATTCATAATTCATACAATCTAATTTGAAACTTCTTAATACATTTTTATGTGATTTTGTGGCGAAAAGGCCATAAAAAGAAAAATTGGAAGACTTATTCGAAAGTCAACTCCAAAAGAAGCACCATAACGCAAATAATGGGCCCAGGATGGCCAAACTCTCCCTAAAAACCTTAAATATCCCATACACATACTTCTTCAACCCTAAATGATGGAAAACATCGGTGGAAAAGAGCAAACATTGGAACGATTAAGAAATGACCACAAAATGTTAAGAAAACATCCACTGTCTCATGTCGTTTTTGAACCCAACCGATACGTGAACCGACGACGTTCGGATCCAAAACAGAGAAGAAACGTCCATGTTTTTCATGACGTTTCGATTTGGAACGTGACGTTCGAACTAAGCGGAACCTAACCATCGTTTTACATCTCAAAATAAACCTAGCAGCGCAAGAATAGAGAAAATGCGACGCGAAAAAATTATGGTCAAAACTGTAAAGTCAACCGTCGCAGTCAAGTCAACCCTTTCTCTCTCAAAAATACGATTTTTTCCGAAATATTCAGAATTGAACAAACTCGATACCATTCGACTCATCTCGACAAGACAAGCACAACCGTATGATTAGCCATCGCTGGAACGGCCAGAATTGGCCGCAAAACGTGAAAAACCTCTTGTCAGCCCAAAAATAACCAATTTTGAGCTGTAGTGGTCTCGAGCTCACCATTTCGGTTTATCATAATTCCAATTCTATTCTCTTCTACTCATTCTCCTCTTTCCAACCATATAAAGAACTCAAAAAGTGATGAAGAATTGAGTGAGAAAATCGAGTTTGAATTTAGTGATCAATGAAATTGAATTCTGTTTTTGCTGAAATAACTCAATTCGAGCTGAAATCTCTCAAGTCCATAACTCACTATACGGACCTCCATTTCATGCAAAATTAACTTCATTCTCTTCTTCTCTCTTCCCTCTTCCCAATGATATAAAGAACACAAAAAATGATCAACAAATGAGCGAGAATTTTGGATTTTAAGTAAGTGCTCGATAAGAATTGGTTATTTCGGATCTGAAGCATTCCGCCCAAAACAGGGCAAAAATTGAACCGCCAAATACTCGGCCAGATCTCAATCATTTTCAATGAAATTTTTTCCATACCCTCAGTACAACCTCCTGATCTGCCTGACCCAATCACAAGTCTCGGTTTGAACCCTACTCTCCTCTCCATTCAAAACAGGTCATTGGACTCTCAAGTCCATTTCAACCTATAAAACACCCCTCAAGCCTCACCATTAAGAAAAACTCATTCTCCCACTCTCCTTAAATTATACACCATTCTCCATTCTACTTCTTTAACCTCTAGAACCACCATTAATGAGTTTCAATCTTTCTTGAGCTCTAATTTTCATTTATGAGTGAAATCGCGCAATTTGGGGCTGATTTGTGGAAAATTCGAATCAGTCGATTCTAGCTTGAATCTAGGGGCAATTGGAGCTTCAAATCGACTCAAGGGAGCTATCGGCTGGTCCTCCAATTCTCGGTTTAGTCCAATTCTTCTTTAATATCTTGATTGAATTTTAGATCGCAAGAACTCGATTTTATAATAATCATGATGAAATCTTGTCAAATTCTTGTTTTTGTGAATACGTATGAATATATTTAGATAGGGAGTGAAATTTATGAGTTGTATACATGAAATCTTGCTTTAATATCTTGTAATTTTGCTGAATTTCGATGAATAGTCATGAACACACAAATTTTTGATTAAATTGGGAAAAATTACTTACCTTAGTATTTTTCATCAATTGATCTCTTAAATCCATATTTTATTGACTTGTTGATCACTTAGAAGGCTTAGCTTAGCATTTTATATGATTAATTTGGAGTTGTGATTGATTTAGACCAAGTTTTGTTTTGAAATGACTGTTTTGGGATGAACTAGTTCTTGAATCAATTTCTTGAATAAATCTTAGCTTAGATTGCTCAAATCCACCATCTAAATCTGTAGAATTATACCCTAAGTGCTTAATGATTGTTACATCACATAAATTTTCTATTAATCCCTATTTTTAAACCGAAAATCGAACCCTAGTCTAGTTTCTGTCTTACTGCTGTTCTTTCTCTGTTTTTGATATTTTGCCCTTAATTTTGTGTCTAATTCAGATCTGATAAATTAAATAAAAATTTGTAAAATTTAGTTCTCATTTAGTAGATAATTTTCAAACCAAATTTTGCCCAATTCCGATTTGTAATCTGTGAGATATTAATTTTCTAAAATTTTAATTTTTCTGTTTTTAAACTTCTGTCCAGATTTACTATTTCTTTTCTTCTGAATTTTTAAAAATAAAAAAAAATAATAAAAATACAAAAATTATCTTACTTGAAGTATTGTGAAGTTCAGAATCTTAATATGAATTTTAAAATAGCAGTTGTTAAAACAGATTAGGAGATATTACAACTTTTGTGAGTGCTGGTTTGTCAGAACCAATTTCTGATCCAGACCTGAGTTTTCATTATAAATCTCAAACTACAAAATATAATTGTACCAAATTTTAACGGCTAATCCAAAACTTGATAATTTAAGTTCTGTACAAATTTTTGGATTTTTCAAGATTTGCTAGTTTTTCTATAATTATCTGAAGTTGCTGCTGAACCGATTTTGAATCTGAAATACGTTCTTGGACTAAACTGCAAATATCTCAAAATTCTTGAATAAAATAATAATACCAGTAAAGTACCACATCATAGTCTCTCTTTCTAGTTTTTAACGGTATGTCATGTGTTGTATTTGGAGTTTATTTGATCTAGTTATGAATTAAATGACTAAGGTGTGACGTGCTGAATTTTTAATATAGGACTGAAAAGTGAATTTAAACTTGGAAATTTACTTAATAACCCTTGAATTAAAAGATTTTACACTAAAGGCAAATCATTAAGACTGGTTAATTCTTGAGGCCACACCTCCTTGTGTTCGACCCCTAAACTCATTTACTGCTCATACTCATAAATTGATTAATAGGAAAATAAAAACTATTTTGTTAAATTGTATAAAATATAAATAACGATTTTACCTGATTTAACATAGTGGAAAGTAAACCAAAAAAAATCATCAATATTTCATGAATCTCATGAAAGAATCTTTATCCACATGACATCACATTGCTTGATTACTTTGATGATTTTCTGACATGACGAGAAAATTGGACAATGGAGAGTTCATGTAAATATTGCCTTAAAAAGCAACAAGTAAATGTATTAGAAAACTATATATAATGAGAGTTTATCTGAAAATGTTAGTTTCACTTGGGTATAAAGAAGGAAAGATTCCTGAATTGGTCAGAAAAATTATTTTAATTCCCAAAATAACCCATATGTAAATCATATTCCCATAATAGTCTAAAAGGAACTCCTCAAGTCCCCTTCTCTCACGGACTCCCCAAGTCCTATTCGTTAAATTGCTTAAAAGGAATCAAAGAATTAAAAAATTATTAACTGTTGCTTAAGTTAAAAAAAAAAAAAAAAGAGGGACTCCCAAAGCCCCCTTGCCAAAATAATAAGTGCACAATAAAATATCGAAAAATATATATCGATCCGAATAATGCCCCATACCATCAAGGTGTGTTGGACGTCCAGTAACGAATACATCAGCGATGTGGGTACAGAGAGGTATCAAATCAGATAAAACAACTGTGTTTCGAATCCGTGCATGATTGCGATATGGATAACCAATATATAACTAGATGAATTGTTATATTAACCATCATGATTACACAATGTTTCTCAATGTACTTGTTGTTCAGTACCGATTGGGATAATCAGTACCTTAATAAATGAGATAACCAACTCAGGTTTCACGCACCCTGTCAGCTCATGTGTAAAACATCTGTCTCATGGGTAATAAACAGTTAATTTATCTGAGTTGCCGCCTTTCTGGACCCACATCGCTGATGTATTCATTACGTGACGTCCAAGTCAGCGCACATTAATGATATGGGGTATTATTCGGATTGCCATATATTTTCTGATATTTTTATTTTGTAATTGTATTTTGACAAGGGGACTTTAGGAGTCCCTCAGTTTTTTTAATTATTTTTAAACTTAATCAATAGTTAATAATATTGTATTTGTTGATTTTATTTAAGAAACTTAATGAAGGAGACTTGGGGAGTCCGTGAGAGAAGGAGAGTTGTGGAGTCCCTTATAGGCTATTATGGGAATATGTTCTATATATGGATTATTTTAGGAATTAAAATTATTTTTTAGACCAATTCGGAAATCTTTCCTATAAAGAAAGCATATGGTTGCACTTTTTTTTTAATCTTTTAATTAATTAGAAAATGCTGGTGGATTACTGAAATAAAGTGTACACTAGGAGAGACCACTTAGAAACTCTAATGAAGAATGAATATTTCATGATTCTCACGAAGATTGTGTATCCACATCACATTATTTTGATGATTTTTTGGCGGGAGGATAAAATAGGATAATAGAGAGTTCATGTATATATTGACTTACAAAAGCAACGAGTTCATCTATTAGAAACTATATATCGATCATGAGATTTTTATCAAGTTAGTTTCAGTGAGGTATAAAGCATCGTTGTATTTTTCTTTCTAAAAAATGACATGTTGGTGGATTATTGAAAAAAGTAACAGGTGTATACTAGGAGAGGCTGCTTAGAAACCGGATGTAGAATTGTTATAACTAGATAATAACATATGACTCGCGCTTTTATGCCATATCTTCAGTTGTTAAGATCTAAGATTCATTTATATATATATTTTTTTTAAATGATTACAAATGATAGGAATTTTTTTTTGATGAAAAGAAATGAATAACTTTACTTGTCTCACAAAAGGAAAAAGTGCAATATTATACTTCAAAAGAAGATTAGAGGCTATCACATGATATATACTACTTGATAGAAAAAACTTTTGAATTCTTATATTTTTCATTTTCCTATTTTTTAGGATTTCTATCTTTTTCTGACCCGAATTAGTGCATGACAATTGACAGGACTAAAGCTCCAGCATGAAGCTTAGAATACATGAGAGGTTTGGTTGGGAAATTCTTATCAATTCAAAGATAATTGTTTTTTGTTTGTAGAAGAAACGAAGAAAGAGTAAGAAACACAAAGAGACAAAAGTTGGTTTTTCTTAATTTCTTTTTTTTTTTTGTTACAAAATGGAATAATGTGGCCGGTTACACACCCCTCAATCACCCCCCATTTGTAGTTATTTTATGATACCGTTTCATGATATCCCAAATTATACCCATTTATTTACATCCATACAAAACACCTATTCAAGATACTTAATTGTTATGTACCAATGACCTTATTACAAACACAATATAAAATACAAACTAATTTAAATTAACTTATTAATTTATAAAAGCATTAATTTTAATACTCCCCCTTAATACTTTTACTCGCCATCCCCATTAATTCTTGGAAGTGAATAAACTTCTCGCTTGGAAGTGCTTTCGTGAAGATATCCGCCAACTGATCGTCAGTCTTGATATGCTTGACAAGAACTTCAACATATTCAACCATCTCTCGAATAAAATGATGTTTGAGCTTGATATGCTTTGTGCGGCTATGGAAGACGGAATCCTTTGACATAGCTATCGCGGAATTGTTATCAAAGAACAGAACGGTCGCATTGACTTATTTCTCCCCCATGTTTTCTAACACCTTCCTCAACCAAGTAATTTATCGTGCGGCTTCGTTTGCCGACACATACTCCGCTTCCGCGGTGGATAGCGCCACTCTCTCTTACTTCTTTGAAGCCCATGAGAATATTCCCAATCCTATAGTGAATGAATAACCGGATGTGCTTCTTAAATCATCCGCACTACCGGCCCAATTACTATCACAAAATCCAAACAATTCTATTTTTCCTTTTTTATTTTCTCGTACATGAGCCCAAAATCTTGCGTACCTTGAACATAGCGCAACACCCTCTTTGCTACGCCCATATGAAATCTACTCGGTCGATTCATAAACTGAGATAATAAATCCGACGCATACATAATATCGGGTCTTGTAATGACGAGATATAATAAGCTTCCAACTAAGCTTCTATATACCGATTCATCGGCATCACCACTACCATCTTCTTTTGTTAATTGTTCACCCACTAATAACGGTGTCGTCACCGGATTGCAATTCTCCATTTTGAATTTAGAGATAATACTTTGGACATACTTCTTTTGAGAAATAAAAACGCCATCAATTTCAATACCCAAAAAATAATGAAGTAACCCCAAATCATTCATCTCATATCTTTTCAACATCTCATTCTTAAATTCTTGCACAATTCCTTCATCACTTCTGGTAACGATTAAATCATCAACATAAAGAGAAACGATAATCATACCGTTTTTGTCTTTCTTGATGTAGAGGGTCGGCTCACTCGGGCTTCTTTTGAACCCTTGGTCGGTGAAGTACGCATCAATATTGCTATACCATGCACGGGGTGCTTGCTTCAACCTGTGCAACATTTTTTTCAATTTGTACACATTATCTTCTTTTCCTTCAACCACAAACCCTTGCGGTTGCTCCACATATACTTCTTCTTTTAATACTCCGTTTAGAAAAATGGATTTTACATCAAGTTGGTATAGTTTCCAACCTTTTTGTGCCATCAAGACAATCAACAACTTAATAGTTTCATGCCTCGCAACCGGTGCAAATGTCTCTTGGTAGTCGGCACCCGGTTTTTGTGTGTATCCTTTTGCAACTAATCTTGCCTTGTATTTTTGAACGGATCCATCCGGATTTGCTTTTGTTTTATAAATCCATTTTAACCCGATTACACTCTTCTCTTTTGGTGTTTCAACCAACTCCCAAGTCTTATTTTTCTTAATCATTTTTATTTCTTCTTCCATCGCATTTCTCCAATCCTCTTCTTTTACCGCTTGCTCAAAACATTCTGATTCGACAATACAAAAGTTGCTATTTAAATAAATATCGTTTATATTTCTAAATCTTTGATTCTTTACCGGTGGTATTGAACTTGGCGTAGAGGAACTCGACCCATCGTTAGCCGGAGGATATTGCGGTATTTTCTCTTCTTCTTCATCATTATTTATATTTTCTTCTCCGGCTTCTTGTGCACCGCTTTCTTCTTCATATATAGGCAATATCGGTACGTTTTCAAGTCTTTTTTCTTTCCAATCACACTTTTCTTTCTCATTAAAAATCACATCTCGACTTGTGATTAATTTATTTCTTTTTAAACTAAATATTTTATAACCCTTTGATTGAGAACTAAAACCAAGGAAAATACATTTCTCGGCTTTTTCTTCAAGTTTATGTCTCATTTTTTTCAGGATATGCGCATAGCAAATGGACCCGAAAATTCACAAGTGATTCACGGATGGTTTTCTTCCACCCGACCACACTTCAAATGGGGTTTTATCTTTTACCATTTTTGTGGGACACTGGTTTAACAAGTAAACCGTCGTGTTCACCGTATTGGCCCAAAATTTTGTTGGGACGCCTTTTTCATTTAACATCGTTCGACACATCTCCATCATTGTTCTATTTTTTCTTTCGGCAACACCATTTTGCTCTGGTGTATAACCCATGGTCAATTGTCTTTCAAGACTGATATTTTCACAAAATTTCGCAAACTCTTTCGAATTGTATTCACCGCCTCTATCATTTCTTACTTTTTTAATCAACCGGCCACTTTGCCGCTCAACCATAATTTGAAATTTTTTTAAAATATTGAATACCTCGGATTTTTGTCTCATGAAATAAATTCAACATATTCGCGAGTAATCATCGATGAAGGTGATAAAATATCGATTACTGCCTTCTGAAGTTGTGTTCATTGGCCCGCACACATCGGTATGCACAAGCTCCAATAGTTTCATGGCTCTCCACGACCCTTTTTTTTGGGAATGGTTCTCGGTAAATTTTACCGAGCGCACACGCTTCACACACATCACCCTTCTCTTCTATACTCAGTAAACCGTAAACCATATTCTTCTTGCTCAATAAGTTTAAACTCTCAAAATTCACATGACCGAGGCTTTTATGCCATAACCATGACCTATCTTTAACACGGGCTTTCAATGCCGCATGTTTGGAAATATTTAAAATAAAGGGGAAATTGTGATTCTTCTCCATTTTAATATTCGCAATTAATTCACTTCCATTTTTAGGCCTAACGTAAATTTGCAAAACTCACCCTCAAAATGAACCGCATGACCGTGCTCATTCAATTGCCCAACACTCAATAAATTTTGCGCCAACTCCAGAACAAACAACACATCACTCACTAACAAACGACCTCTCCTTGTTTCAATAGCGATTGTGCCTTTTCCATTCGATTGAACAACCGCACCATTACCCTTGAGTAATGACAGTCGTATCAATTTCACTAAAGATCGATTCATTTTCGGTCATATGGTTTCTACATCCGCTATCAACATACCAAACTTCTTCTTTTCACTCTAGGGCCGCATGACATGCAATAAAGGTATGTTCCACACCGTTTTTCCCTTCGGTGTAATTAGCTTGTTCGTTGATTTTATTTCGGCAATATTTTTTCAGATAACCGAATTTCTTATAATTATAGCATTGGCGTTGTTCCTATTACAACAAGCGATTTCGAAAAAAATATTTCCGAGAATAATCGAGGTGAAAAGCGCAAAAGAAGCATGGGAAATCCTACAAAAGGAATTTCAAGGAAACAAAAAGGTGCGAACGGTTAAACTCTTGACCGTCAAAAGAGATCTTCAAAAATTTGAAGATGAAGGATAATGAGACGCTAACGGATTTCTTCTCTAAAATTATAGAGTTGGTAAACAAAATAAGAAGTTTGGGTGAGGAATTCACCGAGAAATCGGTTTGTGAAAAAATTTTCATTAGTGTATTGCCAAAATATGACAACATGGTCGCGATCATTGAAGAAACTCAAGATATCTCAACCCTTAATGTACATGACCTAATGGGTTCATTAGAAAGATATGACCAAAGGATAAATAGGGATACCGAGCAATCTTATGAAAGTGCATTCCAATCGAAAACTACCATAACCGAATCTTCAAGCCAAAATACGGTGAAGGGAGAATCATCTCGTGGCGGTAAGAACGGTAAAGGGAAAAGTCAATTTGGAAAAGGAGAAAATAGAAGAAATAATCAAAAGTGGTGCAATAATTGCAAAAATTCCTCTCATTTCGAAAAAGATTGTTGGTATAAAGGAAAACCCCAATGCTACTATTGTAAGAAATTCGGTTATCTAAAAAAAGATTGCCGAAATAAAACCAACGAGCAAGCTAATTACACCGAGGAAAAATGGTGCGGAACATACCTTTATTGCATGTCATGCGGCCCTAGAGCGAAAGAAGAAGTTCGGTATGTTGATAGCGGATGTAGCAACCATATGACCGGAAATGAATCGGTCTTTAGTGAAATTGATACGACTGTCATTACTTAAATTACAATATTAAAATTAATACTTTTATAAATTAATAATTTAATTTAAATTAGTTTGTATTTTATATTGTGTTTGTAATAAGGTCATTGGCCCATAACAATTAGGTGTCTTAAATAGATGTTTTGTATGTGTGTAAATGAATGAGTGTAATTTGAGGTGTCAAGAGAGGGTGTCATAAAATAACTACAAATGGGAGGTGAGATTGAGGGGTGTGTAACCGGCCCAATTATTCTATTTTGTAACAAAAAAAAGAAATTAAGAAAAACAACTTTTGTCTCTTTGTACCTCTTACTCTTTCTTTCGTTTCTTTTACAAACAAAAACAACTCAATTCTCTTTGAATTGATAAGAATCTTCCAACCAAACTCTCATATGTTCTCTCCATTCAATAAATCAATCCAAAATTCCAACAAATTGGTATCAGAGTCACGGTGTTTTGAGTTTAGTAGAAGAAGTAGAAGGAGATCATCATAACAACTCAAGACGCTGTATTTGAGCTCTCAAATTCTTCACAACTCATTTTTGATGGAAATAATTATGATTATTGGTGTATCAAGATGAAAACACTTCTAATTTCTCAAGATTTGTGAGAAATAGTTGAAAAAGAATATTTAAAAAATAACTAAAAATGATAGTGGGGCGTGAGTAATAAAACTACCGGTCTAACTATTCTTCTCTTTGTACCGAAACAAAATAGAAAAAGAACAAAGGTGTTTGCAAAACAAGTTTTGTCTCTTTGTTTCGTTTTTTCCTTCTTTCCTTGTTTTCGTGCATGCTCTCTGACAAACCAAAAGCAAAACTCAATTCTCCTTGATTTGATAAGAATCTCCCACTCTTTCACTCAATAATTTCTCCAAAAACAAGTACATAAAGATCCTAAATTCCAACAAAGCTCCAGCATGAAGCTTGTCCCAAGAACTCAACAACGAATCTTTGTATATAGTATTTTCATTTTACATTGGAAACCACTTGGTATGAATTGGTGCCGGTACCTATTGCAGTTCTGGTCCAATGCAACCAAAACAATCTTAAATTTGTACAAAAATAAACTATATCTCATATGGCATAATTAATCCAAGCTGGCAAACTATCTTCTGGGATAATTACATGATATAAAACAATCTTTATTATTTGAACAACTCTTGAAGTGAAAATCAATGAATCTATAGCTAGGTAGCTTGAATTGCACGTAACCATCTTGTCTTCCGACATATGAGGCCGACCCAAGACAACGCATTAGCAGAGATCGTTCAGCAAAACAACAATAGAAAGAATTTCTGCTAAAGAATGATTATCCCATTTATTTTCTTTTATTCGATTTTCCTTTTTATTTATTCAATAGAACTTCAGCGCGGCAATTGCTGCCTGAAGCTTCAAAAAAGAAAAAGAATTGCTTTGTACTAATCAATCTATTACATCTTAACTGGTAAAGGGTACAAAATTAAATCAAGATAGCACATGTTGTTGACAAATTTACGAAACAGTTGGAACTCGGGGGCTATTCGGTATGAATAATCAGGAAAGATAATATCTGTTGTTGACAAATTTACAGAAAAAATGTCATGACCGGGTACCATGAGTCTGATTATGCAGGGTTAATATGCGGAAAAAAAACGCACTGTTTCAATGGAGATGTTATATTTGATTTGATTCTTTGATTTTTGTTCTGTATTTTTGTATTTTATTTGTTTGAGTATATATAGAAGACATAAAGTAACTAGGGTTGTAAGAAATAATAGTGATTGTCATTCTTTGGTTCGTTTTAATTAATTTTCATGTCAATATTTATGTAAGAAATAATGATTTTATTTTAAGCCAGAGCTGAAAATGCATTAGTGTGTCAATTGGGTTCTTTAAAGAATTTTTAGATTACATTGCTTAAACAAACAAAAAGAGATCTAGACGCATAGCATCATATCTTTTTATAAAAATAAAATAAGAAATTTAGGGCTCGTTTGGCATCATTTCTGTTTTTCATTTAAAAAAAAAAAAAATCAGTGTTATGTTTTTTAATTTTTGTTTTTAAGACTGATAATAATTTTCCTGCTTATTATTTTATCAAATGCATATTTATACAGTATTTCGTGCCAATATATCAAGTTTTCAGTACCAATATGCCGTAAATATAATATTTTTAGTGTCATATTATTTTCAGCGTTTATATACCATTTTAAGTACCAATATATCATTTTCAGTGTCAATGTGCCATTTATAATGTTGATTTATCAATTTCAGTAATCATTTTTAGTGTTAATATACTATTTTCGATATCAATATTGAGTTTTCAGTATTAATCTACTGTTTCAATATCAATATATCATTTTTTGTGTTAGTATACTATTTCTAGTGAAAATATATTGCTTTTAGTGTATCAATTAAAATACCGTTTTTAGTATCAATAAAACACTTCTAATTTCAATATATTATTTTTAGTACTAAAAATATCAACATATCATTTTGAATATAATATATCATTTCTAGTGTCAATTTACATTTTCGGTGTGAATATAAAGATTTCAGTATTAATAATCCTTTTTCAGTATCATTGTATTATTTTAAGTGCTAACTTACTTTTTTATTGCAATATAAAGTTTCAGGGTTAATTTTTTTATTCTGAACTTATCTTTTTCAGTGTGATATAAAATTTTAGGTAGAAAATTCTTTTTTTAATGTGAATATTATTATTTTAGCGCAACATAATGGTTGAAGATTAATATTATTATTTTAGTGGTACCATATTATTTTCGTGTGATTTAGGATATTTATAGATTTGGAAATGAAAACCGAGAAAAGAAGAAACAACTTTTTCTCGTTTCCAAAATCATGTTTATTTTTTGCTATTTAGACAGAGAAAAATAAAAATAGAGCCAATTACCCAAAACGGAGCCAATTACCCAAACACGTTTTATTTTTTTTTCTGGAGGAAAAAAAACAGAAAACAGAAAACGACAATAATACCAAACGAGACCTTATCATTTAGTATTGTCAAAATGAATAATAGTAATATTTCATGAAGAATTTTTTTTGTGCACATCTAGTGACGGATCTTAATAGAAACTAGAGAGCAGCCGTCTCCTCAAGATTTTGAAATTTTAGTATATATATGGTAATTTCACTGTATTTTGTGATAAATTTATAAGTTATATGTATCCCGCTCCCTCAAGAATTTTATTGTATATTCCACTACAGATTATAGCGCCAACGATTGGTTAAAATCCGTCATTGTCCACATCACATCTTTTCTGATGAATTCTAACAGGAGGGAGAAATTTGGATGAAGAGTTCCTACAAATGTTGCCTTAAAAAGTAAGATGTTCATGTAGTAGGAACTATAAACATTTATAATGAAAGTTTTATTTTGATAAAGTTATGTAGTGTAATATAAATCATGATTATGTATTTCTCTTTATCGACTTAATTAAAAAAAATGAAATGTTGGTGAATTACTAAAAATTGAGTGAGAGTTGATTAGAGAGGGTTTGTCTTTTATTAAAGATTTGTTTGATTATGTCAGTTTTACATTTGACATGTTCTTTTTAAATAGCTAAAGAAACATAAATCTAGTAAGAATATGAAAAAAAATGTAATATTATGCTTACGAAAGTGCCAAACAATGTACCAGAAAAAACTTTGGGTTCTTTTTGTTTCAATTTTGTGTCCTTTATTTTTCATTTATTTATTTTTATTTTAGGTTCTTTTGTTTTGCCAAATTAGTCCACATCACATCTTTTCTGGAATTCCACTCAGTGCGAGTCGATACATAAAACAATAATTTTTTTGAAGGTAAGTGTTTGCTTACGTTGTATCAAATCGAATAAAAAGTTCATTACATAAGATATTTACAATGATAGAGCTAAAAAAAAACTAAAATAATTTTTTTTCTTAGAACAAATACTACTTTCCAAGAAAAATATAAAAAACAAACGGGAGCCGAATCCTTCCCGTTTCTAGACTTGAGTTCAAGTTCTCGCATTCAAAACTAACGTCCATTCTTTGGCCATTTCTATAGTCTTCTCGGCAGTCATGGTCGTCGTTTGTTCACAGTTGTAAAAAATACGTGAATTTCTTATCTTTCGTATTTCCCGACAAGTGAGGGCCCATAATGTGTCCCACTGTCATTGGCTATTTTTGGTTAGCTTTTAATGGACTGGATTAAGAATTTGCAGTAGCTTAATTTTCAAAATTGAACCAACATGAAAAGCACTTTAAAAAAAATGCATGAATCTATACATAGCTTAAATTGCCACTACAACAAAAAAATGCATCTAACCATGATTTTATTTGCTCATATACATGGTCTAAACCGTGATAAGCCGCATTTACAAGCGGTTTTGAAACTGTGGTAGAACCATCGTATCTCCATCCATGGTAAGCGATTATATACATGGTTTCAATCGTGCTGGTAAGACTACCGTAGGTTTTATACATCTGTTGACTAATTACGGCCTATAGGGGGGTAAATAGGCCTAAATCGTTTGGAAGTGTGATTTAAATTTTTTTTGTAATGTTGTAACTTTTGGTTTGTTTTACTTTTAATTGATGGTTGTATTATTACAAATTGATAATAACAATTAAAAGCAAATAAATAGAAACGAGAAATGGATCAACACCAAACACGCAAACTTGTTGACCAAGTTCGGCTAGGTGGTTGCATGAGCTATAACCACAATTTTCTTTCTAGCGAACCTTTCCGCTTTCACAAGTGCCTAATTTCTGGGCCTTGCCTTTCGGCTCCGTTTACACTAATCCAAATAGCATTTCTTTACAAGACTCGAATCACCGCTCGTTTTACAACACGTAACGAATCGATGAAACAAAACTTGAGCCGAATTTCTTTCAATCCAAACTAACAAACAAGATCTAACAAATAAGTTGACAAGTTTCTCTCAATTCTTATAAGATTTTGAGTAAATTTATTATCATACCAAGAGAGAGAAAATATTTCTTTTTGAGTTTTGAAAATGGAGGAATAGATCATGAAAAATGGATTGGGTTTTTCCTTTCAAAGGTGAGAGAGAAACTTAGTCAAAAAGAGTATTTTACAAGCTATTCCGTTTAGAACGAAATAACAACGGTTAGAATAACTCAAAAATTCAAATATTCCATTCTAGACGGAATATTGTGTTCTAGACAGAATTATCCGTTCAGAACGGAATAAACAACATTTCACACAATTTTGAACAGAGAGATTCCGTTCCAAACGGAATGATGAATAGTGATTCCATTCGGAACGGAATCACTATTTACAGCCCAAGTCAAAAGTGGAAAAAAGCAATTTTTGAGTTATTTTGCAATATTTTTTCTCTCAATTTTAATGTTTAAATAAAATAACTCAAAATGAAATTAACCTATTTAAAACTAAAGACTTAAGAAGTGCTCCAACGCTTGATAACTTGTTCTGAACGGGATTCGAAGAAATGCATTGATGTATGGAAACTATCCTAAGGGTAAAAATGTTAAAAACCGAACTTTTAAAATTTTTAATAATAACAATAAATACAATAATAATAGGTTTAATTATTTTAATAATTTACAAAAAGCTCATGAAGATAACTATGGTGTCACAACTGAACGACTTTATAAATAAGGTTCAAATGGTTATTTTTATGAAATAATTAATACACACGTCTCGAGAAAGATTCAATATAATGAATCGCAAAATCGAGCTCCCAAACATTACATTAATATATACAAAAACAAAAAAAATTCAAACTTAAACAATTTTGGAACATCACAGAATTTTTCAAACAATTTTGCAAAATCAAATAATTTTGCAAAATCAAATAATTTTTCAAAATCAAACATTCTTAGTACCAAGTCGACCGAACCGAGACTAAGGAAAGCTGAGGTTTCTTTCCACTATAAAAATTATTTTATAAAAGGTACGGTCATATTTTCTTGGAGTGCCATTTGCGCAAAACAAGTACTTCACCAACAATGTTTCACACAATTTTAACAGAGGGATTCCGTTCCGAACGGAATCATTATTCATCATTCCGTTGGGAACGGAATCACTATTCACAGCCCAAGTCAAAAGTGAAAAAAGCTATTTTTGAGTTATTTTGCAATAATTTTTCTCTCAATTTTAATATTTAAATAAAACAACTTGAAATGAAATTAACCTATTTAAAACTAAAGACTTAAGAAGTGCTCCAACGCTTGGTAACTTGAGAGATGTGAGTCGCCTTCTTGTTTTTCGGAAAATTGAGAAGTTTCTTTTACGGCTAATTCTTCATATCCGATTTCTTGACGTGAATTCTTCTAGCTTTGAAAATCATTCTCAAGATTATATTAGTAGCTCGGAATAGGTTTTAAATATCATCAAACTGAGAACAACAGAAACTATGTTAACACGCTAGTATATTAACATGGTTTTAACAACCGTGAGTATATTAACACGATTGGAACTGTGGTTACATATAGTTTAATATCCCAATTCTGACACGGTTAAAACCGTGGTTAGTATATATTTATATTTAAAATTTTATATATTAGCAGCCAAATTCATTCTATACACATTTCAATTATTAAAATAAAATAATAAAATTATATTTGAAGGAAATATATTCTACTAAATCAAAATATTCCACACATACAATCAAAATATACTACACAAAATATCGAATATCTTATAAACAAACTAAAATATCTAACATTTCATTACAAAACTCTATTTCAACAAAGGGTTGCAAATGGAATCTGCTCCGTCCTGAAGGTGACGACTGCTTGACATTTTTGTGATGCCTTAACCAAATCATTATTATTAGTCTCTCTTTACCCTAATTCAACAAGGCATGAGAAAAACTAAGTGAATTAATTTACATAATAATATGAAGAATTTTGCAAATAATCCTGCGAAACTTAAAATTCTTGGAAAATAAAAGTGACTTTATTTACAGCTGACATGTTCTTATTTGAGGCATCTTCTGGATCACCATCACTCAAAATTAGTTACGCTTAGATGTACGGAAATATGCACCAGATAGTACAATTAACAAAAGAATATATGTCTTTGCTCATAAAATCTGCATTAACACTATATTACTCACAAAAATTAAAAAATTATAAAAATATATTTTTAGATCAATAATTAAAAAATAATTAAACTTACTTGATCGCGGATTTTAAGATTTATATAACCAACCACAATATCAAATGTTGATATCTCTGTTTCATGTTTCTTTTTAGGTTTTTTGTGTTTTCTGGTGTTGCTTTTGTATTATATTTTGGTTAAGTTTTGGATTTGGTAATAGACTAAGATTTTGAGATAGTGAGGATTGAGGAGTCGAGAATTGTTGTGTGTAAATCCAGACCTGAGAGTTGAAGAGTGATTAATTATTACCTGCAGCATTTGATGACTTCTTTTGATCTGGAGAGAGAAATATGTTTGTGAATTAGATTAATTGATGATGTTATGTTCGAATTTTGACAAAATTGAATTTCGAATTAAATTTGCATGCATGATTCACCCTCAGTAAGCTTTTCCATCTTCACGCCAACCAATCGCCTCTCATCAACCTCCAGCTTTCAGCTCATATATAATCTAAGTAAACAAACTAAAATTCAGCAAAATTAAGCATTATGATGTTTTCCATGGATTTTCTCAAAAAAACCTTCTAGAAGTTCTGCCATTGCTATAACATGCAGAGAAATTGAATTAATGAGTTTAAATATCCAAATTGAAATTTATAGTTTAGACATTGTTATGGAATTTTGAGAAATTGAGTTTGAATTTGAAAAAGATGCAACGTTTTAGTTTTCAACTTAAATAAATCTCAAATTTCAACTTGACAACTATTTTGGTGCTTCAGCAGAAGAAAAAAACTATTGTTCACCATTGATAATTATTATATGAGTTAAAAATGTACTTAAATATATAACATAATATGAACTTCAGATAAAAAAGGTGAAAAATATATGTAATAATTGCTCAAAAAACATAGAAACCAGATCTGGCATTTGCTTACTTAGAAGCAAATTGTGCAAGAAAAGTTACCTGATTGCTTTCTTTCTCTTCCTCTTCATCTCTTCCAGTTGATCAGCGATCAGATCAGAACGTGTATTAGTCGAATTAGTACATCTAATAATCAGATCAGTGTGTGAAAGGTACTTTTGGTAAGTAATAATCGTCATATTCAAAATTCTAGTGTGCACAAATCGATCTGTATTAAGTATCATATCTGATCTCTGATATTTTAGATGTTATCAAATCAAAGCTGTAAATCAATCAATCGTATGAAGAACAGAGACAACAGTAAGTTTAAATCAAATACATCATGTAATAAATACTCAAATAAAACACCTGACCTGATCAACAAATCTAAAGAAATCAAAATTCAAAGGTAAAGATGGCAAAAAAAAGAACATTGAGAAGGAGAAGAGGCCGCTGGTATCAGCTCAGACGAACCGCCGCCGGCAGCCGTCGGAAGTGGCAGCTCCGCCTCCACCGGTGCGGCGCAGTCAGAGCATAGCCAGTCAAATTCACCGGCGAGTTCTTGTTCCGATGGAAGAAGAGGAGAAAAACTCTAATCAAGAACAAGAACAGAGTGGAGAGTGGAATGAACGGAAAAAAGGACTTGCTTATATATACTTAGCTTGTTTTCGATACACTGTCAAATAAATCGTGAGAATGTCTAACCAGTTATTTATAAACCATACTAAAAATATTATATTTAACCGGGTTTCTAATTAAACCGTCATATTGTATTCATGCTAGTGAAACCATGTAAATGATCATCCAAAAAACTTAACGATTACATGGTTTAGGTTTCATGTATATGAAACCGCTTGTATAGAAGAGTTTTTTTTTGTAGTGTGCTTATATCAATTAACTGTATTGACATCTTAACTGGTACAGTACAGGTACAACCGTAGAAATTAAATCAAATCATGTAACACATAATGTTGACATTTTCTCAAAATAATCAAAACCCGGGGGCTTTTCCATACGAAAAATATAGGACTTGTGTAAATTCACAATCTTAAATTTGAGGTTATGCCGTATAATTAAGTAATAATATAAAAAAAGAAATTCAGAATAATAAGATATTTTGAATAATAATCTCAAGTCAGATATATACACCGTCATCCCCAGAATGAATTAACAAGTGACAATTTAATTCCAAGTATTTTCATGATTGTGATCATTCAGAACCAAATAACTATATTTACAAGTATGAAATATTGTAGCAAAGATTGGACGGAAGCCATCATTTATTTTACTTTCGAAAGAAAATCGTGTCAAATTTGAACCTTTTATCAACCATGCCAAATTTAAGAAAACAAAACTTATTCAAAGAGATCTAAATGAGTGCCTTTAAAAGCAGATTTCTTTGAACAAATATTTACAATTCTTTTAAATTGAAATTTATTAATTTCTGCCTCACTTTTTTTGTCGAACCTCTGACATGTAAAAGAAACTCGAATCTTATCAGCATCACATTTTTTCTGTTGAAATTTTGGTAGTTGGAAAATTTGGACGAACAAATTCATGTAACTGTTGCCTCCACAAAACAAAAACTATGCTCATTTATTGAGGACTATATATATTGATGGTTTTATCAGAAAGAGTAATTTCACAAAACTACAGAAAATGGCTATAATTTTTCTTTCTATATTCAAACAATAACAAAGAATATGAGATGTTGGAGGATCGCTAAAATCGATAAATTAAAATGTATTTACTTCGGTAAGTGATGTAAAATACAATTTTAGTAATTTTCTCTTAATTTGCTTATTGGAGCTTAGATATAACTTAAATTTACAAATTTTTAGTAATAACATCCTTATAGTATTTTGCATCGTTTATCAGCTCTAAATGTTTTATATATCAAATTATAGGAAAATGATAAGTATAAGTACAACATCCTCATAGTTTTTTCTTTGACGTATCTTTTATATCTTTTATATATATATAATCGCCCCGTCCTATTCCATCCTTAGATGTTTTGTGTATTTCCATTTCGCTCCACTTATATTCGCTGACTAAACAGGTTGTACAAGTAAAGTCCGGATTTTGTTTGCGACCAAAATTCATCAAAAATTTAAATTTCAATCATACAGATGGAATATATATGTTTTGAATATATTGTAAATTAATTTTCACAAGAATCGGAATGTTATATCATTATCATCATGTATCATCAAAATTCATTAATATATATTTTTTGATGATACATGATGGCAATAATATAATATTTTGATTCTTATGAAAATTAATCTACAATATATTCAAAATATATATATTCCATCCGTACGGTTGAAATTTGAAATTTTGATAATACGTGTAATTTTTTAGATCGTAAGCAAAAATTTTATTTTACGTACATATGATATATATATAGAGAGAGAGAGAGATGATCAACTATCATCTAATTAGCCATCTATCATGTCCACCCTTGATCTGATATAAAATGATGATCTGATATAAAATGAGTGGTTAAGATTTCTCTCCCTTTAAAATACAAAAAATAGTCCCAACCCATTAAGAAAAAACGAACCCGCCATCCCACCGGCCCCATTCCTTTCTTTCTTCCTCACGCAGTCCTTTTTCTCCTCTCTTTCGCTCTCTTTTCTCCCTCTCATGTCCGCCACTCTTTGACCTCCATCTCCATCCCTCTCTACTCCTCCTCCTCCTCCTCTGCCGCACGAATCCACCGCCGACGGCCTCGTCTCTCCTCTCTCTACCGCCCGACCACCTCTTCCCTTCTCCCCCTAGCTCCAAGCACCTTCAAATCGGACCCTCTCCTCTATCGCACTAAGCACTCCACATCCAAGCCTCTTTATTTCGCCTCTTTTTTCATTCTTGCTCTCTCTCTCAAGTAAGTCTCTATTCAAACCCTATAGTATATTTTTCATATCTATCTCACAAACCCTAGATTTATTTTATGTATAGTTTCGTATAATTGGAGCAAATTGAAGCACAATTGGATGATTAAATTCATTTTTTGTGTAAATCCTTCAATTTAGATCCACTTTTCCGACTCGAATTTTTTTCTTTTCTTAATTTCTAGTAATGGCATTTTGTGAGAGCTCTAATGGAATGAATCCCGAGGAAAATCTTGAGGTAATTTATATTATAACTTTATCAAATAAAGATGATATTTAGGATTAAGTCTGAAGTTTTTGTAAAATTTTAAGTTGTATTATTTTTGTATCATGGTTTGAGTTGTAAATTTTGGAATTAGTCTACATATATGTTTTAGGTTTAGCTTTTCCGATTTTAATTTGAGATTCATTTTTTTGTTTAAAATTTGATTTTATTTATTTAAACATATAGGTTAAAAAATCATGTGATTTAAGAGCACCATCAATGGGCATATCTTTTGGATCAATAGAACAGGCACACGTGAAGATTATGGGTGATTAAATGAGTTTTGGATTCGTAAAAGAGGTACAAATGAGGGCAAAAAACGGTCGAAAGAGGTGACAAATTTTTATCTGTTCGTGCAAGGGAGCGAAGTGAGCACGAGGAGGAAAATGAACAAGCGACGGATTACTCCGAAGAGTTTATTTGTGCTTTTTATGATTTTCTATGAATTTTAGATTTTTTTTTGCAACCTGTATGGATTCTCGTATTTTGGATAATGTTAAGAATTTTAGATATTTTGGACAATTTTAGAAATTTTAAGTTGTATGGACAATGTATGGACTTATTTTGGTACGAATTATATTGACAATTTATGGAGGACTTTATGCAATTTTAAGTTATAAATTTTAAAGTTGTATGGACGATTTATGGAGGACTTTATGCAATTTTAAGTTATAAATTTTGAAATTGTATGGACAATTTATGGAGGAATTTATGCATGTATTATAGTTCAAATATCTATAAAGTATATTTTGATTGCAACTTAAAAATCCATAACAATTTATTCACTCGAAGACCATACCATCCAAATAACTTCAATTCATTTTTATAATTCAATCACAATTATAAGTCCAATTATAAAGATCATTACAAAAAATCATCACTCCTAAAAGTAAATCTTATACACATCCTTTGGACATTCATGCACATCTTGAGTATTCATCAACTCGAGCATCATCTCATCTTGAACATCAGCCGTAATTACTCAATTAACACTAAACACCAAATCAAAATGTCCAATTTAACAAATCAAAATTTAAAACAAAAAACTAAACTATATTGTTCAATAAGCTAAAAACTAAAACTAAATTTGATTTTAAGTTGTATCTAATTATATGGCACTAAAAACTTAGAAGTTTATGAAGCTTTTTGCTTCAATTAACCTCTAACCACCCAATTATTCTCCAATTAACTCCCATTTTGATATGAATAGGGACTTACTTGAGAGAGAGAACAAGAATGAGAAAAGAGACGAAATAGAGAGGCTTGGATGTAGAGCGGTTCGTGCGATAGAGGAGATGCCCGGATTTTTGGAGGCGCTTGCGGCTAGTCTTTTTGCTTTGCTTGGAGTTAGAGGAAGAAGAGAAGAGAGGGTCGGGCGGGAGAGAGGAGAGATGAGACCATCGGTGGTGGCTTCGTGCAGCAGAGAGGGGCGGAGATGGAGGTCAGAGAGGGGCGGACATGAGAGGGAGAGAAGAGAGGGTGAAAGAAAGGAGAAAGAGGACTGCCTGAGGGAGAAAGAAAGGGTAAGGCTGGTGGGTTAGCGGGTTCTTTTTTTGTATTAACGGGTTCGATCCAATTTTTTTTAACTTTAAAGGGAGAGAAATCCTAGCCACTCATCTTAAATTAGATCAAGGGTGAAAATAAGAAATGGCTAAATAGATGGTGACCCGCCGAACACCAGATCTGTTGACGAAGTTCGGCGAGGTGGTTGCATTAGCCTTAACCACCCGTTGACTCGCTAGTGGCACTTACCGCGTTCACGAGTTACCTACTCTTCGGGACTTGCCTTGCGGCTCTGATTTCACTAACAGACTTGATCATTACAAGATCTCGAACCACCGTTCGTCTTACAACAAACTTGACGAATAGATGGAGTAATAACTTACAAACTTGATTTCTTTAACATCAACAAACATTCACTCAAAAAATCGCTAATCTCACGATTATTTTAGAATAATTTTTATAGAATACTAGAGAGAGCTTTTGCCTTTTTAATGTTCAGAAAAATTGATTGAAAAATGGAATTGAGGCTAGACTTTTAAAGAGGAAAGTTCAGCCTCTCAGAAAAGAAAATCTGCGACCTTCCGTTCTGAACGGAAGACAGATAAGGAAACATAATAAAAGAAAATTCTTTCAAACGGCTAAAAAAATATGTCCTTCTGTTCACAACGGAAGGGGTCATTTTTCAGCCATAGAATAATACAGAAAAATGCTCTAGAAAAAAGGGTCTTCCGTTCAGAAGAGAGCAATTCCGTTCTGAACGGAATAGACAAAAATCAAGACAGTTTTCTCTCTTAAGTGTAGAATAAAGATTTCTCAAAAAATAACAAAAACTAATTCTAGAAAACACTGAAGATGCTCCAAACCTTGATCTCTTGAGAGTGCACGACATATTCTAGAACTTTCAAGATAGGAAAAATGAATCCAACTCGAGCACGTCTCCTATAACATTTGTCGCATCTTTTGACATTTGAGCTTTGAGCTTGATTTCTCTAAACTTTTATATCAATCTCACAAAATAAATTAGTAATGTGGAATTGTTTTGAATATCATCAAACTGAGAACAACAAGATGGTTGTGTTAGCCTTAACCATCCGTTCTCGCTAACAGCCCTTACTATATTCACGAGCGTCTACTCTCCGAGTATGCCTTTGGGCTCAATGATTCACTAATCCAAATAGTGTTTTACAAGACTCGACTCCACGATTTGTCGGGGTAAACAACCCGATCTCTTTCAATCAAACAACCCAACAACAAACAACCACACGTTCACTCAATTCTCCCTAATCTCACAAATATTATTAAGTAATTTTAGTAGGACACTAAAGAGAGTTTTCTTATTGATTTTCCTCAAAAATTGGTGTAGAAAACGGATTGAGGTGCTCATTTTAAAGAGGGAAGGAGCAGCCTGTCAAAAATGGAAGCTGACAATCATCTATTAGAATGGAGAAAACCGTCCGGTCGAACGGAGGAAGAAAAAGGAAGGGAAACAAAAAGCAACGGCTAGAAAATCTGACTGTCCTGTCAAATGGACCAAAGCTCCATTTGAACGGACAGTAGGGAGAAATTCAGCCAACAAAAGTCAAGGGAAAATTGTTCTAAATGGGGGGGCACTGTTCGAACGGAGGATCTGAATGGACAATACAAAATGCAGAAATTCTCTTTTTAGTGTAAAAATTTAATTACTCAAAAACTAAACTCAACTAGAAATACACTTGAAAAACGCTCCAAAACTTGATTGCTTGAGAGGTGCTTGGCGACTTCTTGTTCTTCCAAGATTGGAGAAAAATGTCCATTCCAAATAATGCTTCATTTCTTTGACTCTTCAACTTGAACATCTAAACTTAGGCACATTCTCACAAATTTTATCAGTAACTCAAAATTAGTTTAAATATCATCAAACTGAGAACAACAGAGATCATGACTCATGACCCTCTCCGGTCTCTATAAAGCTCCGCCACTGCTCATACACATTGACTGTATGGAGACTCGCACAAAAAGAGTGCAATGCCCCTATCATAATAACGCAAAACAATGATTTCATTCAATCATGGCTCAAAGCAAGGCGGAGATTAGAAAAAGATAGAAAAATGTCGTGGGAAGCTCTCTGGGTGGCCTATATGTTGGCTTGGAACATGTCGAAGGAACGAAACTAGCCTTCACGCCCAAAAGACGACCTCATTAGCCATGCACGGAGCTTGACCGGATATGTTGGGGGGAGAGAGGGGGGGGGGGGGTGCAAAATTTTGTTCTCACCATTAAATAATCATACCCAAAAATTTGGGGAAACCAAACACATAAAACTAAATATATTTCAGAATTTTTTTTACTATAATAATAGTAATATATATTACTTTATCAAAATCTTGGGGGGGCATGCTCTTTTTCCAGTCTCTATTAAGCTCTATTCCTGCCACTATCAATGGCAAGAAAAATAACAGAAGAGGCTATATCGTGGATAAGAAACTGCTAAATGCAACATGTACCAGATATAACTTGTGATAATATCAATCATTTTTTTTTGAGTTAGGTAAATATTCAGAAGGATGATTATCAAAAAATCTCTCTGTAGTTGTTGACAAATATTTTGCTTCTTCAAAAGTCATGCTCAGTGAGCTGAAAAGGTGGACCATGGACCAGTAGGAAAAATTGACAACCATTAATGGCGTGGTTGAAAAACTTAAATTGTGACAAATTATGTGGGCTATATATATATATATATATATATATATATATATATAAGCATGCATGGGATTGATATGATATGATATAGTCTAAATTAAACTACAAGTTTTCTTTTGGAAATAGAGAGATATAGAAAGAAATATAGTATAGCAGATTTTTGTTTTTGTTTGAGCATCAAAATGACTACGAAAAGTTATGTGCCCCTGACTGCACTTGCACTGCTCATCGGAGTTTTTGTGTCTATCCCCACAAGTCTCTCTCTCTCTCTCTCTCTCTCTCTCTCTCTCTCTCTGTGAATAATTTTTGCCATTATTATTTTGCTTAACTTCTTTTTAATGTATAATGGAGAAGACTCACGATTTATTGTAGGATGCTAGCATTTATATATTGAGGATTCAGAGTTTTCCAATTGTAATAGATGCATACAAAAATTAATTAATTTCCTATATATAATTACAAATATCAATATCCTATTAAAAATTGAAACACTTTAAAATGTCATATAATCTTCTCAAACTTTTATATTTCCAGAAGAAAGAACTACCCATTCTTAATAAAACAAATATAATTTAATCAGTACTAATTCAACGATCAATCAAATCTACAGTTGTGGGATCGATAGGGGTCTGCTACGGCACGAACGGAGACAACCTTCCCACGCCGGCAAATGTCGTTAAGCTCTATGAATCGAACGGAATCAAAGCGATGAGGATTTACACCCCGGATTCCGCCGTCCTAAATGCGCTCAAAGGAACCAACATCGATTTGATTATGGATGTCGATAATTCCAACCTTGTGTCTCTGGCTTCGAGCTCCTCAGCTGCCGCCACTTGGGTGAAGAATAACGTCCAAGCGTATTACCCGGCCGTCTCTTTCAAGTAATATCATAATCCAATTAACCTAGTTGTTACTATTATCTAAATATGCCGGTAAAAACAAATGGCTTAAAATTGCTTTTAGCCAGTAACCCAATATTTGAGAAAAAATGGACGACAAGCACTTCACCTCTCTCGAGCCTGTAATGGCGATATGCTCCTTCTCTCTCTCTCTCTCTCTCTCTCTCTCTCTCTCTCTAATTGCGATATGGATCCTCTTCTCCCTCTCTCGTTAACTTCTCTCTCCCTGACTCGTTTTCATTCTCTCTATGACTCGTAACCTCTCTATCTGTCTCTCTCGGGTCACAACCTCTCTAGATAACAAGACATGTGTAAGAAAAATAAGTGTGGTATGAGGACTGAAAAAGAGAAATAAAAAGTTAAAATCCACTAATTTGGATTGATTTGTGTGTGATTATTTATAGGTCATTTAGACTGATTTGATGTTATTATATCTTAATTGAGTCTAATTGAAACTATTTGATGCTCAATTGTTCTTTAACTAAAACAATTGAGCATAATTGTTGCTAATTGGGTCTTAACTGGCTACAATGAGGCTAATTTTAATTGTAATTAAGGAACGAAACAGGACATGAAAGGCAAACATCGGTAAAACAATGCAAGAATCGTCGCAAAAGAAAGAATAGAGAAGTGGTGACCGGTTTTGTATTTTTTTTTACAAAAATACCCTTATGATTGGATGGTTACAATTTAATCCATCAACAAGAGTAAATTATTTTAATGCATGGAAGATGAGACCTTTATTAAATATATATTGTTTTGGATACACATTAATTTTGTCTGTCTTCATATTTGAATATATTATTTTAAGTATTCATGTATCGTTATTTTTTTATAAATTGCTATTTGAACAGGTATATAGCAGTAGGCAACGAGGTGAGCGGAAGTGTCGTCTCGAATATTCTGCCGGCGATGAAGAACGTATATACTGCTCTCTCGTCAGCCGGTCTCCAAAACAAAATCAAGGTCTCGACTTCAGTCTCCTTCGATGTGATAGGAACCTCGTATCCTCCTTCTGCGGGCGCTTTCTCTTCCAACTCATCTTCATACATGTCCACTATCGTTAAATACTTGGATCAAACAGGTAATAAAATCATATTATTATTATTATTATTATTATTATTATTATTATTATTATTATTATTATTAGGGGCGCCTCTCTTAGCGAACATATACCCATACTTCAGCTACGTGGGCAACCCATCCTCAATTTCTCTCAACTATGCTTTATTCACCTCTCCCGGCACCGTTGTAACAGACGGCTCAAATAAATACCAAAATCTCTTCGACGCGATGATAGACACACTTTACTCCGCCATGGAAAAGGTCGGTGGATCAAACGTGGGGATTGTGGTATCAGAGAGCGGTTGGCCGTCGGCCGGCGGAACCGCTGCTTCGATGAGTAACGCTCAAACTTATAATCAAAATTTGATTAGGCATGTCAATAAGGGCACGCCGAAGAAACCTACGGCTTTGGAGATGTATATTTTTGAGATGTTTAATGAGAATCAGAAATCGGTGGGGATTGAGCAGAACTGGGGGCTGTTTTATCCAAATGAACAACCTGTTTACTCTATCAGCATAGCTGGAACTGGGGTCCCTCAAAACTCAGGGCCTCGTAATTCATTTTCTAGTTTCATTATTCTTTACTGCCATGAAGGTGAAAGTTTGAAAAAGTTAAATATTGGGAAAGAACGGTGAAAAAACAAGAGTATAAGCAAATACTTTGTTCTTATGATTATTTCTACGACTTCTTACTTTTGCTGATGTGGCATGGTGTTTTGGATGTCAAAAATATTAGTATAAAAAAGTTGTAGAAAAACATTCAAGTACTTTCTTTTGCTTTTAAAAGGAAACGACAGAAATCAATCCACTGTTGCACTCGCATTATTGCTGATTATTGCCTTTTTTTTTTTTTTTTTTTTTTTTTTTAAGTAGTATTTTTTTAACAATAATCAATCATATGACATTATTTTGCAAATAATTGAGTATTTAGCACTTCCGCCAGACCCTCTGGCGGAACTGAAATAGTTCCGCCAGAGGGTCTAGCGGAATTAGTGATTTTTTTTTTGTTGATCTCAGCCATTTGATACCCATAAACACGCTTAATTAAGGACAAAAGCCAGTTCCGCCATAGGGTCTGGCGGAACTAGGTAAAATTTATTTTTTCAGGTTAAACTCTTAATTTAGAAGGCCAATTAGCTCAAAAAATTACGAATTCAGCAGTTCCGCCGGACCTTCTGGCGGAACAAGAAGTTCCGCCAGAACCTCTGGCGGAACCTCCTATTTCATTTTTTTTTTTTTGCCTCTAAAGAGCCATGAAAATGTAGCAAAAAAAAAATAATTTTTTTTTTACTGTTCATAGTTCCGCCATAAATGGAGGTTCCGCCAGAGGTTCTGGCGGAACTTCTGGTTCCGCCAGAGGGTCTGGTGGAACTGATGAATTCGTAATTTTTTGAGCTAATTGACCTTCTAAATTAAGAGTTTAACCTGAAAAAATAAATTTTACTTAGTTCCGCCAGACCCTATGGCGGAACTGGCTTTTTTCCTTAATTAAGCGTGTTTATGGGTTCCAAATGGCTGGGATCAACAAAAATAAAAAAATCACTAGTTCCGCCAAAGGTTCTGGCGGAACTACTTCAGTTCCACCAGACCCTCTGGCGGAAGTGCTAGATACCCAATTATTTGTAAAATAGTGTCATCTAATTAATTATTCTTAAAAAAAGTGCTATTATGCAAAATAATTCGATTATTGCATGGAATATAAATGAAACTGGAAGCATGAAAGAAAGGTAAGAATACAAAATATATGCTGATATTTTGAGCGTCGTTTTCTCAGCGTTGAGCGCAGAAAGAAAAAAATATTGTGTTATACCCATTTTTCCCTTTCCTTCATTGAATTCTTTCTCCCCCAAGAATACCATTCTATCAACGCCATTTCTTATCTCTCCCTCCCACCCTCTCATGTCTCACCAAATCCGCCTCAACCCAAGATTAACTTGTTATACAATAGTCGTGCTAAGTGCTAGCTTCTCTCACATGATGCCAGAACGGGAATAGTGGCGGAGTTTAAAATCGATTTTGTATAATTGTTGAGAGAATCAATACATACAAATATATATAATTAAAAAATTTCTATCAGTATAAGACACTAGAGTTCCACTGATATATATTAATTTGTTATAAATCTTGAGTGGTTCTGAGCCCCTCCGGTCTCTATATAGCTTCGTCACTGAACGGAAGCATATACATTGTAGTTTGAGATTTGTGCTTTCTTTTTTCGACTTTTTTTTTCTAGCACCTAAATCATAAATATTTGAACAGATAATACTGGTTTGAAAAAAATTGGGTATCTAACACTATCGCCAGCTTTTCTGGCGGTAGAGAGTGTCTACCGCCAGAAATTCTGGCGGTAGAAGCTATTTTTTAATTTTTTTCATCAGCAAAGCTAAACAGATTGATTAGGAAAAAAATTAGCATCTACCGCCAGCTATTCTTGCAGTAGATGTGCAAAAATCATTTATTGAAATTTTAAAATTTTTACCCGTTTTAGCTAGGAAATTAACGGAAAAAAATGAAAAATTAAGTTCTACCGCCAGCTATTCTGGCGGTAGTGGCAATTTTGTAAATATTTGTACATCAATCCGTTACCAAATCCGTTAATCAAAACATATAAAAAAAAATTCTTCTACCGCCAGACATGCTGGCGGTAGAAGAATAATTTTTGTTTTGTTTTGATTAACGGGTTTGGTAACAGATTGATGTAGAAAAATTACAAAATTGCCACTACCGCCAAAAGAGCGTGCGCTAGATATGAATTTTCAATTTTTTCCGTTAATTTCCTAGCTAAAATGGGTATAAATTTTGATATCAGAAAAATTATTTTTTTGCACATCTACCGCCAGAACAGCTGGCGGCAGAAGTTAATTTTTTTCTAATTAATCTGTTTAGATCTGCTAATGAAAAACATGAAAAATAGCTTCTACCGCTAGAATTTCTGGTGGTAGACACTCTCTACTGCCAGAAAAGCTGGCGGTAGTGCTAGACACTCAATTTTTTTCAAACCAGTGCTATCTGTTCAAATATTTATGATTTGGGTGCTCGAAAACAAAAGTCTCTTTTTTCCTTGTTTGTTTTGTCCTGATGCTCAATTGCACAAGTCCAGTGCAAATTGAGGGCCAGCTATTGCTAAAGTGTTACAAAGCAGTTACTAGTCGAGGACAAATTTATTTTGCAATGTCAAGCTTAATTGAACTTAATTTGGCACATGGAGCATTGGAGATTAATTGGACCTGATCATTGTTTCACAATACTAATTATACTAATTACAAGATGGGGTCACATAAAAAGATAAAGATAAATAAGAAGGGGTGCACAATGAAAAGTTCCACTGATTAATTTGGTCAGAGCAAGATTTATACAGTTTCAAGCCGGCCCCGATATTTTGGTTGCCCCAGCCGGAATCACAATTGGTTCGGAGAATATTACATGATATGCTACCCCAATAAAAAAATATATGAAAAGCATAAAGAGCAAAAGAAAAATAATCTTAATCAGTTTAAACAAACAACAAAAACAAATAAGGCATGGTGATCTTTACATCTTCTTTTAGGATTTTTTTTCTAACAGACCCCTCTATTGTATCTTTTGTACTTTGATATCTAATAAGTAATTTTGAAAATTTTGCATTCTATTTGATTAATTATAATATCAACAATACATATTAAGAAATTGATTCAACAATAAAAAAAATCATCATATTCTTCTATTTACTAAAATTTTTGAAAAGAAAATATAATAAGTACATTAAAATGTTTTTTGACAGTAAATTATCAAACTAAAAATATGAAATGAACAAATAATAATATCATCAACAATATTACCATCCTCGATATAACTCCAGAAACTATATTGTTATATGAACTTTTTATTTACATTTGCTATATCGATTCTTTCTATTAAAATAATTTCATTTAATTGTGTATTAAGTTATATATACATTTTCCTTTTATTTTTTCAGATTGAATTTACAAGAATCACAATTTTAAAATACATTATTTGTAAGTAAATGAAAAACAGTTTTAGGTGAATACAAAATTAAAGAACATTATTCCTGCTAAAATGATGGTTATATTTTAAATCTTTAATTTAGGAAAAAGTAAATGAAAACATGATATTAGCAACATAACAATACAAATATGTCATAAAGTGCCTTTGTACTAAATATAATATGATATTAGTAACCACAACAATACAATATTTGGGCCCGCTAGGCCTTTTAGAAACAAAGATTATATATAACAAGAGGTGGAACTTTCTGATTGGTTTGGATTGAGCACTAATTAAAAAAAAAAGAAAAAAAAAGTTTGTAAAAACAAATGTGAGTCGGTGGAGTTTTCGAACTCACATTCAAAGGAGCGGAACCAACCAAGCTGGAGTAGAATATTGAACAAAATAGACAATATATATAAATAACAAATCCACATTTGATGTCCTCGGCCCAGTGGCTGCCCCACTCCACAGGCTTGCTCCTGGGCCGGGCTTGTACAGTTTTAGCTTTAGTTTTCATTTTCTTCGAGAAATTAGGGATTTTTTTTTTTTTATACCATTATTTCCCAAAATAAATCAATACTTGCCACTGTTTTGAAAATAATGTGGTAACTACCATTTCCGCCATTATTAGTGGCGGAACAACTTTATTCCGCCACTAGTAGTGGCGGAACGGATAGATTTTCGGTTACGCAAAAACGGTCCATTTGACGCACTAAACGTGGTTAATTAGTATTAAAAATCTTGTTCCGCCACTACTAGTGGCGGAACATGTTAAAATATTTCTTTACCCCCCACTTAAAGATTAATATGGCTCATGAATGGGCAATTAGCGTAAAAATTGAAAAATTACTATGTTCCGCCACTATTAGTGGCGGGAACAGTGCATATTTCGGCCACTATGTTCCGCCCTAAAAAACCCATTTTTGTAACGGTTCTTTCCTAAAAACCGTTACTAATTATATATTAGTAACGTTTTTTCCTAAAGAACCGTTACAGAATTGTAAAAAAAAAATCTATTAGCATATTTGTAACGGTTCTTTAATAAAAATCGTTACTAATTACTTATTAGTAACGGTTTTTCCTAAAGAACCGTTACAGAATTGTAAAAAAAATCTATTTATGCATATTTACAACGGTTCTTTAATAAAAACCGTTACTAATTACATATTAGTAACGGTTTTCGGTAAACAACCGTTACAGATTGTTTAGGGTATAGGAAAAACCGTTACAAATATGCATAAATAGATTTTTTTGTTACTAATTACATATTAGTAACGGTTTTTCCTAAAGAACTGTTACAGAATTGTAAAAAAAAATCTATTTATGCATATTTATAACAGTTCTTTAATAAAAACCGTTACTAATTACATATTAGTAATGGTTTTCGGTAAACAACCGTTACAGATTGTTTAGGGTTTAGGAAAAACCGTTACTAATATGTAATTAGTAACGGTTTTTATTAAAGAACCGTTACAAATATGCATAAATAGATTTTTTTTTACAATTCTGTAACGGTTCTTTAGAAAAAACCGTTACTACTATGTAATTAGTAACGGTTTTTATTAAAGAACCGTTACAAATATGCATGAATAGATTTTTTTTTTACAATTCTGTAACGGTTCTTTAGGAAAAACCGTTACTAATATGTAATTAGTAACGGTTTTTAGAAAAGAACCGTTACAAAAATGGGTTTTTTAGGCGGATCATAGTGGCTGAAATATGCACCTGTTCCGCCACTAATAGTAGCGGAACATAGTAATTTTTCAATTTTTACGCTAATTGCCCATTCATGAGCCATGTTAATCTTTAAGTGGGGGGTAAAGAAATATTTTAACATGTTCCGCCACTAGCAGTGGCAGAACAAGATTTTTAATACTAATTAACCACGTTTAGTGCGTCAAATGGACCGTTTTTGCGCGGGCGAAAATCTATATCTGTTCCGCCACTAATAGTGGCGGAAATGGTAGTTACCACATTATTTTCAAAACAGTGGCAAGTATTGATTTATTTTGGGAAATAATGGTATAAAAAAAAATAGTCGAAATTAGGGTTCTTGTGCTTTGAAGCAAACAAAATATTTTATCTGAGTCGTAACTTGTAAGTATTAACTAGGTAGGGACTTTTTTGCAATTCTAGCAATAATGTAGGATTTTTTTACAATTTCCAATAATGCATGGGCTTTTGTGCAATTTAGGCATAATGTAGGGGCTTTTTTGCAAATTTTCCAAAATAATATTGAAAAAACTCCAATTTTTTTTTTCCATTTTCTTTGTATACATTTATAAAGCATATATATTTTTAATATAATTTTGAATATTGGTAATATAAACATAATCCTTAAAAAAAAGAAATAAAAAATAAAATTATACTAAAATGGCAGGGGTAAAATTTTTATTTCAAAATATATAATTAAAAGGGAAGGGTTTTTCGATAATAGTCAAAAAGTTATGAGGTTTTTGAAGAAGTTTAAAAAAATAGGAGGTTTTGAAGGAATCTAAAAATATAGAGATATTTTGATAATATTCAGAAAAATTAGAGAACTTTTGGAAAATTTCTCTAAAATAAAATCAATCAATTGAAGGGGGAAATGGGTAATAACAAAAAAAATCCCATTTACGCTCAATGTTTAAAAATTGGGTTCAAAATTGTTGGTTTTATGTCCTAGGACTTTGTATATGAGACCTAGTTGTATCTGTTGTGTGAATCAAACTTTGTATTTGTTTAGAGATATTTAATAAAGTGCGTATTGGGTATTTTATTCTTTTGATTTAAAATAAACCTTGAATATGTTGTTCAGCTTTGTATCATCAGAATATGTGATTCTGATAGTAAAACTACAAAGTAGTATGAAAAACGTATTCTAAATCATCCATGATCATTTATAGGATATTTATGGAGACAAATATACTTACATAATCATATACAATATACTTATTTAAGTATGCAAGAATGTACATCAGTATATTAGTTGATTGATGGTCATATTTTATTGATCACGAGTAAGTGTTACTAAATCATTAACATAGATAAATGTTGGAGAACATATATTGGATTGACCCATCGGAGAATACCACATGGTTCATGTCATTGGTATGTCTCATCAATAGTATTGTTATCCTTAGACTTGAGATTATCTCGGTTTCCTACATATGGAATTATGTACTTTAACATAATCTAACGTTACCTTTAATCGGGTAACCATAAGGGTTATGATTAGGTACATAATGAAACATGTGGAGGAATGAGATAGATCAAGATAAGATTTGTTCCTTTCGTAAATGAGAGAGATATCTTAAGACCTCTTGATGGGTTTGGTTGAAGAAAATGCACGGCCGTGCTTGAATTAATTAATAAGGGGTTATTAATGTCATTCATGGTTCGATCTAATTCGGGATCAAGAAATATTATCGTACTACATAAGGTTGATACAATCTATGCCTTATGGTCGATATAGATATCATGTAACAAAGGGATACAATACAAGGACAACACACAGGTTTGGATCGAATCATCGATATTTACTTAAATTGGGTAGTCATGATTGCTTGCTAGAGTCCGCTCATGATTTATAATCAGTTGTGATTATTGCCAACATTAAGTTAACCTATCGGGTCACACACAAAGAACAATCGTTGAAACGTACACATAAAATCATTACTTATGTGATAAGTTATATAAAAGGTTATATAGTTATTGCCACATATAATCCTGCATCTTATATGATGAGATGTGTTACACATATGGTTACATAGTAACTAAGTACATAGGATTAAATGAGCAAAGGCTTCTCTTTGAAATGGTGGACTATATATATACTCAAAAGGCTCTCAAATTTCAATCGATGCTAATAATAATTCTCATTCCATTTTGTTAGACAAAAAAAGAGAGAAGGAGAAAGGAGAGAAAATTCCGAATTTCTCTTTGGAATTTTCTGTGATACAAAACATGAAGAACGGACACTAGCATATCCTTTCTTCATCCGTTTAAAGGAGTTGTTCCGTGTGGATACCGATAGAGAATGAAACGATTAGTGGCGTCTTATTGATTCGATTGAATTTGTGAAAGTCATTTTGGAGAATCTATTTGCTTGAGAATCGAATTGATTATGAGTCGTTTCGGTTGGAGAAGCGATTGGAGGCGATTTTACGAACGGGTGTATGTGGTGGAAATCGGTAATCGTTACCGGTTTGTGCAAAAGGAGAAGAAATGATCTACCGCTTCAAGTTCGAGATCGGAACAATTCTCAATCAGATAGGTATGAACTTTAAGTTCTTGTTTTTTCTTTCACTTAATCGTATTTTACTCATCCATTTCTTTTAGTTTTCTTAAATTTCTTGAATTCTTGAATCTTGAATCAACTTACGCTGCGTCAAGAACGCTCAAGAAAATCCAACAGTGATATCAGAGCCAAGTGATTTACAATTAAGTTAAGATGTTAAAACCAATTTTGATTTGATGTTAAGGCATTATTTTTCAATGTGTTGAATATTCTTAAGGAAAAGGTACGATTCGGAACGGTGCATGTGATGTTAGTAGTATGCCCTAGGCCAATGTATTTGAGACCTAGATGTATGGATTGTGTTAAACAAACATTATTTTTATTTAGAGATATTTTATATAATAAATGCGTATTGGTTATTTTATTCTTATTACTAAAATGAACCTTGAATATGATATTCAGTTTTATATCATCAAAGTATGTGACTTTGATAGTAAAACTATAAAGTATTATGAATGATATTCTAAACTGTCCCTGATCATTCATAGGATGTTTGTGAGACAAACATACTTTATGATAAGCTATAAATGTACATCGGTATGTTAGTTGGTGATGGTCACGTTTTCCGATCATGAATAAGAGTTATTAAGTCATTAACATAAGTATATGTTAGAGACCATATACTGGATTGACCCACCGTGAGAATACTACATGGTTCGTGTCATTAGTTATTCTCAGTAAAGAATGTATCTGTAATCCTTAGACTTGAGATTATCTCAGTTTCCTACATGAGAAATTTTATACTTTAATATAATCTAACATCGTCTTTAACCGGGCGGTCATAAAGATTATAATTAGGTATATAATGAATTATGCGGAGGAAAGAGTTTAATTAAGATAGGATTTGTTCCTCTCATAAATTGAGAGAGATATCTTTAGGCCTCTTGATGATTTGATTGAAGAAACGCACGGCCGTGCTCAAGTGAATTAATAAAGAGTTATTAATGTCATTTCATGTTCAATCAAATTCGGTGTCAAGAAATATTTATCGACCAACATAAGGTTGACACATACCATGCCTTATGGACGATATAGATATCGTGTAATAAAGGGATACAATGCATGACATAAATTAGGTTTGATCGAATCATCTATATTTGCTTAATTTGGGTAATCATGATGTCTTGCTAGAGGCCGCTCATGATTTATAATCCGTTGTGATTATTGCCAACATTAAGTAAACCTATAGGGTCACACACAAAGAACAACTATTGAGACGTACACGAGAAAAATCATAACTTATGTGATAAGTTGTATGGAGAGCTACATAGTCAAGTGACACATCCAATCCTACATCTTATATGATAAGGTGTGTTGCATATATGGTTATATAGTTACCATGCACATAGGATATGAAACTTATGGACTATGTAGGCACAAGAGACACCCCAAAATTAGATAAAGGATCATTATTTTCGTCCAAAATTTTGTGAGACAAAAAGGAGAGAGAAAAATCCGAAAATTAATCTCTTGTTATTTCTGTGAGAGAAATGAAGAACGGATACTAGCATATATTGTTCTTTATCCATTCAAAGGGGTTGTTCGTGTGGATACCGGTAAAGGACGAAGCGAAGTGCGGCGTCTTTGTGATTCGGGTTGAAACCGTGGTTTTGTTTGGAGAATCGGTTTGCTTGGAGAATCCGTTCGTTTGGAGATCGGTTTGTTAGACCGGTTGGGCGAAATATACAAAGGATCGGTTTGGAAACCGGTTTGGAATCGGTCAACGAGAAGCGTCAACCATATTCGCTTTTGATCATCACGGATTAAGCGTAATCCGAAGGTACAAAGTTATGAACTTTTCTTTGATTTAATTGTAATTCACGGATCCTTCTTTTGGGTTTCGAATTCGATTTTGTTTCATTTTGTATTTTCCGTTGCGTTATGAACGGCAGAAATCCAACAGTGGTATCAGAGCCAAGTGAATTCCAATTAAATTAAGACGGATAAACCATTTTCGAAATATTTCTTTTGTTTTTGAGGCGTTGTTTTTCAATTTTTGAATTTTGGTCACGAACGGTTGCAATTTCATGAAAGGGTGCGACTTCATGAAAGGGTGCATGTGATGTCTCTTGATCATGAACGGTTGCAATTTCATGAAAGGGTTCGACTTCATGAAAGGGGGTGCATGTGATGTCTCTTGATCATGAAAGGTTGCGAATTCATGAAAGGATGCGACTTCATGAAAGGGTGCATGTGATGTATCTATCATGAAAGGTTGCGACTTCATGAAAGGATGCGACTTCATGAAAGGGTGCATGTGATGTATCTTGATCATGAAAGGTTGTGATTTCATGAAAGGATGCGACTTCATGAAAGGGTGCATGTGATGTATCTTGATTATGAAAGGTTGTGACATGATTGAAAGGGTGCTTTGGGTATGTCATGAAGGGATGCATGTGATGTATCATAACCTTAGGATGGGTGTCTAAATTTTATGAAAAGGTGCGAAACTACGTATATGATACACTAAATAAATTTTGAAATGATGTATTCAACACATCAAGTTTTTAAAAAAAATTTGAGTTTCGGCACCGTATAAAATAAAATTTTGAGTTTCAGCGGGAGCCCCGTTTTTCGGGGCCGCACCCCGAACCCTGCGCTCACGCATAGATTAATCGTAGACCCCAAATTTCATATTTGTAACGCCTTATACATATTTCGTAAAATGGTTTAAAGTACAACATAATGCATATAACATGGCCTATTAGATATGTGAAGAATGATTGTGATTTGTGTGTGATGATGTGATGTGTGTAATATATGTATGTATGTAAAAACGGGCATGATTCCGTTCTTGGTTGATGTGATGTAATTTATTTTGATGGTTAATTATGACGGGCACGATTCCGTTCATTTTATATATAATATAACTACCACGATTATACACATCATGGAGATGAAGGAGTTCACCATCCACCTCATACGCTTCATGAAGATGAAAGGGTTCACCATCCACCTCATACACATCATGGAGATGAAGGAGTTCACCGTCCACCTCATACACATCATGGAGATGAAGGAGTTCATCAATGCCTTGTGGTTGAATGTATCTTAGGAAATGATCTTAATGATTGGCTCATTTAGATCATCAAGGCCATGTTATATCATATCATATTTATTTTATCCGTGCATGTGATGTTCTGTGATGAAATACATGATAAAATAAAAAAAAATAAAATAAAAAGATTAAACATAGCAATCCCTCATATAATATTGAATCATAGAAATGCCTCCCATGTATCTATACTTATTATCCGTTCGATCATGCAAAATTTGGGTATGCCAAAGCATAGTGAATTAGCATAATCTTAGGGTGATAAGAAGCGAGAAATGGTGATTCTCGATATTTAGACATGGTTAGATTCAACTGAACTATCAAGTCAGACTTGGCTTCGGGGCATATGATAGGATGCATACGCCTAGCATATGATGCTCATCCTATGGATTAAACGAGAGTTTTATGAGATACAATTGGAAACGTTCCTACCTAAATAATTAGGTTCTAGGCGATGAGCCAAAGCTCACTTGGAACTTGATGAAATATGGATCTTGGCCCACTATGAAATTTAAAGTTAAAATTTCCGAATCAATACATTTGAGGGTTATTGATTTGAATAAAATACTGGGAGTTAAAATTATATTAAAATATCTCAAATCACATATTAATATAAACCTGCATTTAATTCTGTGTAGAAAATGGCAACAAACAACACATCAACTTTAACATTGCGATCCGTCCTTGAGAAGGACAAGCTCAATGGGAAAAACTTCCTTGACTGGCATCGGAATTTGAGAATTGTTCTCAAACAAGAAAGGAAGAACTATGTCCTTGAAAGGCCCATTCCTAACCAGCCCGCTGATGATGCTGATCAAGAAGTGATAAACACTTATGCCAAGCATACAAGCGACTCTAATGATGTGACATGTCTCATGTTAGCCACCATGGATGCCGATCTTCAAAAGCAGTTTGAAAATTTAGAGGCATTTCCAATGTTGGCACAGCTCAAGGAAATATTCCAAGAGCAAGCTAGAAATGAGAGGTATAATGCACATTGTGTATTAGCAAGTTGTAAGATGGTTCCCAACTCCTCGGTGAGTGCTCATATTCTGAAAATGAAAGGGTACCTTGATCAACTTGAGAAACTAGGGGCAAAGGTTGGTAATGAGATGGCTACCGATTTGATCCTTAAGTCTCTTCCTCCGAATTTCAAGCCATTTATAATGAACTATAATATGCATAACATGGACAAGAGTATCACCGAGTTGCACGGCATGCTGAAAAACTTCGAGGGGACTATGAAGACAAATGTTGTCAACGATGTTCTCTTAGTTCAGAAAGGCAAGGGTTAAAAGAGAAAATTCAAGGGCAAAGTCAAAGGAAAAGGTAAGGGCAAGGTGTTATCCGAACCTAAAAATAAGACCCAAGGAGGGTGTTTGTTTCTTCTTGCAACAAACCAGGCCATTGGAAAAGAAATTGCCAGGCATACTTGGAGGATCTAAAGAAGAAGAAGAGTAGTGAGACTACTACTTCAGGTATTAATGTTATTGAAATTAATTTATCTACTTCTTCATCTTGGGTATTAGATACCGGATGCGGTACTCACATTTGTAATAATGTGCAGGGGCTGCAAAGGAGTAGAAGATTAGCAAAAGGTGAAGTGGACCTGCGGGTGGGAAATGGAGCAAGAGTTGCTGCATTAGCCGTGGGCATTTATTTATTATCTTTACCTTCTGGACTTGTAATAAATTTAAATAATTGCTATTATGTACCTGCTGTGAACAGGAATATTGTATCTGTGTCGAGATTGGTTTTGGATGGTTTTAAGTTTGTTATTGAGAATAATAACTTTACCATAAGTAAAGAAAATATTTTCTATGCGAATGGTCAATTAGAAAATGGTCTTTATGTTTTAAATCTTGATCATGAACATTACAAGTCTATCTATAGCATTAATACAAAGAGATTTAAATCTAATGATTTGAATCCGACATATTTCTGGCATTGTCGTTTAGGACACATAAATGAGAAATGCATTTCTAAACTCCACCAATATGGACTTTTATACTCATTTGATTTAGGATCGTTTGAGACGTGCGAATCTTGTTTATTAGGTAAGATAACAAAAGGTCCTTTCACAAAGAAAGGTGAGAGGGTAAGTGAGTTATTGGATCTCATACATACAGATGTATGCGGACCAATGAGCACACCAGCTAGAGGTGGTTTTCGATACTTCATTACTTTTACTGATGACTTAAGTAGATATGGATATGTTTACTTAATGAAACATAAATCCGAATCTTTTGAATTGTTCAAAATTTTCAAAAATGAAGTAGAAACCAGCTAGGTAAGAAAATAAAAGCACTTCGATCAGATCGAGGTGGCGAATATTTAAGCCTAGAGTTTGACAATCATCTTAAAGATTGTGGAATAGTTTCACAACTTACTCCTCCTGGAACACCTCAATGGAATGGTGTCTCGGAAAGAAGAAACCGAACTTTACTAGATATGGTTCGATCTATGATGAGTCAAACAGATCTTCCGATATCCTTTTGGGGTTATGCCATTGAGACTGCCGCGTTCATACTAAACAGAATTCCATCAAAAGCTGTTCAAAAGACTCCATATGAGATATGGACTGGGAGGAGTCCCACATTGTCTTTTCTAAAGATTTGGGGTTGTGAAGCTTATGTGAAGCGTCAAATTTCTGACAAGTTAACACCGAAATCTGATAAATGCTTATTTGTGGGATATCCTAAAGAAACTAAAGGATATTACTTTTACAACCCATCTGAGAACAAAGTGTTTGTTGCTCGAAATGGTTTCTTTTTGGAAAGAGAATTTATTTCTAAAGGAACTAGTGGAAATAAAGTACACCTTGAAGAAATTCAAGATCCACGAATTAGCAATGAATAGCCATTGGAAGATCCACTAGTCTCTTCAAGAGGTGACGAGTCCGGTCTTGAAACACAAGATACTCCTCGTAGATCTGGTAGAGTTCGTCATGAGCCCGAGAGATATGGATTTCTCGTGACTGATGATAAAAATGTGGCGCTCATAGATGATGAACCCACATCTTACCAAGAAGCCATAAAGGATCCTAATTCTCATAAATGGTTAGAAGCCATGAAAATTGAGATGCAGTCCATGTACGATAATCAAGTTTGGAACCTAATTGATTCACCTGAAGGTTCTAAGACCATTGGGTGTAAATGGGTTTTCAAAAAGAAAACTGACATGGACGGAAATGTGCATACCTATAAAGCAAGACTTGTTGCGAAAGGTTTCCGACAAACTCATGGTATAGGCTATGACGAAACTTTCTCACCAGTTGTCATGCTTAAATCGATTATAATTCTGCTTGCCATAGCTGCATATTATGACTATGAGATATGGCAAACGGATGTCAAAACAGCTTTTCTTAATGGAAATTTACTCGAGGATGTGTATATGACACAACCCGAGGGTTTTGTTGATCCTAAGAATTCTTGATAAGGTTTGCAAATTGCAGCGATCCATTTACGGATTAAAGCAAGCATCTCGGAGTTGGAATCTTCGTTTTGATGAAGTAATCAAAGGTTTTGGTTTTATCAAAAATGAAGATGAACCTTGTGTTTACAAGAGGGTTAGTGGGAGCGCAATAATTTTTCTAGTACTTTATGTAGATGATATATTACTCATTGGAAATGATATTCCGACTTTAACAAATGTTAAGACATTTTTAGGAAAGTCTTTTGCAATGAAGGACCTAGGAGATGCCGCTTATATACTCGGCATTAAGATCTATAGAGATAGATCTAAAAGGCTCATAGGTCTAAGTCAAAGTACATATATTGACAAAGTGTTGACACGATTTCGAATGGAACATTCGAAAAGAGGTTTCATACCAATGTCACATGGCATAAAATTAAGTAAGACTCAATGTCCTGCTAATCAGGAAGAACGAAATCGCATGAATAAAATTCCGTATGCTTCGGCTATTGGATCGATCATGTATGCCATGCTTTGTACTAGACCGGATGTATCATATGCATTAAGTGCAACTAGCAGATATCAATCTGATCCCAGTGAAAGTCACTGGACAGCGGTCAAGAATATTCTGAAGTACTTGAGAAGAACTAAAGATTCATTCTTGGTTTATGGAGGATTTGAAAGTGAGCTAGTTATAACAGGTTACACGGACTCAAGCTTTCAAACCGACAATGATGATTTTAGATCGCAATCTGGTTATGTGTTTTGTTTGAATGGAGGTGCAATAAGTTGGAAAAGTTCCAAACATGACACTGCAGCGGATTCTACGACAGAAGCGGAGTACATAGCAGCTTCAAGAAGCAGCTAAGGAAGCAGTTTGGATGAAGAAGTTCATTGAAGAACTCGGTGTGGTTCCTAGTATCGCAAATCCTGTGGATCTTTATTGTGACAACAATGGGGCAATCGCGCAGGCAAAGGAACCAAGATCGCATCAGAGAACCAAACACATACTTCGACGTTTCCATTTGATCAGGGAGATCATTGCGAGAGGAGATATTAAAATATGCAGAGTTGATGGTGATGATAATGTTGCCGATCCATTGACTAAACCACTTTCTCAAGCAAAGCATGAGGGTCATGCTAGGTCGATGGGTATTAGATACTTGTTAGATTCGGCCTAGTGCAAGTGGGAGATTGTTAGTAGTATGCCCTAGGCCAATGTATTTGAGACCTAGATGTATGGATTGTGTTAAACAAACATTGTTTTTATTTAGAGATATTTTATATAATAAATGCATATTGGTTATTTTATTCTTATTACTAAAATGAACCTTGAATATGATATTCAGTTTTATATCATCAAAGTATGTGACTTTGATAGTAAAACTATAAAGTATTATGAATGATATTTCTAAACTGTCCCTGATCATTCATAGGATGTTTGTGAGACAAACATACTTTATGATAACCTATAAATGTACATCAGTATGTTAGTTGACTGATGGTCACGTTTTCTCGATCATGAATAAGAGTTATTAAGTCATTAACATAAGTATATGTTAGAGACCATATACTGGATTGACCCACCGTGAGAATACTACATGGTTCGTGTCATTAGTTATTCTCAGTAAAGAATGTATCTGTAATCCTTAGACTTGAGATTATCTCAGTTTCCTACATGAGAAATTGTATACTTTAATATAATCTAACATCGTCTTTAACCGGGCGGTCATAAAGATTATAATTAGGTATATAATGAATTATGCGGAGGAAAGAGTTTAATTAAGATAGGATTTGTTCCTCTCATAAATTGAGAGAGATATCTTTAGGCCTCTTGATGATTTGATTGAAGAAACGCATGGCCGTACTCAAGTGAATTTATAAAGAGTTATTAATGTCATTTCATGTTCAATCAAATTCGGTGTCAAGAAATATTTATCGACTAACATAAGGTTGACACATACCATGCCTTATGGACGATATAGATATCGTGTAACAAAGGGATACAATGCATGACATAAATTAGGTTTGATCGAATCATCTATATTTGCTTAATTTGGGTAATCATGATGTCTTGCTAGAGGCCGCTCATGATTTATAATCCGTTGTGATTATTGCCAACATTAAGTAAACCTATAGGGTCACACACAAAGAACAACTATTGAGACGTCACCGGAAAAATCATAACTTATGTGATAAGTTGTATGGAGAGCTACATAGTCAAGTGACACATCCAATCCTACATCTTATATGATAAGGTGTGTTGCATATATGGTTATATAGTTACCATGCACATAGGATATGAAACTTATGGACTATGTAGGCACAAGAGACACCCCAAAATTAGATAACGGATCATTATTTTCGTCCAAAATTTTGTGAGACAAAAAGGAGAGAGAAAAATCCGAAAATTAATCTCTTGTTATTTCTGTGAGAGAAATGAAGAACGGATACTAGCATATATCGTTCTTTATCCGTTCAAAGGGGTTGTTCGTGTGGATACCGGTAGAGGACGAAGAGTAGTGCGACGTCTTTGTGATTCGGGTTGAAACCATGGTTTTGTTTGGAGAATCGGTTTGCTTGGAGAATCCGTTCGTTTGGAGATCGGTTTGTTAGACCGGTTAGGCGAAATATACAAAGGATCGGTTTGGAAACCGGTTTAGAATCGGGCAACGAGAAGCCTCAACCATATTCGCTTTTGATCATCACGGATTAAGCGTAATCCGAAGGTACAAAGTTATGAACTTTTCTTTGATTTAATTGTAATTCACGGATCCTTCTTTTGGGTTTCGAATTCGATTTTGTTTCGTTTTGTATTTTCCGCTGCGTTATGAACGGCAGAAACCCAACATGTGATGCATCGGTTTCATGAAGAGATGCATGAGATGTATCAATTTCATGAAAGGGTTCGAATTCATGAAAGGATGCGACTTGATGAAAATGTGCGTGTGATGCATCATATTCATGAAAAGTTTTAATTTCATGAAAGGGTGTCATTTAATGAACGGATGCATATGATGTATCATGAAAGGGTGTGTAAGATTTTTCATAAATAGATGCATATGATGTGTCACATCCTTCAAAAGGTGCGAAATGATGTATATGATACATCATGTAAATTTCAAAAGGATGTATTCCACACATCAAAATTTTAATGAAATTTAATATTTCGGCACCATAGAGAGTAAAAAAAAATCCAGCGGTCCCCCCTTCCCCCGAACCCTAATCTATATGGATAGATAATTTAAATTAATCCCAAATTTAGAATGAGCAACGCCTTATACATAATTCGTAAATTGGTAAAAAGTGTGTGATGTATGTATGTATGTATGTATGTATGTATGTATGTATGTATGTATGTACGTATGTAACGACGGGTATGGTTCCGTTCGTTTATTTGTATGTAACCACGACCTCAAAATCCTCATGGAGATGAAGGAGTCAACCATACGTTCCTCATGGAGATGAAGGTAGGGCACCATCCACCATACGTTACTCATGGAGATAATGGAGTCCACTATCCACTTCACATTCTTCATGGAGATGAAGGAGTTCATCATCATTGTCTTGTGTGATTATTTATATCCTGGGAAATGATCTTAATGTTTGGTCATTTCGATCATTTAGGCCATGCTATATGGGTTTATATTTATTTTAATGATGTGATGGGATGCCATTGTCAAAATACTTAATAAAATAATATAAAGTGAAAGCCAAGTTAAACATTATAATCCCTAAAGTTAATGTTAAATCATAAAATGCCCCCCAAGTATCTGCACTTACCATTCCTTCGATCATCCTAACTCGGGTCTGGCTAAGCAACGGAGTTTAGTTTAATCTTAGGAGGGTAAGAGGCACGAAATGGTGATTCCCCATAGTAGACATGGTTGGACTTAAAAAAGCTATCATCGTCGGACTTGGGCTCGAGGCATAGAATAGGATAAATACGCCGAGCATGTGATGCTGATCCTATGATTTATTCAAGAGTTGTATAAGATACAATTGGAATGGTTCCTACCTAAATAATTAAGTTCTAGGCGATGAGTCCAAACTCACTTAGGATTTAATAAAATATAGATCTTGAGCCACTACGCAATTTCAAGTTAGAAATTTCCAAATCGATACTTTGAGGGTTATTGATTTGAATAAAAATAGTGGGAGCTAATATTAAATATCTCGCATAAGATACAAATTGTTAACGTCAACCTGCATTCATATTCTCGATCCGACAGAAAATGGCAACAAGCAACAATTCAAACATGAACCTGCGATCTGTCCTTAAGAAGGACAAATTGAAAGGGAAAAACTTCCTCGATTGGTATCGGAACTTGAGAATTGTTCTCAAATAAGAAAAGAACGCTTATGTTCTTGAAGAGGCCATTCCTGAGGTACCCGCTTCCACGGCTACTAAGCAAGTAAAATATGCTTATGCGAAGCATCTTACTGACTTAACCAATGTGAAATATCTCATGTTAGCCATTATAGATGCTGAGTTTCAAAAGTTATTTGAAGATAAAGATGCATTAGACATATTGGTTGCTCTTAAGGAAATATTCTAAGAATAAGCTAGAAATGAAAGGTATAATGCACATTGCGCTCTAGTTAGTTGTAAGATGCAACCCAACTCCTCAGTGAATGCTCATATTCCGAAAATGAAAGGGTACATCGATCAAATTGAAAAACTAGGCACAAAAGTTGGGGATGAGATGGCCATGGATTTGATCCTTAGGTCATTCATTACCTCCCAACTTCAAGCCATTTGTCCAAAATTTCAATATAAATAACATAAGCAAGAGACCATCACCGAGCTGCATGGCTTAGGAATTTCGAGGGGACCATGAATGTAAATGTTGCCGGAGAGGTACTCGTCATTCAAGAAAGGGAAGGGGCAGAAAAATGTTAGTAGAATGCCCTAGGCCAATATATTTGAGACCTAGATGTATGGATTATGTTAAACAAACATTGTGTTTATTTAGATATATTTTATATAATAAATGCGTATTGGTTATTTTATTCTTATTACTAAAATGAACCTTGAATATGATATTCAGCTTTATATCATCAAAGTATGTGACTTTGATAGTAAAACTATAAAGTATTATGAATGATATTCTAAACCGTCCCTGATCATTCATAGGATGTTTGTGAGACAAACATAATTTATGATAAGCTATAAATGTACATCAGTATGTTAGTTGACTGATAGTCACGTTTTACTAATCATGAATAAGAGTTATTAAGTCATTAACGTAAGTATATGTTGGAGACCATATACTGGATTGACCCACTGTGAGAATACTATATGGTTCGTGTCATTAGTTATCTTGAGATTATCTCAGTTTCCTACATGAGAAATTTTATACTTTAATATAATCTAACATCTTCTTTAACCGGGCGGTTATAAAGATTATAATTAGGTATATAATGAATTATGCGGAAGAAAGAGTTTAATTAAGATATGATTTGTTCCTCTCATAAATTGAGAGAGATATCTTTAGGCCTCTTGATGATTTGATTGAAGAAACGCACGGACGTGCTTGAGTGAATTAATAAAAAGTTATTAATGTCATTTCATGTTCAATCAAATTCGGTGTCAAGAAATATTTATCGACCAATGTAAGATTGACACATACCATGCCTTATGGACGATATAGATATCGTGTAACAAAGGGAGACAATGCATGAACATAAATTAGGTTTGATCGAATCATATATACTTGCTTAATTTGGGTAATTATGATGTCTTGCTAGAGGCCGCTCATGTTTTATAATGCGTTGTGATTATTGCCAACATTAAGTAAATCTACAGAGTCACACACAAAGAACAACTATTGAGACGTACACAGAAAAATCATAACTTATGTGATAAGTTATATAAAATGTTATATAGTTATTGCCACATATAATCCTACATCTTATGTGATAAGATGTATGACATATATGATTACATAATAAGTAAGTACATATGATTATATGAGCAAAGACTCATATTTGAAAGGGTGGACTATATATATACCCAAAAGGCTCTCAGATTTCAGTCGATGCAAATAATAATTCTCATTCCATTTTGTTAGACAAAAAGAGAGAGAAAGAGAAAAGAGAGAAAATTTTGAATTTCTCTTTGGAATTTTCTGTGATACAAAACGTGAAGAACAAACACCGGCATATCATTTCTTCATCTGTTTGAAGGGGTTGTTCCGTGTGGATACCGATAGAGGACGAAATGATTCATGACGTCTTATTGATTCGGTTAACTTTGTGAAAGTCATTTTGGAAAATCAATTTGATTGAGAATCGAATTGGTTGTAAGTCATTTTGGTTGGAGAAGCGATTGGAGACGATTTTAAACGAACGGGTGTGTGTGGTGTAAATCGGTAATGGTTACCGGTTTGTGCAAAAGGAGAAGAAATGACCTACCGCTTCAAGTTCGAGATTGGATTAATTCTCGATCCGATAGGTATGAATTTTAAGTTCTTATTTTTTCTTTGACTTAATCGTATTTCATAGATCTATTTCTTTTGGTTTTCTTGAATTTCTTGAATTCTTGAATGTCTTGAATCTTGAATCCACTTCCGTTGCGTCAAGAACGCTCAAGAAAATTCAACAAAAATATCATCGCCCAAAAAGAAAGAAAAGTAAAAGATGAAAGAAATAATTCTAAATAAATAATAAATAAGAAAAGAATCATAATTTTTTTATGGGAAGTGATATTTTGAGCGCACATTTTGAGCATTGAGCGCTGAGAGAAATAATTTTCAAATTTTTCCCATTTTACTCTTAAGGTGTTTCATGACATCCGTTGACTGCTTCTTTGACCTTTTCCTTGTTATTAGCACCCGACGGCCGACTCTCTTGCTCTGTTCTCTCCTTCTAGTCTTAAACTTCTCCATCCCTCTCGTCTTTCACAACCAAGGTCGGTCTCAGTTCCCAAGGGCCCTAAACTGACTTACCAAAAGGCCCCAAAGAAACTTTAAATCTTAAAAAGTTTCAAATTAAAAATTAAAAAAATATATATTCTAATAATTAAATCCTAACCATAACTTTCCTGCAACATTAATAATCTAGATAAAAATCCCAAGTTACTAACTAAATATCTTAAAACTAACTCACAATCATAACTTTTAAATCAACCCTAATAACTTTAAATTCTCTACTAATACTAATTCATATAATCCACTGAACTCAATAATCATAATAACCAACAAATTGTCATTTTCTGCCGATTTTCAATAATTAATTATATATTTCAATTCAATTGTCAACAACAAGAATAAGTTCAATCAAATAAGAAAGAAGAAAAATACTACTGAATTTTATGAATCAAGGCATCTAAATTGACTCAATTCAATGCCTCTAACAAGAGAAAGCAAAAGGACTGAAACTGAACCTCCAAAAATAAAAGAAAGAATAGTAATATAGACCACAATTCATTTATTGATACCAGAACAGCAAACTGTACCAGCTGTACCATTCATAAATCCATCTAAAGAGGAAATTGTTGGACTCACACATGGTATGTTTGTGGGTTAGATGATAATTGGTGTCACACCCAAAACCAAAATGGAAATCCCGACTTTGGATCAAGTGCAGCAACCCGTCACATACCTTGTATGTCAGGCTTCACAATGGTTATCAAAAACATAAATATTTTAATACAATAAATAAAAATCACGGAATAAAAAAATATTACAATCCTTTAGATTATGAATAGTGGAAGCAAAATGAATTGAGATGTGACGGTCTCCGAAAGAACAATTAATCAAAAACCAAAGAAAAGAGTTGCATCTTCAAAACCGTGATATCTTCTACGAATGCTCTCACAACTTGACACTTCTCTCTTGAAGCTCTAGCAGCTGCCCTTCTCAGCCTAGCCTCAAAACATACAACAAGAGAGAAAAACAAAAGAGTGGTTAGTAACAAATGCAACTAAGCGAGAAGATGTTTTGGGCCTATCTTATTAAGACAACCATGGTCTCAAGGCTAGCCCAAAATCTCGCTCAAAACGGATAAGTAAAATAATATAGAAAAAATAGAATTCACACCAAATATATATATAATGAATACTATAATATAATAATAACGATAATTGCAAAATGCGGAAGCGTATAAACACTCTTTTCAAGAACTTTTAATATTTCTCAAAAAGTAAAAGATTCCAAATCTTTCTTAACTCTCAAGTTCTCAAAACTAAATAGTTTCCTTCTTTTAAAACACAAGTTTATAAATAATATAATGTTAGGTTTATACTAAAATATATTAAGTTGAGGTTTGGTTTAGCTTTCAACTGAAGTGCCAGATGCAACAGGATAGCTAATCCATGCCTATCTGGAGATCACATTGTAGGCCCAGGGATCGCGACTCCTTGACACAAGGTCTGACGTCTTGGGTACCACTCGTGCCGCCACCTCGCACATCATTCACATGTATAGGCTTTTTCCACTACGTCTAGTACTAACCTTTTCTCAAAAATCCAAAAAAGGAGGTCCTATATGTCACAAATCACATATCACAGTTCTCAAATTCATATGACCTCCTTATTTCACAAAATCTCAAATAATATAGATATCTCGTAATATATGTGTATAAACCGGTCCCCGAAAGAGACCCTAAAAAATATATTATGCATTGAATACATATATAAATAGCACATGCTTAAAATAATATAATATATATTTATCCTCAAAAATAAGTTTCTCATTCAAAATGATTTTCTATCTAAAATCTCATCACAAGATAAATAAATTATAATAAATTTATTCCAAACAATCCTATCAAAAAATACGGGTTATACCGTTTGGTCACAAAACATGAGCCTAAACCCAAACCATGACTTAATTCGACTTAAAAAAAGTCTAGTCTTAATAAGAATTTAAAAGTGGGTAATAGCGAGAAATCACTCACAAACAATCCTGCAATTTGCAAAGCAAGCCTTCAATTCTTCACAATTATGTAACGAGACTCCACGTGTTCCTAATCTGCTCCACACAAGCCACGCACACATAACGAGCCGCTCGCAACGCAACTACCCAACAACCTCCTAAACAAAACCCACAAACCAAGAAACCCTAAAAACGTCAAACACACGAAATTTCACAACATCATGCTTATGCCATTTTAGGAGTCAAAATGAAAAATGTCACATTTATTACTCAGTACACTAACTTAAAATAAGCATATACAATTTGACTATTAAATATTTAATTTGCTTTGAAATACAATCATTCACATATTTATTTGGGCTTATATTGGATATCTAGCATACTGTATAAATAGCAAGGGCTTAAATAAAAGATTCCCAATCATTGAATCTGATCTAAACAGAAGAAATGATTAATGAATTGGACTTGCATATTGGATTGGGTCCATAACAAAATATTGCACACATGGATATAGGCTGAACAGAGATTGAATCCAGAAATAACTAATCAATGCACTGACAATAGAAGACAAGACCAGATCAGATTATATGGTTTGGGATATTCAATAGTAATTAAAATAACATATCCATATATTGAAAGAATCATTTTTTTTTACACGTATGGATTAATATAACGAATTAGCACAAAATAGAAATGGCAGATGCATGAACTTTTCAAGAATAGAAAAAGATACTTACTTTTGTCTGATTGATATCTCAATGAGAGTGAGCAAGACACACGTATCAAGAGAGAAGAATCATTTGATAAGATCTGAAGTTCCAAAGGACTCATGCTCCTGACCTCTCCACATCAGGTCCAATCACCAAGAGCTCCATTTTCGTGCAATAGTGCCATGGATAAGGAAGAGAGAGACAAGGTAATATACTAAGAATAATTTGGATTTTGGAGAAGGCAATTAGAACTAGCGAGAATTTTGTTAAATGTCAGATGGAAATGAGGAATGAAGTGGTGGCTGGTTGAAGGAATTGAAAACCTATACAATGATTAGCATTTATACTAAGATACTCTATAATATCCCCAATTGCAAATATATAGAATCAGGCCGAATATACATTCAGGCCCAAACGACTTGTTTTAAACAAACAATACAACCCGACACAAATAAAAAAAATCAGCAACTTTAAAATTTCGGAAAAGCCCTTGTAAACATCAAAATGCACTATCTTTTCAAAAACATGTTGTCTCATATAAAAATCTTAATTACTAATAAGTTTACTTGAAAATACATTGAATAATTTAAAGCAATAATATATTTGTCCCTTAAGCATAAGCATAAAATTTCGGTATTCGACAATCTAGACACACAAACATTCCACAAATATTGACTTTAAAACCCTATTTCTTGGAACTCGGAATATTAAAATCAAGAAACTAAATTCCCACGCCCTCAAGACGGAATGAAAATTCCGACAAATATGAAATCCAAATTTTGGTATATTACACTTTGACTACTAGTTTTTTTTTTTAATTCTTTGATACATATACATATATATGGATAATAAATATATATTGGACTCCTGAAAATTTTGGATTCTATACCCAGTTCTCACGGACTTACAGTAGGGCCGGCCTTGTGCACAACAACCACCAAATAAAGTAAGACTATAAATGAACAGATTTAACAAACAACACACCAAATCTCTAACTTCAATTACAGCTTCTTAAAGCAATGATTAAGAATCAAAGCAGTTTCTTTTTCATAAAAAAAGAAAATAAGAATAACAACGATTTATTTCTAAAAAAAAAGAATAGCAACAATTTATAGCTTCATTCAAAAAGAGCAACTTATAGCACACATCATATCATCACGGATAATAATGCCTCTTGTGGTATTATTCTTAGTGAATAGTCTCAGATTTGGTTTTGTTAAGTTTATGTCTATTGGAGTTATGCAAAGACTGCGTCGAACTTTTGCAACAATCTGAGGAGAACTCAGGTATTGCATGATGTGTTAACAAGATTCTCAGAGAGGACAATCGAGCATCACACATGGAAATCGAAGCAAGAACGAAGGGGGGGATGAGGTAGATGAGAGAGTGATTGATGAAGAAAGGTTCGATGCCATATTTCTTGAGATACTGCAGACTGAGGGGAGAATCGGCTTGGCGAATTGACGATGAACCCAACAACAGAGGGGATTGTGAGAGAGAGGAGTAAAATGGGTATTAATTAAAAGGAAAAATGGAAATCACTCCTGTAGAGTAGAGAGACGAGATTTGAATAAAACTTATTTATTATTCTCTCAATAATATTACAATACACTTCACTACTCAATTACTAAACCTCCAAAATTACAATCCTACTACTTCTATATTATTAGAATCTCCAATTAAACCACTACAACTCTCACAACACTCTTTATTAGAGAGAGGAATTTGTTTTGTGGCTTGATGCAAATGATGATAATGAGACTCTTATTTATACTAGAGGATGGAGACATCTAGACCCAAGATATTTTTGTAGAATTTTCTAGAGACTAACCTACCTACAACAAAGATATTTTAATAGATGATTCTAGAGTCAAGATATTTTGGTAGCCTTGACTTGATTCTAGATTCTTCATATTTTAGGGCTAAAGTTGGATTGGGGTTAGTGTTGCATATTTAACACTCCTCTCAACACTAAGTCCTCTGAATCGCTGATCGACTGAGCACTCCAAGTTGAGCGCGCATCTCCTCAAACTTCTTTGTGTTGAGACCTTTTGTGAAAATGTCGGCGACTTGCTCTTCCATCGGTGTCAGTTTCATTTGAATCTCTCCTTGTAGAACCTTTTCTCGTATGAAGCGATAATGCACTTCAATATGTTTAGTTCTTGCATGAAATACCGGATTCTCTGCTAAGCATACCGCCGACCTATTGCCGCAGTGAAGGCTTACTTTATCGATTGGTTGGTGAAGCTCCTTTAGTAGACGGACCAGCCACGTGCTTTCTTGTGCAGCAGTAGCTGCTGCTCTGTACTCTGCCTCCGTTGTAGAGAGGGATACGGTAGGCTGTCTTTTGCTACACCAAGATACCGCTCCGGATCCCAAACTGAAGACATAACCGGTTGTTGATCTTCTTGTATCACAATCATCATCATAGTCAGCATCACAATAACCGACTAGTCCCCATACTTCGCCTCTACAGTACATAATACCGTAGTCTAATGTACCCTTTACGTATCGAAGTATCCGCCTAACTGTCTCCAAATGTGGCTTCTTGGGGTTCTGCATATGACGGCTTACTACTCCAACAGTGAAGCCTATATCGGGTTTGGTAAGAGTCAGATAGATGAGACTTCCTACCAATTGTCGATACAATCGAGTATCTTGTAGATCTTTCCCTTCTCCAGCACAAAGCTTTGTATTTGGCGATGGTGTTATGCCCTAGGCCAAAGTGTTTGTGACCTAGATAATGGATTATAATAACAAACATAATATTTATTCTAAGATATTTCATATAATATGTCCGTATAGGTTATTTTAATATAATTAAAATAGACCATGAATATGCAATTCAGCTTTATGTCATCCAAGTGCGTGACTTTGATAATAAAACTATAAAGTGTTATGAATGCTATTCTAAATCGTCCCTGGTCATTTATAGGATATTTGTGGAGACAAATATACTTGCAGATACATATAAGTAATTAATATACAAGCTATAAATGTACACCAGTATATTAGTTGACTGTTGATTATGTTTTACTGATCATGGATAAATAGTTGTCAAGTCATTAACATAGGTATATGTTAGAGACCATATACCGGACTGATCCGCCATAAGAATGCTACATGTTTTACATCATTAGCGATTCTTGTAACATAAAGTATTTATATTCCTTTGACCTGAGATTGTCTCGGTTCCCAACATGAGTAATTTTATACTTTAATATAATCTAACACTCCCTTTAACCGGGTGGTCATAACGGTTATGATTAGGTATACAATGAATCATGTAGAGGGATAAGTGCAATCAAGACGGGATTTGTTCCTCTCATAAATGAGAGAGATATATCTTTAGGCCTCTTGATGAATTGAACTGAAGAAATGTATGGCCATACTCAAATGAATTAATAAGAGTTATTAATGTCATTTGCTCTTGTTCAGTTTAATTCAGAATCAAGATATATTAATCAATTAATATAAGGATGGCATCTTACAGGCCTTATGATCGATATAGATATCGCGTGACAAAGGGACTAAATACGTGATTGTTGATTAGGTAAATCAGATCACCGATATTCACTTAAAATTGGGTAGTCATGATGGCTTGCTAGAGTTCGCTCATAATTTATAGACTGTCAAGTCTATTGCCAACATTAAGTGAACCTACAGGGTCACACACAAAGAACAAACTGAAACGGGCGCAGAAAATCCTAGCGACTTATATGATGAGTTGCATAAGAATGTCACAAAATATATTGTCATCTTATGTGATAAGATGTGATATAATGTATATAAAGACTATGAGCACAAAAGATCATGTAATCTAGAAGAGTCTAGATGATGGCATATGGATAATGATGAGTGATGTCATACACATCTTTTAGTGTGAATAGACATGACTCTTCACCTCTATATAAGGACATAGAAGGCTCCAAATTTATAACAACTACACATTATTCTCTCTCTCATTATTTCTCATTCTCTTTTGTGAGACAAAAGAGAGAAAATATACTTTCTAATTTGTATGACAAAATTTTGAAAGGGTGCTTTCCTTTTGTATGACAAAGACGAAAGAGTGCGATTATATGAGAGGAATTATATACATCTTTTGTGAGATAAAATAAGAAGAAAAAAAAGAGTTTTCTTATGCAAGAGGAGAACAAGCTACTAGCATATATATTGTTCTTCTTCCCGTTTTAAGAAGTTTGTTCGTGTGGACACTGGTAGAGGCGTTCGTACTTTCGGCGCTTGTGATCTATGTTAGTAGTATGCCCTAGGCCAATATATTTGAGACCTAGATGTATGGATTATGTTAAACAAACATTGTGTTTATTTAGAGATATTTTATATAATAAATGCGTATTGGTTATTTTATTCTTATTACTAAAATGAACCTTGAATATGATATTCAGCTTTATATCATCAAAGTATGCGACTTTGATAGTAAAACTATAAAGTATTATGAATGATATTCTAAACCATCCCTGATCATTCATAGGATGTTTGTGAGACAAACATACTTTATGATAAGCTATAAATGGACATTAGTATGTTAGTTGACTGATGGTCACGTTTACTGATCATGAATAAGAGTTATTAAGTCATTAACGTAAGTATATGTTAGAGACCATATACTGGATTGACCCACCTTGAGAATACTACATGGTTCGTGTCATTAGTTATTCTCAGTAAAGAATGTATCTGTAATCCTTAGACTTGAGATTATCTCAGTTTCTTACATGATAAATTTTATACTTTAATATAGTCTAACATCGTCTTTAACCGGGCGATCATAAATATTATAATTAGGTATATAATGAATTGTGCGGAGGAAAGAGTTTAATTAAGATAGGATTTGTTCCTCTCATAAATTGAGAGAGATATCTTTAGGCCTCTTGATGATTTGATTGAAGAAACGCACGGCCGTGCTCAAGTGAATTAATAAGGAGTTATTAATGTCATTTCATGTTCAATCAAATTCGGTATCAAGAAATATTTATCGACCAACATAAGCTTGACACATACCATGCCTTATGGATGATATAGATATCGTGTAACAAAAGGATACAATGCATGACATAAATTAGGTTTGATCGAATCATCTATATTTGCTTAATTTGGGTAATCATGATGTCTTGCTAGAGGCTGCTCATGATTTATAATCCATTGTGATTATTGCCAACATTAAGTAAACCTACAGGGTCACACACAAAGAACAACTAATGAGACGTACACAGAAAAATCATAACTTATGTGATAAGTTGTATGGAGAGCTACATAGTCAAGTGACACATCCAATCCAACATCCTATATGATAAGGTGTGTTGCATATATGGTTACATAGTTACCATGCACATAGGATATGAAACTTATGGACTATATAGGCACAAGAGACACCCCAAAAATCAGATTAAGGGTATAATATTTTCGTCCATCTTTTTGTGAGAAAAAGAGGAGAGAAAAATCCGAAAATTATTCTTTTGTTATTTTCTGTGAGAGAAATGAAGAACGGATACTAGCATATATAGTTCTTTATCCATTCAAAGGGGTTGTTCGTGTGGATACCGGTAGAGGACGAAGCGAAGTGCGGCGTCTTTGTGATTTGGGTTGAAACCGTGATTTTTGTTTGGAGAATCGGTTTGTGAGACCGATTAGGCGGATCATTCAAAGGATCGGTTTGGAAACCGGTTTGGATCGGGCAAAGAAAACCGTCAACCAAATTCATTTTTTTTTATCATCACGGATTAAGCGTAATCCGATGGTACAAAGTTATGAACTTTTCTTTGATTTAATTGTAATTCACGGATCATTCTTTTGGATTTCAAATTCGATTTTGTTTTGGTTTTTGTTTTTCCGCTGCATTATGAATGGTAGAAACCCAACAGTGGTATCAGAGCCAAGTTAATTCCAATTAAATTAAGACGGATAAACCATTTTCGAAATATTTCGTTTGATTTTGAGGCGTTGTTTTTCAATTCTTTGAATTTTGGTCTTGAACGGTTGCAATTTCATGAAAGGGTGCGACTTCATGAAAGGGTGCATGTGATGTATCTTGATCATGAACGGTTGTAATTTCATGAAAGGATGCGACTTCATGAAAGGGTGCATGTGATGTATCTTGATCATGAACGGATGCGACTTCATGAAAGGATGCGACTTCATGAAAAGGTGCATGTGATGTATCTTGATCATGAAAGGTTGCGAATTCATGAAAGGATGCGACTTCATGAAAGGGTGCATGTGATGTATCTTGATCATGAAAGGTTGCGATTTCATGAAAGGATGCGACTTCATGAAAGGGTGCATGTGATGTATCTTGATTATGAAAGGTTGCGACATGATTGAAAGGGTGCCTTGGGTATGTCATGAAGGGATGCATGTGATGTATCATAACCTTCGGATGGGTGTCTAAATTTTATGAAAAGGTGCGAAACTACGTATATGATACACTAAATAAATTTCGAAAAGATATATTCAACACATCAAGTTTTTTTAAAGAAATTTTGAGATTTGGCACTGTATAAAGTAAAACTATAAAGTGTTACGAATGCTATTCTAAATCGTCCCTGGTCATTTATAGGATATTTGTGGAGACAAATATACTTGCGGATACATATAAATATATATTTATATACAAGCTATAAATGTACACCAGTATATTAGTTGACTGATGATTATGTTTTACTGATCATGGATAAATAGTTATCAAGTCATTAACATAGGTATATGTTAGAGACCATATATTGGACTGACCCGCCATAAGAATGCTACATGTTTTACATTATTAGCGATTCTTGTAACATAAAGTATTTATAGTCCTTTGACCTGAGATTGTCTCGGTTCCCAACAGGAGTAATTTTATACTTTGACATAATCTAACACTGCCTTTAACCGGGTAGTCATAACGGTTATGATTAGGTATTTAATGAATCATGTAAAGGGATGAGTGCAATCAAGATGGGATTTGTTCCTCATAAATGAGAGAGATATCTTTAGGCCTCTTGATGAATTGAACTGAAGAAATGTATGACCATACTCAAATGAATTAATAAGAGTTATTAATGTCATTTGTTCTTGTTCAGTTTAATTTGGGATCAAGAAATATTATTCGATTAATATAAGGATGACGTATTACATGCCTTATGATCGATATAGATATCACGTGACAAAGGGACTAAATACGTGATTGTTGATTAGGTAAATCAGATCACCGATATTCACTTAAATTGGGTAGTCATGATGGCTTGCTAGAGTTCGCTCATGATTTATAAACTGTCAAGTCTATTGCCAACATTAAGTGAATCTATAGGGTCACACACAAAGAACAAACTGAAACGGGCGCAGAAAATCCTAGCGACTTATATGATGAGTTGCATAAGAATGTCACAAAATATATTGTCATCTTATGCGATAAGATGTGATATATATGTATATAAAGACTATGAGCACAAAAGATCATGTAATCTAGAAGAGTCTAGATGATGGCATATGAATAATGATGAGTGATGTCATACACATCTTTTAGTGTGAAGAGACATGACTCTTTACCTCTATATAAGGACATAGAGGGCTCCAAATTTATAACAACAACACATCATTCTCTCTCTCATTATTTCTCATTCTCTTTTGTGAGACAAAAGAGAGAAAATATACTTTCTAATTTGTATGACAAAATTATGAAATGATGCTTTCCTTTTGTATGACAAAGACGAAAGAGTGCGATTATATGAGAAGAATTATATACATCTTTTGTGAGATAAAATAAGAAGAAAAAAAAGAGTTTTCTTATGCAAGAGGAGAACAAGCTACTAGCATATATATTGTTCTTCTTCCCGTTTTAAGAAGTTTGTTCGTGTGGACACCGGTAGAGGCGTTCGTACTTTCGGCGCTTGTGATCTAGTTAGCCTAAGAAGATGAGAACGGTTTAATGAGAGGTTTGGTGGAGACCGATTGTGTGTGCGGTAGATGAATTCCGCACAATTCGACCTAGCTGGCCTAGACGGACGAAAGATCGGTTAGGACGGTAACCAGTTTAGAGGCGCATGGACAACACGCATGGTTTGAGCGTCACGGATTAAGGGTAATCCGAAAGGTATCTGTAAGATTTATTTCTTTGATTTAACCGATGCGCACAGATCCTCGGATTGGTTTTGGACGAAATTTTTATTTTCCGCTGCGTTATGCACGTCCGAGACCCAACATTTGGTTCCATCAGCGTAGACAGCGGCTTGCTCTCTAACATTCCATAAGCCTCTAGAAGATCCTTTGCATATTTTTGTTGGCAAAGAAATACACCTTGACTCGTCTTCTCAACTTGAAGCCCCAGGAAATGCTTTAATTCTCCGAGTTCCTTTATCTGAAACCGGATAGACAGGTTCTCCTTCGTTTGCCGAATCTCTTCTACGAGATCACCGGTTAAGATTAGGTCATCCACATACACCAAGACTATAGCGAGTTTGCCTCTAATGTTCTTGGTGAATAGGCTCGAGTTTGTTGTCGCTACTGTATAGCCACTTTGTACGAGAAACTCTGCTATTTTCCCGTACCAAGCTCTCGGGGCCTGTTTTAGTCCGTACAACGCCTTCTTGAGCTTGCACACATACTCTGGATTGGTTATACTCACTAATCCTTGTGGTTGATCCATGTATATTTCTCGATCGAGCTCACCATGTTTGAAAGCGTTCTTCACGTCCATCTGCAAAATCTTCCATCCTTTACTTGCCGCAAGTGTTAGGAGGACTCGTACCATTGTCATCTTCGCCACCGAACAGAATGTCTCATCATAGTCCAGCCCTTATTGCTGTGAGAACCCTCATACAACTAGTCGAGCCTTGTATCTTTCGATTGACCCATCTGCTTTGGTTTTCACTTTGTACACCCACTTGCACGAAATTGGTTTTACTCCATTCGGTTGTGGGACTAACTTCCACGTTTGGTTTTGCCTTAGAGCCACCATCTCCTCCTCCATTGCCTCTTTCCACTTATTGTTCTTTACTGCTTCTTCCTAAGTTGTCGGCTCTTCAACCGAGTTATCTTCACCGACCGCAGCGTTTGCGTACTTCGGGTTTGGACGCCTTGCTCTTGATGACTTTCTTATTGGCGGGGGTATTTCTTCCACCACTTCTTGTAGGTTCGGAGTCATACCTTCACCATCTCTGAGTACTCCGGTTTTCCATGGGCTCCTGGTTTTTGTGGCGATTGGACTTTGTGCCTTTTCTATTGTGGACGTCGGTGTCTCGATACTTTCTTGGGCTTGGCCGCTGGTTCTTTCCTCAAATTGTGACTCGAGATCCTCTGAATTTACTTGTATTGCACCTTCGGTTGGCCACCATGATGAGGCTTCGTCGAAAATTACGTTTCTTGAGGTGTGGACGCGCCCTGTCGTTGGATCACAACACCTCCATCATTTCCTTTCATCATCGTACCCGACAAAGATACATCGAATCGCCTTTTCGTCAAATTTGGTCCGAAGATGATCAGGCAGAAACACGTAGCACACACATCCGAACTCCTTGAAGTGGCTAATTTGGGGTTTAAGTTTCCAGAGTTTCTAGAATGGCGAGACATAACCCATCTTCTCTTATGGAAGTCGGTTGATGATGTGTTCGGCTGTCTTCATGCACTTGGCCCAAAATCTCGCTGGCACATTTCTAGCATGCAACATGCTCCGGCAAATCTCTGCAATATGCCGGTTCTTCCTCTCGGCTACTCCATTCTGTTATGGGGTGTTGGGACAGGTTAACTGCCTTCGGATCTTATGCTCCTTCAGGTAGGCATCAAATTCTCGGTTTACGTATTCTCTTCCATTATCTGTACGGAGACACTGAACTTTCTTGATGAGTTCACTTTCCGCCTTCTCCTTAAACTCCTTGAACTTGGATAACACCTCCGATTTTTCTTTCATGAAAAACACCCACACATATCTCGAGAAATCATCAATGAAGGTCACCATATACTTTGAACCACTTATTGAAGCTTGCTTAATCGGACCGAAGACATCCGAGTGTATCAGCTCCAAAGGTTCCTTAACTTTGTACTTATATTGCTGGAAAAGAAGCTGATGAGCTTTACCGAATTGGCAACCGGCACATACTGTGTTGGTCCGCACCTCTACTCCAAGAAGACCTTTGACCATCGACCTCTTGACCATCAACTTGAGCTTGTGGTAGCTTACGTGCCCTAGTCGTGCATGCCAAAGATCCGCTGTATCATTCCTCCGAGTTTTGTCTACTTAAGCTGATTGTGCTGACATTACGTAGATTGACTCCATTTTTCGGCCCTCCATTATTGGTGTGCCCATAGCTTTGAGGTTGCGGTACACCTTCACCTCCTGTGGCCCGAAGACTACGTAATTTCCTTTGTGCTGTCAGTTGCGATACTGACAATAGATTCTTCTTCATGCCTGGAACATAATAGACTCCTTGCAGTTGGAATTCCTTCAGACCGATGTAAGGAGAGATTACCGTTCTACCGACGTAGCTGATTGGCAGCTTGGAGTTGTTAGCTGTCACAATCACTTGGTTTCCCTTATACTCCTGTAAGCGTTCTAGCTTTTTGATATCGCCGGTCATGTGATTTGAGCAACCGGAGTCAACGATCCAGTCACTCTCATAGTCGATTCTCCCTGATTTGATTATTGTTGTCAGTGCAACCTCTTCATTCTCCTCCTTCTCTTCAATCAGGGTGACCGCATTTGCGAATGCGGCATCAATATCCCATTCTTCTTCACTATAATCAATCTCCTGTCTCTTGGCACCTTTGTTGTCTCTTAGGGTTGATGCATTTCCCTGTCCCTTCTTCTTAGACCAACAGTCTCGTGCATAGTGTCCCCTCTTGCCACAGTTGTAGCACTCATCACCTCGAGCTTTGTTGTCTCTTTGCCTACGAGATCCTCCTGAAGCGTTAGTCTCCTTCTTCGGCCTCCTATGTTGTCCAGGCCTACTTTCGGGTTTCGATCTCGGCCTTTGTTCAGGCCGACCCTTCCTTCGGCTGCATAATAGCGCCTCGTCGTCGTGTCTAGTTGAGACTTCGACCCTCCTGGTCAGAGCCTCTTGGTTAGCGAGCATATTCTCTAACTCCAGTAGTGTTGGTGGAGTCGACCAACCCTGGACTGCTGCCATAAACCCGCTATAGTCGGGTTTCAAACCGTTGATTATTATCCTCCTCATCCGTTGCTCGCTTATTTTCTCTTCAGGGGCGATCTGCGCGATCTCGCTACAAATGGACTTCATCTTCGTGAAGTACTGACTGATTGTCATACTGCTTTGTGAAAGCGTTATGAGCTCCGAGTAGTTAGAGGCGGGCGTCATTCTTCTTGGAGAATCGTGTCGCGAGAATATCCCAAGCGGCTTTCGGCGTTATCGCTTCTCAAATATACTCAAGTAGCTCCTCTTCAACTGAGATCCTGAGTACATACATCACCTTTCCGGCCTTGATACGCCATTTTCGCAGAGCCTCATTCTCTGCGGATGGAGTCTTCTTCTCCTTGGTTAGTTTTGGGTCATCGATAGTTTCAGATACTGTCGCTTTTTCAGCAGCGACCTCTGCGGAGTCGTCTCATATCCATCTACCACCTCCCAAAGATCCTGTCCTTGCAGGTAGGATTCTATGCAGGCCTTCCAGTAGATGTAGTTGTTGCCATACAGCTTCTTCAACCCGACAGTTGAACGTCCAAAATCCATGAATGCGACTTAGTCTATTGGCTTCAGCTAAGCCTTCTCTCTTCCGGCAACTCCTCCTACAGAATGCCGACACATGGCTATTTGGACTACTGTACTACTCGCAAACTCTCGGAACTTAACTCTGACCCTCACTGTCTATTCCAACAACACCGACCCGTCTTCCTCGCTCTGATACCAGTTTGTAGAGTAGAGAGACGAGATTTGAATAAAACTTCTTTATTATTCTCTCAATAATATTATAATACACTTCACTACTCAATTACTACACCTCCAAAATTACAACCCTACTACTTCTATATTATTAGACCTCCAACTAAACCACTACAACTCTCACAACACTCTTTATTAGAGAGAGGAATTTGTTTTGTGGCTTGATGCAAATGGTGATAATGAGACTCCTATTTATACTAGAGGATGGAGACATCTAGACCCAAGATATTTTTGTAGAATTTTCTAGAGACTAACCTACCTACAACAAAGATATTTTAATAGATGATTCTAGAGTCAAGATATTTTGGTAGCCTTGACTTGATTCTAGATTCTTCATATTTTAGGGCTAAAGTTGGATTGGACTTAGTGTTGCATATTTAACAACTCCATTGTTAGAGACGACCTGGTCACTCCATGGTTGGGGGCAACGTGTTTCCCAGCAACCGGGGTCCCCAACCTTCTCCATGTCGTCCCTTTCTTATTCAGCACGACGGAATCTGCTATATACTGTTTTATCTGAAATAGATCATATTTATATACTATTATAAAATACACACACACACAAACACACACACACACACACACACACACACACACACACACACACACACACACATATATATATATATATAGCATACGTAAGTAAAATGAAAATTTTGCTTACGGTCCAAAAAATTACACGTATCATCAAAAATTCAAATTTCAACCGTACGGATGGAATATATATGTTTTGAATATACTGTACATTAATTTTCATAAGAATCGGAATAATATATAATTGGAATATATATAGTGCTGAATTTTGATGATATATGATGGCAATGATATAATATTCCGATTCTTGTGAAAATTAATCTACAACATATTAAAAATATATATATTCCATCCGTACGGTTGAAATTTGAATTTTTTATAATATATGTAATATTTTGGACCGTAAGAAAAATGCATGCTTTGCAGACGTATGTTTTTTAGCCTCACCCCCGTGTGTGTGTGTGTGTGTGTGTGTATAAAGGGAGTGGCTAAAAAACATACGTATGTTTTTGGGGTGAAAAATATACGGTCCAATATACGTACTAAATCATCAAAAATTCAAATTTCAACCGTACGGATAGAATATATATGTTTTGAATATGTTGTAGATTAATTTTCACAAGATTCGGAATATTATATCATTGCCATCATATATCATCAAAAATCACAATATCACATATATATATATATATATATATATATATATATATATATATATATATATATATATATATATATATATATATATATATATATATATATATATATATATTCCGATTCTTGTGAAAATTAATCTACATCATATTCAAAACATATATATATTCCATCTGTACGGTTTAAATTTGAATTTTTGATGAATTTTGGTCACAAGCAAAATCCGGACTTTGCTTGTACAAGTTGTTTAGTCATCCTATATATATATATATATATATACACACACACACACACACACACATATATACACACACACACACACACACACACACATATATATATATAGGGAGAGGATCAACTACCATCTATTTAGTCATCTATTTAGCCATCCCTCATATCCACCCTTCATCTAATTTAAGATGAGTGGCTAGGATTTTTCTCTCTTTAAAATAAATAATTAGACCCAACCCGTTAAGAAAACAAATAACCCACTAACCCACCAGCCCCCATCCTTTCTTTCTCCTTTCTCCCTCACGCAGCCCCTCTTTCCCCTCCCTTCAAGCTCTCTTCTCTGCCTCTCATGTCCGCCCCCTCTCTACTCTTCCTCCCTGCCGCATGAAGCCACCACTGACGCCACTCTCTACTCCATCTCCGCCCCTATCTTCTCTTCTCCCCCTAGCCCCAAGCAAAACCCAAAACTCTAAACGCTAGCCGCAAGCATCTACAAATCCGACCCTCTCTTCTATCACACGAAACGTTCCACATTCAAAATCTATTCGCATTCTTGCTCTCTCTCTCTCAAGTAAGTCTCTATTCAAAACATATAATATATTTTTCATCTTTATTTCATAAACCCTAAATTTATTTTGTGTATAGTTTCGTATAATTGGAATAGATTGAAGCATAATTGGATGATTAAATTCATTTTTTGCAAATCCTAAAATTTAGATCTACTTTTCCAACTCTAATTTTCTTCTTTTCTTAATTTATAGTAATGGCATCGGGTGAGAGCTCTAATGGAATAAATCCCGAGGTAAATCTTGAGTTAATTTATATTACAATTTTATTAAATAATGATGATATTATGGAATTAGTCTACTTATATGCTTTAAGTTTAGCTTTTCCGAATTTAATTTGAGTTCATTTTTTGTTTTGTTTATAAATTAATTTTTTTATTTAATTATATAGGTTCAAAAATCATATGATTTAAGAGCACCATCAATGAGCATGTCTTTTGGATCAATAGAAGAGGCACACAATTATTATGAAGATTATGGGCGATTAAATGGGTTTTGGATTCGTAAAAGAGGTACAAATGAGGGCAAAAATCGGTCGAAAGAGGTGACAAGTGTTTTATTTGTTTGTGCAAGGGAGGGCAAATATACTCCTAAAAATAATGATGAAGTTTTAAATGAGTATGGTAATAAAGGTGTTGGAGTAAAAACAAATAAAAGAGCGAGGACTACCTCTTCCATTAAATGTGGATGCCTAGCTCGTATGCGTATCAATCTTGACAAATGGAGTTGCAAATGGAATGTTACCGTTTTTTATGACAAACATAATCATGGATTTGTAACTCCATGTAAGAGGCAAAAAATGAAATCAAATCGGCATATGCCAAAGGCAATTAAGAATTTAACAAAAGAATTTCATGATCAAAATATGGAAATTTCTAAAATTGTACCTCTTTTTGGCGGGGAATACATAGGATTTAATAATAGAGATTGTTATAATTACTTAAGGGATGTAAGATTTAAGAATCTAAATTGCGGTGATGCACATTCTGTCTTGATGTATTTCAAGAATCAACAAGCACAAAATCCACAATTTTATTATGCAATCCAATGTGATGAACATGAGAGAGCTGTGAACTTTTTTTGGGTGGATGCGCGATCCCGAATGGCATACCAGTATTTTGGGGATGTTGTGTCATTTGACACAACATATCGGACAAACAAGTATAATATGCCTTTTGCGCCATTTACCGGAGTAAACCACCACATGCAATCGATACAATTTGGATGTGCTTTATTACAAGACGAGACCGAATTATCATTTACATGGTTGTTTGAAACTTGGCTTGATGCCATGGGAGGGCGGCCTCGAATTTCTATACTCACGGACCAAGATATGGCAATGAAAGGAGCGATTGCCAAAGTCTTTCCGAAAAGTCGCCATCGCCTATGCTTGTGGCATATCCAAAATAAATTTGCAGAAAAATTATCCCAAATTTATTTTAGAAAATCGGAATTTAAGAAAGAGAAAAAAAAAATGTATTTGGTTCACATATGAAAGAGAGGATTTTGAAGAAAGGTGGAAGGCATTGATGAAAACCTATAATTTAGAAAGTAATGAGTGGCTTCAGAACTTGTACAAAATCCGGGAGTCGTGGGTACCCGTTTATAACCGCGAAATATTTTTTGCCGGTATGAATACTACCGGACGTAGTGAAGGAGTAAATTCCTTTATGGATGCATTTGTTAATTCAAGAACTCTTAATGAATTTGTGGTCAAATATGATCAAGCTTCAAAGAGGATAGTGAAAAGAGAAGACGATGAAGATTACGAGACAGAGCATAAGAACCGAATTGTTAAGCATAACGAGCATCTTTTGAAGCACGCCGCCAAAGTTTATACAAGAAATATTTTCATCAAATTCAAATGTGAATTTAATGCAATGTTCGACTATAGAGTAGTCGAGACAAAGGTAGATTCCAACGGATTTGAATCATTTGTGATTAGGTCGGATATTAATGAATTTGAGAATTTCACTGTAACATTGGATTTAAAAACGCACAAAGGTGCGTGTCAATGCAAAATGTTTGAGTTTGTTGGAATATTGTGTAGACATATTCTGAAAGTGCTTTTTCGTTATGATGTTTATACAATCCCGAACCATTTTATTCTTCAACGATGGATGCAAAAAGCTAATAAATTTAGAAATATAGATTATGATGGGTTGCCACATAACGACGGGTTTCATTCCGAGGCTTTACGATTAAGTCATATGTGTCAAGAATCGACTAAATTGGCTTGTTTGGCGGCCCCCTCTTCCGAGTGTCTGTAATATGTATTTTTATACACATTTTTAGGGTTTTTATCATGAAAAATTCGTCAATAAATCACATAAATTTATGAAAAATACCTAAAATTAATGAAAATTATCTGTGAGACTCTTAAAACATTTTTGTGTGATTTTTCAGGTAAAAAGACCGAGAAAACGCTATTTGGAGACCTCAGCGAAAAGTCAACTCCAAATGACGGACCGATTTGCAAAACATGGGCCAAAGATGGCCGAATTTTCGACGAATCTTTGCGAAAACCCTACACACGATTCTCCAAAACTCTTATCCGTCGACTATCCAAGCCAAGACTTACAAAATCCACAAAAAGACGAAAAATCAAACCCGGAAATCGCCGAGTTGACCAAAAGTCAACTTTTCCAAAAGGGGTCAAGCTGGGCGTCAAATCGTAGAGCGCGACGATACGAATCCAACGGTACAAACCTTGCGAAAAAAGACCTTCTAGAACTCCCAGAAAATGCGATACAAGATTGGTCAACCTTGGTCAAAGTCAACCTTTGACCGGGTCAAACCTCTTCCAACCAACCGGAGTGTGACACGTGGCAACTTCCGTTGGAAATCAGCGGAATAAGAAGCGACACATGGAAGAGTCTGTTATTTTCAACAACAGGAAGGACACGTGGCGATTTCTTATTGGGGAGCATCACTGACGCGTCAGTACGAGATTCTTGCACCAGCCAATCAGATCACGCCACGTGGCGTACACGTGAAAAGATTACGCGTTATCTTCATATTCCAAGCATTTCCTCTCCGTTTTCTTTCAGACTGGACACCTCCGTTTCTTTATTAACGTGCAAAACCGAGAGCACTGGAATGTCCGGTAAAGCGAAATGGAGAAGGAACAAAACGCGTTTTCTGCAGATATCAGAAGCGCAGTACGATGATTCTCTTCTCAGCCAATTAATAGTCGACACGTGGCAAGTTAGTTTTAACAGATTGAAAGGTGAAACACGTGGCAAAATCGTGGCCATTGGATCAGATATCTGATTTTGATCAGACCAACCCCTGAGCGACACGTATGCAATCCGTTGGAACGGATGAGATTGAGGATGAAATGCTATATGTACCCAGAATTTGCACCCACGCTGAATTTGTATAGAAAAGAAAGAAATAGTGCTATTTATCCCCCAAATTGTTACCCAAAACAGAATCCGGATCAAACTAAATTGTTTAGTTCCACCATCATAATTCTAAATATTTTCTAGGGTAAATTTCACTATAAAAAGACCCCAACTTCTCTCTAGAAGGGCCATACACACAACCATTCAATCCTCCATTCTTACATCATCATACACCATTTTTCATCTCTTCCACCATTTTCAAATCTATTCTTTTCTTTTCCACCATTAATGTCCATAAACTTCAAAACTCCAATTTTTGAGAATTGAGAGAGAGGATAGAATTTTAGAGAAGGAAGAAGTGCTTGAACTAGAAGGTGAAGGTGATAAATCAATCAAGAAGGAGAGAGATCGAGAACGATTCACTTCTTTAGGGTTTGATTTAATTCTTTTTTTTTTTTCTTTTACTATTCTCTTGGTTGGATTTTAATATGATTTATTTTGTGGACATGAGTGAGTAGTTTAAAGGGTAGGGAAAGACTTTTTGTATAGCCTTGATGATGAAATCTTGAGAAAACTTTGCATTTATTATAGTATTTTTAAGATTAAATCTTGAGATATTTTTATGAGTTTTAAAGTTAAATTATTTGGAAGGATGATTTGATATTAAATATTTATAAAAATTCTTAGAGATTTGTTTGAATATATTTGACTTGGAAAAGTTATCCTTATTCAAATAAGGGTTGAATCAATTATAAGAACACTTAAAAATAGAAGTTTTTAATGGATCTAAAGGTCGATGAGTTTATTAATTAATTTTTGGAAAGAAGTTAATTAAACCTTGCTTATAAATACTATATGATTAATTTGCTATCATTTGTGATTCGTGATTCTCAAATTACACAAATTGTCATATTTCCCTACTATTTCTCTTTTATCCTTTAAAAAGCAAATTATTTTTTTAATTTTATCTCTTGTGAAATTCTTTCTATTAGAGCCACAACAACAATCTTTCAAAACACAACACTAAATTAAAAGTGAAAACTGAACGTTAAAATATTTAAGGCCTTGCTTCCTTGTGTTCGACATCCTAAACTCAAAATTCACTTATACACTTTATTGATGAATTAAGAAACTTATAAATATCTTTGTTAACACGTGATTACAATTAACGACACGTTTTCACGATGTTACAATGTCATCGGATTTATATTGAAACTATGAATGATTTATATAAAAAGATCTCGGAAATACGCTTGCATGAA